>HG995388.1:1255484-2510969 GCA_905333075.3 Atethmia centrago
TGAGTGCATGCAATCATAATATACCCTTTTTTTTTTGGTGGGAAATCATCAAATAATTTCTCCCGCTCTTGGCGGAGCGGGAGGGTGTGTCAGACACTTACTGACTAAAACTAAAACCCACCCGTGTTCCTTCCGTTGCCTGTTTTGCCAGAGGCCTCAGTATCCCTTTCGGACTTTCCCACGACCCCGACAGGGACAATAGATCCCTAGCATTTGATTTTAATATCTACCCACAAAGGTTTCGAAAATTAAGAACAACAAAATTGATTCTTTGTGCAATTTTGTTTGTTTTTCTTTGATTTAAAATGTCAAGGACAATATATACAACAAACCTTTGTGAACTCTTCCTTCTGCACAATTAATGAACAACAATACTCGTTGTGGGAAAACCAGAATATATTTGTTATAATCATGTGTTTATTGAACATTTTTGGTACAATTGTTTCTTATCATCATCATGTGCACCGCTTCGGCCCGTTTTCATTCAAAGAACGAAAAGATCACCAATTTTCCTTAGATTTGATGAGTGTTTTTATAGGATTTTCAGAGCATTCTTTTTCCGGCTAATTGAAACACATTGTTGTTTCTGTATTACTGCCTCGTTGACCTCTTGTCTAGCCTACTGTCGATTCCAAAAGTATCTGATGCAAAATATGTAAACAAACGGATCAGAAAACTTACCTATGGATGACAATAAAATTGTAAGTGCCACAAATTGAGTGATTTAATTTGATTATTTGAATATTAAGTACCCAAAAATCAAATTTTACGAAAGAGGTTTTTCATTTTCAATTGAGGTCAATTTTATAATTTAAATTTTCATGGATGATTTTATTTATTTATTTTATATTTTATGCACACAAATGTACAGAGCCGGACTTAATGGCATAGGCATTTTCTACCAGTCAACCTTTGGATGATGCAGAGACAGACAGTGGTAGGTGCAATAACGAAAACTATGGAATAAAAAATTATTAAAATATAAATACATTACATACATATACCTATTAAAACATTAAATATAATGCATATACCTAATTATACATAAATATAAGACCAAATAAATACACGAATATACTAAAGAGATAAGACAAACAACGGGAAAACATTATCTTTGTTATGATACTGCCAGCTTCTTACGAATGTGCTCGCGAACTTTAACTTTAAAGGATAATCGGTTGGTTACCATCCTGATTTCCTGGGGGAGCGCATTCCACAGAGAGATAGACTGAACGAAGAAGGAAGAGTGAATAAAGTCAGTGCGGTGAGTGGGACATTGAAGAAGACGATTGTGTGATGAACGTAGATTTTTACTAAGATTCGCGCAAATGTATTGAAAGTGGGGGCGAGATATCTAGGGGAAGAGGAAGAGTCAAGAAATGAAAACAAGGTAGTCAGCGCCCTTTGCTCTCTGCGCTAGCGTATGGGCAACCGCTTTAGAAGCGATCGTTGCGCAGAGACATGATCATATTTACGCAGATTGAATACGAATCGAATGCAGTTATTGAGAAGACGGTCTAGTTTTTCGAGGAGGTCTGCATTCAGGTCATAGTAGCACACATCACCATAATCGATGATAGGGAAAATTAAAGACTGCACAAGCATTGTCTTGGTACTTGATGGTAAAACAATTTTCAGTCGGTATAGAGCCTGCAGAGTTCCAGTAACCTTCTGGCTCACCTTAGCGACTTGAGTACGCCAGTTCAGGGTATATTCGATGTGCAAGCCTAGGGCTTTCACGTCAGTACTAAACTGAACAATCGTGCCATTGAAGAGAACAGGTGGCAAGGTTGAACCATCCACCCTACCAATACAAGATGACTCCCAATGATGATCGCCTGACACTTACTAGGAGTTACTGCAACACCAAATCTATCAGACCAGGTCTAAATGGCTGTCAAGTCCCTATTTAACTTGTCGATAGCGTCAGGTATTTCATCAACCCTCCCTTGACAGTACAACTGCAAGTCATCTGCATACAGATGATATGCACACTGAAGCTCGGAAGTTATAAGATTAATAAAAATAGAAAACAGAAGAGGTGAAAAAATACCACCTTGAGGAACGCCAGCTTTCAAATCACGCCAGCATTATGAAGAATTCCAACGGACTGCTGTCGTTCCTGAAGGTAAGAGGAGAAACATTCCAGCGCTTCGGGAGAGACCATAACATCGGAAATAATAGCTAATAGGATGTCGTGACTAATGGTGTTGAAGGCATTCGTGAAATCAGCCAACACTAGAGCAGTGACTTTGGTGACTTCCAGTCCTGCTCTTAAATCGCCAGTCACTTAAAGGAGGGCGGAAACAGTGCTATGCCCTGGCCTGAACCCAGATTGAAGAGGACTAATCAGTGAATTACGATGGACAAAATTGAAGAATTGTTTGTGGACACAGGCGTCGAGCACTTTGGATAGGAAGGGAAGTATAGAAATTGGACGGAAGTCAGTAGGAAAAGAGGGATTAGATACCTTAGGTAGTGGACGAACATAGGCATTGCGCCACAGGGAAGGGAATATTCCGGTGTACAGGGAAAAATTTACAATGTGGGTAATCGCGGGTAAGAGATGATCCAGAATAGTTATGATCACACCACGGGTGATATTGTCGCATTCGATTTTATTGAGAGAATGATCTTTCTGATCTCTCCCGGTTCAACTGGAACCTGAAAGGATTAATACGAGGACGCGTTAGACCAGATATTAAAGACAGCGTTTGTTGCTTGGTTAGACGATCCATGGCAGACACAATGGAGAAATGACGGTTTAGATCGTCTAAGTCAATTGAACTAGGAAGGTCATTGGTGAGATATAAAGTTCAAACCCTCTTAATACAGATTAATGTTGTACTCTCTCTACCCTTTAGTGAGTGATTGAAAAATTTAGGACAGGGTTTATTTACACTTTAATCAGATATTTTTGGAACAGACCATAGTTCTGAAAGTAGGGGCACAGTTTTATAGATTGTAAAACTGTGGTACTGGCTCTTAGGTTCTCTGGCGTAGGCTATTGGTTTTTTCTATTAGACGTAAATGTTTTTGTGTACACGTCTGCCTACCCCTTCGATAAATAGGTGATATTAAACTGTTGCCGATCCGCTTATCTACATCTAGCATTTAGCCCTTTTCTGGCTGACATGCTATCAAGGTTAACTATTAAGTCAATACCGTTAAGGCGATCCATCAATGTAGCGAAAATCAAAATTTCTTAAGTTTTTTGCAATTAGCAACTCTTTTAGGTTGTGTGTTGATTCATTATGCGGCAATTATGTTAATTCAAATTCAAATTTAATTGCTAAGCACCTCAATCAGGGCATTCATATACAAATTGAAGAGGGCAGGGGAGGTCAACCCTCCTTGTCTTACTCCACACTCCAATTGATATGGCTCCGACAGCACACCTGCCCACCGGACATTGTTGACCTGGTTTCCATACCAATGCTTGAAGATACTTATAAGCTCGATAGGCAAGCTTATAGATTCATGTTTCTTCCATATATCGTAGGAAACTAGATCAAAAGCCATGACAGATCGAGGAAGCAGGAGAAAACAGGTGTTTTTCATTTTGTGTAGTATCTGACGGCCTGCTTGACACATAGAACTGCTTTCTGTAGAAAGTCCTGGTCGTAACCCGAATTGATAGTCATACAGCACAAGACGTTCATTTAGTTGTGTATCAAACTGACCATCAAGCACCTTAGCGACTGTGGTCGCTAGAGAAATAGGTCTATAGTTCCCCTTGTCCCAAAATATCACTTGTTTTATTTTGAACCAGATCTTGGTTCAAAGTAAAACAGGTGATATTTCGCATTAGGTCGGAAGGAAAGTAAAAATGATCAATACATTATATGGTTCAGCAGTGCCAAAATCCTCGGTAAGTGTGGATTATTGTAAATTCTCGATACTGAGCCTCTCATGACCAGAGGACTTACCGCTAGTCATAGATCTGATAACCTTGGCCACATCTTTGGCTCTGAAGCATATGCCCACCTCGCTACAACGGGGATCAGCATCCAGTTTAACACAATACCTCCCTAACGATGATTTTAAAACATAGTGGTATTTTAAAAAGGTTCGCAATATCCTTTGTATCCCTAACACCATTCACACTAACAGGCAGGCCTGGTCAAATATTCGATTTATTAGTGTTCTCACAGAAGCCGCGAGAATCACGCTAATAATGCTTAAGGGCAATTATGTCTATCTTTATTTGTTTTTCGTGATTCTGACACCATTTATTGTTTCAGATCCCGGTGTCGCAGGCGTCGGAAAACCGACGCCTGAGGGCGTCACTGGGATTTGATGCATACTCATTCCATTACAATTGTCCAAGGGGCCTCTGCGAGTTGGCCTCGGCCCCTCGTATGCCTTCCAAAGGTCCGGGACCCCATAGTTCCGAGATATGTAAAGAAAAATATAATAATATATTGTTTATTGAACTAATTGATTTACATAAATATTTACCAAATAAGGCCTTAAACTAGAGATTAAGGAATACATAATATAATAATTGGATTCTACCTGAACTATGAATAAACCTGTATCTCAGGTATCTCATTCAAGTGCTTTAAATACATAAATGCTATCTGAGATTCTAACAATTAGTAAATGATTTAACTACTATAAATCTAATTATGGTTTTATACAAATTAAGAAAAAAGTCTGCTACTTTTTTGCATCATCGTATGACATTTTTGCAACAATGTTTTACGAGTATTATTAATTTTGCAATGTGACATTTCTAATAAGGTCACCTTTACATTATTATTCAGAAAAATTTTGCCGTGTCAACAAAAAGTAAAGATTGCATGTTTATTTATGATGCGAATTGTAAAAATTAAACTATTTTTATGTGTAAAGGGCAAATAGAGTAAGTATATAACATTAATATAAAAGTCATAGAAAACCATTGGTGCTCTTATGCTACCTCAGTATAATCTATAGAATTTATGTATCTTGTCTCAGCAATTTTCTCTGCTGGACATTCTTGATCGCCTGTTTTGTGGTTGCTCGGTTTTTTTAAATCACAAGCATGTTGCACAATGTGACTGTTCAGCATGTTTAGTGCACTCGTTTGCCTGATGACCTCGTTCTCCACAATGCCCACATGTATAGGTTGCCTCCCGGCAAGTCTTTGCAGCATGGCCATACTGTTGACATTTAAAGCACCTGGTCACAGGTGTGAAGTCCCGCACTGGGCAGGATGTCCAATTAATGAACATTCGATTTCGGATTATAAGCGCCTTTCTTATAGCTAGCAGCTAGCAGTTACTTCAAATATAAAGTTGCACGTTGGTCCCTCTTTTTTACCTGACAAGCGACAAATTTATACAGGCTAAAAAAGAGTCACGGGACAAACTAGGCAGGTTGTCGGCTACATTCTGCTAATAGATGCAATCTTAAACTTCTTTATCTCTTAAAGCGGTCGGTACTCCTATAACTATAATTCTTGGTCTTCTCTTATGGGGCTCTTCAACTTTCAGGCCGGCACTACTTAGCTTTGATGATTTCCTAAGTTTTCGGACTTAGGAAATATCGTCTTTGGACTCCGTGCTGATTATAACGCCTCCGTTTTTTGTTTTGCGCAATCCTCTAACGCGCAATTTCATTTGTTCAGGGCATATCGTTTTTTGGACAAGAAATTTAGTCGTCACTAGATTTTAATTTATCTGTTGGATAAATTGCAATAGAGCTGACGTTATTGGGGCGCAAGTAATTATTGTTATTGGTTTTTACCATGTCAGCGAACGAAACTTTTTCTGCCATCGTTGGTTGGCGCAGTTTTCTTGAATGCTAGCTTGTATGGTTTTCTGGAAATTTTCGAGGCAATCTGTGAGGTCACCTTTTTCTTGCAACGCTAGTTTAAAGTTTTGTATTTCTTGGGCCTTTAACTTCAAGTCCTGGTAGTAAACTGCCATTTGTGAAACGCCATGCCCTACTTTGCGCGGTAAGGAATTAATCCTTAGCTTTTGATCGGAGTTCAGCTTTCCTTCCTGAGCAATGGTGCACACGTCATTCAGGCACGATTCAATTGAGATCAACCAGTTACTAATGCTTGTTACTAAAACTATAAATAACAATCCTATGGGTGCATTGACTACAAAAAAGATCACCACAACCAGTTAATTCTACAGGTAAACCAACCAATTTTAATCGTTTGTGGCATTAATTGGAATATATATTAATTTGATCCTTACAATTTTATTGTAAGCGATCACATTATCACACTCAAAAAGGTGAAGGAAAACATCGTGAGGAAACGCATGTCCTAGAACCAAAAATTCAAAGACATGTGACATCTACCAACCCGCACTGGGCTCGCGTGGTGGATTACGGCCTAATCCCTCTCACCCAGAGGAGGCGTGTGTCCCAGCAGTGGAAGCATTATAGACTTTTTGTGTGCGTGTATGTAATGTCTTTGGGTTATGTGTATTACAGAGTAGCTTATCAGTTTAAGAGTGCGTCTATAGTTAACGGTGGTTACGGGCGAACTGGCGTGTCGCCGGGCGCTGCACGAATCTAGAATACAAAACGATGTGTCAGCGCTCCTACACTATTCCTTCCCTTTTTTTTTAAGAATAAATGGTTTTTTACATAATAATTTCTATGAACAAAAATAACATGCCTTAAACTAAGTACAACTTTATCAGAACTACGAGTTACAAAGAATTTGTTTATACAGCATTTCACTACAATGAACAATGTTGTAACCAGATATCTTGCAGGTGTGCGATTGCGCTACTTACAATGTACGCTTTAAACAATATTATGCATTTAAAGTTTTTAGTTATATTATCACGCTGTTATTACTAAAGGAACAAGCAGTTTGTTTCAACATTACAATTCGTATATTTATTCTTTACTTTCATTCTAATGTAATAAATCTTCTGCGGTCCGGGGGTAGCTGTCTTGCTCGCGCGTGCACTGGAGTACCTGTTGTCTCTATATGATGGCAAACGCCAAGTTTAGGTCTCTCCTTATATGAACTGGCTTGGTTAATTCAGGGAACTTACTCAACAATACATAATAGTGGCAATTATCAGTGATGGTTTACAAAGTGGGCTCGGTGGAACTGGAGAGATTTCCTCTCGTACTTATATTAGTACCCTGATCCACTGGCCAGCGTCCGTTCAAATTAACTAATAACTGTGTAGCTAAGAAGTCAGCACCTAATATGGGCTGCTGTACGTCCGCTATCGTAAATAACCAACGGAAACGCTCGTCTTTGATTTAAATCTAGTTCTAAAATATGTGTACCGTACGTATTGCTCTCGGTACCGCTCGCAGCATACAACTTATAACAGGCACAATGTGCGTTATCTTTCTTAAAAACAAATCTGCGAGGTAGAACTTTCACATTTGCACCACTATCCACTAAAAAGTTCAAACCTGAATTCCTGTCCCTAGCATAGACGATGATTGTCGTGCACGCGGTCACAGCCTCCCGTTGCTGACTGCACCGACTCTAGTTTTCCGATGGCTTGGCGTCCTTCCTCTTCCAATTGCATGGTTGAACGCACTTATCCGCTTTGCTGCGGTATTTGAAGTGGTAAAAACATAACCAGTTGGGGTCGTCTTCAGGTGCTTTCACGTTTCCAGACCTGAAGTTTGATCTTGACCGGGATCGCCATATTATCCGATACTTAGGATCGTCGGACATCTTCCGGCAATTAATTATCGCCTCTGCCTTGGTGAACCACAATTCTGGTGCTCTCGGCCAAAAATATTCTAACTTATCGGTGATGGAGACCGGTGAAAGGGAATATTCGTCGGCTGCTACTTTGTCTTCCATGATGTTAACTACTCACGCAGATTATTTTTAAAAAGAGATTCCGCACTATAGACGCTGATGTTGAGTGAGTTGCCCGTTCTCGATCACGTACACACAATATCTTTAAAAATCACTGATGGTAAAGTCACGTTGCTAGATTTTATATCACGACACCACTTTTAGATCACGTCGGGGTCACCAATTTTGTGTGCGTGTATGTAATGTCTTTGGGTTGTGTGTACGGAGAGAAATGAAATGCTGCGAAGACTCTGTGGTAACTTCACTTATTAACTTGTTACGAAATATTACAGAGGAGTAGCTTATCAGTTTCAGAGTGCGTCTATAGTTAACGGCGGTTACGGGCGAACTGGCGTGTAGCCGGGCGCTGCACTAATCTAGAATACAAAACGATGTGTCAGCGCTCGTACAGACTGATTATACATTATCAGGAATCTCAGGTGTTAACAAATCAAATTTACTTTCCCATATAGATAATGCTTACGTAAACATCAACAACGGAACTTAATGCCGAGTGTGTGACTATACAGTCTAGCCATCGCTTACAGCCGTGAGCTTCACACATAAAAGTGGGAGCACTTTTATGTGTGCTCACGGCTCAAAAAATAGACAAGCTGGGATTAACAATTGATAGGAATATCACTTGTTAAAGTCAAAGTCAAAATATTTATTTCAAATAGGCACATAAAAGGCACTTTTGAACGTCAAAATTAACAAAAAAAAAATAAAATGATTCTAGTTGCCCCTTCCAAAAGGTAGTTTCGTATGGAGAAGAATGGGCAAGAAACTCCACCGTTATCTACTCTTTTAAAATGTTTTACAAAATTTTGTATAGGTACATTTTAAAATTATAAGTGAAGACGATGCACCTAGAATAAAATTACTATACCAAAATAGGTAAAAAAAAATAAAATAAAGCAATGACAGATAAATTAATTATGTGATAGGTACATGATGCTCACATATTTACAAACGTTGTAAAAGTATACGTTTTCCTAAAAATAATAAATAAAGTAATAGGTCAGTGTGTGAGTTAAAGTAATCACAGATTTAAATTCACCATTGATTTATTATTTGTATCAAATATTAAATTGTACAATTAAAATAGCAACCAGTTTGATTTTGTCTAGACTCCTAGATTGTCCTATGGAGTTGGACCAGCATGTTTCCAAGCATTCTTATCTTGGATATAATCGTCTAATTTGTAATATGCTTATTTACAAAGTGTACTTTTAACATGAGTTTTAAATTTTCTTTCATTTAATTGCAATATATCACAAGGTATTTTGTTGTAACATTTGACACAGTACCCCATAAAAGATGTATGTATGTATGTACTTTAGATAATCTAAAAAATGGTTGATCTATTTTATCTTTATTTCTAGTATTAAAATTATGTCTATCACTTATTTTATTAAAAAGATGTTGATTTTTTCTTACATACATAATATTTTCATAAATGAATTGGCAAGGTACTGTCATAATATTAATCTATTTAAATTGTTCCCTAAGAGATTCACGGCGACGTAGATTATAAATGGCTCTGACAGCTCGCTTTTGCAAAATAAAGATGGAATAAATGTCAGCAGCCCGACTCCACAATAAAATGCCGTACGACATAATGCTGTGGAAGTAGCTAAAATAGACCAAACGCGCGGTTTCTACATCTGTCAACTGTCTTATATTTCTAACAGCATAAGCGGCCGAGCTTACCCCGCAAGAGATGATATATGTGGTCCCCATTGTAGTTTCTCGTGTAGAGTGATTCCTAGGAAAACCGTTTGATTAATAAATTCCAGTTTTTCTCCATTCAATATGAGATCACATTCGCTACTTCTAACATTAGGTAATTTAAATCTAATGCATTTGGTTTTTTTTTTTCATTTAGTACCAAATTATTTACCGTAAACCAATCATGGACCTGAATAATAGAGTTATTAACGTCGTCGTGATTTTGTGACCGTAGGTCTATTTTAAAGATCAATGATGTGTCATCTGCAAATAACACCATCTTCGATTGATTTTGAAGTAATTGGGGTAAATCATTAATGTAAACTAAAAAGAGGAATGGACCCAGTATCGAACCTTGAGGAACGCCCATTGCCATTTCAGACCCCAATGAGTTTACGCCGTTTACTTGAACTTTAACCTTTCTATCTTTTAGGTATGATCTTAGTAAATCAAGAGCTGTATTTCTAAGTCCATAGTGCTCTAGTTTCAGCAGACGTGTCTCATGGTTTACGCAATCGAATGCCTTAGATAGGTCGCAAAAGATACCAATGGCATCCTGTGCTTCTTCCCAGGCGTAAATAATGTTCTTTATTAGGGTGACACCGGCGTCAGTCGTACAACGCCCTTTGGTGAAACCGTACTGTTGTTCATAAAAGATGGAATTTTTATTAAAGTGGCGTAACATTTGACTAAGCATTAACTTTTCAAACACCTTACTAAGAACTGGCAGAACTGACACAGGCCTATAATTGTTGGGTTCTTTACTATCACCGGATTTGAACAAAGGAACTACTTTACTGTGTTTCATGAGATCTGGAAAGACTCCTTGGTCAACACTGGTGTTAAATATGAAAGCTAAATAGGGCGCAATGGTTTCGATGATAGATCTACAGACTATTACAGACATTCCCCAGAGATCTTCTGTTGATTTAATTTTAAGATCTTTAAACACTTTTATAACAGCCTGGGGGTTTGTATGCTGAAACCTAAACTCTAAAGGGCATGCCTTTACATTTTTTTTAAGTAAGGCAGCAGAAAGCGTGGGTGAGGAATTTAAAGTTTCAGTAGTTTTAAGGGGAATATTAGCAAAAAAGTTTTCAAATTCTTGAGCTATCTCTACATCTGAAGTGATGGGCCCATGTGCAGTCTCTAAATTAAATTTAGTATCACGCGGTTTTTTCCTACCTGTTTCATTATTTATTATTTGCCAGGTAGTTTTTATTTTATCATCAGAAGATTTTATTTTATTGCTAATATAAAGAGCTTTAGCAATTTTGCACACACTTTTAAAAGTTTTAGAATATTTTGCAACATACTCATGAAAGTTTTTATTTTTCATATGTTTCTTTAGGCCAAAAAGTTCAAAAAGTTTTTCCCTGCTTTTACGAATACCTGGAGTCGCCCAATCACTAAATAAGAACTTTGTGTAAATACTTTTAGTCTTTAGTGGAAAAGTGTCATTAAATTGCGTTTTTAATAGTAAAAAGAACGCGACGTAGAACTCATTTGAGTCACATATATTATTAAAACTCTGAACACATAGTTGACTGGCCAAATAATTATTTGATTTTTCTAAATTTTTACATGTAATTGGCCTAAACCTTATTTGATTTTTTTTCAAAGGTATATAGGAACAAAATGTTATTTTTTGTCCACTGTGATCAACAGTGCAACTTATTTACAATTTGTTTGTGTAAGTAATCACAATTACAAAAAATATTATCTATACAAGTGGCAGAAGAAGCTGTCACTCGGGTTGGTTCATTAAAAACATTTGACAAATCAAATGACCTAAACAGGGTTAGGTCGTAGGTGCCAGCTTGTCTATATTTTTGATCCTCACAAAAGTTTGACAGCTCACTCATAAACAAAATAAAAGGATGCGCATTAAAATCCCCAAAACAAATACTGTTTCTACACTACACTCGTCTATTACCGCACTCACCGTACCGAGGCAGTCCGTGAAGTCCGGTAATTTATCACTCATATCGGTAGGCATATATGTAGTTGCTCATTACAAAGAAATACTAAATTAATAATGACTAAATTATGATTATTGAAAACATCAATAAATAATTTTCAACTAACGTAAGAATTTTGAATTTTGCTGGCTATATTGAAGGCATCACCTTAACTAAGAGTTTTTTTTTCCACACCTTATAGACACCTATAAAAATACTTAGCAAACGCTATTTGCACGGCTCAGAAGTTTCCCGCTTTCCGTGCTTGAACATAGTCTGGTCTTAAAAGGAATGTAGCAAACTATTAGGATGATCTACATAAACCCAAGTTTTTGTGTATAGAAAAAATGGATTTTCTACAATATTATCTTGTTCTGTGTGAGCTCACTAATCTGACTGTTGAAAATGATTTAATAGTCATTTAGGTACTGCAATTACACGTTTTCCTTCAATTTAAAATTAGTGATGATACAAAGTTTTGATGCTCATGTAATAAAACCGTATTAAGTACATATTTACAATAACAACATTTGATTTTGATAATTTTAGTGATGAGTAGCAGGACAAACTTACCTGTTTTATTAGTATTCATAAATAAAAACTGCTTAAAGTTGAATAGGACACAGTATGCCACCTTGTGGCTCTCGCCCAATAACAGGAATTAGTGTAGTCTTATTTTTATGTTGAAACCAGTATTCTAATTATATAAATATGTATTTATTGTATGATTTTTGTACAAAATTATGATACTAATTATCGATACCACAGCGATGGAGGAAATTTTTTGCGTAGTATAGATTCTCAACGTTGTCAAAAGCTTTGTTAAAACCTACAAACAATGTGACTGTTGTTTTCTTAACGTCTCTGCTATGTTTCATCTTATTTTGACAGAAACCAAATGACAGATTATTATGAACTTTCAAAGACAGACTTTGAAGTTTTACTTACATCGTAAACCCTTGAAAATCATTAAGAACCGCTACGTTTGTTATCCCTACATCCATTCCCATACAATGGTTGCTCTTGACAGTGGGCACAAATCAATACAATCAGATAAGCTCAATTATATTCCTTATATGAACATTAAATAGAGCGAACTATCTACTGTCACTAGATCAAACACAACCAGCTAATAACGAGTTGAAAAACAAGTGGGTGTTCTAACTTGTAATAAGCTTCTTTACTCTTAAAATTTGTCATTTGAGTTCGTCGAACCTCTTGCGGTATCACTTGACTGAATCTTCTTTTCGTTGCGCCATTATATCTATTTTAAACTTCAGTGTTTACTTATAAACGTTGCTTAAAAATAAGGGGCGTTTAAACGCCAATAAATTTATGCTTATATACGTACAGATGTCAATTATTCCTTTTATATTTAAACCCCATATTATCTAGCAATGGCTTAGTTGAAGGAAACAGAACTGCTTTCGCATTGACGTGACGGAAGAGGACAGATTCCTTTGGGTTATAATTTGTCTGACCATTTATTATACAAACATTTTATTCTAGATTGATGAATGGCGTAACCTCTTCTCTAGTTAGCACAAAAATGATTTAAATTGCCTGCATTCAATACCCTCATGCATAGCAAGCAGTATATAAATTAAACTGAACGCAATTCCAAGTTGTCATCATAACTGAGAATTAATGTAATATTATTTAAATTACACCTTCGCAGCGGAGATTAAGATTACCGATAGTGTCACATCACTACCGTATTAGGATCAAAGGCGCCGCTGTTGAGACTGCGTGTGAAACTAGTGATGTGAATTCATTGATTTACATATTGATGATTTAAATTTTATATTTTTCTATGATAGTTACTACTATAGTACTAATCAAATATCGAAGTCTGATCGGGTAGTGTCGTATCAAGGAAAAATTGGTTCTTTTGACTCTTAACAGCAAAAGGTTTTCGATAAAAATATAAGCAAACAACATTTTATTCGGACACAATAAAAAAATAAAAAACAACTGCCATCAAATTATAAGGTTGAAATCAAGTCTCAAAACCGGTAATAAATATTTTATTTTTAATACTTTTGGTGCCTTTTCCTTATCACGTCATTATTTTAGTGAGATGCAATTCAGAAATCTCCCTCCCTACTTTTTTAACCCTACAGACCCTGATATGAATCGATACATGCACGGCCCAACACTATGCAGCCCTAGTGATGTTGTCAAAGCTCAGTGATGTCAGCTTAGCGAGTAATTTGTCAATCGCGGCACGAACGCTAGTGTCAGGGAATTAATTTAATCTATCTTCAATTTGTGGTACTCAAAATGTTTGTAGAATTTTAATTAAATGTTTACTAGCTATGCTCGTGGCTTCAGTCGCGTGGAGGTCGGAAATTATCCCACTGAAACGTAACACCGGGATAAGAAGTATCCTATTCCCTAAACCAGGTCCAGGTCTATGCGTGTGTCTATCCAAGTCCCTTCAGCTATTAAGGGGTTAAAATATAACAGGCAGACAGACAGACAGACTTACTATCGCATTTATAAAATTAGTATGGGTGCTATAATTATATAAAATTATTTGGTGAGCAAAGAGTTTTTATGTCATTTGCATCATCGTCCAAAACGTTGATATTATCTGTTACATTTTTGTGGAAAAGTGTACACATACTGCCTGACGCGTTGCAGTCTTTTGTTCGACGCGACACGAAACACCACTCCGACCTCGCTGAAGAAAACAGGCGAGGCGTAGTGATGTTCCTAGATAATATCTCTAAAACACAACATTAATTTTAAACATTTTGGAATTTTAGTTATGCAAATTATTGTTGCACAAGCACTCAAGTAAATATTAATTTGGATACAAGGAAAAAAGTTACCCCTACCGTATTTAAATTATAATCAAAACACAAAAAGTGGTTTGTTTACATTCACATCGAGTTTTTAGTTAAAACAACAAATAAACAAAATAAAAACTTGAAAGTCAGAGACGCTCCGAAATTAACCTACAATAAAATAACTACATAACAGAACGCAATGAAGGAATAATTTATGTTAAAATCGAAACCGACAATAAATATTACAGCAAATATGGTCAATAATCAATTTGTTTCGTGATCTGGGGCGAGACGCTCGTTAAATGTTTTTTAATTACTTTCATACGAAATACACCGATGCAGAACAATTGCAGTATTTATAGTTACTGCTATATTTAGCACTTTTTCCTTGTGTGTAACCCATGCACTTATTTATGTTATTGGTCGCAAACAAGCAGACAGCGAGTTCTGGAGTGGAGACCGCGTATCGGCAAGCGTAGTGTGGGACGCCCGCCAGCTAGATAGATCAATGACTTTAAGTAGGTGAGGCCATGGTACGGAGCGAGAGGGCATGGGCAGCCGTCACCTCCTTCTGCGAAGCAGTAATGCTCGCGAAGGAGGAGGCGGGCCGGTTGAGGGAAAGGCAAATTTCGCGCCCTCTCGTCCCTAGCCGCCCTGGGCCAGGCCCGGGTCGACAGCACAAATGTAGGGGTCCACTAGGGCCGATGCCTGCCGGGGTCGCGGGAAGGTACTAAAGGGTCACCGAGGCCCCCGCAACACAGGCAACGGAAGGAATACGGGTGGGTTTTAGTCAGAGTCTGACACACCCTCCCGCTCCGCCCAGAGCGGGAGAAGTTATTTGATGATTTCCCACCCAAAAGAAAAAAAAGGAGGTGGCTGGGATAGACTGGATGCAGAAGGCGGAGGACAGGGTGTTGTGGCGCAGCCTGGGAGAGGCCTATGTCCAGCTGTGGACTTGCTAAGGGCACCGACTATGAACATCTTCAATACACAAGCATCGCAGATGAGTATCACAAAGCTGGGAATGTTTGTATCAATGTAGCAACTGGCCTCAACGCAGGGGCGCTTGACACATCGAGCGTAAAGCTTTGGTTTCGTAGGAAAGCGGTTTCATCATATTATAACGGCCGTCATGAAAATCTGTCATTGTCAGCAGTATTTGACATTAGGTGTCAAAATACTCTTTATTTAGACTGCCGTTATTGTGTGACCGTTTACCGCTTTCTTAGGAAACCAAAGCTTTAGAAAGACACTGTCACGCGGACCACGCTACACAAAGACACTGTCACGCGGACCACGCTACACAAAGATACTGTCACGCGGACCACGCTACACAAAGACACTATCACGCGGACCACGCTACACAAAGACACTGTCACGCGGACCACGGTACACAAAGACACTGTCATGCAGACCACGCTACACAAAGACACTGTCACGCGGACCACGCTACACAAAGACACTGTCACACGGACCACGCTACACAAAACACTGTCACGCGGACCACGCTACACAAAGACACTGTTACACGGACCACGCTACACAAAGACACTGTCACGCGGACCACGCTACACAAAGATACTGTCACGCGGACCACGCTACACAAAGACACTATCACGCGGACCACGCTACACAAAGACACTGTCACGCGGACCACGCTACACAAAGACACTGTCACGCGGACCACGCTACACAAAGACACTGTTACACGGATCACGCTACACAAAGACACTGTCACGCGGACCACGCTACACAAAGACACTGTTACACGGACCACGCTACACAAAGACACTGTCACGCGGACCACGCTACACAAAGACACTGTCACACGGACCATGCTATACAACTAAAAGCCAAAAAAGCAAACCAAACGGAACTTTTCAGAAAGTCGATGTGCCATATTTACGGCCGGGTATTGTAACTATTGTTTTATAAATACCATTCAAAGCTCGCTCAACTGCTTTATTTTCTACTAACACAAATGACCACATAAGCTCGCTCTCCTCTGCACTTCGCTTTATGTCCTAGAAATACAAATCTTCGCCTGAACTCGTTCATGTAGCCCTGGGCTTATTTTTCTTGCACAGCACTAAGTCGCCCGCGGCTTTGTTCATAATAACTCCTTTATAACGATAATTGGTAGAAATTAATTTAGATTTCACTATGCAATAGGCTTGTCTGCTTGACATGAGTAATTATAGGCAGTATTAGAGCCAGGCTAATTTTTTTAGACTTTAGCATATGGGACAAGTATTAAATGTACAATTTTAGTGATCTGAATAATAATAGATTATTATTTTGTATATATGGTATTATTGAATCAACTTGTTTCTGAGGCCGGTTTTTACAAAGCGTGAATACTTCTTTTTTTCTAGCAACTTGAGGATGGCGTGATGTCGTGTAAGTCTGTTTTTTTTTTAACTATTAGCCGATGCTTCTATAATACCAGCCGATATTTGTCTCACTAAGAGGCTGTAAAGCTCTAGCCAAACTGAAGCGAATCCCGCTCTTCCGCGGGACGAATTCGCTCGCGCCGATTTTGTCAACTAACTTATACGAGTATGAAGGTGTTCAAACTGGTGCAAATAGTCACGCGGAATTTGCTTCAGTGTGGCCAGAACCTACAAAGTACAAGCCTCTTTAAGAAGACCAAGACAATGGTCCCATGAATAAGTGCATGGAACCATTGAAACATCGATCACGAGGTTCGCTCTGTCACGATCACGGTTCTGTGAGAGCCTTCTGTAACGCAAAGCAAGCTATGTGTGTGCAAAGTGGACTTTGAAATAATATTGAAATAATTGTTTCATAGTTCATTATCATCAGTGGCAGCTGTTGTACCCAACGGTGAACAAAATAAGTTTCTTTCATCATTCAATTATAATTTTCTAGTCAATCTAGTTCTTTGTGAAAGTTATGTACTTATAAAAATCTTAAACTAATTCATTCACTGAAATACTACGCATAGAATAAATCGTCGGCTCTAGAATCATGAAATTTTGTACAAGACTTCCATATACATATAGCGAAAGTGAGCACTAAGGAAGGATTTCTGAAAATTCATCCCCAAATACGGGGTGACATTTTGTATGCATGTTTGTCATTTTTGCCGATGGGAATCCCATGGGGTGCATAACTTTTGACGAAATAATTTTCTCCTTAAGTCCTTTCCATGTAGAAACCAATATCGTGTGGCCACACATGGCAGCTACGGGCAGAAGCTCGTTTAAACCGAAGTGAAAGTATTTATTATTTGGAGACCCGCTCTGACTCAATGAATGAGTCAAGTATTCAAAAGAATTTATTCATCTTTGTCGCCACTCGCCATCTATTCAATCGGTAGGCAAACGATAGCTAAGTTGTAATGGTTTGAATAGCGCAGTGGCTGAATGATTGGCTTGTGCGCTACGGATAGTGGATTTGACTGACGAACGGAGTAAATATGGAGTTTTTTGTGTAGAATACATACTATGTCACATTTTATTCTTCTAAAAGCTATTCTACAATAAAAAAATCGGCCATTAGATAAATCAATCTTGCCTTAAACTAACTCCAAATAGAAGAAATGGCACTATATTAAATTAACCCTTTAAAATTTTCAGTAACTTTTTCTACTATCTGTTGCAATGTGTAATTAATACTATCACTGTACACAAAGCTAAACATTCGCCATAAATCACAATCACGGGACAGCCAAAAGGGTTAATATGACTCATTAATGGGTTTTTGATCCCAAAAATCTCACTCTCAATTTTAAAAACCGTTTCATAAAGGCCCAAAGAGCTTGCAAGCTGGAGCCTCGTTTAGATGTGCGGTCTAACCCCTCAGTAGTGTGACAAGCCACGCCAGCGGCGCGCGCGCACGATCTATCAACACTTAGATCACGCAAGTGTTAAAAAGTGATAGTGAACAAAAAAAAAATCGAATCGTGAGAAATTCGAATTTCGAAACGGGATCACATGCGTAGTGGTAGGAATACACATGAATAATCAAGGGATTATTTTTTGTCGATATTCTTTTTTATGGTAATTCAAGTTTAATGTTAATATTTTGGTGAAATTGAAAGTGTGTTGACTGTTTTTGGATGTTTTATAAGGAAAATTAGTTGTTGTAGTATTGTTAAGGTATTTTTTAAAGTTGAAGACTTGTGTCCGTTTTCTAAAATCCAAAATGATCTAATCAAACAATCAACTGTAAATGTACCATTAAAAGAATTCTGGTGGTACTTATTTTTGCAAGTAAATATAAACACTAGACAGGCAAAAAGCTCGTGAAAACTCATTGAAACTTTTAAATAACTATGAGCTTTTTCGCTATGACTGTTTTCAAAGTTTGATTTCAACAGTGTTACACCTGTTTTTCAAACTTGTTACCCACTGTTACTACACACCCAGCCCGATCCCTATAAGCCATTGGACTATTGTTACTTCTTAGTAAGCCAACCCGGCTTAATAGTATGTTGTTGACATACAAGAATGAGTTATTATTTAAAGTAATGTTTGGGGTTGTTTGTGGATCGAAAAGCATGGATATAAAAATTCGTCCTGCAAACATGAATAACACACATCTTACAGTGTGCCAATTAGCTCTATTTAAATCCTAAACTAGGCTTAGAAGTCAGACTACGGGATGAAGAACTTAATACTACCTTAGACATTTAGTAGTGGCTTAGAGAGTTTTGCCGATAGAAACGTTCAGTTCCTAAGGGCAAAAAATTGGAGGTAGACTAAAAGTATTTGAAATCAAATCAGATCAGTTTATAGCAAACATGTTAAAATAAAAACTTTCGAACATGCAAAACTAAACCAAATAAAACGAATACATTCTAATGGAAATACCAGCTTAATTTAAGAAAGCACAGCGATGTTCCGTTCTGTGTTTTAAAAACTATCGATAATTTCAAACGACGTCTATTAAATTAGTTTAATTATTGATTCTTTACAATGGGATAATAGATTCACAAATTGCTATTAAGTCATTATCTATGTGTAATTTATTGCATTTATCCCTAGGCAGATTTTGACAAACGATGTGTCTATTCACTTCGTGCTCTATGTCTAATGGGTAATGTTATCCTGTCACGTAGTTTCCTGTCCTAGGGGCAAGAATTAAAATGATTTTATAATTTTTAAAACATAACATCACCCTGTAATCCCCGAAGGGTTCGGCAGAGGTGTAGGTACCTGTAGTACATCGACGTTTTGCCAGTTATAGGGTCCCGTGTGGCGAGCGTATTGCCATCAAACCAGTGCAAAAGTTACTGAAAACATTCTGGTGGAAAAACGATTTTATGATTTAAAGCTAATATTGTTTATTATGTATGTATGGAAGAACTCATGCAACTATATTAACAGAGAACATTTATTGTGATATTATGTTAAAATAATAATGGGAAGACGCCCTCAGCATGAACTTAATGGATCTACATTATGTAGATCCATTAAGTTCGTGCTATAAATGATAAATGATTTTATTTCTATAAGTAGGTTTTTACAAACACTTTTACACGTCAGACATATTTTTTTAAACTACATAGATGAGGTCGGTGTTTCCTATCTGACTACTCTGAGAAGAAAGGCCGAAACAAACTCAGAGGTCACAGTCTCTTTTAAAGTCCAGACATAATCTTGGTTAGATCATGTGAAAAGAGCTTATATCATTACTCTCACCTTATATCTAGTAACATATTTTATTTATCGCTGATGCTGGGGTCCACCAGGGAAGTGGCTGCGGTTGCGATCCGAGCTGAACATATAGTTGTATGGTTTCCAAACCCACTTATAAAACAATATAATGTATAATGCTCAAACTAGTTTGAAGCGTATAAGTAAACCACCGAAACATTGTATTAGCTATAAATAGTTTACATTTTTAATCAGTTAACACTATACATACCTATATAATACGAGGGGCTCATGGCTATATGATAAAAGCCACAGGTCGATTGAAGAGTAAGCAACGCTTGCCGCAGTCAGTTCGCATATGGATGACCATTACATATCGAGACCCTCCATGCCTCCGAAAGCACGTTAATCCATCGGTCCCGACTGTCATTCGTAGATCTTTGACAGTGGTTACAGGTAGTCGGAAGCCCAAAAGTCCAGTTATACAAAAGGGTATCGTGTTACCCAGTAACTGGGTTGTGGAGGTCAGATAGGCAGTCGCTCGATGTAAAATACTGGTATTCAGCTGCATCCGGTTAGACTGGAAGCCGACCACAAGATAGTTGGGAAAAGGCAGGCAGATGATTGATATACATATATAACACCAAAGGCACCTCACACCAATTTACTTTAGCCTATAATTTCTCAAAGTAATAATTATAGACATTATAAATGGATGAAATATAAAATAGAGACAGTTCAATAATTCGCAGATAACCTGAGCGTAATCCCGGGCGGATTACCGGCCACCGTAGGCGCAGGCTTGCGGACGGTGAGCAATGGGTAGCTCACCGTCCGGTAAGGACCAGGCCCGGGTCAACGGCGCGTTGTATTCCACGCGCGCCTCAAATAGATGTCGTCAGCACATAGGTAGGGGTCCACTAGGGCC
This sequence comes from Atethmia centrago, assembly GCA_905333075.3. NCBI lineage: Eukaryota > Metazoa > Arthropoda > Insecta > Lepidoptera > Noctuidae > Atethmia > Atethmia centrago. The sequence goes on from HG995388.1 coordinate 1,276,310, forward strand.
GTTGCCTGCCGGGGTCGCGGGAAGGTACTTATGGGTCACCGAGGCTCCCGCAACACAGGCAACAGGAAGGAATACGGGTGGGTTTTAGTCAGTAAGAGTCTGACACACCCTCCTGCTCCGCCCAGAGCGGGAGAATTTATTTGACGATTTCCCAACCGCGAAAAAAAAAAAAAACCTGAGCGTGTAACTTAGTTAATATACCATTACGGTGTAATCCATCCGTGCTTTATCAACATTTAAATAAAATTAACATAACGAGATTTCCTGAAATACATAGCAAATATCACTAAGACTATTATATTCTATTCTATTTTTCTCTATGGCAATGGTGCCGATATCGACGATATTGCCAATGTCAATGTGTTGAAAAAACGTGCAAAGATAAAAAAAATCACTTAAATCCATTAATTTGTTGATAAAATAATTACTCGTAATTATTGAATTTAGTGTGAAACTTGTTGACGAGTATTAGTACACTGAAACAAACAGATAAAAATATTGTTAGTTATATTATAAAATATGTACATAAATGAATACTAACCACACAAAAATCATCATAATTTAAGGTCATTGATGCGGATAAAAGACATCAAAGCCCCGAAGAGCTTTGGGAAAGAGTGTGTTAGTAGGGACGGGAAGTTATTTGGGAAAGGGATATTTAATTTAGGGAGATGACTATACGAGTCATGGGCTGGGTTCTTATTGGAGCTGTTAAAAAATATGTGCTCTAAAGTACCTTCATCCAACTCACATTCGCAGAGCGATATGTCTCTGACCCGGATTTTGTGAAGGAAAACCGGAGAACAACAATGGCCTATGCAGAGACGGCAAAGAATCGATATCACTTTCTTGGATAATTTTTGGAAGGGTAAAACCAAGGCTTGGGTGTAACCTGTATTGCGTGATAAAAAGCACCTTTCCGTTTACTTGAATTTTGCCACTGCACCTGCCATGATGTTAGCAAGCTCTTTTTTGGAAGACTCAGCAAATCGTAGCCTTGGCATTGAAAATGTTTAAAGTCGGACGGGACGACAGCGTCCTTAGCAAGAGCGTCAACATATTCGTTTCCTCATATGCCACAATGACTCGGAATCCAAACCAAGTGTACGGTTTTGTGTTTCTTTGCACAAGAAAAAAGATACTTTTTGATTTGAAGCAAGATTGGACTGTGCAGTTTACTCTTGAAAGGATTCTGATACAAAGCTTGCAAGCAACTAAGTGAATCCGTAAAGATGACACCAAATCGTATGCTATGAGCCTCTATACATAGACACGCCTCTAATATGGGCACACACTCACCCGTAAACACTGATGATTGTACAGGGTATTTGAATTTTAAAACGATTTTGGAGTTTTGGTAGTATACCGCAGCACCAGTACAACTTACATCTGATAATTTAGAGGCGTCTGTGAAAAATCTTTCGAAATTGATCATCGCTCACCAACCGCCGCATTGAAAATAGAGTCCGCCGACGGAGACTTTTTCGATATGCCAATATTGAAGAAAATATCTGGTTTATAAAATAAAAATAAAATTCGTTTAATTCAGGCAAAACCCATATTACACAAAATAAAACAAAATTTCACAAAACTGCAACAGAATAGAATAAAATGTCAATACAATTAAATATACAAATTAATAGGTACAAATAATAAAGGTCACAGAATATAATAAAATGTCAATACAATTAAATACATCTACGAATTAATAAGCACGAATTATAAAGGTCATAGAATAAAAATAAAATGTCAAATTTGGGTCAAAAATTAAATTTAGAAAATAGTAATAAAAATTTCATATAAAAACAATCAGCTTAAGTGGCTATACATGTCTGTTACAGCATTGTCGTATGTAGGGGCAGTCAAAACCCTCAGCGATCATAACCAGGACAGCATCGGAGCTGGCCCGCACCCTGCGCAATAAGGACGCGCACCGCTTGCGCATGGTGGCGTGAAAACAGTCGGTGCGCGCTTCCGCAAACATGCCCGAGGCGCTGCAGAAGCGGGGCAGCCCCAACACTGCTCTGAACGCGTTGTTATACTGGACCTTAACGGTGTTATTACAAAACAAAGATTTCATTTGACATGGTTTAAACCATCGAACCAGTTTTCGTAATAAGAACTTTACTATGATTGAAATGCAGTTCTTTATACAAAACTGACTATTTAGTCCGGTACTAAGTTGACAGTTTTTCATTAAGAACTTTAAAGTAGTCGGAATAAAGCTCGAAATTCAAAAATAGCTCAATAATTTAAACCTGGGTCTGTAATATATAATATATCCTTGTTTATAATATATATAATATATCCTTGTTTTGTAATAAGACGGAATGAGTTTAAAACTTTAGTCAAAACTTAAAATAGGAAGTTTCGGAAATTGAATAATGGGGGAATTTAAATTATGATAATAACGAAAGGCTTTTTAAAACCAAGGGACTTCTTTATGGTTCCAATAATTGGAACTTCGGCATACACCATCCAAGTCGCTTTCTGAACAAGAGGGTGGGAGGATTTGGTAATGACCCTAGTCCAAAATCTTGATGCTAGATACTGTCTTCTCAAGGGCAACGGTGGTTCTGCGCACTCTAACTGCAATGGTGAGCACTTCATAAAACCCGTTATGATCCGTAGATACTTAGCCTGAATTCTGTCCAACCTTGCCAAAGCACATTTATTGCAGAGAATTAAAAGAAAATATCCGTAGCTCAGAACACACAACAAGACAACAAGTTTCATAGTGTAGTGATGTGCACCCCACCAGACACCGTCGAGCACTTACAGGAATAGTTCACTCGCATCTATTTATTAAACAATTTAGATGATTTATCCTCACTCAATTTGGAATATAATAAAACGCCTAAAAACTTTTGAAGAAACAGGTAAACAATGCCCTTGGATGCCCACTGAAATTTGTGGGATTAGCCTTCTGCGGTAAAACACAACTACAGCACATTCAGGGGCAGACAAACTCAGACCGTGGGAATTTAGCCATTGGTTTAGAGAGTCCAGGGACATGCAGAGAGATGATGCAGCATCGCTAACTGAGTTATTTGTCACATATAAAGCACTTACGGGAATAGTTCTCTCGCATCTATTCACTAAATAATTTAGGTGATTTATACCACTCAATTTGGAATATAATAAAACGCCTAAAAACTTTTGAAGAAACCGGTAAACAATGCCCTTGGATGCCCACTGAAATTTGTGGGATCAGGCTTCTGCGGTAAAACACAACTACAGCACATTCAGGGGCAGACAAACTCAGACCGTGGGATTTTTCCTGTATGGGCGCGCTCTCTGGCGCTGCGGCCAGCCCGCCGGTTGAGCGCGGCCCAAAGGGTCATGGCCATCCGGATGGTCCGAGGATACCGCACGGTCTCCTGTGAGGCAGCGAGCCTCCTTGCCGGATTGCCGCCATGGGATCTGGAGGCAAAAGTCCTCGCGCACGTATGGGAGTGGCGCGAGGAGGCGAAACGCCGGGGCGTAAGTCCGCTGCCGCGAGAAATCGCGGCACAGCGGACGGAGCTCCGGCGGGATCTCATGGCGTCATGGAAAGTACGGTTGTCGGAACCCAGTGCTGGGCACGCCACAATTGCGGCGATAAGTCCTCTCTTTGAGGAGTGGCTGGAGAGGCGCCACGGCGTCCTCACCTTCCGCCTGACGCAGGTCCTCACCAGACACGGCAGTTTCGGGAGGTTCCTGTGTCGGATAAGGCGGGAGGAAACGTCCAGTTGTCACCACTGTGTGGATCGCCCGGAGGACACGGTGGAGCATACGGTGGAGATCTGCCCGGCTTGGGCAGAGCACCGCCGTGTCCTCGTGGAGGCGATCGGCGGCAGAGACCTCTCGCGTCCGGCCCTGGTTCAGGCCATGGTACGGAGCGAGAGGGCATGGGCAGCCGTCACCTCCTTCTGCGAAGCAGTAATGCTCGCGAAGGAGGAGGCGGGACGGTTGAGGGAAAGGCACGTTTCGCGCCCTCTCGCCCCTAGCCGCCGCAGGAGACGCCCCGGGCGTCGGGAATCCCGGGCGGATTTCCGGCCACCGTAGGCGCGGGCTTGCGGACGGTGAGCAATGGGTAGCTCACCGTCCGGTAAGGACCGGGCCCGGGTCGACGGCGCGTCGTATTCCACGCGCGCCTCAAAGAGATGTCGTCAGCACAAAGTAGGGGTCCACTAGGGCCGATGCCTGCCGGGGTCGCGGGAAGGTACTTATGGGTCACCGAGGCCCCCGCAACACAGGCAACAGGAAGGAATACGGGTGGGTTTTAGTCAGTAAGAGTCTGACACACCCTCCCGCTCCACCCAGAGCGGGAGAAGTTATTTGATGATTTCCCACCCTCAAAAAAAAAAAAAAAAGACCGTGGGATTTTAGTCATTGGTTTAGAGAGTCCAGGGACATGCAGAGAGATGATGCAGCATCGCTAACAGAGTTATTTGTCACATATAAAGCCAAGTCGCCAGCATACTGAATAATTTGACAATCGTTATTGCCGCATGAACCGATATCAGCTGTATACAAATTGTATAATAAGGGACTAAGAACAGAGCCTTGTTATAAGGCCTTCCATGACATCCTGACGTCAAATTCCTCACCTCGGACTCCCAAAACGAAAGACCGAGCCATGAGCAAACTACAGATGCACTGAACCATTCCCTCCGGTATTCTCAGTTGTTGCAATGTTTGCCTGAGAATGGGAAGAAGGACATTGTCATAAGCTAAGGAAAATACATATGTTAGTCGGGGGTGGAAGAATTTGGAATAACAGACCACATCTCCACATCAAACTGGCTTAATGGGTTGGGTGTGGGACTTGGGCTAAACTGTGAAAAGCTAGTTAAGGGGGTCGTAGGGGTATCATCAGGAGGATCGGTAGATTTATTTTTATCCATATTCATATGACCTGCCTCGTTGGTCTAGTGGTTGTAAGGGCTACTGCTAAGCATGAGGTCCTGGGTTCGATTCCCAGGTTGGGCAAAGTGTTATTGGGTTTTTCTATCTGGAATTTCTCAGTACTCAGCCCGGAGTCTGGATGTGTGTCCGGTTGATGGCAATAGGCTCGCCCCTTATTACATGGGACTTAAACATAACTGGCGAAATGTGGGTGTACTACAGGTACATCTCTGCTCAATCCTGCGGGGAAACAAGGCGCGATATTATGTGTTTATGTTTTATATTGAATATGAATAATGATGACCACATCACAAAAAAAAACCTGGTAGCAGGTAACAACGAGACAGAACAATACAAACATAATAACAAGTCACAATAAACAATCACCGAAAACAGCCAAAATTCTGAACACACATGTTACCCAAAAGCACACTGGCGAGAATACCATCGCTAGGACTGGTTTAGAATTATAATATTATGTTAAATGATTCATCATCATCTACCTGCCTTTTGCCAACTATATTGTGGTCAGCTTCCAGCTTAACGGGATGCAGCTGCATACCAGTATTTCACATGGAGCGACTGCCTATCTGACCTCCACAACCCAGTTACTGGATAATACGATACCCCTTGGTAAGACTGATTGTCAGACTTTAGGGCTTCTGACGACCTATAACGACTGTCAAAGATTCACGACATGACAGCCAGGACCAACGCCTTAACGTGCTTTTGGAGGCACGGAGGGGTCTTGAATTATTAATGTGGTTGATTTTAATAGATACAATAAAATACTTTTTATCTGTCTAGTCCATTCTTTCGTTGTTGTAGATGACAACTTTAATGGGCGAGTTCAATTTCATTGCTGAAATCCGCCCTTAATCCCATTAAATTTGTCATCAACTCCACCTGAGTTGATGAGCATCAGCACCATCAGCACATCTAAACCGTATTGAGGAGCTGTCAGTGTCATCGTTGTTGTGGAATATTGTTGTGAAATATTTTTATGGAATATTGACACAGACAGCTCTTAAACACAGTTTAGACCTGCTAATCGCGTTCAATTTCATTGCTGAAATTAGCACTAAACGATGATGTAGAGACGATAGACAGTTTTCTATCTGCATAGTAAAACATTATGACGAAACCGGCATATCCTGGAACCAAAAATTATAAGAAATGTGACATCTACCAACCCACACGGCCCACGTGGTAGATTACGGACCACTCCCTCTTACAGAAACGAGGCTGGTTTCCCAGCAGTGGGAACATAATAAGCTGATTATGCTTATAGTAAAAATGTGATTAACAATTAACAAACAATAATATTATTTCTCAAATCAGCGTAGCACCTAAACTAAACGTACTGGTTTGGAGAGCTATTATCCTCTAAAGTGTCACTGTGACCGTTCTTGAGACGCTGATTTGATCAAATAAACATAATTTGAAATTGAGAAAATAAAGTGGTTTTTAAAAATATCAGCAGATTCATGTTAGATTCCACCAAATGGAATTAAACACCATATTATTTATTTGTTTTATTTAAAATTGTAAAACTTTCATGAGGTATGTAGTACAGTCAACTCAGTAGTGACACTTGCACTCCGAAAACCACCCTTAGTGCTACAACATAAAGGTGCTCTCAATGTCAAATTGTTACCACCGACGCGACGTGCGACCCGCGTTCGTCTAATTTTGCTCTTTGACAATCCTTTATACGCGAAGGTATCTAAAATGAGACCGGTTTATATGTATATCTACGGTCTAAACAAAGGCTATAAATACCTATAAGCTCTCGAATCGAGCACGGGAAACTAAGCCCACATTCTACCCACTTTCACTGCTCATCTCGTTAGTGTAAGCAAGCGAAAGGATTAAGCAAATCAGTTAATTAATTCTGTCTCTTGAACTGTCAGTGTTACAATGACAGCTGGCTGACAAATTACGCGCCAAAGCTTACGTCAAGCGAGCAATGAGGTGAGATGAGAATGTCGCGAAATAGTGATGGAATGGATGTATCGATAAAATAATGATATATCTCAATTTTAATAATTATTGTGACCATTCTACCGTCTAAAATTTAGCAATACTTTTGCGAATTTTCTGTTTTCCAAAATCTAATATAATATTTTTGGTAACACAACTTATATGAATATGTAGATATTTTGGTGTTTAATTTCTTTTGTAAGTGTAAAAAAATATCGCGAAACAGCGTTTTTTTTGCAGTAATATTTTTAAGGTATCCTCCATCTATGTGATTGTTTCTTTGTATGATTTACCTTTTATATTTTACTTTCTTTTGTGCCAAAGAAGATGTGAATACTGATGAACTTTACATAACCTGTCAATTGAATCTACAGTTAAGTATGATAATATATTCTGTAAAATCTCACCGTGAAAACTTAGGCGAAGTGAGTTGTCAATAGTGTCAATTCATCATCCAGTCGATTCTGTTAAAATCTCACCGTGAAAGCTTAGGTGAAGTGAGCTCGAAGTGAACTGGCATTCCACTCTTCTCGGTAGCTCACTTCACCTAGTTATCAGTGAGTGAGATTCAGAATAAATCTGCTGTTATTTTGGGTTTTAAGCCGAATAATGGCAGGTTTGCTCATTATGTCAAATTTAAATAACTAGATTAAGTGCCTATGTCGAAACATTAGGAAGCACCCATTTCCGGACTTACAACAATATTTAGCCTAAACTAATTCAATTTCCAAATAAGATGATTACTTTACTTTATTTATATGCACACGGCTACATAACAAGCTATACATTTCCAGTTTAAGCTGACCTGGCATTATATAAGATTTACGTACAATGAGAGATCAGCTTGATATGCTTGATATGTAGCCGTGTGCACACAGAAAAATTGATACAGATATGTCATATAAGTATTTAGTACGAAAGTACTGCTTATTTACGAATCCGATCCAGCGCTGTCCTCCCCCAACGACGCCCTAAGCCGAAGTCCGTACCCCACAGCGTGTGCCCTTAGCTTGTAGTCGCATGCCCTGGATGAAGGCCTAAATTTATTGAGGAACCCACATTAAAGTCCGGTTAATCCGACGACAACCTCCTAGGTTGACCTGCGAGATGCCAATTACAAATTAAATTAATTAACTGCTTAATTCTTGAAAAATTTTATCCAGCAGACCTGCGAATGGAGAAATAAAAAAAAATGTAGACAATAGCGTGTGAGAATAAGAAAATTATTGTATTTTCCGAAGGGCTGCTTAATGTAAACTGCAAAAATGTCTGACGGGCTTGTTATGTGTAGCCATAGACCTAATTACAAACCATTATTATTTCATTATAACGGAAATGCAAAAAAACCAGTACACACCACATGATACAGAAATAACATAAAGTGTAGGGAGTGGCCTCACTTTCACTAAATTCGCGAAGTTGATTAATTTGAATTTATTACACTTTGACGACTGCTCGTACGATCGGGGTTCCGCTGTGATGGTCATAAATATTATTTTAGTGGTATGCAACCCACACATGCACACAAACATGTGAACTCAAGTACCTATGACGTTCCACTTCTGAGTTCGAATAATCCACGACACACGGTCGATCGGTAACCATCGCCCGCGTCATTCGCGTCACTTTATAATCACTTTAATCTTAGTTATTGTTTATAAACCGTGTTTAGTTGTTGTAACGTAATTATTCAATTCATTGTGTAACACTAAATGAACATTTAATTTCATAATACTATATAATAGAACCCTAACAAAATTTCTATAGTATTCATTTATTTTTTACTCTCAATATTTACATAACATTTTTTAAATCAATAATGTTGTTATAATTATAAAACCAGGGAAAAATATTTGTCATCACTACGTGTTGATAATAGGAGCGAGGCCGTGGTACATCCTCTTGGCATATTTTCTGTGGCCTTTGACTGATTTCATTATTATTTGACGATTTTTACGTTAAAAATTAAGTAGTAGACATATTGGTTACTGCGTAATTAGGTCTTTTCATCTATTCATGATCACGCGATGAGGTAGACGAGGTATTTTCATTTTTGCGGGTTAATATTAATTCACTGTTACATTAGTTCATTGTTAGCCCCGACATAGGTTTGATAATTTTGGTTAGCAGTGCTTGTTTCAACTAATTTAACTGTAAAAAAAACTGTAATATGAATTAATCTACAGAACCCACAAAAATAAAACCAACAAAAATAAATTAAATTAGTGCCCACTCACACGGCGGCGAATCAATCACCGATGTATACGATACGATTGTACGAATGAATCAGACAATCAAGTGGGCAGGCACACTTATTTATTTCGCGGCTCAAGATTAATCGATTTACTTGCGAATTATAATGTAACATACGAGTACATACCTATATGGACAGGTGATCATGTAATAGGAGTACACTGTGTCAATTATTGATGAGAAATTATTTATACCAATTACGTTATCCCCTTGGGCGGCTGGAACTAGCCTGCTGTCAGTTTGTGGATTAGTGATTCTTCATATTATAATATCAAGGCTTCGCAGTGCCTCAGTGTCGAGGTACAGTTACTAGCGTGTTCCCGGCAGGGAGACTTTCGACCCATTGTATCCTACCTTCAATGCTGACTATTAAAAATTATAGGTCTAAACTCTGGCCGATGAGAGAATGCGTTATCGACGCCCTTCAGCTGTGTACAAAAAAAAAAACGTGTTTTACGAATTTAAACTTTATTAATTACTACTGTCCAACTGAAAGGTGTCAAGAACGCCTTCTCTAGGTGACCGGAATATAGATCACTAGACTATGATTCCTCAGGGACCTAGCTACTACTTGTATGTCAACTTTGTTCGGTACACGGTTAACGGACGTAACAGAGATTCAGACAGTGACACTTAGGTGTTAGAATAGTCTCTTAGGTCAGTCAAAGCTCAAAATACAGTAACTTCTTCGACCTTAAACGATATATTAATAAACACTCTTAGACTTTTTAACCGACATAAAAGAAGGAAGAGGTTCTATGTTCTTTTTTTTTCACTTGCTCACCGATTTCTCCGTCAATAGTGGACCGATTTTAAATATTATTTTTTGTTTGAAGGGGTATGCTCTCGAATTGGTCCCATTGTCACCAAGTTGGAATCTGATGAGGGGGTCCCGTGAAAATCGAGGGAACTCCTCAATCAGATTTCCTAAATCACTAAAAAAAAATACTCAGATCGCTTTAGAGCGATATTTGGGTATTTTTTATAGTAACTAGTACATTTGCTCTCGGGAAACACCATTTGTGAAGTGGAACTGATGATAAAGGCCACAGAAGGCCACTGGAACTACTCAATGATAAGCATAGCATTTATGCTCGTCACCATGCATATGGTGTAGTGGAGCTAATGGTGGCTTCACTATCAGCTCCAGTTCTCCTGGTTCTTACCAGGAGAACTCCTCAACAGTTAACGTCCCTGCATCGTCCCTGCATCGGGAAAAGCAATATTTTCTAAAAGGTGATGAGCAGTTGACATTAGGCTATTGTAACTTAGAATTAAAAACTGACCCACTAAAAAGTGAAATATGCAAAACTTTTTTACAAAAAATAAACAAGCGACTTCCAAAAACAAACACTACACAGTTAAAAATTACTTTAATTTCGGAAGCCGATGGCATAAAACTAAAGAATACCGACATCAGAAATTACATTGAAGTTATTATTCATTTTTGTTATTAGACTAAGTGAACGTTAAGGGGCTTGTGGCAAAGTAATAACAGCCGCACGGGTTGATCGATCAGGTTAAGCTACGCTTGCCGCGGTTGGTCCGTGGACCATATTTACAAACCAAGACCCCTCCGTGCCTCGGAAAGCACGTTAAGCCGTTGGTCCCGGTTTTCATTTGTAGATCTTTGACAGTCGTTATGGGTCGTCAGAAGCCCGAAAGTCTGACAACCAGTCTTACCAAAGGGGTATCGTGTTGCCCAGTAACTGGATTGTGGAGCTCAGATAGGCAGTCGCTCCATGTAAAATACGTGTATTCAGCTGCATCCGGTTAGACTGGAAGCCGACCCCAACATAGTTGGGAAAAGGCGGGCAGATGATGATGATGAGACTAAGTGAACGTAGATGCGTCTGGATGAAAAAACTGCACGACTCAAGCTACGGAAACGGTACAAATGATTTACAGAAACTTAACATCGCGACTCTATTCCTCGATGGGGTAGGCGTGTAGTACACCCACATTTCGTCGGTGATGTTTAACTCTCATGTATCTAATAAAGAAGGAAAGAAAGAAAGAATAACGTTTATTTGGATACAGTAAACGTTATTCTTTCTTTATTTCTTTATTAGGAGTTTCTAATAGAGAGTGAATGAGCTTATTTCTATTACAGGTCCAATCCAATCTCCGTGCTGTTACTGAGTAGTAATTCCATATGGTAAAACTCAATAACACTTTGTTCGACCTGGGGATAGAACCCAGGACGCTGTAGATACCTAATCAGCCATCGCGCAAAGTAACGAGGCAGTCAACATTTCTATTAGTACATAATTGTATTACCGAAAAAAGGGCCATGTGCGTGTCGGACCTCGCACAGTGAATGGTTCCGTAGTTGGGATGAATATTTGCTCATGCACAGTATCGATTTTATCGACCACAAAATTTAAATCGAAAGACTATGAAAAACAAAGGTATCACTGCGGTTGTAACCGAACAGATCCCATAGGTATCTCAAAAACTATTGACTTAAATAAAAAAGTCACTTAGAAATAATGTTTTTATGTATGGGATCCAACGCTGCCCCCAGACGTGTATGCGTTGATTTTTTTTTTCATCCCTGTGTAAAATGTGTGGGGACTGTGGAGGCCACCCCTAATTATTTATTTTCGCAATTTTACTACCCAACTGTTTAGCGGTGCACAGAAAACCACTTTCAAATTATGTTACGCAAATAGTCTCTGAGTAAAATGCCTGTTAAATATCCGGACACACGGAGAGACAGACAGACGGACAGATGGAAATGAGGAAATTAAAAGAGTTCCGTTTTTGCCATTTGGTTACGGAACCCTAAAAAAGTATCATACATCACGTCACCGTATTAATAACCAATTAGTATATTCCCAGTGTCTATTTATGGAGATATGTAGGTACCAAAATAGTTTGAATTCCATATTAGCGCGTAGGTACCTAAATAATGATTTATGACGTCCACATATGAGTTATGTGACATCATAAAGCTAAAATACTGCACGAATTATTTAGGTACTTACGCGCTAATATGGAATTCAAACGATTAAAAAAAAACTTATTTTCCTTTTGAACAGTCCAGTTCCAACAATCGGAAAAACTCTGGCAATAAAATAAGTGAAAAAATGTAAATGCCACAGACTTTATAAAGAATCTGCAGACATGGCAACCAACGGCAAGACGCCAGAAATTACCACCAATTTCGACACAGTCGATTTTGACAAAAAAGACGAAAATGGAACGTCGCATCTGTCAAGAAACGGGCAATATACCGGTCAATTCGCCGTCCATTTGTCGGCAATCAACGAGCAGTATGATGGGAATTGCCTGGGTGTCCCTCGCACGGGACATCGTCCTTCGATAATGGAGGTGGAGTGTGCTAAAGAGAGGACGAGGTTGGCGCTGCTGAAGCAATGTTCCGCCATCTTGAAGCAAGGAGACCAGAGGTACACGAAGGAGAGCTTGCATCGGACGTTTCAGGATGAGGTGAGTTTCAGTTATTTTTAAAGTCATTTTTCTTCTCGCTTTCTGTGACAGCGATTTCATGAAAAGGAACGGAAGTGTGTAGACAGGAAGGGACAGCTTGAGCATGGAATAAGTAACTACTTTATAATAGCATGGAATTAGTGTACTCATGGAATTAGTAAGTACTGTAAAGATTGTTAGTAGAGGGGGTCGAATTTCAATCAGTAGGCGACCACTAGTAATGAATAATTATTCGAATAAATATTTTAGTATTTAGCTTTTTTAAATTCAGAGGTTAATTTCTGTCGCTGCTCAGTTGCCTATTACCAAGGTCTGACTGCCTAAACGTAAACAAGGTGTTATTGAAAAAACTCAAAAACTCAGACATCCCAGTCAAGTTTTGGTGACGAATTTATTCTGATTGCCATGACTTATTATCAAAGATGATTTGTTTTCCAAAAAAAATACCGTTAATTAAAAACATATCAGTGTAAGTAATCAATTTATTCTACTTTCGATTCTGAACAAACTCCTATTGATTTATTTCAATTACACTGTTGAAAACTAGGTTGACAGTTGACAGAACTTAGGTAATAGGTAATACGGGCCGGTGTCCGCAACTCCACGTCAATGCGCGTATTTTGCGTACGGGTGGGAAATCGATTATTCGATGCACCCCAGCTCCTAAAGGAAGGCCAGCAACGCCTTGGTGTTACTGACAATCTCACGGAGGGTACCTGGGTAACCGAAGTACTTTGCCCTGTCTGTGGCGACGACCGGGCAGTTTAGTAGCACATGTGCTGCTGTCTCGTCGTCCTCCATGGAGGCCCTGCACAGCGGACTGTCTGTGACTCCTATGAAAAAGAGGTGTTTGTTAAATGACCCGTGGCCAGTTATAGCTGCTGTGACAGTGCGCAGCTGTAGTTTAGTTAGTCGGAGAATCTATTTCGTGAGGCGACCAGAACTTATATTAAAGTTGACAAATAATAATCTGATGCAAAACGAGTTTGTAAAGCAAATGTAAATGGCTTTCTGTAGTTTCTACCCCCATGGGAAAAAGGCGTGAGTTTATGTGTATGTATGAATATCCTAAACGTCTTTAGCATGTTTTATTTTTTTCTTTAAAGCGCCTTAGTTAAATCTATGTTTCACCAAATCATCGGCAATCATTGACGATGACACATCATCATTCAGTTTATGAATCACCAAATCATACGCTCTTATTAATTTATATTAATAGGAGCGTATGATTTGGTGATTCTGAGTGACCTATTCACTATGCAAGCTTCAATCAATACAAACATATCAACAGCTACCAATAAAAAAATAACATAAAAAACAACACTTCGTAATAGAATTAAACCCAGCGAATTAAACCAGCCAGCATTGGGTAAGTTTAAGTGAACTAACACAATTAAGTTTGCCCAACAGCAATACTATATTATTATACTAAGCCTTCGTTTTGCTCATCGTATATCGCGCAAGGTCGCCATACCACTACCTTGATGAACTCAGAAGGTTTACTTGGTACAACAATAAACAAAAAGGCCCTTGCCACACCAAAGCGTATATCGCTGACTGCGAAAAATGGCCAAGTGCGTGTCAGACTACGCACAATGGTGGGTTCTGTAGTTGGGATTATTTGAAATGAATATATTTTTTTTTATTCGACGACACGGTTGGCGTAATGGCTGAGCGATCGACTGCTGCGCAGCGTGTCGCGGGTTCGATCCCCGCACGGAACAAATATTTGTATGATCTGCAAGTAATTGTTCCTGGTCTGGGTGTTTGTGTTTGTGAGTTTCTATGTTTGTAAACGCACCCACGATACAGGAAGAAATTCCTAGTGTGGGGCAACGTTTTTAAAAAAAAAAAAAAATATTATCCCAAAAACAAACTTTACATTGTAGTTGACAAACATTCACGTTCGACGTTCTCCCATACATCGACATACGTCACGGTCAATTCTAAAACTGCGAATTAAAGTTGGTAGGCTATTACTCGCATCGCGTCTCCATAAGCAACCATTTAGCTAGTTGGGGGGAAGGGGGATGGAACACTTGACTCTAACAAAAATTAGCACTTTAAAGCTTAATATTATGCAAACGCATCATTGAATCGAAAAAAAGTGTTCACAGACCGCAATATTTTTGAAAGGCGTATCCAAAGATACCCTACAAAATGGGATAGACGAGAAAAAAAATGTATTCCCCACATTACGTGCAAGGGAGATACCCTAAAAAATATTTTTTCCTTATTTTGTTTTACCACGTGATTAATATGTATACCTATGCCAAATTACAGCTTTCTAGTACTAAGCGTCTCTGAGCTACAGTGGGGAAAGACAGAGAGACCTACAGACAGACGGACGGACATGGCGAAACTATAAGGGTTCCATCCTTACGGAAACCTAAAAAAGCACGTTTGAATGTCAAAATTTATAAGAAAATAAAATTGATTTTAGTTGCGCCTTCCAAAAGATAGTTTCGTATGGGGAATAATGTGTAAGAAACTCCACATTTACTCTTTTAAAATGTTTTTATAATATATTTTTTTTAACTTTAAAAGTATTTATTATTTTAATTTTGAAAATAACTACATCATTTAAAAACTAACAAACTTAAAATAATAATAATGATATGTACAATTATATAAAAAAAGGAGGGTAAAATATCATAGGGCGTCAAAAAATTCGTCCGCATCGCTGTCAACAGGTAAAGTGCCCAAAAGGCTGGCAGCATTACCACGTTGTATGGCAATGCTGATTCTTTGGCCAAAAAATAGACCAGCCCTCTGGTCACGTGAGGAGTCGACCAACCGCTTGGCGATGTCTCTAAAAACTAAGTGGGCACTCGGACCCCATGGCCATAGTGTTTCAACCCCAAACGGCTCGAACTATTTTTAAGTATTATTTATATAATTAAATTTGTGAAGACGATGTACCTAGAATAAAATTACTGTACCACAAGTATCTACAAGGTGTATAAAAAACAACTACAGCCGCCGACTGACTGTTGTTTGCTTTTCATACATTTTCACAGTCGGCGGCATACGCTTGGTGTGAATGCAGCTTAATAAATAGCAACGTTGGCAGACGTGGGCATAAAATGTGGAAGCAAGATGACACGAGACTCAGTTCAGCGTTTTTTGAGATCTTAAACTAAATAGTCGCACGTTTTATGACCGCGACAGCCGCGAACTCCGAAATTCCACGTTATAATTCTAAAAGTCTGAAGTGACTGCATTTAAGAGCATGAATATTAGGAATAGATCATCCTGTGGCAAAGATACATACCTACACTAGGCCCGTTTAGTGAATTACGACCTGCTGATGGAACGATTATGCTGTGGCAAAAGTAACAGCCAGTCAATAAACTACAAGTCAGTGTAACGGCGCACTGGACGTATGTTTATGTGACGTCACTAGTAGACGCGGTTTTCAAATCACTCATTTTATTTTCAACCTTTGATTGTGTATAATTACGTCGTGAGTTATTTATTTGAGCCAGGAGTGGATCTTCTGTATCAATTTTGCAACAAACTTGTAACATCATTAATTCATTACACACAAATTAAAAGCTCGTTATGGAACGAAATGTGCAGATTTTGCACGCATAGTTGTGACCTTAGAGTTTGGAAGTTTGAAAGTTTCGCAAGTAACGCTTGAGGATCTATTGTGTGGCTGTGAAATACGCGATTGTGATTTTACACAGATCAATTTTATTTTTTACTGACCCAATTCTGCAGAACTATTGTTTCTAGTTCAATTTGAACATCATGCAACTGATCGCATACAATTCGACAGCGCACTAATTTGTTTTTAAAATACCTAAATCATGGTAGATTCGCACATCGACATATTTCCGAAGTAATATTTAGAAAATCAACTTTTTGGAACTTTACGATTGACTGATTTTTTATAAAAATATTTGAAAATATATTGATTACATTTTTAAATATTTTCTTTTTTGTATTCTCATATATAATCTTCTTTATTTCATTTAATGCTAATACGAATACCGTATTAGTATTAAATGAAATAAAGAAGATTATAATAATTTTCTTAAAATTCATGAATTGATAAATATATGGTCATTGGGGTGACAGGTAAGTGCCGGGAAGATGCCCTCGAACCTGCCATAAACGGTATGGCAATACGAAGAGTCACAAAGTTTAAAATAACTTGGGCAATTTCTTACCGACGACCTCAGGGACCATAGTGACATTGAGAGGGAGCGTAGGGCGTTGGTGGTCAGGGGTAATATGTTGGCTTGAAGATTTGCTCGGTGTAAATAAGGGCCTGTCAGTTTGTTTACCAACGTCTCTCACGGTCAAGCACTGTTCGGTTTTTAAGCAAACATTCCAACCGCAAGCATTCTCGTTTATAAATAAAATAAAAACGGCCAAGTCCATGTCGGACTAAGCACAATGAAGGGTTCCATAGTTGGGATGAATTTATGCCAAAACAAACTTAATACTCGTATTGTAGTTGAAAAACATGTTCTCCCCCCATAAATCGATATACGTCACGGTCAATTCTCCAACTGCAAATGTAAGTTGGTCGACTATTACTCGTTAACTTACAAAGCCTCCTTAGCTGTGATAGTTTTCCTTTAAACGTCGTTGTATATGCTACTGCTGTGATTTTTTTCACATCTATTTAGATGGCAGGGGGGGGGGGGGTCAAGTGTCCCCGACGCTAAGATAAATTAGCACACGGATCCCTGAATCGAAAAATGGTTTTCACAGATCGGCAATATTTTTGAACGGCCTATCCAACGATACCATGGGATAGACGAGAAAAAATTATCATCCGCACTTTACGTGCAAGGGAGACACACAAAATTTTTTTTTTCCAGATTTCTTTTGACTACTTTGTCGGCGCAATCAATATGGTATACCCATGCCAAATTACAGCTTCTTAGTACAATGAGTCTCTGAACTGCCGGGGAAAGACAGACAGACGGATATGGCGAAACTATAAGGGTTCCTTGTTGCCTACGGAACCCTATAAACTTAACATACATTTATGATTATCACGTGTAGTAAATGTTGATTTAACTGGCTTCCGTCAAATAACTAACGCAATGAGAGGATTCTGTTTCTTTTATTAAATCCATTCCTTTAAAAGCTACGGTTTCATAGGAAAGCGGTACCGTCATATTATAACGGCCGTCATGAAAATCTGTAATTTTAGTCTTTGACATTAAAGTGTCAAAAAACGCTCTGTATTTGGACAGCCGTTAATCTGTGACCGTTCACCGCTTTCTTAGGAAACCGAAGCTTTAAAAACCAACTTGGGTTAAGTCATGCTAAGTGCTTAGTTACAGTCAGGACGGAATGTTGCTATATTATCTGTTGTTAGTAACCACTGTTGAAAACATAAAAAAAAAAAAACATAAAAACGCTGTTTTTCTGACCACACAACACACACACACGTGTATCATGTGTTTCACAAACGTACTTGTTCCATACATGTGTCTTAAAATTTTATTTCAATAGCACTATCTGTTTTTTTCGTAATTCTTTGCTTTTGAAGATACAACTTTACCCATTGCTGCCTATGGACAAATATCTGTGCGAATGTATACTTTATTTCGATCGATGAGGTTCTGTTCACAATTTTAGAAGTGTAAACTTAAATTGGGTAATCAAATAGTTTATTTGCGTATCTGAAAGTGTTTTTTTATTTGAATTGCGACCTTTTATCGACTAATTAAGAGTTCAAGTTTAATTTGTTTCACATTTTCTAAGCTAGTTGATTGAGATTTTAACAAAAATATTCCGAAATTGTTTGCAATATACGTGTGTTAATTTATGATCTTGTAATAAGCACTTTATTATTTCAATTGACACTAAACTTTATTAAGACTAGTTTTTTCCAGATCCGCTTTCGCTTTTTTTCTGTAAACACGTCGTTATATACCTAGCAATTTACAATATAATAACACAGAATACTTTTATTAGCATTTCATACTTACCAAGTAATGCCTACTACAGATCTCGTACCAAAATGGGACCAAAAGGATCACATTTTAGTGTCCCTACCAAACCCGTACCGAAGGACCATGGCGTGTTATGGCTCTTAACAAAAATATTTAATAGAATTAGGGACCATAACACAACAAATCTGTTAGATTAATCCGCTCTTCCTTCATTAGGTTCATTTCTCTGATTGTTATATGATTGCTTTTACTGTTTACCCATATTGGCAAATAACTGATTTCTAATTTGAATTAATGTAAGTACTAGAAGCGCCCCGCGTTTACACCCGCATAAATTTTGACCCCGTAGGTATATCGGGATAAAAAGTATCCTATGTGTTATTCCTGGTTATAAACTATCTGTGTGCCAAATTTCATCCAAATCCATTCAGTACTTTTTGCGTGAAAGAGTACCTAACAAACATCCATCCATCCATCCTTACAAACTTTCGCATTTATAATATTAGTAGGATGAATAAGTACGCAGAGGTGCAACAAAGTAGAGAACACTTAGCCACTTGTCTGCAAAGGTCTCGTTGAAAAGGAGCTGAGTTAGCTTGCAACTAGTGTTCCTACTAAGTTATAGTCTCGTTAGCATTCCCCTACAATGTTCCTAGTTAACAATTAGATAAATTGCCTCCACGCTGTACCGAGTTACACGTAGCTGCATAATAAATGACTTAATTTATGTATAATAGCTGCTTATTTTCATGGGAATAAAGTGAAATGAGCTAATCTATCAGTGGTGGCCCAGTGGTGACCGCGACGAGTTGTAGGTCGTAGGTTCGAACCCTGACAGGCGCTTTACTTTGTGTAAATTATTTCATCACCACTGCTCTCAAAACGGTGAAGGAAAACATTGTGAGGAAACCGGCATGTCTTAGAACTAAAATTTTGAAGACATGCGGCATAGTCTACCAACCCGCACTGGGCCCGCTGGTGGATTACGGCCCACTCCCTCTCACAGAGAGGCGGCCTGTGTCCCAGCAGTGGGAACATTATAGGCTGATTATGTGATCTTTTTGTGTATCAACCGTAAAGTTGCAATTGCTAACTCTTATAAGATGACTTACGGTATGTCTAGAGAACTGTCGAACCTTTAGTGGTCTTCACAAAGAGTTTTCGTTTGTTCAAGAACTGGTTTATCTACTCGTATCTTTCTTTGGCAAAATTATCGGAAAGGCATGCATATGCCTTACCGATAATTTTGTTGGTCAAGTCAAGTCGCTTTATTGTGTTCCTATTTGATAGGCATATTGAGATAACGGGCTCATAAAATTCTTTCATCTTCTCACTGTAGGTAATCCAACCCTGTAACAGAACAGGAATCACTAGAATAAGAGGACTTTGAGTCAGTTACCTCCCTTCTAAACATGAGCCTCGCAATGACTGCCTGACTGACTAATATTAATGGGGTGGTGTAATTATCACGCTTCGCAATGTTATTGGCGGTAAGAGACACAGAAGTAAAGAAATGACATATAACAAGGATCTCCACACCTTGCGAACCTTCCAACAAAAGAATTACAACACACAAAGATCTCGAACTAGATCAGTTGCGCAAGATGATCAATCAGCACACGTCATTACCATATGAATGGGTATTTTGACAAATAGCCGCCGCGCCTGCGCAGTACGTCGCTCGTATCACAAATATAATTGCTTTGGAAAGTCTCCGATGGTATCAAGTGTAATATTTCACCAGGTAATATACGCTGGTGGCTAATCGGCTACTGAGCGATCGATCTAAGTTGAGCAATAGTTACTCGGGTGAATGATTGGTATTCACACCTTCACTTGTTTGAAAAGTTGGCCATATTTTAAAGCTTCAATGTTGTCTAAATTTGGCATTGTACCAAGATGAAGAACACCTCACTCGGTGTTCTTCATCTTGGAACATTGCCGAAACCTTGTGTGTGCGAATACTAACTTGATGATCCTCTGCAATTACTTTATTATATCCATTATATCATCATGAGCCAGTCCAATGTTAAACATCAAACATCCTCGACCACTCTCATCCATCCATTAGTCACCATCACCATGAAAATAATCGCTCTAGCTTGAGGGCAAGTCTTTCACTCACCGCCATCATCATTCAGCTAACAGTGCAGTGCTGGACGTAGGTTCCACCCTGCAACCCTGCCACAAAGATTTGTATTTGATTGCCATTTTGACATATCCTGTGCTGTCGTATTCAGCGGATTACTGCGATTTCACCAGGAATTTCCACTAGACTGCGGTGTATAATCACAGTGTGTAATGTATTCGAAGCAAGTATGTATACTGTTTGCTTGTATATTACAGAAATAAGTCGCGATCTGAATTCAGCCCATTTAAGAAATATTGTTATTGGGTAGTCTTTAATCCTTTACTTGACTGCAGAGAAACATTTTATATTATCTGTAGAACTACGCGTAAATGTCATTCAACCTTCATTCAGATTGATGGATAATGTCTCCCTCCGCGGTTGCGTTAGCCAATGGAATGACCGCTTATAATTAATTGACCAATCACAGATCGACAGTTGACAGGGTAGGTCAACTGTCTGCATGATATACTTTAACCTCATGCTGTTACTATAAATGTACTAAAGAGAATTACACACTTTTCGCTTAGTCCAGCCGGTTTATTCTGTAAAAATTATGCTTGTAAACTGTCACCTGATGCTAGGGTTGGACACTATTACACTTCAAACTCACTTCTTCAAGTTTTCGAGCAATAGTAGCTGTTCCTAGTGCAGAAGTAGAACTTATTTCATTGCATGCTTTCTATGGGACTTACGCCTGACTTCTTTTGTTTCATTTTAAACAGCTTTCCTCACCCTTCAACGTTTTTATTGAGATCATTGTTGTAGTTGTTCTCGATTTCCCAAATTGAATTTGTTTTGTTTCATTTACGTAAATACAAGTTATGAGTTTTTTTTTTTAGTATTGGTAATCATCAAATAACTTCTCCCGCTCCGCCCAGAGCGGGAAACCCACCCGTATTCCTTCCTGTTGCCTGTGTTGCCAGGGGCCTCGGTGACCCTTTAGTACCTTCCCGCGACCCCGGCAGGACAAGTTATGAGTGCCTATGCTTCTCTGTCAATAATAAATACAGGGGTCGATATACAAATCTGACAAAGGTTATTCTCGTGCGCATAATATCATACTTCGTATTAAATACCTAGGTCTATGTAGTGATCCGGTAAGTTCTAATTTCACATAGTACCCATTGATATTTCTGTCTTAAAGTTCTCACATGCAAGACCTTATCATAAACACAGGCATTAAAACAAACCGTTACTAATAAAACCTGACTTATGACTTATAGGCTAAGACCTAGGAGCAATCTAACCTTCCATCGTTACCCACGATCTACATACGACGTGACATTGCCTTGAAGCGTAGAAGGTGGCTAAAATGACGTCACCCGACACAGCCAACAATTACTAGAGACAATTACTATCCCTTCACATGTGATCTAACCTTGCGTTCACATTTATGATACGATTGGTCAGGTAGTGCGTGGTGCAGTGAGCTAAAATTGTAACGACCAATCAGAGTGATGGTTTTTTTTTCCTAAGAATTGTGAAGAAAGCATCGGGGGTAATTTATTAGTTTAAAATGAGATTTATAAACGAGTTCTAGGTGGTTTAGTAAGCGTTTACGTAATTACAACTTTTGAAAGGAGGATAACATTGATAGTATTATGCAAATAGGTAATTAAGATATTGATCGATATAAAAATATGTTGAACAATGACATCGTTCAATAAAGTTAAGAAACGGAAATGACGCTAAGCAATCAATCTGCCTACCTTTTCCCATGTAGGTAGGGTCGGCTTCCAGTCTAACCGGATGTAGCTGAATACCAGTACTATGGAGCGACTGGCTATCTGACCTTCACAACCAAGTAATTGGGTAATACCCTTGGACTGGTTGTCAGACTTTCGGGCTTCTGACGAACCCTAACGACTGTCGGCTGACCAACGGCTTAACGTGTTTTTCGAGTCACGAAGGAGTTCCGGTATGTAAAGATGGTCATCCATCCACAGACCAACCCCGGCAAGCATAGCTTAACCTAATGGATCGACCCGTGCGGCTGTTATTACTTAGCCACGAGTTCCTCCAACACCACGAAAATGACGTTAAGCGTTGATGTAACGTTTGGTTTTTGTGTACCTTGTGAACGTTGTAGGCTTAATAAACTAGATATTTTGTAAACCTTTTTCTTTTTTTTTTTTGTTAAGTACCTGGTACGTCTCGACAGGCCTACACTGTCCTCCCATACTTATTAACACTGTAATTTGAAATCATTGTAAAAACCAATTAGGAAACGACCAATTGGAACCGTGCACCTAGCTTCTGACGTTTCATAAGTGCATAAGTAGGTTTATGTGTAATAAAAATATTTTGATTGATTTTGATGCAAAATTGGCCGAAGAAGTTCAACCTTTTACTCCTAAAAGCGTATTAAGCTTAAAAGAATGTCTATTCTATCATATTTGTTTTGGTTTTTTGAATGTTGATGAACCAATTAATTACAACAGCTTAGACAAGATTTTGAAATCAGAATTTCAAAAGTCTTGGTCTTGGTCTTTCAAAGGTTGGCTTAAATTAGACTTGTGTAAATACAAAAAGACGTAATGTTAAGAGAGTGGTCCTTGAATCCGATTCGATTCGAAGGGCTCTTAAGACCAATAACAGTGTTTTTAGATAACGGACCATCCGATACTATACTGTCATTTATACAAATTGTAACCTAAATAGTTACAGAATCAAGTTTTTCTAACTGAATAGACAGCAAGTTGTGCTGCAGGGGAGTTTGTGCAACACTTCTTCTCAGCTAGGTAAAGGGCAGGCGGGAGGACTGTCTTATGTAATTTTGACGTTCGAAAAGTGCTGACCGTAGTTTGAATAAATGGAATAATTTTGAACTGATCTTTTTTGTTTAATAGCTCCGGAGTAGGTAAACCCGGTCTTAAAGGTTTAATTTACACCTACGCAAATGAAACGAACCACCTGACCAATGTCAATCAGCCCTGATTAATAGCCGACAGCTGGCGAAGTTATGATAAGACTCAGTGGTGTTTACACAGCAAAATTGTTGGGCAATCTTACTGTCGGGCTAGATCAGTCTAAATTACTGAGGCGGACGTTAGGACTACCGAGGGTTCTCATTTCATTGTCATCTCACTTTCTGGATAGGCATTAATCTTTTTGCTCTGTCTTAGGATGTTCTAGGGTGCTCTGGGAAGTAAATTCTTCGTCCTGTTCTTGTCTTATGGTGTCGGTGGAGAATGTTTTAAATGGTCAACTATCACTCTTTCATTCACTCCCTTTTCGTTCATATCGTGTCTGACACAATCCATCCATCATTTCTTTGGTCTTCCTCTCCCCCTCTCTCTATCCATTAATATGTATCTGTTTATTTTCATCACTCTTTTAGTCACGTCATCTCGATTCTCTCCTAATCAAATAGGAAACTTAAGTACAAAATCTTGGTACGTGAAACACAGCGAGTTGTGATTCATTAGTTCGGTAATTTTGTAGTAAAAAAAAGTAAGACTTACTCGTACTTTAGGCTTAGTATGACGCTTTATTTTTCTACTCCACTGTAGAATAGAAATCGCTTACATTTCTCATACAAAACTGTCTACACGGAAACGTCATTTTTGTCTACTGTTCCGTCGACAAAACGCTTCTCTACGGCTCGTGCTAAGCCTGCAGTAGGTTTTCATTTCTCTGTCACATATTACTTAACCGTTCCTCTGTCCCGTGAATCACATGAGATTTATAACGATTGTTTAACTACCTATTGTTTTATGATAAGTAGCGATTAAGGGCGTCATCTTAGAAGACTTATCACCAAACACAAATGACTTTCGATCGACAACTCATAGTTCCATATTATTATTAATCCACTTACGGTGTGCCGTGTAGATAACTAAACCTATTAACTGCAAACACATGCAATAACTCTTATGTATTATTTCATGTAAATTCTCACGATTACATAGCCGTATGTTGAGGTTTTGCAATGACAGGTAGATTGGATACATTTGAATTTTAGGACGCAAATGCGTAAATCAAAAACAAAAGCAAATCACAGCAAACCGGTGAACGGTTTGCTGTGATTTGCTTTTTTGATTGTGCGCTTTTATAATTTATAACGTCACGATATATCGTGGATGTCCCCGTCTATGTTCATAAAATGTATGGAAATACTTGCACTATAATACTTGTACTACGAAACCCACCCTTACTGCGAAGACTTAAGGCGCTATCAATGTCGAATTGATACACTGATGTACGGTTGACTGTACTTCATAATAATCATATTCCCAATCGAACAAAGAAGTACAGTCAACCGCACATCAGTGTATCAATTCGACATTGACAGTGCCTTAAGTCTTCGCAGTAAG
Organism: Atethmia centrago; assembly: GCA_905333075.3. Classification (NCBI taxonomy): domain Eukaryota; kingdom Metazoa; phylum Arthropoda; class Insecta; order Lepidoptera; family Noctuidae; genus Atethmia; species Atethmia centrago. The sequence goes on from HG995388.1 coordinate 1,301,260, forward strand.
GGTGGGTTTCGTAGTACAAGTATTATCACTGATGTACGGTTGACTGTATACGAACAAGTTTTAGTTTGGTAGCAGAAAAACTGACAGTGGAAGATTTTTTTTAAGTTCACTAGAGGGTTTAATTAATTTCTTTAGAAAATACTGTGATATCTCGCCCATTAACTTAATAATGCCCAAAGAATACAATCACGTGAGCGAAGCCTCGTGCTCAGCACAATTTTGTTTTTTTCCGAATGAACTATTTCTGCTGTTCCTGTTTGTAGGGTACAAGTGCATGAGACATTTCAGCTTTGTCTCGTGGAATTTGAACTTCACAATACTAATATTAAAATCAAACTACTTTATGGTCTGAAATTGATACTGAAGAAAGTGTGGTTAATGCTTCTTCTTAGGGACAATCCCGTTAAGAACGGTCTTATTCTAATCTCAGTCTTAACCTGTCAAAAATAGTTCGAATTTAATAAATTATTGACATTGGTTGGAGCTGTGAAATGCGAGCATGTTTTGAACGTTTCTAATTACGGGAATTGGTCTTTAGTTCTTTCCTCTTTTATTAAGAGAGCGAAATCAGCTGAAAAAATGAAAAAAAAATAAAATGTTACCGCTGCCCGGGGGCAGCGGTAACATTTTAGTATAGTACCCGGGAGTTAATTATGGCACATCGCTTGAGAAAGAAACTCAAACCACAAAAAAATGAGTGGCACTGGCAGACACGAGGTTTCAACTGGAGAATGTAATCTCGATGTCGCCATTTTCCGATGATCTTTACTGGTCGACCATCCCTAGATGCGACGCTCTACGATACCGAGCTTTATTTAATGCTCCATATTAAGTGTCCCATCGTTTGTGGAACAGCACCACATTTACACTGCAAGGTGGAGTTTTCTATGAATCTCCACCTGAACAGGTTTCCCTTGCTTCGGCCCACCTAGTTCTGGAGTCTGTTTAAAAACTTCCAGTTTAGCCAAGGCAACTCGTGTACAGGTGAGAGATCTTCAGCAGGTGGAACAAATGGTATAGGTAACGAATCACTCACTGTCTCACCCCAGCTTCAGTCTTTCTTTTGATCGTTCGCCAGCGCATCTTCCGGCGACGAAAATTATATGCCTTTGAGCTGATTTTTTATTTTTGGGAATAAAAAGAAGTCACACGGTGCTAGGTCAGGGCTGTAAGGAGGGTGACCCAGAAGTGCTGTCCAGGAAGTCCCTCGTTTTGAGCGCGGTGTGCGAAGGCGCATTGTCGTGGTGGAGCAGTAGCCTGCGGAGCCCTGTGTTTAGTCACTTGTTGCTCACAACAGAGAAAACTTCTGCAAAGCATTTGGTACACCATTCAGCGTTGATGCTTCTTTGGTTCCGTAAAGGAATTGACACTAAGTAGCCAGTCAAATTGAAGTAGCTCGCGATCAAAATCTTCCCCCGCTTGTAGATCGCTTCACTTTGGTAGGCGTTGATTCATTTTGAAACCGTCGCCGATCGTTTTGATAAATCCAAGACTCATCACCTGTAATGGTGTCGTAAACACGCCGAGACGAGCCTGCTTCAAATTTGTTTATTATATCACGGCACCATTCCACCCGGGCCTGCTCTGAGCATCGGCGAGATTGGGCGGCACCCAGCGTGAAACTATCTTCCTCACGCGACGATGCACGTGTAGAATTTCGTGGAGACTTCCCGATCCAACCTGCAGTATGTGCTGAATCTCTTAATACGTAACTCGCCTATTGTCATGGAATATTTTTTCACTGCTAGCACGTTTTCTTCCGTAACAGCCGTCAAAGGGCGACCACTTCTTTCTTCACTCCCCAATGTTTGTAAACCCCGCTTGAATTCGTTATACCAACGATACACGGTTGCCTTAGAAGGGCCTTCATTCATAAATGCCATTTGAAGTCTATCGTACGATTCGTCCGGTTTCAGGCGACCTTGAAAGTTCCGTACTGTTCAGTTCAATGACGTGCTATTCGTACATGTCAGTGCCGACACCGACGCGTGCAGTGATTTTTAGTACACTTGGCGTACGTATCGCAGTTTCACATGCTTGTTCAAAATGCCTCATTCTTCAAGAGCACAGTTAGCAGCGATTGCTTTAATATGAAGACGGAGAAATCTATGAAAATTACCAGAAATTTACGTTGGATCACTGAACGCGTCGGAGAGTCACTAACGTCACTGAACGTCACTGACACTGACGTGTTCGAATGGTACCTTATGAAATGTATAAAACGATATTAATTTTCACTGATACTGTACGGTACGGAACTGTCGGTCACGTGTCGGCACTGTTATGTGCGGATAGGCCCTGAAATCGTAACGAATCATTGCGCGAAAATGTTCCCGGCGCAGATCCATTTTTTAAAGAGACACGATAATTTATATTAGCTCGCAAACAATGTGGAAGGAAATTTTGGAATTGGAACGTACATTCTTTTTACTTACAAATAATCATATTTTCTAAATAGATTATAACTGGCCAGTCTCATACATAAAAACTTTTTTCGCAATACGTTCTGAGTGGCCTGGTATAAAACGTTAAAAACTTTCGCTGGAGCTTGCTCAGCTTGCCACCGCTCTGCGAACTTCTGAAATTAAATAATTGTTTAAGACATTTATAAGATCGCACTTGAAGCGTACAACCTTCTCCAAAAATACTATAAATACTTATCGCAGTACTTTCACGCGGTTTGTCGAGAGTGGGGCAATTAGCTCATATGTTAGCCATACAAAGTCTCGAGCGTGTATATGTACAGCCAGCGGTAACGAAACCTATATATTATGTAAAAAACTTACCCTTAAACTTACGCCATCTACCGAGGTAGAGGTTCGACTTTGTCTTGTCTTGTTTTAAGGAAATGTTTGACCAAAAGGTTGGTTTACAGGGGTTTTTTTATAGTTCTATAGTCATTAATTAGTTATTGTTTGGGACTGAATTAATAAAATACAATTATTCAATTGTTCACTCCGCTGCGTGCAACTTTGCCCACTGTTCTCTAAAATGATTAGGGCGGAGAAGACCACATTTAAATATAATATTCGTTTTAACGAAACATGTCTAACGAGACTCGTCACTTCGTCAAGTAATTATCGGTAACTGTGATCGTTAACACGATGGGTCACACCAGAAGTCAACTAATTGCTTGCGATTTCTCGATTCGTGAAGTCGTGAGTCGTGACCCGATCAAGTATGTTATTTTTTACTAGTTTATCAACTCTTGGGTTTCCAGACTCTTGTCTGCTTCTAAAAATTGCCGTTTCATCATCGTAATTCAGTCAAAAGTCGTCCACTGCTGGGCATAGGCCCCAAGCATCGCCATAACGACTGGTATTGTAGTTTTCGCTGCATCCAGAACATTCCTGTGACCTGGGAATCCAACGGAATAACTCATTACTTACCTACCCAGGACCCCACGTTTAGCAGTCCTACTTTAGACCAACAAGACATGTACAACTAGTTTCAACTCAACTATAACAGTCAAACGCAATGCCCAGTGATTTATAGCTTAGCTTATTAGAAACACTACTTATGGTAACTTGTTAGTGCACAGGCGCTTATCAGCCGTGATCTATATCGATCGTTAACTATAGATCAGTGATCTATATACATAATCAATCAATTAAGTTGTTCTTTTGTCCTTAGAGCTGCAGTTAGGTTTCAGGTTGTCCGGGAAGATTTAGAATTTAGCTTTTGGCTGTAATAATAATAATACCAGTCTCTCAATGTCCCATTGCCAGTCTAAGGCCTCTTTTCATACACAGAAGGCACGAGAATTGATCACCACGCTTGCTCAAGACGGGTTGGCGATTTCAGACTTATCATCATGTCTCATGTTTTCTAAGTCCAGGTTTCCTCACGATTTTTTCCTTCACCGATGTCAGTATTGGCTTTAGCAAACTGGCCACTTTCGGCCTGCATCATTCCTCAGTTAGGCAAAGGCTTCTTCCCATTATATCCACCTATTTTGGTCCACAGAGAACTGCAATGCATCGATAAAATATTAAGGACTCGTAGTAGGTAATCCTACTACGAGTCCTTTCATTACATACCGAGACTCTTCCGTGCCTCGGAAAGCACGTTAAGCCGTTGGTCTCGGCTGTCATTTGTAGATCTTTGACAGCCGTTCCGGGTTTCTATTTTAATTTAAAAGAGTATCCGTGGAGTTTCTTGCCTGTTCTTCTCCATAGGAACGTACTACGCTTTGGTATGGACAATTAGCTTCATCTTTCTGACTGACCGACCCCTTGACAATTCAAAAGTGCCTGTATTTGGTTTATTTGAAATAAATGCTTTTAGTTTGAGTTTGAGTATGTAGTCAAATGTCCAAAAGACTGACAACCAGTGGGGTATCGTGTTATCCAGGAACTGGGTTGTCGAGGTCAGATAAGCAGTCGTTCCATGTTAGATATTCAGCTGCATCCGGCTATACTGGAAGATGACCACAACATATTTGATTTTTTTAATATGGGTCCTAGATGAGTTACTATGGAGCTATAGGCACGACAGAGGCTCATGACTTACAAGACAAAAATAAACCTAAACGGCTTTTGTCAGGGTTCTATGATGATGTAGAAAATGTTTGAAATCTCTCAGTTTGTAATTGAGATTTATACTTGGGTAATAACTGGTCGTCATCATCGTCTTAATCATTCTCCTGCCACTATCCCAATTTAATTGTGGTCAGCGCAACATGTATTTTCTTCCATATTTCTCGTATTTAGGTAAAAAAACAACTTTTTTTTGTAAAAAGTTTTTTATTTTTCACTTTTCAGTGGGTCAGTTTGTAATGTATCTACGTTAAAATAGCCTAATGTCAACTGCTCTGCGTCACTTTTTACAAAATATTGCTTTTCCCGAAGCAGGGACGTTAATTGTCGATGAGATTCCTGATATGAACCAGGAGAACGTGAGGTGATGGTGAAGCCACTATCAGCTCTATTTCACCATATGCATTGTGACGAGGATAAATGGTTTGGCAACCATATTAAATTACTTAATCGAATCGCAACCAATAAAATACTTTCTTAAGGCTCCTACATACTGGCGCGACTTGTCGCGCGACGCGATGCGACACAAAGACACCGCGTGTAGCGCTACAAGCGGTGCCTTTGTCTCGCGCACGTATGGGAGTGGCGCGAGGAGGCGAAACGCCGGGGCGTAAGCCCGCTGCCGCGAGAAATCGCGGCACAGCGGACGGAGCTCCGGCGGGATCTCATGGCGTCATGGAAAGTACGGTTGTTGCAACCCAGTGCTGGGCACGCCACGATTGCGGCGATAAGTCCCCTCTTTGAGGAGTGGCTGGAGAGGCGCCACGGCGTCCTCACCGGACACGGCAGCTTCGGGAGGTTCCTGTGTCGGATAAGGCGGGAGGAAACGTCCGGGTGTCACCACTGTGTGGATCGCCTGGAGGACACGGTGGAGCATACGGTGGAGGTCTGCCCGGCTTGGGCAGAGCACCGCCGTGTCCTCGTGGAGGCGATCGGCGGCAGAGACCTCTCGCGTCCGGCCCTGGTTCAGGCCATGGTACGGAGCGAGAGGGCATGGGCAGCACGCACCTCCTTCTGCGAAGCAGTAATGCTCGCAAAGGAGGAGGCGGGACGGTTGAGGGAAAGGCAAGTTTCGCGCCCTCTCGCCCCTAGCCGCCGCAGGAGACGCCCAGGGCGTCGGGAATCCCGGGCGGATTTCCGGCCACCGTAGGCGCGGGCTTGCGGACGGTGAGCAATGGGTAGCTCACCGTCCGGTAAGGACCAGGCCCGGGTCGACGGCGCGTCGTATTCCACGCGCGCCTCAAAGAGATGTCGTCAGCACAAAAGTAGGGGTCCACTAGGGCCGATGCCTGCCGGGGTCGCGGGAAGGTACTTATGGGTCACCGAGGCCCCCGCAACACAGGCAACAGGAAGGAATACGGGTGGGTTTTAGTCAGTAAGAGTCTGACACACCCTCCCGCTCCGCCCAGAGCGGGAGAAGTTATTTGATGATTTCCCACCCTAAAAAAAAAAAAAAAAGCGGTGCCTTTGTGTCGCGACGCGTCGCGCGACAAGTCGCGCCATTATGTAGGAGCCTTTATTGTTAAGTAGTTCCTTATCTGTTCCACTTCACGAGAGCAAAATGCAAAGTTACCATAAAAATGACCCAAATTGCTATAATTATGCCTAGGTATACAATTTGAGGATTTCCATGGGATCATCATCATCGGATTCTTTCACACAAAAAAGAATTTTCAAAAGACGGGGAAATCTGTGAACACACATACAAAAGAAAACATAGATACAGATGAACATAATAACCTCCTACTTTTTGGAAGTCGGTTAAAAAAAGAAAAAATGCCATTTCAAATAATTCAATAAATTAATTGCAGGTGATGTAAAACATTTCTTGATCTTTGTAAATACTTATTTTCAGAACTAATTAGTATCTCAATTAATCCGTCACTACTTAACATCGTGACTGTGCCGACATTAGATACAAATAAATCATTACGACTTATTCGTAATCTTGTTAAATTACTCAACAACACGTCGACCAACCTTCACTATTACTTAAATTAATAAATTTCATTTATATTGATATAATGAACATTAAAATAAGCCTTGGTGCCGCGAAAATAATCCACACGACGTAAACATTGAGTTCAATGCAAAATAGATGTGACATTCATGATCGGTTATACTTTGACAAAGTGTTATAGTAGAACCTGAATAGAGCATTTCTTTTCAAATTGTTGCCACCGTACGTTTACATAATTTTGTAAGGACAAAACATTTTTGAGCTTATAGCTAGAGAGCTTGTAATCGATTTGGGCATCCCATACTTTTTGGCGTGCTTTGACAAACCCACAATGTTTAATAGTGTGCCAGTAATAAACAATAATTATGTACAATATAGTTTTTAATAAATAAATTTATAAGCGAAAGTGAAATCAAGCAGCCTTCCTAACCAGATAGATGGGTACAATAATTGCAGATTAGTAGCATACAATTCAATCCTGACCACTCCACCCACATTCGAGTTGACATTGAAGTAACTTTTACATCGCGGCGACGTTTACACAAAATAATTAAAAGTGTGCGGCCCCGAAATAATCGTAATGCAATCGAAAGTAGATCGATAAAACGTATCGATTTGAATCGAGAATCATTGGTTACGTGTGACTAATGTGACGGGTTAAGGTGTGGTCCCGAGCCGTTATTTTAATTAAATATCACTGGCTTGTTTGACAACTGATCTAATACTGTTTATTTTGTATATGATAGTCCACAGTAATCACAGTCAGTTGTTTGTGTGAAGGGAGTACGTCTTCTTCCTTATCATTCTCGTGGATTGAGTAAAATTCGACTCAAGGATGCCAGGAAAAAGGACATTAGCATTGTATAATGGCATAGCACATAATTATGTGAGTACTATGTACCTACTTTTATAGTAGGTACCATTTACTGGGTACGTTTTTCATTGACTTGAATGTGCCCTGGCGGCTGAGAGTATGTCATGCTCACTCAGATGTCTTGCTGATGGTGGCGAGTGTGTTGGATTACTTAGCTCTGGTGGTGCTGATCCATGCGTCATGTTCGTGAACGGGCGCCGACACTGGTCATCTCTTAGCTGCCACGACTTATTTAAATTTAATTACATTTCATTATTGTTTATTTTTTAATCTTTTTGTTACGTCTGTAACAAAAAGATTAGCTTTTGACGTTTCGCATCATTCTCACAAGTATAATTTCAAAATGAATGATGTAACCAATATTTTTTAACCATTTATGTCGATTTAAAAGAGTGTCCATGGAGTTTCTTTCCGGTTCTTCTCCATAGGTATACTACGCTTTGGAATGGGCAACTAGCTTCATCTTTCTGACTGACCGACCCTTTGACAATTCAAAAGTGCCTGTATTTGGTTTATTTGAAATAAATGCTTTGATAGTAGTGGCGCCTGATTCCATTAATTATTCTGCTATTTGATGAGCGATTTTTTTGGAGTTACACTAGTGTGTAACTCCAAAAAAATCGAAACGCTCATCGAGACAAAACTGAATAATCTCATTTGCCCGCATGAATTGGTATTCCTGCAGGCAAATGAGATTATTCAGTTTTGTCTCTGTAAAGGGCAAAGAAATTGGTGTGGTCTGTTGGCTTCGGTATACACGTTACATTAGGTGGATTACCGTAATTTTTCTTAGAGGAGCATGTTCAGTTATGTTTACGGATTAAAGTTCGTGAGTTACCTACTTCACCTACATAATTTTGATCTGACCAAGATTATGTCTGGACTTTAAAAGAGGCTGTGACCTCTGAGTTTGTTTCGATCTTTCCTCTCAGAGTAGCGAACTCGTATAGTTTTAAGGCTCGTGCAGACTGGCACAATATCGCGGGCGTGTCAGGCAGCACGATGCGCAGCGCGATACTGTCCATGAAGTTTTCATAGAAATTGTGCTAGACACTAACGTCGCATCGCGCTGTCGCGTCGCGCCTGTCTGCGACTGCCTTTAAACAAAATTTATTTTTGACATGTCAGAGTATTTTTGTTTTTATCAATTTACAGAAATAAATACCATTAATCGTCATTTATCATTTACATCAGACTACACGAGCTCCGCACCTTAACATAACATCAGAGCAATCTAACAGATCTGCCGACCATTAATACACCGATCGTTTTAATTAGAAAACATATCGATATGTAATTTTATAAGTAATGAGTTCTTCACAACAAAATCGAGCACAGTAAGACCACTTGTTACAACGCCTGATTACCGAAATAAAATAAAGCTGGGACAGTCAACCTTAAACAAAAATAAATGCAAACAAAAACTCTCTCACACTATTAAAATAACATAACCGCGTAGGTACTTTTTCTGAAAATGGCATAACTACTGCCCGCAAATTACTCATGTAACTCATTAATCAGCCAGCTCGTTTACAGCACCAGTATTTTTGCCTCAGAATTTTAAGCTTGTTTTATTAGAGCTATTAGTATAATAGCAGTAGAACTCTTTGTTAAAAACTTTTCCTGGCAGCATATTGCTGTGTTCCAGTTTTAAAAATGGGTTTCAGTGACAATTGGAGAAACATTTGTACCGGCAATGTCATCGATATCTATTACATTTCAACTTTGCCTGTACCTAAGGTTGGAAGGGAATGACTTGGGAAATCCTTCATTAGGCACCTATAGTGTTCACCGCGAGAGGTGCTCGTAGCAGCCCAGACATAGCTAAGTAATAACCCTTTAATCCATCCAAAGGTTGTCTGTAAAAGATCGCTTTTAGCGATAAGGCCACCCATTGTGTCATTCCTTGTAAAATTTCAACATTTATATCTGTAATTTTTATGGTGTACATAATAAAGAGTATTCTATTCTATTCTATTCTAATAACAACCACACGGGTCGATTGATCCGTGGTTGATCCGTGGATGGGTGACCATTGTTACATACCGAGACTCCTCCGTGCCTCGGAAAGCACGTTAAGCCGTTGGTCTCGGCTGTCATTAGTGGATCTTTGACAGGCGCCACGAGTAGTCAGAAGCCCGAAAGTCCGACATCCAGTCTTACTTAGTAACTGGGTTGTGGAGGTCAGATAAGCAGTCGCTCCATGTAAAATACTGGTATTCAGCTGCATTCGGTTAGACTGTAAGCTGACTCCAACATAATTGGAAAAAGACTGGACAGATTTGGCGGTGTTCTTCGTATCGTGCTTTAGCACTCGACCAAAATATACAAAAAAAAAAACTTGGTCCTTCTGTACGCATCTGCTTACTGGTTCTAACGTTAGGATTACGCCATTAAACTCGTCGGCTTATGTTAATGTAGCGAACATTAGATAGCTGTTTACACTTGTGATGTGGGTAGTTCTGCTGTAGCTGTATGTGCTGTTTAATGTTCACTGAACTGGTTTGAGATTGAGATATTTTACTTGACGATATATGATCGCAAACGTTGTTTATTGGGCGTAATTTAATTAATCTTGAAAAAAAAAGAGACATTTCATTAGGTATTATATAAAGTTATCCACCTCATGTCAATCATTGCCCTAAACTGTAAGGTATTCATGAAGACCGTGGATACAGTTTTTGGCAACAGTTGATAGCTAAGTTGAAGCAGTGGCTGAGACTGTCGAACAGACTGACCCTTTGGAACACACTTTCAGTACCACAAGCAATCATCAACTCGCAATAGAAAGACCCTGCAATGGTTATTAGCTGGTATTAATATTATTTAATATCCAACTGTAACCGCAAACTCAAAAGTCTACCATCGATAAAAAAGCTTCCGTTCAAACTCGGTGACAAGCAGTCAGCTGTCAAACACAGACTACCGGAGTTGAGACAGTGTCTGACACTTGATTCATTGCGCTCTGCTTCACGAGACGATGAAAAAGATGTTAGGACCACCTCATTGGTAGGTGAACGTGGGCTCAAACATCAGTGCACTAATTGTAACACTAGAGCTTTTAATAATATGTTTCTGTTTATAAGTACACTATAGTCAGTAATGTGTAATAATAAAAAATAAAAAATTGTTTATTGAACAAATAGCCTACATACTAATACAATATTATATTATAACTAAGTGGCTTATGCTATGCACATCTCATTGAAACCCTGATCTCCAAACTAGGGGTGGCACTGTATCTTGGAGATCAGTGTCCCTCCGCAGCAATGTCCCAAGCCAATATAAAATTAGTATCAATATTTAACTTTGCTTCGCAAACATGAAATTAAAATAAAATGACAGTCAGTATAGTCAGTAATGTGTGTAGAAATGCTGAAATGTCTGACAGCTGTTACAAATAGACAGTAAAAATACCACCCTCTCTTTTATCTCCGAAGTTTGCAAATCAAAAAATCTGATATGACTCTACTACATAAATATGACATAAAAATATAATGATTCTAACTACATACAACTGATTGTTTGACTACTTTTTTTTTTTGGATGGGACATTATCAAATAACTTCTCCCGCTCTGGGCGGAGCGGGAGGGTGTGTCAGACTCTTGCTGACTAATGATATTTAATGATTGTTTTCCTTTATTTCACTTCGCTAATCTTCCAAATACCTTTACAAAGGCTATGACTTTCCAAAATGGAATGGCCCAACAAAATCTGTGGCACAGTAGAGTTTACTTTTCATAGGTACATCTTCTGTCTAAGAAAAGTAAAAACAGTCTTCAAAAAGAAAAAAAATGTCAAGATTGCGTATTCGATTTTCAAAATTACTTCTTTCCACGGATTGTTTTTGCGTCTAGTCATTATGCCAGGACCCTAGGACCAGTCCTACCATTTAGTGTTGAAACGGGAAGCTATTACCGATTCTATGAAAGCTATTAGCTTTATCTCCTACGCTATTAGCAGCCTCTTGGTTTGGAGTTAATAGTACCAGTTGGGATATGGTTATCATGGGGGACTGCATGTTGTACCTAGTTGTAAACGTGAGGATTTGTATGATAAAATGTATGTTCTTCAAACATTTCACTTCAGTTATTTAAACTTCGTACTTCGACGCATAAGTATGCTTTTTATTTTTTATTTATTTATGTACTTAGGTATTTAATTTAGTACCTAGTGTAAATAGTTGTATAATAAATGCATATAATTCATTTAAACTATTGGCATAAGTAGTAAGCCAATTCATGGAAACAGTTTCATCGGTTGCAGTTTAGGTAAATGATTTTGAGATTTTTCCTTCAGGAATAGCTGAGACAAGAATATTAAGATGGATTTATAGTGTAGATCCAATATAGCCCATGAATAATTGTTATACTTATGTAATAGGATTCCAAACAGTCCGATGGTCTATGGAATATGGATGGATGGTCTATGCATGGTAATGGGAAGTAGTTTTTGCTGCCTATGGATACCTGCAACGCCAAGACGTCAGTGATCTGTCGTTGCCTTCCCAACTATAGAGACAACGCGATATGACCAGTAAGTAGTGTTATTGGTAGCCTTCAAACTGGAACTGAGCAACGCTACTTGGGGGATGAATTAACGAAGCCAGGTACCATTTCTGACGAGCCCTTTCATTTATGCTGTACCATTAACCTATATACCTACTTACTCCTAGTTCTAAATTCAAATGCAACTGTTTAGCAACAGATACATAAATAGTCAATTATTCGATAAGCATCGAATCGATTAGAGCTCACAACATTTAAAGTATCGAGAGGCAATCCATCACAACTTCGTGACTGGCTCAAGATAATTATATCACTCGTGTTCAGATATGATCGATTGGTCGGTCGGCGGGAGGTGATGGGTTCGACCACTGGTTGAGGTTTTCTTTGTGTGTCAAGTTGAAATTAGCTACTGTTTTTAAAAGTTATTTTAGTGAACTATGATGGATTGTTGAAGGATTAATGTTTAAATGGTGTTGTCGCTACTCGATTATTCTTTTGGGTGGCAAAGCTGGCAGACAAGCTCACAGCCTACTCGATGACAATAAGTGGTCACTGCTTCCTATGGGAATTGGACGTCTGCAATAGATACCAGTTGCCATACCAGAGATAAATAAGGCTGAAATGCCTCATATGTTTGTAATTAGGGATACCAACACTCATACTGTTCAAACGGATGGCAGAATTAGGTACCTACATATGTATGTGTGTATACAAACTTTTGGCAGTAAAAAACAAAAGCAAACCAGAAATTATATTCAAAAGCCTTCTCCGGGCTCACTTTTGCATCTGCAAAAGCAGCTGGAGTTAAACCTCTGTTAAGGGACAACCTTCTGAGGGTAAAGCATGGGCATGTATGGTATACATGCCGAAGTTAGGCAGTGTGCTTAGTGGGCGTTTTATAGGACACCTGTGATCAATGCTCGTACCTTCTCAGTATGAGGAGGCCTTTGCCCTGCATTTAGGCTGGTATCTATATTATTATTATTATTTTAAATGTCTTTGACATATCTCGGAACTTTTGGAAGGCGTACGAGAGGCCAAAGCCAACACACAGAGGCCCATTAGACAATATTAAGTATTGAGGCACTAACCGACGGATATCCCTGTATGCACTATGCAAATCCACCCAAGGTCAATCTCGGGTTGGTGCAGGGCTATTGCAGAACATGCAAATAAAACATAATGGGCTATGGATTTGGTTGGCTATAGTGGATCGGTAACCTAAAACTATGGAAGGACTATGTCCCCTGCCTGATCAATGTTATGTAATACACGCGTAAAATGGCAGGGGGTGACTTACACACTCAATAATGGGCCCCCGGAAACTGTCGTTAGCACATAGTGACGTAGCGACCAGCGGCAACATGTCCTGAGGTGCTTGAAGAGTGGAGAGGTATTCCACGGCTTTCAGAACAATCCCAGAGCCCGGAAAAATATCAAACAATCAAAATATTTTATTTTACATAAACCTACATGGGCACTTATAAAACGTCAGAAGCTAGGTGCACGGTTCCAATTGGTCGTTTCCTATAGAGAAGAGCCGGCAAGAAACTCCACGGTTACTCTTTTAAAAATAATTGGCTTTTACAATGTTTTCAAATTACAGTGTTAATAGGTATGGGAGGACAGTGTAGGCCTATCGAAAAGTACCAGGTACTTAACAAAAAAAAAAAAGATAATGAAGATGGTCAAGATCCCCACGAGAACTTACTGTAATACTTTCTTCCTCTGAGTACGTTTGCTCTTGCGAATCTCCACTCAAACCAGCCTATACAGGCAAGAATGAGGTGGGAGCGCTGTTCCTTATCAGTGTTCACTCCAGCCGGCCAATAAAGGCAAGCCAGAGATGAGGAACAAGACTTCTCCCAGGAGATAGGGTCCGTGGGGTCGCTACTGCCCAACAGCTCGCCACATGCTGCCCTGCGGGTTTCTGTATCTCTCTTGGTTTGGCTCCTTACCCCAGACCTGTACCGGCAAAGTAAACTCCACCACCACGTCCACGTAGAGATACGACGGTGGATTATTATTATTATTATGAGAGACCTATGTCTCGCAATGAATTCACAAAGGCAGGCTGATGGATCCGTGTAAAATCCGGCTTGTTACAGTATATAGTTATAACAGCGCGCTACAAGACAGCTCGTTTGTTGTAGTATGTAAATGATCAAAACCATCCACCTACATCATCTAATCCAATATTTAAGTTACAAGCACCAACAATGCATCCCACCCACCAGCTGCTAAGTGTCCCCCACACATACCGCGGCTACCGACGACTTTTTCATCTAAAATGGATGCCAATTACGCGTCCTTATACAAAAGGCGAGCGACTTTTTGTCCTTCGTCTGAAAAGGCACTAATTATGGTTTCCGGTTAGACAGAGGGAATGTTGGGCGCGCGGTAAAAAGTCGCAGAGGTGTGCGCGAAACGCGAAGCGTCGCGCGACTGTGGCTTGTGTAGGGTTGGCTCTCCTTGAAACTGATGTTTTGAAAACATTACTGAACGCAAACTCTCGTACTTCAAAATCATTCAAATTCAAGTCACAATCTCATCTCAGCGACAGTCAATGTCTAAGTCAAGTCAAATTATTTTATTTCAAATAGGCACATACAAGGCACTTTTGAACGTCAAAGTTTACAGAAAAAAAGAATTGATTCTAGTAATCCTATGGAGAAGAATGGGCAAGAAACTCCACCGAGTAACGGTGAAGTTTCTTTCTAGTGTCAAAAACTTGTTTAAAATCTAGGTGTTAATGAGAGTTTTTTTGACAAACTGTGATTAAGATTAGAATGTGAACTTTCTTAAAAATACGGGATGTGCCTCTCAGAAATCCTGTAGAAATTTCAACTCCGCGTCGCTACTTCTCGGTTGCTAGTTTCGCCAGTAGACATAATGTTATTACTTATTATAATAAAATTATATTCAAAAATATAATGTATAAGGTTAACTACAGTTTTTCTTAAATCTATGTCAAGTTTACCCATGATTTGTGCCTGAACTAGGTATTCCTGTGTTTCAGGCGATTGGAGGTAACATTAATTGATTAAATAATCACATAATTCTCATATTAATCTTATTGGTACATATGTAAAAAGGTGAATAAAATATAGTACATATTGGTACATAAGTAAAATGGTGAATAAAATTATAGTATCTTAACTTAGCTAACTAATTAAAAAAACAAATACGAACAATATTTCCATTAGCACTAGTACTCGTAATATCTTCTCAGTATCTTCAAGAGTAGAATAGAATAGAAAAAATACTCTTTATTAAGTACACTATAAAAAATACAATTACAAATGTTGAAATTTTACAAGGGATGTTTCCGTTTTCATTGACAGGTATATGTAGCTATGTATTTATACATATATGTGTTACGAGTCTCATCGCTTTCTACATCCGTCTAGGATCTAACCATAATATTTGAAAGAACCCTAGGTTTTCTGATTGAATAGTTTATATTATTGTAAACTGAAAAGTTTGAGGCGCCACCTACTCTTGAAGGTTATAGAAAATATATTTTTAACCATTTCATTTTCCAACAACTGTTTACGAAAATCTCCTTCTTCCCACCTCTGCCAGCCCTGACAAATATCTCTAAACACAACTTCTATTAGTAAACGCATCACGTACAGCCGAGCACAGAGTAACGTACGTACATGGACTAATGAATATCTTCATTGCGGAACACATGTACCGAATTACTGATATACCATTAACTGATAGACAGATAACGGTAACTTTTTATATAGATATCAATTTTTATTAAAGGAAATATGAATGAATGAAAAATTGATATGGAGTTATGAGAGTCGGTTGAATCGTAAGTTGTTATGTCAAGTTCGAGATTATTGCGTGTCGAGTGGTCGAACAAAGTGTGTTCGTACCTAATAGATTTTTTAAATATTTTCTGAAAGGTTTGTTCTTAATGAAAATTGCGTAGGTATAGCTTTAGCTCTGAATTAGTATAAAAAGTTTTTTTAGTACTTAAATTAGGGTATTTGAAAATATAACTTAGACAACTTAATCGCGACGTTCAAAGAGGACATCATTTAAATCCATTTTCGAGTTCAGTTTGATTCAGAACAAGTTTATTTTTGCACTAGTTTAATTGACATTGTGGTTTCAAGAAATTGATAGACATGACAGATGTCAACTTGTATAAATTCATCAGGTCTTACGTCATAATTATGTAAAGGTTAGTTACAAAGAAATAGCTTGAATAATAAATTAGATTCTCTGTCGTCACATTACTCTGTGTTCTTTGATGGTGTCAAACAAAAAGAAAACACTGAGTTTTAGATGAAAACAAATGACAATCATCTGGAAAGTAAACGAATCAAGTCTCTACGTTTTAGTTATAAGGTTCAGAATTAAAAACAAATGAAAAAATGTAGCTTAAAAGTTTTCTGTCATCCCTAATTACTTGAACAATTTCCAGCGTTCGATGGTAGCTACTACGTGAGGTTGGCAAAATGTTGGTGTCTCTTCCGCGATGAATGAAGACTTGAAGTAGACCTGTCCGTTGTTACTGCTGTAGTCGGGTGAAAAACTACCTTGTTGGTTTAGTAGTCACAAGGGCTACTGCATAGCCGCCGCAGGAGACGCCCTGGGCGTCGCGAATCCCGGGCGGATTTCCGGCCACCGTAGGCGCGGGCTTGCGGACGGTGATCAATGGGTAGCTCACCGTCCGGTTAGGACCAGGCCCGGGTCGACGGCGCGTTGTATTCCACGCGCGCCTCAAAGAGATGTCGTCAGCACAAGTGTAGGGGTCCACTAGGGCTGATGCCTGCCGGGGTCGCGGGAAGGTACTAAAGGGATACCGAGGCCCACCCAAAAAAAAAAGGGCTACTGCTGAGCCTGCTGGTCCTGGGTTCGATTCCCAGGTCGGGCAAAGTGTTATTCGGTTTTTCTATCTGAAATTTCTCTGTTAGGAGTCCGCAGTCTGAATTTGTGCACGTTTGATGGCAATAGTCTCGCCCCTTATTACATGGGACTTAAACATATCTGGCGAAATGTGGGTGTACATCTCTGCTCAACCCTTCGCGGAAAAAAGGCATGATGTTATGTTTAACGTTAAGTATGTTATCCTCGCCTCCACGCCATGCTACCAAACATGTTATAAAAACCGATAATAATGTAAAAGAATTAACATAGAATCTACTCTTTAAAGCAGATTCTATGGTAATTTTCTACCATTTTCTTGCACAGTGGCTGACATTATCACATTACACGCGACGATGTCATCTACTTATGTCCGTATAAGTACTAATTGTCCGCTAGAAGTTTCCACACTGAGCTGCATTATTCCTGCAACGTGCATCTGATTGCGTTTTTCACAGGAACAACTATGTATTTAAAGTTTTTGTATACATAGTTTCGTCATCCTACGTAAGCGATGGATGCGATACTATACGATGCTATGCCATGTGATGCGATGTATCGGTGCTATTTTGTGTGGCTGCAAGAAAATTGGATTGATACAATGGTCTTTATTGAGCCTTCGTTTTAAACTTGACAACTGAAGGTTAATTCACGTATTTAAAAACGTTAAAAATCTAGTCTGAATGTCATCTCGGCGACGAACAATGTTAAAAATTTAACAAAATGAGAGGTATTTTTGACAGATTTAATACGAAGTTCTTAAAAATGTGGGAATTGAAAGGCACCTCCATACCTCAATTTAAACACACATAATATAATAACGCTTTGTCCACACATGCAAAATAGTAGATGTTTAGACTTCAGATGATTATCGAATGTTGCTCAAGCACGAATCTCGACTGTAAACTAGATTTGATTTAAAATGGTAAAGACTGTGTTTCCAATAAAGTTTTTCAAAATTCTAACATTTGCTTCTGCGTGTAAATGAATTAGAATAACGTTTAATATAGGCCTAGACCTACAAATACCAGCAGCTGTTCAACTAGACTAGAGGGCATCACATAGCGTTGACGGAGAATCATTGACAGCATTTTTGATCAACGTATTATTACAGCTAGCTAGGTACCTCAGCTATTTTTAAGTAGTTTCACGTAGAGATAATTTCTAGTGTCAGTAATTGTAGCTATTGGCACGTCATGTATTTACCGGGGCTCGTTTTATCAACAGGATGCACATTGGTAGCTTTTTTACTGTTCACTAGCTTTTTTTTTAGTTCCTACTCATTTAAATCTAACAGCCTATTGGCTAATCTATTCACTGCTTAGACTCGAAATCTAGATATGGAGAACCCATTTGGTCATTTTATAAATTATAGTACTAGTAATGGAATAATGATTAATCCATTTAATTCAAATAAGGCAACCCACTACGATTTTATCCTTGCTACATCTTGGATTAACTGAAAACTGTAACGATTGGAGAAATTGCCTCTACTGCCAATCAATCCTTGTAAAATATCGTCACTATTATCTATGTTTGGCAAACTCTAAATTATGTTTGCAATCAGCCCGATGGGATTAACTTCCAAGTCCACATGCGTAGAGGGGACATGTTCGTTCATATAATTAACGTCACTGACACACCACTGTGCTGTCGCTCCAACACACGTGTGCCGAAGTGAGCTGGCAGTTAACATGCTCTCGATTCCTTATACAGGCAAATAGATTAAGCTTGAGTTAAATAAAGGGAAATAATAAACTTGTTAGGAAAGGTGTGTTTAAGGAGAAATAAATAATGGTCGATTTCCTGATCTATCAAGCCACGTACATTCTGTTTCCTATCAAAGGAAGTCCAACTAGATCTATAAGGTTTTTGATTGCATCTTATGGACAAGTTGAGCAAACCTTACCTTCTAGTCAAATAAAATCAAAAGTAATCTTAAATTAGACTTTTTGAACGTCAAAATGACATACTACAGTCCCCCAGAACGCCCGCGCCCATCCTTTTGCTTTAGCTGGAAAGAAGAAGTGGCTCGACTAACTCCCAGCAGCACAGCCGTCTGTTAAGTTAGAAGAACCTTCTGTTTTCTAAAATCTTTATTCACTTACAAGAAGAGGTTTCCAGTTTTAAAACCTCATTTGCCATCACTTCATTACAAAGATATTATCACAAACATTATCACATAAGTAAATACCTCTAGACCTAGAAACGAGACGTGATTTAACGAGTGACAGACATCAGCGTCAACAACGCGTCACTATTGGTCGTCAGATCTACGATGTTAGCCAATAGACAGGCGTCTCAATGACCTAGATAACTTCAGGCATTCGGTGGCATACCTAGACTTAGATTATTTGTTTCTGTTGTTTTTTTTTTTTCGTTTTTCAACTACGAGGTATCTGCAATTTTTGTCACGTACAGCAACTTCAACTTTCCTTTTGAGTGCACCTCTATCTTGTTATGGAACATCTGTCAAACATGTTTATATCTTCAGTGTATTTGAGGCTGTGAATTGTATGATAGACATACTTAATTATGTACTCCATTTGTGCTAGTAACAAAGCTTACTGCTTTTGCTACAATCGCATAGAGAACCACAGAGAAGAATTGTTTTAGCGTTGGGAGTTTTTAATGCCTGAAGAGGGATGATCAAGCTACTATGATTTTTTGGAAAAGTTGTTTGCAATTATAGAATACTGTACCTAATGTTGTAAATTGGAGAGCTTTGTAGAAGCCTTATCGATTGCCTCAAAGCATTGATGATTTCATTAAATCGATAGGACTACATTGAGTGTGAGACACTGTGTTTTTCGATCTGTCTCCACTAATCTTGACATCATTTTGCTGACTGATTGAACGGGCTCACACGAGCTAAAATACCAGCAATAACCTTCGGCAACCACAATGGTCATCACAGCAGCCAATAGGACAAAATCCGGCCAAGTGCTTGTCGGACCACGCGCAATGAATGGTTCCGTAATTGGGAAGTTGGTATGAATTTATCCCAAAAACAAACTTAACATTGTAGTTGAAAAACATGTTCTCCCATACATC
This sequence comes from Atethmia centrago, assembly GCA_905333075.3. Taxonomy (NCBI): domain Eukaryota; kingdom Metazoa; phylum Arthropoda; class Insecta; order Lepidoptera; family Noctuidae; genus Atethmia; species Atethmia centrago. The sequence goes on from HG995388.1 coordinate 1,321,082, forward strand.
GATATATGCCACAATCAATTCTTCAACTTCTAATTTAAGTTGGTCGCCTATTACGTAAAGCCCACTTACATAGCTGTGATAGTTTTCCTTTTAATTTCATTATATGTACTACTGCCATGAATCTTTTCACATCTCCATAAACAACCATTTAGCTGGCAGGGAAGGGGGGGACTCTTAAATCTAACAAAAATTAGCACTTTATTGCTTAATATTACACAAGCGGATCCTTGAATCGAAAAGTGGTGTTCACAGACCCGCAATATTTTTGAACGGCCTATCCAACGATATTCCACACCACGGGGTAGACGAGAAAAAAAATATCATCCCCACATAACGTGCGAGGGAGGTACGCTAATTTTTTTTTAGGATTTTATTTTAGCACTTTGTCGGCGTGATTAATATGTATACCTATGCCAAATCACAGCTTTCTAGTACTAAGCGTCTCTGAGCTACAGTGGGGACAGACAGATAGACGGACATGGCGGAACTATAAGGGTTTCTAGTTTACTATGGAACCCTAAAAATCAACCTCATTAGCAATTAGCAATTAACGAACAATTTTAATGATCAGACGCATATTGGTTCTTTCAACCGTTTGTTCGAGACAGCCATCCGTCGCTCAACGTTATACTACTCAATTGAATTATTTTTTGTCTCGCTCTAACGCGTAGGAGTCGTATAAGTCGTGGCAGTCATGAATAATGGATGCGCGTGAGCAGCGCGCGCCGCGTATCGATCACGCCGCCCTAATGATCTACTATCGATCGATGATCTATAGTGTGAGATTGTAGGGTGACTATGAGTTTTGGACTGTCAGTGGTGGCCCAGTGGTCATGCCCCGACTTTACGAGTTGTAAGTCGCGGTTTCAGGCACTGCTAAGTACATTTATTTTGTTTCATCACCAGTGTTTTAAGGCCAATTCCCGGAATTAAAAACATTCATGTCAGCCACAATCAATGTCAAACACTTGTCAAACATGTAGGTAAATTAGAGATATTTTTGACAGACTGAGACGGACATTAGAATGCGAACGTTCTTAAAAATACGGGACGAACTCTCTTATCTCTAAAAGATGCTGAAAAACATCGTGAGGAAACCAGCATGATGTCCTAGGCCCACAAATTCGAAAACATCCGCCAACCCGCACTGGGAGGGCCCGCGTGGTGGATGACAGACTATTCCCTCTTATAGAAAGGAAGCCTGAGGCTCAGCGGTACAGACCCTTATATTTGTGCTATGAGTTACGAAACGGCCGGTGCCGTATGCTCGGAGTTTATTTGAAGGATAAAATCAGATGTGCAATAATACAGAAAAAAAACCGGAGTTACCGATATACTTGTAAAGTAATCAAACTGAAGTGGCAAGTGGGCTGGCCTTGTTTGTCGAAGGACCGGTGGCCGGTGGAGCAGACGAGTCTTGGAGTGGAGACCGCGTATCGGCAAGCGTAGTGTGGGACGCCCCAGCTACAACCGACGACCTTAAGAAGGTGGCTGGGACAGACTGAATGTGGAAGACGGAGGAGAGGCTGTTATGGCGTAGCCTGAGAGAGGCCTTTGTCTAGCAGTGTTCTGCGATAGGCTGTGTTTATTTGATTTTATGAGTTTTTTAAGTTTTGACTATTTTGTAAAATAATGGCGGGTAAATTGTGCAATAATCTCAATAGTGACAATAGCATAAATCATATTACATAAATGAATTATGACAGGGCGCATGCAGTTTGTCAGACATAGAAATTACGAGCCCTGTGTGGAACGGTTAACAATCATTGTTGGCAATTGATTTCGATGCCGCATCGCCGCATGGCCACCCTTCTAATAATAATGCAACATTCTCATACATTTATGGCTGCGCTCGCGTCGATCGCCTTCTGTTTTGGTCGTGATTTAAGTGCTAAAGTCGCATTCCTATCGTCACGACTGTTGCCTTGAAGGGTGGATAGGATAAGGAATGGTCGGTTCTTACTGGGATAGACTGAGTTATGGCAACTTGGGTTTATATTTAATACCAATAAAGTTCTTGCTATTTTGCTTTCTCAAGAACGGCCTTAGGTCAACGACTTATTGATCACCGTTTTTGGAAGACATTGATTACAGTTAATACCTACTACAGGGCAAATGCCTCTTCTTATACATACGAGTATAAAGCACGAACGGGCATTGATTACCACGCTTGCTCTAAAAGAGTTGGCGATATCAGACTTATAACCTTACATATTACAACTGTCTGTCCGAATGCAATAAGCTCAAGCTACTGAACGGATTTTCAAATAGGGTCTTACACCCATTTTTGAAAAGTTTCTTAATTAAATTCTGTAGTGCTAATATGCCCCAAAAAAAAATCACAAAATTCTTATTCAATCGATAAGTGCCATAAAAATGCATTTAATGTTTACATGCATTTTAAAATTTCGCTCGTAGTTTGACGAAAACGCTGGACGCAGTGGACGCCATGTTACTCTGTGGTCATGACGTCACTTGGCTATGTAAACAAATGCGCTGATCTATTATCTAACTATCAGTTGACAGTTGACACGTTTTAGTTTACATAGCGATATGACGTAATAACATGGCGGCTACTATTTCATGGTGTTTTATAACAGATTAGAAAAACTGAAAACGTTGATTTGATTTTTAAATTTATTTTGTTATTTTATGAACTAACATTTTCCGACTCCTTTTTGCCTAAACTATCTCAATAATATATTTATAGATTTTTTCTCGTATATAGTAAAATACCCTATTGTTTTCACCAATGGAAGAGTGATTCGTGAGGAACGTTAAAATATATAATTTATTAAGGTTTTGTGTAAATTGGCTGAAGTATGACGATTATTGTTGAAGATATTGGAAAAGTCATGCTGACGGAGCTTTACTGGCGTGCGCCGCGTAACCCGTACGAGCAATATGTTCTACAGGATGTTACCTACATCTAAAAAGTTTAACATAAAAGTTGGCGACAGCATATATCTATCTTCTAAGGATGACCCACAGTAACCATTTTTATCTTTCAGAATTTGATACAAGTTTCCTTGTTATTTCCGAAGCTATTTTAACTGGAATTATATTAATCCTTATTCAATAAAATATGATATTTAAATTGGGCATTTAATTTAGATTAAAATATGCCTTACATCATATAATTTATATGAATACTTTAAAAGATATCACAGATTCAAAATTACGCGTAATAAAATAGTTATGGTTGATGGTGGCGGGCGCAGCGCTAGGAGTCAGTGACTTTCCTCGGCTATGAGGTATGCGATCGCTTCGATTCCTATTCATCCCGGTAGTACGTTCCCTTGAGATATTTTCCGACAACTACGCGGGCAAAAGCTAGTTAACTATAAGTCCAGGTTTCCTCACGATGTTTTTCCTTCACCGATGTCAGTTATGTCTAAACTAATATTATTCCAAGATAAACTTAGAAAGTACATACGAATTGAAATAGTCACATAGGTATTTATTTGCCCGGGTTTGAACCCATAACCTCTTGCATCAGAGGCCAGGCCTTAACTACTGGGCCATCACGACATTTACAGTTATTAGCAGACAAAAGAAATTAACTGCCTATTCACTTGCTCCCATATTATTCCAATTTATATTACAAAAGTATGCAGTACTATATGTTGTAATTTAAACAAACCAGCCAGCCCATCCAGCCAACTTCCCATTTACCTATACTTAATGCCTAGGTATTTGTGACTCCAAAAAAGGACAGGGAAATATTTTGTTATATTCATGAAAGTTTGAGAAGTAGGTATCACTTGCTTCAGTAGGTATAAACATTATCATCATTCTCTCGCTCTTATCCCAATATATTTGTGGTCATTGCAGATAATCCGTATTGTTATATTTGAGTCTTATAGAATCATAATAAGCAATCTGACATTTCACAAACTTTTGGTAACTAAGAAAAATAATGTCACACAAAATCAAATTCACAAGTTAATCACACGTGAAGTATATGATTAAATTTGAGGTTATTATTTCAAATAAATATCAGAATAAATTAATAATAATTGAATGAATTTTACAGATCAGTGAAATGTCAGATTGCTGCTTTTGATTCTATACGACTTAGCCGTCGTTGCATATGGAATCAGCTCTTAAGTTATAAAGATCATTTAGCAATAAGATACGAGTAAAACTGTTGTATAATTTTGACGGCGCAGCAAGTGGCGCCGTTTAGTTTTGTTACGAAATTACTGGAATCACCGATATGGTCGGATAAGAGTGACACTGGTTAGTGACAGCCATTCTAGCAGAGTGTCGCATCGATGGTTGCGTGGCAGAGAGCAAGTCAGGGGAGCCGCTGTCGTACCACATGCAAGTCGAACTGCTATATTCCGGCACAATCCTGATGATATTGAAGCTGCTGAACCACTTATACTATGACCACTTCTGGTAAAGGCTATCCTGTTCCGTTAAATTCTTCTTAGGTATTCAACTCTCAGAAAGTGCTTATTGGATTCAATTGGATTCAACCTAGTTCGAATGACATCAATATTCATCATTCTATTTTAAATCACATCTAGCTCAAATCAAATCACCTTTCACGCATCACAAACCAGTTACAATCTCTCACATATTACAGCCACCATATTGTCTATGATTGAATAATTTGATATATTGTCTATAGGAGGTTATAGTTTGATTCATTGTCTCTGGTCTATAATCATTTAATCATGCTGTGAGCTATTGAACGTTGTTTATGACACTGCAGATTATGATATGATTGAATTTGCTGTCAGTTACATGTAACTTGTTGGCAAATATAATTTATTATGGTTACCTATTGGGATATTCGATAATTCGAACTTAATTTTCGCACCAGGTGGTTCTCTTGACCTGTTACAATGATGTGTATTACAGGGCCCAAGTGGCACCAATATCCTTTAAGCGCTATTAATGACAAACGTCTTGAATCTCTCTGCCCGTGGTTGGTTTAGCTGAACATCAAGTATGTCATACAATTCCTTCATCCACTCTCAAGGCTATTTCCTTGCTTGCCAGTATCATCATTTACAAACACCATATTTTATTTTGTTAGGCCTTTTTGGAATATAAACCAACAGAATATTGAATGTTAGATAGGCCCCGCTCATCCTCACCGAACCTGACCTGCCGAACCTCATCTGCGTGTTTATTGTGAAGACTTGTAAGAACCCTTACTACTAAATGACTATGATTAGTCATTTAGTAGTAATGGCTAGCAGCCTAGGCTGCTCATTATGAAACAATATACGCAACTAAATGCTAGGTCTAGACCTTATACCGGTTATACATACATCATTTCAGCTGAAAGGCGTCCACTGCTGGACATAGGCCTCCTCCAAGCACTGCCACTTCGACCGGTTCAGTGAATTTGCTGGATGAGGGCATCCAGCAAATTCCTGCGGCCTTCACAGGGTCATCGGTCCACCTTGTAGGAGGCCTTCCAACGCTACGTCTTTCATACAATTGTGTGTGAAACATAGTTATAAATGACTGTTGTATGATAATAATAAAGTATTGACTTTATAAGTATTCAGTCATTTATAATTATGATTGTGTGAAAAATATTGAAATCAAAAGCTTATAAGGTACTTTCGATGTCTCTAACTGAACCGTGGCCTTATTGCTGAGGATTTGGCGCACACTTGTCAATTTAAGATACTATTTATCTAAAATTCGCAAGTCGTGGAACTAATTTCTGACTTCTCTCGTCTCATTTCTCTTCCCAGCTTAGATAAAAAAAAATATGAAGCGGTATCTACCTATAGGCATTTCTAAAGGCTTAAGTACTTATTGACCCAATCATGGCCTCACATAATGAAATTCCATTGTGAATAGATACGTTTTGTGTTTGATTAACCCCTGACCTATGCTATGCTTGAAGAACAAAACAACAAGAACCATCAAACCATTCGACATGAGATTTAACATCAGATAAAACTTAAAAGGCTTTTTGAAATTGAAGATAAATACAACTTTGCCTTTCTACACGAACTTGGCATATCGTTATGTTCTATCAAAACAATGCAAACTGGGCATTCAGCCGGTTACGACCACCTTCCTGACTGGCAGATAATTTTACCCCTGCATGAGCTAACCCGGCCTGCTATTTTTACTTAAATCGCCTTTCCGCGCTACCGGCGGCGGCCGTGGCTCCGAAGAGAGGAACTATAACTTTTTAATAATCGAAGAAAAATTTCAACGCAGTGGGTCCATGCCCCGGGTCAACGGCGTGTCCCGGGTCGACGGCCCGTTGTGTTCCACGCGCGCCTCAAAGAGATGTCGTCAGCACAAGTGAAGGGGTCCACTAGGGCCGATGCCTGCTGGGGTCGCGGGAAGGTACCAAAGGGTTACCGAGGCCCCTGGCAACACAGGCAACGGAAGAGATACGGGTGGGTTTTAGTCAGTAAGAGTCTGACACACCCTCCCGCTCCGCCCAGAGCGGGAGAAGTTATTTGATGATTTCCCAACAAAAAAATAAGGGGGTCCATGCAAAATCAAGTATTGAATCCATGATATGGTAAGAGGTTGTGCGTCGATGCTCTGCCATCCATCATAATTAATATTATTCACGTTTTACTATACTCTGCATACTGTTATTGTCATATCTGTACGTACTTCATTTATTTTTGAAGTGAATACTTAGGCGCGTTGAGCGATTTTTGGTAAGGGAAAAACTTATGGTCGCGTCACCGACATGCTAACCGCGTCACGTCACGTGTTGCGCCAGACTGGCGACGCGCAGCGTCCTGTATACACGTAGACGTACATACATGTATTTATACAAGGTGCCGTTTTGCATCCTCGTCAAATTTCAGGAGACTGCTATGAAAGACACATATAATCAAATAAAATTACGATACCTACTCAATAAATAATACATACTTGTTTTTTTAGTTATTTAAGTTAGACAGTATTTTAGAATACACCACTTTAACAGAAAAGAATCACCCTGTTTCCGTATGCGGTAGTGTGTGTGTAAAAGGGCAGTTACAGTGCGGTATCACATGGGCGGATTTTAACATGCGTGTCTGTCTCACACAATACATGCCGATTTCCAAAAAAAAAGAAAAATAAAGATCTACTTATTTTATTATTGATTCGTGTCGAGAATCATTAGCATAGTTACCTCCTTGAATTTGTCGAGGATGCAAAACGACACCTTGTATATATATTATATACTATATATATATATATACATATATGTTATTCCAAAGTTTTAAGTTGTCACGTGATCACGTCTGTCGGCAGTCCATGGGGATTGCATATGTTTTTACACTAATGTTTTGTATTTGTGTGTAACTCATTTTCTGTGGTAGGACACAGAGATACCCACAATTTAGTGACACCTACCTGTGTGCGCTTGCTGTGCGAGTGATTTCGTGAAAAGGGACGGAAGTGTGTAACAGGAAGCGACAGCTTGAGCATGGAATAAGTAAGTACTTTTAATAGCATGGAATTAGTAAGTTCTATATAGATTATATGTAGAGGGGGTCGAATTTCAACCAGTGGGCGACCAATACTTATTAATAGTATTATACGAATAAATATTTCAGTACTTAGTTTTTTTTTTAATTCTGAGGTTAATATCTGTCGTTGCTCAGTAGCTTAATACCAAGGTGAGATGTCAGATGTTACACATCATATGCGACTACTGTGAGGCTCGCTTTTTTTTTGGTCTTTTCTTATTTCGTTCGTGTTGATACGAGAGAAGACAACATTGGTGCCGATTCCCTTGTTCACAAACTAAACTAAATTTAAGTTCAGTGCGTCTTTTTCTTTCTATTTCATTAAGAAAAGGACAGAAGATAAATTTTAGTTTAGTCCTGTCAAATTAATCAGCGCCTGTCACTACTCTGTACAAGTTTAGACGTGATTAAAAACTTGCCTACTAAAATTACGTCAATTTACGTCAAGCGCTGATTAATTTGACAGGACTAAACTAAAATGTACCATCTGTCCTTTTCTTAATGAAATAGAAAGAAAAAGATGCACTGAACTTAATTTTAGTTTAGTTTGGGAACAAGGAAATCGGCGCCATTGTCTATCAAAACAATCCAAACCACAATATCTCGTCAGTGGCAACATCGTCAGTGCGTGTCGAACATTATAATCGCGCACACGACTGCCACATTATGTATCAGACGCATGGCATGGCGCAACTGATCTAGTTGTGAGGTCGACGTGTGATTCACGCGTCTTAGCGTGGTAAGGATATTAAGATAATATGTAACGATCTATCAGCATCATAAAATAGTTTCGTATCTAGAAGTCGTGGGAAAGGAACCACTTTCATTTTACACTTTCGTTTATTTGCACAGAGTGATGATAATGAAAATTGCCTGACCATACCTGAAACATGTTCCTCGCATTCATAGGTCACGGAGTGGCTTCTCTTGCCAATTTGACTCGCTTATTATCTTTTCATTTGAACATTTTGGAGTGGAGCAAGTGAGTTTTTAAAATTTGGGAGTTAGTTTACAAGGGATGGAAAGATTGATGAAGATAAATGCGATTGTGACCAACCAGTCGATGCCCAAATAGGCTCAACTCTAACATAATGGGAACTTTGTCACAACACAACACCATAGGAGTTGTAGGTCGTAGGTTCAAACCCTTTTTTTTTGGCTGGAATATTATCAAATAACTTCTCCCGCTCTGGGCGGAGAGGTGTCAGACTCTTACTGACTAAAACCCACCCGTATTTCTTCCTGTTGCCTGTGTTGCCAAGGGCCTCGGTGACCCTTAAGCACCTTCCCGCGACCCCGGCAGGCATCGGCCCTAGTGGATCCCTACATTTGTGCTGACGACATCTCTTTGAGGCGCGCGTGGAATTCGAACCCTGACTGGCGATTTACTTTGTGTAAATTATTTCATCACCACTGCTCACAACAGTGAAGAAAAACAGTGAGGAAACGGGCATGTCCTAGAACCAAAAATTCAAAGACATGTGACTTCTACTCACCCGCACTGGGATGTGCCTAACTCCAATTCCACCAATTTTAATATGACGTGTAAAAGTGATTCGCATATCCTATTTACAGAATAAACAATTTCATTCCATTTCATTTCATTTCAATAGTACAATCGTCTTCATTGTTATGAGAGCCAATCATCTGTCGATCATTCGACGTTCACGAACATCTAGTAAAAAACATTTACAAAATAATTTCATAATGAAGCAACTTATAATTAAATCGACATTTCGAACAACCAAAACATCAAGTTTGCTACGGATATTACACTTTCTATTACACGTCTTGTATGAACGGAAACTATATATCTGATTATATACATTTATTATTTACATCCGCTGCGCGTGGGCTAAACTTAGTCTTAATACAGTATGTGAATAATTAATAATCATTTAATTAATGTAAAATAGAACAGTAGTGTCTCAGTGGTAGCAGCTCTGAATTATGAGTTGCCAGATTTTTTTTCGGGGAAATCGGGGTTTTAAAACTTTTTGAGTAACAAATGCGGAATTCTTTCGTCTAAAGCGGAACATAATAAAAAAACAGGTTATTAAATAGCCATAAAAATGTATTGTTATCAAATACGTTACTTGGGCTATAAATCAGGACGTCTCACAACCCCGGTGTGTTTCACGTGACTGACATTTTATGTATTTATTTGTTTCATGTAATGTAGAACTTAATTTTTAATATTGTAATTTAACAATGCATGCCTTAATGGATAGATTTTTGAGGTACTATAAAATATTTTTAAGACCATGTTTTATCACCAAAAATCGCAGGATTAATTTGACAGGAGTAAACTAAAATTTATCGTCTGTCCTCTTCTTAATGAAATACAAAGAAAAAGATGCACTGAACTTAAATTTAGTTCAGTTTGTGAACAAGGGAATCGGCACCAATGTCTATTCAAAGCATAAAAAACGATATTACTTTCAAATTACTTCAGATATTTTCATGTTTATTTTATGAACAGACTATTATATTATCTATAATTCTATCAGTATTTTTTTTTTTCAAATTTTCATTTTTCGTTACAAACTGAAACAACCGGCGCAGCGTGAGCACGACGCATATTTGTATGGTCAAGGTCAAGGGCGATTACCCGACCCTTTTAAGAGTGGGAGCACAGGGCTACTGGCATAAAAGTTTACGATATCTTAGTAAATTGTAGATAATAGCAGATATTAAATGAATGTTCACAACCTTGCCCTGCTTGAAATGAGTAATAACATAATATGTGCCTATCCCTTTATGTAAAGCTGTCGTGATGCTGTGACGTCATAATTCGATGATGTACTGGTTCAATTCTCACGCCCTTAACGTATGTTGTGCAATTACAGTATGAGGACTATACTAAATTAGGCAGACACACGGACGCGGAGAGCGTCGAACATGTCTCATGTTTATGAAACGAAGTAACAGACTCCATCAACTTATTTTGTGAATTTAATGCTCGAAACAAGTCACTATAAGTTTGTAACTTTTACCTTTATTGAGAATACCCTGCCAGAGACAGAAACCATATACCTACACGGAAAAAAAGGATGTCTTAAATTAAGACAATATCCTTCTGGTCAAGACAAATATTGATTCATATATGGGGAAAACAATATATTCTTGAATGAAGTAAAATTTTGTCTTAGTCTTATTGTCTTCTTCGAAGACATTATACTTAAATTAAGAATTATTAAGTTTAATTTTAAGAATATTATTTCTCTCTTAGAATATTTTCTTCAATTAAGATTATTATAGTCTTGAATCAAAAATATTTGCTTAAGTCAAGAATAAAAACCAAGTATTTATTATTCTTAATTTGAGTAAACAGGTTCTCTTAGACTGAGTACATTTACTTACGTTAAGAAAATATTTACTTGGATTGAAACAATTTTTCTGAGAATATTGATATTCTTCGCTGAAGAGATCCTGTTTTTCCGCGTACCTTAGCTCACTAGGGCCGATGCCTGCCGGGGTCGCGGGAAAGTCCGAATGGTTTAACAGGCAACGGAAGGAACACGGGTGGGTTTTAGTCAGTAAGATACTGACACACCCTCCCGCTGCGCCCAGAACGGGAGAAGTTATTTGATAAAACCCACAAAAAAAAAGCTCACTAAAAGGTTGGCGCATTGCTATTATCGATGTTTTAAAACACCATGTTTATAGACGACGGAAAATCTTCTTTCTTGCCATTTTTATAACCACAACCAAGAACAAGGATGCCAAGAAACGACTACGAGAAGAGATAGAAAAACCAGCCAAGTGAATGTCGGACCACGCACAATGAAGGGTTACGTAGTTTGGATTACATACATACATACATACATATGTATGATTATGTACTCGTATGTATGTACATACGAGTACATAATCAGCCTATAATGTTCCCACTGCTGGGACACAGACCTCCTCTAGTAGTTGGGATTACTTGGGACGAATTTATTCCAAAAACAAACTTAACATTGTAGTTGAAAAACCTTTTCTCCCATACATCGATATTTGCCACGTTCAATTCTCCAACTGCAAATTTAAGTTTGTCGATTATTACTCGTTTACTTGTAAAGCCTTAGCCGTGATAGTTTTCCTTTTTATTACATTATATTATGTACCATGATTTTTTTTTTCACATCTCCATAAACATCCATTTAGCTGGCGGGGGGGGAGAGACACTTGACTCTAAAAAAAATTTGCACTTTAATGCTTAATATTACGCAAGTGGGTCCTTGAATTGAAAAGTGGTGTTTACAGACCTGCAATATTTTTGAACGGTCTATCCAAGGATAGCCCACACCCTGGTGTAGACGAGAAAAAAATATCATCACACTACGTGCAAGGGCCAAAAAATTAAAAATTTCTATAATTCAGCTTTCTACCTACTAAGCGTCTCTGAGCTAGAGTGGGGTCAGACAGACAGACGGACATGGTGAAACTATAAGGGTTCCTCGTTTACTACGGAACCCTAAAAACGTGCTGTTATGAGCGTACCTACTACTTACTAGCAAACAAGCATTCTTTATAGTAGCATATAATTATGTGTTTCAGATTTCTAGTCCTATTATCACAAAAGAAAGGAACACAGAGCACCGCTACAAAACCGTTTGTAAAACTTTTGTACAAGCTCTGTCGGCTCGTTATTCTATACATCCGTGTGCCCCTCGCCCCGAGGCAGCTTTCATAAGCGTTACAGTTTTAAGCGATCATGTTAATAGCATCTATTTATATATGATTAGCAATTACTCCTATAATGTAACGACACGTAATTGGGACATGATAGTGTAAACAGACATTAGTTATAAACATTACGCTATTAGAGGTAGAAGGGCAAACAGTTTCATAGGGTTGCTTTGGCTACTGACAAGGTCTCGAGCTAAAATTAAAATGCGATATTATAAATCCCATTTTAATTTTAGCTCGAGACTTCAGTAATTCAATAGTACCGTAAAGCGGGTGAATAAGGATCCAGCGGTGAATCGGGATGGATTTTAACGTTGAAATAATTTAGTTTGTTGCCAAAAAGGGCGAATGTGTCTACTGCATAATAGTTGACCTTCCTTGTCGGCAGCAAACTGTATTATTTTACGGTACATAACTACCTAGTAGATAGATAGACCGATAGACAATATTATATACCTACAATTTTGATATCAAACTATTTACTACTGGCTTTTGTGGACAAGATATCTTGTGTACCTTGTATTCACAAGGTACAAAAGAATCTATGTGAGAACGTTGTAGTCTTAATAGACTAGATAATATATTTTGTAGACGTTTTTCTTTTTTTTTTGTTAAGTAGGTACCTGGTACTTCTCGACAGGTCTACACTGTCCTCCCATACCTATTAATACTGTGATTTGAAAACATTGTAAAAGCCAATTATTTTTATAAGAGTAACCGTGGAGTTTCTTGCCGGCTCTTCTCCATAGGAAACGACCAATTGGAACCGTGCACCTAGCTTCTGACGTTTTATAAGTGCCCATGTAGGTTTATGTGAAATAAAAATATTTTGATTTGGATTTAATACTCTTTATTATGTACTCCATAATTATAAATCCTTACATATTGCAGAACAAAGTCCCGCCGCGACAGTCTGAACGCGATAAACTCAAAAAACACGGAATGGATTTTCAAACGGTTTTCACCAATAGACGGACGTGATTCATGAGGAAGGTTTAGGTGGTTCATTATTTTGTGTAAATTGACTGAAATATGACAATGATTGTTGAACATGTCGGAAAAAATCATGCTGACTGGGAACTTTACTGGCATGCGCCGCGGAAATCTAGAGTTTATGAAAACCCCTGTAAAAATCCCAGTAAATCCGGTAGTAGATACGTTCCCGCGCGATATTTTCCGACATCCACGCTGGCGAAACCGCGGACAAAAGCCAGTTCAGTAATAAATCGAGCATTCGAGATGATGAATGACGAGCATTATCCTATCGCGTTGGTGAATTACAGAATAAAATCGTTTAAAATAAGTGTCATCCAAGATTAATACCTCTTTCGGCTTGTGTCTGACAAAGACTTAAATACACTCCCGGACACCTGAATCATTCAGCCATCCTGCATAGTTTTTTGTTAAAAGGTCTTATCTTTTTAAATAATGGTAATAAAAAAAGTTTGTCATTGTTCCAAATTCGAAATCGGAATACTGGTTAATTGCAATAAGTAGTCTGTTCGTGTCTCTCATGGGTAAAAAAAGCGTGGAATTTTTGAAGAAAACTAAACTAAACTGCTTGACATAGAGAGAAACGTTTATTTAGTAACTTGTGTTACCTCCAAGAGCCTTTACGACAGGAGTCATGCCATTGAGTCCATTGCAAACGTTCGCGTGCAAACTGTAGGCGCGCCATTCTGTGAGCTCGTGACCGTTTGGGACCATTGGTTGGCTTATGAGGTTTCAGGTCACGTTCTTCAAGTATCAGATCAAGCGCATACAGTCACTTCATGAAATTGTCGAATCTGTTCTTGGACCTGTACAGAGGTCAGGTGACGATTACGCAGGCTGGTGGTAAAGATAAACTAACCTTACCGTGCCGTAGTGACCCGGTTTCGTGTTCCTCCTCAGAATTAATGAAATGAATCCTCTGACAGAATGGATGAAGGAATAAAGAAAATTAATTTCTAAAAAGCTTAACGTAAGGAACGTTAAGCAACCAAATTCCGATTTGCTTCTCTTTTTCAAATTCGTGAATTCAATTTTGGGACAATGGGGATGTCGAAAAGATGGCCAGTATGTCAAATCAAATCAAATCAAAGTCATTTATTCAAACTGGGCTGAGGATTAGCACTTTTCGAACGTCAAAATTGCATAAGACAGTCCCCCAAAACGCCCACCCTTCGCCACTTCCTAGTGCTTTAGCTGGGAAGAAGTGGCCAACAAACTCCCCAGCAGCACAGCTGTCTGTTCAGTTAGAGAAAATAATGAATTCTATACAATAGTATGCAAAACAATTTACACCACGTGAAACACAAAACATTAAATTTTATAAGCCATATGTCAGCTAGCACACCACTATAACAAAAAAAAAAGAAAAAGACCGAAAACTATTCTCAAGCAGAGATAAAAAACGTAAACAGAACTTAAAACCTAAATAAAAGCCTCCAAGTATAAAGGGCGTGCCCGCTTACATATATCTACAGCCGTAACAGTCACAAATGATGAACTAGGACCATCAAAGTAAAATAAATAAACAGTTAATTACTAATAACAAAACAAAACAATGGTCAGCAAGACGACCAGTCACCACAAGCAGCACCCGTTCACGAGCATAACTCAAAAATCAGCCATTACTAATCAGCTTCGGCTAACGGCCTTTATACATAAAAATACACGGTGGCTTGATTTAGGAGGACGGGAGTGTATAACCGAAAAGGTATCCCTAGCAGGCAACGGAAGGAATACGGGTGGGTTTTAGTCAGTAAGAGTCTGACACACCCTCCCGCTCCGCCCAAAGCGGGAGAAGCTATTTGAAAGAAACCCTATGTTAGTGAAATGAAATGAAATTGTTTATTCTGTAAATAGGATATGAGAATCACTTTTACACGTCATATTAAAAAATAAGCTAGATGGAGTCGACATTTCCTATCTGACTACCCCTGAGAAGAAATGGCGAAACAAACTCAAGGGTCAAAGTCTCTTTTAAAGTCCAGACATAATCTTGGTCAGATCATGTGAGGACCATGTAGATCTATGTCTGAAATGGTCTTTTGAGGAAAGAACCACACAAATTTGAGTGGACCTGTCCAGTCAGTGCAAGCATTTGTCAGTAATCGTGTAGCTCAACTCAAAACTTAAGGAGCTCAACGACTCGACGAACAATACCAAGGAAAGGACAATTGGTTTGGCCGCATAAAGAACTCAAAATGCCAGACCATAATTAAAACTAAGAGAAAAAAAAAAAAAAAAACAACGAAATAAATAAAGATGACCCACATAGTGCTCACATTCACAATAATTAAAGTAATATAATACTTTTCAAGGTACATACATAAATATTCACTTAATTTTGCTTATAATATTCATCAATGTCAATATGTACATATAGTTGTACATAATGATGATTTTGCATAATTTAAATATCAAATTTAATGGTTTTAGCACAAAGCTTATCAGAGCGAGCAGCTCAATCCCAAGCTTTGTTGTCTTCTAAATAATCTGAAATTTTATAGTACCCCTTTTTACAAAGTTTGGTTTTAATACAGCTTTTAAATCGTTTAATGGGTAAATTTCGAATAGCAATAGGAAGTTTGTTGTAAAAGCGTATACATTGACCCATGAACGAGTTGCCTACTCTGTGGAGGCGAGTGTGTAGTACAGCAAGATTATGTTTATTCCTGGTATTTAAACTGTGGATATCGGACATTTTCTTAAAATTTGATATATTTTTGTGTACATACATAAGATTATCAAATATATATTGAGAGGCTACAGTCAGAATATCTATTTCTTTGAATTTTTCTCGAAGGGAATCTCTTGGACCTAGGTTGTAAATGGCTCGAACAGCCCTTTTTTGTAAAACAAAGACGGTATTAATGTCCGCACAGGTTCCCCAGAGAAGAATCCCATAGGACATAAGACTATGAAAATAACTAAAATAAACAATTCTGGCCGTATCTACATCGGTTATCTGTCGAATTTTTTTAACAGCATAGGCGGCCGAACTTAGCCTTCCTGACAATTTTTCTATGTGTGGGCGCCATTGTAATTTAGCGTCAATAGTTATTCCAAGAAAAACTGTCGACTCAACAGGGTCCAACTCTATTCCATTAAGTTGAACATTGGTAGTTAGCTGCCTGACATTTGGCGTTGAAAATTTAATAAGTTTAGTCTTTTTTTCGTTCAGGAGAAGATTATTTACATTAAACCAATGGACAACTTTAGAGAGTGCATCGTTAACATGTTCAAAGTTGACCAGCAGTCGTTTGATTTTTAGTACATTTAGCTTCAAAAATCATTGTCTACAATCTTTGTTCTATAATTTATGGTAGCCATAAAACGTAACACATTGGGTACTTCATTGTACCTACACATTGATACAGTACAGACTTCTGCTTTTCGTGGACCAGGAACTTGCGAAGTAGGTATTCGCATGACCAACAGGGATAGAACTGTTATTAAACTGATCGCGTTTTACTATAAAAACTACACTTTGACATCAACAACCCATCATTAACTGCAACCTACAACACGTCGTGACCACAACACGGTCACATGGGGATCACTCAGCAACTACGAAAGATGTATGTGCCACTGATAAGGTTGCATGTGTTCATAGAACCTTGATACATCACGACCACGCCTGGAATACTTTATTATTAATATTATTTTAGCAAACACGCACGATGTGATTAAGGCATCGTTTAACATAGTCGGTACATATGTGTGGCATCTTGACTAGCTCTTTTTATTTTGTCTTCCTCTTGCAGCAACTTGTGTCCTTCACCACACAATAACACACCGCACCTTTAAAAACTTTATGAAAATCTGAAAATCAATTTTGAGAATGCCAAAAAATAGTCAAGAAATAGTCATAAATAGTCACCAAGGTTAAAAAAATAGTCGCATTAAGATTCCGAAGTTATAGCTATAAGTTAGTGAGGATTCTGGGGTGAACGTCTCCACAGAATCTTCACCTCAGTGCAAGCTAACGGCTGGGAGTATGGACTTGGGATCAATTCCAAAAAAATAGTCAATAGATAGTCGTAACGATATGCCAAATCTCGAAACTAGTAATTATCAGACCAAGATTAGGTATGTCCGGATATACACATTGACATTGATGAATTTTATTTATGAAATGACATGAATATTTAATCTGTGAAGTATTATATTATTATTATATTATTTTAATTATTGTAAATGTGAAGACTCTATGGGTCATTGTTTTTTTTTTTGCCTCTTAGTTAGTTTTAATGATGGTCTGGCAGTTTGAGTACTTTATGCGGCCTACCCAAATGTCTTTTCTTTGGTATTGTTCGTCAAATCATTGAGATCCTTAAGTTTTGAGTTGAGCTGCATGATAACTGACAAATGCTTGCACTGACTGGACAGGTCCACTCAAATCTGTGTGGTTCTTTCCTCAAAAAACGATTTCGGACACCAACCTTCATGGTCCTCAAATGATCTGACCAAGATTATATCCAGATATACACATTAACATTGATGAATTTTATTTATGCAATGACATGAATATTTACTCTGTGTAGTATTATATTATTTTAATTATTGTAAATGTGAAGACAATGTGGGTCATTGTTTAATTCTGTTTTATTCTCAGTTAGTTTTTAACATGGTCTGGCAGTTTGAGTATTTTTCGCGGCCTAGCCAAATGTCCTTTCTATGGTATTGTTCGTTGAATCGTTGAGCTCCTTAAGTTCTGAGTTGAGCTGCACAACTACTGACAAATGCGTGCACTGACACATGTCCATAAACAACCATTTAGCTGGCAGGGGCTAAGGCATAAAAGTGCTAATTTTTGTTAGAGTCAAGTGTCCCTCACTTGACTCTAACAAAAATTAACACTTTAATGCTTAATATTGCGCAAGCGGATCCTTGGATCAAAAAGTAGTGTTCACAGACCCACAATATTTTTGAACAGTCTATCCAATGATATATAGATAGATCGCACACCCTGGTGTAGACGAGAAAAAAAAATATCATCTCCACATTACGTGCAAGGGCGGACCCTAAAAAAATGTTTTTGTAGATCTTATTTCAGCACATTATGGGCGTGATTAATATGTATACAGACCTAAGCCAAATTACAGCTTTCTAGTACTAAGCGTCTCTGAGCTACAGCGGGGACAGACAGACAGACGGACATGGCGAAACTATAAGGGTTCCTTGTTTACTACGGAATATATATATTATGTGAGTCAAACGGATATCTATGGAGTCAAAGCATTGCGCATTGGCTTGAGTTAGCAACTAGCATCGAATTCAGAATCTGGCTCTACTAAATCATAGTCATACAAGCTTAGCTTTACCCATATAACTGAAGTTCATTGTTTTTCAGGATGAAAAGAGCCTATCCTGAAAATAAGGCTTCATCATCATGGTTGCACAGGCTTATATAACTATGTACAAAGAAAGAAATCAACGGGTATCCCACATAAGCACTTACTCACTTATATAAAAGTCTACCAAAATTTAACCACAAATGATCCAAGTTTTAATTTAAGCAACACAGGTAACGGCGCCGATTCCCTTGTTCACAAACTGAACTAAATTTAAGTTCAGTGCATCTTTTTCTTTCTATTTCATTAAGAAGAGGACAGAAGATAAATTTAAGTTTAGTCCTGTCAAATTAATCAGCGCCTGTCACTACTCCATACAAGTTTAGGCGTGATTAAAAACTTGCCTACTAAAATTACGTCAATTTAGTCAAGCGCTTATTAATTTGACAGGACTAAACTAAAATTTATCTTCTGTCCTTTTCTTAATGAAATAGAAAGAAAAGGATGCACTGAAGTTAAATTTAGTTCAGTTTGTGAACAAGGGAATCGGCGCCATTGGCTGATTCTAAACACAGTAATTAACATAGCCCATTGTTTTTACCAGACAACTTGATCAACAACTCTAAAGCGTTAATTGGCGCTATGCTGTCAACTCCGAGAGCTGTCACTGTCAAACTGTCGCTGACTGACAGCCGATAGCAACGCCCCCTCGCGGCGTGACTCGAGATTAGCTTATCTTGATGTGAAATGACGGGGGACGCCTTAATAGTCTTAATAAATGGTGTAATAGGATTAAATCGGACAAAACGCCTACGCAGGTATGAAAGGGCCGGGCACTCTCTTATGAAGTACCTCCCTATGTTGTTCACCATCGGCATTCCATCGATAAATATTAAGGACCTGAGTAGGTTCTGTAGGTAAGATATCCAGTGGATTACAAGTTTAAAACAATTGCCCTGTGTCTTGATTTCCATATTGCAATGATTCGATCCTCTAGCTCGCCGTCTAATAAGGACCAGGCCCGGCTCGACGACGCGTTGTGTTCCACGTGCGGCTCAAACAGATGTCAGCATAAGTGTAGGGGTGCACTAGGGCCGATGCCTGCCGTGGTCGCGGGAAAGTGCAAAAGGGATACCGAGTCCCGTGGCAACACAGGCAACGGAAGGAACACGGGTGGGTTTTAGTCAGTAAGATTCTGACACCCTCCCGCTCCCCCCAGAGCGGGAGAAGTTATTTGAAACCTAAATCCCCATAAAAAAAAATGTTCTATCTATAGTTTCTGCCTAACTGTGTATTTTTATCTCACGAAGCGACGCACGCTTTAGTTGTGTTTATCAAGTGTACAAACACGCTGTGAATGTGTTTGGTAGGAGCTCTCGGTACCGTCCGAGACAATAGCGAAGTCGGAAGTGTGTGCATGTGTCATGTGCTGACACTACTCGTCTTCACGCACACATACACAGCGTGTTTGTACACTTTTTTCTTTTTTTTGGGTGGGAAATTATCAAATAACTTCTCCCGCTCTGGGCGGAGCGGGAGGGTGTGTCAGACTCTTACTGACTAAAACCCACCCGTGTTCCTTCCATTGCCTGTGTTGCCAGGGACCTCGGTCACCCTTTCGAACTTCCACGCGACTCCGGCAGGCATCGGCCCTAGTGGACCCCTGCACTTGTGCTGACATCTATTTTAGGCGCACGTGGAATACAACGCGCCGTCGACCCGGGCCTGGTCCTTATCGGACGGTGCGCTACCGATTTCTCACCGTCCGCAAGCCCCCGCCTACGGTGGTCGGAAATCTGCCCGGGATTGCCGACGCCCAGGGCGTCTCCTGCGGTGGCTAGGGGTGAGAGGGCGCGTAATTTGCCTTTCCCTCAACCGTCCCACCTCCTCCTTCGCGAGCATTACTGCTTCGCAGAAGGAGGTGACGGCTGCCCATGCCCTCTCGCTCCGTACCATGGCCTGAACCAGGGCCGGACGCGAGATATCTCTGCCGCCGGTCGCCTCCACGAGGACACGGTGGTGCTCTGCCCAAGCCGGGCAGACCTCCACCGTATGCTCCACCGTGTCCTCCGGGTGATCCACACAGTGGTGACACCCGGGCGTTTCCTCCCGCCTTATCCGACACAGGAACCTCCCGAAGCTGCCGTGTCCGGTTAGGACCTGCTTCAAGCTTGGTGAGGACACCGTGGCGCCTCTCTAGCCACTCCTCAAAGAGGGGACTTATCGCCGCAATTGTGGCGTGCCCAGCACTGGGTTACGACAACCGCACTCTACATGTCGCCATGAGATCCCGCCGGAGCTGTCCGCTGTGCCGTGTTTGTACACTTGTTTACCACAAGTAAAGCGCGCGTCACTTCTTGATATAAAACTACCGAACTAAGTTGTCAGTTTCGTATTAACTTTAGCGGTAGTAAGAATAATGTTTGAAATACAAAAACTACCTCGAAGGTTAAGTTCTGGCTGAAGTAATATCTCGTTTTGTTATAAGACGGATACAGTTTTTCCATTAGAATACCCTTAGATAGTAAACTCTTTATTAAGTACTCCATACAAAAAAAGATGTAAATAAATGTAACAATAAAAGCCAAGTCTGGATTTGGATCCAACCAGTTAATGTATAAATAAAAAAAAATAAACCTCGGCGTAATGTGCCTGCCGAATAAGACGATTACTCGATGCGATCTTTGTTCCCGCATGGCTAATGCAATCAATGCTGCGGCTACATTGTCGCGATAACTCGAACTACTACCGGTCGACGTCTCGCTGTACAACAGAGAGCGCGCGACGTGTAGTTCGCGTTATCGCGACAATGTAGCCATAGCATTATTAACACAAACACGGACTTGTGGTATTAGCAACCACCCCAGAACACTACAACATTTAGGCAAACACACGTAGGCTACATAATACACTCATATTCAGTGTCATGATCTAAGTAGTTAGAATGGAGCCGACTCAGTTGCCAGAGGCTCGCCTCTCACTGACTGACACTAATCATAATCTAACCACACAACTCGATTCATATAATTTGATTGAATCGACTTACCGAGTAGCTGACACGAACACGTCACATCGAGTCGATTCAAATCGATAGCAATCATCTTAATTGGAAGCAACTCGAATAAGCTGTCTACTCGATGAAGGAAAACGAGATATTTGTCAGTCATTGTGTAATTACCTAGAATACTACATCTACATAATACGTGCGAAAGTGTTTGTCTGTTCTTTGTAACGTTTTCATGGCTAAACTGCTGAACCGGTATTGATGAAATTTGGTCAACCCAGAGGAAATATAAAAAATATACCTTACATGGTTAATTAGGTAATTTTACGCATATATAAACTCACGGCTTTTCCCAATGGGGGTAGGCAGAAACTATAGAAATCCACCTGCTACGCTCCTTACATACACTCCTTTTGCGTCGTTTACGTTCATACATCTGGTCATACACGCATGCCGGTTGCGAGTACTACGCACCTGACCTGTCTGAAGAACATCACCAATAAGGTATACATTTCCAGTATAAGTTGATCTCGCATTGTATAGGATTTCCGCACAATGCGAGGTAAGCAACTGGAAATGTATAGCTTGATGTGTAGCCGTGTGTACCTACTATTGAAAAACATATATTTTTTAAGATGTAGTGGAAACTGATATTTATGTGTAAAAGCACAAGTGTGTTTACGTGTTTGGAAACTAAATCGCGGACGCAGTATCTGTAACTATGTAATTGCGGAAAAATCAGAAAGCCACACAGATGTAGTCGCGAGCAAAACGCTAGTTTACAATTGTTTTGGCTTTTGACCTTTAATTAAAAAACTGTACAAATAAGTATGTAATCGTTCAAACAGTGAAGTTAAATGTCACGACGGATTGTTTGCAGAGGTGATGGCAGTTTATGGTTATTAGCGCAGAATACAACGTTATCTGCTATAGGGAAACGATTTTCACAGTTATTTTCTTTTGAAAATTATCGACTAAACTCGCTTACACGGGCAACGAACATTGCTAAATTCTCGGCAATTGCTATACAGACTTGGTATTGTAGTAAATGTCTCGGTGTTGCCGAGACACCAAAATTGCCAAGAATTGCGCAGGTAAGTGCACTAAGCAATTGTGTGATACCTACCTTATTTCATGGTATTTTGTGGATTATTTTCCTTATTATCTGCTATAGTAACAGTTATCGGTTCATCTAATTTTTGTATTTTTGTCATATATTTTTCTATGTTTTCGTTTTCTTAGTAGCGCCGCTGTCTAATATAAATTTGATTTTATTCATAGCTGATGCAGTCGGAGCTATAAAGCTATTAAAATTTTCTTTCATTCCTCTTCTATAATGTCCTATATTTCTCTTCTCTAAATGGACGTTTGTATCGTCTATTTTTTTTATCTATTTTCTATAAAATCAAATTTATTAAAATGTTCATATAACGTATCGTTTCTTCGTAATTTTAGACTTGACTATCTCTTTTTCAGCGTATTTTTTGTAAAAACACTTTTGCGTTGAAATACGCTGTCTAATTTTATAAACATTTCTTTTGCATTCGAACATTCTTCTATTATATATAGATAAATGCTTGTCCGATATACATTGGATAATTAACGCTTTTGCTTTAGAATTATCAACTTTAAATTTTTCATCTTTAGTAATTTCAGTCATCATAATCTTTTATTTTTAGTACCTGTTCGTCTTCTAATAAAGATTTCACTCTAAATTTCTAGTTTGAATAATTTTCGCCCTTTATTCAATATTGGTAAAAAAATGTATATTTGTATTTATCATATTTTTTTTATATAAGTCGGTATATTTCTTGTTCTTAGGGCTCCCACACAAAACTGCGATGCGATACGACGCCGCATTGAATAAAATAATATAATAAAATGAAATCAAAAATCAAAATCAAAATCAAAAGTCATTTATTCAAACTAGGCTGAGAATCAGCACTTTTCGAACGTCAAAATTACATAAGACAGTCCCCCAAAACGCCCACCCTTCACCACTTCCTAGTGCTTTAGCTGGGAAGAAGAAGTGGTCAACAAACTCCCCAGCAGCACAGCTGTCTGTTCAGTTAGAGGGAAAAAAAAATGGATTCTATACAACAGTATGCAAAACAATTTACATTACGTGCAACATAAAACATTAAATTATTAGCCATATGTCAGCTAGCACACCACTATACCAACAAAAAAAAAGAAAAGCAAAACACCGAAAACTATTAATTCTCAAGCAGAGATAAAAACGTAAACAGAACTTAATGCCCAAATAAAAGCCTCCAAGCATAAAAGGCGTGCCCGCTTACATATAGCTATAGCTGTAACAGTCACAAATGATGAACTAGGACCATCAAAGTAAAAGAAATAAACAATTAATTACTAATAACAAAACAAAACAATGGTCAGCAAGACGACCAGTCACCACAAGCAGCACCCGTTCACGAGCATAACGCAAAAATCAGCCATTACCCCCCTCGCCATATTAGAGGGAAGGAGGTAACCCGACCCCCGACGCTACCGCAAGCAGTGACAACTAAGGGAGCATGACGAACTTGCTGCCGGTTGTAAGAATAATATAATCAGTTATCGAGGTCGCTAGCTAACCACATATTGCAATACAACTCAACAAAAAACATTGTAATGAGAAGATTATGTCAATAATAAACGAAAATAAAATTTAAAATAAATTGACTTATACAGTCAAATAAAATAAACAATTATATGAACTCATATAACCTGTCACTAGGTAGGCTAATTCTGGAGAAAGAACATAAACATTGTCTTGAGTTAATCACAGCGACCAACAATTCTTATCATTTAAGTAGTCGTTAATAGAATAGTATGCCCTTGAACAAAGTTTGGATTTTACTTTAGTTTTAAACGCATTAAAAGGCAAATCTAGCAAAGAAGATGGTAACTTGTTATAAAAAGTAATACCAAGCCCAACAAACGAGTTATGAACCTTGTGAAGCCGGTGAAATGGAGCACGTAATTTGTCCTTATTTCTGGTGTTAATATTGTGAATATCACTGTTTTTAATGTATAAGTGTATATTTTGCCTAATATATAAGATGTTGGCGAAGATGAATTGTGATGCCACCGTGAGAATACCAATATCTTTAAAAAAATCTCTCAGAGAAACTCTGGCACCTAGCTGGTAAATTGCTCGAACAGCTCGTTTTTGAAGAACAAATATATTTTGAATGTCAGCGGCTTTGCCCCACAGCAGAATACCGTAGGACATAACGCTATGAAAATAACTAAAATATACTAACCGAGCTATATTAACGTCAGTGTATTGTCTTACTTTCCTGACGGCGTAAGCGGCCGAACTGAGCCTTCCCGCTAGGCTTGATATATGAGGGCCCCACTGAAGTTTGGCATCTACTGTTATGCCCAGAAAAACTGCCGAGTCTACAGTTCCAAGAACCTCTTTATCCAAGACGATGTTGGGTCCTAGATTTCTAACATTTGGTAAAGCGAACTTTATACATTTTGTTTTCTTAGCATTGAGAACTAAGTTATTTGTCGTAAACCAATCCGTCACAATTGAGAGTGCACTGTTTACGTCGTCAAAATCTTGTCTATTCCTTTCTACTTTAAAAATAAGAGAGGTATCATCTGCAAACAGTACAACGTCACAGATACCCTTTAAATAGAATGGTAAGTCATTAATATATACTAAGAATAAGAATGGACCCAGTATTGAGCCTTGTGGTACACCTAACTGTACTAGAAGCTCGGAAGATTTCACACCATTAACATCTACACATTGCAACCTATTATGTAAATATGAACTTATTACTTTAAGAGCTTCATTTTGGACACCGTAATGATGTAGTTTACGCAAGAGCGTGTCATGTTGCACGCAATCAAAAGCTTTGGAGAGATCACAGAAAACTCCAATAGCATTTTGCGAGTTCTCCCATGCGTTAAATACGTGTTTCAGCAGTGCAACACCTGCATCTGTAGTCGAACGACCTTTTGTAAAGCCATATTGTTCATTATGAAGGAGGCTGTTTAAATTAAAATGTCTTAGCAACTGCTTGAGTATTAACTTTTCAAATATTTTGCTAAATGCAGGTAAAATAGAAATAGGCCTGAAATTGCCAACGTCTTTTTTATTACCTGATTTAAATAATGGTATGACTTTACTACTCTTCATGAGGTCAGGAAAAGTTCCTAAGTCAACACATTTATTAAAAGTAACAGCTAGATAGGGGGCTACAATGTATATTATATTGCTTAATAGTTTAATGGAGATACCCCAGTAATCACCAGTGTTTTTAGACTTAAGTGTGTTAAAAACGTTAACAACATCACCAGGTGTTACATGTTCGAAACTAAATAAGCGACTACATTTAGGCACACTACTATGCAAAAGGTTATCAGCTTTAGACGGGGACGAATTTAAGGAGCGACGAATGACAATCGAGCTCGCAAATTTTTGCGATGCGATTCGAATTCGCAATTTTGTGCTTACTAACTCCGTTTATTGGCCCATAAACCTTATGTTGAAGCATGTAATAGTGTACTTAATAATACAGTACCTTTTTTAATTGTATGGCTATATAATTATTTCTGAGTACTCATATTTTTCCTCAAATGACATGTTGTAAAACAAAAAGAACATCACTTTTTCCGTGAAGTAGTCGCATACACAATTGAGGTTGTATTCCGACAGTATCTGGGTAATCCATCCATTGTAAAGTGTATATTATTTTGTTACATTTTAGTTGTTTCTCTGTGGTTTTAACTATTAAAAACATTAACGACTTCTTTCAATTGTTTCAGGATCTACTGGAGCGAATATTTCGTCTATTCGACGCACATTCGATAGATCACTTAGATCAAAATGATTGGCTTGAATACTTAAAGGAACGTCTCACGTAAGTTTCAAGTATTTTTCTACATCTAATCTCTACATCTAACCTTAATCATCTAACCTAACCTTGGGATTTGTATCGACAATCATCTGTCTTGGGGTCTCCAGCTGCAGGACGTAAGTCGCAAAATTTTCGCATCTGCCAAATCCCTGAGACGATTGCGGAACTTTCTTCCAACTGCCACTAAAACTGCGCTTGCACAATCACTTTCATTTCCCATCCTTGACTACCGCTGATGCCAGTTACATCGATCTCACTGAGGCACAGCTAGATAAACTTAAGCGACTTCAAAATTTTTGCATAAGATTTATATTTGACTAGCGCAAATATGATCACGTTTCCGAATTTCGTACAATGCTCAAGTGGCTTCCCATACGTCTTCACCGAAATTCTCATATCTTGTTTCAGCACTACAGTATGCTGTTCAATCCTACAACCCCCTTTTATCTTAAGGAACGTTTCAAGTTCCTAAATGACACACATAATAGATACCTGAGGTCATCGGAAAACTTGAGACTAGAGATGGTGCATTCCACCAGTTTCTATGATAAATCTTTTACAGTTCAAGCAGTATGGTTTTGGAATGCCTTGCCCGTGTCGATAAGGCGTCCTCAATCACTGCCCATTTCTAAAATTATGGAAGAAATCACTATTTCTCTCCTAAAACATATTTTGTATTTTCTTTGTTCTTTGCACTTGTTTTTGTTCTTAACACGTGTTGCATGATTATTATTGAATATATTATATAGATAATTTTAATATATTTTATGTATGTATGTATTTATTGTATATATGTCAATGGTACATCACAGACCTACCTGCAGTATTGTACCTTGCCTACCTTTCACCCTGATCAATCTAAAGATCGTCTTTAAGGCGCTGACAAGACCCAATTGACCAAAATAGGCTACACTTAAGAAAAAAAATTGCCAAATTTGTATAGTTTGTGGTAACGGAAAAAATATATGTTAATTTTAAACATATTTCTAAGAACTTGGTTGTTACCAAAATACGATTTGAAAAAAAAACTCGATACAAACTAACGTTAAACTTACCTCTTACCTTGAGTTTCAAACCAAAATATCTGTATTAAATATCAACATACGTTACGTATTTAATTAATAACAAGAACGTCTTATTTGAATGCAGAACTTGGTTATTTTTTATTTTAGATTACTCAACTCAATTTTGAGTAAATAGATAATTGCTTCATATTTTGCAATAAATTACAAGCGTTATGTCATCGTGCTTCTCTTTCTTTTCTATGCAGTCTGACAGTGACCGCGGTTTAGGTGTTGTCAGCGTCTTAAAAGATCGCTTATAGCGATAAGACCGCCCATTGTGTCACCCTATGTAAAAATATTACATTTATATCTGTATTTTTTATGGTGTACATAATAAAGAGTATTCAATTCTAATTTTATTGTGGTTATTTTCATTACTTCATTATTTAGATAGGTATAGTTGTTTGTTCCATATTTTTACTAGTGTGGTTGAAAGCTGTTATTTAGATACTGTGGAACAGGCTCTTATTTTCGTTTGACTTATAATATAATAAATAAGTTCAACATTCCAACGCATAGGAAACAAGTTTGTACGTATACCGCCATCTAGCGACGAGTAGATAAAACAACAATTTAAAATGTACATTCTACTTTGTTTACAGGGATGACAAACAGTTAGATTTCGTGGAGCAAGTAGAAAGTGTAGCATATGTTTTATGCGGGAACGGTGTGATAACTTTGGATACATTTCAACACATCCTACAAAATAAAGTTGTAAGTAAACTTTTGTTAACACCGCTATGTCTTAGCGAATAGCGTAACTAACTTGAGCTTGTATTTTATTGGTGTAGAGACAGCGCTGTTTCTAATATTTAAGCACAAACTAATAAATTGTAAAAGTGGAAAAAAATGCGGGTAGTTTTTGCAAGTATTTTCCACGTATACCTCACAATTTTTAGTATATTCCTATAATTCCTAAAATTTCGCTGTGAAAGTTGTTTTCTTTAAATATTCTTGGTTTTCAGGTGACTAACAAGTTCTTCAGAGTAGTGGACACGGATGGTGACGGCTATTCGACTGCTGACGAAATCATGGAGTTCTTATCTACAGTTACCAGTAGCAGGTACTTTTGGATTTTCTGTCTTACCAGAACTGCAATATCGAAGGCCCCTGCCTTCATAAAGACTTGGGCTACATACTGGGTAGGTACTTACATAAAGCAGCCCGGACGGACGAAAGCATCTTTTTGTGTACGTTTACAACTGCAGTGCCAGTTAATCTGAACGCCATTGCACTTCCTAACCGTGGTGCCATACATAATATATTGTATGGCAAATATATTAGTTACTTGCTGAGTCATTTATAATTTTGTAAACGGCGATTGAGTTTAACTATGACGTACTAGACTGTAGAGAGTAAGCGGCAACAGTTTAGTTAGCGGTAGTAAACTCGTTTGACTTACGTACATCTTTCATTGTATGTAACCTTCCTTACCTAATCTTTAAGGTTCAACGCTGCAAGATACTACAGCAAAGAAAGTTAGAAACAGATATTACAACAATTGAACAATACATTCATTGTGAAACACTTCAATCAATAATAGTACCTACTGATCGAAGGTGAAACATGATTTTAACTACGACACTAGTCTGACAGTCTGAAATGAAAGATCATCTCTTTCATTTCAGACCTCGCGTCGGCTTTGATAAACACAGTGTGGACCGCCTAGAGAAGCTGTTCCGAGCGACCGTCGGAGATGAGAAGGAGATCACCAGGGAACAGTTCCAGAAGATTGTTGTGTCAAAGAATGTAAGTAAATAAGTTTTGCTAATGGCCCGCATATGCATAGACTGCACTTAAAATAACAAGAGGTTAATTTGTACTGTTACCAGTAAATAACTGACTAAGACATCATTGATATTTAGGATATAAACTTTAAAGTCGAAGTTAACTATAATGATGCATGTAACTGTTATTTTAATAGCGGCCAAACCATGATGTCCATACTCTTGATAGTGGAAGCATTAAGAACAAGCACCAATAACAGTTTCCTTCACAAGATTCTCCACTTCTAATACACTTGTTTTCTATTTCCAGCCCTTCTTCACGGAGCGCGTGTTCCAGATCTTCGATGAGGATGACTCGGGTGCCATTTCCCTTCAAGAGTTCATCGCGGCGGTACACCGTTTTGCCGGACAGACGCCGGAGGATAAGATACGGTTCCTGTTCAAGGTTTATGATTTAGATGGTAGGTTTGTTTATGGAAGAATCTGTATTGCTGTTAAAATGGGTTAACAGCAATACAGATTATTTCTTTAGTACGATTTTAATAAAGTAACTAATACAGAGTATGTGTGAGTTTAGTTCAGCACAGTATCGCCCCAAAATGATTGTTTTTTAATGGCTTTTTCTCATACATACTTATCCTATGACAAATAGGCAGATGCTCCGTGTAAAATACTGGTATTCAACTGCTTCCAGTTAGACTGGAAACCGACCCCAATACGAATATAGGTGGCAAATAGCTAGAGATTTCCAGATGCAGGCAGATGGTTTCCTATGACACATTATCCAAAAACTTGAACCAGTTAATCTCTTATCCCACAGGCGACGGCCTAATACAGCACCGCGAGCTAGCACACGTGATGCGCGCGTGCATGGAAGAGAACGGCATGCAGTTCAGCGACGAGCAGCTGCTGCAACTCACCAGCGCCATGTTTGAAGACGCGGACACTGAGCAACGCGGTGCCATTACGTATGAGGCGCTGAAGAAGCAATTGGGGAACCATGATGGACTGCTGGAAAATTTGTCTATTAGGTAAGATTAGGCTTTAGTTTGTGTTTAGACTACCTACTGTTTGTTATTCTGCACATCACCAGCGCCATGTTTGAGGACGCGGATGCCGAGCGACGCGGCGCCATTACGTGTGAGACGCTTAAGAAGCAGTTGGGGAACCATGATAGGCTTTTACAGAATTTGTCTATTAGGTACTTGTGTTGAGTGTTTTATTTCGTATATTGACTAGCTAAAACTTTAATTCGTTTGGACGACGACCTTCAGGGAGCTGTGGCAAATAGATCGGCAAACGATAATAATAACAGAATTCAATTAGAAGACCTTATTTGCAATGAAATCCAATAGATCGTTACAGTGCCAGAAAATCAATTTTGTTGTTCGTCGATGCGTAGCAATAAATTCCTTTGTTCATCTTAATCATAAAAATAAGGGTAGGTTTATACTTAGAGATACAGTCAACAAAATAGATACCTAAATTAACAACTACTTACCAACAACTACTCTATAAGCCATGTCGTTTGTGGACTCGGTATCACATTAATTATAATTTTATAAGTTACGCTCAAATGAATAATGAATAACAAAACATTTAGTAATATTAAAGAATGTGGTAAGCTTGTGAATTAGAAGAAAATTGTCGTTTAGGGGGCGGTCTAACTTTTGAAGTTCAAAGCTGCTCTGAGATTCTGAGTCTAATAAGAATTAGGTATGAGTTTTACTTAAATTAATTAGGACGTTAAGTATCTACTGTGTACTTACACCTTAAACCTCTCTTCTTACAGCATAGACCGCTGGCTTGTCCCTCCGAAGCAAG
Source organism: Atethmia centrago (assembly GCA_905333075.3). Lineage (NCBI taxonomy): Eukaryota > Metazoa > Arthropoda > Insecta > Lepidoptera > Noctuidae > Atethmia > Atethmia centrago. The sequence goes on from HG995388.1 coordinate 1,352,005, forward strand.
ACCCCCAACCCATCTCCTTCAAACAACGCCTATGGAATCTGAAGCCCTACCAGCTGTCCCTCCCCTACTTCAGGAACAACTACGTCTTCCTCACGTACTTGGCGCTGTTCTTCATAGTCAACGCCGGGCTGTTTGTTGCCAGGGTTGTGGAGTACAGGAAGTTGAATGCCAATGGATTTGTTATATTTGCTAGGGCTTGTGGTAAGTTGATAAGTTGTCTGTTCTCTATAATGTTTGTGTGAAGCTTCGGTTATCACCTGCTATAATTCACAATTATGTTGCCAATTTTCTAAGGATAGCCGGGCTGTGTCTTTCATGTTTCTTTGTGGATGGCTATTATTCATGACACTTGGCGAATTGATTGATAATTGCATGACCTTTGTTTTTAATACAAGAATTCAGGAGTTTCTTTATCACTTCAATGGACAAAGAGCATATAACTATCTTGTTCTATTGTAAAACAAAGACCTTTTTTCACACAGACAAGAAACGAGCGTTGATTAAGTTACAAGGCTTATAATAGTAAGGCGACTAATCTCAACGGAGACCAGCCTTCGGCGCGAGGTATATTAAAGCGCACAAGTGTTTGCGCAGACACAGGTGCACTCTCTCTTCCCTCATTCTCGTAGTCCTATGGGACGGCAACCCGACACGAGCGGAGAGAGATCAGTCGTAGGACTCGCAGGGCCAATGGCTTAACGTGCGCACCGAGGCACAGGAGTATCACACCGCCAACTTCCAAACTCCGGGCTGTTACTAAGAAATTCTTAATGGTAAAACCCAATAAAACTGCTCAACTCGGGAATCCAACATAGGACCCCAAGCTCAGTAGTTGCGCTTGTGACCACGAGACCAGCGGGGCAGTACCAAGGCTTACCAAGTATAGCAAGCCTTGTAATTTAATCAATATCAAATTGGTGCACGTTTATTATCTTCATCCTCTTACTTACTTGATTCATCAGTTGGAAAAAGAGCATTAGTTTAAGTAAAAAAGTAGTGATAATTGGAGAACAATATGATTGACGCATTGCGTTATCTCTAGGTTTTGAGAGTTACTTATAAATTATTTTTTCCTTATTCCAGGTCAATGCCTGAACTTCACCTGTTCCTGGGTACTAGTTCTAATGCTGCGTCACTGCCTCACAGAGCTACGTGTGCGCGGGTTCAGCTCCTACCTGCCTTTAGACCATCACATCTACCTGCACAAGCTGACTGGAGTGTTGATAGCACTTTACAGTGCCGTACACACTGTCATGCATTTGTGTAATTTTAGTAAGTACTACCCTGAAACGAGCAGCCTCAAAAAGACATAACATCGACCATAAATCATTTAATTACCTACAATCTTTGTTCCAACATTACACATCGGGTACTTAATTGTAGCTATACACAAACAGTACCTATTATGGAACATAAATTGTAGACAATCGAACGAATTCTTGTCGATCTCTCCATATTTTTGAGGCCGCTTTCCTACATGGATATTTTACAATGCGACCTAATTAAAATCCATTACGAATACCTACCACCGTAATATTTTTTAAATTATATTAATACAAGTTGATAAACATGATAAAGACACTTTTCATGTTCAATGCGCGTCGAATTGAATGTCAGTCTTACGTACGTCAAAATCTATGAATACATAATATATTATACTTAGATGCCATGATTAAATTGTTTAGCTCAGACAACAGATAAACACAGTTTCGCGGTAGTAAGATAAGGGTATTTTTTCTTTAAAATATCTTTGCAATATTCAACAGACAAATAAAAAATATGTGAATCTTACCAAAAGATATGCGGAAGTAATAAAAAGACATGGCTTATTTAAAAAGTCCGATTCATAAACCACTTTTACTTTTAATCATTGTTAAAAAAATGCAAAAAGAGTTGTCTGCCGAAACCAGGGATTGAACCAGGGACCTTTAGATCTTCAGGCTAACGCTCTCCCAACTGAGCTATTTCGGCTGTGATATATGATGTGAAATTGTAAGTCCCTACCTATAGACCTGTTTGGAGCCTCACTACGACAAGGGCTTATCGCAGTGAGGTGTTTGTGTGCCGGATTCGATTCTCGGGGATTTTAAGTGAACTGTGAACATGACGCAATCGTTAATTTTTATTAACGTTCGTGGACTTATTAGGAAACGTATGTACGAAAATAGTATGTGACCTGTTTATTCGGTTATTTAACGGAGGTTAAACGTTTGAATACAAACGAGGGCAATAACTCGTTTGCTATTTATCATAATAAAGGTGCGGCTCCACTGCACACATTCGCTCCCCAGCATTGACTAACGAGCATTTGACAGTGAAGAATCACGTGGTGTAGATATATGATAAATACATTAATAAGAATTATGCAAGTAATTCAAAAGATTTTGTTTAATATTTTGCAATTTTTATTTTACAATTAATAATTTAATGTCGCATTTTTTTTTTGGTCGAACGGAACGAAAACTCGAAACGCGTCGTTTGCGAAAAATCCGGAAGTAACGATACATGACATGCGAATAAATATCTATTCTTAGTAAACTATTTCAACCCTCACTAAGGTAATAATAGCATCTTGAAGGCTGTGACGGCAGACACTTCCTCCGCCATAATAGAGCAATTGTGAAAATATACCTACGGGTTAGTTTCTATTTTTCGCTGTGTATAGTTGTTGGGTGGTCTTCTCATTAATTCGTCTTTAGTTTAAGTTACTAACAATAGTGTTTCAAGTAAGTGCAAACCTGTTACTGACAATTTATGGATCTTTCAGTTGTCCGAAATAAAATGTTTGTTTTTAGGTAAATGAGTGCGATTTTACGTTGAATAAAACACAACAAATAATTTAATTTATATAACTTGGGCCTTCATATATATTTTTTTTATTCTGCAGCGGAAATGAGAACGTTGAGATGGATGTGTGAAGTGACCAAAATGGATAAAGTAAGAAATGAGTAAAAGTTTGAAAGTGGCGCCAGTGACAGAAAAGTTGAAAGAAAATTGTTTGGCTTGGTATGGGCAGGTGATGAGGAGGGAGCAGACGCATGTGACTAAAAGAGTAATAAATATAAATTGTTAATGGATGAAGAGAGAAATACCAAAGACAAGATGACTGGATTGTTTGAGGAATGATATGTTTGAAGTATTTAAAATGTTAAAAATTATTGATTGTTAATTTCTTTCCTAATTTTATTTTAAGAATTATTTTCATTTTAATTTTTGTTGTGTCCTACAGGGTCCGTAATTGTACCTTAGCTCTAAGCCTTTGCAACACTTTTAAAACATTATGAAATGCAATTAAAGATATGAATATGGATATGAAAGAGAAGGGAGTGAATGATAACGTGACAGTTGACAGGGGAGAATGGAAGAAGAAATCGTGTTGTGTCGAGCACAAGTAACGTGGGACCAGGGAAGGAAGATGGAGATGATTTGGGCCTAAAAAAGAGATGTAAACAAATCAGTGTCGTTGCCATGACATTAACTGACGTATGAGCTGTAGTAGAATATTGGAATTGAATACATTTTTTTTTTATCAACAAGCATTAGGTTACGGTAAGAATTTGACTTTAATACTTTTCTTGGGTTTATATTAGTCTTAAGTATATTGAAAAAGTGGAAAAAAATTACATGAAGTGCGAGTAATAATAATAACGAGCCGAAAGGGCTCTAAGCATATTCCTTAGAACGTCCTCACCGCGAACAAATCCTCGCACTTACTTATACTGGAACCCCTTATTTCTTTCAGGTCTCGTGGTAGTCCACGATCCGACCCTCAATAAAGACAACTACACACTGTCAGAGTGGCTGCTCACAGAGAAGCCCGGCTTGTTCGGAATGATCGGCGGCTGCGCCAATCCCACAGGCGTAGCGTTGGCTGTGATACTGCTCGTCATGTTCGTGTGCAGCCAGCCTTTTATTAGAAGGGGAGGGAGTTTTGAGGTACCTAAAGAACAAGCTGGATTTCTTTAGGCTAAGTAAATGTTATTTTTGGTTTGATGTTTCTGCAGCAGAGATTTTTCGTAAGTACTTGAAAGATAACTAATTTTTCCGTAAAGTTGGTAAAATTTATTTTTTAGCAGATTTAAGTATTTTGATAGTCAATTTGTTAAATATATTCTAGGTGTTATACATCAGTAGTGGTACTTCACATTTTGGTGAGCGTAGCAAGACACGACACTAATCAAAATGTTGAATACATGTGAAAATCAATATTGTATCATTTGCATCACCGTGCACATGCGCACCTTTTTCAAATTCAAATAATTTATTGTCGATCATAGGTTCATAACATGTCAGATATGTTAGTTACAGGTAGGTCTGCTATGTCCCGCCATTGAGGCATACAAACTTCATATTATAAGTTCGGTATGTAGTTAAAATACAATACATCAAATTGTCATGCAATACATTAATATTAAATTAGTATAATATTTATGTCAACTTACAAATGAGTCATGTTACAAAATATGTGCTATGACTCAATGTATTGTCATTAAGGAATTATAATATACATAATAACATTTAGGTACTTATCAATAATTCGTGTAGTATTTTTTAAGGGTATTTATATCGCTCACAGTTCTGAGAAAAGGTGGAAGATTATTAAAGATACGTGGACCTAAAACGTTCCAATTTTATTTTGTAAACAACGTCAAATCAGTGCAATTTTTATAATCCCAAACCGTATTTCAAATACCAAATCAACCATTCCACTTATCATAACAATCACAATAATCCCTGTTCAAACCTAACTCTGTTTATTCGCAGATATTCTACTGGACCCACTTACTGTACGTACCCTTCTGGTTGCTACTGCTGCTGCACGCGCCCAACTTCTGGAAGTGGTTCGTGGTGCCCGGGACTGTCTACCTGGTTGAGAGGATCATGAGACTAGCTTGGATGAGGTGGGTTTCTAACTGAACTAAGTATTTTTTAAGAGTAACGTGGTTTCTTGTTGGCTCTTCTCCATAAGCAACGACCAACTGTAACCGCGCACCTAGCTTCTGACGTATCATTAGTGCCCACGTAGGTATATGTGATGTAAAATATTTTGATTTTGAATTTGAAAATGTACAGAACTTTATAGGTGTACGGCAGTGGGCCCAGCCAAGTTTGATCACGTTAGATGTAGACTATAATGGAAAGAAAAGAAACCATTTATATTGTAAATTGGTTACGGGAAAATGTGTGTTATACGAAAGGAAGTATCTTCTGACTACACAGACAATACTATATTTTGTTTTCTCTGTGAGTGAATTTAATAGATATTTACAAAGTATGGGTTGGTGGTATTCCGTGAATGGAGCTGACAATGGTCTCAGCTACACAAAAAAATACGGTAAGGAAAAACTTTCCCTGTGCAGAGAATTATCAAATTATGTACGGTTTATGTATGTTCATGGTAATTGCTGGACTGCGAAAGTGTTATTTAATAAGAAAAATGTTCCAAAACCAGTTTTATGTCGGACTGTCATTACGTACATATTTCTGATCCCAGATCAGAGCGCGGCAAGACGTACATCTCGTCCGGCATCCTGCTGCCGTCGCGCGTCACCCACCTCGTGGTCAAGCGCCCTCCTCTGTTCCACTTCCACGCGGGTGACTACGTGTTCGTGAATATTCCCGCCATAGCTACTTACGAGTGGCATCCTTTTACTATTAGCAGTGCGCCGGAACAAGAAGGTTAGTATATTTTGTTTGGTACTATCGTTCTTTGATCGCGGAGATTCTTTTGAAAAGGTGCATGGCTTTCGGGGATGACACCAGGGACTGTAGGATTCTCCTCTCTTATCTCGACGAATGCTTGCTAAAGTAATCTTAGCAATTCGAAGAAACTGTTAGGATGACGATATTCTACACAAGTTTGCAATGCGTACCTGTCCTTAGAGTCCATATACAAACGTGACCGCATGAGTCACCGATACTACCAAAGCTATCTGGATTACATACCTACTGCCAATCTGACACCTTGGTCTCTGAAAAGGAATAGTAGGCTCCTGACAAAGTGCAAATATTTTTTGTTTTGAGTCCAAACAAGTAAGATTAAATCTTTGCTTCCCATTTCAGACTACATCTGGCTTCACATCCGCGGCGTAGGTCAGTGGACGAACCGCTTATACTCGTACTTCGAAAGAGAGCAGGCGAGACTACACGGCGAAGAACTGCCTGCTATTGAGAGTGGACATGAGTAAGTTGAACCAATTTCGTTCTACAGCGTTTGGCTTTTTGAATTTTAATACAAATTGTTAATGACCACGAAGGAAATACAGCATCGGCTCAGTAGAATAAATAAAAATCGCTAAAGAAAAGTTGAGCCCCCCTACAATCTTTATGAAACCATTTGTTGGTCTCTTGAATTCTAATCGAACAATCGATCTGTCATCATGTTATCATGTCAGAAGTACTGTAAGAGGGATTCATGAAAGTGTTGTTTAAACATTTAATGTTTTAACCTCAACTTTTTAATTTTCTCTTTTATGTGTTTGTCTTTCATTATTTTAATTGGTTTTAACCGTTTTAATTAAGAAACAACAAAACTAGAAGCTCTCCGCTTAGAAGGACACGGTTATGGCACAAAATTATTAAAGGCGAAACGAGAATATAATGCCCGTGGAGCATTATTTGTTCCTAGATTCACCTTACATAAAGTAGCGGAATTCTTTCGCGCATAATTTGCCCTACTACGAGTAACCCCAAAATAATTAAAATTCTATTCTTGCAGGAAGCTAGCACGTTCCATATCCACTCAGAGTAAGAAGAGTCGCAAGAGTTCCATCGCCAGCGCCAAGAAGCGCTCCGTGGACTTCTCTCCGAGGGGATACAGCAACGACGCGTATATAGGAGAAGATGGGAATGGAGATGTTAAACAGAATGCAGGTATGTTTTAAGGTTTTTGACGGAAGACTATAAAATGTAAATTTTAGACCTTGGACCGTCAAAATGTGCTGGGGAAGGAACACATAGTGGCTAGTTTCGGGGAGATTTTGGCTAAGTCACTTTCTCGCAGACTATCATTAACCATTATAGACAAAATGATTAGCCTTTTGACACAAACCAAAGTACCATTACTCTATCGAGGAATCTACTCTGGTGTGGCTTACCAAATTATAACCATTCTTTGTAGCCATCATTTTGTGGTCTTTTTTTTTTTTTTTTTTTTTTAGGGTGGGAAATCATCAAATAACTTCTCCCGCTCTGGGCGGAGCGGGAGGGTGTGTCAGACTCTTACTGACTAAAACCCACCCGTATTCCTTCTTGTTGCCTGTGTTGCGGGGGCCTCGGTGACCCATAAGTACCTTCCCGCGACCCCGGCAGGCATCGGCCCTAGTGGACCCCTACTTTTGTGCTGACGACATCTCTTTGAGGTGCGCGTGGAATACGACGCGCCGTCGACCCGGGCCTGGTCCTTACCGGACGGTGAGCTACCCATTGCTCACCGTCCGCAAGCCCGCGCCTACGGTGGCCGGAAATCCGCCCGGGATTCCCGACGCCCTGGGCGTCTCCTGCGGCGGCTAGGGGCGAGAGGGCGCGAAACTTGCCTTTCCCTCAACCGTCCCGCCTCCTCCTTTGCGAGCATTACTGCTTCGCAGAAGGAGGTGACGGCTGCCCATGCCCTCTCGCTCCGTACCATGGCCTGAACCAGGGCCGGACGCGAGAGGTCTCTGCCGCCGATCGCCTCCACGAGGACACGGCGGTGCTCTGCCCAAGCCGGGCAGACCTCCACCGTATGCTCCACCGTGTCCTCCAGGCGATCCACACAGTGGTGACACCCGGACGTTTCCTCCCGCCTTATCCGACACAGGAACCTCCCGAAGCTGCCGTGTCCGGTGAGGACCTGCGTCACGCGGAAGGTGAGGACGCCGTGGCGCCTCTCCAGCCACTCCTCAAAGAGGGGACTTATCGCCGCAATCGTGGCGTGCCCAGCACTGGGTTGCGGCAACCGTACTTTCCATGACGCCATGAGATCCCGCCGGAGCTCCGTCCGCTGTGCCGCGATTTCTCGCGGCAGCGGACTTACGCCCCGGCGTTTCGCCTCCTCGCGCCACTCCCATACGTGCGCGAGGGCTTTTGCCTCCAGATCCCATGGCGGCAATCCGGCAAGGAGGCTCGCTGCCTCACAGGAGACCGTGCGGTATCCCCGAACCATCCGGATGGCCATGACCCTTTGGGCCGCGCTCAACCGGCGGGCTGGCCGATCATTTTGTGGTCTGACAAAGTAACTTTGACTGGGCTTCATTTTTAGTAGATGTCATTTGTCTACACTGTAAGAATAGAAGCCATTTGATATGTTTAATTAATCACAAAATGACAACATTTAATTAGCAAAACCTCAAACTATCATCATTTTCAGCACCAAAGTCACCAACCAAGATATCCTACCATCCTTCCCTACTGCTGGCACCAGCCAGAACGTTAGAGAAGTCACGTTCTATGCCCGATGTGCAGAAGAACGTGAAGAAGCGGCAACGGTTGATGGCGTGAGTTAATAATTTTATTATATGTTGGGGTTAGCTTGCGACACTGCCGTGCATTTGCATGTTAATACAATCATTTTTTGTTGTAATGATTGTATTTGGATTTTTTGATTTGATAACTGCCGACGGGATAATAAGAGATTTCAAATTGAAATAGTTTTAACAGAAGCGGAAAATAATTGAAACAATATCTAATATCCAATATGTAACGTAGAAATGAAATTGTTAAATAACTTTTATATGATGGTGAATAAATCAAAGTCCGTTGCAGAGTTTAGAAAAACAACGCAGAAACAGGCAGACATGGAAACGACTTTAATTATAACAATGTTTAGATTGTGCATTTGTTCGTGAGTCTTTTGAGAGAGGGTCTAGTCTAGAAAAGTAAAATAAGGTTAAATATTTTAACGACACTATATTTTCTACACGACAGCAATAATTTAGAAACCTACCGAGTTTCTAAGTTAAAGGGAGGATAGCAATTACACACCCTGTATGTTTGTTAATTCGATTTTTATCACATAATTTCTTTTTTTTCACTTGTATTTCCAGTCTCCGCGACTTCATGCGCTCAGAATCAGAGAGCAAGCTAGACGAGAGCTCCATGCTTCACGCTCGCAAGTCGTTCGGTCTCGCATGCAAGATCCCGCAGAACAAGTCACTGGTGCACAGCTTCCGATACATGCGGACTAAGCCGACTATCATCGCGTTCAAGACGCCCAGTTTTGACGACAGGAGGAGAAGTAACGATAGTATTTTGACTCTTGGTAAGTCATTTTTGTAGGAATATTATCAAACTAGCTCATGCCCGCGACTTCTGTCCACAAGGAAGTCAAGTATACTATGAAACATATTCTATGGCACTCGTCAATAGTGTAGCTTTTTATCAGTAAAATATTTTTTGTAATCGGATCAGTAGTTCCACAGATTACCTCCCAAACAATTTTAATTTTATAAATATTAGTTTGGATGTAGGGTCGTTGATTGAGAACAAGCTGTGCCCCGCGGATTCACCCGCATAAGTCTCGATCCCGATGGAATATCGGGACAAAAAGTATTTTTTGTCCTAATTCAGGTCATGGTCTACCCATGTGCCAAATTTCATCTAAATCCGTTCAGTCGTTTTAGCGTGAGAGCGTAACAAACAAACAAACTCACTTTCGCATTTATAATTTATGTAAGGACTAGGATATCGGGTGGATAATGTTCGGTAGTTATTTGAGTTTTTATGTTGGTGTTGGTAATTAGGTCAAATTTTCTTTGTATATCAAGACCTTCTGGATCAAATAATTCGGTAGTATGCCTTCTAAGCTTAAGCTCTGAAACCGTAATCGAGTCATGATCAGAAGATCCCTCTATCTGAAGCAAAATCTCATGATAAACAGTTTGTTTGCTAAAGATCATAATATCAGACTATTATAAATCTTCGACAATCTTGTGCTTACAAGCTTTCAAAAACTTTCAAATGTTTCGAAGTGACCGAGGTTTCACCATATTGTGCTTTCTGCGGGTGACAAGTGACAATCAGAGCACAACCTATTTTTCATCCCTTCATATTTTACAGCACGTCGCCGTCTATCAAAGAGTTTATCACCGGACAGAGACGTGGAGTCTACGCCGGAGAAGATCATGGAGGTTGAGAACGACGGATCAGAGGCCACGGATGACTTTGAGGGCAACTATCCTATTGGCAAACCGTTGGAGGTAATGATCGTATCTTGTTTTTCTGATTTCCGAATTAAACTTCCTAAATAATCGCGATGAATCCTTCTTCTAACATTCCGTTTTATGGTGGATGTAAAATAGTAAACCAGAACCTTAGTAATACCACGTGCTTCACGACTTTTCAAATAATAAGTTCAACGTAAACTAAGGTTGGCTTGACTTCTTGGTGTTGCATTTTGGTTGTCTATAAGCGTCGGCAACTTTCACTAGACCTGACATTTGCTAACCAGTTGCAGCACCCTGCAACTGGTTAGCAAATGGCAGGTCTGAAGCAGTGGTGGCCCAGAAGAAACCACCGTTTCCACTGGGCCACCATTACTCTACAAAAATGCAATTTGTAATGTAATAACAAGTATTACGTTAAAACTCCAGATCTACCTCGACGGGCCGTACGGCGCGGCCTCCTCCCACATCTTCCTCGCCGAGCACGCTGCGCTGGTAGCAGCCGGTATCGGGGTGACTCCCTTCGCGTCCATTCTACAAGCCGTCATGTACCGCTACTGGAGCGCCAGGCAGGACTGCCCCAAGTGCGGACACACGTGGGCTTCGGACATGCCCAGGCATAATATGAATTTAAAGAAGGTAAGCACGTATTAACTAATTGTATTATCAGTTGAAATATCTCAACCAGACTCCAATGTACACATAAAGTTTACGAGTGGATTGGCCAGGATTGGCAATATAATCCTATAAACAAGACTGATGTGGATGCGGTAGACGAACTGACAAGACGTCGAGTGCAAAAAATCGCGATAGATAAATGAGCTTTTATTAGTTAATTTTTGTCTTTGTCCACAATAAATCCAAAAGAACCCCGTAGTAAACACAAACTTTTCGTCTGATTAGTGATCTGGTAGTAGCAATTACGAGGCACATGAGGTAGACTGCCTCATAGGTCCGTCACATGCTCTAAAAGAGTCGCCTTCAGAAGTCTGCTATAATTATCCTTTCTTCTATTATATAGGTACATATAATAAAATGGTAACGAATTCAAAACGATACGTTGAATAATTAAAAAAAAAGTTATTGCTACGAGGCGTGGGCACGAGTCTGATGCCGAAAATATAGTTTTTAGAATTTTTGGCCGTATTACTGTTTGTCTTGATGTATGTTCTGGACTGGCGCAAAAACGGCTGAATAGATTTGGAAGAAATTTGGCACACAGATAGTTTATACTATTAGCAACTGAATTAACACATAGGTTATGTCGTAATACACGCGGGCGAAGCTGGGGGCAAAACCTATTTGTAAATTTAGATGTAAAAGTTAATGGCACTGTACTGTTGATTGACCTTTAAACAAAATAACTAAGCAGTTTTACTTGACCACTCTAACATCTTCATTCCAGGTGGACTTCTTCTGGATAAACCGCGAGCAGCGTTCGTTCGAGTGGTTTGTCTCTCTCCTCTCCCAACTGGAGATAGAACAGGCCGAACTAGGAGGAGCCCTGGACCGGTTTCTAGACATGCACATGTACATCACCAGCGCGTTACAGAAGTCCGATATGAAGGCTGTAGGCCTGCAGCTGGCATTGGATCTGTTGCACGAGAAGGTCTGTCTACTAGTCTATGAATATCACTATTTTGTAACCATAATACGTTGATTTAAAAGAGTGTCCGTGGAGTTTCTTGCCCGTTCTTCTCCATAAGTACCTACTACGCTTTGGAATGGGCAACTAGCTTCATCTTTCTGACTGACTGACCGAGCCCTTTACAATTCAAAAGTGCCTGTAATTGGTTTATTTGAAATAAATGCTTTGAGTTTGAGTTTGAGTTTGGGTGTTTACACGATTTTTTTAACTTGGCACCAAGGCAGTCAATTAGTTCAGTTTCGGCGCTGCAGATTACCGAGTCAATGAATCACAGAAAGGAAATTAATAATTGCACGGAAGCGTGCTGCGAGCGACGAGAGTGTGCCGAGGGGCGAGTACGGGGAAGTGCGGGGGTGGGCACTTGGTGTAGTAAGTAGAACAGGGTCCGAGTGACTGTCTCGCCCTTTAAACTCGGCCGAGCACTCGGTATTGTGTTTACAGTACTGAGCACTCAGCTGAGAGCACTGTCTCGGCGATCTACTAGGTACGTTTGATCTAGAATTAGATCGTCCGCTGCTACGTAGGATGTTGTCGAATGCTGAAGAAGTTGACCACGAGAGACTGACAGTTGAAGCACATCCACAGAAGATGAAAACCTTGACATGAGGTGTTCTTTTGTACTTAAGGGTGCACGAATTTTTTTCTTTACAAAATTTTCGACATAAAAAAGGCTTCATAAGTTTATCACAGTCTGTAACTGCAAGCCACTGCGTTATACACACTATCAAATAATTGTGGTCTACTGCAACCTCAATTTTTGGTTTGCTTTGCCACATTTATTAGATTTTTATCATCAGGTTACAGCACTCCGTAGTGCCGGAAATAGACCTCTCAAACTGCCCTGGACTTAGTGAATTAATGGGCATCCAAACTTCTCTACCATCAGCAAAATACTAGTACCTTATTACGTTTTCCCAATAAATCCAAATATATTTCCAGGAGAAACGTGACCTAATAACCGGCCTAAAGACCAGGACAAACGCCGGGCGTCCGAACTGGGACAAAGTGTTCAAGCAGCTACAGGAGCAGAACAAAGGCAAGGTGACAGTGTTCTACTGCGGGCCTCCACAGCTGGCCAAAATACTGAGAATCAAGTGTGATCAATTTGGATTTGGATTTAGGAAGGAGGTCTTCTAGTGGATTGAGTTTTAGATCAGAGCCATCAGTTGAATGAACGTGACGATTTTTAGGCTCTAACATTAAACGAGAGATTTCTTCGTTACCAGTGTTATTTAAAGCTGTGATAAGCATACAAATGACATTGTGCGATTGAGTTTCAACTGTTAGAAAACACGCAGAAAATATTTACACAAAAAAAAACAATTCCGTTCTAAAAATAATTGACAGGAATTGAGAGAATTTTCCAGAACGATACCGTGCTTCCAGCATAATTTTTATGCACCATGTATCAAAATGACATTAAATTTTAATAAAACAGTGACATTATTAATATTTTTGAAACCTGTTCCTTAGATTTATCAATGTTTTTTATTGATTTATGTTATGAGATTGTTTCATTAATGTTATAATTTATTTATTTCTTTAAGATTTAATCCCATGATTGCTGACTACTGTGAAATTATTCTCATTATTCTAGCCTATCTAAAACGTATTTTTCGGAATAAATATTATAGTTTTGAATAGAAAAGATGTCAAGTTATCATATTTATTCTTCAGAACAGTTACGAGTTATCTTGCAGCCCTAACTAAATTACCTACTCATTGATTAAAATACTTTTATAATCAATTATATTTGAAAAGGACCACTTGCACAAAAATCACCATCACATATTCCTGGTCCTTTTTTGATTAAATTGTTGTTTATGCGACTTGGCGGGGCCACTGTAGCCCCCAGTAGGTAGGTACTCGGTAAGTAATATGTAATTAAAATGACAGTGAATACTTATAAGTTACGTTATGTGATGTTAGATAATAAAATAATTGTTGATAAATAATAATATAATAATTTTTAAATGTACCTATTATAAATAAGAATAAACTACATTATTTAATTTACGTATAATTACCACATTGTTAGTCATTGTTTAGAAACTATTTCGACATTATTGTTACATAATTAAAATAAAATTTAAAAGAAACCGATTGATTTTCCTTTCGTGTCGTGAAAAATCTGCTGTTTCATGTTTTTTTTTTTACTTTTTCGTTGCGTTCCTAAAACATTGTAATTTTTTTAAATAAACGAAAACTGATTATGGGGGTCGACGGGGTCTAAACATGGACCCCTATTAATTAACACAAGTTCTTATTTGAAACTTTCAAGATACTGTATAAGTTGTGTTACGTGTAGGTACCAACTTCTAATAAGAATGACTAATATTTAAGTAGGAAGTATCATTGTTGTACTTGAAAAACTCAACTGGTCGATAAGCGTGCACAAGTTCGTACAAGATGAAAAAAAATGGCTATGGGGATCTGAGGTATCAGTTCATTTTGGAAAAGGGGTCTCTTGCCCAAAACAGTTTGGGAATATCTGAGCTAGAGCATGCCCTTGCTGGTCCTAAGACTATCATGGCTTACATACCACAGCCACGAAAGAAAAGATGACATATTCGTCTGAAAAAGAACTCTTAGATTGTCCGCGAGAAAAAAATAGTTGCTATCTATAATTATAAAGCAGATTATTTTTGATCTAGTCCCCTCTGCGGCAAAAGCTTCGTGCCAGGTATCGCCAGTAAAGGAGTGCAGTGTCATCAGGAAATGTTGTATTTTTCTATTTTGGGGAAGCAGATTACTCACTTGATTTATGTAGACCTAGACAAGTGTGGGACCAACCACACTTCCCTGAAGAACGCCAAAGGTAATAGCATTCCACTCAGGTTATTATTAATTCTTACGCACTGAGTCCTATTGCTTAGGTAGCGGTAAAATAAAAATATGTGGTGCAAGCGGACCTTTAATTTATTGTGTGGAAATTGGCTGCATGCAGTGCAAACAAACGTGTATAATGTTGAACGACGAAGTTCAACATGACAAAAATTACATTAATTTACCAAAATAATACATATATCTAGTGAAGTAATCTTGTTACAACCGGAGCTAGCACTTAACTAAAGAGCATTGAACTCCTCGTTGTGAACGAAACCTGTAGCCACTTCTAATTCGGTCACAACGCCATCTATCGAGCTACATGGTAAACTTCAATTTGCAGTAAAATTGGGCTCTGCCGTTCCCTATCGACAAACCAAGCGTGAGAATAACTTAGTACAGTTATACACCTGTCCTTCGGGGAAAACAGCCGTGATGTTATCTGTTAGTGTAAAATCAACTTATATAATATATATATTAAACATAATAGAATTATTTTTATAATAGTTAATACATACATGACTTCTACGTCACTGCTGTCGTCATAGGAAATACAGACGTTATCAGAACACGTATGTGCTAAATATGTTCGCAGAAGCGTCACTGACCTTCACACCAAGGTTTTCAACGCAAGTTCAATGCCAATATCCTGCCAAGGGCGACCTTCGTAGCAAGGCCAAGCGACCGTGGAGCGAGGACACGGCCTTCGTCCAGGTCATTCGGTAAAGATCGATTTTATGACGTATGTAATTTTTCGATTATTTTTTAGGCTAAATTGTGGTGTTTTGTGATGTGTAGTTAAACAGAGACTTTTTAGCAATGTTTTGACCTTGAGTCAAGGTTTTTTGACGTCACAAGGTTGTTTGTTAAAAAATCTGCGTCTGGTTTTAACAATTTTTTTATTAACCTAGGTCGTGGTCGTGGTCTAAGCGTTTGTTGAACTTTTAAACCATTATTACAAAGTTATTTTATTTTGATAAGTTCTAAAAATATTGCACAAAAAAGTTTTTTCTTGATAGGGTTTAAAAGTTATTATATGTATAAAGTGACATCTTTCACTTTAACGAGTCACTACTTTAAACATCGACAATGTTACTGATACTACTGTTGCCTAATAGATGGCGCTATATTAAAGGATATATACCTGCTTTATTTTCGCTGAAACTTGTGAATGTTGTTTTTCAACGTCAGTCTCCGATACACATTAAAATAACATCATGTAGATACAGCTGACGTGATGTTGATCACATTTTATGCATTTTTCTGATAAGCACACTTGTCTATAAATAAACAACCAATGCACTCTTGACCGAGACTTGAAAACATCAAACCAATTTGCTAAGGAGTGTGTTGTAATGTTTACCTTATTGGTAAGTATACAGGTCAAGTAGATAAGTACCTAATAAAAAAGAAAGAATTATGAACTATTGTGCAAGAAAGTAGAAAGGCTAGCTTTTATCTTCATGTGTTTTGATTTCGTTACTTTTGTAAAAAGGTACGTTCATAACATGAGGCAGGTTTGGTAGATGTCTGTACCTATTACATTCATCTGTTGTACAGCGAGACGTCGACCGGTGGGCGAGAGATTGCAAGTGTACCTAGCCCCAGCATGACAGGCGGCGAGCCTGTTGCTCTCAACCGAACGCAAATCCGAACTCCAAGCTGCTACTAAGAAATTCCTGATGGAAAAACCCAATAACACACGATTCACATCTTCCCATTGCATTAGGACGTTCCTGATCAAGTTGTTTTTTTTTTTAATCAACTTGCTTGACTTTATGTCAAAAAATGGCGCAATATAATATATTTTGATCAAGTGTTCTTAATGGTACAGTCGAACTCACGTCAGTGGTAATTATTAGACCTGGAGGTGGCCTAGCGTAGTACAGAGCACAGGCGGATTTTCACTTTTATTAAGAAATGTCAGTTCCTAGATTATTTTAGAATCGAACAATTTGATTGACATTCCATAAAAAATAGTTTTTAGGTAGGGTAGACCTGGGACAATAGTACCATTTTCGACACATCGGTTAATTACACAAATTTAACTAGCGCTTTTTGTTTTAAATATTATTATGTTACTGCCTTGGTTTATTATCTACCGAAGAAAATGTCTAAAGTTGGCCTAGATTGAACTAAACTTGGTCGAAATTGACTTTGAATGAAATTACGGCTAGTGCTACAAATGACCCCCTTTAAGGATTAATTGTACCAAAATTGCAAAGGGTAATAAAACGCAAATAAAGGTATTAATCACATTTTCTCAGACATTTATTTGAAGTCTTATGGGTTTATAATCATTCTTAAAAATTAGGAACAAAAAATCGTGAGATCAATGTTTTAAATCAACATATGTAAAGTATTTTAATATTAACATAACAATTCTTCACTTCTAACAAAAATAAAATAAGTTTTTATTAATATGTAATCAACTTTGGTTCATACGTTGCATATTTGCTATTATCTAGCTTTATAACAATTATAAAATAGAAACAATGAAAAAAAATATATCAGTATGGAGGTACAATCGACCCCTGGTACAATTGACCCTCATAAAATATTATGTACTTATAAAAAAATATTAGTCAGATTCGCAATTGTGACAAACATAAATTGACTCCTGAGGTGTACATTCCTCGTGTGCCCATAATCTGCATTGAGCGCATTGAATCCACATTTCATTAGGGCGACTGGCACTATAAGGTTCCACACATACAATACAAAACCATTCTTCTTCTTCTTCACTGCTTTCAGAGTCATTTTTTACTACTGTTTTCTTTTTCGGGCTAGAATTACATTTTATCCCTTTAGATTTTCCTGGGTAACGTAGATTCTTTTTAATTTGCTTAGCTTTCTTTCTTTTTTCAGCTTCCTCAGCTTCTTTTTGGATAGCATCTTTTTCCGGGGTATCGGTATATATAGCCGTGTGTCGTTTTTTTCTTCCGCGGTTGGTGGTTTTATTCTATATTCTTTTTTATTCTATTTCGTGGTATCTAAAACAAGAACGTGTCTAATAAGTAATTGCATATTTTAAGTATTAATTTTTTACTATGTTATTATTGCCACGGGGTTATTTCTACCATGGGGTCAATTGTACTGTTACAATTGTCCCCTGCGATGTTGGTACAATTGCACCAAAATAACTAATTTAGAAAAAACATCTAATAGTTACGTAATTCTAAACATATAGTTCCATATTTATCATAAATCAAAAGCTCAATATCCGTTTAAACTGGCAACAACAATTACTTGACGAAAAATCTCTGGTAGTACGAGCTACAGCAAATAATATTTTACGTAAAAACTTACCGCGGCTTGCCGAAAATCAAAAATTCTCCACTAACACGTCCGTTCCACAGCACGCGCGCCGGCGACTGAGGGGCGCCTCGGGACCCAAGAAGCGCGTGTGATGGCACACTCACACATGCAAAATGTAGCTCAGTAGTAGAAATATCGATGATGGTACTATTGACCCGTGTTACTATTGTACCCGGTCTACCCTACCTAAGTATAGGTATTATTCTGAGCTAATCAAAGCTCGATCATGTACGATTAATAAGGCGGGGTAATGTATGATACTTACACAATAATTTACACTATTGCACTAGATCTGTAAAACGGTGCCCATATTTGCCGCCTCTAAAATCTGCCGCTCTAGGCTCAAGCCTACTCAGCCTGCTGGTAAATCCGCCACTGGTACAGAGTTTCAATATAATAAGAGGCCAGCTTATACTGGTTTTGTTACCACTGCCTAGTGCGTGAAACCTGCGGCTTACCGTGGGCACTATTGACGTACGGAACTTATTGGCTATGTTAAGGTGGATACGGAGTGGTGCCCCCGAAATTAAAATTTTCTTAGGTTTTTTTGCAATTTACAGTTCAGTGTCAGGTTGTATCTTGATCAAAATGTAATTCGCGACCATAACAAATATTAATTAGAATCATTATACATCTTTCTTAGTTAGATTTGTTTCATAAGAATAAATCTCTTAGGGAACAAATCTAACTTAGAGAGATGTATTAATGATTTGAATGAATATAATTCTGTAAATACATATTTGTTATGATCGCGAATCTTATTTAGATCAAGACACAACAGGCTGTTACAGGTCAGTGTCAGGACACTAACCTGTAAACTCCAAAAATGAGTCAGAATATTTGAATTTCGCGGGTTACCACTGCGGATCCACCTTAAGCCCGTCCGTCTGTATATCACAGGACATATCGATAAAGATACGCTACATACAACGATAACAAACTGATATGGAGCGATGGAAAGGTTCTTGTACACTGATGTGTAACAACAAGACCATGCTACTCGAGCGTAAATATAGGCCTCGTACACTACCTACATTGAATTTGCAGTTTTAAATTACCCCTCAAAACAGAAGAAGACATAGAAAATGCAGCCTGGTATACAACTACCCTGATCCAAACAGCCGCTTGGATGCCTTCTCCATGTATAAAATACAGTCCTCAAAAACAAGATTTTACGAATAAAATAAGGGAGACATTGGTGCCGATTCCCTTGTTCACAAACTAAACTAAATTTAAACTCAGTGCATCTTTTTCTTTCTATTTCATTACGAAAAGGACAGAAAATAAATTTTAGTTTAGTCCTGTCAAATTAATCAGCGCCTGTCACTACTCCATACAAGTTTAGACGTGATTAAAAAGTTGCCTACTAAAATTACGACAATTTACGTCAAGCGCTGATTAATTTGACAGGACTTAACTAAAATTTATCTTCTGTCCTTTTCTTAATGAAATAGAAGGAAAAAGATGCACTGAACTTAAATTTAGTTTAGTTTGTGAACAAGGGAATCGGCACCAATAGCTGTAAAACGGAGACTGAGATGACAATGTCACACAAGTAGGAACGCACATGATAAAAGAGCCCTTAATAAAGCACAAGAGGAATTAAAGAAAATGTTTAAAGAATACGATAACGCTACTCTGCAAGATAAACTAAAGACTTTATCACCCCACAAAGCAGACGACTATTCCCTATGGAAAATAACTAAGTCACTAAAACGGCAACAAGAACACGTGCCATTAAGACAGCCAAATGGTGAACGAGCGAGAAAACCTGCGGATAAAACCAAGGTATTTCCTAAATTCCTAAAACCAAAAGATGTATTCAAACCAAAACATAACTAGCGAAATGTGGGTGTACTGTAGATACACCTCTGCCTGACCCTTCGGGGAATACAGGCGTGATGTGTGTGTTCAAACCAAATGATCCCGACATCGTGTATCCAGAAGAAGAAATTGACGAAACTCTTGACAATGATCAGCAAATATCTCTCCAGTTGCGACTGTGTACCCCAACAGAAGTTTGGAAAGCTATTAATAACTTGAAGAAGAAAAAGGCACCAAGTTTTGATCTGATTACTTAGAAGAGATCCGCAGGGGAACCAAGGTTACCGACATAGCCCAAAGAATTGCCAAACTTAAGTGGCACTGGGCAGGGCACAGTTCTGGAATGGCGACCGCGTACCGGAAGACGTAGCGTTGGAAGGCCTCCTACAAGGTGGACCGATGACCTTGTGAAGGCCGCAGGAATCCGCTGGATGCGGGAAGCACAAAACCGGTCGAAGTGGCGGTGCTTGGGGGAGGCCTATGTCCAGCAGTGGACGTCTTTCGGCTGAAATGATGATGATGACGATGATTGCTTAGTCAATGTTAAATGCTTATGACATACATAATCAGCCTATAATGTTCCCACTGCTGGGACACAGGCCTCCTCTGTGTCAGAGGGAGGGCTTATGATATATCCTCGTTAAATTTCGTCAGTCGTCAGCGTGATGTCATTTAATTTTGCTTCAAACCCTTCGGATTCTAATTGGCTGTAGTGAACATTGTCTATGTAGTTTTTGCGGCAAAGATTTTTTATGTTTATGACGTATACTTGTTGTTGTCGCTGTGGTTTTTCTGTCTAATTTCTGGGTATGATGGTGTTGTCGATCATAGCGCCAGTATTTATTTCTTGACTCGCCCGCTTGCTCGGACAAAATACCTTTTTTTTTTGGGTAGGAAATCATCAAATAACTTCTCCCGCTCTGGGCGGAGCGGGGGGGTGTGTCAGACTCACCCACCCATATTCCTTCCTGTGGCCTGAGTTGCCAGGGACCTCAGTAACCCTTTAGTACCGTCCCGCTACACCGGCAGGCATCGGCCCTGGTGGACCCCTGCACTTTTGCTGACGACATCTCTTTGAGGCGCTCGTGGAATGCAACGCGCCGTCGACCCGGGCTTGGTCCTTACCGGACGGTGAGCTGTCCATTGCTCATCGTCCGCAAGCCTGCGCCTACGGTGGCCGGAAATCCGCTCGGGATTCCCGACGCCCAGAGCGTCTCCTGCGCGAAATTTGCCTTTCCCTCAACCGTCCCGCCTCCTCCTTCGCGAGCACTGCTTCGCAGAAGGAGGTGTCGGCTGCCCATGCCCTGTCGCTCCGTACCATGGCCTGAACCAGTGCCGGGCCCGCGAGATCTCTGCCGCCGATCGCCTCCACAAGGACACGGCGGTACTCTGCCCAAGCCGGGCAGACCTCCACCGTATGCTCAGCCGTGTCCTCCGGGCGACCCACACAGTGGTGACACCCGGGCGTTTCTTCCCGCCTTATCCGACACAGGAACCTCCCGAAGCAGCCGTGTCTGGTGAGGACCTGCGTCAGGCGGAAGGTGAGGACGCCGTGGCGCCTCTCTAGCCACTCCTCAAAGAGGGGACTTATCACCGCAATCGTGGCGTGCCTATTAAACGATTCGATGCGAAAGGTATCTAATTATTTGGACAATTTACGATGACAGACTAATTAATATACAGTATTCAAATATTGATTTTATTGCTCAGTTTAAGTTAGTTAACCACCTTCGGTATCGGAATAAGGGTTTATTACACGAAATTGGTTTCGGAAACGAGTAATTTATATAATTCTTTCCAAAAAAGGTCCCAAATCATTAGCCGCTTCGATGATTTTTACCTTAAATTGGCATAGGGTGGTATTTGCTTATCTATGGAATAAATAAATTGCCTGTAAATAAGTAACAATATTGGATACAGAAAAGGGAAATGCACCCTATATTATTAGGAGTAAAATATTATTATTGGGGTTGCTTAATGCAACGATTTTATTCTGATTGCATAAGTGGTTTCCGGTTTTGATTTTGTTTAAGCAATCAACTCATTAGGTACTACTCAAAACTCTTTCGTATAAAAATTATACGCAGCTATGTATATAGAAGGTGTCGTTTTGCATCCTCGTCAAATTCCAGGAGGTAATGATTATATGCTAATGATTCTCGACACGAATCAATAATAAAATAAGTTTTTTTTTATTATAATTTTCGGAAATCGGCATGTGTGGGACACGCATGGAACACGCGGGGAACGCGGCCCGTGTGATACCGCACTGTAACTGCCCTTTTACACACACACTACCACATACGCAACGGGGTGATTCTGTTCTGTGAAAGTAGTGTATTCTTAAATATTGTCAAACTTAAATAACAACAAGAGTACGGTTGTCGCAACAACTGTGTTGTTGCGACAACCGTACTCTCCATGTCGCCATGAGACCGGAGCCCGTCCGCTGTGCCGCTATTGCTCGCGGCAGCGGAGTTACGCCCCGGCGCACACTGGTCCCGAATGATAAAAAAGTGGACATTAAGAAATTTTTGACAGAAGGTCAACGGATTCGGCTGATTTTTTTTTTGTAGACAGCTGATGCAATTACAAATCACTTTTATAGATTGAGTTTTTGCCAAATAAGCCGTATTTTCAGAGAAAAAAAATATTCAAATATTTTTTGTATGAAAGAAATCCTAATTTTGTCTTTATCTTCCAAGATTCAAACGTATTCAAAATAAAACTTAGCGCAGCTTGTAGAGGTGCTAATTGCTCACCACTTTGTCATAGACACTCTTCTGCGATTTTGTGCTCCTTTTGAGTTACAGGCACTTTAAATATTTTTTGTATGAAAAAATCCTAATTTTCTCTTTATCTTCCAAGATTCAAACGTATTCAAAATAAAACTTAACGCAGCTTGTAGAAGAGCTAATTGCTCACCACTTACTTTTTATACAAAAAATATTTAAAGTGCCTGTAACTCAAAAGGAGCACAAAATCGCAGAAGAGTGTCTATGACAAAGTAGTGAGCAATTAGCATCTCTACAAGCTGCTTTAAGTTTTATTTTGAATACGTTTGAATCTTGGAAGATAAAGACAAAATTAGGATTTTTTCATACAAAAAATATTTAAAGTGCATGTAACTCAAAAGGAGCACAAAATCGCAGAAGAGTGTCTATGACAAAGTGGTGAGCAATTAGCTCTTCTACAAGCTGCGTTAAGTTTTATTTTGAATACGTTTGAATCTTGGAAGATAAAGAGAAAATTAGGATTTTTTCATACAAAAAATATTTAAAGTGCCTGTAACTCAAAAGGAGCACAAAATCGCAGAAGAGTGTCTATGACAAAGTGGTGAGCAATTAGCACCTCTACAAGCTGCGCTAAGTTTTATTTTGAATACGTTTGAATCTTGGAAGATAAAGACAAAATTAGGATTTCTTTCATACAAAAAATATTTGAATATTTTTTTTCTCTGAAAATACGGCTTATTTGGCAAAAACTCAATCTATAAAAGTGATTTGTAATTGCATCAGCTGTCTACAAAAAAAAAATCAGCCGAATCCGTTGACCTTCTGTCAAAAATTTCTTAATGTCCACTTTTTTATCATTCGGGACCAGTGTGCGGCGTTTCTCCTCCTCGCGACACACCCATACGTGCGCGAGGACTTTTGCCTCCAGATCCCATAGCGGCAATCCGGCAAGGAGGCTCGCTGCCTCACAGGAGAGGACAACATACCTATGGGTAACGTGCTGGCGTCAATGATTTGACGGCCATGCATTAATATTTTGTGCACAGTGGTGCCGATTCTCTTGTCACAAATGCCTAAACGAGACTAAACATTACAATTTTGTTTATTCCTCTCAAACGACGATTTCCCATTCTGAAATTGACTAAAATGACACAACTTGAACTATATTTTAGTTTGACAGTACAAAGATCACACTGAGTTATTAATTTAGTGAAAATGTTGATTTTGCTATTCTGAATTTGACGTTTTTCATCTAAAATTTTGATTGTAAAATTAAGTCAGACTACTTTTAATCGCGAATAAAAAGGTGTGGAATAAAATTAGTTATCATGGACTAAAATTCTCACCAACACCTTGACTTCAAGTGCAAAAACAGTACTGTATCTTTTTTCTTTTCTTTTGCTTATATCTCGAAAACGGTGTGTCCTATCGCAAAAACAATGAAAATTTTGCGCCCTATAAGAAACACGTAAACCCCTAAAACCCAACATGTTGGTAATAATTTTTCATATTTTCCATACAAAAAGTGATAAACTCCATATAAAACACGTTGAGGCTGCCCTCCTTGCGCGACTCCGGCTCTATTTATAACATTCTCAGGGGAAACAAGTACCACGCGGAGTCGCGATTGTCAAACTCGATTTTAACTGTCAAAATAATTTTTAAATTTAGAGAAAATTATTTGCGGAATTACTATAAGTTTCTCATAGCCAAAAGTAAGAAATCTTAGTGATAGTTAAGTTCGGTGTACAAGAGAATCGGCACCATTGACGGACATATTATATAAAACCAATTGTATTTTTCCACATACTTCGCAGCTAGAGATTAAAGTAGTGATCGAAATTCAACCGAAATTGGATTGTTTTTAATTTCGGATTTAACTTTCTGCACTATTTTTCTAAATAAACTTAAACTATGTAAACTATGCATGTCACAATTTGAACCGGCATGGCATTAGCTAATACCTGCGTCAAAAATAATGAATCATAATGAGTAATGTTTGCATGTAATAAGTATTGTATGTTGCACACAGGTTTAGTTGACAACTCTTTTATTTATTTATTTTTTGGGTGGGAAATTATCAAATATCTTCTCCCGCTCTGGGTGGAGAGGGAGGGTGCGTCAGGCTATTGCTGACTAAAACCACCCGTGTTCCTTCCGTTGCTTGTGTTGCCAGGGGGGCCTCGCTATCCCTTTCGGACTTTCCCGCGACCCCGGCAGGCATTAGCACTAGTGGACCCCTACACTTGTGCTGACATCTCTTTGAGGTGCGCGCGGAACACAACGCGCCATTGACCCGGGCCTGGTCCTCATTGGACAGCGAGCTACTCACAATTTAAAAATTCATTATTTCCGAAATCCTGGGTTTGTTGCATCTGCTTTTTTTTGTGGCGATAATTATTATAGTGATCAACATTTAGGCATTAAAAAACACACGACCATGAAGAGAACCGTAGTCTCACCTGTGTGAGCAAGATTTTTAAAGTTTTCAAGAAAATAAAATGGTTCCTATTGTAAATTTCTATCACACCTTAATACATTTAGTGTAAAAATATAAAAACCCAAAAAGTGTTTCTATGGTTTTTAAGGGTTTTTCTCGATTTTAGAGCCGGCGGGGTTTTAGTGAGAGTTTTGTTTGATTCTCGACTTTCCAAAAAACACATAAAACGAGCATGTCCGCAAATTCCGCAATTAAGGCAAAATAACACACAATGCTCGCCCTAGGACGAGAGGACTGCCCACAAGTTAAATTCGGTGAAGTCTACCACAGAAAAGTACTGCCAAATACCTAGTATGCACATCGACAGAAGACTTACCTTTCGTGAATATAGAAAGACCAAAAGGGATCAAGCAAACACAAAACTAAGAAAAATTTACTGGTTCATAGGCTGACAGTCATTAAATATTGAGATAATGATTGCGCTTCCAAAATAAAGCACTAAAAACCTTCAATGGAGCGCCCTGGTTCACAATAAAAAAATAAGTACCTACCTACAGAAATAAATACAAATCCCAACTATCAAGGAGGTTATAGAAAGGCCCTGCAAGAGTTATAAGGAAAGACTCCAACGATTTAAAAATGAACTTGCTGTGACACATTGAAAGTTCTGACTCTACCTAAAAGAGAACGAAAAGCGTCAATCTAACTAACACTATTAAATCAAATAACGAGATGACGCTTCGCAGGATGTGAACGATCTCGAACTGCCAGTGTAGAAACAACCCATCTGATTAAACCTCAAGGGCTGATTGCAGATCGAAGCATAACATAACATCTCGCCTTGTTTCCCCGCAGGGTTGGGCGGACGTGTACCTGTGTACGCCCACATTTCGCCAGTTATGTTTTTAAGTCCCATGTAATAGAGTGCGAGCCTATTGCCATCAACCGGCCACAAATCCAGACTCCGGGCTGCTACTGAGAAATTTCAGATAGAAAAACAAGATCATAAAAATCAGAATCAAAAATCAGAATGCAGATCGAAGCAAGACCATAAAAAAGCTGCATTCGGTTAGACCAACAAAAAAGGCAAGTTTGCGTACCAAAAATGTCTTTTGTTTTTCTGGAAAACTGTAATATCAATACCATGACGAATCATTATTCTTCTTCAGGTTTCAACCAGATGTTGCTAATTAATTTCACAACATTATAAATAATTGTTTTATTTCTTTCACCTTGGCGACCTTATAGATACTAAAAAATTACACGTAGAAATGTCTAGTATATATACGTAGATTGCATCGTCATTCACGCGCCGGCTATCGTTCACATCACATGTTATATTAATAGGAGCAGCTATTTATACTTATTTACATCGACTCGCTCCTTGCCAGCACACGTGGAGGGATCATCGTTAAGAAATATGTCCATCAGACTTTTACTAACACTCTCTATTTCAGATTGAAAATCGAAACTTTTTTCATCCGGAGGTCCTAGCGTCCTAGCGCGGCGTAAACGGTAAGGCAATTCAACTATCCATAGTATTTTGGCTATTTTTTTTGCGATAAACACGTTTAGTACCCACAGATATACATATATGATACTTCAACTGAATGGAACGAAATTTAAATCTTATATAAAACGCACACTATGCAGCCAAGCATAAGTTGGGGATTACATCGCTGATAAAAATGCTTGGCTTAACGCTGGTCCTGCTCCACAAGGGCGCAAAAACTAATTGATTAGCATTTGAAAATACTATTAGAGCTACTGAAGATTTCAAAAACTGGCTTTGTATTGTATAATTTCCATCTCTTAGTATTGTATAATTACATAGCACTTATGCGCTGTGGAATTTTACAATAGGTACTAAGAGATTGTACTCACATATTTTAAGTACTATTTACCTACTATAAAGCTACCATTTACTGGATACGTCTTTCATTGACTTGAATGGGCCCCGGCGGCTGGGAGTATGTCATGCTCACTCAGATGTCTCGCTGATGGTGACACGTGTGTTGGATCATATAGGTCTCTTCAAAATAGTTGAGCTGTATGGTGCTAATCCATGCGTCATGTTCGTGAACGGACGCCATCAGTTAGGGACTGGTCATCTCTAAGCTGTCACGGCATATTTTAATTTAATTTTTGAATTGTTTTTTACGGACATTTTTGAGGTTTTGCATCGTTCTCACACGTATAATTTCAAAATGTACCAATATTTTGTAACCATTTATGTTAATTTAAAAGTGTGTCTGTGGAGTTTCGTACCCGTTCTTCTCCATAGGTATACCTACTACGCTTTGTAATGGGCTACTAGCTTCATCTTTCTGATTGACCGAACCCGTATTTTTTTTTTGGGAAATTATCAAATAACTTTTCCCGCTCTGGGCGGAGCGGGAGGGTTTGTCAGACTCTTTCTGACTAAAACCCACCCGTGTTCCTTCCGTTGCCTGTGTTTCCAGGGGCCTCGGTAACCCTTTAGAACTTTCCCGCGACCCCGACGGCTTTTCCGCGACCCCGATTGACAATTCAAAAGTGCCTGTGATTGGTTTATTTGAAATAAATACTTTGAGTGTTTCATGAATAAAGTGCGAAACGAGTATTTACAAATATTTTTAAAATCGATCGAACTTACGTTAGGTTTCCTCCGCGCGTTCGTGCTAGGCCCACTGGAACTATGGATTACCCGTAGACGTAAAGAACGAAACTACAACTTGCTGGAGGCTGGGTTTCAAGTATATGTTGTTTTAAACATTTCAGTAAGCTTAAGTCTACTAAGGTAATGTATTTTGGTCGTTTAATAACTGGTTAAACCTTTACAGCCAACATCTCCTTAACTTCGGTGTACGATAGGATATTTTGACGATCACACTGGACTGTCGGCTCTAAAGACACGCCACAGATGCATCATTCTTCGTTCAATGTGTTTTAAACGAGTGGTGACTTGCGCTTTAAATGTCACAGGATGACATGACGAGTGTCGGAATTTCGTATAATCCCGCAACTCAGCTAGGTGTAGTCTATGATGCACAAAATGATCGTCTACAAAATGCAATTGAAGCGATTGACAATATTGCTACGAGATTGACAGCAAATGACAAAAAAAATAATGGATGCCAATTGACGCACTGTGTATTGATGTTCAATGTCAGCAAATGACTATCGTTATTTCAAAATCAATCGCGCCATTGATAATTATTACAATTGATTGTTTCAGGGAGTATAACGTCTCACCACTGTGTGGTACGCCTGGAGGATACGGTGGAGCATACGGTGGAGGTATGCGGCTTGGGCAGAGCACAGCCGTGTCCTCATGGAGTCGATTTTCGGCGGAGATCTCTCGCGTCCGGCCCTGGTCCAGGCCATGGTATGGAGCGAGAGAGCATGGGAAGCCGTCACCTCCTTTTGCCAAGCAGTAATGCTCGCGAAGGAGAAACGGAAAGAACACGGGTGGGTTTTAAGTCAGTAAGAGTCTGACACGCCCTCCTTCTCCGCCCAGAGCGGGAGAAGTTATTTGATAATTTCGCACACAAAAACAACAACACGCTCCGTTGTCAAAATTTAAGTTAATTGAAGCAATAAGCTGGCTACCACAAAGTGCATAAATCAACGGCTCACTTCACTGTGCTGCTGAACTACATGCTGGCAGAATAGTCAACATCGGGGCAGTTGCCAAAGAAGAAAAAAAAATTGCAGGCGCATACCAAGAGTGTGACGAATACCGGAATACGCATTCAAACTAACTACGGCTGCGTGGGTACCGTAAACCACCGTGCCACCAATTCCAGAGACACAGCGCAAGGTGGGCTGGCTGGTGCCTAAAAATATCAACATTATGGAATAGCATTGCAAACTTCGCACACATATTCTTTCTGGAGCTGGCATGAAAAAGCCTTTTAAATGATAAATGATTTTGTTTCTGTAAGTAGGTTTGTACAAACACTTTTACACGTCAATCATATTTTTAAAACTTCCGGCGTTTCCTATGTGAGTAACAAACTCAGTGGTCACAGTCTCTTTTAAAGTCCAGACATAATATTGATCAGATCATGTGAATACCATGTAGATTAGTGTCTGAAATGGTCTTTTGATGAAAGATCCACATAGATTAAGTGGACCTGTCCAGTAAGTGCACGTATTTGTCAGTAGCTGTGCAGCTCAACTCAGAACTTAAGGAACTCGACGATTCAACGAACAATACCAAAGAAAGGACATTTGGCTAGGCCGCAAAAAATATAAAAATTGCTAGACCATGTTAAAAACTAACTGAGAATAAAACAAAATTAAACAATGACCCACATAGTCATTTACAATAATTAACATAATATAATACTTCACAGAGTAAATATTCATGTCATTGCATAAATGAAATTCATTAATGTCAATGTGTATTTATCCAGACATAATCTTGGTCAGATCATTTGAGGACCATGTAGGTTGGTGTCCGAAATGGTCTTTTAAGGAAAGAACCACACAGATTTGAGTGGACCTGTCCAGTCAGTGCACGCATTTGTCAGTTATCATGCAGCTGCAGCGGAATCTTGGACTTATTATGGACAAAGACCTTCGTTTTGAAAAACATCGAGCCGACTCGGTAAGAAACTGCTTTTACCACCTGAAAGTTCTATACAAGATTAAGCCTTACTTGTCTGAAACACTACGGGAGCTTGTAGAAACCCTGGTTTTGTCTAGACTTAACTACGCAGATACAGTGTATGGCCCGCGCCTATTGGCTCGCACAGATCGGTTCATTCAAAGGGTCCAAAACGCTTGTGCTCGGTTTTGTTATAAAATTCCTCCCAGAACTCACGTAACCCCATTTTTAAACAAACAATACACATTGAGGATGAAATCGAGACGCAAACTACACTTGGCGTGCCTTCTGTTCGGTGTAGTTAAATACCAGAGACCGGACTACCTGCACGACAAGTTGAGTTGGATAGCGAGTAGACGAGAATGTGGGCGAAGGCAATGCTCGCAGCAACTTTCGACCCAGTCACAAAGAACAGCCACTTTTAGAGGTAGCTTCCGCTATGCGGCTTCCAAAGTTTGGAATAACCTGCCACCACCTATTAGAGTAATTAACACGATTGACTCATTCAGAAGACGCCTACGGCAGTACCTCATCGATGCGCAACGGGAGCAAGACATGATCAATTTAAATATTTCATTGATATGAATTATGATATAGTTATCTGTTATTTATCGACGATAGTCACATTGTGTCTTGTGCAACCATACCATTTATTTTCTTAACACCACTATGTAATTACCTATAATTATTTTTTTAAACAATTATCCAAGTGATTTTATAATTTTTTGCTACACATATCTATCTATTTTTTATTTAAATATTTAAACACACTATAAAACTGATTTACATCCGTAAGACGTCCTCGTAACATAAGGTCCAGTTGAAAACCAGCATCAGGCACCAGTTGTCTGGCATTTATGCTGAACTGGGCCTATTTGGCGCAGCCGTGAGGCACACAATACTGTGTTGTAACTACTTTCTGTTTTTTGTTTTTGTATGAATATTGTGTGCCTTAACCTGGGTCAAATTAACTTATTTTCTTTCTTTCTTTCTTTCTTTCTTTCTTTCTTTCAGCTCAACTCAAAACTTAAGGAGCTCAATGATTTGACGACCTTATAACTCCGCTATCGAACAGTTGGCCCTAATTATATTGCAGGTAATTAATCTTTTATATATTAAAAAAAAATGTAATATGGGGAATATTACATTTTTTTTTAATATATAAAAAAACGGCCAGACATCCGACTTTTTTTTTAAATCGCTTATCATTTAATATTTTCAAAAAGTATTTTTTATCAAATATTTAAGGTATACACAGTTCCATTTATATAATAATGATAATTAGATCCTTGAAACTATTTTGTGTTTTAGGTGGTCGGGTTCATCGTTAAAGTGGTCCTTGTAGATGTTAAGCTTAAATTAAGTATGTAGTTTGAAAGTAATATCTTTCATTATGCTTTCGGTAGATATTAACTACAATACTTACATATTCACATATATAATTTATGTGTATGCGTTCTAGTTGAACATTTTTTTTTAATAACTTATTTGCATTATATGAAGGCGTAATGACAGATTTAAAATTCACTAAAATCATATATCTGCGCCCTCAGTAATATTGTTATTCATATATATTCTATAAATTAGCTAATGAGGGAGTGAGTAAATTAGTATAATGAGTGCTCACTCACTTCATAATTTTGTTTGCACTTAATTATTACACTATTTATTGCAACTAGAACTTAAAATAAAATAAATTCATAAAGGTTTTAAGCATTGAGAGTACAAACAACAACATTTTGGCGGAACGTTTTTAAATAACGAACCCGATATTCAGTGTTCAACTTACTTCCACCGCGAACGGACGTGTCATCTATAGTACAATTTACAACTATTTATTTATAAACGTCATGTTAAAGTGACTATTTAGATATATATATTATATAGAATAAACATGAAAGTGCTATTTTGTGTCGTGTTGTTCACACTCGGCGCTGTTGTTAAAGGTAATTAATTGACAACCTAATTCGTTTATTCATTAAGGTCTAGTTTTGTGTGTAAATGATAGACAAATTACTAGTTTTGTTTTTTCTTAAGCGTCCCCGAAACGATCAATTTCAATTTTAAATTTTTATATGATTAATGCAATTGAAGCGCTTGACAATATTTCTGCAGTTACAAATGATCGCTTCGGAGACCCTTCAATGTTGGCCGGACATAGTTCTATTAAGTTTGTTGATGCGTAGATAATAGTACCTGCCTACTGTTTATTATAGTAGAGGTAAAGTTCGTTTTTTTAATCCCAGATTTTTTAATCGTGTTGTTCACACTCGGCGCTGTTGTTAAAGGTAATTAATTGACAACCTAATTCGTTTATTCATAAAAATCTAGTTTTTAAAAAAAGGTCGCACCTTTGGCCGTTTCGGGGAGAATGTCATTTTTTTTAAGTGGTTAAAGGTTCAATCACCTTCAAAGGAATAAGGGCCAATTGTTTGATAGCGGAGATATAAGACTTTTTCATGCCAGCTCCACAGTATTTTTTAAAGAAAAAAAAAACCGGCCAAGTGCGTGTCGCACCACGCACAATGAAGGGTTTCATAGTTGGGAAGTTGGGATGAATTTATTCCCAAAAACAAACCTAACATTATAGTTGAAAAACATGTTCTCCCATACATCGGTATATGCCACGGTCAATTCTCCAAATGCAAATTTAAGTTGGTCGACTATTACTCGTTAACTTATAAAGCCTGCTTAGCTGTGATAGTTTTCCTTTTAATTTCATTACATGTATAGAGGATACTTGAATGGAAAAGTGGTATTCACAGACCCGCAATATTTTTAAATGGCCTATCCAACGATATCCCACACTATGGGGTAGACGAGAAAAAAAATATTATCCCCACATTACATGCGAGGGAGGTACCCCAAAAAATTACTTTTTTCAAGAATTTATTTTAGCAATTTGTCGGCTTTCTAGTACTAAGTGTCTCTGAGCTACAGCGGGGACAGACAGACAGACAGACAGACAGACGGACATGGCGAAACTATAAGGGTTCCTTGTTTACTACGGCACCCTAAAAATATGTGTGCGTTGTGTGCAATGCTATTCCATAATATTGATATTGTTAGGCATGTATTTAGTCTTCCAAAACATTTTTACGAGTAAGTCATAAAAGTGGACAAATCAAAAGACAAGACAGTCCCTCAAAAACGCTTGCCCTTCACCACTTCCTAGTGCTTTAGCTGGGAAGAAGTGGCGCAACAAACTCCCCAGCAGCACAGCTGTCAGTTTAGTTAGATAAACTTGATTTTATACAAATCGTATGCAAAGTAATTAATACGATAAAAATTAAAACAAAAAAACGTAAACAGAACTACCTGAATAAAAGACTCCAGGCTTAAAGGGCGTGGCCGCTTACGTCAAGATATAGCTGTAACTTGAAGTCACAAATGATAAACTAGAACCATCGAAGTAAAATAAATATACAGTTAATTACTAATAACAATAACAAAACCATGGCCAGCAAGACGACCAGTCACCACAAGCAGCATCCGTTCACGAGCATAACGCAAAGATCAGCCATTACCCCTCGCTATATTTGAGGAAAGGAGGCAAACCGACCCCCGATGCTAACGCAAGCAGTGACATCGAAGGGAGCATGACGAACTTGCTGCCGGTTGCTCAGGCAAGACTGAATAGTATGATCAATCGTTGAGGTCGCTAGCTAACCGCTTATTGCAATACAACTCACTGTCAACAAGTCAACTAATAAATTTAAATTAAATTAAAATAAATTGACTTATACCTATAGTCAAATAAAATAAACCGTTGGCAATCAATGTTCGATTGCGGTTCCAATCGAACATTTTTTCTTTTGTTTTGTGACTCGCAAATTAATTAAATCGAAGCTGTGCAGATTTGCTCCGGTGCGACATGGCTTGGCCCCGTGCAGGCTAATCTGGTGAGATCTTTCCATATCTTTCAGGAATTTGCTTCTCTCTGCAAGGCACACGCCTTGTCAGGGTGGCCTGGGTAGGATTTTTGGGGTTTGGCAGCCAGTAAAGATTGTTAGGTCCGTCATTTTAAGGCACTAGTTTTTTCCCTACTAGTTTAATTAGATAAATGTGCTAAACAAATAGTGTACCTAACTTTAACCTATGATAAGTGTGCGACAATTATAATAATATTATATGCAGTGCAGTGTTATAGTATAGTGTCCCAAATTGTTGTTTTTTGTAAAGGCCCATTCTGTTTTTAGACATTGTCATAGACGAGCTTCAAGTGCTCAGGTAGTCCGTAGTACCCAACCCATTGCAAAAAAAGGGTCGTGAGGATAAAACAAAGGCGACAGTCGACGATATCTATTCCTAAATTCAGTATCGTTGAGATCCTCCGGTTGATTAATAAAACAGACAGAAAAATCGGCTCCTTGTCTTCTGAGATGTTCCGTTCTTCTTGATAATAAGCAGTCATCATCATTTTTCGTGCAAAAAAATAACGTGCTGTCATTATTAAATACAATTCACCATAAAATTACACGCAAATAATACGAACTAATACGAGTATAACAATTCACCTGCCACACTAAGTGAGTGACTTTACTAAAGTTTACGTTTACAAACGCTTGGACACCGCTTAGAAATGTCAAATTGTCAACTCACACTCACAATGCAAGTAATCTCAAGGCCTTAAATATGAGATTATTCAAAAATAAATTGCACGAATGGTTGTGCAGTCATAGTTTTTATAGTGTCAAAGACTTCCTTGATAATAAATGTTAAAATATGCTTGAGGAAATTTATACGCATGTCACTGTTAAGCAAAAACATGTAGGCTCTTGTTATTTTTGTATTTTAACATGTTTTTAAGTCAAATAAATATTGTTCTATTCTATTCTAAATGTTCTCCGAAACGCTACTATGAAAGTACGTCTCGTTTAAAATATCGAACTATTGTAGTACAATCAAAAATCTTACACTCGCTGTTTCAGTTTATAATACTTTCCGCCCCCCTGGTAGAAAAACGTGTAAAATGCTTTTTACGTTTTCATACATTTAATACTCGATACAGAAACGTGGTAGTAGCGTTTTCTATATTATGATAAAACTGACACTCGACACACGTTCTTCGTTTACACCGCAGTGTACTCGCAGCCTAACATCATCGTTATCACTGTGTATTTCTACCAGTGTTGCCATCCATACGAGGTTTCTCGTACATGTACGAGATTTAGTGGTCCTGGTACGAGGTACGAGCTTACATCCATCCTCGTACCATTTTGTACGAGATTCGTTGATACAAGTCATATTTTGGAACGCGCCTCTGACTATACTACATTAATGAATGGTGTGTACGTACGAAACGTTTCATTTCATTTATTTTACTTGTATTGTTTCTTTAAGATGTTAAGTAGAAAATATGTCTATGTTAATTCCACTCTTCTCCACGTCCACTATAGTAGGTACAGTTCGGATACTACATACAGTATCCAATGCCGGTTGTACGACCTGCCACCTGCGACCACCTGGACACTTTTTGACGAAACTGCTTTGTAGAGTGCTTGGTTATGAGATAGTTGACAAGAAAATCAATAGATTTTAAGCAATTTATTAAATAAATGGTATGTACGAGGTTGTGTTGACAAAATACGAGATTTCAGACCATATCTGTACGAGGACACGCCTTCGGCGTCTGGCAACACTGATTTCTACTGACATTCAGTGTTCAACTTACTTCCACCGCGAACGGACGTGTCTTCTGTCGATACAATTTACAACAATTTATTTATAAATGTTATGTTAAAGTGACTAATAAACATGAAAGTGCTATTTTGTGTCGTGTTGTTCACACTCGGCGCTGTTGTTAAAGGTAATTAATTAACAACCTAATTTGTTTAGTCATTAAGGTCTAGTTTTGTGTGTAAATAATTGACAAATAAGTAGTTTTGTTTTTTTCTTAAGGGTGTCCGCAACGATCAATTGCAATTTTCAATTTTTATGTGATTGATACTCATTGATGCGCAAATTGATCCACTACCAAATTCAATTGAAGTGATTGACACTATTTCTGCAGTTACAATTGATCGCTTCGGAGACCCTTTAATGTTGGCCGGAAATAGTTCTATTAAGTTAGTTGATGCGTAGATAGTAGTACCTGCCTACTGTCTATTACAGTAGAGGTAAAGTTCGTTTTTTAATCCCAGAGACTAATTTGACATTTCAAATTATTGTTGTTTGATTTTTCAATATGGAGTTTGATATTTGTACCTGTCAATTTAGTCTCCGATATTAAAAAACAGACCAAAGACAGGATGACGCTAATTTAGTTGGAAAAAGATGAGTAGATATTCGTTCCTCGCGTTTTTGTTCGTATACAAACAAAAATTCATATTTAATGTAGAAATTTCCTTAGGAAAATTTATTCTAAAATGGTTTTTGCTTAGTTTTCAGTAGTTTAGTGGCTTTTCTGTTAGTCACCGTCAATTTAACTGTTTTGAATGCAGCAATTTTATTCGTACTTAGCACATAACCAGGTAGATATGAATCATGAAATCTTTTGAAAAACTTACGAAATCTAAAATGATTACAAATATTTTTCTATTCTGAATTATTAGCCACATCAATTTGGTTTTGCTGCGTTTTGAAAAACTGTTTCGGGCTTTGAATAGCGATTGATAAGCATCTGCGCTGATAATGATAACAGATAGTGACTATCACATGATTAGGTATATACCAGCCTGACGTTCCACTGCGGGATAAAGACCTCTTCTCATACCGAGAAGGAACAAGCAATGATGACCATGCTCGGTCTTCTCGCTTTAGTACTTAAACCTCTAGGTTTCTCCACGATATTTTCCTCCAGAAGTTAGTACTAGTACTTATCTTAGATTTATTTTGAAGTATGTATAATGTACTGCCCGTCGGCCTTGTGGTCGTAAGCGCTACTGCTGAGCATGGAGTCCCTGGGTTCGATACCCAACTCGGGCATAGATTTATTTATTGGCTTTCCCCATTAGGTATTTCTCAGTAGCAGCTCGAAGTCTGTATTTGGCTGGTTGACGGCAATATTGGATCGCACCTCTTACATGAGCTTTAAACATAACTCGCGAACTATGGGTCGTACTACTCATCTGGCTACACTTTCGCGAAAACAGGCGTGATGAAAATATTATGTAGTACCTAAGTTGCTAGATTTGCTGTATGCAATATATAATTTATGTCAATGGGATGGACAAATGGATGGCACCGTCCTCCTGTCTGCTAATAACAACTTAGTACACTCACCAATTATTTTACAAGCTTGGTGATTAAAATGACATGACAGAATAATGATATAGCTATCATAACCATTTATCAACTGACTGTATTGACTTGCTACACATATGTACGTAGTCGATATAGATATAAAATTATTATACCGTTGAATAAAATAACAACTTTATCATAATCTGTCAAATAATTTATTAAACCTTATCTTTGAACCACGAAGTGGATGCGTACCTACTATAAACTGAATCTACAATAATAATAAACTGGGGGCCTACCATGAACTCTTATAGCAGGTCAATTTTCGACGTAAAGTGAACTGTCGGGCTATTTTGTACTACGAACACGTCAAATAACAGGCGAGCCAGCGATCACGTGACCAAAGCCGGTCAGTAGTCACGTGACACCATTTCATTGGTCTGACCTGCCTTAAGCTGTAACATCAAGTCCTTTTTGACATGTAAACACTTGAAAACTGAACTGCCCTGCAGTCATATTAAGCAGCCGTGTAAAACTAACTTTTATAGAACTGTTTTCCTTAATTTAAAATAAACAACGGAAGGACGTGTTAATTTGTGAATACAATACTATTGCGGCATTATTTAACGTTATAGACGACACACAAAACAATCTCTTTGCCGTTTATTTTAGATGTGTGACCAAAATGAAAATTTTGAGTTTCTTGAGGAAGTTGATGATACAAACAGTGTAAAACATATGGCTAAAATCCAAAGGCAAGTTATGAGACGCATGATAAAACCCTTTGACTTGCAGGACTGGCATGTTTTTCAAACGGTATAGGCTCACCAAAGAACTATTACTTGAGCTTTGCAATGAGC
Source organism: Atethmia centrago (assembly GCA_905333075.3). Lineage (NCBI taxonomy): Eukaryota > Metazoa > Arthropoda > Insecta > Lepidoptera > Noctuidae > Atethmia > Atethmia centrago. The sequence continues at coordinate 1,389,574 of HG995388.1, forward strand.
TACGAGCTTTCATGCCACGCACCACAAAATAAATAGATTTGTCGATACAGGGTAAGGTTTGTACTAAAATAATAAATCTATTTATCACTAATTATCATAAGAACAATTAAATACAGTATGATCACAAATGACCTCGTACAGTTTTGTGGTGTTGACAATATATTTGACACTTAACAAATTATTTTCGTTCGAAAATAGCAATAACTTTGGTAAGATTTTCAAGTAGGTACCTTACCGTTCCTTAAGTATCTAAAAGGGTCTCGAACGTCCTAATCGTGTTAAATAAGATTTTTTGCTACGAAACATAGTTTTTTAGAATTCTTCTGATCATTATAAACTGTTATTAAATTAATTTGATCTACTTCATTAAAACCGTAAAACCGGTAATATTGCGATAAAGTATTTCCGAACGTTTGTTTATAATATGGCGTACCGGCCAGCGATAACGTAGCAGGTCTGAAGTTGATACATTGCAGGTCAGACGGAAATGCTTATGGTACAACTAGAAAACCTGTCAGGTTAACCTGCTAAGTTGACCTGTCATGTACTTGGCAAGATTTTTTAATGTTGATGGTAGGGCCCCTGAGGTCTGTACAGTTTGTTTGTTTGGATGTGGGAGGTAATCTCTGGAAGTACTGATCCAATTTCGAAAATTCTTTCGCTGGCAGAACCACCTACCACTATCACGTAGATATGTTTTATAGTAGGTATAGTTGACAAACACGCGGTCGAAGTCGCGGGTGGAAGCTAGTTTATAATACATTTCTTTCTAATCTGTGAAACTCAGTACCTCCCAACTACAATGCTAGTATCGAAGTACATAAGTAGACTTTAAGGCGCTGACAAGACCCAATTGATCAAAATAGGCTTCGCTTAAGAAAAAAAATTGCCAAATCTGTATAGTTTGTGGTAGCGGAAAAAATATATGTTAATTTTAAACATATTTCCCAGACCTTGGTTCTTACCAAAACACGTTTACAAACTGCAAACACTCGATACAAACTAACGTTAAACTAACCTCTTACTTTGAGTTCTAATCCAAAATATCTGTATCAAATATCAACATACGTTACGTATTTAATTAATAACAAGAACGTCTTGTTTGAATGCAGAACTTGGTTGTTTTTTTTATTTTCGATTACTCAACTCAGTTTTGAGTAAATAGATAATTACTTCATATTTTGCAATAAATTACAAGCGTTGTGTCATCGCGCTTCTCTTTCTTTTCTATGGAATTTGACAGTGACCGCGGTTTAGGTGTTGTCAGCGTCTTAACCATGCGTTTAATGGAGCAGCAGTTATAATATGTTCTTTTTAGCTAGTATAGGCTCGATTTCCAGTCGTAGCAAATATGTGTGGGTTCGTGAGATTTATTTCTGCAAACACACAAACAAGGCAAATTTCATATTGATTTTATACATTTTATACAGTGAGAATGGTAGGTCTGACTGGCCAGGGTGCGCCCCTAGTACATTTTAGACAGTAAGCAAGGTAGGGCTGACTGGCCAGGGTGAGCCCCTTGTACATTTATCGTAGCAACACGTCATATACTAAAATGTTGGGACAGAAAGTTCGGTCTGTTTGTGCTGGCAATGCTTTTAATAAAATTGTCATTATTCGTTTATTTTGCCGACATTAATCACACTCAATGTCTTGGAACCTTCAGAATTCGACAGCGGCTGTTTCTTTCGCAGGAAAAGCTGGGTATGACTGTTTCGAACACGTCCATAATTATAACAGGCTGTAGTACTCTTCCCGACTCAATCAGTTTTCTTAGCGCATCTCGTGGTCACGAACCTGTGAACAAAGTGAAAAGTTAATGATCTATTGTTAGATAATAGTTATAATACACATGCTTATCAACTTATATTTATTTATTGCAAACATATTTTAAACCGTCAAATCGACATTTTATTCACACCTATAATCACAATAAGATTATTCATTTATACAACATTTTATCAATTTGAATAATCAAGGTAGTCAAATACACAATCATCATAGAACAAAGTCGATTCCTGATGCTAAACTTTAAGGCTCCTACATACTGGCGCGACTTGTCGCGCGACGCGTCGCGACTCAAAGGCACCGCTTGTAGCGCTACACGCGGTGTCTTTGTGTCGCGTCGCGTCGCGCGACAAGTCGCGCTAGTATGTAGGAGCCTTTATTGTAGAATAGGTACATTACTTACTCAAATTCCGGGTATTACTTACCTACATAATTTCGCTCCACACATTCCATTTTTCACAACACAGATAATTCACGTATTTATCTCATGTGCTCGGCGTCCGTATGTCACTGCAGGGACCGAGCAGAATATCAGCGTCAGGTATATTTGTTTTTTTTTTGTGTGGGAAATTATCAAGCGGAGCGGGTGTCAAACTCTTACTGACTAAATCCCACCCGTATTCCTTCCGTTGCCTGTGTTGCCAGGGGCCTCGGTAACCATTTTGAACTTCTACGCGATCCCGGCAGGCATCGGCCCTAGTGGACCCATACACTTGTGCTGACATCTCTTTGAGGCGCGCGTGGTACACAACGCGCCGTCGTCCCAGGCCTGGTCCTTATCGGACGGCGAGCTACCCATTGCTCACCGTCCGCAAGCCCGCACCTAGGGTGGCTGGAAATCCGCCTGGGATTCCCGACGCCCAGGGCGTCTCCTGCAGTGGCTAGGGGCGAGAGGGCGCGAAATTTGCCTTTCCCTCAACCGTCCCACCTCCTTCTTCGCGAGCATTACTGCTTCGCAGAAGGAGGTGACGGCTGCCCATGCCCTCTCGCTCCGTACCATAGCCTGAACCAGGGCCGGACGCGAGAGATCTCTTCCGCCGATCGCCTCCACGGCCTGAAACATGCTGAGCTGGAGTCCCATTTGGTGCAACCTTAAGACACACTCCGCACTTTGTATGTTCGTTAATTCAATAAAAATTCAACAAAAAATAATGAATTAGTATCATCACAATATTATAGATGTCTTTTCTTCTTTTTAGGGTTCCATAGTAAACTAGGAACCCTTATAGTTTCGCCATGTCCGTCTGTCTGTCTGTCTGTCTGTCCCCACTGTAGCTCAGAGACGCTTAGTACTAGAAAGCTTAATTTGGCATAGGTATACATATTAATCACGCCGACAAAGTAATAAAACAAAATCTTGAAAAACATCCTTTTTTAGCGTAATGCACGTAATGTGGGGATCATTTTTTTTTTCTCGTCTACCCCATGGTGTGGAGTATCGTTGGATAGGCCGTTCAAAAATATTACAGGTCTGTCTACACCACTTTCAAGGATCCACTTGCGTAATGTTAAGCATTAAAGTGCTAATTATTGTTAGAGTCAAGTGTCACCCCCCCTGCCAGCTAAATGGTTGTTTATGGATATGTGAAAAAATTCATCGCAGTATTACATATGTGTAATGAAATTAAAAAGAAAACTATCACGGCTAAGTAGTATTTACAAGTTAACGAGTATCGAACGCCTTATTAAAGTCAGTGTATATGCTGTCGACAGGAATACGTTTATCTAAAGATTCTGACAGAGATCACACGTAGCACATGAGATTAGTGGTCGTAGATCTGGATTTGATAAAGCCATGTTGGTGGCTGGTGAGAAGTTGTTTAACGATTTGCGATGAAAAGACGTTCGGCTATGAGTTTCTCAAATACTTTGCCAAAGATGACTAAAATAGACACGAATCTGAAATTGGATACCAAATTCCTTTCTCCTGCTTTGAATTAGGTACCACCAGCGCCTTTTTCCAGCTTTGCTCAGTGAAAATACCGTCTTCAAGAGACTTGTTATAAATAAGACTGAGGGATAAAGTCAGGGCTTTTGCACATATTTTTATGAACACGGGTGGTATACAGTCGTCTTCGCTTTTCTGTTCATCTAAAGATGTTATGGTTCAGAATCTTTCATCAACATTAAGTTCCAGTTTACAGAGAGGTGTGTCTGTTTGTATCGTAGCTCCCGAATGCATGGACTGATTTTGATTTTGTTTTTTTTTTTGTTTAAAAGGCGACTTAATCGAGTGTTTTTAGCTATGATTGAAGAAAATCAGTTCAGTCGTTTAAAGATTATCAGCTCTTTTCTAGTTGATATTTAACTCGCTCACCAACTTACAACGCAGGTATCGTGTGTGAGCTCATTGTACTGGTCTCAATAAATAGGTTATAGCTAGATGGTGATCAGGGTCTGATTATGGAGAAGGAAAGATAAATGAGGGTAAACTGGTAAGTACTACTTTTTTTAGTTTATTATATTTTTCCATAAATGGGAAATAATGGCTAAGAAAATATGAGAAAACGTACAAACATGAGTGAAAAACTTGCCTTGTTATAATCAGTTATTTATCGAATGTCGTCTTACAATACTGTAGCGATTGGAACTTATAACCTGTCACCTATTGACTTGATGTTTAAGTACTAATCCTAAGCTATCATGAGGAATGATTACTTCGAACAGTATCTACATTGCATTCCTGAGGTATTTAAAAAGAACACTTCTAGACTGAATAGGCACAGCTGTGGGCTTGGAACACCAGTGGCATAGCCAGATATAAAAGGGCCCTGTACAAAAAAAATGAGGGCCCTTTTTACCCGATTAGTTTTAAAGGAGGGTACTGTTTTCACAAAATAAATTATATAGCATTCTGACTCTTAAGTTTAAGCTGTCAATGGCGCCGATTCCCTTGTTCACAAACTAAACTAAATTTAAGTTCAGTGCATCTTTTTCTTTCTATTTCATTAAGAAGAGGACAGAAGATAAATTTTAGTTTAGTCCTGTCAAATTAATCAGCGCCTGTCACTACTCCATACAAGTTTAGACGTGATTAAAAACTTTCCTACTAAAATTACGTCAATTTACGTCAAGCGCTGATTCATTTGACAGGACTAAACTAAAATTGATCTTCTGTCCTTTTCTTAAAGAAATAGAAAGAAAAGGATGCACTGAACTTAAATTTAGTTTAGTTTGTAAACAAGGGAATCGGCACCATTGTGGCCTTTCTAAGAAAATGCAAGACCGAGCCAAGGCTTGAAAACTAACGAATCCTGACTATTGTAATTTTACTAAGAGAAGGTAAGAACGATCTCAAAAAATTGGATCATCCTGACTCCGATAGTTTTTATCTGTGTGATTTTATTAAATTAATGCAAGTTTGAAAGTTAGACCGCGCTTGTAGCTTGAAGCTTTTGTAAGCAATAAACAAATGATGTTATTTTTATATTTTCATTAATTCCGGGCCTTTTATCAATAACCCATTGAGGTTGTGGATAAAATTTTACGAATTTTCACTCAGGGGCCCCTGTAGCCCGGGGGCCCCGTATAATTGATACAGCTGATACCACAATAGCTACGCCCCTGTGGAACACCAAACTCTCACAAACCAAATGTGCCAAGGTAAAATAGAAAATATCTCACCTTATAATTGTGATCGAATTCCAAATTATATATTTATATCAGTAGTTACACCTCTGCCCATCTCTTCGGGGACTGCAGGCGTGATGTTATATGTTTATGAGAATGGAATAGTTCCAATGTCAACCTTCAATTATAGATGTTCTCTTAATCAACATCGTTAAGATTTGACAATTGAAACGCGATGTCAGATGTGTATTATTGATGCAAGCGTGTTTTTAAGGTGGTGACCCTGAGGTTAAGAGGATTGTTTCTAGAACATGAGACTTCTGGTTCGATCCTGACAAGTTCGACTTTATTTTTTTAAACAGTAATATTTAGTTATTTAATACCGTTATGATCACTCGAAGTATGTGGGATAACTCTAGGAATAGGGGAATAACATAACAACTACTAAAAGTGTTAGGAAGAAGTAAACATAGAAAACATGCTGCGCCAAACGGGACAAACCTGCTAAGCAGGTTCCTTAGGCCCTCATCCCTACCTAACTTTCAAAGGAATACAGGTGAAATATGTATAAGAGTGAAGCCGTGAGCCGATCCCTTGGGATATCCCATCGGCAAAAATTACGATTCTATACAAACTTTGTTGGCAGCTCAAGGATGATCTCCAAGATAAACTGGTCGCAGCTTCCCCAGATAAAATTTAACGGAATTGCTATTCCGGTAAGCGATAAAGTCAAAAACCTTGGGATTTGGATCGACAAACATCTTTCTTGGGGTCCCCAGCTGCAGGACGTAAGTCGCAAAATTTTCGCATCTGCCAAGTCCCTGAGACGATTGCGGAACTTTCTTCCAACTGCCACTAAAACTGCGCTTGCACAATCTCTTTTACTTCCCATCCTTGACTACGCTGATGTTAGTTATATCGATCTCACTGAGGCACAGCTAGATAAACTTGAGCGACTTCAAAACTTTTGCATAAGATTTATATTTGGCTTGCGCAAATATGATCACGTCTCCGAATTTCGTACAAAGCTCAAGTGTCTTCCCATACGTCTTCGCCGGAATTCTCATATCTTGTTTCAGCTCTACAGTATTCTGTTCAATCCTAAAACCCCCTCTTATCTTAAGGGACGTTTCAAGTTCCTAAATGACACGCATAATAGATATCTGAGGTCATCGGAAAACTTGAGATTGGAGATGCCGATGCGTTCCACCAGTTTCTATGATAAATCTTGTTCTGTTCAAGCAGTACGGTTGTGGAATGCCTTGCCCGTGTCGATAAGGCGTGCTCAATCTCTGTCCATTTTTAAAATTATGGTAAAAAACACTATCTCTCTCCTTAAACATATTTTTTTTTTCTCTGTTCTTTGCACCTGTTTTGATTCTTAGCGCTAGTTTTATGATTAATTATTATTGAATATATTATGTAGAATAGAATAGAATAGAATACTCTTTATTATGTACACCATAAAAATTACAGATACAAATGTTGAAATTTTACAAGGGGTGACACAATGGGCGGTCTTATCGCTAAAAGCGATCTTTTACAGACAACCTTTGGATGGATTAAAGGGGGAGGAGAGACAATACTGCAGGTAGGCAGTCAGTGGTGTACCAGTTACATATACAATAAATACTTATAATACATAAAGCATATACTATACATAACATATATCATACATACATACATACATACATACATACATATATATATATATGCCATAAACATGAAACAAGATCAAGAACTATATAACTATAAGTAATGATGATGTTTAGGGAGAGAGAAAGTGTTTTTTTACCTGAATTTTAAAAGTGGACAAAGTTTGTGCACGCCTTATCGACACGGGTAAGGCATTCCATAACCTTACTGCTTGAACTGTAAAAGATTTGTCATAAAAGCTGGTGGAATGTGTGGAAGGTGTGTCATGAAGGAACTTGAAACGTTCTTTAAGATAAGAGGGGGTTGTAGGATTGAACAGAATACTATATAGCTGAAATAAGATATGAGCATTCCGGCGAAGACGTATGGGAAGCCACTTGAGTTTTGTACGATATTCAGAAATATGATCATACTTGCGCAAGCCAAATATAAATCTTATGCAAAAGTTTTGAAGTCGCTCAAGTTTATCTAGTTGTGCCTCAGTGAGATCGAGATAACTGACATCAGCGTAGTCAAGGATGGGAAGTAAAAGGGATTGTGCAAGCGCAGTTTTAGTGGCAGTTGGAAGAAAGTTCCGCAATCGTCTCAGGGACTTACCAGATGCAAAAATTTTGCGACTTACGTCCTGTAGCTGGGGACCCCAAGAAAGATGTTTGTCGATCCAAATCCAAATCCCTGGACAGGTCCACTCAATCTGTGTGGTTCTTTCCTCAAAAGGACCATTTCAGACACCAATCTACATGGCCTTCACATGATCTGACCAAGATTATGTCTGGACTTTAAAAGAGACTGTGACCTCTGAGTTTGTTTCGGCCTTTCTTCTCAGAGTAGTCAGTTAGGAAACGCCGACCTCATCTAGCTTTATTTTAAAAATATGATTGACGTGTAAAAGTGTTTGTACAAACCTACTTACAGAAAATAAATCATTTATCATTTATATGAACGTGGCTTCAGACCGTTATGTTAGATGTTTAAAGCAATGTTTTCTTTAATAATTGTGAGTCAGAGTTATTTTGAATAAATTTGCGCAAAATTTCCTGATATTGACAAATTTTCTTCAATGTGAATAACAAATGAAAAACATTTATATATATTTACAAATGACGTGATAGTAATATTACCATAACACACTATTGCATCGATATTTCATATTATTATTTTTAAGTAAACTGGCCGTGCGCAATTATCTAGGATAAATAGTACTAAATATTATTTTGCTATCAATTTTTATCAAGGTATATCGCACTTATAAATTGCATATAAATAATCAAATATTATTTTTTTCATATTTTTCGTATGAATTTTTAAGTTTGAATGAGAGAGTGTGGGTGTGTGAGTGAGTGGTTGAGTGTGATTTGAAGTGTGAGTGCGTGTGTGGCTTTAAGTGTAGGGGAAGATCAAAGAAACAATGGATAGACTGTGTGAAAGATGATATGGCTAGAAAGGGGTGACTACCGAGAAGACGACTAATAGAGAGAAGTTTGGAAAAAAAGACACGTACGCCGACCAAAAATAAATTGAGATATGAGCAAAGGAATGATGAAGATGATCTAGTATATTGGTATATTATGTAGTATGAAAATAACACCAGGTTTTGCTATGATTGTTATTATACAAGGTGGCTGGCGATTTAGTCATCTGGGGGGCAATTACGACCTCTTATAGCGGTATTATTTGAATATGTATTGTGTAGCTCCATCTCTTTCCCACTGTGAAGCAATATTAAAATAATACTGCTATAAGAGGCGGTGGTTGCCCCCCAAGTACCTACATTCATCGAAATACTCACTAATATCTACTGTTATATAGGATTTTTTTTTCAATAAACGGTTAAGATTTTCATAGCGAAAGTTGACTTAGTATGTCCAGTAGAATCACCCCCTTAAAGGATGCAGGTGACTAAATCGCTATCCCATGTACCTAATTCAGCCAATTATGAATAACCTGATCCTTGATGCTGTCGTGTTACCAAGAAATTATTCGATCTTCGTAACAAAGTTATGCGTCATATGTCTTTATTGTCAGCGCCAAACTGAAATATAGTAACGCCTTTTGGCGATAATTGGCATGGTGTTATTCACCATCTTACTGTCCTGGCCAATGTTACTTGTGGTCGGCGCAACACGATTCCTTCTTCCACTCTCCCCTGTCAACCGTCACGCTATCATTCACTCCCTTCTCTTTCATATCATTCCTCACACAATCTATCCATCTTTTCTTTGGCTTTTCTCTTCATCTCCTTTCATCAACATTTATATTCATCACTTTTTTAGTCACATGCGTTTCCTTCTTCCTCGTCTCAACCGGCTTAGTGATACTGTTCTTCTAAAAATGCGATGTTCTTATTCCATCTTCAATGTGAATAACAAACGATGGTTTTACCCAACCAGTGAATGTCAATACGCAGTTAAGATAAGTACCACCGTTACTTGATAACATATTAAATAGGTGCATAACATCTGAGAATAGATAAATAAACAAAATATATAACTGCCTCGCTAGTCTAGTGGTCGCAAGCGCTACTGCTGCGCATGAGGTACTGGTCAGTTCGATTCCCAGGTCGGGCAGTGTTATTGGGTTTTCCAAAAAATCCGGGGAGTCTGCATTTGTGCCCGGTTGATGGCAATAGGCTCGCCGTCTGTTACATGGGACTTCAACATTACTGGCTAAATGTCGTTGGACTCAGGTATGTGGGAAATCTTCAAATAACTTCTCCCGCTCTGGGCGGAGAGGGAGGGTGTGTCAGACTCTTACTGACTAAAACCCACCCGTATTCCTTCCGTTGCCTGTGTTGCGGGGGCCTCGGTGACCCTTTAGTACCTTCCCGCGAACTTCTGCCCCTCCTGCGTCGGCGTTGTAGTTAAGGAGTATCCGCAGTGGTAGCCCGCAAAATTCAAATTCTCTTACGTAAGAAAATTTGAATTTCATCTAGGTCAGTGTTAGGTTGTATCTTGATCAAAATATGATTTGCTATGGTTGAGATAACAAAAATGTATTTACAGAATTATTTGAATTTTAAGAAAAAAAAATTTTCGCGGGCTACCATTGCGGATCCACCTTACGTCGAGTCGTATTAAACACATTAACACACAGATGAAATCATTGTTGCAAACACAGTTGTTATACGTTAATAGTTAATACCTACATTGTCATCGAAATGGGGTCACAATGAAAGAGTGATGTAATTTCAATTGAACTCGTAAAAGTATTCGCCTCCGGGGAATACCGGAATGTCATTATTTCCGCTTTCTGCCATCACCTTATTTTAAAGGTTACTCATGGTGCGTTTGATGTAACGGACGAGCTCTGGTTGGACTGGGGGCCAGTTTGCGAGTCAGTTAAGTGCATAAACATAGACAACGGAGTGAGCGTTAAGGCTCCTTCAAAAAGGCGCTACACGCGACGCGACTCAAAGACACCGCGTGTAGTACCGGTGCCTTTGTGTCGCGTCGCGTGTCGCAATTGTTTGTAAGAGCCTTTAGCCTCACAAAAGTGACCACTCTCTAGAAAAAGTACTAGTAATGAGACTACTTCTGGGCGCACGTTCGCTTTGTATCTAAGTCTCCCTCGTACTTTTGGGTCTGTATTCACTGCAGAACTGTATACGGATCTCTCATCAGTCCATTCTTCTCTATGTCTATGGTTAAGCGATTTGTGCTGCTGCCTGATACGGACTCGATGTTAGTCAGTCTGACTGTCTTCATATGTACTGTATTCCTACATGAGGCTAATGACAGGCTAGTGGCTGAACTGCCAACTGAATTGACTCGTGAACCATATATCGCAGCGTGAAAACTTAGCAGTTGTGAGCTTGAAGTGAGCCCTCAATGGTGGCTTAAGGTGAAATGACAGCTCACAGATTTTTACATAATAGACCGGTTGGTTTCTTATCCGGAGTCGATTATAGACACATAATAATATGAGATTTTGTTTATCGTGTTTCTATCCTTTGGAACAGTATTTTGAAGATTGTAAACAATAATTTCTTTATTTTTGTTTTCCACTTAAATTTTACAAGAAGTGTATTTACGTCAAAAGTGAAACGGATGTACCTATGTCAAACTCGTGGCTTTTCGGTTGCGTCTAACCATTGAGCTATTCCACCTGATAATTATTAGACAACTAGCTGACCCGACAGACGTTCTTATTTAATTCATACAAAATCCCCATAGAAAATGCATCAATTTTCCCGGAAACTTTTGCATTTTTTCTTTTCATAAAACCTAATACCCATTAATTCTTCGTCTTTTATTAATACCAGCCTATTATTGCCCCACTACTTTCTCTTTCAATGCCAATGTAAAACGTTCACTTTCAGACGTCAATATTTATTTTAAAACAATGTTGAATTGCTGAGTGTATTTACAATTATGTATTTACATAAGTGCATTATAAAAGTAACATTGCAATCGAAAAGAAATGATTAGTTTACAAATTAAAAACACAAAATCAACTTTAAATATAATTTTCAATCATACCTTGGGGTACTCATCTACTTAATAACAATGTTAAATTCATTAATTTACTGACAGGCAACACAGCCGGTTACACCGTGTAAGTTTCTTTCTGGAACGTTCAAAAACCATAAAATAATCGCATGTCATATAACTATGTCCTTTCTCAAGTTCCAAACTATGTCTGTACCAAATTTCACACAAATCGGTTCAGTAGTTTAGGCGTGAATTTCGTAAATTTAAAATTGGCTCCGTTGTATTAGTAGATTAAAAGTTTTATTTGTTGGGTTGTCTGGTGGTTGTTTTCAAAATTGGTTCCGTTGTATTTGTCGATTAAAAGGTTTATTTGTTGGGTTGTCTGGTTGTTGTATAATGTAAGTTTAGTTTGATCTCGATTATTAGTAGATATATTAGTAGATACTCATAAAGCACGTTCTATTTTACTTCCATTCAAAAATTGCATGCAAGTGTTTACACGCGTGTGATTTCCATAAAATACCATACAATAATTGAATGCAAGTTTTCCGTTCAACAAAATTGCATGCAACTTACACCAAGCCATTTTTATTTGCAAAGCGATTATTGCAATTTTTGCCTCGTCCTAATACAGAGTTGCATGCCTTTGTACAATTGATTCAAGTATTGCCCGTGTTTGTGCTGCCAAATATTTAATTAAAATGTTATTGAACGTCTTCTCATGATTTTTTAAACTTGTTTCATTCGTTCGTACTTGCGATTTTATTAAACGTGCATTGTATGTGCTGTTTACACCCATACCAGTTCTGAACGGCAACTAAATTGCCCGTATCGTGCAACAATATTGTACGTGCTGTTTAGATGGTGCCAGTTAGTTGCCCTTCCATTTTATTGTATGCCACAGGCAATGAACTTGCACCATACACGGTGCAACAAGTTTTGGAGCTCCTCAGGGTCTAGAAGCATGAAATTTTGCACAAGAGTTCCTTATTAACGAAGGTGATAATTAAGAAAGGATTATTGAAAGTGTATCCTATTTAAGGGGTTATGTATGGAATTAAAGTTTGTATGCAATGCCAATGTAAAACGTTCACTTTCAGACGTCAATATTTATTTTAAAACAATGTTGAATTGCTGAGTATATTTACAATTATGTATTTACATAAGTGTATTATAAAAGTAACATTGCAATCGAAAAGAAATTATTAGTTTACAAATTAAAAACACAAAATCAACTGTAAATATAATTTTCAATCATACCTTGGGATACTCATCTACTTAATAAAAATGTTAAATTCATTAATTTACTGACAGGCAAAACACAGCCGGTTACAATGTTTGCCTCGTTCTAATACAGAGTTGCATGCCTTTGTACAATTGATTCAAGTATTGCCCGTATTTGCGGTGCCAAATATTTCATTAAAATGTTATTGAACGTCTTCTCATGATTTTTTTAAACTTGTTTCATTCGTTCGTACTTGCGATTTTATTAAACGTGCATTGTATGTGCTGGTTACACCCATACCAGTTCTGAACGGCAACTAAATTGCCCGTATCGTGCAACAATATTGTACGTGTTGTTTAGATGGTGCCAGTTAGTTGCCCTTCCATTTTATGGTATGCCACAGGCAATGAACTTGCACCATACATGGTGCAACAAGTTTTGGAGCTCCTCAGAGTTTGGAAGCATGAAATTTTGCACAAGAGTTCCTTATTAACGAAGGTGATAATTAAGAAAGGATTATTGAAAGTGTATCCTCTTTAAGGGGTTATGTATGGAATTAAAATTTGTATGAAAGTTCATCATTTTGCGTTGTGAGATCTCATCGGAGCATACTCGTAGCTTGTAGGTTAATAATTGTAGAACGATGTTCAAACACGAATCTTTATTTTAAACTAGCTGCGCCCTGCGGTTTCACCTGCATAAGTCTCGATCCCGTCAAGATATCGGGATAAAAAGTATCCTTTATTCTAATCCAGGCCATGGTCTACCCATGTGCCATTTCATGCAAAGCCGTCCAGGCGTTTTAGCGTGAAAGCGTAACAAACAAACCCACTTTCGCATTTATAATATTAGTTAAGCTTAATTTAATGTTGTTAATTCAATTTTTGATAACTACAATAGGCTAGGTATGTGAGATAGTAAGTAATACTATAATACAGGCCAGGATACAATTTAAGAACTGTATTCACTACCTATGTTACACAAGTAAAAAGTGATTGATTGATGATTGATACTGAAGAAATTTTGACAAATAATGCGGTTTCATTGGATTTTTCTTCTGTGTCTGCTTTAAGATGTCGTCAAAGAACATTCAAAATAGCGGCCGAGAAACATGATTTTCAGAATTTTTATACTTTCACAGAGTATTTTTTCTCTCATGTTCTACAATTATTTTATTTTGTGATTTTATTTTTATCGCGGCTCTTATCAGGATCTATGTTTAAATGTGTTAAGTCTTGTTGACACATTCCTGCGGCGATGATCTTTGTTTTAAAAGACAAACACTGCTACTTTACATATTGACGCTGAAATTCTTTTGCATATATTTCTGTTTGAGAAGACATTGTTGAATATAGATACGAGTACCTAGTCACTAGTCACTCATCGTCATTCCTCCGAAACACCGTCCGGACTGTGGATGGGTGGATGGATCCATTACATGCCGAGAACCCCTCCGTGCCTCGGAAAGCACGTTAAGCTATTGGTCCCGGCTAGCATTTGTAGATTTTTGACAGTCGTGTTGCAGGTAGTCATGAATCCGAAAGTCTGAAAACCCGTTTTACCGCGTGGTATCGTGTTACCCAGTAACTGGGTTGAGAGGTCAGATAGGCGGTCACTTCATATAAAATACTGGTATTCAATTGCCTCCGGTTATACAGGTAGCCGATCCCAACAAAGTTGGGAATCGCAGGCAGATGACCATTCATCCGAAAGATGTCCACTTCTGGACATAGGCTTACCAGACTACCACAGCATGACATAATAATTGGTCCTGTGCCACCCACATCCAGCGGATTATTTTCGGCAATCATTGCTAATAAGCTCGTGAATGTCTAAAAAGAATGCGCTTACGTGACATCGGGCCCGTAAACCCCGAACCTGAAGTCTGTTAAAGCGACTTGAACCGACAAACCCTTACGTACTCCATATTTCTAATCATGACGTGATTCATTTGTTTCCTAGGTTTTTATTGTTTATTCCTGCCCTTGTAGTGATTTATGGAACTTTTATTGGAATTAAAAAAAAACTTAGACTTTAATTAGCATCACGGCTGTTTTCCCCGTAGGGGTTGACTGATGTATAATATTTAACACGTTAGTGATGTAGGAAAATCGAAGCTGCTAATTGACTTGCGCTTACTGCAGGCTTAGCGTGACGCTTTCTATTTCTACTCTACTGAAGAATAGAAATCGCTTGTCTATATTTCTCGGTAGAAAACTGTCAACTGTCTACACGGAAACGTCATTTCTGTCTACTTCCGTCGACAAAACGCTTCTCTACGGTTCTCGTGCTAAGCCTGCTCTACGTTTCATAGTGCGAAATCACCATATTTTGATCCTTTTTATTTTTCTGTTCATTTTGAGAAATCTTTTGGTTATTATTTTTAAACACTTTACTAATATTACTTATTATTTGTTCCTCAATTATTTAGATTCTTGGACTTAAATAATGCCAATGAATTCAAAGCTTTTCTGTATAACAAGGCGTACAATTCATAACTTACGTGAATGTTACGATATTAAAAGGAAAATAATTTAAAGTTGAATGATAAATTATTTACTAAATGAAGCATCCTGATAGCATCTTACATGGTCGTCATAATATTGTGATCAATTAGGTGTTGCAGTACCTACCCGATAAATAACATTGTTTTATTTATTTTTATTTAGTTCCAAGTCGCTTGACGTCCTGGGTTGAATTTCCGGGTCAGGCAAAGTGTTATAGAGTTTATTCATTAGGAATTTCTCATAGAAAACCGGAGCCTGGATTTCTTTCTAGTTGATGACATTAGGATCGCTCCCCTTTAACAAAACTATAAATAAATGTGGGCGTAGTAATTGTCGTCCTCGTAAATGCTTTATCACTTTTAACAAAAATTCCCAGTAAATAAAATTGAAACTTCAAAAAGAAACGAAATTGCTTATTCTGTAAACCATATGGATATGTGGATATCGGAATCACTTTTACACGTTATATAAAAATAAAGATATTAAAAATAAGCTAGATGGCGTCCTGACTACCTCTGAGAAGAATTGGAAACTCAGGGGTCCAAAATCTCTTTTAAAGTCCAGACATGTTCTTGGTCAGGTCATGTTGAGGACCATATAGATTAGAGTCTGAAATGGTCTTTTCAGGATAAACCACACAGATTTGAGTGAACCTGTCCGGACAGTGCAAATATTTGTCAGTAATCGTGTAGCTCAACTCAGAACTTAAGGAGGTCAACGACTCGACCAACAATACCAAAGAAATGAATAAGGATGAAACTAACACAAAGATAAATAAACCTTGTTGTATACGACGTGCAAGGGACATTCAACGGGAAGGTACTAAAGGGTCACCGAGGCCCCTGGCAACACAGGCAACAAGAAGGAATACGGGTGGGTTTTAGTCAGTAAGAGTCTGACACACCCTCCCGCTCCGCCCAGAGCGGGAGAAGTTATTTGATGATTTCCCATCCAGAAAAAAAAGGGTGATGTAGCAATTATTTTACGAGATCGACTATACTACATATACACATCACACCTGTAAACCCATTTGAGTATACAGGCGTGATGTTTATAATAAAGGAGGGGCAAACACGTTTATTATCTTTGTCACCTGTGAGTAAATAACAGACATAAAAGCTACTTATATTACAACAGCTATAGACAAACGGCAACAGTTTTATCAAATTATAATCAGACAACACCGGTATCACACGTAGGTCCCAGTTATCATTGATAAAACGAATAAATACATATTTATACGACTGTGAATCCACAGTAATATTATCAATTTTGGTTAGAAAATGAGTCTGTTGGCTTAGCGTGTTTTAACTTACTAAACTATCGAATGGAATTTGGCGTTGGGGGAAAAAGTAACTTTTACCCCCCGGTATACGACAAAATAACTTTTCATTTCGAAACGAGTTAATTCAGGATAGTAGACTAAGCACATTTCACCTTTGTCTCCGAGACGGATAAGTAGGTATAAGCGGTAACTACTTATTTAACTATCCATGCATTAACGAGCTCAGCCACAAGCTGGACAGCCCCCCTTCTGGGACACTGTTCAAGCACACGCGCGTGTGCCCGGGGCCCCAGAGGGCGGCAAATACTTACATTAATATTGTAATTTTAAATACTGACATATTTTAAGTTGTTTTACTAACAATATGTATGGGCCAAATATGCCTGAAATAAAAAGATTTTATTTTATTTTTATTTATTTTATTAACAAAACTGACGAACTTCCACACAACATTTAATTATATTATTTAACACCTTATGTGGATGATTTTTTAACCTATAACATATATAAAATGTAGGTGAGCAATGGGTAGCTCACCGTCCGGTAAGGACCAGGCCCGGGTCGACGGCGCGTTGTATTCCACGCGCGCCTCAAGGAGATGTTGTCAGCACAAGTGTAGGGATCCGCTAGGGCCGATGCCTGCCGGGGTCGCGGGAAGGTACTAAAGGGTCATCGAGGCCCCTGGCAACACAGGCAACAGGAAGGAATACGGGTGGGTTTTAGTCAGTAAGAGTCTGACACACCCTCCCGCTCCGCAGAAGTTATTTGATGATTTCCCATCCAAAAAAAAAAAAGACCATCTCACAATTGTTCGTTTTGCTACATGGACATTTTGCAATTAGGCTTACTGCTCTTTAGACGTATCGCGCTGTTGGAAATTTTGCTACTTACTACTTTGCGGATCCAACTTAAGTAGAAGATCAATTTTCTCTTTTAGCTCAGCAACGCCTCGGGAAATCTTAGCCAGCTAAACCGCGTTCAAGACCTGTCAATGTGGAGGAATATTTACATTGACAACTCTTGAACGCGGCTTAGATGGTCGCGTTCAGTTTCATTGGTGACATTCATCCTTAGTATTGCAGCTGTTTATGGGTGGTAGTCACCACTTCTTATCACCTTGGCTGTTGGCCTGTTTACTAACATAAGATTTATGCATAAAATACATTGTGAAAACAAATATTTCTATCAAATAACCTACACTTTCAACTACTTACCTGAGGAAAATGTTTTAGAAAAACAACAGTACAATAGGAACCTGCTAGTAATAAAATTAAAGTGTCCATTGAATAATGTATTAATTAATTAAGTATTTCGCAGAATACGAACAATGTGTTACAATTAGTGAATCATTAGTGATACAAACAATATGGATTTGGTAGCGAGCGACCGAGAAAATCATTATTTGGATGACTAAAAACAAATATTACATTTTAAAAGAAAATGGGTCCCGTTTTGACTTAGCATATTATTCAGCCTATAATATTCTCAGTGCAAGCCTCCTCTTTTTTAAGAAGGAGTGGGCTGTAATTTACCACGCGGACCCAGTGCGGATTGGTGGGTGTCACATGTCTTCGATTTTTTTGTTCTAGGACATGCCAGGTTTATCACCCTTTTAAGAGCAGTGGTGGTGTTTACACAAAGTAAAGTGCCTGCCTGGGTTTGAACCCACGACCTACAACCAGTTACCACTGGGCCACCAATTTGACTTGGTACTATTTTTTTTATTCTTAAAAATTAAAAATACACTCTCTTGACAATTATTACGGGTCGTGCAAACTGGCGCGATATCGCGGGTGCGACAGGCGGCGCGATAGTTTCCATGAAATTTTCATAGAAATTGTGCTACTAGTGTCGCGTCGCGCCTGTCTGCGGAAGCCTTTATGCAACAAAGATCTTCAGTGTCATAAAAGTCTGCAGTTGTACAACACACAGTCCTTACCTATGTAGTTTATTCAATTGGTCTATGCACTCAAACCGCGACATTTCCACACTCCCAAGTAACAACATGGGAATTCCCTTCTCGCGCACGGCTAAGAAAAAAATGTGTATAAAATTAACGTTGTGAACAATTTTTCGCGGGCAAACCCCACATTCTTGAGAACGGTGCCAAGTGTAATATTGCGTCGAGTGAATAATAGATTTACATTTACCTACTCCTCATCATCTGCCTGCCTTTTGTTAACTTTGCTGGGGTCGACTTCCAATCAAATTAAAAGTCATTTATTCAAACTAGGCTGAGAATCAGCACTTTTCGAACGTCAAACTAACCGGACGCAGCTGAATACCAGTATTATACATGGAGCGACTGCCTATCTGACGGATACGTATCTGATACGTATCTGTGGGATAATTTCCTAACCGCGCGGAGTTCGAACTGCGCGGACGAAGCCGCGAGCAAAAGTAATTGAATAGAAGCATCTGTGATTGTTAGGTATTATCTGAACTTCTACAAAGTGTCTACGGATAGGTACTTTCACCAGAGCACCAAGATTATCAACGCTACATGTGTTCCAATTAGTTTATTTAAGGCTCCTACATACTGGCGCGACTTGTCGCGCGACGCGACGCGACACAAAGACACCGCGTGTAGCGCTACAAGCGGTGCCTTTGTGTCGCAACGCGTCGCACGACAAGTCGCGCCAGTATGTAGGAGCCTTTATCATTTACATCTTCAACGAGACTAAATAAATTTAATTCCTAGTAGTCACATCGACGCGTAATACAATATTGTTATATAAGAGATGAAAGGGACCGTTCGAGTACCTAAATAGGTATTTCGTCCGAAGTAAACACTCTGCTTTTCATTTCGAATCTGTGGAAAGTAAATAAAAACCTAATTGACTTAAAAAAAAAACAATATTTTCTTAAAACATAAATAAACAATATTAGTAAGATAAAATTAATCTATTTAATATTAATATTAAAATTAAAGCCCCCGTTGCCCTGGCACTCCCGTGAAAAGGTAACGCACCGTTCTTGAGGAAAACTAATTACTTAATTATTAACAAAACACTTTAAAGTTGCTTAAAAGGCAACAGACGCGGGGCTCAATGGCTTAAAAAAAATAAATACGAAGGGAATGGCGGAATCTGAGTTCGCTCGTTCCGCTCGCTCACTAGACCCCGCCATCCCTTTCCAACCTAACCTGTCCGAGTCGGGGTGCCCCACGTCCCGAGGTCGCTTCGCTCGCTCTTGCATCCTAACTTTTCCTAGTAACAGTGGTAACATTGCCTGTTGTACAAACATATGACCATCAGCATACACATCACAACTACAAGTATTGTATAGTGCAAAGCAATAATTTTAAAGCTAAGCATATTTATAGTGGAAATCATTATTTCTATAGGTCATTCAATTAATTTTAAAGCTAATTATTATAAGTTTATATATTCCCCATTCATACATACATACTGTTATGTTACAAAATTGCATTTTTTTAGTTACAATTTTACGCCGCGATTAACAGAGGGGCTGTTTAAAGTTTGCAAATTTGCAATGTTTTTAAATTTGACAGCAGGGAAAATCATTTCCCAGGGACGAAAAGTACTGTTTTCATACCTCTGATCAGGTAACTTCAAGCATACTTTCCAAGCATGAGAAATGAAAGCTCATTTCTTATCACATTTATTCCGCATTCAGCAATATAAGTTACTCTTCTTCCTTATTCTTAAATTAGCTGTGCCTCGCGATTTCACCTGCCACGCTCGTAGCGTGACGTTAAGTGGGAATATATCTCCTTCCTCAAGAATTTACCAGAGAAAAGCGTGTTCAAACAAACAAACAAACTCTTCAGCTTTATTATATTAGTATAGATGTCTCATGGGACAAATGACTCATGGAGTACGAAAACATCGTGAATGAATGTCCTGAATATGTCAATAGGCACTGAGCAAGCATGGTTATCAGTGGTCGTTCGAAAACAGTCCAGTCCATTTAGTTTTCACACAAAAATGTTTGTTTTGATGAAGTTGAAGACATTACTCATTTTTTTGTATGAAATCGAAATGGAATAGGGTCTTACACCCTTTTTTGAAAAGTGTCTTAATTAAATTCTGTAGTGCTAATATGCCCCAAAAAAAATCACAAAATTTTTATTCAATCGATAAGTGCCATAAAAATGCATTTAAATTTTACATTTTCATATTTCGCGCGTAGGTTGAGGAAGACGCTAGACGCAGTGGACGCCATGTTGCTCTGTGGTCATGGCGTCACTTGACTATGTAAACAAATGCGCTGATCTATTATCTAACTATCAGTTGACAGTTGAAACGTTTTAGTTTACATAGCAGTATGACGTAATAACACGGCGGCTACTATTTCATGGTGTTTTTTAACAGATTAGTAAAACTGAAAACGTTAAATTGAATTTTAAAATTTATTTTGTTATTTTATTAACTAAAAGTAACATTTTCCGACTTCTTTTTGCCTAAACTATCTCAATAATCTATTTTCATTATATATTTCATTTATTATCTAGATTATTTCTCGTATATTGTAAAATACCCTATTATCAAACGAATAGAATTATATTACCGATTCCATTTAAATTACATTGTGGCGGCATCTACATCGCCACTTGCGAACTACGCAACACACTGACGTCACGCAAAATCCTGCATCGCGCAAGCAGAGTTTACCGCAAGAGTAGCAAATTATTCAACGTCCCGACATTAATTGTCGGGCAGTTCCCCACAGACACAACACCCGTTTGGTCGGAAGATCCTCCCTTTTCTATGGAGGATGAGTGAAGTTTACACCCTGATCCTCATACCTCTATAACATAGTAGGTATAGGGTGAATTTTTGAGACCGGGCAGTAAGGGCAGATACCTTAACCGTTGTACATAGCTACAGGAAAACGGTTTTAGGAGACTGTCCTTAACTTTTTGAGATATTAAGATCTGCATTCACAGATTTTGAAGAAATTGTACAGTCAGCAAGAACATTGGCAGATTCACAAAAACTTTTCTTGATGCCAATCGATCCTGTTTACTGACATAGCCTGCAGAGTAAGCAAGCGGAAATGGCAGTGGGCTGGCCTTGTTTGTCGAAGGACCGATGGCCGGTGGAGCAGACAAGTGCTGGAGTGGAGACCCCGTGTCAGTAAGCGTAGTGTGGGACGACCTCCAGCTAAATGAACCGAAGACCTTTAAAAGGTGGCTGGGACAGACTGAATGCGGAAGGCGGAGGACAGGGTGTTGTGGCGCAGCCTGGGAGAGGCTTATGTCCAGCTGTGGAATATTATAGGCTGAGTTAATAGATTGATTGATTGATCCTGTTTCTTACAAGGATCAAAACACATTACTGGAACTACTCAGATGATGGTTGGGTGGTGGATTTGAGTACTAGAAAAGTCAGAAATTGCAAAAAAACTTTTTTCTTACTTTTCGTAGGAAAGGAACTCCAACTTACTTTTTATGATTAGCTGGAACTAAACAAAAAATGTAAACTTCGAACGAATACGCGTTATAAATGTATTTGCTAAAATAATAGATCTCCGAATAACTTGGTCTGCTGGAAGCTCTTCCGGAAGGACGGGTTTGCATCCTGCCGAAGACTTCCGTGAGTCCTGCTAGCAGTACGCAATTTGTATGAAATTTTGTCTGGTCCTTCGAGCAATACGGTGACCTCGATTTTGAACTTGCGCTCATCATAATTTTTAAACATTTGACTAGTGCGTATTCAAATAAAACTCATTTGTCTAAGTAGGTACCATATATTCCTTAAAATAATAATAGGTGTAGGAATTCGTACGGGATAAATAACCAATTATTGGAGCTCATATCTAATATTATCTAAAGAAAAAATCTAAATACATTCTTTATTGGCATATAAACTGTGTCAAATAAATTGAAGCGCTGACACAAGTGTGTGTACAAGTACCAGCGCAGGAGCGCTAGGTACACGCACTTGTATAACAGGAGCCAGTATTTATGAAACTTTAAATCTGTCACTCTGGATTTGTTAAGCAATTAAAAATTGTGCCTGTATTGTTGACAATTAATAAAACAGGAGCGAGTGAACATGTGCTTACAAAAAAAAAAAATTAAAATCAGGAAAGTAAAAAAAGGTTGATTACTCTGAAATACTGAAATGTTGACGACTCCATGCGTTTTCGGTACCTGGGTGTCGAAATACGTCGCGCGAGCGCGAACTTGCTGCCCGGGCCCCCGGGAATACTCATGCGCCATCGCGTGCTAGTGGAAGGTCAGTTGTGTTTAGGAACCGTTTCTTGTGCTATGTAAAAGAGACAAAAATGTTCTATAATTTCGCGCAAATTTGAACTATGTGCTTTGTATTTATTACGGTACTGTGACCGAAAAAGTTGCGTCCTTCCGGAAGTACCTACTTAAAATCCTGCTGGACTCCGGGCGATCAACACAGTAGTCTCTTTACTTTCGCGACTCTTTACTTGTCACAGCGATGCCATCATAGACTAAGTACTACGATACCACAAACACAAATGGCATTGACAAGTAACTGATGTTACGTCGGGTTCTGACACGCGGTTCATAATTATATGAATTTTATTCAATAACTATTTTATTTTAATGGGTTATTTCATACGTTTATTGTATTTATTATTTATAAAAAAACTATTACTAACTATTATTAACTAATTTATTCGTAAAAAAACTAAGTTGGAGTCTCATTTTCTACAAAATACATGAGAAAAGTTTTTTGCGATATCTGACTTTACTAGTACTCAAAGCTCAGTTAGTCCGATAGGGGTTTTGATCCTTATAAGAAACAGGATCTATTGGCATCAAAAAAAGTTTTTGTGAAAAATGCCCATTTTTTGCTACCTGTAATGATTTTTTAAAGTAAATAATTCTTAAAAGTTAAGGATAGTCTCCTAAGACTATTTTCTTGTAGCGACAATGGTCAAGGTACCTGCCCTTACTGCCCCATCTTAAAAATCCACCTGTAAATATGAATATAGTATGAAACGTCTAAAATCAAAATCAAAAGTCATTTATTCAAACTAGGCTGAGAATCAACACTTTACGAACGTCAAAATTACATAAGACAGTCCTCCAAATAGCCCACCAATATTTGTAAGTAATGGGAATGCTCGGAAGCTAATTGTAGATGGCGTGACCATAGCTTTGTCCCTACGGCGCCGGCGCACAATAAACTTAACATTTCGTCAATTAATTCCATGTTGTAGTTAGTAAGTACATAATTGACATGGAGAGTGTCATAATTAAATATTGCTTATATCCTCGTAATCACTTCCTTCAAATTTTTTTATAATATCGAACTAAATCTCTACGAATAGCATTATTTAAGGCAAAATCTTCTTATTTTAGGGCCTCGAAAGAATGGTATAACGACGAGTCATTTTCGCAAAAATAAGATAAAACCGCCTCACGCTTTGTATTATTATTATTATCACGGTATGTATTTTGGGTACTAGCTTGGACAGCGCCTTTAGACCGTTGCCTTCACCATTGGGTTACTGGTTCAACTGAAAGCCGACCACAACAAAGTTAAGAATTAGCAGAACGATGATGAATTCTGTCACGAATAAAATAGTGTCACTTTTATATATAACAATAACAACATTCTGTATTAATCAGGCCTTCTCATACCTATGCAATGCGACCGCAAGCTGTTCTATTTAGTAAATGAAATAAAACAAATGAATCATGGACATAAACAGCTCAATTTACTTATTTTTTACTAGCTTTTGCCCGCGGCTTCGCCCGCGTGGATTACGTATAATATCCCACGGGAACGTATTACCGGGATTAAAAGGAAAGGAAGCGATCGCATACCTCATAGCCGAGGTGGTCATTGACTCCCAGCGCGTCGCCCGCCGCCGTCAATCATAATTATTTTGTTACGCGTAATTTTGAATATGTGATATATTTTAAAGCATTAATTTAAAAGATAATTGCATTAATTTCATGTTAAGGCATATTTTAAATCTAAATTAAATGCCCAATATAAATAACTTATTTTATCGGATAAGGATTAATATAATACCGGTTAAAATAGCTTCGGAAATAACAATTACATTTTTATCAAATTCTGAAAGATCAAAATGGCTACTGTAGGCCATCTTTAAAACATAGACATATAAATATGCGGATATTTTTTTAACTTTTTAATATGTATAATACTGTAGAACGTAAGTTTTATGTATCTCGTATATGGTTAACGTGGCGCACGCCTATAAAACTCCCAGTTGGCATGATATTTTTCGATATTTTCAACAATCATCTAAAAACTTCCTCAAGAATCACTCCGTCCGTTGGTGAAAACCGTTTGAAAAGCCGTTCAGTAGTGTTTGAGTTTATCGCGCTCAGACAGACCGACAGACGCGGCGAGGAGACTTGAGAGTTTGTTTTATAATATGTAAGAACTATGGCAATATGGTCATGTGTTTTATTAGTAACTAGATGCACCCCGCGGTTTCACTCGCATAAGTTTTGACCCCGTGGGTATATCGGGATAAATAGTACCCTATGTGTTATTCCTGGTTATAAACTATCTGTGTGCCTAATTTCATCCAAATCCGTTCAATACTTTATGCGTGAAAGAGTAACAAACAAACATCCATCCATCCTTACAAACTTTCGCATTTATAATATTAGTAGGAAGTAGGTTGTTTTACGACGGAAAAATGACTGGTAGTACAGCATGTTGTTTAATAGTTACATACAGTCTAAAGCTAGGTGTTCACACTATCCACTAATATTCGCACATCAACTGTGCCCCGCGCATCTGCTTTGTTGTGGTGGTCATTTATACGAAAACATAAAATTGATGCGCGGAGCACGGTTAAACATAGTGGATACCCAGCTTTATCATTTTAGATAATCATCATCATCTGCTGGTCTGTATTGGTCCCATGCAGCACGGAGTCTTGGATTCGGCCCCTAGAGGCCTATTTAATTAAATTAACTGCCGACAGGTGACAGGCGTCACATTGTCAGTTATATTACACATATATATTAACATATGCGCCGGTCGAGCAAATGTTTTGAGTTATCTCCTGTGTAATTGTGGCTTGGAAAGAGTCGGTTTATTACAAGGAACTTAAAAATAACTACAACCAAAAAAGCTATACACCTCGACCGGGAAGGTCGAGGTGTATAGCTTTTTTGGTGTTAGTTTTGTGAATAAAGGCGAGATGATAATAAACTATGCTATGGATAAAAACCTAACTTTGTGCTTCTATAGCTTATTAATTACCCGAAGTCAAGTTTTTTGAAGAATGGCTACCAATAATTTAGTCTACGAAACTAAATTAGTGCTAGGCATTCTTATAAAATGGTATTATTGCAACAATTAAGAAACGGCAACAGCGTACTTAATTGTTTAATGACTCAACAGCGAATACTAATTAAGCATTTGACATTATCATAGTAATTATTACACAAAATAAAGACAGTGATTTATTACTTGTTAATATTGATGACAATTATTTATTTTTCATTATCGATAATGCTAAAAAGGTGTCGTCATTTGTTGACCAAAATAACAACCAATTGAGACTCGACAACAGTTATAATTGAAAAAGTTCCTAGAAAACCAGAAGTTGTATAAAACACACAAAAAAAATAGTTATAGGTTAATAGCCTTGATCAAAACCACAATGCTTACAGGATAAATGCAAAATAATGAATATGCCTCTTCATATGACCCCTCGTTTAGCAAACACGCATGTAATCACTAGACTCTGACAATGAATCCAAGTAGGTATGAGAACAACATAACGTTTTGTTAATTAATAGAAATCATTAATTGATGAATGAATCATAATTATTTTAATGATCTCATTAATAGTTTATTATTCTACTTGTTTAAATTGTGGAAACGTTTTATTATTTAGGAGACAGGTAACACAATCGCAATGAATAAATGTTATAATAATCATTAATATTTTCAAAAAAAAAGTTAACTATATGCATGTTAATAACCTAGACCTGAAAGCAGAAAATTCTAGTAATTTATTGATCAATTTGTATTTAAAGATTAAAAGATGAAGGTATTGATGTTGTTTTCCCCTGAAGGCAAGGGTGTGCCTATAGTAACAGTTCCATATATATTGTTGTCATAAGTTTTGAAATATTGTTTTGATTTCAGCGCAACAATACCAAGACTATGGGCAAAATGACTACGGAAACTATGACAGCTACAATGATGATAGCAACGAGAACACAGACGTAAAACAAGCAGAGACCACACAAGCTGAAGTACAAGATGTGCCAGAACCAACTGAAGCACAAACAGAACCAGAAAGCGATAAATTCGACGATTATCTTATTGAAGACAACCGATCGGATTCGACGGAAAAAAAACAAGCTGAAGAAAATAAAGAGGTGAAGGCTGAAGCAGCAGTAGCTGAAGAACCTCCAGCAAGTGAGCAAGCCGAAGAACATAGAGTCTTACCACTAGAAGAGCCAGAGCAAAATAATGATGAGTTGCAAGAACTTGGACTTGATGATGGTACGTGGGGTAAGGCGGTTGATGACATTGCTCCTCTACCTGTACCGGAGACAGATGACAACAACAATAACATTTTTGAGAAAACCAAAGACATTTTGAACAAAGATGGCGATTATTTAGACGAACTAAATCAGGCACCAGTCGGTGATGATAAGGATATGGACAAAATCATTGAAGAAACAAACAAACTTTTGGCAGAAAGTGATGACGCTTTTGATGCAAATGATTATGATAACTTCGATGAACAGGAAAAGAGCGATGAAGACTTGTTCAGTGAAGATGATACGCCTATGAAAGTATATGCCGATCTGAATGCAGACTTAGACAAATTGTTTGAAACTCTTGACAAATTGGGTGATGATAACTCAGACGAAAATGTAGATACTGATGAGGAAGTAGCGGATGACGTCCAAGACTATGAAGAAAAATACGGCAAGCCTTACAAAGAAGACGTCGCCCTCTCATGGCGAAACGCTGAAGTCGATGCTGCAGAGGCAGAAAGCTCTAAACAAAATAACGAAGCAGCAGATGAGAATGCTGTCTCGGCTGAAGCAGCAGATGAGAATGCTGTCTCGGCTGAAGCGGCAGATGATGACTATGAGAACGTAGATGATAGCAATCTATCTCAAATTTTCGCTGAAAATGACAATGCGTCAAACCAGAGTACTAAAAAAGATGAACAAGAACTCGTTAAATTAGACGTTAACAACGAAGAAAGTGCGACAGAGACTACTGCTGCTTCACTAGAGAAAATCGATGCTTTAAAAGAAGCTTTAGACTATGTTGACAACTACGACGAGCTTAATGACAGTGAACCTAACGCTGACGATGATATTGAGAGCATTATTGAACAAATATTTGCTGATGATGTCAAAGAGCCCCAGTCTTATGAAAACGATGCTTTGGTTGACGAGAAGCAAACCAAAGAAGAGAATGCTGAAGAATTTGAAAGAGTGCAAATGAAAACTACCAACGCTGAAGAGGACACCAAACAAAAGTCAGTGATGGTTGATGATCTAAACAGTGCTGAGCTCGGTGATGTCATGACCCAGTTTGTTGCCGCTCATAAAGAAGATTTCGACGTAAATTCTGAAAATTTTGCAAAGCACATAAACCCTATTCATATCACTCTATCTGTGGATGAACCAACAGTTGTCACTTCACCAGATTATCCCGAGCCTTACCCAACAAACAATATTATTGATTGGGTATTCGATGGACCTGGTATGGGTATCGAATTGAACATTACGAGCTTTGCTGTCAACGGTGCTATTGGGGACTATCTGCTTGTGAAACCAGGTAAATGTTTTAATTTTATTATTTTATTGTTACCCAGGAACTGGGTTGTGCAGGTCAGAGAGGTACCATGAAAAACACTGGTATGCTGCTGTATCTGTTATGACTGGAAGCTGACCCCAGCATAGTTTGGAAAAGGCTAGGTTAGATGGTGAGACATAAAATAATTCAGTCAACTTCACTTCGTCACTTTAGTAATTTTAAACAGATGAATCAGCTTTAGTACTCTGGTTATTATTTTCAATGTTTCGATCTATAAACTTTAATAAGCAATAAACATAAGTTTCATAGTTAAATGATTCATTTTATGTTTTCAATATTATTGACATTGGTGTCTCATCAATAGTTAAATGCTTGTTCTAAAGTAACCTCAGAATTTAATTACCTGTTATGATTCAAAACGCTTTAATTCATTAACAAAATTGTGTTTACTATTGTGAACTTTTTAGAGTTCAAATACAAAATGAAATTTGTAAGGACCAAGCTTTCTTAGCTCATGAAAATAGTTTTTAGGGTTCCGTACGGGAAAGAGTGCTAACGAGACCCTATTACTATGGCTCCCCTGTCCGTCCCTCCGTCCGTTCGTTCGTCTGTCACAGAGCTGTATCTTTTGAACCGTACCTAATAGGTAGACACTTGAATTTTTCACAGAGTGTGTACAACTATTTTTATTTTATTTATTATGGGATAACAAACAGCTACAATATAAAATGTTTACAAATATACTATGGCCGCTATAACAACAAATAATAAATATGAAGTGTGGTACGGAACCCTTCGTGTGCGAGTCCGACTCGCATTTGACCGCTTTTTTTAGTAGTTGTATTGTTTACAGACACACGTTCTGAAAGGTTGATCTAGTTCCCGAACAAAATCTGCGGACTATAGATGCTGTTTTGTTTGATTGACGCAACGAATAATATACTGACTGTCTGTCTTAATTAGAGCAACGAATAATATACTGACTATCTGTGTGACTGTTGAATTGGCATCATATTATACTTACCTGCAAGCTTACTTCACCTAAGTTAACACTGTGAGATTTTTAGGTTGGTTCTATATATCCTTTGTTATATCCTTGGACTCTTCACAGGTGGTCTCGACGAGTCCGGCAAGGACGGACTAATCTTCTCTCATCGCCTGACTTCAGTGAGAAAGTACAGGTTTACTGACGTGAACCGTATGTTCGTCAGATTCGAAGCCAAGCCTGGCTGGCAGTTTCAGAGAGGCTTCTCTTTCAGTGTTAAATTGATCTGTAAGTATATCTTTATGTTCTTTATATTGATTTGCCCGTTTGTTTAGTTTAGCTTAAAAACGCGGGTAGCATTTAGCCATAAAATGCCAGATGTATTTGATAATTAAGATTTACTTAGTTTGAGAGTTTCTTAGTTAAGCCTTAACTCAGACCCATCGTCCACGACGCTACTCAAAAGTAACGTGTTACAAACTCAAATCACCAATGAGTAGCCAGGAAGTCCAGCACTAGTAATTCAATAGCGGCGCATATACCACGAGTTGGGATTTCTGCCCGGCTGATGGCGACAGACTCGCTCCCTATTACACGGGACTTACATAACCGGCAAAATGTGGGTGTACTATAGGTGCAGTTCTGCCTTACCTTTCGGAGAAAACAGGCTAGTCCAATCAACGAGGATATTTATTGTATGGAGACTCCGAAAAATTCTCCCGCCTATGAAATTTGGCATATGATGAAGTTAGGTAATACAGATTACAGATGTACAATAAGCCAACAACTTTTATTACGAGAAGTTAGGTATTTTTACCTAAACATGAAAATCGCTTATAACTCTCTGAGAATATTTCCTCAGACTGAAATACTTTCTGTATACGTACATATGTACTAGTTAGAATAAGTATGTAAAGGCATCCAACATTTTTTCGATTTCAGAGATACCCCAAATGTAACTTTTAACATTTTGCGCTATAACTTCTACTGAAAAATTGGTCTGCTAATTGTTATTTTTTAATATGTGTTTATATCCTTAAATACATAGCTTTGTTTAGTTATCCAAAAGATTTTCCTTTTTTATCATATTTTTTTGATTTTTGCTTAACTACGTAATGTGAAAAATAACTCCGTCAATTTTTATACCTTTATTAGTCGTATGATTTAATATTAAAACAGATTTACCAATTATCCAACAATTTTTCGAACGTTTATATATTTTTTTGGATATGTTCGCTGATTTATGCTAAAGCGTAAGGGTTGACCTTCACTTGACCGCTCGGTACTGCTTTGCAACGCACTAGTGATGGATTAATTAGCATTCACATTCACTGTTAGCATGCGAATGCTCATGTAGCATTTAGCAAATGAAATGTAGTTGCGAAATTCTGTGAAGTGCGAAGTGAATTTATCGCTTCGTACTTATTTATACTATCATACGTCAGAGCGCCGACGCACGCAGCGGTAGCGTGCGTTCTCCGTCGCACCCACGGGAAGTCGGGAATACTACCTACATTACTACCACGAACTTCTGCAATAGTGTAGGCGAGTTTGGTGGCCACAGCTTAATTATGCACAACTTACAACGGGCGTTTAGAAATTGGAAATTTGAAAAGGATTATTATTTTATTAGATGCATTTAAAATAAACGTTACATACTTCCTGAAAGACTTTTTACAATATGCGAAAAAAGGGCAATAAGTCTAATAATGTTTAGAAAGGCACCTACTGAGGAGAGAAAAAAAAAGTTTCGTTCAAGTGTTCGAACAAAATATACTATATGTGAATAATTGCTCAGGTTAAATCAATACGTTTATTACTTATGAGTCGGTGTATTTTAATAGAAGCCAATGGAAATTCGACCTAATACCAAGGTTTTTACAATCTCAATTTTTGCTAAGTACAAGTATTGCCGTCGCTTAGCAACGATCGGTTGCGGGTGTGAAGAGGGGTGCGGGACGCTCGCGCAGAGGTGCGTTGGCGCGGGCGGCACATTTTCTTCGTGATTTTACCAAGAGGTATTTTATGTTTATTATAGTGTTTTCTACAACATAATTAAATTTTATCGGTGAACGCAGATGCTGAAAAACTGTACAATATTTTTTTTATACAGAATGTACCAGAAAAATGTGATCAAAAGGATCATCAAACTGAACAACTTTCTCCGTAATCGCGAAAAATTATCAACTAACCCATAGATCACAAAATTGTCAACTTCAATACCTACTGGACGCAAATGTATGCGACGGCTTTTTTATTCTTTTACGAGTATTATTTCGATCTACAATCAGCCCTTTTTTTTGGGTGGGAAATCATCAAATAACTTCTCCCACTCTGGGCGGAGCGGGAGGGTGTATCAGACTCTTACTGACTAAATCCTACCCGTATTCCTTCCGTTGCCTGTGTTGCCAGGAGCCTCGGTGACCCTTTAGTACCTTCCCGCGACCCCGGCAGGCATCGGCCCTAGTGGACTCCTACATTTGTGCTGACGACATCTCTTTGAGGCGCAGCGTGGAATACAACGCGCCGTCGACCCCGGCCTGGTCCTTACCGGACGGTGAGCTACCCATTGCTCACCGTCCGCAAGCCCGCGCCTACAGTGGCCGGGATTCCCGACGCCCAGGGCGTCTCCTGCGGCGGCTAGGGGTGAGAGGGCGCGAAATATGCCTTTGCTTCAACCGTCCCGCCTCTTCCTTCGCGAGCATTACTGCTTCGCAGAAGGAGGTGATGGCTGCCCATGCCATGGCCTGAACCAGGGCCGGACGCGAGAGAGGACACGGCGGTGCTCTGCCCAAGCCGGGCAGACCTCCACCGTATGCTCCACCGTGTCCTCCGGGACAATCAGCCCTTGAGCTTTAATTCAAGCTTTAAGCAGTTCGAGGATGTTCACATCCTGGGATGCGTCATCTCGTTATTTGATTTATTAGTGTTGGGTAGATTGGCGCTATTCGTTTTCTTTTAAGTCTGTTGGTACAGTCTGTACAGCGAGTTCAGTTTTATGCCGTTGAAGTATTTCCTTATAACTCTTGCAGGACCTTTCTACAACCTCCTTGATGGTTGGGATTTGTAGGCATTCATGAACTTCAATGTTTTTTGTGAACCAGGGTACACCACTTAAGGTTTTTAGTGCTTTAATTTGGAAGCGCTGTTTTATCTCAATATTTGAGTGGCTTGCCGATCCCCAGAGCTCTATTTTATATGTCCATACAGGTTTAATTAAGGATGCCTTTGTAGATTAGAAGTTTGTTTTCGAAGCTTAGTAATGACTGTCTGCCTGTGAGCCAGTGAATTTTTCTTTTTGGCATTTATATGTTCACGCCAGGTAAGTCTTCTGTCGATGTGCATACCTAAGTATTCGTAGGGCGAAGGTAATATGGACAGACTTGGCAGCACTAGCCTTGATTCTCTACTTTTTCAGCCATGATCCAATCTTGTTTGCTTTGAGGTGGGTAGGTCAGCAGGGTAGACTGTACAGAACAGGGCCCAGCATAGAACCCTGGGGAATGCCAGCTTCTATGGGATAGAATGAAGATAGGTTCCCAGATTTGACTTGGAACATTCAGTCTTCCAAGTATAACTTGAACGGCATGTAAGCGGTGTGTAGTAAGCAAATTTTTAGTTTCTGTGGAAACTAAAAATTTGCGACTGAGTATGATATAAGAGCCACCTGTGGGTGGCTCTTATATCATACTCAGTCGAATGCTTGTTGTATGTTAAGAAAAGCTGCTGAGCAGTACTCCTTTCTTTTAAAGGATTGCCGGATTCTGTGAACCATCCTATATATTTGTTCTGTCGTTCCATAGTGTACTTGGAAACCAAATTGATGCTCTGGGATTGTCCGTTGTTCCTTAAATACAGGTAGAAGTCGTTGTAGCAATAAGTTCTCTAACAGTTTAGAACAATAGGGGAAGAAGACTTATTGGTCTGTACGTGAAAACTTCAGTAAGAGGCTTTCCAGGTTTACCTACCATATTTATCATTGAGACTTTCCAGATTAGAGGAAAATAGTGTAGTCTCAACGCTGCACTGAACAGAATGGTTAGCAAGACAATTCTTTTTCTCGGTAGTTGATTAAGGACTTCTGATGTAATCAGATCAAAACCTGGAGCATTTTTCTTCTTCAAGTTATTAATAGCTTGCCAAACTTCTCTTGGGGTACACAGTCGCAACGGTAGAGACATTTGCTGATCACTCAAGAATTTTGTCAATTTCTTCTTCTGGATACATAATGACGGGTTCATTTGGTTTGAATACATCTTTTAAGAATTTAGCGAATAGCGCGGCTTTATCAGCAGGTTTTCTCACCCATTCACCATTTGGCTGTCTTAAAGGAGGCGTGAGTTTTTATGGCCGTTTTAGTGACTTAGTTATTTTCTATAGGGAATAGTCATCTGCTTTGTGGGGTGATAAAATCTTTAGTTTATCTTGCAGAGTGGCGTTATCGTATTCTTTAAGCGTTTCCTTTAATTCCTTTTGTGCTTTATTAAGGGCTCTTTTATTATGTACGTTCCTGCTTATTTGCCATTGTCGTCTCAGTCTCCATTTTACAGCTACCTTCTCCCTTATTTTAAATGTATAATCCTGTTTTTGAGGATTGTATTTTATACATGGTGGATGCGCGAATAAGCGATTTTGATAGATTTTGCGTTGGTGTTACAATAAAAAAACAATGTATTGCGTACAATACTGTTTGGAGAGAAATTGGGTGAAAAACGACAGTTTTTACAAAGGAAAGGGTGCACAATACCTTACTGGATGCGTTGGAGGCCTGAAGCGACGATACGTATGCAATTTCACGAATCTTTCTTGTTTCTTCGAGTTTCAACGCACGAGTTGCGAGCGTGACGCGTTTTAGAATACAATCGACATATTTTTTGTCTTCTCTCGTTCATATTTCGTAAGAAGTGACGCGATTGCGCGGTTTGGCGCCAGTTGGTGTACCCATCGTGCTCACACGCGAATGTCTTCGTCTTATCGTCAATGCCTTTGAATTAATAGATATAGTTGGTATTGCAAATTCCTATCTCCTAAGATAGGCAGTAAGGAAAGGAAGTTAAGGAAAAATAGACAGGAAATGACAATAAGTACTAACATTCTAATCGGATCGGCGCAACCACGGAGTAGACATCCAAGCGGCTGTTTGGATCAGGTTAGTTGTATATACCCGGCTACATTTTCTATGTTTTCCTCTGTTTTGAGGGGCTTGTGCAAATTGGTATTTTCTTCTATAAAGTTCTTCTTCTATAGAATCCCAGTTAGTTTTACGATTGTAAAGCGTCTCGCGGGGGGGGGGGGGGGGTCTCTTTACAAATAATGTGTAAGTGGTGCTTAGTGTGCATGTTACTGGTGAATGATTGAATGATTGGTGTTACCGTCCGTCCAGACATGATTCGACTTTTGTGTATAGTTCTGACATTCCTTTGGTAAGAAAGAAATCGATGAGGTTAGGTGTTTTGTTGGGATCAGATGGCCAGTGAGTTGGCTCTCCTGTAGTCAGTATATTGAGTGAATTTAAATCTATTGCCTCCTTCAATTCTCTGCCTCTGTTTGTGGTCAGTCTGGAGCCCCAAAAGATATTTTTGGCGTTCCTATCTCCTCCAGCGAAATATCTGCCACCGAGCGTGTTAAGAAAATCGCTAAACATTTGTTCATCAACTTGATGCCGACGCGGGGAGCAGCGATGTTAGGTGGGCCCTGCCAATCGTCTATCGATACAACAGTAGCTTGTAGGTATGCTTGCTTAAAGTTTGGGAGAGAGTGTTGTTTTATACTTTCTTTTATTATAATTGCAGTCCTAGCACATTTGCTGTATGAGAATATCTCTGATTGTTTAGTGATGATTTGTTCTAGTGGATTTGTTGGCTGAGATTGTATATTCTCTTGTTTTTTGTTCCATTGTGCAGTGTTTCCTGTGTCTTGAGTGCGTGGATTAGGTGGTTGTTGTCTAACGTGGCTTCTTGGCTGTAATTGTGGATAGTCATCAATTTGAAAGGAGAAAGTGTTATTTCGTGGATTAATATTTGGTAATGCAGCTTTTTTGTGGGGTTGCTGTGAAATTTTCCTTGCGCGAATCTTCTTGTATACTTGGCACCCTTTGTAGTTGGCGGGGTGGTCTCCAAGGCACAATGTACATGTGGCTGGGTTGTTCCTGTCTTTTTTAGGCAGTCTATAGTTCTATGTCCTTCTGCGCATTTAACGCAACGGTAAAGTCGCATGCAGATATTTTTAGTGTGCCTATGTTGTTGACATCTAGCGCATTGAGGAATTTCATTTGTTTTTTCGTGGATATTCTATCTTAACTTTCGTATGGTATATAGAATATATATGTTTAAGTTCGGGGTTGTTTGGTCCATCTTCTACATTCACGAAAAACATGTTCAGTGGCTTCTTGTGTCTTCTTGAGAGTGCACATATGATTTCACCTCTGACTTTATTACCAGTTTTTTCCTCAACAATGACTTCTTTTGGTGTCGTGTCGTGCAGATTCTTAATCACGATTTTGCAGCTCCTCGTGTCTATCTGTGTGAACGTATAGCCTATTCTTTCGAAATAGGTCTATGATATTTTTGTACGCTTCACTTGTCTGCGCCATTATTCTCAACTGATCTATTGACTATTTTATAGGTGTAAGTGTCGCTTGGTACGGAACTATTCAGTTTTGATATGTCCGTAATACCATATAGGATTATCGGTGGTGGTTTGCTAAGTTTTAAAACAAACCACCACCTTGACTTTCCATTGGTTAAGCGGAGTCATCAGGTGTATCTACTAGAAGTCCACTGTATCCGTTGGAAGTATTAATAGAGCTCTACGAGTTCTGTGATAGATTCTTATGTCCTTCCGTAGAAGGTGGGCTATTAGATAGTCTCTTTTTCTCTTTAGGTTGCGTTGGGTGGGTATTCTTTGCCATGTGAGAGGACACATGTTGTCATGAATGATGACAACATGTGTCCTCTCTAAGGTGACCCTCACTGGTGATGTGGGAGGTAAGTCTTTCCCTTTTGTAGTGCTAATTGTGCTTGATTTATTTCCAAGCGAGGAAGATCTAGGTCTTGAGATAAAGAGGCTCGGATGAAACACCTGCTGTATAAGATTCCTTGTTGTGCCGCCAGTAGCATTTTCTGTCACAGAGGCCTGGTTACCTACCCCTGCGCAGACTTCGGTAACCAATTTCCCACTTGCCCGGGTACCTGCGAGCGCCGGGCGTTCGGATCGCATATCAAATCGACGTCGTTATAATTCCGACTTTCATTTTACGAGTTGGGACATACATACAGTACTTTCACACACATACATTTCACATAGGTAGGTCGCACTTTTGGAAGGGATTTAATCCTACCCAGGCCTGCGGATGCCTGTGGGCAGGTTATTTACCGCCACCGCTCGGCGTTGCTGCTTATTTAGCACCACCCGAGGGACACGTATAGGGTGGGCCTAGGAGAAGGTGGTAAAACTTATGGACGGGACCAGCTTTATCCCGCTTATGGGACGGCTGATATTTTTTTCGCGATTACGATGTTGGTCCCATGGAGAAAGTTGTTCAGTTTGATGGTCTGTACCACATCCTTAAATTTGATCTCATCTTTCTGGTACATCCTGTATATTGTTCGGACACTTTTGAACGAAACTTTTTATTTTTATCTAAACTCGATATCTCCTCAGTAGGTCCCTTTCTAAACATTATTAGTAACTTATTGCCTTTTTTTTCGCATATTGTAAAAAGTCCTTCAGGAAGTATCTAACGTTTATTTTAAATGCATTTAATAAAATAATATTTATTTTAAAATTTCCAATTTCTACGTACGTTGTGCATATTAAGCTGTGGCCACCAAACTCGCCTTCGCCTAGACTATTGCAGAAGTGCGTGGCAAAGCAGTACCGAGCGGTCAAGTGAAGGTCAACCCTTACGCTCTAGCATAAATCAGCGAACTTAACCTAAAAAATACATAACGTTCGAAAAATTGTTGGATAATTGGTAAATCTGTTTTAATATTAAATCATATGACTAATAAAGGTATAAAAATTAACGGAGTTATTTCTCACATTACGTAGTTAAGCAAAAATAAAAAAAAATATGATTAAAAAGGAAAATCTTTTGGATAACTAAACAAGGCTATGTATTAAAGGATATAAAAACATATTAAAAAATAACAATTAGCAGACCAATTTTTCAGTAGAAGTTAAAGCGCAAAATGTTAAAAGTTAGATTTGGGGTATCTTTGAATTCGAAAAAATGTTGGATGCCTTTACATACATATTCTAACTAGTACATACGTACGTATACAGTAAGTATTTCAGTCTGAGGAAATATTCTCAGGGAGTTATAAGCGATTTTCATGTTTAGGTAAAAATACCTAACTTCTCGTAAAAAAAATTGTTGGCTTATTGTACATCTGTAATCTGTATTACCTAACTTCATCACATTCCAAATTTCATAGGCGGGTGAATTTTTCGGGTTACATAAGCCTCGTTGATCGGACTAAGGCGTGGTATTATGTTATGATTCAAACAGATGCGTGCCCTTATTGGACAGGGCCACTCAAATCTGTGGTACTTTCCTCAAAAGACTATTTAAGACACTAATCTGCATGGTCCACATGATCCACATGATCTGACCAAGATAATGTCTCGACTTTAAAAGAGACTGTGACATATGAGTTTGTTTCGGTGGTTCTTCTTAGAGTAGACGGTTAGGAAACACCGACCTCATCTTGTTTTACAATATTATTATTTCTTTTGTCGTTTAAAAGTGTATTTTGCAACCAATGTACAGAAATAAAATATAATTTATGAATTGGTTAAAATTCCCTACCCACCTCTTCCAGGGCCAATCGCAACATTCGAAGACGAGGAGCCAGAAGCCGAAGCAGTAGCAAACCTTCCCGAAGAGACGCTGACTCTCAACCTAGCTGGCCTGACCCTGCCGAAGTTCAACGAGATCAGGGAGCAGTTCCTAGAGCTGATTGCTGATATGGCGAAGGAGTATATCAAGGACAATAACATCGAACTGGGATTGAACACTACGTGAGTTTTCTTCTTCTGCTTTTGACTCGGGACGATTTTTATTAGGTAATGTCATGTAAAATAAATCAGTCAACTTGGGTAGTCAAATTAATCCGTCACCCGTCTTTTACTTTAAGTCTGACAACCAGACTTACCAAGGGGTATCGTGCTACCCAGTAACTGAGTTGTGGAGGTCATATAGGCAGTCGCTCCATGTAATATACTAGTATGTAGCTGCACCCGGTTAACTGGCAGCCGACCCCTACATAGTTCGGAAAAGGCAGGTAGACGATGTGAGGCTCTCTATTGACGCTTTCTATTTCTTCGAAGAATAGACACGGCTCTTTCTATACAAAGTGACATTTCGTTCCACCTTTTTTGATATCCCACCACAGAAATCCTACTACATAAAAAAGGACCTAGACAAAGATCGTTAGAAACGAAAGACAAAATGACAGATTGTAGAAGGATTTCTACGGTGAGATGCCAAAAATGGAGAAACGAAATGTCATTTTGTTTAGAAAGAGCCGTGTCTACTCTTCGAAGAAATAGAGAGTGTCATGCTAAGCCTGCTGGGTCATATTATGTTTGTTGATAGTCATGTGTACTGTAAAATAAGTTTGTGTTACTAATTTATTTTTTCTCAAGTCTATGCTCGTTTAGGTTCAATATTTAGGCAAGTATATTAATTCCTTTCATTGTAAATTTGTAGGCTAATGTAGGATATAACGTAGATGTGACCTATTGGGTATTGCAGTTGTTGTATGCAGAATTACTGCGGAACAACTGGGTTACAAGTGAGCATCGTCACTTACTCAAGTAAAAAGAAAACAGACATTTTGTAATAAAATTGTCATTTGAACATAGTACTTATCAAATAAATAAATACTCATATTTATTACGTCATCGTTGCGAGCAGTGGTGGCCCAGTGGTAACAGCTCAGACTTATTAGTTCGTGGGTTCGAACCCAGGCAGACATTTTACTTTGTGTAAGTAAATAATTTCATCACCACCGCTTTCAAAAAGGTGAAGGAAAACGTCGTGAGGAAACCGGCATGTCCATGTGACATCTACCAACCCCCACTGGGCCCACGTGGTAGATTACGGCCCACTCCCTCTCGAAGAGAGGAGGCCTGTGTCCCAGCAGTGGAAACATTATATGCTGATTATGATGATTACGTCATCATCATCATTTCAGTTGAAAGACGTCCACTGCTGGACATGAGCCTCCCCCAAGTACCACCACTTCGGCTGGTACTGTGCTTCCCGCATCCAGCGGATGCACAAGGTCATCGGTCCACCTTGTAGGAGAACTTCCAACGCTACGTCTTCCGGTACGCGGTCGCCACTATAGAACCTTTCAGCCCCATCGGTCATCTGTTCTGCGAGCAATGTGCCCTGCCTACCGCCACTTAAGGTAATTCTTCGGGCTATGCCGAA
This sequence comes from Atethmia centrago, assembly GCA_905333075.3. NCBI lineage: Eukaryota > Metazoa > Arthropoda > Insecta > Lepidoptera > Noctuidae > Atethmia > Atethmia centrago. The sequence goes on from HG995388.1 coordinate 1,429,202, forward strand.
CGAATGAAGATATCCGCAGGCATGGTAACTGTACCATGGTTCGTCTGCGGATATCTTCGTTACTGATTCGATTACGTAGGGAAGCACCAAGCATAGCTCCATTGCCCTTTGGGTGACTTTTAGCCTTCTAATAAGACCCATTGTGAACGACCACAGCTTATTACGTCATATAAGTACTTATTAGGTACATTGTAAAGTGAAATGTTTCTACAGCGGACCTTTGCATAATTTCAAGAGCAGTTAAATAAACACTGTATTAGCATTATGCCACTGTATAGTAAGATGTAGTTAATACGAGTACTTTATCATTTACTTATTTTCATAGTTTTTTTTTAATCGCATATTTAGCTAAGTGGGTAACATTACTGTGTCTATAACTTGTGTCTTTACCGTAAAAAATTGCAAAACGTGAATTTTTGTTTTGATAGAATATAATAGAATACTCTTTATTATGTAGACCATAAAAATTAGAGATATAAACGTAGAAATTTTATATAGGGTGTTACAATGGGCGGTCTTAGGATTCAAGTTTTGTTAAATGCGTAGTTAGCACGAACGAATGAATGTTTCTAGTTTACTGCTATAATATATTTGATATTTATTTATATGAGCAGGAGAAGTTATTTGATAATTTCACCCTGTATATCAGCCTGCAATGCCAGCTTGTTTGTCACAAAAACTAATATTACAGCCTTGTTTCCTGACCTCAATACCAATAAAAAGTATTTAATTATCGAAAATACAGAATAGTGTTTCAAGTCTGTCGATGACTCAACGTAGATAACTTATCACAGGATTATCGAACGGAAGACTACGCAAAGAAACGATAAAACTATCATAAACATTTAATATTTAGGGGTCTCTCTAGGTTCGCGATGTGTAAGCCCCTAAACAAGACTGCCTCGTCTGGTTGTAGAAGGTTACGGGTCCATTAATTAAAGTCTTTCGTCAAGTTAATAATGTTTGTATTTATTACTTACATTGAAAACCCTTTAAGACAACCTTCTACGCGGACCAATGAAGAGTCACTGGCGTCCATTCATACTTCTCGCTTGTATACCTTTTGCTTATCAAGTGGTCTGCCTTTCATGTTTACATTGTGTCCCTACAAATATTTGTTGATAAAAATATTTGTTTATCCAGCAAATGTTGACCTCTGGTTACGAGTGATGTCTTCTTTATAATCATGGTTCAATTCAGATTGGTGGAGATACATATAAAAGTTTATAGTTTTGTGCGTATTCAGGTATATAATAAAATATTATAACTTAAGAGCCATAATCGATATTTGATTGCAATAGCACAGGTAGATAGAACTACAGTCACTTCCATTTTATTTTCTATTCATCCTACTAATATTATAAATGCGAAAGTTTGTAAGGATGGATGGATGGATGTTTGTTACTCTTTCATGCAAAAAGTACTGAACGGATTTGGATGAAATTTGGCACACAGATAGTTTATAACCAGGAATAATACATAGGATACTTTTTATCCCGATATACCCACGCGGTCAAAGCTTACTACCTAAAGCTTTTTGGTTTCCTAAAAAATACACGAACACTCATATACAATAACGGTTGTCCAAATTCAGAGTGGTTTTTGATACCTTAATGTCAAATATTGGTCAAAATTACACATTTTCATGATGGCCGCTCTTCTAGACAACAATAGCTTTACCAATGTCTAAGTGACAGAAAACAAACATGAAATTACACGGGTTAACGTTTCATAGAGGGAGCACAAAGAAGAGGGAGCTATTTATGTCTCAAACATTTAAATTGAGGTTATTCAAATGTTTGTGCATTTTTCTGCTCGTGCATTAAGTATTCCAATCTATTAACGTCTAAGCATTATTTATATTTAAAATGGTTGGCATCCGGTTTCCCGCTGAAATCCTAAAACGTCCAATGACGAAACTACATCAGATTAGATAGCTGATTAGTTATAGGTAGGCGTCGTCATGATCATGACTTATAGAAAAAACGTTTTTGAAAACAACCAATTTCCTAAAACAAGACTACAAAGTGAAAAAAAAAACAATTTTGAAAGTCGGTGTCTTAGGTTTTGTATTTTCGTTTTTGCCACCGACTTTTGAAAGTTATTTTTCACTTTGTAGTTTTTTTGGGAAGGCGTTTTTTTTTTGTTTTGTATAGTGTTTTATTTTCCATTTTTTAGGGTTTCGTAGTAAACAAGGAACCCTTATAGTTTCGCCATGTCCGTCTGTCTGTCTGTCTGTCTGTTAGTTGTGGTACCACCTACTTCGCGCAAATTCATAACAGTGACAGGAAATTTTAGTGTTATCAACATACACAAAGTTGATTAAATACGTATCTATTATTGAATCTAACTCAAAAACTACTCAAGCAAAGTTAGTACAGTTTACGAGTATATAGGACCAACGTGTGGGTTTTCTCTACCAAAGAAAAAAACACGGAGAAATCGGTGTACACACATGAAAAAAACCACCCGAATATATAACCTCCTCGTTTATAAGAAGTCGGTTAAAAAGCATTTGTTTGATTAACATAGCTGAAAGTTATCATGTCCAACCCCTCTTCATCAATATCATCATCAATGCTCTTAGAAACTGGATTGGTTAACGCGCTATAATTTTGATATACATAATTTTAATGAAGTCATTGGCTATTTAATTATTATCATGCGCGATCATACACATTCTTTCATTTGAAATATAACAATTATAATCAAAATCAATCATAAAATCGTGTTTTTGTTAGATCTAACCGATGTCTGGTATATTTATCTATAGGTATAGGTAAGAAATCAATGACATCAAATTCTAAGTACCTCACTAAGGTACCTACAATAGGTAAGTACAACAATAAAAAGTCATTGGTCTTTTGGTCTTTTTGAGGGGCTAAGTAATGACAGCCGCACGGGTCGATCGATCAGGTCTCTCTCTTTCGTATGGTTATTGACTGACCTGGTGTCAGAGTCTTTATGCCGCCAATGGCCTCTGACTTGGCTTCACATGCCGTCGAGAACTATCTCTCAGGCATTTCCTCACGATGTTTTCCTTAACCGTTTTTTAAACAAGTGATAAATTATACAATACGCACATTAATCTGATCACATTAGTCAGAGGCGCGTTTCGAACTCGAGACCAGTCCAACGGTCACACCAATAGGCTATCACTTAAGTTAAGCTACGCTTGCCGTTGTTGGTCCGTAGATGGGTGACCATCTTTACATGCGAAGACCCCGCCGTACCTCGGAAAGCACGTTAAGCCCTGGCTGTCATTCGCAGGTCTTTAACAGTCGTTACGGGTCCTCAGAAGACCGAAAGTCTGAGAACCAGTTTTCTTACCAAGGGTATCGTATTACCCACGAAGTTCTCTTTTCATACAGAGAAGGAACGAACATTGATCAACGCTTGCTTTTAATAAGTCAAATAAGTCGATGGTCCACGTCACGTGTCGTGGTGTAAAGTGGTAACCAGCTATAATGCCTGAGGCATTGCAAAGACATCTTCATGCCAGAGAAAAATCTATAATGTATGTAATCACACCGGCACCCATACTATTCAACCCGCAACACAGCATCGCTGCTTGGCGGCAAAAAAAGTATGGCGGAAATACGTACTTCCCAGGACGAACTCCTTCACAAAGACTTGTATTACTATAGTTCTAGCAAATCACGAGCGTGCGTCATGTGACTTTTATATCACTGAAGTAAGGTTCAATTTACAATGATTGACGCACGTTCGTGAAATGTACCAACCAACTAAGCTGGGTTGCTCACTGTTCCGTGTTCATTTGTTTTTCCTGCGAGCATATTGGCGCAATGACAAGCCCTCTTTAGCCACACGTGGCCCCTGACATTTGTCCCCCTATGAACGCCTGCATTGTGTTCTATTCCTATAAAGCTAACCGACCGTTAATGATTAAAAATAACAGTCTCGTAACTTTCCACGTTTCAAAGCGTAATTAACTTGAAACGCCTATCAATGTTTAGAATGTTTTAGCTGAATTTGGCTCTAGAATTTGTTCCTATTACTTATAAGGTCGTCAAGGTTAAGCAACGCTTGCTGAGGTCGATCCGTGGATAGGTGACCATCCTTAACGAGACCCTTTCGTGCCTCGGAAAGCACGTTAAGCCGTTGATCCCGGCTGCCATTCGTAGATCTTTGACAGTCTCTTATCTTTGTTTTACCAATGGGTATCGCGTTACCCAGTAACTGGGTTATGGAGGTCAGATTAGGTAGTCGCTTCATGTAGAATACTGACCGACCCGCTGACGATATAAGGCCGTCAATAAGTTTCTGTATTCCAAAAACTATCCGATAGAATATACGACAGTTCCTATGATATACTAACGGGTCGTTTTAGTTACCTACTCACAATATAAAAAACACTTAAGCTTTAGTTTTTTTTTTTTATTACGTATTTCTTAGAAGAAAGGAAAAATGATAAAGTTATCAAAATTACGATAAAATGTTGCTATCTAATTTCTCAGAAATTCTTTTGTTTTGTTGGCTTATGTAACTACGTCATTTGGTATCAAAATTCTTGTCGCTATTAAAAAATAATTGCGTCGTAATGGCCCAGTGGTTAAGGCTGCTCAAGCACGAGCACGGTTTTCAATTCATTTGTATACTTTGAAAGTTTAACTTGGATGTCACTGACATCGATGTAGGAAAACGTCGTGAAGAACACTGTCCTTTCCAAGGTTGCCTGGAAGAGATCGCAGTAAGCGATAAGGCCGCCCATTGTATATTTTGTAGTGTATATTTTTTCTTTTTGTAATGTTTAATCTTTATACTTAATATAAGTCTGAAATTGCCAATCCACCTAAAAACAGCGTGGATGGTCAGCCAGCTGGTATTTTTATTAAAAATGAATTAGACTTGACAGGAAAATATACATTATTGAAGTTATTTAATATAAACAGAGAAGTCAATGGCATGGTTAAATTACTCATGTTTTACCATGTTATATTTATTCGTAGGTACGGCTTGTGTCACCTTCGATTTGTCATCATTAAAAGCATCTAATAATTATAATATTACATGGCGTATTAGAAATACAAATAATTCATATAATTAAATCTTTATATCTCTCTTCACAAGGTACATAGTTATAAACATAGAGACAAGAATTATAGCGTTTCGACAAAAATGCATAAAATATGTCTCTCCTTTTTGAGAGACTGGCGTCCATACTAGGATACCCTCTGTGGTGGATCCCCAGGCTCTCACTCCGAATTTAATAAATTAACATTACAATGGCCAATTTTCAAACTCTAAACAAATTATTTATTGATGACAGAAAAAAACAGACATATTCAAATATCAACCAAAAAAAATTATATTAAATTAGGTGGAGTGTAATGCATGTGTAACGTATCTTACAAACTCCCGTGTTGTTCTCTTAAAAAAACAAAACTTGAATTCTACTCATACTTCTTTTAAAACCTGCAGTGTTAAAATAAAATGAACTAATTATTCTAAATGCGGAACTCTCAACATTGTCGCATACAAAGTTGAACGATGCTATTCATACGTAACATGTACATACGGACAAGATTATTTCTATTCTCGTCTCTTCACGTCATAATGACCCAGTTACGTGTCAATTTGAATAACAATACCTATTCACTGGACGAAATGTATTAAAGAAAATCTAAAAAGACACTAAAATCTCTTAAGAATAAAGAAACAAATGAAATAAAACTACAAAAAAATTAAGTAATTCGTAATTCTTCTTTGAGGGGTTCAAGGTACGCATGCGTGAAACGGAGCTTCACGCAAGCGCGGTACAAACGTCAAATCTATTTCAGTAAAGCTTAGGAGACGAGCTTATAAAACCGCTTTTAAATTAAATAATATACAAAAACGAATTGTAAATACACTAAAAAGATAACAGTGCGTGATTGAAGTGTTAAACGCGTATAATGTGCACACAAACGACTTCAACATGTTAAGAATAAGAGTGATATTCCAAAATGCAGCATTGCGACGAATCGATTCGAACGTTCCCTGATGCCAAATACAGAATTTAGTGTCAAATATACAGAATGGAGCCTTTGATAGATAGGAACAACTTCGCCATCAGCGCGATGGTCACCGTGGCTATGCAGATATTATTCTTCACTATAGCTTCGCTGTTCCAGAATGATAAAGTGACTGACTTCACTGGCGGGGCTAACTTTATTATTATAGCCTTGCTTACCTTCTTTCTCGGGCAAGGCGGCTCCCATCTGAAGAGTTATGACAGCAGGCAGTTGATGGTAACAGCCTTCGTATGCCTCTGGGGTGTCAGACTCTCTGGTTACCTCATCTATAGGATCTACCATATAGGTAGAGATAAACAGTTCGAAGATCGTAAGAGCAATACGCTACGGTTTGCGGTGTTCTATACATTTCAGGCAGTGTGGGTGTATATTGTGAGTTTGCCAGTTATTATCATGAATTCACCGCATCACTCCTTTCCTAAGTCCCCGAAGACGATGACGACTTTGGACTCAGCTGGCGCAGGGATTTTTGTCATTGGACTGTTGATCGAAACATATGCTGATCTACAGAAGTTTGCGTTTAGACAGGAACCAGCGAACCAAGGAAAATGGTGTAACGATGGACTCTGGGGACTGTCAAGACATCCCAACTACTTTGGTGAAGTGGTTCTCTGGTGGGGAATTTTCATAATATCTTTAAATGTGATAAACGGCATCGAATGGATCGCGATACTATCACCATTATTTACGACAGCGATCATATTGTTCTTATCTGGCATACCACTGCTCGAACGATCGGCGGACGAAAAATACAGAGATAACCCAGATTATTTGTATTATAAGGCATCGACTTCGCCCTTGATACCGATTCCACCTGCAATTTACGTGGAAGTACCGCGATTCTTGAAATTCGTCATGTGCTGCGAGTTCCCGATCTATGACTCGACTACTGACGAGTTCCCAGCTCCAACCATCGTAACCGAGACAACCAGCATCTCTATGGTTCAGTCTCAGACATAGCTAACAAACGCCGCGCGCGATCTCGCCGCGGCTAACGACCAAATAATCAAGAACCCTAATCAGAAACAATTGTGATACACAGCCGAGGACAGACAACACCGGCTGCCAAACTCGTTGCCACTCAAACAAAATAACACTGTAGATATGAACCTTCATAATAGTTATATGGAAAACATTAAGAAAAGTAAACACATAGCCTTAGGACTGATAGAAGAGACGAGGGATTATAGCGCTGTGAACACACCTGATAATGATATTGAAAAGAGCATAGACTTAGCTGTGCCTAGTACTAGTCATGCAAAACGACCTACAGAGATAGTTAAATATGGGAAAATTACTTTTAATACAACTGCGATATTGCATCACTATCCTCAAGTATCTAATAACGAACTGAAATTACATACCACTAAGGGTGCCAAGAAAAAAACTGACTTGAATCTCCAAGAGCCTAAAGTAGATAATAATAATGAATCGACTCCAGAAGAGGTAGTAGTAGATATTATAAAGAAAGATAATTATAATAACAACGATACAGCTAAGGTTGACGTAACGACTGACAATGCTATTGAAGTAGTGAACCAACCGGTGAAATTTACAGAAGAAAAGCTTGTATGAGATTGGGAGTCAACTTTTTACTCTGTACATTTTAGATTGTGTAGATTTTGGCATCGATACTTGAAGCCTACATGGACATATCGCGATGGATGTTAAGACTGGCCACAGAGTAACAAATGTATCAGAGAGACAATTTAGATGTGATAAGTGTAAAGTCCTCATACCATAGATGAAATCCGTCTCACTTAGTATAAATGTTAGATTTCCAGATATAAGAATTAATTATAAAATATTAATTAAAGATCTAGAAGAGTATGTTATTGGTAAGTTTTTGAAACGTATTTGCATGATTTTCTAATTTCATAAAAAAAAAAACAATTAGAGCACTGTGATCATTTGTTTTTTCTCCATCGAACTTTATATTTTTATGTTTGAACCTTATCTGCACCGATTTGTAGTGCTATTAGCAAACACACGACATATTTCTTATCTATCACACGAAACAGCGCATTTAAAATAATGACTTCGTTAAGGTAAACTCATTTATAAAATTTTTGCTCCTTCTGGTTTAGTGGTTTTATAGTTTAAAATATTTTTAATACCGGCTCTCTGTTCTACCTGATGATAAGTTCTTTTTTTTTTTGCTCAGTTTATGGCAGTCCACTGCTGGATATGGGCCTTTCCCAAGTTGCGCCACAACACTCGGTTCAGTTTACCATTTATTTTTTCAGAAAACTTACTGTCGAATTATATACCTAAAAAATAATGTAAATAATGTAATGTAAATAATGTATGTTAACCCATTTTAACAATAATATCCTGTAATTCACGTCCGCGTTACGTGAACGTGTCTTGATCTGATATCGCATTGCGCCCATGACATAGAGGAAAAGTCTTAGGTGCCTGAATTTTAACTGGCACTCGTGCCCTTTCGAACTTAAACACATCAATGCTGCTTTGCGGCAGAATTACGCATGGTGGCAGTATCAAAGCTGCATATTATAAAGCTGAAGGTGTTTCTGTCCGTAAGTACACTTATAACTTGAGATCCATTTATTCGATTTTAGTGATTCTTACTTCAATTGGTACTTATTTTCTCTGACTAAGTTTTAATAAATTATATTCCATGCGAGCGTAGATGCGACCAATGCCAGTCTTATTTGAGGTGACGTGTCAAGATTTAGGTATTTTTCCATAATCCGTTTTTAGCCCTAAAAGAAATATCTAGACAAATTCATACAAAACAGTGGAAAATAATGTAAAGTAATTGTATATTCATGTCATTGAATTGATAAGCACCAGTCGAATGATAAGAAGTTATTGATAAACTTGTCTGCGATAAACAATAGGAATAGAGAACTTATATTAGTGAAAGACATTTTGAGTGACTTTGTTTGATAACTATTATGTTATTGCATTTCTACGGATAACACTTACACTGTTTGTCCAGCGCACAAAGAGAAACGAGATTATTTGACCCAACGTGACGTCTCGGTGGTGGCGTGCGGCGGACACGTGCCCATAATAAAAGTATGTATCGCAACTTCGGCGCCGTATCTCGTGTCTCGTTGACGTCTCGTAGATGGTGTGGTGGACAAACGGCCTTAGAAGTAAACATAAAAAGTAACGCTTTGACCGATTTTTGGGTAGATTCAAAACGCACTATAGACCATGTAAGGCACCTAACAAAGAATGTACTAACTTTATTCTTTCTGTGGGTATAAAGTAAAGAAACGGACACGTTTTCCTCCTTTTCTCCTAGGTATGAAGTAAGGCGGATAGAATATACTTAGTATTATTTTTAGCGCTAATAACAACTGGCAGACATGAAATTTAACGCACTCTTGAAAGGAATTCAGTTGTAAGACATGTGATCGAAACTCAGCCACTAATCTACCAACGGATGTGGGAGTTGATAGATATATTATCTATCAGATATATTATCGATCACAAATAGTATTTGCTAAGACATTTGGTGTTTAAAGAAACCCTGTAGGTACAGTACAGATGACATAATTATGTTAGTACACACGAAGTAGTGAACCATCGGCAGAAACTGAAAATTATTTATATTTCTTCCCTCAAGAACGTCGCATCCGAATTGACAAATGCTAAGATAATCCTTATACCGGTTTACTTACAAATCATTTGAAGTTGACAGAGTTAGAATTAATTGTAATTATGTCTCTGTGCGTCACTGTGCCACACGATATCACTTTAGTATAATAGTGTACTCGTAGTCGAGCGTCACTTAATTACTTGCCACTGTTACATAATTATAGTCTATATAAATAGATCTTGACTAGCTTTGGTTTAATTGTGTCTATCGAGTCAAATCAAATCAAAAGTCATTTATTCAAATTAGGGTGAGAATCAGCACTTTTCGAACGTCAAAATTACATAAGACAGTCTCCCAAAAACGCCCGACCTTCACCACTTCCTAGTGCTTACGCTGGGAAGAAGAAGTGGCCGCAACAAAATGTCCAGCATCACAACTGTCTATTTATATGATAATTATATCTTTGGTCAGGTTAAGTGAACAAAAAGTAGACGCTGTATGTATACAAATGTGCCTAAATATATTTTTCACTTACAAACTTAAAAATGGTGTCTTGCTAGAAAACTTGGTCGAAGAAATTGCTGAGGGTGGGGTACTGAGTTCGAATTGAAGAGAAATTTTCAGTAGCAAGCCCGGAGTCCCACTTTTTGCCCGGCTAGTGACAACATGCAATTATTGTATTACGTCATGATGACATGACATAAAATATAAATTATGAAATGTGAGGATAAATACCTCTGCCATACAACATGTAGATATTCACTAGAAAATTGACAATTCTTATCTTATGTTTACTTCACATGGGCCTCTCAATGACCGCTACAAGTGATAGTCATAGGAGACATCGCTGTCATTATCTTTTCAACCGGTAATACACCAATATCCTCACTCAAATGACAGCACACAATTCGAAAACGAACTCGAATTTGTTTTTATCAATCATCATGGATTCACCCCGACAATATTCGAATTTCGAAGTGATGATTTAGTGAATAAAGCCAGGAATATACATACTAGGTACGTAACTTGCACAAAAATGTGCAAGAAGCATACCCATGTTATCACCAATCAGCAGTTGTTATTAGTGGTGGGTCGTTGTCGAATTTTTGACGGACGAAACGCAACCGTTTTCCCGACGACTAAAACGGTTGCAAGAAATGGTCGTCGTTGCAACTGGTTTGAAGACGGCTTAGAGGACGAAACTTATCCAACGTGGAACAGAATTGTGTTTTCGTCTTTTCGACGTTTTCGTCGAGTGAAATAGTTGCAGTTACCTTAGTTCTTACAACTATCGACGATTTGAAATGTATGAAATGATTGACTAAATGCGTACATATAATTTGTTTTATCGATCGACTTTACTATATTGAACTGGCTGAGTGGCCCAAAAAAAAATGTACTTAAACAAATAATAAAATAATATCCACACGATGCTCTCATTAGCTCGAATTCCAAGAAATTTTGCGATTATCCCAATTCATTGTTCATGCAAGTCGACTTTGAACTTTAAGGCAACAACCATAAGCTTGCACAGGGTTGACCGTCGCATCACGAACGACAGCATTGACAGAAAGTTCGCTTTTTATTGTAAGGACTGTTTTGTAAACGAACGCGGCACGAGACGACGCGACGGACGAGAGGAATGTGATATTATATTATCACACTCGTCTCGTTACCTCGTCCGTCGCGACGTCGTCGTCGTTGAATCATTGCGTTATCGACTGTATTTTCATAGACGTAAAATAAAGAAAATCACACTAAATAATTCGAAAACTGGTTTGCGCAACGAAGACTGTTTGAACCCAGGACGTAAAACGGTCTCATCGTCGCAGAACACAAAACGGTCTTTGGAAACGGTTCGTCGTCGCAACGCCCACTCCTAGTTGTTATTGCACAATGGCATGCAAGCTATGTCCATTACTTCGAAGCAAGCTATTTCTATTATTATTACATTTGTGCAAATTGCTGGCATGATGTGTATTCCTGACACAGCTTTAACTTTACCTGTATTTTAAAGCTAGATTATATTTTCAAATACGTAATTCCTAAAGATGTATTAGAAAGATAATCATTGCACATGACCTTCAAATAGGAGATAAACATTGATCTATTATAAGATCGGATGAGCATGTTTATCGACGATGTTGTTTATGTTCAGCACGCCATTAATTTATATTACGCATTTTATATTTTCTCTTAGTCTCTTACTTTTACTTGTGACTTTTTTTTTTTTTTTTTAAAAACGTTGCCCCACACTAGGAATTTCTTCCTGTATCGTGGGTGCGTTCACAAACATAGAACTCACAAACACAAACACCCAGACCCGGAACAATTACTTGCAGATCATACAAATATTTGTTCCGTGCGGGGATCGAACCCGCGACACGCTGCGCAGCAGTCGATTGCACAGCCATTACGCCAACCGTGTCGTCAACTTTGGTTACGTTATTCTGAATAATAACATCATTTTCGTCATATTTAACATGCAAAATTCCACTGCTGAGCTTAAGCGTCCCTTTTTATGCCATCAAACTAGGTCCTGTCACAATTTGGTGTTCATTTTTATCTTTTCGATGTTTTCTGTACTTATCTTCTAGAAAAATGTCCTTCTACTAAGTATAGACCGATTGTTTTACAAAATAGTTAAGATATTTGTCTGGACTGAATTATGTACAAGACTAAATAAAGTAATCATTTATAAGCATATGTAAGCAGTGCTACCTATGCCAAAGCCATCTTGTTTCTTTGTTCCTAAACTAGAATACTCTACTGATATACTTGTAATTAATCTGTCATAGTCAGGCAATTTTTTATTGTTCTCTGAAACCCTGAAAAAGTAGGTTCTGTATACATTTTTATAGTCTTCTGTCATTGTTTCCAGTTTGGAAGTGACACAGATCACCAGGACAGCTGTCTGCAACATCCAGTGGCCTGAGTATGAGAACTGCGTGGAGCTGACCTTCGGGGTTCCCCTCCATTATGAAGAGGAGCCAGAAGAGCCGAGGCTTAACGCCCAAGACCTGGACGATATGTGGACTAGCTATATTATCAAGGAGGAGTTCTCTGAGAGACTGCGTTCGTTGGGTATCACGGTGAGTCGTTCTTTTCTAATGGTATGATGAGGTTCATTCGGTTTCTCTCCCGTTTACTTGTACAAGACAACCCAGGGTGTCACTGATATAGACAGGAGTCTCCAGTTGTGTCGACTCTTAAAATGCATTACTAATGCCACTGTAGTCATCTTGTTACCATTATATTAAGTGATATGAGTTCAACGAGAGAAGTCTAGAAATAATATCACGTCATTACTACCTTTTTTGTGTATTTATCATCATACTTCTCTCCACTTCGTATCTTTAAATCTTCTGTCAAGACCAATGTGCTGATACGACTCTAACTACCCAATAGTATTTTTTGTAACTTCTCCTCTTTGCTTACTTCTTTTCCCTTTTAACTTGACTTTTGCCACAGTCCTGTCTGTTCTGCTGTCGATTCACAACTCACCACTGTTTGAATTTTGAAATTGTGACTGTGTGATTTTGAAAACAACAGGTATTGGCGGGTAATGGAGAGTAGTAAAAAACTTTTGAGTATGAATGTAGATGTCTATAAGAGTAGGGGAACACCACGAAACGATGGATGGGCTGTGTGAAAGACGACATGGCTAGAAAGGGGTGACTACCGAAGTGACGACTAATAGAGAAGTATTACATGGAAGTACAACATGTATAAATGTTGCGCCGACCCCACAGAAACCTAAATAATAAGGCAAACTATTTAGATTTATGTGGCCAACCCCAAATAAATTGGGAATGGCAAGAGATGATGATATTTTCTTTACTAATATCGTGTGCTATAATTTCCAGGAGTACGCGATACCCAACGACCGCACGGTGCTGATGGTGTGGCTGGTGATCGCCGCCGGGGTGCTCATCTCCATGGCCATGCTCGCCTTCGCACTCTGGCGGTTCAGCTGCTTCGAGGATTATACTAGGTGAGTTGAATGGACGTGGTTTAAATTTTATTTTATTTCCGATGGTATGAGAGCTACACTGCATGAATAAGACTATATCATTAATGTTGAAGGTCAAACATCTGAATGAGAGACATTGTCTTCTACACAGTGAAGGAATTTCTTGTACAATTACTTCTAAGTAATAGTGAAGCTGTTTTCTAAATAAAGGTTTTATGACAGACTAGCGTTATAAAAGTAATTCCTAGACAGACCAGACTAAAGAAGATTGGCATGTTAACGTAAATGTGCAACGCTTTGTTTTCGGATACGTGTAACAATGATACATCTGAACTATGGCACATAGAAAAAGCTCCTAACTTTGACAAACTGAAACTCAATGCAATCGTATCTAATAGTGAGTCTAGTATTTCACTGTTTTAATAAAATTGAGCGACTTCAAAACTTTTGCATAAGATTTATATATTTGGCTTACGCAAATATGATCACATTTTTGAATTTCGTACAAAGCTCAAGTGGCTTCCCATACGTCCTCGCCAGAATTCTCATACCTTGTTTCAGCTCTACAGTATTCTCTACAGTAGTCTGTTCAATCCTACAACCCCCTCTTATCTTCAAGAACATTTCAATTTCCTTCATGACACTCACAATATATATCTGAGGTCATCGGAAAACTTAAGACTACAGATGCCACCGGTGAATTCCACCAGTTTCTATGATAAACCTTTTACAGTTCAAGTTAGTTAGTTTTAACTTCAAAATATTGAGCACGCCTTATCACATTCCACAACTGTACTGGGTTGTGGAATGCCTTACCCGTGTCGATAAAGCGTGCACAATCTTCGTCCATTTTTTTTTAATCATGGTAAAAAGCTCTTTCTCTCTCCATATACATATTTTAATTTTTTGTTCTTCGCACTTGTTTCCTGATTATTATTAATACATAATATAGATAAGTTTAATATGTTTTAAGTCTGTATATATTTATTGTATATATGTAAATGGTACACCACAGACTACCTGCAGTATTATCTTTCCTCCCCGTTAATCCATCCAAAGGTTGTCTTTAAAAGATCGCGTTTAACGATAAAACGGCCCATTGTGTCACCATATGTAAAATTTCTACACTTTTATCTGTAATTTTTATGGTGTACATAATAAAGAGTATTCTATTATATTCTATTAACAGTAAAAATTCCAACATTATAACCGAAATTTGGCATTTTATTTTCATTTCAATTCTGTGACCTTATAATTTGTACCTACTCATACGTTTATTTCAATTGCATTTGACATTTTATTATTATTCTGATCTATGTTGTGATTTTTTTTTTTTTTTTAATTTTACGTAATATGGGTTTTTCCTGAATTATAAATTCATTTTATTTATTAAAGTTTTTATAACAGGTAAAACTGCAGTTGTTCAGGAACAAAACTCCAATTCCTTCTCGTTCATTCGTATAGTCAGAATCTTACGTTCTACAAACTAAACAACTGCTAAACCTTTCCAGAATGCAAGCGTACGGCGACACAGACAGCATACAGAATGAGAAGCGTCACCTGGACCTGTACCCCACCCCCCACCAGACGCTCCCGCCACTCTACTCCGAGAACGACTACAAGTGGGCTGATGACAAGTACGACGACTCGACCAGAGGTTAGTAACAATTATGTAACAAACAAGATGACGGTCCACCTGGGCCCTATTTAATATAACTGACAATGCGACATATCTGACATAAACTTACAAAGTAGGGTCTTACGCTCATTTTTGAAAAGTGTCTTAATTAAATTCTATAGAGCTAATGTTCCCAAAAAAAATCACAAAATTTTTATTCAATCGATAAGTGCCATAAAAATGCATTTAAATTCTACATTTTCAAATTTCGCGCGTAGTTTGACGAAAACGCTGGACGCAGTGGACGCCATGTTGCTCTGTGGTCATGATGTCACTTGGCTATGTAAAGAAATGAGCTGATCTATTATCTAACTATCAGTTGACAGTTGAGTTTTAGTTTACATAGCGGTATGACGTAATAACATGGCGGCTACTATTTCATGGTGTAATTAACAGATTAGAAAAACTGAAAACATTGAATTGAATTTTTAAATTTATTTTGTTATTTTATGAACTAAAAGTAACATTTTCCGACTCCTTTTTGCCTAAACTATCTTAATAATCTATTTATAGAATTTTTGTCGTATATAGTAAAATACCCTATTGGCACATTTTCAGCAGAAAATTTATGTAAGAAACTTGTAAAATTGTCGAAAAATCACCTGTCGCCTGTCGGTTTTATTAAATAGGGTCCTGGTAGTAAGACGCTGCCTGCGGGCATCTGCAACATAGAAGCATCGCGTATGCGCTACCATGCATGCTTGCAGGAATAAGCCTACACTTATTCCTGCAAGCAGTTTTGTTTTTCCGAGTAGTTGTGGCAGCGCCCTTGACGAGCTCATACAACAAACATTAGAAATTTTCACAAACATGCAGCTAGCTCTTCTAAAATGGATAGCAGCATTTAACTACAAACTACTGAATAGCAGTTTTGGGGGCTAAATGGCTACAAACATCTTGTCCATCGGTCGTTTATGGTGTGTTGCTTTGCGGTGACTTTCAATTTCTTACATTTTCATTTTCTCTTATTCCAGTGGACATGGGAGGCTTCGCAAACAGGAGTTACATCCGGGACGAGCTCTTCGACCTTGACTCGGACGAGGATGTCATCACGCCCCGTGACAGGTACTTATTGTGATGGCATAAGGTTTAAATTGATTTAATTTGCTCGTCATGGAAAGTAATAAAGCTGAAATTTAAATAGAGCGATTTTCTTTAATACAGCCTTTGAGAACGTTGAGCAGCATTCTATGCCTCAAAAAATTTGTGAATTCGTTCTGGTTCTGAATTTTTAATGGTGCATGTTTTTTGTTGTCTTACTTAGAGACTGTTTTTACTACTTTATGTAATTTCCGAATACTTTGGGGAAGAAGTTGCAATATTTTTGTTTAGGTCATTCAATTGTTTCAATCTATTATTAGTTGATATAGCGTTTACCATATCGTGTCTTCTATCAAATTATTTTTTCCATGATGACCAAATCATTTCTTCGCTGTACTAACCGCAAGGTGTCTAAATCTGGTGTATGTAACTAACCTATCTCTGTTATAAACACTAACCTTACAGGTACACAACAAACGTGTAGCCGACACAGCACCTCCCTAGCGCTTGTGCACAAATGGTACGGAATTAACTAACACTTCATTTATTTTATCTTTTATGTCCTTTATTTATTTATTTAATAACTTATTTTAATATTAACTTCATTATCAATATCAGAACTTCATTTACGATAATTATTCACACCATCCCGACTCCTTAAATGAATGATCATAACAACCTATCTTAAGATTTTTGTTTGTTTATAAAAGGAGAGGATCTCTGGAAGTACTGATCCAATTACAAAAAATCTTTCACTATTGTCTAGTCTCTAGTGTCATAGATCATATACTTATTCACATCATCCCGGTTCCTGAAATGAATGATCATTGAAGTATACTAACCATTCATAATGCCATTTATTCAAATAATTGATATGGCCTTCTTCACCTACAGGAACATCATAATGTTCACTGTACCTTATTTCATTAATTACATTAATACTGGTATTCAGCTGCATCCGATTAGACAAGAAGCCGACCTCAATATAGTTGGGAAAAGGCTAAACAGACCTTATAATTTGTATGAAAATGGTTATAAGGTTATATATATAAATAAGGTCATCATGACTGTGATGACCTTATTTAATTAATTATAACAATTTTTACACCACTAACCTCTGAGTGAGTCACGATTGCCAGAAGTTCACTTGTCCGAAGATCGTTTCTTTCGGCACTTTATTCATTACATTCACTTCATTATCTTTTCACTCCTTTAATTTATCTCTTTTTTTATGTTTCTTTTTTCCTAGAAATTACAAATCATTACCATTAAGGCTGCATTACCGTTCTTCTTAAGCTTTAAATTATTTCAGTGACTTTTAATCTTCTTAAGTAGCTGCATGTGAATAAGACTATTCTGACCTTCTAATAAACTATACACTACACTAACATTAACTATACTACTTTAAGAATTTATTTGCTTATCATTTGCGATTCTAAAAAAAAACCGGCCAAGTGCATGTCGGACCACGCACAATGAAGGGTTCCGTAGTTGGGATGAATTTATCAATATATTTTTTTTTTATCAATTATTTTTTTATTTACAAACTTAACATTGTAGTTAAAAAACATGTTCTTCCATACATTCCAATTGCAAATATAAGTTTGTACGCACAATATTGAGATTTGTTTTTTTTTTATTTTAAGACCATAGATTTCTATAGGTTTTCCTATCTATGGAACTATGTTCTGTATTTTTTTCAAAAATGTAGGCTTAATAGTTTTGTAAATAAGGGGGCAATGGTCAATTATCATCATTTTTCTTAAATAACTTAACAAAAAAAGATTTAAAAAATATATATAGAACTAAAAATTGATATTTTTATCACGATTTCTATCATCAGTACAATACGATCGGATGGATCATGGCCGGTCTGAACATAGGTGGTCCTGACTGACCACCTATGTATGTTCAGACACGTATGCTAGTGTATACTCGTATACACTAACTCAATCTCGCCTCATGTCACCATTTGGTTTGCGCGAAGTACGGACCGGCCATAATTCATAGCCTGTATTGTATTTTGATAAATATAATATTCTTGTATTAAATATTCATTACATACATACATAAACTCACGCCTTCTTCCCATGGGGGTAGGCAGAAACTATAGAACGCCACCTGCTACGATCCTTATATACTCTTTTAAATATTCATTATTCTCTTGTATATTAAATTTCTGCATTAAGTTACCAACAAACACTTATTAGAAGTTATTTTCTTATCTTTTCCTTATTTTTCCATTTTCAGGAAAGGCGCTATCAGTCCGAGGGACTACAATGACGCGTAAGAGGTGTACGTAAGAATATTCCAAAATGTATCGATATCGATAAATCAATTGGATTAATCGATACAATTTATCGTTTTATAAATTCGACAACATATCGCTTTAAACACGTCGTGCATGTTATTTAAATTAGTTTTCGACTGTTTTATCGATATCCATAAGGATTTGTTTGAATTTAAATAACGTAGTTAGTGTAGGCTGTAAGTTTTAACTGTTGATTTTATGTGATTTTTAAATAATGTTAGTTGTTTATGGATACTGTCGATAAAACAATAGTACGGTGAACAGTTTTCATGTAGAAAATAATAATATAAAAAAATAGGTTGCATAAATAAAATTAAATGCATTTAATCATGTATTACTTTGATTTTGATTTTTTGTATTGATTTGATTGGTCTATGATTGATCGTGAATACTATTCACCTTGTTATCTTTTTGTGGCAGTATTCTCCAAGCATATAATGTAATAAATATATAATATACCGTTGTATACTTAATAGATATATAAATATAAATCCATGTAGATATTGTAAAGTACATGATAAAACGTTGTCGTTTTATTATTTTTTATAAAAACATATTTCTTTAACTTCTGTTGTAAATTATTTTAATTTTATATTTCTTTTTGTTTTCAATTTTATTTACGAATAAATGGTTATTTTTTATTTTGTGTTTTTTTTTATTTTATATTTTCTTTTTTTTCAAATCGAATGTGGAAAATAAGTTAAAATAAAGCATAATCGAGTAAAATAGTGACTATAATATAATGTATAATAGAAATTATTCATTATTTAATAGATAAATGTAAAGAAACCATGGTTTTTGTTGCCTAGGGTTGTGTTTTCAGAGTTTATGATAGGGTTGTGACACGTTACCATTCCTAAGATATAGAATTTTCCATATATTTACTCTTCTATTGAGTTTGAAGCATTTTATCAAAATTTATAATTATATCTATATGTGCGATTACGTACCTATCCATTAATATATGAATATAAGTAAATAGTGTATAAAAAATTACATTCAGTTGCCATTCTTGCCAAAAAGTGGCAAAAATAAGCGGCAAGATGAAAATAATAAATTATAAGAAAAGTGAGATTATGAAACATTGCTGCCAGTTAAGATATCTTTGTTAGCGTTGATCGTAGGTACAAGTAAGGAAAAATACGAGAACATAATTTTCAGTTACGTTTAATAAAATGCAGCTGAAAACCAGATTATTATACTATAATGATTATATTTTACACAAAGCCTCAAAATTATGTACAGTGTACGTTAACAAGAATTTAATTGTTTGATCTTTTTCCTATAGGTAATACTCGTATTGTATTAATGTGTAACCACAAAAAGTATTACACATTGGGTACATAATTGTAATGGAACACAATTTGTAGTCAATCAAAAGTATTCTTGTCAATGTATACATCTTTTTGAGGGTGACTGTACCAAAGCAACACGTCAGAAAGTACAGGCCAGTGATTTGTCTCTCGTCCAACATCAGGCAACTAGTCCCGGCAGAAAGTAATGCCACTCAAAAGTAATGTGTTCAGGATGAAAGAGAGAGAAATCACTATTAGCAGCATTGCAGCTTTATCGCTAAAAAGAGACAAAACATCGATAAGAATGTAATTTTTCAAATGCTTAGCCTGCTGAGTATTTTTCAAGAAAAGAGAATTCAGCCGATCCCATATTTATTTTCTAGTATTTACGAGCGGAGAACATGTTTTTGAACTACCTACAATGTCAATTTTTTTTTTTGGAGTAAAATCATCCCATCTACTGAACCCATCATTGTGCGTGGTCCGACAGGACGGTTTCTTTTAAATAACCGCTGAATTTCATCGCTGGTTGCTCTAGAATCATGAACTGAATTCATGACAACAGTTTGCGCGTGGATGTTATGCGAAATTTAATCATATATTGAAAAAAAAATACCGTATATACTTAATGTGGTCACCTCGATACCTGAAGTAAATATAGTTCCTATAGATATACAGGGTGGATTTTTGAGATGGGGCAGTAAGTGCCCTTACTGCCCCATCTACCTTATTCGCTGTTGGTATAGGAATACGGTATCTACGTATCTCGTACGGTGTCCCACAGGGATCAGTCCTGGGGCCGCATCTGTGGGACATCGGATACGACTAGGTGCTGCGCGCCGACCTCCCTAGCGGTGACAGCGTGGTGTACTACGTTGACGACACCTTGCGACATGGAGAGTAGGGTTGTCGCAACCCAGTGCTGGGCACGCCACAATTGCGGCGATAAGTCCCCTCTTTGAGGAGTGGCTAGAGAGGCGCCACTGCCTCCTCACCTTCCGCCTGACGCAGGTCCTCACCGGACACGGCAGCTTCGGGAGGCTCCTGTGTCGGATAAGGCGGGAGGAAACGCCCGGGTGTCACCACTGTGTGGATCGCCTAGAGGACACGGTGGAGCATACAGTGCAGGTCTGCCCGGCTTGGGCAGAGCACTGCCGTGTCCTCGTGGAGGCGATCGGCGGTAGTGATCTCTCGCGTCCGGCCCTGGTTCAGGCCATGGTACGGAGCGAGAGGGCATGGGCAGCCGTCACCTCCTTCTGTGAAGCAGTAATGCTCGCGAAGGAGGAGGTGGGGCGGTTGAGGGAAAGGCAAATTTCGCGCCCTCTCACCCCTAGCAGCCGCAGGAGACGCCCTGGGCGTCTGGAATCCCGGGCGGATTTCCAGCTACTGTAGGCGCGGGCTTGCGGACGATGATCAATGGGTAGCTCACCGTCCAGTTAGGACCAGGCCCGGGTCGACAGCTCGTTGTATTCCACGCGCGCCTCAAAGAGATGTCGTCAGCACAGGTGCACTAGGGCCGATGCCTGCCGGGGTCGCGGGAAGGTACTAAAGGGTTACCGAGGCCCCTGGCAACACAGGCAACGGAAGGAATACGGGTGGGTTTTAGTCAGTAAGAGTCTGACACACCCTCTCGCTCCGCCCAGAGCGGGAGAAGTTATTTGATGATTTCCCACCCAAAACAAAAGGAGACTGTCCTTAACTTATGAGAAATTTTAATCTGCATTTACAGATTTAAAAAAATAAGTTCGGTACTTTTTTTTGGCAAGAAAATAGACCATTTTCACAAAAAACTGTTTTTGGTAACTATGAACCTTCATATAAGGATCAAAAAAGTATATGGGACAAAAAATCGCAAAAAAGCTTTTCCCTTACAAGTCTTCAAAGTTTTATTTTTTTGTTCAGTTTAGACCAGTCTTCATTGTAGCGGCAGTCTTCATCATAAAAAAATAAGTTGGGGTCTCATTTTCTACATTATGTCTGGGAAGTTTTTGGGATTTCTGACTTTTCTAGTACTCAAACCTCAGTTGGTCCGACGGAGTGTTTTAATCCTTGTATGAAAAAGGATTCATTGGCATCAACAAAGACTTTTTTGTGAAATGGCTCATTTTCCTGGTGACTGTAACTTTTTTTTTCAAAATGGGTGAATGTAGAACAAAGTTTCTCAAAAAGTTAAGGGCCGTCTCATAAGACCATTTTCCTGTAGGTACAATAAGTAAGGTAGGTACCTACCCTTACTGCCCCTTCTCAAAAATCCACCCTGTATAGTAGATATATGGATGTTAAATAATTTAAAAATTAAATTCTACGTTTATGGGATGTCCACGTAACCCGCTAAATATTTTTTATAATATAAAAATACGTTATCCAGAATATTCGAAGACCAAATTTTAAGAAAGAAAACCGAAATATACAGGTTGACATTGAAAACATGCGACAAACCGAAATGGGAAATTGTAGTCATCATTATGAACAACTTTAACTAACAGACAAAAGCTGCAAACGAGAAAAAAAATATTGACGAGTTATGCGAATATAAAAGTAAGGAACTGCAGACTTTTTTTTCGTAAGTCCAGGTTTGGTCCCATAGTAAAAGTTGTTCATAATGATGAGTATAATCTCCCATTTCGATTTATACCATGTTTTCCATTTCATCCTGTGTATAAATAGGTTTTTCCATAGGAAACTCTCAGCAGTGTTTCCTCAAAGTGACTAGAAAACATTTGGCGATAAGTGTAAATTCATATTTAATTATTTAATACAAATAATTAAATTCATAAAATAATTTTCAATAATGTGTAAATTCCAGAAAAATGGCTACTGCTATTGTAATTCAGCTATTGTATGTAATTCAATGTGTAGAACATTTAAAATCATTGCCAAATTAAAATACGTTGATGTCAATTTTTTAAGCCAAATTCGATATAATACACCTCGAACGGTTTTATTATTTTAACGATGTCTAGAAGATTCGTGATAAGAATAAGAATATGTAATTACATACCAATATTACGCAATATATTAATTATATTGTAACGTCAAAAATCCTAATAAGTTGTATCACTAGTTACTATACAAGTGTACCTAGTTATAATACAAAATGCTTTCTAAATAATAAAAAAGAGTAAGTATAAACAAAAAATCACATTGTCTACGAAAATGGGAAAAGTCTGGTATTAATATTTAGGCTCTATAAAATTGTTTTTAAAATATATATGTCATTCTTCCTTCTCTAGCTAATAAATTAGAATATTATGTAATGTCATCTAATATTTGTGTTCACGAGTTCCTTAGTTTAATATAAAAAATATATTAATGTTTTTTATTCAACCTTTGTTTAGCTGTATAATTATTATTATGTTCTATTTAGGTCTTATTATATTTATTGACATACATTTTTATTTACGGAAATTTACTGATTATAATAAGTCTGCATACTTCCTTATTATTTTTAAATATTAATTATTTTCATACGAAGAAAACAAAGTTGTTTTGGTCTGAAAATATACAAAATTATTCTACTTATTGTGAAGCCGAAGTTCAAAATTTAAATAAAAAATATTCAAAAATAGAAGCATCATGGTCCTCGCTTAATTTTACAGTGAGGTAAATTTTCGCGGACATTTATTGAAATGAATAAATTATATTTATAAAAAAATTATAATTGATATGACGGGGCACCCCTTTGTACGTACATAACGTAAATATTAAATATCCCGAAAAAATATTTAATTGAATAAATGAGTTTTACGCAAGTGTGCGAGTAAGTGTGACAATGAACACCAAACACTATTCATAATGTATGTGTGAAATGTAATTATTAACGGGCAATAATAAAGTTATGCCTATTAAATGTTACTTTTATTTATTTCCTTATGTTTCTAGCGGTGTATATACCGTTTTTATAGTTGTTCAGCTATAAACCTGTTATTGCAATATGATAGTTAATCATAAAAGCATCTAATGACTTTGTGAACACTCATACTGAGGGTAGGCAGAAACTACAGAACATCAAGTGCTATAAATCTTAAAACTACGCTACACGGACAAGTTTATTCAAGCAAGGGCAAATATTGCCAAAAGTAATGGAGCAATTCTGGAGAAATGATTAATACAAGGTGTCGTTTTGCATCCTCGTCTAATTTCAGAAGGCTGCTATAAAAGACATATAGAATCAAATAAAATTACGATACCTGCTCAATAATAATACATACTTGTTTTTTTTTTAGTTATTTAAGTTTGACTGTACATATTTTAGAATACACCACTTTCACAGAACAGAATCACCCCGTTGCGTATGCGTGAGTGTGTGTGTAAAAGGGCTGAGTGCGGTATCACACGGGCCGCGTTTTAACATGCGTGTCCCACACATACCGATTTCCGAAAAATAAAAAAAGACCTACATATTTTATTATTGATTCGTGTCGAGAATCATTAGCATAGTTACCTCCTTGAATTTGACGAGGATGCAAATCGACACCTTGTATAGAGCAACATAAAATCTTGTCATCGAGCGATACGGAGCAATATTGCTCCACAAATTATTATGTTATAGTAGCTAATACCGTATAATCCGTTATATTTTACTCCACATCAATTAGCAAATACAACTAATACGTTTTAATCTGCAAAAAGTCGCAGCAGCACATAATACTTTGACGAAATAGTGTAAACACAATTTAAAGTGATGTCAAATAAAAATGATAAATAAGTTTCAACGGCGCCATTCTGAATTCAGACGGTTTTCGTATTGTTACTGTATTGGGTTATTCTGAAACATTAGGTACCTGTTGAAAAAGGCAGCTGTCACCAAGGAAAATAAATATATCAATGAACTTGTACTACATATATTTATTTAATATTAAATTTATTTCTAAGTATATGGTACATTAAGCTCTTAATATTAATACACAGCTTATATATTTCCGTTTTCGGTATAGAAATATTAAAATTGAAGTACAATTAATATAATAGTATAATTTAGTTTTAGGTGAAAATAGGTAATGTTTTGTTCAATTATTTATTTACTAAGGCACTTAGTCCCAATATAAACATAATAAATACTTAAAATGCATTACTATCAAAATCAATCTGCCTAGCCATTTCCCAACTATATTGGGGTCGGCTCCAGTCTAACTGAATGAAGCGGAATACCATATTTTTACAAAGAGCGACTGCCTATCTGACCTGCACAACCCAGTTACGGGGCAACACGATACTCCTTACCACATCTGATTGTTAGACTTTCGGGCTTCTGACTACCCGTAACGATAATTACCGTCATTAAAATGAAATACATTAAATCAACATACAACATATGAACACACCCACAGTAGTAAGAGTAGATGCCAGCTGATTTGGGTAAATGACAGAACGAATAAAGCAAGAGATATAAATTATCTCTTATTAATAATGTTACTATTAGAATTAAAGTAGTAATACATTACTCGTAGATTTCATATAATATTTTAGGGCTACACAAAAATATCTGACAGATACCTAACAGATTTACTTTTTATTAAAAAGTTGTCAATGAGTAGATAGTTATTTTTTATTGTAATCTTAACTACTTAAAATATCTGTTTAGGAACCAATTCAAGTACAAACGAAACTTTATACAAAATCCATTACAACATAATTTATGTCACAGCAGTAAGACCACAACTCATTGCGGAATTACCCACATACTCTGCGAGCAAGGTCACTTCAGATCTTGGGCTTAGAGCGCGCGCATCACAATTAGCACAAGATAACGTGATAACGGAGAGATAACGTCAGGGCATCAGCGTTACGAAACTATGGAGACTTTCCTCAGAAAAAATACGTGAAAGTGGTCTTTGAGTGGCGCGATTCTGAATTTAAAATTTTAAAATGAGTTCGATTATTTTTTGAGCTTTGAGTTAGTGTGATTTTTTTGTTGTCTGAGTGTGAATTGATTATAAAATGTGGGATAATTTTTTGTTGTATCCGTGTTTGGAGTTTTGAAGGTAAAAATGAGGAAAAAGTGAGTCTACATTTTCTTTTGCCAAACATTTATTTTAAATACATCCATGCTACTAAATAATTGTAAAATAACTAACTTTGAGATATAAACAAAATGGAAATCGCTACAAAAGACGTAGAATACGAACAAATAAACCAACTATACGATGATTGTCTCAACTATTTAAAAGACAGCAAAAATTATATCGAAGATAATTCAAATTCTATAAAAGATCCTGTTTATGATATTATTAAAGACCAAAAAGACGAAGACCAAATCGAGAAAAAAATGGAAGCAAAAACAGTATACAAACTTGAAAATGAAAAGTCGACCGAAAGTCTTGATTCAATCAAATCAGAACCACGTTCAGACAGACTAAGAAGGCTATCAAAGCAACTACCAAAGATAATAATCACTCAAAGTACGAGTTTAGACTTTAAGAAAGAAGACGTGAAAATGGTGCCTTTGCGCAGTGAAAAGTCAAAAAGCGATCGTGTATTACCAAGGATCGATCGACATTTACCCAGAAGCGATCTTAGCATGCCATTTATCAATCAACATCACCATAATGTATCGACGAAAGTTGATCGGAACCTGTCGACAAATGACAGGAATATGATGCAAGTTGATCGAGTTATGTCGAAAAACGAAATTAGTATGTCGACCATGGATCGTAGGACACCGAAAATGATGATGAAGCCTTTCAATCATGTTCTGCCGGAAAAGAAGAAAGTTGTGCCAAATAAGTAAGTTTAATATATTTTTTTTAAACCTTCCTGGTCTTTAGGTTTTTAGTAAGTTACCTGAAGAGGTTAGGCAGCATCCCTCTAATTATACTAAAACCTGTAATCAGCAAAATCTGTTAAACGAGGTGGTTATGACAATTTCCGGTAGTGGTCATAGGAGAACCATTTGACAATATTCGTCGAAGCTCTGACAGTTGTTTTCCTTTCTCACTTTAGATAAATGTTAAAATATAAATTGGTCTTGAAATCTGGGGAGAGCTTATGTTATTAAATAAGTATTATGTTATTAGATACAGTAGTAATATTGTTATCTTAGTTTATGTTCCTACCTAGTGACTGTCAACTCAAACAGAAACGTTTGGTTGGCATTAATGATAGTCACAAATGACGCACTTTCGAAATCATAGTAGAATGACAAGAAAAGCAGATGATCTTAGTATTTAAACATAACACACATAACATCTCATGCCAGCCTTTATTCTCCGAAGGGACAAGCAGAGGTCTACCTATCAACACACACACCCACATTTCGCTAGTTGTGTTAAAGTCCCAAGTGGGGGCGAGTCTAATGCCATCAACCGGGCATGAATCCAGAATTCGGACTGCTACTGAAAAATTCCAGATAAACACAATAACAGTTTTCCCGACGCGGGAATCGAACCCAAGACCACATGCTCAACAGTAGTGCTTGTAACCACTAGACTAACGAGGCAGTTTTGTGATATTAGTAATTGTAGATGAATTAAAGTACTTAATTGGTACTCCTTAGCGATTAATTTGAATGCAGCCTAAAGATCGCCATAATGAAAAAAAAAAATTAGGATACAGCTAAAATACCTTGCATCAGGCAGAATTGAAAAGTTGGTATCATTCTTTGATTGACGTCACAAATAGTCCGCATTTTTGATCGCAGCAAGATTTCGTTAAAAATTAGCAGTTTAGAACGCGCGGCTTTGTTTGCAAAGTTTATCTTATTAGAGGCATGCATGGATTATGTCAGATTTGTGTTAAGGTCGATGTCACTAGGTAATCTACATTTAGAACATAATCTACTATAATGGCAATCATTATTTCATTTTACAAGAATCCCAGTTCTTTTTTAACATTGTTGTAAGAAGAGATGTTGTCTGAAGTAATGTTTGGAAAACTTGGGAAACAATTTCTACTTGTAGCATTACTATACTTGTAATAGTTAGAACGGTTTACCAGCTATATTGGAATCACTTTCACGATGCATCCTAAATAGGACTGAGCTTCATGTTTTCTCCAGACATTTGATAGACGCCATCCTATATCAAAACTAATAGGCATACGTACGTATGACCCGAAGACAGGCGTGCGACGCGATTCTGGTAGAGCAATTTCTATGAAGTATTCATAGAAACTGTTTTATTAGACTAGCTGTCACTGTGTCTGTGGGAGCCTTTACGACAAGTAGTTTCCCCGTTCTTGAATCTTTGGACAAATAACAATCTCAACACACTCAGTTCATCTTTATCTGTCATCATCATTCATCATTTCTGCTGAATGACGTCCACTGCTGGAAATAGGCCTCCCGCAAGTACCACCACTTCGACCGGGTCTGTGTTTCCCGCATCCAGTGGATTCCTGCGGCCTCACAAGGTCATTGGTCCACTTTGTAAGAGGCCTTACAACGCCACGTCTTCCCGTACGCGGTCGCCAATCCAGAACCTTTCCGCTCCATCGGCCATGTTTCTTGCGAGCAATGTGCCGGAGGGCACATTGCAGAAAAGATGGCCGATGCGACTGCCATTTAAGATTGGTAATTCTTGGGGCTATGTCGGTAACCTTGGTGCGCCTGCGGATCTCTTCATTTCTAATTCGATCACGTAGGGAAACTCCAAGCGTAGCCCTCTCCATTGCCCTTTGAATTACTTTTAGCCTTCGAATACTTTTAGCCCATTGTGAGCCACCACATTTCAGTGCCATAGGTCATCACTAGCAACTCGTACTGGTCAAAGACTTTCGTCTTGACACTGCGGTATGTGGGATGAGAAGATATTGCTTAGCTTCCCGATCGCTGCCCAGCCGACTCGGATTCGACGATTGACACCTTTTTAGAAGTTGGACCTACCAAAACTGGACAGTTTGTCCTAAGTAAACATACTCGTCCTCAACTTCGAGCGTAGCGTCTCCGATCTTTATGAGAGTGGGTGTAACATGGGCATTTGACATAATCTTCGTCTTGTCCATGTTCATTTTAAGACCCACTCTTTCGGAAGCTCTCTGGGGTTATCGAGCATTGTACTGTGGTCCTCCATAGTCTCAGCCATGACAACTATATCGTCGGCAAACAGAAGGTGAGTGATGTACTCGCCATTGATGTTGATGCCTGGCCCTTTCTAGTCCAGAACTTTGAAGACATCATCTATCTCTGTACCTGCCACTGTTAATATCATAAAACAAATTCACTTCTCATGCCTGTCTGTGTGACCGCTTAGATCTTCTAAACTGCACAATTTTGCAGTTTAATGATGCTGAGAACCACTACATACAGTGGTTGATGCAGTTTTTAGTACGCTCATGAAAAGTTCACCAGATTCGCAATTTACCTGGTTCTCAATTTACTGACTGAATTCATCAGATTCTCAACACTGTAGATTCTCAACTCACCAGATTCTTAAATTATCAGCCTTTTATTCACCGGATTCTCAACTCACCAAATGTTGTACAGTTAGGTAAGATATAATGCCGTAATATATTTTGTAGATAACTAGCTAGTTATTTCCTAATTGAAATGCGATAATTATGACGGATTATGACACTAACTTATTGAGATTAAATACCTACATTCCAGTAATAATTATTATTAGACTCGTGCAGCCTGGCGCGACACCAGTAGAACAATTTCTATGTAAACTTCATAGAAATTGTTCTACCGGTGTCGCGTCGCGCGACATATCGCGCCATTTTGCAGGAGCCTTTATGAAATTGGTTTTAATTTTAATTAAAGTTAATAATATAAAGCATTATGCCGTCGCCTGTTATGACGTCTTTGGGCGTTGACTGTCCTTCAAAGTGTTAACTTAAAGTCGAATTATTCATTCACTGGAGCAATCTGACATTGTATTCTAGACTTTTACACTTATTATTATACATTTATGTTACACTTATATAAAACGATTAAACTAAACGATCTCTATTACTATAAATATGACAATTTTATTACACAACGTGACAGCTGGCACATGTCAGATTACTCGAGTGAATGAATAATTCCACTTTAGATATAGCTTAGACATCGCGATGTTTTGACATGGCGGCGTTGCCCCCGTGCCAAGCAGTGGCGGGTCGCTAGTACTGAATATGTTACTAAGTACAGTCCTGTCACAGCTATTTTACATCTCAAACTCAAACTCAAAGCATTTATTTCAAATAAACCAATTACAGGCACTTTTGAATTGTCAAGGGGTCGGTCGGTCAGTCAGAAAGATGAAGCTAGTTGCCCATTCCAAAGCGTAGTAGGTACCTATGGAGAAGAACGAGCAAGAAACTCCACGGCACGACACTATTTTAAATCAACGTATTATGGTTACAAAATATTGTTTACATCATTCATTTTGAAATTATACATGTGAGAACGATGCAAAAAGTAAAAGCGTCCGTAATAAAAAGATTAACAAAACAAAAAAAAAGCAATTCAAAAATTTAAATAAGCCGTGTCAGCTAAGACATGACCAGTCTCAACTGACGGGGGCGCCGTCAGTTGAGACTGGTTCACGTTCACGAACATGACGCATGGATTAGCACCATTCAGCTCAACCATTTTGAAGGGAGCTAAATGATCCAATACACGCGTCATCATCAGCGAGACATTAGATTAAGCACGACATACTCCCAGCCACCAGGGCACATTCAAGTCAATGAAAGACGTATCCAGTAAAAGGCATCTTTATAGTACATAGTACTCACATAACAATGTGCTGTGCAGCTATACAATACTAAGAGATTGAATTTATACAATGCAAAGAGAGTTTTTAAAATATTCAGCAGCTCCAACACTATTTTCAATAGCTGATCAATTAGTTTTTGCGCCCTTGTGGAGCAGGACCAGCGCTCAACACTGGTCTTGCTCCCAAGCATTTTTATCAGTGATGTAATCCCCCAACTTATAATATGCTTGGCTGCATAGTGTGCGTTTTATACAAGATTTAAATTTTGTTTCATTCAGTTGAAGTATGTGGGGAGGTATTTTATTGTAACATTTTAAACAGTACCCCATGAAAGATGAGTCTACTTTAGCCAGCCCGAAACCTGGTTGAACTAATTGGTCCCTATTTCTAGTGATATAATTGTGTCTTTCACCTCTTTTACTAAAAAGATGTAGATTTTTCCTTACGTACATGTTGTTTTCATAGATATATTGACAAATTACCGTCATGATGTTCATTTCTTTAAACAGTTCCCTTAGAGAGTCACACCTGCGGAGGCCATATATGGCTCTGATGGCTCTTTTCTGCTGAATAAAAATAGACTCGATGTCTGCAGCCCGTCCCCATAGTAAAATACCATACGACATACTCGTAATGCTATGAAAGTAACTAAAATATACTAGCCGTGCGGTATCTACATCAGTAAATTGACGGATTTTTCTCACAGCATATGCTGCTGAACTTAGCCGTCCTGCAAGGGAAGTTAAATGAGGCCCCCATTGAAGCCTTGAGCTGAGCGTAATCCCCAGGAAAACAGTTTTATCGACGAATTCTAATTTCTCTTGATTCAATACTACCTCACAAATACTATTTTTGACATTTGGTAAAGAAAATCTTATGCACGTAGTTTTTTCCCATTTAATACTAAATTATTAAGCAGTGAACCAATTTTGCATAACTTTCAAAATCATAGTTTATACTCGTCATATTATGGTTGTAGTTGGGTTGCTGCTGTAAGAGGTCAATTAACTTGACCTTTAGACGATAATTCTCCGAAAATTTGCCATTTTGTTTCCAAGTGGTTTCAGACACCCGCGTCGCACTCGCCCAGGCTACGGCAACCACCCAAAGCGCCTGGTTTCCAAAACTGGCATGGAGAATGTGGCGCTGATCTCCAACGTGCCCTTCGAGAGAATACGGCTACTGAACGATACCTTTCATACATTGGTGAGTCAGATGAATTACAACCTTTATAATTACGAATACCTAAAAATCTCGGCTGGCGTAAAATGGAATGTGTGTGATAGGCTCTATGTAGAAAACAGAATTAGACGGGTAAAAAAAAAATAGAATGTTGTTATTTTATTAGGAATGTTGTGTTATTATTGTAGTTGTTTCATAAACAAAGTTGGTCAAAATTAAAAAGTATATCTTTATGATACCTCCGGGGTGTACAATAAAAAAAATAAAAAAAAAATATAACTATTTTCTAAACTCTCACTGCAGATAACACGAACAACATCATAGTATTTTATTGAAACTCAAATAGGTACCATAACTGCGTCCGACAAGAATTTCATTGGCATTTTAAAACTAACGACGTCCACTAAAATTTAAACTTATAATCAAATTAGAGCTGGAGTTTCAACTTTAGTGTTTTTCCCCTTTTCAATCCTCATTACTACCTACTTTGTATCTTTCTGAGAGGAGTGCCAGTAATCAGTGTATACTTAGGGGTAATTCAAATTGCCGGAAAAGTAGATAGCGCATTTATTATCAGATAATATAATTATATAATCAGTACCTTCATTTATAATGTGGCTAATTTGCACCTTCGTACAGCATGGTCCTAGGGTGTTACTATGGTTACACCATACAATGTTGCGTTTGAGGGGCTGGCTAATTACATAGGGATATCATTTTGTTTGAAGTATCAGTGACTCATGTGTGTGTCATACATTCTTTATATTTCTCATTGTTTTGAATGTTGCTGTTTATTTAATTTCCATCACAAATCAAACAAATATTTACAGTTTTTACAATACGTAGGTACTTACTTCGTTGTTGTCTCATTTATCTTTGAATTTTAATGGATTATGAACTTTCAAAATAGCTGCAAATAGATACGAAACAGTTCAGGAGGAGCTTGCGGTTAACTAATAACAGCCGCACTGGTCGAACCATCAGGTTAAGCTACGCTTGACGGGGTTGGTCTGTGGATGGGTGACCATCTTTACATACCGAGACTCCTCCGTGCTTTGGAAAGCACGTTAAGCCTTTGGTCCTGGCTGTCATTCGTGGATGCGATCGTCAGAAGTCTGAAAGTCTGACAACCATTCTTACGAAGAGGTATCGTATTACTCAGTTACTGGGTTATGCAGTTCAGATAGGCAGTCGCTCCATGTAAAATACTGGTATTCAGCTGCATCCGGTTAGACAGGAAGCCGACCCCAACATAGTTGGGGAAAGTGTAGCCAGATTGATCGGATAGGAAACAGTTCAGTCAACTAATAAGTAAGATAACCAGGCAATCACGACCATCTTTCCGTTAACTTAACATCATCATACTATCAGCTTGGACCCAACCCAAAAAAAGCAAAGTCAAAGATTTGGCTACTCAGTATACGCTCAAGTTTGATTTAAAGTTGATACAAGTTAGCTGCTTTACTACATCTTTTTGACAATATTACCAGCCTTAAGAAGCATCTTTCAATATGCCTTTACCAAATATTCATCAAAGCCCTCCAACCCCACTTCTCTCTCTCCTCTTTCCAGATAAACTTACGCTGGCGCTGGATCGTCATCGGCACCATTGTGGTCCACTTCGCCATCTGGTTAGTCTTCGCTGTGTTTTGGTACATCACTGCTCTGGCCCACTATGACTTCGAACCTGACCCGCCTAAGAGGACCTGTGTTACTGGTGGGAAGGACTTTGTGACGATATTCTTAGCTTCCGTTGAGGCTCAGGTTAGTAAAATTAGGGCTGATTTCTTTCTTAGCCTCAAGATTAAGATTTTACTTTTAGATCTGCTTTGAAGAAGTGTACTTATCATAAATATGGGTGGAAATCATCAAGCATATGAACGTGGAGGCTTTCTATGATAGTTAATTGACATTTTGGACACACATTGGGGAGTTTGTAGCGCCACTTCTTCTTCCCAGCTAAAGCACTAGGAAATGGTGAAGAGCGGGCGTTTTTGGGGGACTGTCTAATTAATTTTGACGTTCAAAAAGTGCTGATTCTCAGCCTAGTTTGAACAAATGGCTTTGGATTTGATTTGATTTATAAAAGCGAGCAGAGGTCAATGTCAGGCCAATGGCGTTGTCCGGACGGTAGTCACGTCTGCACTTATAGTAGAAAGGCACATAGGTATTATCCTTATTTTCACTAAAATATTATCATCAATTAACACCGAGTTGTAAGTATTGTAAATTGGCTAATCTTTTCATCACGACACGAAAAATGACTGTATTATGGAAGGACCTAACGAATGCGAAAGAAAAATATTAAGAAGATGAATTGAAATTATATTTAATTTCTGTTTAAGTAAGTACGTACATATTTAGATCTTTTTTAAGTTTCTACAACGTTTAAACAGGACCAGCACAGGAAAATGCAATAACTCAAGACGAGAAGCAACACAATAATATAATATTAGGGACAACAACAATTGCCCTCGTTCTCAAACGACAGACAGACAGACACACGATCAGATTAGTGGAGATTGCCAGTTATTGCATTAGCTGGATTTACTTCGGTCGCCCACTGCACACACTTAGTGTAATCACATTATAAGGGCCGAGATGGTCAAGTGATACGTTTCAAACAGAAAGCAAAAATGAAAAATATTTTCATGGTTTTGCACAGAGCTGTAATAAAGTTTGGAAATCAATGGTTTAGCCTGACAGTGAAATATGACAAATATGACAGGCTAGATAAGGATAGCAATTCCTAGGTATGCCAGGTATGCTAGGTAGATATGCCAGGGTATAATAGGTAGGCAAGCTTAAAGGACGAAGGAATTATGATTAAGTCAACACTTTTTCTTCTGTTTTATTTTAACGGTTGCAATTACGTTACTTTCTTAGTTCGATATTACTCCCTCCTTTGAACTAAGACGATAAGACAAATTGTCCTAATAACAATGCTGGCATAGAACATCCCGTGACATGTAGACCCCGTTAACTTTCTAACATTGACCTTAAACGACTTCCAACTCTTAAAACACTTATGAAAAGAGTTCAAGATTGGCCTATTCTTGGCAGAATACCACTCGCTACACGGCAAATAGTGCAAGTTAGTTCTTTTGTTGTGTAAACGGTGTAATTTGTGCAGATTAGTTCACAAAACGAACTGGTCGAAGCGTGCCGTAGTTCATACAATGACATTGGTCACCTATGTTGTACTTGAAATGGAAAAGAACTACGATTTGAAGTGTACATTTTGTGTGGTTAGTCCTAGGCAAGCAATACAATGACGAGAATAAGTAATCTGTTGTACACAAAATCCGTTAATCAAAAATACCAAAATTTACAATCTTATCATCCTGTCAAGCAGTGTCTTCGTCTTCAAAAATGAAAATTGCAGCGTATGTTAAAGACATTTGTCTTCCTAACGAATACTCAAGGCAATGATTACATTCATCTGCTGTGTAAAAAGTTTGTGGTCCTAAGATCCGAGTTAATCAGTTACTACCGTATTCCAAGTTTGCACTCAAAAGTTCCGAACACATCTAGTTTTGAGAACAAGGTTTTGTTTTCCTTCAAAATACCATTGACGTTCAAAAGTGCCTTTTATGTGCATATTTGAAATAAATGATTTAACTTTGACTTCTACCAAAATCGCTCTTTAATCCTTCAGTGTACCACACACACGTGGGCGCTAACCAGTCTATCCACGGAGCAATCACGCACAAATAGATTCGTCATTAACTCCGAAACAGCTTGAAATAAGGAAGCCCATACAATTGTCTCAAGGTGTCTGCTGTTAGCTGGGAATGGACCATGATTACTCTTGGTCCTAGGAGACGGATTCCCAAAGTGTTGGAGTGGGTGTAAAGGTGACTTTGGAGTGTGGAACAAAATTAGGATGGGCAATAAACACACTGACACTGATTGTGAAGACCAGTAGATCTATTCTGTAATAAACTCACCCTCAAAACTTAGTTGAAGCGAAATGCTGTCAATAGTGTAATTCCCTAGCATCAGGTGGAACGACAGCTCACTTCAAGCTTACTTCACCTAAGTTTTCAAGGCAACATTTTTACTGAAAAGTCCGGCTGGTTATCCAACAATTGCAAAGTTGTAACAGACTGACCAGACAGACCGTTGTAATTTACGACGAATGTAAACCCTCAAAATAAGAGATAATTAATTAGTTACAACATTGACAGTTCATAAATTATGGAAATGTAATGAAATGAAATGAAATTACTAATCACTTTATAATATTTTTTGGCACGGTTTCTTTTCTTATCTTATATATCTGTTAGGACACAGATATTTGTTATTTATTAGTAATAATAGTGTTTGTTAATATTGTTAGTACCAATCACCCTCCGCAAAAACTGCTTTACAATTGGAGAGCAGAAACTCTCCGCTACAGTTCTCTATTAATTTCCCTGCAAGTTAAGAGGCTGACAACACCTAAAGCGCCTTCACTGTTGGACTGCATAGAAAAGAAAGAGAAGCGCGATGACACTGGTAATTTATTGCAAAATATGAAGCAATTATCTATTTACAAAAAATCTATTGATTGGATAAAAAAATTAAAACACTGGTGGTGGCTTGTAGAATAATCTGACAAAAAATCAGAATGATTGCATGTTTAAATGGTTTTTAATCGTTAAGAGATTTTTTCAGAGGTATCTTCGTGATTTTTTTTTCTATCGTATCATATTAGTTGTATTTTGTTTTCAACACACTGTCTACCTAGCAAATATCCTGAAGAATATCATACATTTTTCTGATTTTGTTTACTGCAGTGGATTATATACTTTTAGGCATTATAAAACTTGCGTTTAGCTCCTGTAGTCCCCTTAAGTTAGGTGCCGAAATAAACTTCAGTCGGACCATTTTCTGCAAATGCGGAATTTCCGATCAAGTCCCAACACTTTACGTCGCCATATTACAGACAAGATCCAATTAGTCCAATCTATTACCGCCAAAGACTAAATTGTGGCAATCAAGGACTATTGAGTGTCGCATCCTCTTTACGGGAATTAGCTGCAGAGAGCGTTGATCGTGAAATTGGGGATGTCTTTGTGTGTGAGCGGAAAGTGGATTGGTTCGGAGCGAGTGTCGTTACTGGTAAAATTTACGACTGGTTACTTTAACTCTGTTTCAATAACAAATTCACTTAGGTATATCGAAAAAGCCGAGGAAGCGACGCGCGTAATAGGTACATCGACCCCTAAACGTGCCTATTCAGCAATAGTCGCCAAGATGAAACCTGCTGTGTCGCAAACAAAACGACAAGCAGAGAAACCTAAAGGGGGAAAGCAGAGTCGCTCAGCATCGATTGGGAATAAAGGCGCTGTGATAGACCACAAACAGTAGGGTCCACCGAAGATCACTTGCGATGAGGACGGCTTCATCAAGGTGGAGAGAAAGAAGAGGAAGCCTACTTATCGCAACCAGCGTGGGACAGCGCCTGCAGGTACTAACATGCTGCTACGTCCTGCAGTACCGACGACGCAGCTGTGCGTGTCCCGTTTGCACCACTCTACGAAGACTGAAGACATCGTAGAGTATATACGGGTGAAGACCAACTGGACCTTGAGGGTGGAGAAGTTGGAGGCGCGCCATAACACCAATTTCAAGTCGTTTGTAGTGCGTGTTCCGACTCATCAATTGGTGACCTTCCTCAAGGAAGAGTTTTGGCCGAAAGATGTGCTGTGTCGGCGTTTCCACGGTCGGCTACACGACACCTCGCAGCGTAACACGACGCCGTCACTTCGTGTGCAGTAGTTTTCAAGTTTTTTTTGTAGAAAATATGTATTAGTTTATAGTTATTGTTTTTATACTTATGTATTGTGTTTTTATGGGCCTTAGTTGTCTGAAATAAAGGATATTATTATTATATTATTATTACATCAGTTAGTAGAAATTTTATCACCGAATAGATATTTATCTGTTCTGCAGTATTTTTATTGTTTTTTACCTCCTCTCTGTGGGTGAAATAAGCGCCTCTGCCTCTTCGGGAGTCGGTGCAGCTGTCATGCAAGGTTACGTTATGTTATAACACGAAAATAAGTAGGTAGTGGTCTGTAACGATTCTGTTCTATCTTTTTCAGACTACGATTGGATTTGGGGATCGAGCTATAGATGAAGAATGCCCGGAGTCGATATTCCTGTTCATCATGCAGGTAAAGTTGGTTGTTCTTATCAGATATCTAGCCTTTTCCTCACATCATCATCTGCCTAGCCTTTTCCCAATTACGTTGAGGTCGGCTGGATGCAGCTGAATACCAGTATTTTACATGGAGCGACTGCCTATATGACCTCCACAACTCAGTTACTGGGTCATACGATACCCCTTGGTAAGACTGGTTGTCAGACTTTCGGGCTTTTGACGACCCATAACGACTGTCAAAGATCCACGAATGACAGCCGGGACCAACGGCTTAACGTGCTTTCCGAGGCACGGAGAGGTCTTGGTATGTAAAGATGGTCACCCATCCACGGACCAACCGCGGCAAGCGTAGCTTAACCTGTTCGATTGACCCGTGCGGCTGTTATTATTTAGCCACAAGCCCCTCTTAACTCTTACATAACAGGTAGATATCTAACCTGCCTTTACTGTAGTCAATGGGTGGTCACTTGGTCATGGGGTACCATGATCCAGTAAACACTAAGGTACTTTATTGATCAAAGTACAATATTATTTATGTATTTATATATACTTTATACCTTACCAATACCTATATCATAACAATAATAATAATGAATTATGTAAGAAAGTATAGGTAGGTAATAATTTTCAGTATTGAACAACTGTAATACAGAACATACATTATATAAATATTTATTTACTGCAGTGAAGGTCGCTCATTGTTAACTAGAATAATAGAAATCGTGTAATTATGTCAATGCACAACAGATGGTAAATAATTACTATTACGGGTTGTATTTAATTTTACTGCGAGCAGCGCCATCTAGTTAAGATTACTAGAATTGTTTGAGAATTTAAAAGTTAGTTTTGTCACTAGATGGCGTTAGTGATCCCAAATCAAGCTTTGTTAGGTCTGCTGTATGAAGTGAAAAGGAACCCAGTAGCTATTGTGTACTTTTAGGAAACGCAGAGCTGCTAGGTATCCTGGTAGATTGTTGAAATACCGTACTTTTTATAGAATTTGCTTACAGAAAGACACCGTATCATATCTAAATCTAGGGCATAGACGAACTTTTATTCTGGACTTTTGGCCTATGGCTTGCAACTTCATTTCAGCTAATCCTGGGCACCGGTCTCTCAGGCGTGCTGACGTGTGTCGTTTACGCTAAGTTGACGAGACCAGAGAAACTCTCCCGTGATGGCGTTGGATTCAGTAAGAAGGCTGTGGTAAGCTAAACAAAATGTATATCAATGACTGATCGCTACTGTGCCCAAAACGGTAGGTAGGTCAGGACCAAATTTTTGACGTATTGCAAAACGGAAATGGGACCCAGGTGTGTAAAAAAAATCACCGTTGTAGTTGTCAAGTATCTTAGTCCCTGATTCATCATCTGGCTGCCTCTTCCTACAATGCGATCGGGTTCCCGTCTAACCAGCTCCAACTGATTATAATATTGAGAGACATGCCATCTGACCTCGTAGTGCCTGCATCTAATCGGTTACCACTTTCGGACATCTGACTAGTGATCACAAAACTTTTTTTGTAATGATATACCATGCTGCTAATGTGTGACTGAACACTGTTACTTCGGCCAGCCCTAACCTGAAGTTTAAGATATCCAAGACAGTCCATCTTTGAATCATCTCCATCCACTACTGAACACAACAGCCGTTATGTCATTCTTATTGCTAGGTACCTCTTTCAGATCAGCATGCGTGACGGTCGCCTCTGCCTGATGCTGAGGGTGTGGGATCTCAACTACGACCACATCATCAGCTCCGAGTTCACGGCACACTTTGTTAATACTTACAGGTGACGTAATAATAACTTTACACATAGTTTAATTTCTTATAGCTTTAGATTCAAATTTCAATGTGCACTAAGCATCTTAGGTGCTACCACAAATTTTGGTTCGTGCTACAGTCAAACTACTGCATTAGTATAGAAGAACGCACGTCAGTGATATCAGTTTGACCTTCAGCCATCTAGTTGTTGTATAAGGAGTTTAAATAGAATACGAAGCCAGCTTAAACTAGTTTTGTTACTCCACTCCATTGCAAAGATTTTACCAACATCAAAATCATTAAGCTTTCCTTATTAATGGAGTCAAAATGTTTTCTCCGTTTTCTTCTCGATGCATAATAAAATAAGTTCCGTTCAGACTACCTGCTAATATTGATTATAGTGCTTATATAAAATTAATTTTAATCATCAATACACGTCTCCTCCTTCATCTTTCGTCCGATTACATTTAACAACCCCTATTCATTGCCGTATCAGAACCAAAGAAGGCGAAGTGATCCGCTACTACGCGCGCAGTTTAACTCTCCAACAACGCCAATTCCTCCTCTGGCCGGTCACGTTGGTACACGTCATCGATGCCACCAGCCCGCTGTTCGGATATACATTGATAACTCATAACAGGTTAGAGTACCTTATACTTATTAGCGTAAGCATAATCAGCCTATAATGTCTCCACTGCTGGGACATAGAAGTCCCCTCTCTGCGAGAGGGAGTGCACCGTAATCCACCACGGGGGCACCGTGCGGGTGGATGTCACATTTCTTCAAATTTGTACCTAATACAAGTGTGTTGTAGCTGGATAAAAAAATGACCCAGCTGTCTTCAATTTTTGGGCAACTTAGATGTATTTAGACTTATTAGACGATACTGACGATCTAGTGGTCAAAAGTAACAGTAACTACCGAACGTGGAGTTCGATTACGGTTCGATCATCGGCTTGGTTTTTAGGATATTCTTAGTAACAACTACGATTTGTACCCGGCTGAGAGCAATAGCTGCCTCGTCGGTCTAGTGGTCGCAAGCGCTACTGCTGGATGAGCTAAAGATCCTGGGTTCAATTCCCGGGTCAGGCAAAGGGTTATTGGGTTTTCCCATCTGGAATTTCTCAGTAGCAGCCCAGAGTCTGGATTTGTTCGGTTGATGGCAATAGGCTCATCACCTATTACATGTCTCTCAAACAAGGCGAAATGTGGGTGTACTATAGGTACACCTCTGCCCAAGCCTTCCGGGAATACAACCGTGACGTTATGTTATGTTAGCAATAGGTTCGCACCTTTTGCATACGACTTTAAACTTAATTGACAAAACGTGGGAGTTCAAAATACCTCTACCTACCAACACGTTTATAATAATTGTATATCCGTAAGCCAAAGTCTCTTATACCAAATAAGTGAGGACCATTACTCACTACGTCTGCTTCCTGCTTGTCAGCAATGTTTAGACATTAAACTATTCAAGATTTAATACCAACAATTTTGGCTCGCCTTTAAAAAAACCTTTTTAAAAATGAAGGCAAATAGTCTTGATTAATTTGTTAAGTATTAAACCAGAATGTCTAACATTTTTAAATGTATTATGTCTATAGCTCCTACAAAATACTGGTATTCAGCTATACCAGTATTTTGTAGGAACTATAGATATAATACACCCGATTGATCCGACCGCAACGTTGTATGTGTCTAAAGTAAATAAATTTAAATATTTATTGTTGCCATCTGGTAAAAAAATATTACAGTTTTAAGGGCACAGCAATTCTTACAATATTAAAGTAAATTAATAAACATTTCAAATATTCCGCAGTTACGAGATCACAGTAAGTCTGAAAGGCGCCTCAGCATCCATGGGTACGTTTACTCAGAGCCAGACGTCGTACCTGCCCAAGGAGGTCGCGTGGGGGTACCGGTTCCCGCCTGTCGTGAAGTGAGTGAGGTTATGATCTAACAAAGGCTTCGAAATGCTTGAAGAGGCGTGTGTTGAGTGGTAACCAATATCAATCACACCACAGACCGTCCAGTCTGTGGTGTAATGTGTGTGAAAGTTGTTATTATGCCTATAACATAAAGAATATAGAGGCATGAGGAACAGGGTGTAAAGTTCACTCATCCTCCATAGAAAAGGGAGGATCCTCCGACCAGACGGGTGTCGTGTCTGGTGGGCTACTGCCCGACGGTTGATGTCAGAATGTTGTATAATTATGCTAGTCGCGCGGTAAACTCTGCTTGCGCGATGCAGGATTTTGCGTGACGTCAGTGTGTTGTGTAGTTCGCATGTGGCGATGTAGATGCCGAGAGTTCAAGAGTATGGTGACGAATTGCCAACCTAAGAGGCAAATATTATTAAATTCTTATTTGCCTTTATACCGGAACAGAAGTTCGGGGGACTCGGTGGTTACGAGTATAAAACTATTAATTTGTTTGAGGTGGACTGCCGAATTCACGTTGGGTTATGTTTGGGACTCAAAACAGTATAATTCTTATGACATACCTTTTTTTTAACAGTAAAATTCACTATATAATGAACTGAGGTACTGGTAAAACTATAACCTACGCCCTCCCATTCTGATGCCATTTAAACATGACTTCATACATCACAGTTCATCATCATTATGTACTACCTATAATTTCTTCTTCTCAAAGATTGTAGTATCTTCCATGTCCACAGAATTCGTGAACAGTATACGTAAAGAGTTTTCAGATACGACTCGCACAAGCAGAAGTACGTAATCGACCACAAGAAGCTGGATCTGCTGGAGCCCGTCGATACTCCATACTGCTGCGCTAGAGATGTTTATAGAACGTGAGTGTTATGTTTAGTGTCATATTCTTAGTAATTAACTAAGATCTTCTTCAATCAACATACTCTATAGAAAGATTTACAACTGGTCTTTGACTATGGTCTGTTCCAAAAGTATCTAAAGAAAATGTAAACAAATGTATCATTAAACGTAGCTGTGGAGGCCAATTTGGGTTAAGAACACGTTCAACCACCACAAACTTTACCCCCAACCATGTTGAACACCTAAATGTTTCCATGTTCAACCCCTGGGGGTTGAACATAGATTTCAATATATTGGTCATCTTTTCTTTGTCTATATTCAACCCACTGTTGCTAGGTAACTAATAATTACATTAAAGTAACACTGAGAGCAAAAGTGTATTTATTTTCTTCACAATTTATATTTTACACACTTTTACAGATATTGTAATACCACTTACAAGTTGAGTGCTTTGATTCGATTATTTTGAAATCTTAGGCCCGAAATTCCACCTTTAAATCACCAGATGTTTTTCATTTCTCAATTGCGGTTAATTTTTTAACCTCAATTTTCGTTGATGATTTTTCAATTACAATTTAATCATGTTATTCAAACAATATTTGTTGGAAAAAGCTATATACTTAGTTGAAAGCTTCTTAATTATCTTTAGTGGGTGACTGTGTAACAATTTAACCTGAAAAGGGTTTGTTTACACTTTGATCAGAAAATTTTTAAATTGACTATAATAATTGGTATTTGAAACTTGTTTCCAGAAACTCCGACGAATTTATGGGCTCATCATTGAATCTGCCTGTGCTCTACGCTTCAGCTTCTATAATATAATTTATTTATACATAAACTTATGCCTTTTTCCCAACGGGATAGGCAAAAACTATAGAACACCACCTGCTACGATCCCAAGACACTCCTCGTGAAGTCTACGTCCATAATTAGTATCATATCCTTATTGACTTAATATGATTAAAAGCATGTTATATCTTTGTTATTCCAGTTCTACCCCAGTGAAGATGGAGCCACCTCCTACCCCTGGTACTCCAGGCAATTTCAGCGATACAGTGTCAGGCTTCCATCTTGAAAGATCTTCGTCTTTTAGGAAAAGTACTAATAATAATAAGTCCTGAAATAAATGAAGGATTATTTATTATGTGATGATATTTTGTATATTAGAAATGATAAAAGAGATTAATAAGTTTTAAGTTGTTGTAATGGTAGATTAAAAAATATCACGTCATATCATAACATATTGTTATAACCGTTTGAAGTGCTTAAGAGCGGCCACTACGGTATAATATGGGTCAATAATAAGGCTATAGGGAACGGTTATGGCGAACTTGTCAATGGATTAAAATAATGTTTAAAATTGTCATATGGATGGAAATGTTTTCTATTGAAATATTACTTATCAGTAAATCATATTTATCATTACGAGTTGTCGAAGTTGTTGAAATTATATATTTTTTTCGTATTCTAATGTGGTTTCAATTTAATTTGTAAGTTTGAATCATATTGCAGCAGGCAGCAGGAACGTCTTTCTCCATACTTCCATAGTACCTACATTTCGTTTTGGGTTACATAACCAACAGCCATTTCTTTCAGTAGTACTCTGAAAAGGATCTGAAGGATCACAGATATTGTATAGTCATCGTCGGAATGGCTTCACCACTTTTGGCAACTATGTAACAGTCTGTAACAGTCACAATCACATAGAGACATAGTAGTCGACCTTGTCGTTTTATGACGTGCAAGGGACAATCAACATTAAGCCGTTTGTCCATCGCGACCGTTAATAGGACGTCAGCGTTGGCGAGAACGATATGACGGAGCCGAAGTACATACATTTACTATGGCCGTATGTCCACCGCACGTCCGATCCCGGCCCCCTAATTTCGAGTAGTTCGGCGCGACCGCTAAAACTCGGCCTTAAATTGTGACGGGCCGACGCACTACAAAACACGTTTGATGTTGTCCACTCCACACACTGCCGTCGCACCAGGGACGTGCGCCCGGATTTTGTTTTGTCTATCATAACAAACTGAACCGCCAAGTTTGGTCGCCGTCACCGGGACGTCAGGTACAGTTCGAATAATCTCGTTTCTCGTTGACGTCCCGTTGACGTGGTGATGGACAAACGGCCTTAGAGTGGTAAAGCAATTACGTTTTGCGGTTGCCTATACCTACCCTGAAGATCAAAATGGGGAAAAGAACGAGTCCACTTGTGACCACAACGCATACACTTACA
The DNA here is from genome assembly GCA_905333075.3 of Atethmia centrago. Taxonomy (NCBI): domain Eukaryota; kingdom Metazoa; phylum Arthropoda; class Insecta; order Lepidoptera; family Noctuidae; genus Atethmia; species Atethmia centrago. The sequence goes on from HG995388.1 coordinate 1,473,880, forward strand.
ATAAAGAACAAGTCCACTTGTGACTACTACGCATACACTCTACTCGGAAAAAAAGGATGTCTTAAATTAAGACAATATCCTTTTGGTCAAGACAAATATTGATTCATATATAGGGAAAACTTCTTGAATGAAGTAAAATTTTGTCTTGGTTTTATTGTCTTCTTCGAAGACATTATACTTAAATGAAGAATTATTAAGTTTAATTAAATTTTAAGAATATTATTTCTCTCTTAGAATATTTTCTTCAATTATGATTATTGTAGACTTGAATCAAAAATATTTGCTTAAGTCAAGAATAAAAACCAAGTATTTATTATTCTTAATTTGAGTAAACAGGTTTTCTTGGACTGAGTACATTTACTTACGTTAAGAAAATATTTACTTGGATTGAAACAATTTTTCTGGGAATATTGATATTCTTCGCTGAAAAGATCCTTTTTTTCCGTGTAATAATAAAGAACAAGTCCACTTGTGACCACAACGCATACACTAACAATAAAGAACAAGTCCACTTGTTACCACAACGCATACACTAACAATAAAGAACAAGTCCACTTGTGACCACAACGCATACACTAACAATAAAGAACAAGTCCACTTGTGGCCACAACGCATACACTAACAATAAAGAACAAGTCCACTTGTGACCACAACGCATACACTAACAATAAAGAACAAGTCCACTTGTGACCACAACGCATACACTAACAATAAAGAACAAGTCCACTTGTGACCACAACGCATACACTAACAATAAAGAACAAGTCCACTTGTGACCACAACGCATACACTAACAATAAAGAACAAGTCCACTTGTGACCACAACGCATACACTAACAATAAAGAACAAGTCCACTTGTGACCACAACGCATACACTAACAATAAAGAACAAGTCCACTTGTGACCACAACGCATACACTAACAATAAAGAACAAGTCCACTTGTGACCACAACGCATACACTAACAATAAATAACAAGTCCACTTGTGACTACAACGCATACACTAACAATAAAGAACAAGTCCACTTGTGACCACAACGCATACACTAACAATAAAGAACAAGTCCACTTGTGACCACAACGCATACACTAACAATAAAGAACAAGTCCACTTGTGATCACAACGCATACACTAACAATAAAGAACAAGTCCACTTGTGACCACAATGCATACACTAACAATAAAGAACAAGTCCACTTGTGACCACAACGCATACACTAACAATAAAGAACAAGTCCACTTGTGACTACAACGCATACACTAACAATAAAGAACAAGTCCACTTGTGACCACAACGCATACACTAACAATAAAGAACAAGTCCACTTGTGACTACAACGCATACACTAACAATAAAGAACAAGTCCACTTGTGACCACAACGCATACACTAACAATAAAGAACAAGTCCACTTGTGACCACAACGCATACACTAACAATAAAGAACAAGTCCACTTGTGACCACAACGCATACACTAACAATAAAGAACAAGTCCACTTGTGACCACAACGCATACACTAACAATAAAGAACAAGTCCACTTGTGACCACAACGCATACACTAACAATAAAGAACAAGTCCACTTGTGACCACAACGCATACACTAACAATAAAGAACAAGTCCACTTGTGACCACAACGCATACACTAACAATAAAGAACAAGTCCACTTGTGACCACAACGCATACACTAACAATAAAGAACAAGTCCACTTGTGACCACAACGCATACACTAACAATAAAGAACAAGTCCACTTGTGACCACAACGCATACACTAACAATAAAGAACAAGTCCACTTGTGACTACAACGCATACACTAACAATAAAGAACAAGTCCACTTGTGACCACAACGCATACACTAACAATAAAGAACAAGTCCACTTGTGACCACAACGCATACACTAACAATAAAGAACAAGTCCACTTGTGACCACAACGCATACACTAACAATAAAGAACAAGTCCACTTGTGACCACAACGCATACAGTCTAACAAAAAGAACAAGTCCACTTGTGACTACAACGCATACACTCTAACAAAAAGAACAAGTCCACTTGTGACCACAACGCATATACTCTAACAATAAAGGCAATAATGGCTGAAATAATAATCAACTTGTGCTAAACCTCCTTTCTAGATCTGAATTAACATTTGAAATTGACTACCAGTTCTTAAAAAATATAACATGTATTTATTTGTTGACTCTAATTACCTTCTTATTTTATAAATACCAGTCAACGCCCCATACAGATTTCTAGGCCATAATTAGATCAAAACAACTAGTACAAATATATTTGTTTCTTATCTCCGCTAAAAGTGTGCGTCTTATCTCAAAAGATAATTGTTGTACCGAGCAGTACCATACCTTTAGCTTTGTACAGTATAAATGTAAGACATTCTAAATCAAGTCAATATTTTGGTGTAATAAAATTATTAATTTTAACGTGTTCAAGAAAAGAGTAGTGAAATTAGTTCTGTGAATAAAAATTGATGTTAGAAGATGTGAGAGGAAGAAAAAGCTATGGGTTTGCAAGAAAAGTGATCGTGAAATTGGAGCAAAAGTAATACGTGACAACTACAAATATTACCTTCTTTTTTCTTTATCTGACAGGAAAATCTTAAGTGATATTCTAAGAACAGAAAAATGATATTGCGACGTTAAAATTTTACATTGGGGCTAATATCATATGAAATTTAGTATCAGTATTATTTTATATAGTGCCTTAATAGATGATTACGTGACCAATAATATTTACAAAGTTTGTAAATAAGAGTGCTAAAGTAAATCAACATCTTCCTTTCAAAATCTTCAAGTAATCTAATAATAAAGTCCTAATAGCCAATTAAATTCAAATCACGCGTTAAAATGCAGAACCTCGAAGTGACAAAAATGAACTTCAATGAAAGTGACTCGCGACGAGGCAGTCGGGCTAGAGCCGTAGAAAGTGAGTCAAGACGAGGTAGTCGAAGCCGAGCCTTAGAAAGATCCCTTAGCTATTCCGAAGCCATAGGAAACGGCTCGGGTAGATCCTCAATAGAAATCCCTAACATCGTTGACACAGACGTTTACGCCAACGAAGAGTTAAAGAAACACTACAGAATTTCACAAACATACGTCGAAGGAAAAGAAATCGCTTTCTCATCAGGAGTGACAAACGTAGATACCAAGAATTATCTAAGAATTCCAATAGATGAGGCTTCGCAAGACTCTTCTATATACTCTAGTGAAGATGAGCAAACTGATCGAGGTTTGGTCATGACTATAGACGTAGGAGACATAAGCACCAGTCCAAAAGATTCTGATGTGACAAAGCCATTGTCGGAGCGTTCAACCTTACCCATCGCAAGTTCAAGCGTTGATACTAACACAAATCATATTTATGATAGTATTGAGACAGCTGAAAGTATCGAGACTCCTGACAGCATGCTTGACGGTAGGGACACCACGTTTGGGCCGTCAGCTCATGGTTACTCTACTCCTTATAGTAGGAGGAAGAAGAGGATGACTCATAGGTAAGAATATATTGATTTTGATGGAGGTTTTATAGGTTTCAAATACTAAACAAATACTTTTTTTTTACTTCGAAGCTCATCGCGTGTTAGTATCTATTACACATTACTTATGGACTATGTTTGCAGAAGAATTAGGCGTGTAACGTACAAAAATAAAAACATTACAAAAACAAAAGCATCACAATCATAGGAAGATTTTATGAAGTTTATGTTCTATATCTTTTTCTTTTTATTTACGTCTACCATGTAGCTCGATAAGCCCATCCATTCTAGATGGTTCTAGTTACAATTTCGGGCACATGAGGATTATAGATTTTTTAAGCAATTTGATGAATAGGAGGAGTATTGTCCACAATCATCACATGCACAATATTTATTGTCAGTCGTATGATCCTATCCTAAAACAAAGCTATAGGGACTATAGATAAATCGTCGCCTGCAATTAATATTGAAATATAGTTTGGAATATGTACTTACATTACATTCATGGGGCATTTTTAGATTATTTGCCCTAACTTCTACAGTTATACTATACTTCTTCTTTCTTACTACTTTCTCGTTCTCTGCTACGGCCAAAGTAATAAAATCATGTCAATTTCCCTCAATTTCGTGGATATTGTCCAAAATAACCATCATACAATTATGTTAGCCCTGAATCATATCGATGTAAAGGTGAACCATGAAGTAAGATAAGATAGTACTCGTATTTCTAAGATTGCCGAAAAGTATTGGAAAAATATGGCTAATGATTAAATCACTTGTTTACAATTGTCATATCGGCTGATATCTGTGCAAATGTTATATTTATGAGTCTCCCAATAATGAGCAGCACGGGGCGGAGACGTGCAAAAATCGACAAATCGAAAAATGTTTGATCACTGCACTGAAATAATTTTGGAATAACAGCATGTGAAATAGTAGATAGTAGTAGGTATTTATGTGATTCTTATCCGTAATGCTACAGTTACATTGTCGCGATAACGTGAACTACACTTCGCGCGCTCTCTTTTGTACAGCGAGTCATCGAGCGGTATGCGAGAGAGAGCGCGTGAAGTGTAGTTCCCGTTATCGCGACAATGTAGCCGTAGAATTAATTCACCTAAGATACCTAAATGAGCGAGCATCATAATTCATAAGTCATTAGTCCCGATACCATCGTGACGAACACCGAAGTTAAAAAAAAATGCAATGTATCAATATCTCAGTTAGGTTGTTTTTTGAGAACGTATTTTTAACTTCAACTTTATTATAAACCCATGATAGATGCATGGCTTCTCTTTCAGACAAAGACACGGACGACCCAATCGTTCTAGACGAGTAGTACTAAAAAGTGGCGAAGAGAATGTACCAGTCAGAAGCAATATATCAGCCAAGTCTATTAAGTACATGAGGGATATTGTTACTACCGTTGTAAGTACCTATATCTTTTCTGGACTACTCAATCTGCCCTTGAAGCGTTAGACGTCGCTGCGCAGCGATGACACCGGAGATACCTGAGCTCCTATAAAATTACGGCATGTGGCTTTCCTATTCAGGAAAGAGCGAACAAAAAGGATACTCATTATAAATTCTTGTATAGAATATATTTAGTTAGTTTAGTTATTATATTTTCAGTTTTTGTTCTCGTGTCTTTCCGAATAGTTAGCAAAAAGTAAAGTTAATGACAACGCCTTCTGTGTCACGAAATTATTTTTTATTGTCTACCAATGATTCGACTTCTTAATTTAACCGACTTCCCTTTTACAAATAATTTGTTCCATGTAAATTTGTTCCATGTCAAAAAATAGAATAATGAAAAAGAATCTGTGAACAACACAGGACTGCTCACAAAAAAAAAAAAACAAGAGAACATGATCGCTAAAAACAACAAACAACATCATATCTTTGAACTTCACTCCTCAGATCAACAGCAAATGGCGTTTCATCCTGCTAATAATGGTGGCTGCCCACTTCATTTTCTGGTTCGTCTTTGCCGCCATATGGTACGCTGTCTCCTCCTCTTACCAGGATGACATAGGGGATGGGAAGGAGCACTGTGTGACAGGAACCACGTCCTTCGCTGGGCTGCTCATGATGTCTGTGGAGACTCAGGTAAGTGTTGTCTCTTTTTGGCTATAAGGATACATATCGATAAAAATCTTAAACACATAAATAAACTCATGTTTTGCTCCCATGGGGGTGGGTAGACAGAAACTACAGAATGCCATCTGATACGGTGATAGATATAAATCAGTAGAAAGATATTTTTTTTTCCATCTATGGATAAGACATTATTTATTGAACCACAACATCTAATAATATTGTCGTGACTAAAAATGTATACCTAAATTAAATTAGATTCTAAAGTCGTTTCAGCACATATTTAGAATTCAGAAACTGCTGGTATGTCACGAATCAAAAGTGTTTGTTTGTTTCTAATAAGACATGGTTTCTCTTACAGATGACAATTGGATACGGTACCAGGTTCCCAAACGAAGAATGTCCTGAAGCTATAATTATAATGGTATTAGAGGTAAGATATTATATCAACAGAATCATTTTTTTTTTTTTTTTTAAAACGTTGCCCCACACTAGGAATTTCTTCCTGTATCGTGGGTGCGTTTACAAACATAGAAACTCACGAACACAAACACCCAGACCCGGAACAATTACTTGCAGATCATACAAATATTTGTTCCGTGCGGGGATCGAACCCGCGACACGCTGCGCAGCAGTCGATCGCTCAGCCATTACGCCAACTGTGTCGTTGAAACAATAATATTTATATTCTGCATAGTTTACTTGGAACCTCGCACAATTCGGAAGCGAATCCGTTTGTTTTTAGAGTACGTTCTCGTGGTTTTAGCGTTTTATACCTAAATATTTCATACATATTATTTCGAAGTCATTTTTAGAGGATACTGACGCTATTCAAAATTGAACTAATAAACAAATATTATATTTCAGATTGTAGCTGGCACCGCTCTCTCAGGTGGATTGTCAAGTTTGCTGTTCACCAAGCTCATCAGACCAAACCGACATGTCAACTCTGTTGGATTCAGTAGAAAGGCTGCAGTGAGTATATAATGTCTTTTAAATTATAGTATAATTGTACCGACATCGAATTGCACCGAAGAATTGCCAAACTGAAGTGGCAGTGGGCAGGGCACATTGCTCACAGAAGAGATGGCCGAAGGGGCTGAAAGGTTCAGGAATGGCGACGGCGTACCGAAAGCCTTAACGTGGGAAGACCAGGTGGCCTTCACAGGGTCATCGGTCCACTTTGTAGGAACAACACTTTGTGGCGGTGCTTGGGGGAGGCCTATGTCCAGCAGTGGACGTCCTTCGGCTGAAATGATGATGATGATGATGATTACTATAGCAGCAGAGCTCCTTGCAAGAGATGTTGTACTGATAAGTATGACCATCTTTTATGCAAAGGATTGAAGGGCATGGATGACAGTAAAGTTATGGGCTCGAAGATCGAATTATAATTATCTACTTTTCTCTAATGTTGGCAACCCTCCGGCAATACTCCGGAGGTTGTAGATTATTTCAGGTGGCGGTTGCAATAATTTATATTTAATTAAAAACAAATATGCCTCTTTATAGGTATGTCGTCGCGATGGTGAGCTTTGTCTTCAGTTCAGAGTATGGGATTTGATGAACGTCCACCTCATTGGAAGCACCGTCACTGCTTATATGCTCAAGCCTATCAGGTATGTTTTATTCTTAGATAAAACTATTTAGGTATTATTTTGTTAAGAAATAAGACTTAGGGCGACTTGCAGCTTTTACTTAAATCTCGGTTTAAACTCGACTAAGGCTTAATTTAACGATTTGCATGTCATCGATTTAGCTTAACTCTCGATTTAAATAAACGTCAAAGTTAAACCGGCATCGAGGTCGGTTTAAAATTGTTAAATCTCGATTTTATAGACAGTCATCAATACAGTGTTATTTTAAATTCCTCTTTTTATTTGTGTAAATTATTAATAATTATTGATCAACATAACAACAACATAATCAGCCTATAATGTTCCCACTGCTGGGACACAGGCCTCCTCTCTGTGAAGGAATAAGGAAATATGGAATGCAACAATTATCTTACCTTTGATGATCATTTCTTCATTAGAGTTAATTTTTTAGCCTTCATTTTTTGGTTTTTGTAGCAAGTATTGCCTTGATACAAAAACCAAAAAGCTACAAAAATCAAGTTTTGTGTCCCGGGGCGGGGTGATGTTGGCGGTGTCCTTGGACATCTCCAACCCCTTCAACACCCTGCCCTGGAGCTGTATTAGGGAGGCACTGCGTTATCATCGGGTGCTTTCCTACCTCCGCCGCATAGTTGGGGCTTATTTAGCGGAGAGGTGTGTCACCTATATGGGACGTGATGGCGGAAGCCAGCGCCGCATGTCGTGCGGTGTTCCACAGGGCTCGGTCGTGGGCCCGCTCCTGTGGAACATCGGGTACGACTGGGTGCTGCGCGGCGAGCTACAGCCGGGCGTGGACCTGACGTGTTATGCAGACGACACACTGGTCACGGCCCGGGGGAGCTCGTACAGGGAGGCAGCGTTGCTGGCGACGGCTGCGGTCTCACAGGTGGTGAGCCGCATACGGCGCCTGGGCCTGGAGGTTGCCCTCAACAAGTCATGATCTTTCATGGCCCCCGGCGGGCGCCGCCGCCGGGATCACACATCGTGGTCGGGGGGGCTCAAATCGCTGTCGAGTCCACCATGAAGTACCTAGGATTGGTGCTCGACAGCCGGTGGGATTTTGGCCCCCACTTCCGGCGACTGGCGCCCAAGTTGTTGGGCGCGACTGGGGCGTTGTCAACGCAAGCAGCGTTGACAATCTGGGGGGCCCGAGCGCCGCCTGTAGGCGGCTCTACGTGGGGATCGTGCGATCGATGGCCCTGTTTGTGGCCCCGATCTGGGCGGCTGACCGGACGGCCGGCAGCATCGCTGTCCTGCGAAAGCCGCAGAGAGCGATGGCCGTCAGAGTCATCAGGGGATATCGCACGATCTCCTTCGAGGCGGCTTGCGTACTGGCCGGATCCCCGCCCTGGGACTTTGAGGCGAAAGTACTCGCGTCGCTGTACCGGTGGCGCGAGGAAGCGAGGGCGCGGGGCGAGTGGCTTATGCAGCGACATATGGAGCTGCGTCGGTCACAGCTCCGCGCAGCCCTGGTGGCGGAATGGTGGGACAGGCTTTCACGCCCTACCGCCGGCCTCGCCACCATCGAGGCGGTCGGGCCAGTGCTCGAGCCCTGGCTCGGGAGGAGGCACGGCTCCCTGTCGTTTCGGGTGACGCAGGTGCTCTCAGGGCATGGTTGCTTCGGGAAGTACCTGTGTCGCATAAACAGGGAGCCGGACGCCCGGTGTCACCACTGCGTCGACTGTCGGGGGGACACGGCGCGGCATACGCTGGCAGAGTGTGCCGCTTGGGAGGAGCCACGCCGTGCCCTCATCTCAGGAGTGGGCAGTGACCTGTCGCTGCCGGCCGTGGTCGAGTCGATGGTCGGCAGCGAGGAGTCCTGGGACGCGGTGGTATCCTTCTGCGAAACAGTCGTGTCGCAGAAGGAGGCTGCGGAACGGGAGCGGGAGATCTCTTCCACTCACCCGGCCCGCAGCAGGCGCACCGGGCGTCGGCAGAGGGCAGACAACACCCTCTTCCGGCCCCCCTAAATGGGTCCAGGGACGGCGGACTTGGGGACGTCCGCCGCCCCCCATCACACTGGACCCGAGGTGGCGGCGCGTAGTGTTCCACGCGCGCCCCTTTCAGACGTCGCAGGGGGGGGTTTAAACACCTCAACCCCCCCCCCAGACTTGAGGGGGCCCGCGGAGGCGGGCCGGCACTAGCCGGGGATCGTGAAAGTCGCATTAGATCCCATGATCCCCGGTGCAAGTGTGGGACGGGAACACCGGGGTGGTTTTTAGTCAGTAAGAGTCTGACAGACCCCTCCGCCTACCCCAGGGCGGAGGACATCTATGAGGATGTTCCACCCCGGGAACAAAAAAAAAAAAAAAATTGTGGTTAAGTTTTGCCATGCATGTTGTTTGACCCTTGCTGTAGACCCATCTGTTTTTTTTTGTTTTCTATTATCATGATTTTTTACACAAGAAGTAATACATGCATTATTTTTGCCGTGGTAAAATTTGATGCCCTAGTTCTGTTCTTTGTAATTTATGTTTAAAACTCGTATATTATGACTGACGCTAAACAAAACTAGAAAATAACACGAGCGAGACTAGAACCAATACTGACTTACATTGACGTTATTGACAGATTAAATTCTTTTCTCTCTATAAGCAGAACTGAGTTGCCATCACTTTTTATTTGAAAACGGAACGCAAAGAATTAATGGCGAATGGGTTATTGACTTAATCTCAGTTTAGTTAAATCGAATGTGAAATGTGACTGTGCAAGACATGCTTAATAAGATTTAAGTTAAGTCGAGTTTAAGGTAAAATCGAGATTTAATTAAACCGAGATATGTATCATTTTACTGCACGTGGCCCTTAATGAATACTTTAAGATATTAGACAAACTAACAATTAAAGGTGTGCCATAGGGCAGCATACTTGGTCCTGTGCTATACCATATTTTGTTTGTTAACATAGCTTCACGATGATGATGGATCTCGAAATGAATAGTTATAAAATAACTACACTTTTCAACTTTTTGATCGCTTGAAACTGGTATCAGTACCGAATAAAATGTAAGAATGGTCCATTCATAACCTTTAAATGTAATATCCACTTTTTTTATCTTAACATTCCAGGACCTTGGAAGGCGAGCTGGTCCACAACTACATGCACCTGCTTGAGCTGAAGGAATCTCGGGCGTTACTTCTGTGGCCCATCACTGTAGTCCACGTTATCAATGCTGAGAGTCCGCTTTATGACTTCTCTGCGCAAGATATGATGGATTACAGGTATTGTGTTTTATTTTCCACATTATTCTATCGTTTAGTTTAACAAGAGTTACTGGCATCGTATGCACTTTTTGCAATACTATTATCAAAATTATCATACATTATAGTATATATTGCTAGACATAATGGCCCGCAGTGTTCAATTATATGTTAGGATGTATTTAAGTACTCAGTACAGGTCAAAAGTCTTTGTTTCGGAAACAGTGAACGAATGGAGTAAGTGAAAAAGGCATTGGACACCACTTTTGCTCCCAGTGGGAATTGAGTATTTAAGTCCAGTTTTTATTTGTCACTGTCGCAGTTTTGTCAAACATTAAAAGTTCCGTCATGATTTTCGATTACTTAATTGCCTTAAGGTTACACGTACCTAAAGCAAGTAACTCAAAATATAAAGCAATAATTCTAAACTGAGTCAATATCCATCTGTTTCAGGTTCGAGATAGTGGTCTGCCTGACCGGTGCGTCCAAGAACATGGGCACCACCACTCAGAGCAGAACCTCGTACCTCTCCAAGGAGATCATTTGGGGATACCGGTTTAAGAATGTTGTGCAGTAAGTATTTGATCTAATCCCTGAATTTAGAATCCTTACAATAGACTTGTTCACTTCAATAATTAATTATTCTTAAATCTTATTTATAATGGAAAATAAGGTATTAATATAAAGTTGATATACAGTACCTACTATGAACTTATAAAAAATTTAAAATTGGTGTGAATGCAGCCAATACTCTTAATAATTGCCATCGATTTAAATAAATGTCTTACCAGGGTTGGTAATAGCTATATTTACGAGTACCTTAATATTATAAGAAAGTAAGTGTTTCTGTCTATCTGTTACCTTTTCATGCGATCATTATTAAATTTGACAGTTAAGTAGCCTGGAGAGATAGTTGAGTGAGGCAACGGACGTAAGTGAAGTGTAGTTATTTGATACGGTAAAATTGAGGGGGCTGATCTCAAAGTTACAGAGCCACATAAAATAAATTTATTCGTTTAGTTTTAGTGAAAATGGTTAAGTGGATAACGAAAAAACAATACAAATTAAAATACAACTATGAAAAACCGGCCAAGTGGGTGTCAGACCACGCACAATGAGGGTTCCGTAGTTGGGATTATTAGGATGAATTTATCCCAAAAACAAACTTAATATTATAGTTAACCCTTAACCAGGTTAAGGGAACATGCCTCCCACATAGTGTTTTGATTCACTTAACAGGTTTAGGCGATATACCACCCACAAACTGTCAAAAACTCTGTAGAATTATATTACCTATGATCATACCAAAAAAAAGTAAATCGGAATGCAAATGTCACTTTTATAGGCAGTCAATCTGTGATTGTCCGTTGGTTGAGTGTTTTTTGAACAAGTGCCACGTTTTTTTTTAATCATGGGATCATGGCGAAACTGCGAAAGATTAGTCGTACAATTTTTTGATATGTTGTAGTTTTTGAGTTGTTCTAATGATTTATGAACAAATAAAAAAAAAAAACAAAATACTCAAAACTCGTTTTCACTTATAAAGATGTCAATATTTAGGAGGGTAGTGGGATTAAGTTTTCCCACATGTTTTTTAAATGTTTTCAGCATTTTTTTTCAGTTTCAGTGATGCAATATGAAACAAATCCTGTATAAGTATACGAATCCAAAAAAAAAAACATTGTTGCTACAGCAGTTCTCTGGGGCCTGGTTAAGGGTTAAAAAACATATTCTCCCATACATCGATATACGTCACGGTCAATTCTCCAACTGCAAATTTAAGTTGGTCGACTATTACTCGTTAACTTGTAAAGCCTACTTACTCGTAGCTGTGATAATTTTCCTTTTAATTTAATTATATGTACTACTGCCATGAATTTCTTCACACGGGGGGCACCTGTCTCTTACAAAAATTTAATAATAATACCGATACCGGTGGGCTACCATTTTTTTTTATATTTTTAAATGTTTTTATATATTTTTTTTATATTTTAATATTTAAAAATATAATTATAATGAGTATATAATGAAGTAAAAGAAAATAACAATAATAGTTTATTTGTACACAAAACCAAATAGTACAAGGTAGAGTCTTATGATTAGGTTGTACAACATTGACACATTTTAAAGTCGAATTATCTGACTCCTAAACTAGGCAAGAAGCCTGTATCTTAGAAGCCGAAGTTCCCCAAGATTTCAGTGACATACAACAAATTAAACATATGTAGATCGTCGTACAAGTACTACCTACTACTATAAAAGTTAACCTAACAAACTAAAACATAAAAAAAAAATATAAGAAATTACGTTTATACAGTATTTATTTAATATTTCAAGATATTACTTTGAGTAAATTTTCAGTTTCATCATATGATAACTCTTGCAACCACTTTATAAGTTTATTTTTCACCTCATATTTTGTATGAATATATATTGGAAGTACTTTATTTATTTCATTATAAAGACGAGAGCTTAGGGCAAGAAACTGACGACTGGCAAATGCGGAACAACACCTGACAGGACCACAGACAGGATTTCCTTTGCGTCTCAACAGGATTTTTGTGTCTAATGGTTGAATCGAAAAATGGTGCTCACAGACTCGCAATATTTGATTGAATGGCCTATCCAACGAGGGTATCGTTGGATAAGCCACTCCATAGGGTAGACGAGGAAAAAAAATATTACTCCCACATGACGTGCAAGGGAACAGGTGCCAACTAAAACATATTTTGTGTGACATCATAGCCTTATATCCTGCGGAATAACATGACAATTACTACGATACATCGTTTGTCAAAATACGACTAGGACTTTAGGAGTTATGAGGAAACAAATGAACACACATAGGTACATACTCGTATCTATACATAATAGCCTGTTAAAATCACAAGCCCTTCTCTTCTCTGGCTTTGCCGTAGTCGGGGGAAAAAAACATAAGGAAGAATTCGGGTATGAAAATGCGTTACATGATAAACAAGCGACATGCTAGCCCCAGTAATGAATTCGTTGGCACCTTGAATGAGTTACATTTTTGGTCACATCACATCATTGAGTGACTAATTTATTTTAATATAACGTAACTTTTTTTGCTGTGAAGCAAATCCAAAGATATAAATATGTCTAGATAGACAGTCAAAGCTGCGAAATCGTCGAAAAAAATTGCGTCTAACTGTTGGCCAAAAAATGCACTAACGCTAGAATAACACATTGACAGCACAACGACGTGGCGCGACTGTAAGATCTACATCTTAAGATATAAATATGTGGCCGTGATAGCTACCTATCACGGCCACATATTTATACAAAAATAAAAAAAAAAATATATATTGATTAAAAAAATATTTGCATAGTGCAACAAGTTTGTAAGTCAAGTAAGGTGACTTTGGTCAGTTGCTAAGTTTTGATGCGTAATTTTAAGTAGGTAAGTCTTTTGATTTAGTTATTGTTATTTCAGGGATAGGACAGATACGGCACAGTATAAAGTGAGTTATACTATGGATACGGTCTCTTTACTTAATGCGTACCTACCTACATACATCCTTCATGACGATTAGTTATAATATTTTGAACGCATTCTGTTTTTGGATAGCGCATTCGTAATGTTTTACAATACGCGTGTATATACACGCGAATTGTATGGACCACTATTTATTTATTTATTGTTAATTAAAACGGTACCTACAACACCAATTACATTAATTAACATATAAACAATATAATTTAATTTAAAACTAACATGGAACAGTGGACTCCCTTGCATACTTTCTCTCACAGAACTCCAGACATAATCACATAATTTTACTCCATTCATCCGCCACATCACTTTCAGGGTTGGCAGTCAGAAGGGCATATTTAGCATCTTTAGAGTACGACAGACTAGGGATTCGGCTCTGGCTAGAGTTTTGGATGGCATTAGCGCAAACAGTTTCAGTTTCCGATTACAAGAAACGGACTATATCTACATTAGTTTACGATGTCCTTTTTCATTGCTCGTTCTCTTACCTTTACTTCCAGATAATAACAATAAATATTATTTGTATTGTCATTTCACTAGTAGCAATAATACGCTTCATTCGATACCACAAATAATTTAATACAAAACATTGTCCAGTTTAGTATTTCTGCACCTGTTTCTTGTGAACCAGAGGAATGCATCGAATATCCCCACCATCCCACTCGATATCTAAATATCCTGCAGCAGAATATCCGCAGCCTGTCCTGCAACTTCCAGGAGTTTCACGTTCTTCTTAACCGACTAAAATTTTCATGTAATATTATAGTGCTGTCAGAATGTTGGTTATCCCATTTCGTCAACTTGCCATTGCTGGAGGGTTATAATGCATGCAAAACCAATGACAACTACAATCAAAACGACGGTCTTGTTGTTTATACAAACAGTGACCTCGAATGTACTGTAGAAGAACCCTACCTTGCTGAAGCAAATTGCCTGACAATTAAGATACAAAACCACACTATATTGATTGCGATTTATAGACCCCCAAGCTTTAGAAGCCCTGATACTTTCATTGATTCACTACATGCACTATTAGAAGGTGTTTCGTCTTTCAAAAACATTATCATAGTGGGAGACATAAATATTGATCTAATTAAAACTAGCCCTACGTACACGGCGTATATGGATACAATTACTTTTCACGGACTACTTCCTGCTATCAACGCCGCAACTAGGGGAAAATCGTGCTTAGACCATGTGCTATTAAAAACGAAATTAAGTGCTTTTAAATTTACTCTCGGAACCAGTATTACGGATCATGAATCTGTCGTGTTTAGTTTAAAAACAGGCGTTTCTATCAATAAATCAACAAAACTACAAACTATTCATAAAATTGACAAAGAAAAACTTATAACCGATTGTGAAAATTATGATTTTGTGGAAGTTTATCAAGAAGCTAACTTACATATCGCAATGAGCAAGTTCATTTACATAATACAGCACTTAGTTGCAAAAACTTCGATAAGACGTTTAACTCCTAGAAATAAATTTACGATAAAACCATGGATAACTATTGGTATGTTACGTTGTATACGCACAAGGGACAGGATGCATAAAAAATTAAAATTTAATACAAATAATGAAATATTAAAAATATCGTATTTAAGATACCGAAACTATTGTAACAATTTATTAAAAAAACTTAAGAAACATTATGAGAGAAGTCAATTAATAATGTCTAAAAATAACTCAAAAAGGCTTTGGTCCACCATTAAAACAATTACTAACAAAAATAACAAAAATGAACAACCACTACAACTTTTAAAAATTGCTGACAATCCCAAAGAGTCTATTAACAAGACTAACGAATACTTCTCCAATATCGGCAAACGTTTGTCTGACAAGATTTTGGCCACTCGCTTTCCAAAATATAAGAAAATTCTTGAACCTCCCCTTAAATCTTTTGTTCTCCTACAAACTGACCACGAAGAAGTGGAAAGAACAATACAACTTTTAAAAAGTGACTGCGCTCCAGGCTGGGATCAAATCAGCGCTGAGATTCTTAAAATTACTTCCAAGTCAATAACACCCGTGCTTGTTTATTTGATAAATCGCTGTTTCGAGGCTGGGGTCTTTCCGGATTCTTTAAAAAGAGCTGTAGTACACCCAATATACAAGGCAGGTGATAGAAGCAGTGTCAGCAATTATAGACCGATTGCAATATTAACTTCCATATCGAAATTATTTGAGCGCATAGTCAATACCAGGCTTACTAAATTCTTAGAAGACGGTAATCTACTTTCTAACTCGCAATATGGTTTCAGGGCTGGCCGCTCAACAAATAATGCTGTACTTGATCTTGTTAACTTTCTGGTCAATAAACTCGATAACAAAAAGAAATGCTTGACTATATTTCTCGACCTTGCTAAGGCCTTTGACACTGTTTCTGTCCCCTGCCTTGTAGAGACGCTGGAAGCTCATGGCATAAGAGGCATCACACTGGCACTTTTTTCTGATTATCTGCACAATAGAACACAATGCGTAAAAATAGGTGACAACATCAGTGATGAACTCCCAATTGCATTTGGGGTGCCTCAAGGCAGTATACTTGGACCGACGCTCTTCCTCTGCTACATAAATGAGCTCTGCGCACTTAATATTAAAAATTGCCGCATTTCAGCTTATGCAGATGATAAATCTGTAACCTTCTACGCTGATTCATAAAAGGAACTTTTTAATTATGCGCAAGAGGGTTTCAACAAGATCTGTCATTGGCTAACATCACACTACCTCACTTTAAATGATGACAAGACAAAATTCATTGTGTTCTCTATTCAAAATCGAAGAGAAATAGCTGACCTTACTTATAACATATATGCCCACAAATATAATTTTCCTCCTATCCCTAGCTGTACCTGTCCCAAAATTATACCTACTAAATGCATTAAATATCTCGGAATCGAAATTGATGCTAATTTAAATTTTGATAACCATATACATTCGATATCCAATAGAATCCGAAAATTAACATATATTTTTAAAGCTCTGCGTGACGTAGCAGACAGACAGACCATAAAGTTGGTATACGAGGCCTTGGCGCAGTCAGTTATATCCTATTGGATCACTACCTGGGGAGGAGCATGCAAAACTAAAATTATTACCCTGGAAAGAGCGCAAAGGATGATACTGAAAGTAAGCCTATCTAAGCCTCGGCTATTCCCTACCTCTGAGCTTTACGAAGAAGCGCAAGTCCTCACTGTGCGCCAGCTTTACAAAATGCAATCTATCCTCCACAAACTGAGTGACTTACCAGAAGATAGAAGAAAACACATAGCTCAGACTAGAAGAAAGCACGCGGTATGTGAGACGGCTGCTGTGAACACCTCATTTGCACAAAGATTTTTTTCCATTCCGAGGTGCTATGTTGCTAAACAAAGTAAATAAAATAGTTCCGTTCTCCAATAATTCGAAAATATAAAGCAAAAAAATAATTTATAAATGGTTACTGACTCTTAATTACTCCGAAACAGAAAAAATCTTAGAGGTACAAATATAAACTGAAGTGTTTATTGCATTATTATATTATTATTACATTAAATATTATAACAAACAAAATAATATGATAGCAAACCTTACATATACTTCAAACCTACTTACGTTTTTATATACATTAATCATTTATATATCACTATTCTACACTTACCAAAATGTTATTTATCATAATGCTCCATAAAACTAAATAAATGTATATAAACACGCAAAACAATTATTAACAAAACTACCCGCCCTTTGACACAGTCATACACACACCCCCTCTCAAGCACACCTTCATTTATACCCACACACACACACTTACACCCCCACATATAGACTCACCCACGCACATTACCCCACATCATTCCACGTTTTTCTCAATCATTCCCACTCTTTCCGTCTTTCACTTGTTGACAATACATACAAATGTTATGAAATGGGGGGCCTGGAGATCTATAGTACAGGCCTCGGCTTAGTTTAGACTCCAGATCTCCCACAATTTACTAATTTTTCGACAATTTATCTTGTCAACTTTATACCTTGATGTAATTTGTGGAGATGAAATAAACAGTTTGTGCCGGTAGCTCTGACGGACTAAAGAAAAATACCGGCCAAGTGCGTGTCGGACCACGCCCAATGAGGGTTCCTTAATTGGAAAGTTGGTATGAATTTATCCCAAAAACAAACTTAACATTGTAGTTGAAATACATGTACATGTTCATACATCGATATATGCCACGGTCAATTCTCAAACTGCAACTTTAAGTTGGTCGACTATTACTCGTTAACTTGTAAAGTCCACTTAGCTGTGATAGTTTTCCTTTTAATTTCATTATATGTACTACTGCCATGATTTTTTTCACATCTCCATAAACAACCATTTAGCTGGCGGGGGGGGGGGGGGGGGGTGACACTTGATTCTAACAAAAATTAGCACTTTAATGCTTAATATTACGGCGAACGGATTCTTGAATCGAAAAGTGGTGTTCACAGACCCGCAATATTTTTGGCCTATCCAACGATATCCCAAACTATGGGATAGACGACAAAAAAATATATCCCTAAAAAAATATTTTAGCACGTTGTCGGCGTGATTAATACGAGTATGTATATACCTATGCCAAATTACAGCTTTCTAGTACTAAGCTTCCCTGAGCTACAGCGGGGACAGACAGACAGACGGACATGGCGAAACTATAAGGGTTCCTTGTTTACTACGGAACCCTAACAACAACGATTCGTCATAAATTATGATACAGATATGGCTAGGAAGGGGGGTGACTACTGAAATGACGACTAATAGAGAAGTACGGAAGAAAAAGACATCTTGCGCCGACCAGAAATGGAATAAGAGCAAGATAATGATGATAATAATATTATAATATTTGTATCTGTCAATTTTATGGTGTACATAATAAAGAGTATTAAAGTCTATTCTATTCTATTCTATTCTATAATGATGACTGCTTCGTCTAGTGGTCGTAAGCACTACTGGTGAGCATGAGGTCCTAGGTTCCATTCCCGGGTCGGGCAATTTGTTATTGGGTTTTTCCATCAGAAATTTCAAAGTAGCAGCCTGGAGTCTGGATTTGTGCCCGGTTACTGGCAATAGGCTCGCCCCCTGTTACGTGGGACTTAAACATAACTGGTGGCAGGTGGACTTGTACTATAGGTACCCCTCTAAGTAACCCTTCCGGAAATACAGACATGATGGTATGTTGTGTTATGTAATTATAATTCTTCCATGTATTACTCTGGAAATGCACTTACTCTTTGGTTCCTACACATAATTATTGTACCTATAACAAGAGTGACGTATGTTTGATGACGCATTACTAATTAGTTTTAATGTAACAAAATGCAAGCTTGATTTTTTTCCCCTTGAAAGCAATTTCTCGTTCAACAAATATGTGGAAACTTACTGATTGATGTAATTTGCGTTTCATTATCTTGCATAGAGTATCTTGGAGAGCAGTGGTGGCCCAGTGGTAACGGCCGCGACTAGCGAGTCGTAGATCGTAGGTTCGAACCCAGACAGGCGCTTTACTTTGTGTAAATTATTTCATTACCACTGCTCTCAAAACGGTGAAGGAAAACATCGTGAGGAAACCGGCATGTCCTAGAACCAAAAACTCAAACACATGTGACATCTACCAACCCGCACTGGGCCCGCGTGGTGGATTATGGCCCACTCCCTCCCACAGAGAGGAGGCTTGTGTCGCAGAAGTGCGGACATTATGGTGTGTATGGTGTATGGTTTTTGTAGTTGATTTCTGCGAATAAGCAGTTGTTTCGTGGCCAAGCTCCCTAAAAAAAAATCTTTACATTATGTCACACACTGTATCTTCACACTGTATATTATAGCCCTATGATCAGAAGTTTTCATTATTCATCATCAGCGTCCAGCCCTTATCCCAATTTATTTGGGGTATTATGTCTGACTGTCTGACCTTATGTCTGCTTCTTTCATACAACTCTATTTTTTTCTTTATCATCTTTCACACAATTCATCCATCGTTACTTTGGTCTTCTTTTCCCTACTTACGTCATTTTATATACATATAGGTAAATAACATTTTTTATATGTATTTTAGTATAAATAAAAATTTTATCGGTATCGGGAACAGGTTCCAAGCTACTGGCAGCCATTTGAGAGTAACCTTCAAATAATATGAGCCATGTTTAGAAGTACTAACGAGAGCCTCCTCAGGTGTTGGTCGAAGCTCTTGGCTAATTAAGATCTGGTTAACAGAAGCATTTTGGAACGAAGTTCTTTAACGCGATGGTAGGAGTTGAATGGTATAAATCGTCACGTAAGGAAAGAGCGTTATGCCCCGTCCAAGCGATTTCCGACATGCGAAAGAGACAGAGAAAGAAAGTGTGAATTTAATACGCGTTTTAAGAGGCCGATAACACCTAAAGCGCGGTCGGACCGCCTGGAAAAGAAAGAGAAGCGCGATGACACAACGCTGGTAATTTAGTGCAAAATATGAAGCAATTATCGATTTACAAAACAAGCATATTGTATAAAAAAAAACCCTATTATGCTAATATGTTGCTTGTAGAATAATCTGACAAAAATCAGAATGATTGCATGTATATTAGTATGGTTTTTAATCGTTAAAAGAATTTTTTAGAGGTATCTTCGTGATTTTTTTCTATCGTATTAAATTAGTTGTATTATGTTTTCAACACACTATCTACCTAGCATATATCCTGAAGAATAACATATATTTTTCTCGTTTTGTTTACTGCAGTGGATCATATACTTTTAGGCATTATAAAACTTACAAAATTTGCGTTTAGGTCCTGTAGTCCCCTTAATACAGATCCATCTAGTATAAGTTATTAGAAGCTCTCGTATAGTTATTTGAGATTCTAAAAACTTGTACCAGATGGTTCTGTATTAAAAACGCGTCTGTGAGTGGGTAAAACAGTTGCGAGGAAATATAAACTTAAAAAAAAACAGTCAGTTTCAAGGTATCAAGTTTCAAGTGTCAAAAATTTTGTATTAAATCATACGTGAGAAAGAACTTCGTTCCTGACGGGAGTCTTCCGTCCGCACACAGTTTTTTAAATTATTATTTTTCTTTTCCCACAGCTACAGCAAAAAAAGAGAAGCCTACAAGGTCGACGAAGACAACTTGAACACAGTTGAACAAGTGGAAACTCCCCTCTGCAGTGCGAGTTACATGAAAGACTTTGAAGAAGACCTGAAGGCATCCACCAATCTCCTCTTTACTCCTAACACGTCTGTCTCTCCGACGGATCTCTCTATTCCTGAAGACTCTTCTACTCTCTCTAGGCCTGACGATTCTCTGCCTTCTTCGCCGTCATTGAATAGGACTGCGGGGACACAAAGGAGTTTCGGGTGGAATTTTAAAAGATTTAGGCCTGAGAAGTATGTCGGGACTTTTGAGCAGAAGGAGTAGAGTTCATTTAAAAACAACGAGTAAAACACGTTTTATTGTTGAAGACCACCACACTTACACTTAAAGGTATAAATACAAAAACTAGTAGTAAGGCTCTTTTTGAAGGACTTTTGTCCGATAACGTTCTAACTATTTCTACCGCCAAGCCACCTGCTTGGCGGTAGAAATGTTCCAGTTAAAAGGGTATGAATTCCGGTTCTACTACGGTAAAGGCACATGAGACATTACAGCGTTGTCTCTAACGTGGTAACGCATCTGAAATACATAGGTACCAGAGGTATTACAGAACGCACAGATGTCCACAGGCGGTGGTGCCTTACCATGAGGTCGGCTACCTATTTGATTTTATAGCATTATAATTACAACATAGTTTCATTGTGATATTTTTATATACTTACCTTAATACTTCATAATCATCAATCTCCTGCCCTTATACCAATTTATTTGTGATCAACATGTCTCTTTCTTCCACACTTCTTTATTAGTCGTCATCTCGCCAGTCACCCCCTTTCTAGCCATATCATCTTTCCACAGTCCACCCATCGTTTCTTTGGTCTTCTCCAACTCTTATTCTTCTTACTCAAATCTTTCTTCACGACATTTTCCTCATTCCGCCGCATCACATGCCCATACCATGACAACCGATTTCCGCACAACTTTTGGGTCACCGGTGCCATTTTCGGACTTCCTCGTACTCATTTCATATTCTATCCATTCGTGTAACATCACACATTCCTCTTTAGGTACCATAATACCTACGTATAAAGTATAAATATATTTTTCGTAGGTAATAGACACCAGCTATATCAACATCATCATCATCTGCCTAGCCTTTTCCCAACTATATTGTGGTCGGCTTCCAGACACCAGCCATATGGCGGATTAAAATGCCTCTCACCATTCGACTTCAAGTTTCCAAGCTTTTTTGAACTTGTCATAGGTTTGTGAAATGTATTGGTTAGAGACCTTAACACTAATAACTTAGTACAAGCATTACATAATTATAGTATTGTAGAAGATATTTTGCTCAATTTTATAATTACACAGTTACATAATATTTAGAAGTCAAAATAAATAAAGCAATAACTTTATTTCTAGTCTTATTATAGCTTATAATTATACTCTCTAGTATTAATATTATGTACTTAAAACCGATAAAATAATCAGTCAAGTCTGCTGTTGAAATAATGCACGCGCTTGGAACCACAGATCATAAAAGTTTTTATGGTCTGTGGTTGGAACTAATATCAAATTACTTTTGTTGTAGGTACTTCATGTTACTAAATAATTTACTTTTGTTACTTACTCTAATGAATTGTTTATATAATTAATAAATAAATAATAATAATAGCAGTTTTGTGTTTCTTTATTTCCCGAAATAGACCTTCCGTTGACCACATCAACATCTTTCCCCTATCCAACATTGTATTTGAACAAAGATATATCTATCTTTAAAAAAATAAATAAATATATCTATCTATCGATAGATAGATTTATTTATTTGCATAGACTGTAGGTAATTAATACAATTAGGTATTACAATATATTTTGAATCCTTATACATTCCGCCTCATGGCATGCAATTTTTTATTAACTTATACAACAATTATTATATTTACTTAAAGCTATTTAATTACTTATTAAATGAACATCGTAAATTAAATAGTAATGTCATTAAAAAATCTGATACACAGTAATAGCATTTTTGAATTAGCAATGTTTTAAGGTACTTTTTAAATCTTCTTAAAGGTTGGTCTTTAATCATTTTTGGTACATGGCTATAAATAAGAGGAGCCATGCACATAACCCTCTTTTTCAATAATGCAGTTTTATATCCACCTATGCATAACTTGTCTTCGTTTTGAGTTCTTAATCGTATAGTCCTGGTTCTAGTATTTTTCAAAGTCGGGAATGAGTGATAAGTTTTAACAAAAATGGCTATTTCTAGTATATACGAGTATAGGCATCCAAAAGTTAATAGATTATATTTTTTTAAAACAAAATGTGCAGCTGTCGGTCACTTTGAGATTAAAAATAGATCTAATACAGCGTTTTGGCGCCTTAAAAACTGTACTGTCTGAGTGTTAATTTATTTGATAAACTTTATAATACATAAAAACAGTTGAACAAAGAAAATGGATTTTCATTTCAGACAGAAGAAGTTTGATTTGTCCTACAATTCTCCTTTCTCTTTAAATTATAAACACCCTGTAGGTAAACAAATTAACCAAAACACCGTTACAAGCGTGTTTTAATAATATTTATATAAAAACAACATGTGTACCACGAGAGGTCATTGACCAGGCGCCAGAGTCGATTTTTTTCACACATATTGTTTTTTTATGTCACATTATTTATGCTTATATCGTATCAATATTATTTCCATATGGAGATTTGATTAGAAGAAAGTGCGTGGGAGACCTAGATTCATTGGCCATTTTTAGCCGACTGCAGAATAGCCATAAGCGTATCTACATTAATAATGTTTGTTGCTAGGGGTCCACATTTCTAGAAGACCAATTTCTCCTATTTAAAAAAAGTTACATTCAAATCATAATCTCATCTCAACGAAATTTAACCCCAGAGTTTTTTTAACAGATATATAGGTACTGAGATTTAAAATTGTTCTAATAAAGTTGCGCAGCGCCTGTCTGCGGGAGCTTAAAGGCCTGCGCAGACGAGGGACTTTTGTCCGCGGACGATTTGTCCGCGACGATAAAACGTATACGTCCACTACCAACTTCGGGAAATAGAGGCGTGATTTCTGATTTGGTGTAAGTTTACGTTCAAATAAAAACTAAATTCATAAGTGGCCAATCCATAAAAGACACTGTAAACGAAACAATCGTTACTAACAAAATAATTTAAACACATCACTTTATTAAAGCGTCAACGATTAATGAACACTAAATGAGTAGTATTCATTAATGTTTCCTCTTCACAAGTCCTATCATTTTATTATAGCTCTATCGCAATTGATAAAGCATTTTATAATTATTAATATGTTTTACTGTAATGAGTAATGACTGACTGTGTTGCTGTAGTTGTCACAGTATACGGAATAACAGTAGGACAATGTAGTAAGACTACAAATTATTTTCCTTGTTTTTTTTTAAGTTTATTTTTATATACCTGTAGGTATCTGTGATAATCTACGGCACTGAAACGTGGTCGCTCACAATTATTAGAAGGCTAGAAGTCACCCAAAGGGCAATGGAGAGGGCTATACATGGAGTTTCCCTACGTGATCGAATTCGAAATGAAGAGATCCGAGGCGAACCAAGGTAACCGACATAGACCGAAGAATTGCCGAACGACGGGAGGTGGCAGTGGGCAGCGCACATTGCTCGCAGAACAGATGGCCGATTAGGCTGAAAGGTTCTGGAGTGGCCAGCGCGTACCGGAAGACGTAGCGTTGGAAGGCCTCCTACAAGGTGGACCGATGACCTTGTGAAGGCCGCAGGAATCCGCTGGATGCGGAAAGCACAGAACTGGTCGAAGTGGTGGTGCTAGGGGCAGGCCTGGACATCTTTCGGCTGAAATGATGGAGATGATGATCTTTATATTATACGAATTGACTGACGCTGTAAATATGTAGTACAGTCTTAACTATTTGGGAAAGTCCCGTGTGTTGTATCAATTTGATGACCATTCATATTGAAATAATTTAAGCCATCGTGAAGCGCAAGACGTGTGCTGCTTTTTAAACTAATAGGACGTCGGACAGTCCTTAATCACGCCTACAAAACAATATTTAAATTAATTGAGTCTGTCTCTACCTAACCTTCGGGGAAACCAGGCGTGGCGTTATGTATGTGTGTATGTCTGAGTTCGTCCTTGAACTTGGGAACAAAAAAGTGGTACAAAATAGAGCATTCTCATTTGTCTGAAAATAAATAATTCTAACAATAAACGTTTCCCAATAATATGTTATTCGCCAAAATATTTACACAATATATCAGTCAGCTTCGATAGGTTAAGAAAACAAGCTTTAAACAAATATATATACAACCTTGGCTTACTGCATTCGTTTCAACTGTGGCTAATGACTCAATTATTTGCAATAAAAACAACGAATCGAAACCACCAACTTACTTTTACTACCAAAACAATCCTTATTGTCTTACACCAAAGTCCTATTTCCCGTAATCAAATACACAGATAACTTTGTAAAACTTATCAAACGTTTGGTAGATGTACACCGAACCAGTTTGACTTGACCCCTCAAAATATATTAATGTACGGAAATGATGATAAGGAGATCGTAAATGTATCGAATTGCAGGTGTCAAGTTATGTAGGTCGTTGGGCAATACCGACACACGTTATCAAAAGGTTTATTAGGAACATTTTATGCTTCCTACATGTGCTACAGGAGATAGGGCGTTTTATTTGGAAATTATCTTATTTTGTTGTTTACTTGCCTGATTATAAACAAAACTGTTTCACCTTTTTATTGTCTTGGGTCATCGCATCTTCATGACTGAAATGAGACTTTTTGTAACTTTGGGATAAACTCTGCTTTTTAATTTGCTAGACTAAAATGACATTTGGTGTCTACATAAAAATAATCTAGTTACTGTCACCAAGGCAAAGACCACTGAATCATTCTCTGCTTTGTTCTGCTCGTGATGTCTCTGTGATATTTTTAATCATGTCGATCGCAGCTGTCTAGTTTTAGTTTAGGAATAAAAACTCTGAGGTTAGTGACATCGGTGTGGTTCTTTCCTCAAAATACCATTTCAGACGCCAACCTACATGGTTCTCTATACACATCGGCATTGATGAATTTTATATAAAAAATGACATGAATATTTACTTGTATTATATTGCTTTCAATTATTGTGAATGTGAAGACTATGTGGTTCATTGTTGTCTTTTTTTTTCTTATTTAGTAATAATCATGGTCTGGCAGTTTGAGTAATTTATGCGGCCTACCCAAATGTTCTTTCTTAGGTAATGTTCGTCGCATCGTTGAGCTCCTTAAGTTCTGAGTTGAACACGGTTACTCACAAATGCGTGCACTGACTGGACAGTTCCACTCAATCTGTGTGGTTCTTTCCTCAAAAGATGGTTTTCAGACACCAACCAACATGGCCTTTACATGATCTGACGAAGATTATTATGTCTGGACTTTAAAAGAGACTGTGACCTCTGAGTTTGTTAGGCCTTTCTTCTCAGAGTAGTCAGCTAAGAAATGCCGACCTCATCTAGCTTTATTTTAAAAAATATGATGACGTGTAAAAGTGTTTGTGACAAATCTACTTACAGAAATAAAAATCATTTATCATTTATGTTCTACAAAACTCTATTAACTTAGATTATTGTTATCGTTACAGTTATTTATTGAGCTATGGATGACTTTTAGGAGTTCATAATGGAGTCAGAGTCAGAGTCAGTCTTTTTGGAGAACTTTTTTAGGGTTCCGTAAATCAAAAGGTAAAACTGAACCCTTATAGGATCACTCGTGTGTCTGTCCGACGGTCTGTCTGTCCATCTATCACAACCATTTTGCTCCGAATCAATTGGACCGATTTAGTTGAAATTTGGTACACATATGAACTTCTATGACCCAAATACGAACGTGTAACGTAAATAAATGAATTTTAAATAATTAGGGGGTTCACTTTTGGGGGAAAAATTCGAAAAAAATTAAAAAGTTTCGCAAACTGCCGTTTGACATATCAAATGAAAGGACGTTTTATTTTAAATATATATTTTTTATTATTTCTAAATAATTAGGTATTTTTAAAGTTATTTAAGAAAATATATGAAAATTGACCCCCCCCCCCCCTTATCTCCAAAACTACTGACCCTAAAATTAAAAAAAAAAATACAGAAAATAGTTCGTTACTTATTGATTCCAGAAAAACGTATAAGAAGCCTATGGTGTTAAAATAACCTGGTAAATCTATCAATATTGTGCGTACATACTTACATTAGCAGTTGGATTGTATGGGGGAACATGCTTTTCAACAAGAATGTTAAGTTTGTTCTTGGGATAAAGTCATCCCAACTACATAACCCTTCATTATGCGTGGTTCAACACGCACTTGGCCGGTTTTTTTTGTAATAATACGTTTTCTTTTATTGGATAGGAAATTATCAAATAACTTCTCCCCCTCTGGGCGGAGCGGGAGGGTGTGTCAGACTCTTACTAACTAAAACCCACTCGTGTTCCTTCCGTTGCCTGTGTTGCCAGGGGCCTCGGTATCCCTTCCTGACTTTCCCGCGACCTCGGCAGACATCGGCCCTAGTGGACCCCTAAACTTGTGCTGCCGACATCTCTTTGAGGCGCGCGTGGAACACAACGCGCCGTCGACCCGGGCTCGGACGGTGAGCTACCCAATGTTGCTCTGTGATAATACCTTGGGGGTAACCATCACCTCTTAAAGCAGTATTATTTCAATATGACTTTAGCGTGAGAAAGAGATAGAGCTATAAGTCCTGTATAGCTCCATCACTTTCCCACTGTGAAGTAATATTATAATAATACTGCTATAAGAGGTGATGGTTACCCCCCAGGTCAAAGTCCTTTTTTTTTCCTAGATGACAATTATCATCGTACATTGTTTTTATTTAGCCTAGAAACATCGTCTTGTCACATAGCAAGTGCTTATTACATAAATAACTATTAAACGTGTGCATAATAAGTACACATAAGCAGTTGTTTGTTTTTAACTTTATCACGTTTGTAATGCAAGAATGTATTATGTTATGTCACATACCCATCATCGGTTTGATGTTACGTTATTAGTTATTTTTTAGCTAATCTTGGAGTGTAAATTATTAAAACATAGTACTTAGCTATATGGTTTCCGTTATCAGAAAAATATTTCTCTCTAATCAAGAATAGACACATCTAGTGACTATCAGAAAATACAAAGCAGCTGAATTTTCTACAACGCAAGGGAAATTTGCAAGCGTGATGACGATGTTACCACCCAAAGAGGTTATAATAGTCTTTGTTACCACCATTGGTTGGTGATCAAACACAACTTGCAAGAAGCAGACGGATGAAAAGTTCCAGAAGATATTAGTTATCCACAATCCGCGTATCTAACCAAGAATAAAACATCCTTAGAACAATAAGAATGTTTCGTTCTGATTTGGTTAGTTTAGTTTTAGTTCTGGTATAATTTATTATCATAACAAATCATAAATCTCCTACACTCGTGAAGCCCTTGAAGGGATGTGCAACGCAGCAACAGAATCGATCGACTGAGTCAAACGACTCACGGGACGCGGATGAGTAATCGATACTGATCGATGAGTGCACCTCTAGACGAGACTGACTTCCGGACTGATTGCTGAATATGGCAATTAATTCAGCCTTGTTGTAGTCTGGGAGATGGTGCAGTTTTAATTATAGTCATGTTAAAGTTATTACGCGGTCGTTATTTTTAAGTGTGTGTGTGAGTTTTAATTGTCTTTTCTTTTTTTAATAAAAAATATATTATGATAATAGTTTATAAAAGAGGACATTTTGTAAAACTCATTTTACTTTACCATTAATAGATTTTTTTAAATGTAGGTATGGAAGTAATTCATGTTAGTAGGTAAATGATATTGTGAGATCCATAATCAATTTACATACGGTACACAATACTACCTATTATATAGATATTAATTGGACTGTAAACTTCATTTCCTGCAGGCTTAGCATGACACTCTCTATTTCTTCGAAGAATAGACACGGCTCTTTCCATACAAAGTGACATTTCGTTTCTCCTTTTTTGACATCCCATCGTAGAAATCTTTCTACATAAAAAAGGACCTAGACAAAGATCGTTAGAAACGAAAGACAAGATGACATATTGTAGCAGGATTTCTACGGTGATATGTCAAAAACTGAGAAATGAAATGTCACTTTGTATAGAAAGAGCCGTGTCTATTCTTCGAAGAAATAGAGAGTGTAATGCTAAGCTTGCAGGAAAGGAATTTGGTAATTAGACACCGTTAATTTAAATATTTCTCCACCACCAGGGGTAATATAATGTGAAACTGTTTAATATTAAGATCTTAATGAACTATACATATAGGTAGGTACTCAGAAATAAATGACATTCTATTCAATTCTAAACGGCGTTCATACATATAGGTTCACAAAGGAGAAACAAAGTAAGAAATACTTTGTTATTGAAAAATAAATCTTGTCGTTAGAGCAGCACGTCTGGAGAATTTTACTGACATTGAGTTCCAGAGGTAAGATTTGATAAGATTTTTTTCTCAAACCTGTAATCTAATCACATAAGTACCTACCTATATTTCGAAACGATAAGTGGCAATATGACTCAGTCCACTTAATCTGCATTTTTTCAACTACTCCTTTGAGTCAGCCATTTTTAGGTAAGCATCTAAGAGATTTACAAAACTGATGCAGAGTACAACAACTGTCCGGGTGTCACCACTGATTGGATCGCCCGGAGGACACGATGGAGCATACGGTGGAGGTCTGCCCGGCTTAGGCAGAGCACCGCCGTGTCCTCGTGGAGGCGATCGGCGGCAGAGACCTCTCGCGTCCGGCCCTGGTTCAGGCCATGGTACGGAGCGAGAGGGCATGGGCAGCCGTCACCTCCTTCTGCGAAGCAGTAATGCTCGCGAAGGAGGAGGCGGGACGGTTGAGGGAAAGGCACGTTTCGCGCCCTCTCGCCCCTAGCCGCCGCAGGAGACGCCCTGGGCGTTGGGAATCTCGGGCGGATTTCCAGCCACCGTAGGCGCGGGCTTGCGGACGGTGAGCAATGGGTAGCTCACCGTCCGGTAAGGACCAGGCCCGGGGCGACGGCGCGTCGTATTCCACGCGCGCCTCAAATAGATGTCGTCAGCACAAAAGTAGGGGTCCACTAGGGCAGATGCCTGCCGGGGTCGCGGGAAGGTACTTATGGGTCACCGAGGCCCCCGCAACACAGGCAACAGGAAGGAATACGGGTGGGTTTTAGTCAGTAAGAGTCTGACACACCCTCCCGCTCCGCCCAGAGCGGGAGAAGTTATTTGATGATTTCCCACGCTCAAAAAAAAAAAAAAAAAGAGTACAACAACTTATTTACCTATTAGATATAAGATAGCATCACTCCTATATTTCCCAGCAGCATAATTGCGTAACACATAACCAATCATAATCTGAATGATATTGAAGTATATTGCTAATCAATTGCTTCTTAAGTTCGAAACATTTGTCTGCTCAACAACGTCAATAACTCATTGAATGTTGTTGAACTGTCAAAATGAAACACTGACTGTTGCACATGACCCTGCTGGTCGGCAAAGAGTGTGTGTATATTTCGCCGAAGTTGAAAGAAACATGGGCCTTATTTTTTGGATGGGTAATCATCAAATAACTTTTCCCGCTCTGGGCGGAGCGGGAGGGTGTGTCAGACTCTTACTGATTAAAACCCACCTGTATTCCTTCCTGTTGCCTGTGTTGCCAGGGGCCTCGGTGACCCATTAGTACCTTCCCGCGACCCCGGCACTTGGGCCTGAGAAATAATGTACCTACCTACTTTTATGAAAGGTCGCACGTCAGTGGTAACAAAACCAGTATAAGCTGGCCTCATATTCTATTGTAACTCCGTTCTCCGTTCTAGGCCAGCTCAAGGGCAAAGTGTTACCTTTGTCGTACGGTCTAATGTACAGCAGGTTATTTAGAGAATATTTAGTTTATAATTAATAGAATTAACGTAACATAACTTCACTAGTACTTTATATTTATACTACAAATTGGTTTATTTCTGGATTACATTTACATAATTTAAAAGCTAATAGTCTTAATATGGTAATAATATGGACAAATATATAAAAAATCAAAAACCCATTTGCAAAAAAGACAATTTAAAAGTAATGCATTAAAAAGACCGAAACAGGATTGAGATTAGAAAACAGAATTAAAATAAACTATAATCAAAATAAACTCCACTTTGGTTTAACGGACTATATTATGAGCTGAAAGCCTAAGCTTAGCATTAAGTTTAGGAGCAATCGGAATCCAACAATTTTCTTTCGGTTTCGGTAACCTGCAATTGCCAAGTTGTATTGATAGGATAGGAGGGAGCCTATCCTATCAATTCCCTGAACTTGGCTAGCCATAACAAACGACTATGCACTTCCTGGGAACACTACGCTTACCCAAGTGCTGCACAAGCGATAAGCTTACAGTAGAATGCTCTGTGACGTAGTGCTGATGTAAACAAAACCGTTAAGTACATGTAAATATTTAGACTAATCATAAAAAGTCTACTGTTGTAATAATATTACGGTTGCATTGTTCAATCATTTAGGCAGTATTCGAGTTACAGTAGTGGAACTGTAGTGGCCAATCTGGAAATCTTTTAACCGATTCCGAGCACAGGTGCAGGCCTCAAAGAGATGTCGTCAGCACAAGTGTAGGGGTCCACTAGGGCCGATGCCTGCCGGGGTCGCGGGAATGTCTGAAAGGGATACCGAGGCCCCTGGCAACACAGGCAACGTAAGGAACACGGGTGGGTTTTAGTCAGTAAGAGTCTGACACACCCTCGCGCTCCGGCCAGAGCGAGAGAAGTTATTTGATAATTGCCCAACCAAAAAAAAAAAATGTGGAGCCCTTCACAGCATATGCCTCACCTCCTTTTCTGCCCGTCATGCACACATGCCAATTATAGAACTGTCTAGGTGACTACATTCTGTTCGAAAAAAAAAAGAGTCGCGTCGATGTAACGCGCAAGTAAAAAGTAGTGTAGTGTTACATTTCAAGCCAATAAGATTATCGTATGTAGGCAATTTACGAGTCCTTTGAAGTTTATATGAGTATTAGGTAGACGGTAGCTTTGTTAAGCGCTTTCTCTAGGTTTCTTTTAGAACTAATGCCAGCCATCATTAACCCTAGGTGACAACTAAATGAATGACTAGATAAAATCGCGCTGTAGATTTGCAAGTTTCGACTCAGCGCCGTTTGAAAATTATACAAGCTGTGGCATTTTTTTCTCAATGTGACAAAGAACAAATTCATTTATTGATTGGTTAACATATGTAGGTAAGGAAATACAGATCTTATGGTTGATGAACAGAGCGCTATGTTATGCCAATGGCGTACAAATATGGTGTGCAGATCTAGCTGAGAATTACAAATTAAAATCTACTAAAAATATTTGAAAATCATGCGTAAATTTGCTATTAAATTAGAAAATAAATTGAACAATTATATATTATTTAATAGAATTCTAGTTAGGTATGTCAGACCTAAATGAGGAATTAATAAAATGTCAAAAACCTGTCAAAATAATTTAATGTCAATATTAATAATTGTAACTCTAAATTATTTCGTCATTCAAGTATTCGTCAATAGTATAATAAATAACATTTATCAATTAAGTTCTTTTTTGGCGTCTGGAATTATTATTATTATAGGTAAATGCGTGGAGCCATACCCAGGACACTTTTTTTTCAAAGCCTGCACAGCTATAAGATGAAGACAAACGTGATTTGTTTACTCTATCAAAGATTGCATTTACACATAACATAACATAACATAACATAACATAACATAACATCATAACATCACGCCTGTAATCCCTGAAGGGTTGGGCAGAGGTGTACACCCACTTTTCACCAGTTATGTTTAAGTCCCATGTCCCATGGGGAGCCTATTGCCATCAATCAACCTGGCGCAAATCCAGACTATTCATCAAGAGTAGTTAGTATTTTATTTGATTTAATATACATAAGTATGAGTATGTTTCGGCCTTTCTTCTCAAAATAGTCAGATAGGAAACGTCGACCTCATCTAGTTTTTACCCGACTGCCCCAGAAAGAGGGTAATGTTTTTCGAGAGTATGTATGTATGTCTATTTCTTTGGCACGCTCTATAGCCTAAAAAGCTTGATGGATTTTAACATAAGAGGTGTCTTTAGATTCGTCTTCATTGTGGGAATCACTCCCACAATGAAGACGAACGAGATACGCTATAAAATATTTATATATTGCATCTGAAAATACAAAAAAAAGGGAGGGGAAGGTTTTTTAAATTAAATTACAACAATATTGATACCTATCAAATAATATGGTTTTTTTGTTTTTTAAAATATGATTGCCGTGTAAAAGTGTTTGTACAAATCTACTTATAGAAATAAAATCATATATAATTTTTATCATTTATTGGTACACCGACATCAGTCCATAAAAAATAACCGGCCAAGTGCGTGTTGGACCACGCACAATGAAGGGTTCCGTAGTTGGGATGAATTTATACCAAAAACAAACAACATTGTAGTTGAAAAACATGTTCTCCGATACATCAATATATGTCACGGTCAATTCTCCAACTGAAAATGTAAGTGGTCGACTATTACTCGTTAACTTGTAAAGCCTACTTAGCTGAGATAGTTTTCCTTTTAATTTCGTTATTAAAACGCTGACAACACCTAAACCGCAGTCACTGTCAGATTGCATAGCAAGAAAGAGAAGCGCGATGACACAACGCTTGTAATTTATTGCAAAATATTAAGCAATTATCAATTTACTCAAAATTGAGTTGAATAATCGAAAATAAAAAACAACCAAGCTCTGCATTAAAATAAGGCGTACTTGTTATTAATTAAATACATAACGTATTTTGATATTTAATAAAGATATTTTGGATTAGGGCTCAAGGTAAGAGGTTAGTTTAACGTTAGTTTGTATCGAGATTTTTTTTCAAATCGTGTTTGGTAACAACCTGTTCTGGGAAATATGTTCAAAATTAACATATATTTGTTCTGCTACCACAAACTATAGAGATTTGGCAATTTTTTTTCTTAAGAGAAGCCTATTTTGGTCAATTGGGTCTTGTCAGTGCCTTAATGTATGATTTTTTCGCATATCCAAAAACAACCATTTAACTGGCAGGGGTGGGAACACTTGACTCTAGCAAAAAATAGAACTTGAAAGCTTAATACTACGCAAACGGATCCCAGAATCAAAAATAGTTTAAACAGATCCGCAATATTTTCCCCTCTCTAATTTACATGCTTCCTGGATACCAATCCATAATTCCATACTGCCTTACCACTCTGTACCCTCCAACATTTATATAAAAAGTACTCTGTGACTTTCAACTGGCTGACAAACCAGTGTCAGGCACTTGTTGTCTGGCAGCTTGGCTGAACTGGACTTTTTTGGCGCAGCCGTGAGGCACACTTTCCTGCAAAGTTCTTACATCGTACTTTACACTTTTTATTTGATCATTATATATATTTATATGTATATATATAACATTGTGTGCCTTTTAGTATATGCTAAGTACCTAAATGTATATTCTTTCTTTCTTTTCTTCTCTTTCATACTATCTGAATATCTATTATGATTAATGCAAAAGTAATTCTGTCTATTACCATTTTACGTCTTAACAGCTGAACGGATTTGCATGAAAGGCATACGGCTGGACCATGACCTGGTTTCAGACATCGGATACTTTTAATCGCGGTAGTACGTTCCCGTGGGAGAATTTCCGACCTCCACGAGCGAAGTCGCGGGCAAAAGCTAGTGGGATATACATATAGCGTGTATCGAGAAAAAATAATCAGCCATACCATACATTTGGGTGGAGTAGGTATTGAAGTTTTGTGACAGTTGATTACTTTTTTCTCGATTGCGATGTTGATCCCATAGAGGAACTTTTTTAGCTTGATGGTCTGTAGCCCCCCCCCCCCCCTCCTTAAATTTGACCACATCTGTCTGATACATGCTGTACAATTAACAAAATCAGAACATTACACTTACACATAATTGGGCAGAGGTGTAGTTGTAGTACACCCACATTTCGCCAGTTATGTTTAAGTCCCATGTAATAGGGGGTGAGCCTATTGCCATCAACCGGGCACAAATCCAGACTCAGGGCTGCTACTGAGAAATTCTAGCACTTTTCTGTTTCTCATTTCTAACACTTTTCCTGACCTCATGCTCAGCAGAGGCGCTTGTGACCACTAGACCAATGAGGCAGTACCCTACACTTACACTTAGATCTATTATAAAAATCGAAACAAGGTTTGATTTAAATTGAAACTTAGAATTGTGTCATTCATTATCTATGATGATGATGATCATACCGTAGATAAACTGCTCCTCAACCACTTGGGCTTATTTGTAAAAAAATAAAAGTATGGAAGAGTTATTTCCCTTTTTTTTAACGATCTTATCGATTACTTTTTTTTTATCAAGTTTTAGTTGTATATAATAGGTAATAATGATTTTGTTTCCTTTTGCTAGTATATTTTTATTAATCTTTCAAATATAATACATTGCAAAATATAGATCTGTATAATTTCTCTTGATAATTATTCTTGTAAGATAATTAGTCTTGGGTTCGATTCCCGGGTCGGACAATGTGTTATTGTGATTTTCTATCTGGAATTTCTAATTATCAGCAGGCCGGAGTCTGGATTTGTGCCCGGTCGATGGCAATAGGCTCGCCCCTATTAAATGGGACTTAAACATAACTGGCGAAATGTGGGTGTACTACAGGTACACCTTTGCCCAACCCTTCGGGGAAACAAGGCAAGATGTTATGTTGTTTTCAATTTTGTATATGTGAGTACCATGGAGCCGTTTATGATGTACGAGTATGTTGTCTAGAAAAACCTTGGCAGTTGAGAGTATGTCATGCTCACTTAAATGTCTCGCCGATGGTGGCGCGTGATTTGGACTGATCCACGCGACATGTTCGTGTAGGAGCGCTATCAGTTGGGACAGAGCATCTCTTAACAGCTTATTTTTAATCTTATGTTTTATATTGTTCTTTATTAATTAATTTATATACTGTTCTCACATATAGTAGCAACAAGATCCATTCTTCTCCATAGAGATCTACCTACATTTTGGAATGGGCAACTGCAACAGCTTCAACTTGCTGATTAACTGACCGACTATTTGACAATTCAAAAGTGCCTGTAATTGGTTTAATTGAAATAAATGCTTTGAGTTTGAACGCTTTAAGTTTGAGTTTGCGTTTATACCTAGTTTCTTTACTAGTGTTTTTTTCCATGGAACAAACTTTTGTGACACACTATTTATGACCTGGTATACATATATGAATAACTTATAACTTGATCAACATAAAAAAAACAAGCACTAACCTAGATTTTTCGGTTCCTAATTTCTGTAGACCAACATTATTATAATCTTAGAGATTAGAATTATTTATTTGTTACTGGCTCGCGGACTAGAAAGCTACTTACATTCACCGTATAAAGATGTTTGTACACTAAGCTGTAACTATAATTAATTATATCTATTTTAGAAGTACGTATTTATTTAAGTAAATTCTCGTGATATTTATTTTACTTAAATTAGTGAAGTATGTTTTGATAGTGTCAACATTTGATTTTATCTAGTTTCCTACCGCAGATATGCTGTTAGAGATTTCTTTAGAAATAAGCTGAAGCTTATTTCATGCCATTTTACGTATTTTTCTTTATCTTTTTTCTTATCTGTTTATATGAGTGTACATGAACGGTAAAATAAAATAAATAAATATTATTTATTAGCTAAATAGCCTCTTTTTCTTTTTCTTCTTCAATAGAAACTCCTTCCTTGTTTGTACTGCGTCTTCCCCGAATTTATATCGTTCCTTGACATATTTACATGACTCTATCTTGAATATCTCCTTGGTCTATATCAGGTACAGCTACCTTCACTTCAGTCTACTTAACCTTCTTTTTGACATCCGACTGCGCGACCGCATAGAAAGGGTTGTTTGAAGCGTATTTATGTATGTATGTTTGTACGTGGGATTCTTTCCCCTCGAAGCATCAAAACAGCTGGATGGATTTTAATAGATGAGGTGTCCAACGACTTGCCTAGGTCGTGCGATGCGAAATAAAGGCCCTCGAGGGGATGGTTCTATAGTAGATTGTGCCATAAGGGACTAAAATAATGTATTGAGGGTGAGAGTGATTGTTTGAATCCAGAGCGAAGCAAAGGATTCTAGAGTAGAATCCTAAGCGTAGCGAGGGATTCAAAGTACGTCGCTCGAGGTTAAATAATGTTATTAAATCAAAATATTTTTATTTCACATAAACCTACATGGGCACTTATGAAACGTCAGAAGCTAGGTGCACGGTTCCAATTGGTCGTTTCCTATGGAAAGCCGGCAAGAAACTCCACGGTTACTCTTTTAAAAATAATTGGCTTTTTTTTACAAAAGATCTAGTCTATTAAGCCTACAACGTTCTCACATTTACAACGTACACAAGAATCCATGTAAAATAATATTAAAATAATAATGTTGGTACCGTGTGGCACACTCTGCTTTTCATCCCCCTCTATGAGAAAAGTAAATAAGAGATGCTTTTAGTAGTGACGAATGTTTATATTTAAATAACCAAATTACAAATTTATATTAATATCAAATTAAAATTGTCTGTAATATTTTGACAAAAAGTAATTAAAAAACAAATAAGAAGTGCCCGCATATTTTTTTTTTTTTGATTTGGTTAACCAGAATGCCGCGTCGGCAGGCGCGCTTTTTTTTATTACCGGCCAGGACTTTATCGAAGTGAATTGCGTTCAAACTTTTTAATTATATACTGTTCCAAATTCAAATGTCATTTCGTCACTGTTATTAAGTGCGCCGGAATGACACATTTTGCTCGCACTTATCGAGGAACCCTTCGCCTCTTTTCGTATAGATGGGAAGAAAAAAATATTACACACAAATTGATTGAAATAAAAAAGTAAAAAAACCGAGTTACTTTTTTCTTCAGATTTTGCAAAATATTTAATTACATAGACAAACAGGTGGCCCGATGACCTGGTGAAAGTCGCGGGAATGTGAGAAGCACAGAACTAGTCGATGTGGCGACGCTTGGGTGAGGTCTATGTCCACAGGTGGACGTCTTTCGGCTGAATTTATGA
Organism: Atethmia centrago; assembly: GCA_905333075.3. Taxonomy (NCBI): domain Eukaryota; kingdom Metazoa; phylum Arthropoda; class Insecta; order Lepidoptera; family Noctuidae; genus Atethmia; species Atethmia centrago. The sequence goes on from HG995388.1 coordinate 1,512,074, forward strand.
TGATGATGATGACACAGACAAACACGATTCTGAAACACATAACCACTTTCTGCTTTCACTGATAAACCAAATCTACCATGCAAGACAACAAACACATCAAAATTTATAATTTCCTGCAGAGAAAGTGACAAACAACGGTTTGATTCGATGTCCCAGTCTATACGGCCATTTTATTGTCGTCGTCTTACTAAGAATTCCTTGTGAACACATTCTGATCACGTTTGCTTCTAGAAAATAATACAATGAGAGACGAGATTGTCGTACAGTTAACCGTACCTCGTCCATGGACAGCTTGGAGTTTGACATTGCCAGAGCCCTTATTATGTAGCAGTAAGGTCAGATTTCGTACTCTAAGTATTACTACTGACAGCAGTTGACCGTACTACAGTCGTGAGGACTTTTTTTTACTTCTGGCTGAGTATTATTGTTTTACGTGTTATGGCATTCCTTGGGTTCGTAGAGGTACAAAAAAACTTATTTGTTAGGGATATTACTAACATTTTTTGTTTATTTGTAACTGCTAGATAGACCCGTACATGATGGAATTTATCAAGACCCCAGCCTTGCCGAGGGCAGTGCCAGCCAACCCCTCTGCAGTTAGTAACAAACTGCAATATTATTAGCCCGTCTTCCAAGCCGCGATTAAAGCAATTTCTCCTTTGATCGCCTTTTAATTGGGCTGAGTTCACCATTGAAGGCATTTAGATGTAGGTATAAACTATAATTAAGTATATGAGCACGATATTTATAATGTTATGGAAAATTAATAAATAGAACAGTAAGTTTTTTCTCGAAAGTTGTAAGTCTTCCAGATTTTAGCCAAAAATCTCCATTTTCGACCAACATTGCTTCAACGATATTGTGCCTCAACAATTGGGTTCCCTAGGTAAGACGGCAGTCGTTCGGTCATACTATTGTCTAATAGTTGTAAGATAATAGTTTGGAACTGGTTAGACTGGAACCCGAAATTAACTTAATTAACCGAGACTGATGACTGAGTTTTAGTTTAAGTTTCGTATCATAATCAGATCTGTCTTTCTAGACTGTATAGTCCCAGTGCAGGACTGAAGCCTCCCTCTCATTCTTTTCACATACTTTTAGTATTTGCTTTTATTATTTCCTATAAGAGTTAGATGCTGAGATGGTTTGCTCATATTGAGAGGATGAATGAAAGGCGACTAACAAAAGGTACAAGGCAGATGTAAGTGAAAATGCGGAGAGGGGACGTCTTAGGTGGACATATCTATAGTGCCCTTATTGGCAATGTTCTTCAGAAAGGTCAGGTGCATAGGACTCGCAACTGGCGTGCCTGTATGACCAGATGTATCGTAAACGAACCAAAAGGAGTATTTAAGGAGTGTAGCAGTTGGCGTTCTATAGTTTTTGCCTACTCCCATGGGACGAAGGTGTGAGTTTATATGTATGTTATATGAACAGGCATCTTCTGGGCTTGCTCGTTCCATGATAGACCTCATCCATCGCTTTCCACCAGGTGAGATCGAGGTCAAGAGCTGGCCAAATTCACAACAAAAATAAAAAATATGGGCCGCACATGAGATGCACAGAAATGATCGAAGTGGCGGTGCTTGGGGGTCGCCTATGTCCAGTAGTGGACGGTTTTCGGCTGAAATAATGATAATGAATAAGATAAGATAATGGTTAGAGTCACGTCCGACCCGCCATCTTCGCCTTGGTCTGCCAAATTGTCGCTTAGCGTGGGAATATTCCTTAATGTGATTTGCTGAAAATCCCCAGTAGGTAATTAAATTCATAAAAATGTGTTACATAATATTCCACCAAAACCTAGATTAGAATTAGAGATACGTTTAATTTTAATTAGAGTAGAATTAGAGATAAATTAACCCATTAAAGATTCGTCGTTCAAATATTGTCGCCATGTGTGTTGTCTAAATTCTTAATTCATTGTTGATTAACGTTTATGTTTTTGTGAGAAAATTCCACTACTAGTATGAGCAGTGGTTATATAATTGAGTTTTTTTTTTTATTAGCAGACGTATTATCGTCATATTGTATTAGCTATAACAACTTTGGAGATTGTGCAAACGGTTTCGCGAATTATTTACTTACAGGTATTTTTTGGGAAATGCAGTAAAAAACGTATGTCAATAAAAGCTGATTTTTCCAGCGACATACACACATACATACATTGTTTTTTTTGCCGATGTTTTAAATTTACGTTTATATCTATAGAAAACCAGTGAAAATTTTAACATTTTTTCGAAGAAAAAATATTTATAGTTGGAATTTTTCTCCTATCTATTCAGTTCCAATGACCTCTTTATCTTAATAAAAATATTCCGATTAATTCATAAACATAAACAACAGAAATACCACTTCTTACTAGAACATTATGTTTATAAGATGAAATGCGCGAATCACTGTGTGGCTCTTAAACTACAACCGACAGTCTGCCACTATAGTATTTAATACTGTCATAATCAGCGTGCACGTGTAGTCGAGAGCGAGCCTCAGACGGCACATCACTACTCACTACTTACGTCAAAAATTGGCGCGAAACGTATTTTTATTTTAAAATTGTTAACATTTTTTACGAAGTTGAAATTCGGAACTGTTTTTTGGTTTTATTTTTTGACAAGTATTGCGTGAACGATTTGTTTTTTTTTTTATGGAAAATTATTTACGGAGTTTTTAGTGAGAAGTATGTGAAAATGAAAACTTTTCTGTTTATATTTTTGGCGGGATATGCTGTCAGGTGCGATGATTCGAAGTAAGTTTTTTTCAATATATTTTTTAATTCACTTGCTTAAAAATCATAATTTTTAATTGGTACCTACTTACCTAGGTAATAGCTGAAAAAGATTGAAGAACTTCCTAAGTATACTAAATAGGAATTTCTTTGCTTACAAGACAATTATTATTATGGGCATTTATGACGTATTTTTCAAAAACGTCTATTATAATCCTTTTTTGGCCATATCACTTTCTTTGTTTATTTTTTGGCAACGATCAGCGTTTTCAGCCAATGGCAACGTAAGCTATCTTGCATCCAGACTTTACTTATTTTTAATTTATTACAATGTAAACCAGATCAAAATACACCCTTGCAATCAGAACAATATATTTTTATGGTTTTAAATATCTATTATTCCTTTTACCATTTTCATACTTTCAAAAATTAAATGTACCTACTGATCAAAGGAGGCCTCTCAGCAAAGCCTCGTTAATATTAAATAAAAAACATGTTCCTTCTATTGTTCTGATTTTGAATATTAAAAAAAATCTAACCTCGTGCATGCTACATGATAAAATGCACTTCGACATTTTTTTTTACATTTTGTGTGAGAGAATTGACAATACTGTGAGATGTAGCATGTTTTGTCACGGCAAAGCTGACTAAACATTCTGTCGTAAACAGTACTCATAACTGCTTCTGACGTATTGAAGGAGGATATTTAATATTTACGTCAAGTGCGGTTTTATATATCGAAGTGCATAAAACGTGGTTTGATACCTACGTGATGTAAATAAAAGTCAGGTACAATACCAACAAGCTTAGTTTTTTTGCGGACCTTATACAATTAATATGTGTTTTGACTCCTGAGACTCTGAAACCAATGATATAAAACTTATTGAAACTACCTTTAGTTTTTTCTTATAAAAATACAGATAATACATTTTTGGGGCAGAAATACGTAAATAAACTAATGAAATACCTAAGAGTGTAGCTTTTTTAAAATAAATGCCTATATTTGTTGTTTTTTGTTTATTGTATCCAATTAATACACAATTAAAAAATTACACTATTATCAGTAATCAATATTTGCCAAATTGCAAAACAGTTTGTCGGCAATGAGTTCTCTTATCTGTTTTCTTACTTGTCATTCTCTAAATAATATAATAAAATGTATAATAGGTTAAATGTTATTTTATGTTGGTCTAGTCTAGAGTATTATTCATTTAATCAGTAAAGGAGAATGCTCATGTATGCTCAAAAAAACTAGAGTCGGTAAAAAATAAATATCTGGGGCATTTGGATACATCATACATTTTTCTACAAAATATCAATTTGCGAAACCTTGTCCCAACTATGTTGGGGTTGGCTTCAAGTCTAACCGGATGCATGGATACCAGTATGTTACATGGAGCGACTACCTATCTGACCTCTACAACCCAGTAACTGCGTTACACGATACCCCAGACTGGTTGTCAGACTTTGGGCTTCTGACTACCCGTGACGACTGTCAAAGATCTACAAATGACAGCAGGGATCAACGGCTTAACGTGCTTTCCGAGGCACGGAGGGATCTTAATACCTATGTAATCGATGGTCTCCCGCCCACCCAAAAATCTACCGCGGCAAGCGTAGCTTAACCTTCGATCGAGGACTGTGGCTGTTATCCCTTAGCCACAAGCCCCACCCGATACCCTTTACACAAAGATTGAAACATTTTGCTAGAATAGGACTTCCTTATGACTTTCTTTATGTATTTCAGATCAATTAGTCGTATTTTATCGATCCGAGGCGTTTTTTTGCTAATGTATATATTATTTTAGCTACGCATATTGAAGTAGCCTTCTGGAATCTAAAACTGACTTTACTATTTGAACAGATTCCTAATTTAACGAAAAAGATCTAAAAATGACCATAAAACTGACTCCTAGCCAAGTATCACGTCAATTGTCTCAGCCTATGAGGTAATTCCCAAATCCATTCGCTTCCGTACCGCACTTCACTAAAATGTCTACAATTATATGAATTATATCACAAATGGACATAAAACACTTTTGTTTGTAACTCTTGGCAGTAAATCAAAGTTTATTTTTGTTAAAAGTCAATGACACACAGTGTTCATTCAGAAAAAAGTGGTCAAGTGCGAATTGGAGTTCAGTTTTGTTTATTTTTACTAGCAGATTAGGCAAAAGGAGTATGCAAGGGTGCGGTGTATGCAGGTGACGTTTTGTAGTTTCTGCCTACCCCTATGGAAAGAAGGTGTGAGTTCACGTATGAGTAGGTTATGTGTAGACTAGAAAAAAAGTTCAACGCACTCTCCCTGACTATAATTAAATATTGAAAGATGAAAATGGGACTCTAAATTAAATCTAATTTCTGGTTAAACCTAGTTTCTGCTACTCTTATAAAATAAATTATAATAGAACTAACCTTACAAAGCAACAATATGTAGAACAAAATAATCGGATACTATGATTTTATGGAAAACAGAGTGTTTTCATAATTGTTTTATGTAAATAACTAATATTCTTATTAAATCTTATGACGACTTTCCGTAAGGACAACAACAATTAATATAGCTACCTACTCACAGACATTCATCATTATTGTCAACATAATTCCTATAATATTAGTCCAGTGACGTATTTTCATTCACAAGGAAGGACTCAAACAAACAATAATACAGTTTATCAGGCGTCTGTCATCCTCCGTTATTATATAAATAAGAGTCATCTAAGGAAAACATATTTTTTACTGTTGTTCAATACATGAACGAAGTTTCACAAGGAATTACAATTAGGAGCCTCCACAAGTGATGATAGGTTCCTACTTATATTTACGTAGGTAGGTACACCTGACACACATAATGCACTTAGTGGATTAGACAATCTGCCTTGTTGTCTGCAGTTTAATCATTTCACCACTTCTGGAGAGGCTAGAAGCTAGAATAGGTAACTATTTTACATACTAAGAAACCCACAAACACTTTTTAATCATTTTAACAAGAAGTCTGCCAATTTGTTAGAACGACGACAGTTCTAAAGCAGTCTGACTTAAATTAGACCATGGGCCTTCCTAAGGGTACCTTTTCCGACCTTAAGGGAGGAAAAGACTAACTGTAAGTAACTTTAATCAACTTCCTCATTGGTCTAAGGGTCTAAGCGCTACTGCTGAGCATGAGGTCCCGGGTTCGATTCCCAGATTTCTCAGTAGCAGCTCGGAGTCTGGATCTCCGGTTGATGGCAATATGCTCGCCCTTAAAAATATCTTGCGACATGTGGGTGTACTGTATAGGTGCAGCTCTGCTTAACCCTTCGGGGAATACAGGCGGACGGTATGATACGTAGACTACGTCACAGTACCCTTAACCTTACTTTGTTGTCATCCACGAGTAATCAGATTAGCTACAGTGAGTGGGCTTCCACGATTAGTTTCCATTAACTACTAGTATTTGTGTGTGGGCAGTGATACCGATTCCCTTGTTCACAAACGAAACTAAATTTAAATTCAGTGCATCTTTTTCTTTGTATTTCTCTAAGAAGAGGGCAGAAGATAAATTTTAGTTTAGTCCTGTCAAATTAATAAGCGCCTGTCACTACTCCATACAAGTTTAGACGTGATTAAAAACTTGCCTACTAATAATTTGACAGGACTAAACTAAAATTTATCTTCTGTCCTGTTCATAATGAAATGAAAAGGAAAAGGTGCACTGAACTTAAATTTAGTTTAGTTTCTGAACAAGGGAATCGGCACCAGTAACGCCATATTTTGTCACCAATTGTAGTGCTGAAACAAGTGCACATCGAATGACTACTCGCGAGTATTTGACTACTATCACAGAAATACACGAAATAATACTTATCCTACTAATATTATAAATGCGAAAGTTTGTAAGGATAGATGGATGGATGGATGTTTGTTACTCTTTCACGCAAAAAGTACTGAACGGATTTGGATGAAATTTGGCACACAGATAGTTTATAACAAGGAATAACACATAAGATACTTTTTGTCCCGATATACCCACGGGGTCAAAACTTATGCGGGTGAAACCGCGGAGTGCATCTAGTTTTGAATATGTTACTAAAAGAGACGTTATGTGAAAAAACGAACAAAATCAGTGGAAAAATAGAGAAGTTATACGCTTTTGAAATTATTCTTCTATCCTTGTCACGCAAAACGGTAATTGTACTGAATAGCGCGAAGTTGCTATGGCTCTGTGGTGTGACGTCTAGTAGTGCTGTTTCTGTCTAGCATAGACTTTAAAAGCATACAACTTCACCATTTTTTTAATATATATAATTTTTTTTTGGTGGCTTAACTTTTTTCTTGGTTTGGAAAAATCAAATTAAAAAATTACAATCAAATACCCTATTTCGCGATGTTTGTTTCAGGAAATTGTGTTCAAAGCAAAGATTCAAATCTTTAGAGGTGCTGTACCTACTAAGTCGCGCGACGAAGTGTTCATACTACTGAGAAGAGTGCTGACACAATAATAATAGCGTTTACATGATAACCAAGGCAATTCTCCGTGAGGTTGTGTTTGTCGAGGGTGTGAAAACGAATGAGAATCGCGACCATCTTTAGCAGCAGTAGGGCAAAATCCTTGGTTCAAAGTTACAATTTAAATTTCCCATTCTGCAACACTTAATGACATAATCCGCCGGTCTCTTGCCAGCATCAATGTGCTTGCTCTTCTTAAGCCGACTGGCATTGTCAGAGATGATGGCAAAAGACCTGATGGTGTCTCTTTGGTCCCGTGGAGTTTGGGACGGATGCTTGTGTGGAACGCTACCTGTGTAAACACACTGGCACCGTCCCAGCTCCAACAGACTACTTCTAAAGCGGGTGCAGCGGCAGAAAATGCCGAAAATCTGAAAGTTATTAAATATGCCTTAGCAGAGAGTACGACTTTGTGCCTTTTGGCGTCGAGACCCTCGGTTCGTGGGGTCCCAGTGTGCATAAGTTATTTGCGGAAATTGCGAAACGTCTAGTTGTTGTAACTGGTGACCGAAAAGCTGGCAGGAAATGCCGCCAGCATCCTCGGTACAATGCCTCGAGGGCCTTTTTTAGGTTTAACTTAGTTTTCATTTAATTTTGTTAATGTTAATAATCATCTTGTAATTTCTCATTAAATAACGACCGATAGTAATTATGTCTTCTCTGAAGTTCAGTACATTTCTGTGAATGTTTCATTTAGATGATCATGTTTATACGAAGCCAAAAAATTAATTCTTACAAGTGTCTAAAAGTTTCGTAAAAAGATAGAAAAGTTTTGCAATTTTCTAAACCTTACCGATCTGCTCCGACTTTCGGTACCTAAGGTCGCTTGTCCAAGGGGATGGCGAATTAGACCGAGACGTAACGTACTGGATCAACTCAAGATGGATGAAATGGCGATAGCTCACAGGAACAACTTGCGACCAACAGATGCCCCGCAAATTAAAGGGGAAAATTTACAAGTCCGTGTTAAGGCCTGTCATACTGTATGGATCATAATGATTGGCTGTGAAGAAGACGAATGAAAAAAGAGTGCATGCAGCTGAGTTGAGAATGGTGGGTTGGATTTGTGGGGAGACGAGACCGACTAAAGTAAAAATGAGTATATACGGAGAAGTTTGATAGTGACGCCACTACCAGGAAATTTGAACGTTTGGCTTGGTATGGGGGTGTGATGTGGAAGGAAACGCATGTGACTAAAAGAGTGATGAATATAAATGTTGATGAATGGAGAGGGAAAGACAGGCCAAAGAAAAGATGGATGCATTGTGTGAGGAATGATATGAAAGAGAAAGGAGTGAATGATAACGTAACGGTTGACAGTGGAGAGTGGAAGAAGACAACGTTGGCGCCGACCACAAGTAACATGGGACAACGGCAGGAAGATTATTTTTTCATATGAAACGTATGAGCATTTGTCATTACACTCTCGGTTCCACTACAATTTTAATTTATTTTCATTATTTTCAGTCTCTTCATACTTCTTAAAAAAAATATTTATTCCAAGCTCCACTCCATAGAATCTACATCATTATTATAATGACTCTCAAGGTAGGAACACACCAAGTGTTCACTGATGCTTTCACTTCACTTCACTTCACTTCACTGCGCTGAACTAGACTCATCTTATATATAAAATTCTCGTGTCACAATGTTCGTTCCCGTACTCCTCCGAAACGGCTTGACCGATTCTTATGAAATTTTGTGAGCATATTGAGTAGGTCTGAGAATCGGCTAACATCTATTTTTCATACCGATATTACCATGGGATCGAGATTAACGCGGGTGAAACCGCGGGGTGCAGCTAGTCTTATATATAAAATTCTCGTGTCACAATGTTCGTTCCCGTACTCCTCCGAAACGGCTTGACCGATTCTCATGAAATTTTGTGAGCATATTGAGTAGGTCTGAGAATCGGCTAACATCTATTTTTCATAAATTATTTATATGGCAAAACAACGTTTGCCGGGTCAGCTAGTTATTTATAAATCGCTCGATCACATTCTATATGCTAAGTCCTAGTGACATTTTACAGAGATTTTATTGATGTACTATCATTTATTTACATAACCAAATTACAAGATGATTATTAACATTAACTAAATTAAATTAAAACTAAGTTAAGCTTAAAAAAGGCCCTCGGGGCATTGTACCGAGGATGCTGGCGGCATTTCCTCGCTGAATTGCAATGCTGATGCGTTGCGCGAGAAAGCCGCCAGCTTTTCGGTCACCAGTTACATCAACTAGACGTTTCGCGATTTCCGCAAATAACTTATGCGCACTGGGACCCCACGGACCGAGGGTCTCGACGCCAAAGGGCACAAAGTTGTACTCTCTGCCAAGGCCTCCATATTTAATAACTTTCAGATTTTCGGCATTTTCTGCCGCTGCACCCGCTTTAGAAGTAGTCCGTTGGAGGTGGGACGGTGCCAGTGTGTCTACACAGGTAGCGTCCCACACAAGCATCCGTCCCAAACTCCACGGGACCAAAGACACACCATCAGGTCTTTTGCCATCATCTCTGACAATGCCAGTCGGCTCAAGAAGAGCAGGCACATTGATGCTGGCAAGAGACCGGCGGATTATGTCATTAAGTGTTGCATGTCTTGAAAAGCGGCCTGCACTTTTTTGACAACAAAGTCCGTGGTGACCCAGTCGGTCCACGTCCGTGCCACAAGGGCATGTGTGTGGAGTGCATACCGTGACCCCAAGCCGCAGACCAGTCGCCAGACGAAGCGAGGTCGGATCCAGGAAGGTACCGGTATATGGAGAAGGATGGGCATGTAGCCAATGACCGGCCTCTCTGGTTCCGACCGCCAAAAGTCTTGCGCGATCCGGACCTGAACTGCGGCTCAGAATCGATTTGTATGTTAAATCGCAATAAATATCGTCCCAGCTCCTCTGAGATTTTAGGTTGTCTGGAAATTCTTTACCCGGGCAAGCAATTTGAAAAGCATTCTTGGCATCCTCCAAGCCCGCAGTCTCATAGTTTGTGGGCAAAGCCCTTAGGACATTACCTATGAGACGTGACGTGCTATGGGTGGACGACAAAAAGGCTGGGGAAGCAACACTCGAAATTTTGCGGATTCCTAAACCGCCAAACCGAATAGGGAGGGATGCTTGTAACCAAGATGGTTCATTGAGCTGAATATTTAAAATCGTTTCTAAACTAGTTTTGACTAAATCGTCTATTGGTGAAAGCAAATTTGGATGTTTCCAAAAAGGGCTACAGCGAAGCACATAAGTAAATTTAGGGACAAAAAGGCAAAACTTTAGAATTATAAGAGCATAATGAGGACTGATTTCGAGTAAACAATTTGCGTGACTTTGGAATTTAGAAATAGTGTTAGTAATATAATCAGGAAAAGATTCTTCAAAGATGGGAAGTTTGATGTACTTAGTAAGTAAACAATCCGTTGTCATGGTATTTAATTAATATTGCAATTATCATGAGACTGTAAAGCTATGGTTTCCCAGAAGTGCGGTTCCGTCATGTTGTAACGGCCGTCATGAAAATCTGTAAGTTTCACCAGTATTTGACAATAAGGTTATTGTGTGACCGTTCACTTAGGAAATCAAAGGGTCGGGTAAATGCCGTTGACCTTGGTCATACGAATGCGCGTCGTGCTCACGCCGCGCTGCCGATGCCGTTCAGTTTTAAAGGGAATATTTATTTTTAGTAACGAAAATGTGAATTCATGTTTGACAAAAATCACACATATATAATATTACATATTTATATAATTAATATAATTATAGATAAATAAATCGCGAAAATATTTTAAGTCGTTTGAAAGTAATATCGTTATTTAAGCTCTGGGAAGACATTACTTCCTGAATTTATTTCATAAAGTATTTTTTTTACAATACTCAAGAACTGATGTGTGTTCTAGTTTGACATATTTTTTTATAACTTACTTGCATTATTTGAAGACGTCGGTAATAACAGAATAAAAATCACTAAAATCATATATCTGAGCCTTAAGAAAGTGGAACGGTACGGTTGTGTAAAGTACAAATCGACACTATTCTATTATATATTTTGAAGTAATATATGTATCACGTACGTTAGATTAAAATTGCTTATTAGTCATAAAGGCTAGATTCTTAATTAAGAATAAGAAGAAGATTATTAATGAAGGTTAAAAAATGGTATGGGCATGTGATGCAGGGAAATGAGAGCCACGTCGTGAGGAAAGTTTTGCCTATGAATGTGGATGGCTTTATGAGTAAGGGAAGACAGAATAAAAATACGATTATGGACTATGTGAAAGATGACATGGCTGGAAAGTGCGTGAATATTGAGATTGGAATGCGAGGAAAAAGATGATGTTTGCAAACAGTATCTTTAAATAACCATGAAGGCTATGGCCAGAAAAACTATGGTCTAGTGTCAATTAAAAGTCAAATCATTTATTTTAATTAAACTGTTAACAGGCACTTTTGAAACTCAAAGAGGATTGCCCAATTCTAAGCAGAACACATTGTCTTATTGAGTATATCTATTTACTTTTTTTAAACTTTTTGGAGAGAAGAGTCGAAAAATGAAATTGATTCTGATAGTGCCCATAAAATGGACATGCGAAACTGGCACAGTGTCAAAATGTTAAAAAAGTGTCAACTACATATGCACCGGTTCTCAAACAATAGAATGAAATAATAAATGATCGGAATTCTCTAGAAAAACTTTTACTATATTATAATTCAAAAATCAACACGGAAAAATCATCTGAAACTGTATACCATTCCAAATAACTTTGTAAAACAAAGGAATACGGGAAACTGAACTGAAAACTTTCAAATGTCATTTTATGCAAATAAAATGACATTTGAAAGTTAAACAAATAACAAAGAAAACACTTGCCTTGTTTGTTTACATGTTACTAGGCAACGCGAGAACTGATGATTCAGTATGTGAAACTAGAGCAAGTTTGTACCATTGGATATTCAACTTTAAGATACTAAAAATAAAGTATAATTTCTTTTGTGAATCTGATATTTTTACAATGCCACTGGTTATTGTAAATTCCACTTTATGTAACAAAACCTAAAGTTCACTGTGTGTATGGGCCAGATTTTTCAGGGCAGACACCTGTCGTATAAAATTCAGTTTTAGGCTTGTGAAATAAAGTTGTATTTCCAAAAAATGTTCCCGTAATACATTTGCTTTGTTTTAAAACCGCTTGATATATTTACAAACGTGTAGGTATGATTATTTACTACATACTCATCGTAAACCAGTGATTTATTGTGATTTCTCGTTATAATATGTGTATTATCATAGTTTTATATGGGATGGGAAACTATAATAGATAAGAATCGTGGTATATAAATGGGTTAAGTGGTAAATAGATGTAGTAAATAATAGTAAAATACCTACTATGTATTATCTTTTTGAAGTGTGTCTGAAGTAAAATACGGTTACGCTAATATTAGTTCCCATTATAAGTCAATAGAGTTTTTTTAGAATGCAAGTTGCGACGAGTAGCTGTTTTTAATTAATTTTATTTTTTATAGCTAAAGCAGTAAGGAATCCTTTAAGTCACATAATTTGAACTGAAAATATGTTGTTGACAGTTCAAGCACGTGAAAAAGTTTGAAGGCATGAAAATATTTTTTCATTCCATCTATTCGAAAAGAAGCGAAGGGTTCCTCGATAAGTGCGAGCAAAATGGGTCATTCCGGCGCACTTAATAACAGTGATGAAATGACTTTTGTTGATGAATGAGTTTGAACGCAATTCGCTTCGATAAAAATAAAATGCAGGCGCGCTTTTTTTATTAGCGGAGGTGTAATAAAATAAAGCGCGCCTGCCGACGCGGCATTGGTCAAACAATTAAAAAAAAATACGCGAGAACTTATTTATTCGTTTTTTCATTACTTTTTGTCAAAATATTACAGACAACTTTAATTTGATATTAATATAAAGGTGAACGGCAGATTTCGTACAGCTTACTTTTTTGTTGTTTTGTTATATAATTTGTACCACATATTAAGGCAACTAAGCCATTTATTTTCATGTAAGTGTAATATTTTTAGAAGTTCGGATTAATTAATAATATTAAAAAAAGATTTTAATAACTACACGTTATTTAGTCGTAAATTAAACGCAGTTATGTTGGTATTTTAGCTATGCTCGGGTATTCCCCGACCTGCCCCTACTTAGATGAAGTAATATTAACAATTAATTAATTATAAATAAAATCATCATCATCTGCCTGCCTTTTCCCAACTACGTTGGGGTCGGCTTCCAGTCTAACCGGATGCAGCTGAATACCAGTATTTTACATGGAGCGACTGCCTATCTGACCTCCACAACCCAGTTACTGGGTAATACGATACCCCTTGGTAAGACTGGTTGTCAGACTTTCGGGCTTCTGACAACCCGTAACGACTGTCAAAGATTTACAAATGACAGCCAGGTCCAACGGCTTAACGTACTTTCCGAGGCACGGAGGGGTCTTGGTATGTAAAGATGGTCACCCATCTACGGACCAACCGCGGCAAGCGTAGCTTAACCTGATCGATTAACCCGTGCGGCTGTTATTATTTAGCCACAAGCCCCTCGACAAAAAATTAAAATTAAGATAAACGAAATAATCATTAATAATTAATTCATTAATTATAAATAAAATAAATGTACTTAAAAAACTATTAACTGTATTGTTTTATTTAACTGCACTCAAAACCCCATCAGGACTTCATCATTATCAAACTGTTGCAGTCAGCTGCTGGACATAGGTATCTCCTAATGCACTCCGCTGAGTAGGTACGATCCTCAACTCAATTTACCTACCTGATAGTAAGTAAAACACTACAAAAATAGCGACAAGCAATCTAGAACATATACTTTATTACCGAAACAATGTTTAAGTGCCTATAAGTAACAATCTACATTGGTACATAACCTTAAAAAATAAAACTAGTTATAACTTTTACGTCCCGAGTTCTAAAAATCCAAGAATTTAAAAAGGACTTGTCTATCGTATTAACTACCAATTAAAACAAAAAATATCCCAAAACACGAAATTTTATTAGCTGTACGAAAGTCCCATACAAGCCTGCCGTTCGCCTTTGTTATTTGGTTAAGTAAATATAAATATTCGTCTACTACTAAAAGCATCTCTTATTTATTTTTGTCATAGAGGGGGATGAAAAGCAGAGTGTGCCACACAGTACCAAAATTATTTAACCTCAAGCGACGTACTTTGAATCCCTTGCTACGCTTAGGATTCTACTCTAGAATCCCTCGCTAGGCTCGGGATTCTACTCTAGAATCCTTCGCTTCGCTCCGGATTCAAACAATCGCTCTCGCCCTCAATACATTATTTTGGTCCCTTATTATGACACAATCTACTATTTCACCTCCAAACAAGTAGGTTTAGACAGTGAGCAAAATTCTATTGAAAAAATTCAAAATTAAATTTTACTTTTTAATTATTATTTTTTTAAAGGCCGAAAACAGTGCAGTACTCACAAAAATCAAAAGATTTGAAATTCACTTGTTTTGTCATTTTCACTTCGACACAAAAAAGCTAGAGATAGAAACAAGTCGATTCGAAGTTCGATTTTCAAATTCCATACCAAGTAGGCCCAAAAAGAAACAAACAATGAAACGTTCGCATACACATAAATATACCTAACTGTAAAATTGCACATCACCCGTAAAGACTCGTGCAGAGCTGCAGACTGGGGCGATATCGCGGGCGTAACAGGCATATTGCTGCCTGTCGCGCCCGCGATATCGCACTAGTCTGCACGAGCCTTTAAGGTTTTAAATAACTATTAACTGTTATTTTTTTGATATGGTTTGGTTTACAAATATATATGTGGTATTTTTACCATGTTGTATTTTTTTACTTTTAGATAATAATATTTTCTCGCTGCTGAGCGACGCTTGTGGTTCATTTATAAAATAATTTGCTTACTCGGGTGTCAAATTCAACACTCGCAGCAAAAACCAACTTTGCTCTCTTGTTGAAAGAAAGAAAAGAAACGGAAAGGGAGAAAGAATAACGTTTATTTGGACACAGTTCGTGAAACACAAAATACAAATAACTTAATAAAAAAGTGAAAATAATACACATAGACATACATAAACTCACGCTTTCTTCCCATGGGGGTAGGCAGAGAATATAGAACGCCACCTGCTCCGCTCCTTACATACTCCTTTTGGTTCGTTTACGTTCATACATATGGTCATACACGCACGCCGGTTGCGAGTACTACGCACCTGACCTTTTTGATGAACATCATTAATGAGGTCACTATATGTCTTTCTGTGCCGGGAGGGGTCCCGGCATTTCCACTCACATCTGCCTTGTAAATACCTTTTGTTAGTCGCCTTTCATTCATCCTCTCAACATGACCAAACCGTCTAAGCATACTCTTTCCAATTTTTGTCACTACATCTTCCTTTAAACCGCATCGTTGCCTTATCACATCATTTTTCAGCCTATCGTTTATAGTCACACCACACATGTTTCTCAAGGAACGCAATTCCACAGCATTTACTCTACATCCATGCTTCTTTTGCCACACCAAACATTCACTTCTATACATAAGCGTAGGCACCAGCACACCATTATGAACAGCCAGTCGAGCCTCTTTGGGCATCGACTGGTAGGTCACCATCGTATGAATAGCACCATTCACTTTATTTCCCGCATTTACTCTCCTTTCCACATGGTCATCAATCTTTCCATCCTTTGTAAACAGACTCCCCAAATATATAAATTCACTTACTTGTTCTATACTCTTATCATTTATTTTCACATTACACACCGAATAATATCCTCTTCTCTTTCAAACGAAAATAATGAAAATAATGTTTTAACAAAAAATACTTTGTGCCTCAAGGCTGCGCCAAGGTTCATTTCAACTTTATTCGCCAGACAGATGCTGTCTGACGCTGGTTTTCTAATTAACGTTTAAGGACAAATGACGGGGAGTACAAACAGTTTAAAAACTAATAACTATAACAATCGTGTCAATATTGCCGATTTCAGGCAGTGGAAACTACTTTCCATAGGGACTATTAAAAGACCCACCATATATGGCTATTTTCGTACAAATAACTCTCCTTCAGATTAGATTCTTCTATCGGCAGGAGGGGACAACATGCCTTTCTGTACATAAATACCCCAACTGTGTACCCAATACAAGCCTTGTTCGCCTACACTCCTCCGGAAATACACCACTTGAGTATAACCGAAACCGCAACATGCGTATTTTTAAAACGCTTAATCTAAACCAGGGATTCCCAAAGTGGTCGATATCGATTCGACCCCTTGGAGTCAAAATTGGTTTCCCAGGGCCGACATAAACGAAAACTAATTTTGGGGGTCGACGAGGTCTAAAAATCGACCACTTTTAACTAATACAAGTTTTTATTTGAAACTTTCAAGATACTGTATAAGTTGTGTTACGTGTACCAACTCATTATAAGAATGACTAATATTTTAGTACGAAGTATCATTGTTGTACTTTTAAAAAACTCAACAACTCGTTAAGCGTGCACATGTTCGTACAAGATAAAACAGTTTGACTATTCATTTTGAAAAAGGGGTCTCTTGCCCAAAATAGTTTGAGAATCCCTGGTCTAAACCCTGGCTCATCCATCATCATAATATTTATTGGGGAAAACACACCTGACGGCTAACGCACTTTCTTTATACAGAAACAGATGTACTGAGGAATTAAATACATATTATTATTGTTCAATGAGATCTCTTTGCGCCTCGGAAATCCCAGGCTGTCATTCGTAGATCTATGACAGTCATTACGGGTAGTACGAAGCCCAAAAGCCTGACAACAAGTCTTACCAAGGGGTATCGTGTACAGTACCTAACTGAGTTGTGTAGATCAGATATGCAGTCGCTCGATGTAAAATACTGATAATCGGTTGCATCTGGTCAGACTGGAAGCTGACCCCAACATAGTTGGGAAAAGGCAGGCAGATTGAATGAGATCTCTTGTGAACCAATATTGATACGACTGTTAGTACGTAAGAGAAGGTTCCTGGGTTGGGAGCAATGACCTATCTTGTTTAAATAGATAAGCTTATCAGTATGTAGATGCACATTCTTCATGTTTATCTCAGATATTTAGTAGACTTCCTCGTTGGTTTTGTGGTCGCAAGTGGGACTGTTGAGCACGGGGTCCTGAGTTAGATCTCCGGTCTGCAAAGTGTCATTATCTTTTTAGAAAATTCTCAGTAGTAGCTCGGATGTTGGATAGGTACCTAAGTGACTGGTTAATGGAAATAGCCTCGCCTATTGTACCAAACAATAATAATTTCTAAGGCAATTCTGAAAAGAGAATAAATTATATTTTTTTTTATATCAATCTAAAACATGAATCAGCGAAATGGAGATGTACTAAGTATATTTCACGTCTGCTTACCCTTAAAGCGCTGACAAGAGGCATATGACCAAAATAGGCTTGTCTTAAAAAAAAAATGCCAAATCTGTATAGTTTGAGGTAGTTGAAAAAATATATGTTAATTTAAACATATTTCTAAGAACTTGGTTGTTACCAAAATATAATTTGAAAAAAAATCTCGATACAAACTAACGTTAAACTAACCTCTTACCTTGAGTTACAATCCAAAATATCTGTATCAAATATCAACATACGTTACGTATTTAATTAATAACAAGAACGTATTATTTGAATGCAGAAGGTTGTTTCTTATTTTCGATTACCCAACTCAATTTTGAGTAAATAGATAATTGCTTCATATTTTGCAATAAATTACAAGCGTTTTGTCATCGCGCTTCTCTTTCTTTTCTATGCAGTCTGACAGCGACCGCGGTTTAAGTGTAGTCAGCGTCTTTAGACGATTCCAAGTTTCTTGAGAACTGACCTAGTCTACTGTCAAACTGACGTAGGTAAGCTGAGGGTTTTCTGAAGACGTTCACTTTGTGGCGGCACTAGACGTCAGGTCCGGGCACCTGTCAAAAGTGTCAAAGCGCCTATATTTTCTTTAATCGTGACTGAATGATGAACAAATGAATGAAATGAATGATGAACGTCATCTTATATTTTATAATCATTGTTGATAGGGAAGACCTCTTGTCAAAGTAACGCCAGCTGGTGGCGTGAACGTTCGTGAAAACCCTCATTGGTTGACAACAATAATAACAGCCAATCACATCAGCCGCCATCATTAAAATCGAATAAGCTTTCAGCACACAATCTCTCAAAATGATAAGAACCAATGAAATAAATAGAATATTGAATACGAGTCAGTCTAGCGTCCGCGTCGTAACTATTAAGTAATATGAGGCAATTCGTCAAATTGTAGTCATTACATGCGAACTAAAAATAAAAGGAATGAAGTCAGGCTATGTACAGGGTGTGTGAAATAATCAGTTATTTTATTTCCTAGGGAAAATATTTTAACTAATATTTTAAAATCAATGCATTATTACTAACTCCAAGAGTAAGTAAAGTCATAAAATAACGTCTGTTATCCCTGAAGTAAACCCTTAAAAATACTTACTTAAAATAATAATGTGTCTGGCTAGATGCTGGTAGGGATCTTGACTGTACTTCCGGGATTGTCCTGATAGCCGTGGAATAAATCTCCACTCCTCACAAGCACCTTCTTTATTTCTTTATAAGGCTAATAATTTACTGTTTTGCATAGTGTAAATTATTTTGCATACTATTGTATAGAATCCTTTATGTCTCTAACTAAACAGACAGCTGTGCTGCTGGGGAGTTTGTTGCGCCACTTCTTCTTCCCACTAGCACTAGGAAGTGGTGAAGGGTGGGCGTTTTGGGGGACTGTCTTATGTAATTTTGACGTACGAAAAGTGCTGATTCTTAGTCTAATTTGAAAAAATGACTTTTGATTTGATTTGCACCTCAGGACATCTGGCCCCTTGTCACTACGTCACTATGTGCTAGCGACCGTTTTCGAGGGCCCATTATTGAGTGTGCAAGTCACCCCCTGCCATTTTATCTGTGTATTTTATATAAAACATTGGTCAGGCAGGGGCCATAGTCTTTCCATAGTGCTAGATAACCAGCTCACTGTAGCCACCCAAGCCCATAATCCAATATCTTTGTTTCCATATTCCGAAATAGTCCTACACCAACCGGGGGTTGTCCTTGGGCGCACTTGCATAGTGTGAACACTGATAATCGTCGGTTGGTGACTCATTTAATTAAAAAACATCTGACGGGCCTCTGCGAGTTGGCTTCGGCCCCTCGTACGCCTTCCAAAGGTCCGGGAACCCAGGGGGGTAACCACCACCTCTTATAGCAGTATTATTTCAATATTACTTCAGCGTGAGAAAGAGATGGAGCTATAAGTCCTGTATAGCTCCATCACTTTCCCACTGTGAAGTAATATTATAATAATACTGCTATAAGAGGTGATGGTTACCCCCCAGGATACCGAGAAATTTCAATGTCTGGCTAAATATTCAAAAAACGCAGGCAATTTTTCTCTGAACTGTAGCAGTAGCTACCTAAAACTGATACTATTATTAGCAGATAACTATAACTGATTGAGATCTGAAAATAAATAACTATAGAATTTCACTGAAATAGCTTTTTCGATTAATAGCCAAAATGAATCGGTTTCAGACACATCCTGTATTCGTCAGTGAACATGAAACCAACTAATAAGTCTTCAATTGTTACCTCGCGTGTCTCGGACTCAGTAAAAAAAACAGATAAATCACTACCAACATAGAGCAGTCTTTAGATGCGTCTGATGAGGTAGGGCTGCCAGGACGAAGATATATTTTTATAAACCTGTTATACTACGTTTTCTTTCATGGGTTTACAGACATTATAGGGATTACACGTCTCACGTAATATTAGTAAAACACACCTTTTAATACAAAAAGAAAAGGAGAATAAACATATTATTGAAATCCGTAAAACGGCCGTTCCTTTGATGTCCCCTTTAACTTTAACAGGCATACTCAACGATTCAGATCTACAACACTATATTCTTAGTTTATTTTCTATGACTAGATCACCGCTCTCCACACTTATTTTTTTGTATGACGAGATTTACAAAAAAAACCTCAAGAAAATCTCTATGTTATGGTGGAAACCGCATCAAAATTCACCTTGCAGTTTAGAAGTGCTTCGCAAATATATAGACAATTAATTTAATTTTAATCTATTGTGGCACGAAGACAATCAACAGGAACATTTGTATGATCCGAAATGGACATCACGCAGTCATTCAGCCACACATATTTTTATAAAAACACAAATGAAATACTTGATAGTTAATACCTATCAAAATATCAAAATGCTACCTGGCTACAACCCTATAAATTCAAATGGTTCAGTCTGTCTTAATTCACCATAACCGCGACTAAGTATACATGTGCAATCTTGCTCTAAAAAACTGAATCCAAAAAACTTCAGTACTTTGCATATGATCTAAAAACTTGAAACAAAGAAGTTGCATTCGCCAGCCCTGGCAGTGGCAATCTGTCCCATTCGAATGTCAAGGTGAACATACAAAGCTGGTCCACTCCCATATATTACTGATCACTGCTTTATATACATATATACATGGTAGGTAAATAGCGTACTTATATGTGTGGGAATAGATTGGTATGTGTTTGTATGGAAAACGAGATAGACAGACATATAAATCACGCTTTTCATGGTAAAAACGAAGGGCTTGTGAGATTGATAATCGTAGACCATTAAACCCGTTTACGACCCGGTTCCTAGAATTCGTTAACTGTTCGTTAAACTTTTACACACATTTGAAACTTAAACTAACTAACTAACGAATTAACTTAAACATTTTTAACTTTAACATGAGAAGGTTTTGGAAGCATTTTTAGGGTTTCATACCCTCAAATGGAAAAAACGGAACCAGGAAGGGCTTATTGTGAGGGTCTCAAATAAATATATATTTTTATAATTTTAAAATAAACAGTTTATACCTATTTCTTAAGAAAATTGATGAAAATTGATCATTCCAACCCTTATCTCCGAAACTACTGAGCCTAAAATTTTGAAAATAATACAGAAAATGCTTCTTTACTTTTATAAACACACAATACATCACAACACATGAAAATCTATAAGAAGTCTATAGTGTTAAAATAACATGATAAATCTCTCAATATTATGCGTACAAACTTACATTTGCAGTTGGAATGTCTGGGAGAACGAATTTTTGCACTATAATGTTTGTTCTTGGGATAAATTATCTAGCGATAAAAAACATGGTAGGTAACATATTAATTGTACTGAACCCTCACCACGCGAGTTCAAGTCGCACTTATCCGATTTTTTACTAACTCGTCTGGCTGTCTGCTACCTTGCTGGCTGGTTAATATTTTTACGACGGCATACGCTATTCGTTCACGGCTTCTAAAAGCACGGATAATCATATTCATTTTCGTGAATAAAATATACAAGGCTCCATTCCGGATTTCATTCAAATCAGCCACAATGTCCTGCAGACAATTTTGTAGCCATACTAGTTAACTCTCACCCCACGCCCTGAACATAGGCCCATAAAGTTAGGTATGTTCCTACCTAGGACGTTCCATGGTCAAGGCTTACAGATAAAGCCCACACACCTTTGTACATATCAGCAGACTATTTTATATATAAATCGGTCTATATGTCTTTGTGTCATGCAATCTCATGGATCTACGTCATAATATGATGTAGTAAAAATAATGGGTCGTTAAACTCCATGGCAACATATTTCTATTTGTCATGCTAGAAATAGGAGAGAGTATAAAAAAATAAAGAACAAATTACTAAACTAAAAACAGAAAAAGAAAATACAAATAGGTGCCGTAGTCAAAACTTTGTCTGTATGGATGGAAATTAAATGTCAGCCTTATTTATAGAAGGACATAAAGAAAAATTGTTTATTCTGCACAAACAAAAGGTATACATTAGAAAAAAAAATACAAACTAGCCAAAAGCCTCGTATTCAAGCCATAAAAGTTTTACAATCTTGTCCATTGCTTGATGTCAGGGCCAAGGACCAAAGACAATTTACATTGCGCAATATTTACTGTGTGTTGCGACACTTGCAAATGACAACAATCAAAACAACAACAAAATGCCGATTCCAGAGTGGGAAAACAACTACTTTTGTAACAAACAAACAACTATAACAAAAACAATTCCTTGTTCGAACAGGTCCTTGTTCAGCGAAATGCTGTGACTTCGGACACACCTATCGTCAAAAGCGCTGATTTTCAGCAATTACTAATTATTTTTAGTTGTAGGCTCTAGCACAACCGCAAGAAGACGATCAATTTTTGCATCGAAAGTACACTGTCCTATAGCATATTAATTAATGCGGCAATCACAATTAGTAGGTATCTACACAAATAAATAAAATTAAAATGTCTGTTCGTAATGACAAAATAACAGCTTTGTTGTAAATGCATACGAAAGTATATACGGTGCTAACACTACATACGGTACAACAACAAAAAAACAATGTTTAAAACAATTGTCTATCGTCTGTCTGTTTGTTCCGGCTTATCTCCGAAACGGCTGGACGGATTTTGATGGGACTTTGGCAGATAGTTGCAGGCTTAGTATGACGCTTTGTATTTCTTCGAAGAATAGACAAGGCTCTTTCTATACAAAGTGACATTTCGTTTCTCTTTTTTTGGCATCCCACCGTAGAAATCCTACTACATAAAAAAGGACCTAGACAAAGATCTTTGAAACGAAAGGCAAAATGACAGATTGTTAAAGGATTTCTACGGTGAGATGTCAAAACTGGAGAAACGAAATGTCACTTTGTATAGAAAGAGCCTTGTCTATTCTTCGAAGAAATACAAAGCCTCATGCTAAGCCTGCTGATGTTATAAGAAGTAACTTAGGCTATTTAAAAAAAAAAACCACGCGGGCAGCAGGTAATCCCATAAACATGAGTAAAGTCTTCGAACTAAAAAAAATTGCGCAAAACTCAATTTTAAAATCGTTAGAATACGTAAGTTACATGTAATCCACTCGTTCGTGGTAGCATGTGTAGGCGTGGTAGGCCTTCTGATGTATCGTTGCGAGTACTCAGAAGCCTAAAGGTTGCCAGGATAATCTGAGAAATCTAAAAATGTTGTGAATTTCACTTGGCAGTCACTGCTATAACTAGTGAATCATATATTATGTATTTCGGTATCTTTATTTTATCTTTGCCTAGAACACCCTACCTTTTTTCTGTACTAAACAAGCTGACCCACCCTCAGTAAAAGACATCACTTTGATAATAAGTTAATCAACTAAAGCGTTAACTAAAGCTAATATTTGCTGCCGAGACAACCGCTAAGTGATTCTTATCATAAATAGGTCAATACCTAATCTTATTAAGCTTAGTACACAATAGAGACATTTTGTCTCGAGACATTATTATCTCCTCGTATCCGGTAATTGTTTAGAATTTAAGTTCTTAAAGGCCAGAGACAGTATCGTGAGAATTTTCCAGCGTGTGGACTTTTATGAGATCAACAAGCCGTGTGCGCGATGGGATGTCCCATCGGCATTTTACGAACTTCCATACAAACTTACATCCTCTGTTTAATCCTCTTTAGGGGATGAATGTTCAAAAATCCTATCCTAGCACTCACCTTCGTTATAAAGGAACCCTTAATCTTGTGCTAAACTTTCATGCTGGGTGAGAAATTTTCTAATAACTTCTCCCGCTCTGGGCGGAGCGGGAGGGTGTGTCAGACTCTTACTGACTAAAACCCACCCGTATTCCTTCCGTTGCCTGTGTTGCGGGGGCCTCGGTGACCCTTTCGAACTTCCACGCGACCCCCGCAGGCATCGGCCCTGTCTGACACTGAATGTATGAATGTACACACGGCTACACATCAAGCTATAATTTCCAGTATAAGCTGATCTCGCATTGTATAGGATTTCCGTACAATGCGAGGTCAGCGTAAACATGTGTAGCCGTGTGTACTTAAGATTTTTATTAATTAAAATTAGTCTCGTAGATGATAGAATGCTTCGAGATAAAATGTCTGTAGTAT
Source organism: Atethmia centrago (assembly GCA_905333075.3). Taxonomy (NCBI): domain Eukaryota; kingdom Metazoa; phylum Arthropoda; class Insecta; order Lepidoptera; family Noctuidae; genus Atethmia; species Atethmia centrago. The sequence goes on from HG995388.1 coordinate 1,536,290, forward strand.
GTATGAGGCCTTACGTTGCTTTGATATATTATCTAAATTAAACAATCAAGTTCACAGAAATCGGACATTTTGGTTAGTTCTAGATTGCTTTATAGATTACTTAGAACACTTACCTGTCTGGGTTACATATTACTTACCTACTAGTATTTCAGTTATCTCCTTATGTAAATAAAATGCCTATTACTCGTATAATACGAGTTACTTACAGACTGAACGAACGTTGTTCTAGTGGTCGCAAGCGCTACTGCTGAGTATGAGGTCCTGGGTTCGAATCCCTGGGTTCGAAAATCAAACTCACAGCATTTACTTCAATTAAACAAACCACTTTTAAATTTTCAAGGGTCAGTCAGACAGAAAGATAAATATTGTGTCCCATTCCAAAGCGTGTCCTATGGAGAAGATCGGGAAAGAAAATCTATTGGGTTGTTCCATCTGGAATTTCTCAGTAGTAGCCTGAAGTCTAGATTTGTGCCCGGTTGATAGCAATAGGCTCACCCCAATGCTTGCGACTAAAATATAACTGGTGCTGCTATCCTATAAGGGGCCTATATTGGGCCCTATCAGAATACCAGCGCTGCGACACTTATTTTTTTAAGTACTGCAGCATTATGCTGAGATAGGAGCCTTTTGGCCTCTTACAGGACTTTTTGTTTTATTTTCATTTTACTTTACTTTGTATTGTTTTTTTTTTTTTTTTTATGTTTCTATGAGTGTTTTTTAGTTTAATTTGTGATCTCCTGTGCAAGTCCCAATAAATACTTTTTTTTTCTTTATTTCTTTATAAGTACACGACTGCCTAACCATTCGGAGAATACAGGCGCCATGTTATGTAACCTGGGTGACAGTGACACTGTGAGCACTATGTGGGTCATTTTTATTTATTTCTTGTTGTTTTTTTTTTTTCTCTTAGTTTTAATTATGGTCTGGCATTTTGAGTTCTTTATGCGGCCAAACCAATTGTCCTTTCCTTGGTATTGTTCGTCGAGTCGTTGAGCTCCTTAAGTTTTGAGTTGAGCTACACGATTACTGACAAATGCTTGCACTGACTGGACAGGTCCACTCAAATTTGTGTGGTTCTTTCCTCAAAAGACCATTTCAGATCTACATGGTCCTCACATGATCTGACCAAGATTATGTCTGGACTTTAAAAGAGACTTTGACCCTTGAGTTTGTTTCGCCATTTCTTCTCAGGGGTAGTCAGATAGGAAATGTCGACTCCATCTAGCTTATTTTTTAATATGACGTGTAAAAGTGATTATCATATCCTATTTACAGAATAAACAATTTCATTTAATTTCATTGTATTGCAGTTAGAAGCCTGATTCTCGAACCTACTATATTTCACTACTGTACGATTGACTGGCAACGCTATCGAAACTACTGAGTCAATCTTCCAATTCAAATTCCAATGCAATAAAAAAGATATTTCAACAACCCTGAGCTGGTCAAATTGTCTGATTTCAGTTACGGATGGAAGATGCAACTCTTGACAAAACCAAAAATTCAAAAACGAATCAAGTAATCAATGTGGCCACGTCATAATTATCGTCAGGTCAAAGTCCTGACCCACTTACTACAATCGATAGTGCTGCACATAACCAAGTTAATAACTGAATGGTCAAGTTTCATAAACGTTTGCTTAACTAACAGGTTGGCGGCACCTTTGATGTTAGGTGTGTTTAACTGTGGTAAGTATCATTAGGTTTGATAGGAAAAGGTCGGTCTGTTTCTACCCGATAACATCGTAGATTCACGCCTGTATTCAGCGCAGGGTTAGGCAGAGATGTATTAATAGGTGCACCCTCTTTTCTTTTCTTTTCTAGTGAACGACCTGGGGATCAAACCCAGGGCCTTATTTAATATAACTGACAATGCGACATAAGTATGTATTTGTCAAAAATATCACGATACATGCTGTTCAATAAAGCAGAAAATGTATGGAATGTCAGAAGTACTGTGAAAGGGATTCATGAAAGTGTTAAGTTTTTTATGTTTTAAACTAAACTTTATAATTTAGGTACCTACTCTTTTATGCATATGTGTATGTAATTATTGTTATTGGCTTTTAACCGTTTTAATTAAAGTTAATTAATTAGTCATTGAATTGAAAGAAACTTGTAAAGTTGTCGGATTATCAGATTGTCGCCTGGCACCTGTCGCCAGTCGGTTTTATTAAATATAGGCCCGTAGTCATTGGTGTGTGTAAGGGATCTCTACCTTCTCTTCCAGCAGGCATGACGCTTTCTATTTCTAAATAGAAATCTCTCGTCTACATTTCTCGGTAGAAAACTATCAACTGTCTACACGGAAACGTCATTGTATCGTCTCTTTCGCTTCTCTACGGTTCTCGTGCTAAGCCTGCAGGGAACACAGTCGTGATGGCGAACCTTGATATTTAAACTTCCATAAGAACCCTTATGGAAGTTCAAATATCAAGGTTCGCCAAAACAGTCGCCCATCCAAAATCTGACCTCATCACCTTTCGATCAATATGCGCAATACCACCCACAATCACAAAACAAACAAAATATCTGTTTAACACCGACTTGACACGATAATAAGGCCACTTCCGAAACAATATTGATTATTTACATTTAACGAAGTAAATATTTACATCGTTTATGTAAATGTTTACCTACTCCGATTTGTTTGGAGTGCGAATATCATGTTTCTTTAAATGATAAATGATTTTATTTCTGTAAGTAGGTTTGTAAAAACACTTTTACACTTCCATCAAATTAAATTAAAATCTAGATCGGCGTTTCCTATCTGACTACTCTGAGAAGAAAGGCCGAAACAAACTCAGAGGTCACAGTCTCTTTTAAAGTCTAGACATAATCGTAGTCAGATCATGTGAAGACCATGTAGATTGGTGTCTGAAATGGTCTTTTGAGGAAAGAACCACACAGATTGAGTGGACCTATCCAGTCAATGCACGCATTTGTCAGTAATCGTGCAGCTCAACTCAGAACTTAAGGAGCTCAATGATTCGACGGACAATACCAAAGAAAGGACATTTGGGTAGACCGCATTTGTATATTTAAACCTAGTGTTTTTGCAACTATTGTTTATTTAAACAATAAAAAACCTAAATGTTATGTAGGTGAAATGAAATGAAACTTATTTATTTGCCAGAATATATGTACTTACATAATAACATGGTAAAATAATTTTAGTCTCACTATATTCGACTTATCAGTCGTGCAAATATTTCTAGTACATGCATGAAATTACATCAATGTTATTAGTCATACACATCACAATCATAATAAAATTTTATAAAATATTAATTAGGCACCTTACATTAAAAAATATATTAGGTTAGTTTATTAGATTATATCTCACAGTCAAGACAGTTTATCAACTTATTGATTAGATTTTATAAATAATTTTAATAATAATGATTTAAATAAGTTTTCGTAAATTTATAAAGTACATCACGTTTGTATACAATTTAAATAATCATCAAATCTACTGAATAAAAACATCTGTCACAAAGTTAATTGTTTAAAGCTCTGTTAAATTCAAAGTTATTTTTATTATTTTTTCCGGTAATTTATTATACATTTTCACCGCCACATGGTGTAGCAGTTTCTGTTACATAACTTCAATCTGCTTCGAGGCACTACCAGAGGTTTTTGTACTATTTGCTATGATGGTGTAACTTACTCTTGTAAGTTTTGAGTGTGCTAAACCTCATGTCAATGTGACTTTAAAACTGTTTGACAGTGATCTACCAGATAATTTCAAAAATTGCATAGAATTAGAATGAAATCTGAATCTGACAGATAAGGTAATGGTAAGTAACATAACTCAAGGTGCACAAAATGGCGTTGTTAGGTAGTTTATTTCGCATGAATGTGCAGGTTTTTGTAATAATTGATTAGAAAACAGAAATCTTTCAAAACCTCGTTCTATGAAGGCATTTTATTAAGCTTCCCCGAAACCTTAATTGTTTTTCGGGCTGCTTCTGAAGTTCCCAATAACACCTGACCCGAAGATTGAACTAACGACCCCAAGCTTAGCAGTCGCGCGTGTCACCACCGACACAAGATAGCCCAATAATGCATTTCCTACATCTATTGGATACATACCAGTTATCAAATCAAACACCCAAGTTCGGAACACCTCATTGATGTCAAGTCAGTTCCGTGTCAACAAAAGACATAATTATTCGTAATATACTGGCCTTGCACACGGCGGTATGTATACCTGTCTGTATACATACATATATTATGTAAAATTGAATAAGATTGTTTACATAGCGTATTGCAAGTAGGCGATAAATGAACTGGATTCACAGTGTAGATATATAGCAGTAAAACAATTACATTTTACTACAAAATGATATTTTTTTTTTTACTTTTTTATAAATAATTATTATTATGCACTTGTTTTTTTTTCGTTTTTTTATTATTTTAATCGCTATGAAAGATTTCGAGGATTATACGTTTCTGAAAGATCCGAAGTTTCAGAAACTTTTAATCCCGTGTATCTTTCATAGCGATTAAATTAAAAAAAAATGCGTCCCATTATAAATAAATGAATAATAAAATCGAATGCTTAAGATTTGATATATCAATTCAAAACCAACAAAAACTAAATAATGCGTAGCAAATTATTGTTCACATATCTCGCATACACATAATCAGCATACAATGTTCCCACTGCTGGGACACAGGCCTCTCTGTGAGAGGGAGTGGGCCGTAATCCACCACGCGGGCCCAGTGCGGGTTGGTAGATGTCACGTCTTAGATTTTTTGGTTCTAGGACATGCCGGTCTCCTCACGATGTTTTTCTTCACCGTTTTGAGAGCAGCGGTGATGAAATAATTTACACAATGTAAAGCGCCTGGCTGGATTCGAACCTATGACCTACAAACTCGTAAGTCGCGGCCCTTACCACTGGGCTATAAGTATAAAAACCTTGACTTTTGGATTTCCCGTAATCGGGCAAAAACTATTTAAAAGTAGACCAATACCAAACTAAAACTAATTAACAAAGAACAATATACCTATCGTCGAAACATCTTCGCGTGACGAGAAATCGACTGAACGAAACCATTTAGTTCTTTATGACAGCTAAACATGCTAACCTTAATATAACTGTTTTGTCTTCATTATGAAAATAATGCACAAGGGCGAGTTGAACTCGCGTGGTGAGGGTCCCGTAAAATGAATATGCCTTGCGAGAAATTATCTTGGAAATTATCGCAAAAACAAACTTAACATTGTACTTGAAAAACATGTTCCATACATTCCAACTGCAAATGTAAGTTTGTTCGCACAATATTGAGAGATTTACCAAGTTATTTTAACACCATAGATTTCTTATAAGGTTTAATGTAATCCATAAGTACCTAAAGAATTCTTTTCTGTATTTTTTTTTTGTTTTTGGCTCTGTAGCTGGCGCTGTAGTTTCGGAGATAGATTAATGATAAACCATCTATTTTCTTAAATAACTTTAAAACTATTTATTTTAAAATTATAATTTTGTGCCAAAAGTGCCGCCAAATTAAAAATTCATTTATTAACGTAACCGTGTTTGTGTCGTATCGAGTGTCGTGTTTGGGTTACAGAAATTGATGCACAAAATTTCAACTTAATCGGTCCTTTAGATTCGGAGCAAATTGGCTGCGACAGACGGACCGGACCTGTTCCGTTTTTTCATTCGGACACACGGAATGACGGAACCCTTAAAAAAAGAGGGCCTCAAAATATCACTGCGTACATCACTCACTCACTCACACTCTGTAGGGTAAAAGCCTCTTCTCATACAGAGAAAGGACTAGTGTTAAGGCACCCGGAGACAGACGCGACGCGACACTGTTAACACAATTTCTATGAAAATTTCATGGAAAGTGTCCCGCTGCCTGTCGCGCCCACGATATCGCGCCAGTCTGCACGAGCCTTTAATTACTCTCTCTCTCTCTCTTTTTATTATTCTCTCTCTATGTTAGGTCACTATGAGTTGCTATTTCTATCTATTTTGAAGTCCAGATTTAATTACTCTCTCTCTCTCTTTTTATTATTCTCTCTCTATGTTAGGTCACTATGAGTTGCTATTTCTATCTATTTTGAAGTCCAGATTTAATTACTCTCTCTCTCTCTCTTTTTATTATTCTCTCTCTATGTTAGGTCACTATGAGTTGCTATTTCTATCTATTTTGAAGTCCAGATTTCCTCAAGATATTAAATTTCCCCACGTCATAGGTATCCAAAATACATAATACAAAATTAAGACATTTAATCAACCTTCATAATCCGCCTATACATTTCACAAATCCCCACTCAATCTCTTTCACTGATGGGACACCGACTTCTTCTCTGTGAGAGGGAGTGCACCACGCGGGCCTAGAGCGAGATATCTTTTCTTTTTACTTTATTTAAAACGATTAAAAATCAATTACAATAATTCAAGAAACAGTTAAAAGAAAAAATCATATAAAAAGATAACAACAGTTTCATATATACTTCATGGGGAGTGTTACGGACGACGAAGCTTAGACACTAATGTTAGTTAAGGTTTAGATTTAAGCTTAAACAATAAAAACGATTTTAAATTAGGAATTAATTAGGAACCTATGTACATGTAAAATAAGGCACGTGGTATTATGCTCTAGTCATAAGTACGGTGCGGGTGCAGTTTGCGCGTGGTATTATTCCCTAGCAATAAGTACGGGTACGGGTACGGGTGCGGGTGCAGTTTGCACGTGGTATTATTGTAAGGTGGTAGGGAACACGATTCCGACAAGTATAAACCTGTCGACAGCGCCCGACACAACCACGAGTAAATACGCGCTCTGATTGGCGAGACGTGCTCCCCACCGCCGCACCCCACCCGCTACCTACGCCCGCTCACACTGCGCGCGGACGGGAATAAAAAGAGGGCGGTTAGCTGCAAAGTCGTCAGTCGTCACTCAGCCAAGCAGCTAACCAGTCCTGGGAAGAAAATAAAACAAGAAACAAGAAGCCTGAAGTTTAATTCAAGATACCTATACAGTCCACCTTGACAGGGAGGACTGCCTTCAAAAGCAACACATCATAACAGGAACAATTGACAGACAAACAGCCCTACATTACACCCGCCTACGTTCCTAATTGGCTGGGCTAGGTCGTTCGACGGTTTGACTAGAGGGAGTTTCATACGGAATCGTACCCTGTCTCAATGAACAGTATTAGCTAAGCTTTTATAATCCCTGTGAAAAGAAGTGAAAACTTAAAATTATAATATTTTTTTTTTATTTACAAAGTAATTGTAGTATCATTAATTAAAATGTTATAATTTGTAAATTAAAATGATTAATTAAAATATAGATGCTTTCATTGCTGGCCAAGCACAACACGTCATACTCATAGCTACAGATATACTGTTAGCATGTCGGTGACGCGAACCCATAAGTTTCGTCTACCAACTCGCGCTTAAGAAGTTTTCACTTCCAAAGAATACTCTTTGTAACTTGACATAGAAATTTCATCTTGTTTATGAAGCGCCTGTGCAGAAAGTAAAGTGCAAAATTGCTTAATTATTCTGTGGCGGCATCTACGTCGCCACATGCGAACTACGCAGCACACTGACGTCACACAAAATCCTGCATCGCGCAAGCAGAGTTTACCGCGCGACTAGCATATATACAACATCCCGACTTCAACCGTCGGGAAAAGTCAGGCTGTTCTCTTCACCAAACAGCGTAAAAACCTCATCGCCCCCCGACCGCTCACCATGTTCGGCAAGCCTATCCCTTGGGAGAAGCGAGCCAAATACCTAGGCGTGACCCTTGACCACCATCTCTCGTTCTCAGAGCGCATCAAGCAGGTGCGTTCGCGTGCCGCTTTCGCTCTCGGTAGACTTCACTCCGTCCTAAATGCGCGCAGCAAATTGTCCCTTAAGGGCAAATTGCGTATTTACACAGCGTGCATCCGTCCCATCATGACTTATGCCTGTGCAGTCTTCGCACACGCTAAACCCCACCACATCCACAGGATGCAGTCCCTCCAAAACCGTTTCCTCCGAAAGGCAACGGGAGCCCCCTGGTTCGTTCGAAACGAGATCCTCCATCTCGATCTTAGAATCCCCACCATCAAGCAGTTCATGAAGCGCATCACGAAGCGCTTCTTCGACTCCGCCACCACCCACCGCAACCCTCTGGTTGTGCAGGCCGCCAGTTATAGGCCCTCCACCATTAGTTCTATTCGCCGTCCAAGGCATACCCTCTCCGACCCCGATGACCCCATTACCCTCCTCCAGGAAAGCAATAGGGCAACGAGTACAGTGCACAAAACACACCGACGACCTACGTTCCGACCTCGCCGCCGAGGTCCCTCGCGTAAACCCCGACGTAATTGTCCCCCCCGACCCTTGCTCGAAGAAGTGCCAGCCCGCGCCGCAGCTGAGCCTGTAGCTTTAAATTCCCCGATTAATAATAATAATATTAACCAGATCCAGCCTGTCCCATCTTGCTGTCCTCCCCCCAGCGACGCCCTAAGCCGAGGTCCGTACCCCACAGGGGGTGCCCTTAGCGTGCAGTCGCTTAGTAATATAAGAAATTCGCCCCTGGCTGGAGGCTTTGAGTTCGCTTAAGGCAGCCACAGGAAAGTCCGGTTAAGTAGTCACGACCTCTCAAGGTCAACTACGAGATGCCACACACAAAAAAAAAAAAAAAAAAAAAAATCAACCGTCGGGCAGTTGCCCACCAGACACGACACCCGTCTGGTCGGAGGATCCTCCCTTTTCTATGGAGGATGAGTGAACTTTACATAATGTTCCTCATGCCTCTATAATTCCAAAGCATTAGTACCTAGACCAAACGATTCGTCATCGATATATAAACATAAATAAAATCTGTCGTTATAATAATTCTGTTCCTACATTTTCATGTGGCATGTAATTCATTCAATGAATATAATAATAAACGGTCGCGCCGCCTTTAATAAATCATAATAAATTTATATAAAGACTTCCGCCCCCTGCATAGTAACACGTGTTCTGTATTTGTACAATTGTTTTGTAATTAAAATAATTATAGTTTATATAACATCACGCCTGTATAACTGGCAAAATGTGGGTGCACTTCTGCTTAACGCGAGGAGTTAAGCAGAAGTGCACCCACATTTCGCCAGACATGTTTAAGTCCCATTTAATAATTTTATTCTGCGATTTGCTGTTATTTTGACATTACAAAAGACACTTCAATTTTATTTATTTGTATTTTATTTATTTGTTTTATTAGTGCCGTAAATACTTTCGTATGCGTTTCCCCATCAGTCTCCTCAATGTACTTGGCAAAATCTACGAGAGGCTTATTTATAAGCGTCTCAAAGACAGCAACGAGTCTCGTACTCATCTTACGAGAGTTTTTGTCAGATCGCACTTTCAGCTATCGCATCGAGGGTTCACTCTCCTCCCCTCACCCCTTTCACACGGGAGTCCCTCAGGGCTCTGTGCTACCTCCCCTCTGTTCACTTATATCTGTAACATTGAACAATAATTAACTAATCATTATAATTTTGGATGCAATTGATACATATCCCGTATAGCTAAACATATTTGACTTTAGATTAATACCTGACTGAAACAACTTTAGACCATGTTTAAGGCAAATAAAACTTATCTTATTTTATATAAAAAGGACCCGACTACCGCGATGATGACAAGAGAGAAGTATGGGACGAGAGTCATCTTATCCCATACTTCTCTTGTCATCATCTCATCATCATCATTTGAGCCGAAAGACGTCCACTGCTGAACATAGGCCTCCCCCAAGCACCGCCACTTCGACCGGTTTTGTGCTTCCCGCATCCAGCGGATTACTGCGGCCTTCACAAGGTCATCGGTCCACCTTGTAGGAGGCCTTCCAACGCTACGTCTTCCGATACGCGGTCGCTACTCCAGGGGGTCTACTCCGAAACGTTAAAACCGATGTATCGGCCGAACGTTCGGACGTTTCCTACTACGAACTTCATTCTATTCCGTTCGGTCGGTTCGGAACCGACCGAACTTCATTTTGACGTTTGTTTTATCGTAAACCCTACTCTGAACGTTATATGTCCGACCGACAATTTGAGTTTGACAAGAGTTACATCGTGAAATTAATGTCAAAATTCACGACAGCAAAATAGCTACCTTTTGAGTATCGTAAGTATCGAATTAAATTAATTCTTACAATTATCTTGAGTTTTATATTAGTATAAAGTGTTAAAGTGAATGTGCCATTCTTAAATGGTAGCGAAATGACATTACGTATGTTTTTAGTGGAAGAGGCTCTCAGAGAAGAGGCACATTTGGGATACTCAAGGGTCGATCGGGTCACATATCAGCCTGCTACTTCTGCCACAGATGCTTTGAGGAGGGGACAAAGAGAGAGGCCCCATCGGCCATCTGTTCTGCGAGCAATGTGCCCTGCCCACTGCCACTTAAGTTTGGCATTTCTTCGGGCCATCTCGGTAATCTTGGTTAGCCTGCGGATCTCTTCATTTCTGATTCGATCACGTAGGGAAACTCCAAGCATAACCCTCTCCATTGCCCTTTGAGTGATTTTTCAGTCATCATCTGCCTCTGCATTATGAGAAGCCAATCAAGGACCATCAAAACAAAACGGCGAAGAATAGAGGAAATGTATTGTGCTGTATGTAACTATTAATAGTTATATGTTACATAAAACACAATACATGTGTTAATTATTGTTTTCTCAGAACATTCAGTCACTTCTAATTAACACTGTTCAAGATTTTATTGTGATTAACAGTAGTAGACAAATAGAAATGTTTATTGTCTTGATTGTATAAAACGTGTGTTCTAATGGAGGAAACGCACGATCGCACGTGCCCTTATTAAATGGCTAGATGTTGCCTGCGGTTTCACTTGCATTTTAGAGAAACTTCATCGATCGTGTAACAGATTAAAAAGTATCCCATATAGGTACTACCTGATTGTCTAATTACGAGTATATTGAAACCTGTTCAGTTGTTTCTGTGGAATTGAGTTCACACTTATAAGAGTGACTTGAGTTCACAATAATACATATAGTTATTGTCCCACTGTATGCAAAGCCCTCTTCGCATACAGAGAAGACATTGATCACAGATATGTCCAGGTTTCCTTCACCGATGTCAGTGATATCCAAGGTGAACTTAGAAAGTACATATAAAATTGATAAAGTCATATTGGTACTTGTCCGGATTTGAACCCACAACCTCATGTATGAGAGGCGAGACCTTTACCACTGGACCACAACGATTTTTGAACACATAGTTATAGCAATGGATAAAGATTGGATAACCGTTGATCAGTGCTTTGCGAGAATATTTTTCAGCATAACGATAAATTCATATTTGAGGACTCTAGATAACAGTTTCAGTATCCGTTTCGAAATTGCAGTTGCGTTAGTGATTCTGGCTAGAAGAACGTGAATTAGAGCGTAACAAGCATCGTAAAGTTCAGGCCTAAGTTTAGCTCTGTAGACAATGCCTGTAGACTCAATCGATCGCTGAAATGGGACCAACGAAGTCATTTTCATGGCAAGAGAAATGTCAAAATCGTGACAAAATAATGTAAGAATTGTTCAGTAAAGTAAACATTTATTTACAGTGACTGTTAAAATATGGGTGATCTTTGTACAATCTACCTTATATTAGGCATGTAACATTATCATAAAATGAGTGAATTAATATAAAACGACATGCAATGATGTTAACGATGACATAACTATGTCATCGTTAACATCATTGCATTTCGTTTTATATTTTTTGAGGAATTACAGTTGAACAGTAGTTACAGTCATATAATAAAACATTAATTTAAGTATCTGGAATACAATATGAATAAAATTAAATAAATGGTAACAATGTCATAATTAGGTATATGCCAAAATTAAGTTACATTAAATTATTAAGTACATCTAAGTCAGTGTCATTTAGAAAGTCATTCACAGAATAATAGCATTCTACAATAATTAATAATGCTTTCAGTTTCTTTTTAACCCCCGACGAAAAAGAGGGGTGTTCATATTCATATTCATGTATTTATTCATTTAGTTTTTTGTGTTATAAGTTTGTAGTGTGTATCTGTGTATCTGTCTGTGGCATCATAGCTCCACTTGAATGTAGTAAATACTAATGAAGTAAATTCATTCGCCACTGACTCTGAAACTAGCTCCAATAAAAATGACATCATAACTCCATTCATAAACGTTCACATCACGGTCAAGACCACCATATTAATTCTAGTAAAAAATGGCTCAATCAAGTGCGAAGCGAACGCACATTACACAATGCGTAACAGGTCAGTGACCTGCAATTCACATTACACCGCAGTGGGCGGGAACCCTAAATTTTTAATGTGTTTAATGAGGATAGTCGAAAAGATTTTAAATAATGTTTCTTGACAAAGAACTTTGTTTTAACTGACATAACATGACGCCTGTGCTCCTCATAGGTACAAGCAGAGGTTAAAAGGGGGGGGGGGGGGCACAAGGAACATACTGGTTTACAGTTGTATCCGCTTAGGCTGGATATAATGATGATATCGCCAGTTTTGTTGAATTCACGGTTTGATACAAAAAAATCTATTAAAATTATAATAGTATGAGTAGCTCTGAGGTTTTAACAACAAAAAAATAAATATTTTTTTCAATTAATAAAACATGAAATCGTCCAATTATAGGTACCTAATCTAATTGATACATCAACAATTAAGGTCATATGATGACATACCTAATTGCATCGGCCATTGACTCATGCCTACATAATAAACAATAATAATTATTATTACATAAATAATAATGTAGGTCAATAAGCGTCAGATGTCATATTATTTCGGCGAGCTTATTGCAATCAACTGGGCACAGATCCAGACTCTGGTTTGCTACTGAGAAATTCCAGATGGAAAAACCCAATAACACTTTGCCCGACCCGGGTATCGAACCCAGGTTTTCATAATCTGTTCCAATAATGTTATTAAACGCAAAAGAGATTCGGTGTCTCTGTTTGTGTTGTTCGTTTTCACCGCTAAGCTGCCTCACAGATTTAATGAAATGAGAAGCAGAAACTAGCTTTCTATGACTGAACAATAAGTTTCGTCATGGATTTTTCTTGAAACTTACATAAAATATTAGAACACATACTTAGCTGGTCAAGGTTTAATTTATCGATGTAAGATTTTTGTTTATTATATACCTATATACATATGAGTTGAAACAAATACCAGTGGTATTAGTTGTTGATATTAGAACGGAATAAATCTTGTTTGAAAACCCATCCATTATGTATAGATACGGAAACAATTCCTAGTTATATGTTTACTAGTAATGTTTACAAATAAGTACCAAATGTGGCTTATTTGGTGTGGTGCGAGCTTATAGCCATTTGCCAGCCACAGAATCAGACTCCGGGATCTTGACTGAACTAATATAAACATTATCTCTTTGTTCTAGCTACTACGTGGTTCAAATGCCAGACAACGACGTGCTCCAAACAAAAGACTTCAGAGTGTACTGGAACGTGCCCACAATCCAGTGCAAATCCAGGCAGATATACTTCGAAGACCTGTACGAAAAGTACGGCATTTTACAGAACACCGGTGATACTTTCCGAGGGGACAAAATCTCCATCCTTTATGATCCCGGGGACTTTCCTGCGTTACTAACGAACAGCTCCACTGGAGAGATTAAGTATAGGAATGGGGGGGTGCCACAAGAAGGGGACCTGATCAGGCATTTGAATACTTTTCAGAAGGTACTGGAACAGAGTGTGCCGGATAAGGACTTTGACGGTAAGGTTCTTTTTAATTACAACTAACTTGTACTTTTTGTTGACCAGAAGTTAAAGCATCTTATGCATTGAAATGCAATTTCGAAACAGATTTAATATTTTAATAAAATTTTAATAAATACGTTTTAAGTTAATCTTGGAAAGACGTGTTACCCAGTATCTGGATTGTGGAAGTCAAATAAACAGTCGCTCCCAGGTAAGAACCTAGTATTCAGTTTCATCCGGTTAGTCTGGAAGCCAATCCTACTACAGTTGGGAAAAGGCAAGCAGATGTTGATAACCAACAGGAAAAATAATATCGTAAGGAAGCCTTAATTGTTATTATCTATTGTTTATGGATTTACTCACGTATTTATTTTGATTGGCTTCAAATTAAACGCGTAGTAAACAAGTGTTTCGATCAATACCCATTGCTTATTAATAACAAGATTCACTTCAGAATAACATAAATTCAATAAATGGTTAGTAAATAATACTAATAACTTTGTTAGTAAATTATGATTGTGCTTCTTAAAAAGCGGTACCTCCAGCTCCGTGGACGGTATTCCAGTGCCTTACAACAAGGCAATCAACCCTTCCCGATATGGTATTCAGAAGGCGGCAATTTTCACACTATTCACTATATATTTCACTTAAGCGGTCCGTGCTTACCTTAGCATACCTAATGCACCGCAAAAGCGAGGCAACCCCAACAGCATCCTAAAACCATTATTGTATGGGGGCATTATGCCGTAGGGCATTGCAAAATCTACGCGTATGTCGGACACACAGGCTGCAAGTATAAAATGTCTAGCAGTATCTCAAACTGGTTTAATAATTGATATAATATCATCATCTGTCTAGCCTTTTCCCATGTTGGTCGGCTTCCAGTCTAACGGGATCTGCATCCCGTTAAAAAAACTGTTATTCAGCTGCCTGAATAAGTTTTTTTTTACATAAAGCCTACCTATCTAACGTCGACAACCCAGTTACTGGGTAAAACAATATCCCTAAGTAAAACTGATTGTCCGACTTTCGAGCTCTTCTGACTACCCGTAACGATTATCAAAGATCTACCCATGTCAGCCAGAAAAATTAAAGACTGGTAGGTATATTAATGATAACTTAAACTATCTCAAAGTACCCTACTATAGTTATACCAAACCCTTACTAACCCTCGTCTATTTTCCTTTGTACATAATCTGCCATGCGGGCGACCCTGCCCCAGTTATAGTTAAACACCTAGAATTTCTTAATTAGATATAACTCGTGTGCGGGCATAATTGGGCCTAATCTAGGAATTAGTAGATGTGTAACGTAGTAGCGTTGTATGGGGAAATTGCCTGAAATTGTCAGCAGAATTTATTGCGTGGTTTTTAAATATATAACGTCCAACAAGAAGTATGTAAATTATCTCAAAGGAAAATAGCTAGTCATGAATATAAATAACCAGGCGCTGACAACAGGCAAATTACTACTTGTCTTATGATTCGTTTTTGCCTAATTTGTATAGTTTGTGGTAGCAGAAAAATAGGTATGTGTTAATTTTGAACATATTTTTCAGAACTTGGTTGTTACCACAACGGGTTTTGAAAAAAGATACAAATTAACGGTAAACTAACCTTTTACCTTGAGTTCCAATCCAAAATATCTGTATTAAGAGGCCGACAACACCTAAAGCGCGGTCACTGTCGGACTACATAAAAAAGAAAGAGAAGCGCGATGACAGAACGCTGGTAATTTATTACAAAATATGAAGTAATTATCGATTTACAAAAAGGCTATAGATTGTATAAAAAAAATAAAACACTATTATGCTAATGCTAATGTTGCTTGTAGAATTATCTGCCAAAAAATCAGAATGATTGCATGTATGGTTTTTAATCGTTAAAAGACATTTTTAGAGGTATCTTCGTGTTTTTATTCTATCGTATCAAATTAGTTATATTATGTTGTCAACACACTATATACCTAGCATATATTCTGAAGAATATCATATATTTTTTTGATTTTGTTTACTGCAGTGGATCTTATACTTTTAGGCATTATAAAACTTACAAAATTTGCGTTTAGGTCCGTAAGTATCAACGTACGTTACGTATTTAATAACAAGAACGTCTTATTTGAATGCAGAACTTGGTTGTTTTTTTCATTTTCGATTACTCTAATCAATTTTTTGTAAATAGATAATTGCTTCATAATTTGCAATAAATTATAAGCGTTGTGTCATCGCGCTTCTCATTATTTTCTATGCAGTCCGACAGTGACCGCGCTTTAGCTGTTGTCAGCATCTTAACTATGGGATAAATCAGCTTTGACAAAAATACTGTATGTAGGTAGTTGTATCAAAATACTAGGATTACACCTTCTCAGCCATAGCAATTTTATTCTCAACTACCAATAAAAGAAAACAAAGAGAGGAGAATAAAAGGAGAGAAAAAACCAATACGAGTTTATAGGTACCGACAAAGTGCAAACAACTTTGTTGTTGTAAAAACTTAAAACTCTAGCATTCATTCATAATTATTTCTCACCGAATGTTTGTACAGCCTTTCAATATGATCGTCCATAACATTCGTTCAGTTTATTTTGCTAAGCATTATGTTGATTCGACGAATATCTTGATTTATAACAATGAAACGATGCATCTGGTTCAAGAATATGCGATGGTGCGAGTTTGTTGTAAGTATTCAGATTGGGAAACAATCGAAATGGAAGAGTGGAATCTGATGACTGCTACAGTAGCGTTTATTTTAAGTTTAGATGCAATGTATCAAAGGAATGGTAGAATGGAAGGAATAGACCATGAAGACGCCTTTGCTATTAACTTCAAATATACTTACGAGGCATTAGAGATTATGAACATCGAAAAGCTGAGTGAAAAGACAACCAGCAGAGCCCTGGGGCAGGCTGAATGTTAAGATAATCTACGGCATCATACCTTCGATTTTAAAATCGAGCATACTACTGACGAAGTTTCTGATGGGTCATATTCACATCAAATTTACCTTTTGAGTAGGTACAGACAGAGTCATAGTAAATTCAAAGTACAAAACATTATACACTCAGGGGCACATTTAACCGTCCACCTACATTTTGTCGATTTCTTCAAAATTCTATCGTAATTTAATTAATTTTGTTATAATTTTACATTGGGTAAACCTTTACGAAAACAAATGAAACATGTGTAAGTTGTGAAATGGTTTATTTAAAACAAAAAAATAAAAAAAAGAGAATTTGCAGTTTTCTTACCAAAAACAAAAATTTGCAAAATTTTAATTTAAAAAAAAGTATGCTCTAAATTATCGCATTAATAATGTGTATTTCCTCCTCTGGCCCTAATGACCTCTTGTAACCGATTTGAAAGCCCGTCCATTATGTCTTGAATGTCGCTTTGTGGAATGTTCTCCCACTCGTCAATAGCTGCAGTTTTTAGCTCACTGATGGTCTTAGGAGCTGGTGTCCGACTCCGAATCCGTCTTTTTAGGTTATCCCATACATGCTCTATCGGGTTTAGGTCTGGACTCCGAACTGGCCATGGTAATCGCTGAATATTGACGGCGTCCATACATGCTCTATCGGGTTTAGGTCTGGACTCCGAACTGGCCATGGTAATCGCTGAATATTGACGGCGTCCAAGTAATCCATGACAACTCTCGCGGTGTGTGCACGTGCGTTGTCGTGCATTAAAACAAAATTATCGCCAATGAATGGCGCAAACGGAATCACATGTGGTTCTAAGACTTCTGTCACGTACCTGTGAGCATTAACGCTGCCTCTATTGAATACGACCAACGCTGTACGGGCGTCGTAACAAATGCCACCCCACACCATTATCGAGCCTCCCTCGTAGCCCACTGTTTCAACCACAGCACATTCAGCAAACCTTTCACCACGGCGTCTATACACGCGCTGACGTCCATCTGGACCTCGTAATGCGATTCTTGATTCATCAGAAAAGAGAACTGCCTTCCATTGTTCCGAAGTCCAATTTAAATGTTCTCGAGCAAATGCAAGTCTTGCTCTTCTGTGAGTTGCGGTCAGTTCTGGGACTCGAGCTGGTCGAAATGATCCCAGATCCCTCTCTGCTAACCTTCTTCTTATTGTTCTTAGGCTCACACTTACATTTCGTACCTCAAACAAACGGTTACGAGCCTCAGAAGCGGTTGTGAACCGATTTCGAAGAACGTTCGAGACGATGTAACGATCATCTCTCTCTGATGTACATCTTCTACGACCTTGCCCTGGCCTCCTTGTGTAGGAACCAGTCTCTCTGTAACGTCGGATAGCATCTTGAATAGTGGTTCGTGGATATCCAAGCATTCGTCCAATCCGACGCTGGCTGAACCCAGCGTCTGCGAGTGCCACAGCCCGGGCTGCTCCAGCTGCGTCCAGTGGCATTTTTATGGTCTAAATGAGGTCACGGCAATCCAACACCTCGGACTTATTCGAAAAAATGGTAACACAACAATTTAAAATAAATGTATCCTTCACACAAAACCAGGGGCGAGCCTGTCAAATTTCGACTTAACTGATTATTATTGAATAAAACCCACAAAAGTAAACAAAACGCGGGTATGATTGTTTTATTTATTCCAGATATACCCACTTATGAAGTTACGCCTAGTAGTCAAAGCTTAAGTTATCATAAACAAACGATATGGAATTCGATATGAGTGGACGGTTAATTGTGCCCCTGAGTGTATTTCATTATTCTGATAAACCACCCAGCTACTAACCATTACAAACATCATTCAGATATGTAAGGTTTCATAAATATTATATTTTATAGGTAAGGGTTTACCTATAAAACATGTTGATTAAACCTTTACTATAAAACCAAGTCCATTTCCACAAACTACCCTTGGCTCTAACGAGGGTGAATCTATAATGCCATTGCCTTATCGCTTCACTGACCACTGACAGACTAACTGACCTTCACACGATGTTGTTAGTGAACCCCAATGAACTGCTGCAGGCTACATCTCTGTGAGAGGTATTAGGCAGTTTAAATATATAAGTTTCGTTAACAGACTTGCGAAGATACACTGCAAGTCAATTTCAGAAACGCTACTACTAGAACTGCAATTTCTCATAACTTTTTTTCTTTTTCGTGTGGTTAATGAATAACCTGGTGTCAGAGCTTTTAAGCCGCCCATGGGCCTCAGACTTGGCTTCACATGCCGTCTAGAAATATCTCTCAGGCTTGCCGGTTTCCTCACGATGTTTTCGTTCACCGTTTTTTTAAGCAAGTGATAATTATACAATACGCACGCTCTACACTGTAACTCTGTAAGCTACTACTACATAAGTTTGTACTATGTGTTTGTACTCGGTTGTTCTGTTCAGTGAATGTACCTTTAGAAACCCTTCACGTCACATTGCTAATATTCCAATAGTCACATTTCTAATTTCAATGGTTTATGTTGTTTATTCTTTACCTGCCAGGTCATCATCATAATTATTTATTTGCCTTAGCGGCATTGCTACAGTCTACCAAAAGATACCTGTACGGATAACATACACTTCCATTATGTCCTAGAATCCGTAGTAAAGTTCTTTTTGTAAATGTTCCAGGTGTCGGCATCATAGACTTCGAGTCTTGGAAGCCGGTGTTGAGGCAGAACTTCGGCATCCTGACGCCCTACAAGGATGTGTCCTACGAGATAGAGAGGAAGAGGCACTGGTGGTGGAAGGAGCAGTGGATTGAAGACGAGGTAACCTTTTTGTTTTATTACATTAGTATTATTTGTACACAGCACAACATCACGCCTGTATTACCGGAAAGGGTTAGGCAGAGACCTATAGTACCTACACCGACATTTCGCCAGTTATGTTTAAGTCCCATGTACCTACTAGGGGCGAGCCTTTTGCTACCAACCGGGCACTAATCCAGACTTAGGGCTATTACTGAGAAATTCCAGTTTATGTTTTTTTTAAGTACTTAGAATTTTGCCGTCAGTTACTGACCGTCAACATAAACATACTTTAAGAGCCAAAACAAAAAATACGATAACATCCAAAATAACTTTCTTGGATTTCGAAGATCCTAGTTTTTGAAAGGTCTCTAGTACTTGGTAATATACCTATATATGTATATATATTGCCTGGGTACCGGTCTGGTGCTATGTTGTCTGAGGAGATTCATGTTTTTAATCTCCATAAGTACCCGTAAACTCGCTATTATGTGCCAAGTAAAGAAAACATCACCTATCTTTATTAAGACGTGTTGCCTAAAATACACTCAACTCAAAAGCTTTTTCATATCACTTATGTAGGTATGTCAACAGAGAGGTATAGCTACTGCAATCGATCACATGCTTTTAGCTCAAATGGTCTAGCCATTTGATCTAAACAGTAGCTAAAAGGTATCCAAATGATCAATTATAAAAGTAATAGTAATTTTATTTCCAAACTTCGGTACACGTTACATCAATGAGGTCTTGACCCCTGAACTAGGACATCCTGTATGACCGGGGTTGAGGTGTCTCCTGTTACATGGATCAGCATGAGAAAGCTTAGACTATATACATTTAATTTCAACAATAATTAAAATCAAATTGGAAAATATGTCCTGTTCCATACAAAACTTCAATACCCAAAAGTATGGGACGTCTGATAATTGTTTCGCGATTACGATGTTGGTCTCATGTGGTACAGGGGGTAACCATGACCTCTTATAGCAGTATTACTTCAGCGTGAGAAAGAGATGGAGCTATAAGTCCTGTATAGCTCCATCACTTTCCCACTGGAAGTAATATTATAATAATACTGCTATAAGAGGTGATGGTTACCCCCCAGACCATCAACCTGAACAACTTTAAATATGACCATACCTTTTTTATACAAGGTGTCGTTTTGCATCCTCGTCAAATTTCAGGAGGCTGCTATGAAAGATATATTTAATCAAATAAAATTACGATACCTGCTCAATAATTGATACATACTTGTTTTTTTAGTTATTTAAGTTTGACAGTATTTTAGAATACACCACTTTCACATAACATAATCACCCCGTTACGTATGCGGTAGTGTGTGTGTAAAAAGGGCAGTTACAGTGCGGTATCACACGGGCCGCATTTTATCATGCGTGTCCCACATATTCCCGATTCCCGAAAATTAGAAAAAAATGAAAAGATCTACATAGATATTTTATTATTGATTCGTGTCGAGAATCATTAGCATAGTTACCTCCTTGAATTTGACGAGGATGCAAAACGACACCTTGTATATCCAGGCAACTTAATATTATAAATGCGAAAGTGAGTTTGTTTGTTTGTTACGCTTTCACGATTAAACGGCTGAACGTATTTGGATGAAATTTGGCACATGGGTGAACTATGACCTGGGTTAGGACATAGGATACTCTTTATCTCGGAAGTACCTACGTTCCCGTGGGATAATTTCCGACCTCCACGCGAACGACGCTAGTAGCAAATTAGTTAAGAAAGATATCTTCTACCCATTGTAATGTTTTAGTAATCAAAACAAAGTCTCACATTAATGTTATTACCATCACCCATATAATTTCATCCATTGCTCTCATTCCATACAAAACAATGGTACTCATCACGTTGATTGCTCAATCGTATTATCTGCGGTTGTAATTAGGGCGCGCTAATTAAAGGGCCTCTCGTGTTGTGGCTGATTGTGCTGCTTACTTCGTAATTGTTTGGATGGTGGTCGGTAATTGGTTTGTCTTGTTTTCTAAGGCATTTTGTATGCGTAAAGAGAATTTGATTAATGGCGTTTGTATGTAGGTAAATACATATTATGCTTGTTCAGTCTGTGTTGTGGATTCCTATATTTCATGGGCTGTTAGTTTAGTTTTAGCCACAAGCTTCAAACTCAAACTCAAAGCATTTATTTCAATTAAACCAATTACGGGCGCTTTTGATTTGTCAAAGAGTCGGTCAGTTGGTCAGCAATTTGAAGCTAGTTGCCCATTCCAAAAGGTAGATCTCTCCATAGAGATGAAAAGAGTGTCCTTGGAGTTTTTTGCCCGTACTTCTCCATAGAAGTGCGGGCAAAAAACTCCAAACACTTTTAAATCAAGACATTACAAAATCCTGGGTATATTATTCTTGTCGCTTTTATATGTGCTTGATGAGTATTGAATTAACCATATTAATAAAATCTTAAAGCTTGGTAAATATTATGTAGGTACAAAACGACTATTTTCAATTTGACCAAGATGTGTGTTCGCTTTAAAAACGTTTAAAAATTCTTCCTTTTTGTTTAGGCGCTGACAAGACCCAATTGACAAAAAAAGGCTTCTCTTAAGAAAAAAAAAATACAAATCCGTATAGTTTGTGGCAGTGGAAAAAATATATGTTAATATTGAACATATTTCCTAGAACTTGGTTGTTACCAAAACACGTTTTGAAGAAAAAATGTTGATACAAACTAACGTTAAAGTAACCTCTTACCTTGAGTTCTAATCCAAAATATCTGTATTAAATATCAACATACGTTATGTATTTAATTAATAACAAGAACGTCTTATTTGAATGCAGAACTTGGTTGTTTTTTATTTTCGATTACTCAACTCAATTTTGAGTAAATAGAGAATTGCTTCATATTTTGCAATAAATTACAAGCGTTGTGTCATCGCGCCTCTCTTTCTTTTCTATGCAATCTGACAATGACCGCGGTTTAGGTGTTGTCAGCGTCTTAAACCTCATTGTGTGGCAACTCTATGGAAAGAAAGAGATAACAACAACTTTACTAACCCTTAAAGTCTAAAGCCAAGTCATAGGTCTCGCGTTCGAACCCAAGTCACACACCTCTGACTTTTTGGATTCATGTGCGTATTGTGTAATTATCATTTGTTTAAAAAACGGTGAAGGAATACATCGTGAGAAAACCGGCGTTTGAGAGATATTTCTCGCCGGCCGGCATGTGAAGCCAAGTCGGAGGCCCATGGGCAACATTAAAACTAACCACTCCAAAAACAAAATCTTCTTCGTCTCACATCCACTAACTACTGGTAATTGTGTACATGTTGAATTTTTAATAAAACCATTCCAGATTGACCGTATCATGCTCAAAATTGAGTTAAGATGCTGACAACA
This sequence comes from Atethmia centrago, assembly GCA_905333075.3. Lineage (NCBI taxonomy): Eukaryota > Metazoa > Arthropoda > Insecta > Lepidoptera > Noctuidae > Atethmia > Atethmia centrago. The sequence goes on from HG995388.1 coordinate 1,559,109, forward strand.
GCTAAACCGCAGTCACTATTTATTTTTATTATTATTTTCTATGCAGTCTGACACTGCATATAAAATAAAAAGAAGTGCGATGATACAATGCTTGTAATTTGTTGCAAAATATAAAGCAATCATCTATTTACTCGAAATTGAGTTGAGTAATTGAAAAAAAAAACAACTAAGTTCCGCATTCAAATAAGACGTTCTTGAATTAAATAAATACGTACGAGTAACGTACATACGTTGATATTTTTACAGATATTTTGGATTGGAACTCAATGTAAACGGTTAGTTTAGCGTTAAGGATCGAGATTTTTTTTTTCAAAACGTTTTTCGGTAACAACCAAGTTCTGAAAAATATGTTTAAAATGAACATATATTTTTTCCGCTACCACAAACTATACAGGTTTGGCTATTATTTCTCTTAAGACGAACCTACTTTGGTCGTTTGCCTCTTGTCAGCGCCTTAAAATCCTTAAATCCTCAGATCTGTGTATGCTCAACAGATGACTATACCACTTTTATTGCAAGCTCCCTGACTATGAAATACTACAGATTGCTCAATACACAACCACATACAAACATTGTAAGATTGTAATTTATCAATCAGATGTGGCATTCGTCAAACGAATGCTTTAGTTATTTAGGGCGCTTAGGGCGGTGGTACACGTATTGACGATCTACCAATGTACGTATTATTTTTGAGAGATTTTCTTGTGCTTTAGAAGATTTAATATTATTTGATTGTTCTGTCAGTCAGTGTTTAGTATTTGTGAGGAACAAAAATTTACAGTTTCACGAAACTAAATATTTAACTACAGGTATGTAAAACTAAATTCAAATTCAAATATTTATTGCAAAACACAGTACATATATGCATTTCCAGGTGTTAAGTGAATGCGCAGTCCACTGTATTTACCAATTCAGGCATGCAAAATTAAAAATTATAGTTAGACATTATTAAGTACTTCTCTAATGTACAATCTATTGTCATTACGCATGAAACGGTAATGACACATATCGCTGACAATGTCACACGCTGGGATCGTTGCATTTCATTCATTCTTATTCATAAATAAGAATGAATGAAATGCAACGATCCCAGCGTGATTCGACCAGACTCGATTACTCGAATGAACCCAAAGATTCACACTAATAAAAAACTCATGTTCTCTACCCTCCATTATTCCTAAAGACAATCATTAAACCAGTCCGTGCACCGACCCTATAACTCATTCTACAACTCATTCCTGTTACATAATCTCACTAACGGTCATTGAGATCTCAAAGTGTTGATCTAATAATAACATCTGCACGCTGCATTAACTGTTACTGAGAAATGTCTCAATATTGCACACCTGAGATTTTGATGGAGCCGAGTTGATTGATATATTGATTGGTAATTACTAATTAATGAGGGTGGGATAAGAGGGTATTTTTTATAGAAGTAATCTGCCAGACAAGTTACCCGTAATTAATCTGGAGCATGGCCTGTTTTCCAGAGACAAGATATAAACTATCAACCAAATAAATCAAAACTGGAACAGAACTTATAAAATTAACCGTGACGTATGCGGAGATGATAAAACAAACCATTTCAGCCAGCTTCACAGTATTTTAAAGGAGTCACATACATTTTAAAATCGAATCTCATTTTTCTAAAATCCGATAGATACATACGATAGACAAATACTTACGGTGGCGGTGGTGAAACAGGCCAAACGGACCTGCTTCACGGTGTCCAATTAGGCATTATATGCAAACTGAACCAGCATACTCGTATATCTGGAAGTGATAATACAATATAATATACATTTCTCATAACATACACACAAATGCGCGCACACTCACTCACGCCACAACACACAGCAGAACACAAGAAAACACTACACAGCCTCTTGCACATCAGACACGTACATGCCCATCCCACACAAATAAGAGGACCTGCATGCAAACACTACACAAACTCTCTTCTCTTTCTTTTTATACCTTTTTTATGTTTTTTCTCTAATACCTGTAAAGTATATTGTTAAAATGACTATGTACTAGATACTGTTGAAATGTTAATGGCTATTATATATGTGTAAAACTCGAGGGGTTTGGCGTTGATAGCCGAAATACAGGTTCTGCCTAGTACGGCTACAGATGAGCACACCACTTAAACTGTCCTAAATTATCCTGTTAAAATATTTTGTAACTTATGTCTAAGTTTTCTTTAAATAAACTTTATTATTATTATTATTATAAGCCTAAGTCATAAGCTTGTAAGACCCAACATCAATAGCAACGTTGGCCTTAGTGTTTGTTTCCGCATTGAGAGTCGGTTCCTACACTTAGACAAATATGCACTATCTTTGTTCTGAGTTAAGATCATGGTTGTGCCTATACAATATGGTCTAGATAATAAATCTTTATATAGAATCAGGAAATGGTAGCTTTTAATTTAATCATACTGGAAGTAGTTCATGTTCAAGCAAATAGTCTGATGTGTAAAAATACAAAACTCCACAATAACCTTATACCATCCAGAGATAAGGAAAAATACAAAACCGCACTCTACCAGCTAGAGATAAGTTACTAACTGTAGTTATGGCTATAGTTCTACGAATAATACAACTAAATAATTCGCAAACTAACTGAACAAAAACATACGCCGCTTTAATGTCGCGTAGTCGGGTAATAATAGAAACAGTCAGAATTTAAGAAACAATTAAACTAAAGCCTCTTATACTCCCATTTCAGGCAAAACGTCGTTTCGAAGAAGCCGGCCGCGAGTTCATGCAGACGACGGTGTCTCTTGCGAAGAAGATGCGCCCGCGCGCAGTGTGGGGTTACTACGGGTTCCCGTACTGCTTCAACATGGGGACCAACAACAGGAATGAGTCCTGTGCTGATAATGTGCCGCAGGAGAATGATCGGTGAGTTTTTAGTTAGAAATTCTACAAAATTCCGCAGCTGAACTGCAGCTGCAGTGGGTCGAGAGTGGCAAACGAAGGTTAGGAGTTTCGTCGATGGCTTATTTATTATTGTGTTTGATGATAAATTCTTAGTATTTATTTAAATGCCACCAACAGAGCTATAACAGAAGGATGTTGTTGGATTAAGTAACACCCCCAATTACAGGTTCTAACGTGTAAAAATCAATTTATCTATTAAATAGGTAGCAAGAAACTACATTTTAAACCGAAAAAGCGGCCAAGTGCGTTTCGGACCACGCACAATGAAGGGTTCCATAGTTGGGATTACAAGTAATCCCAATTTATTCCAAAAACAAACTTAACATTGTAGTTGAAAAACCTGTTCTCCCATACATCGATATATGCCCCGTTCAATTTTCCAACTGCAAATTTAAGTTGGTCGACTATAACTCGTTAACTTGTAAAGCCTTCTTAGCTGTGATAGTTTTCCTTTTAATTTCATTATATATACTACTGCCATGATTTTTTTCACAACTCCATAAACAGCGGGAAGGTACTTATGGGTCACCGAGGTCCCCGCAACACAGGCAACAAGAAGGAATACGGGTGGGTTTTAGTCAGTAAGAGTCTGACACACCCTCCCGCTCCGCCCAGAGCGGGAGAAGTTATATGATGATTTCCCACCAAAAAAAAAAAAAAAAAAAAAGGGGGGACAAAATAGCACTTTAATGCTTAATATTACCCAAGTGGATCCTTAAATCGAAAAGTGGTGTTGGCAGACCTGCAATATTTTTAAACGGCCTATCTAACGATATCCCACACTATGGGGTAGACAAGAAAAAAAAATATCATCCCCACATTATGTGCAAGGAAGGTATGTTAAAAAAAAAAAATTTACAAGATATTGTTTAGCACTTTGTCTGCGTGATTAATATGTATACCTATGCCAAATTACAGCTTTCTAGTACCTACTAAGCGTCTCTGAGCTACAGTGGGGTCAGACAGACAGATAAACGGATATAGCGAAACTATAAGGGTTCTTTGTTTACTACGGAACCTTAAAAAGGCCAATAATTATTTATTTAAGAATTACTAATGAGAAATACATTACAATAATTGTCTTCTACAAAATCGTATTAATTCTTTCTTGAAAATAAAGTCATTAACTGAGTATTTCATTTCCAAATCCCAGTACAAGCTGGCTGTGGCAAGAGAGCACCGCCCTGTACCCGTCGGTGTACAGCTCGGACGACATCTCGGGCGCGCAGCGCGCCGGCCTGGTGCGCGGCCGCGTGCGCGAGGCGGCGCGCGTGGCGCCCGGCGCGCCCGTGCTGCCCTACTTCTGGTACCGCTACAGGGACAAGGGGTATTTTAGTGAGGTGAGCTGATCTTTGTATATGTAGTGATACACTACAGTACGTGACTGACAATATGACAACTATGATGACATCACTTCGAATCAGCTGGCCGGCCTCATACGAGGAATAGAAGGCTGCTAGAGTAGCCGCTAGCAAGACGCACATACTGCCCTTCTTCTGGTACCGGTATAGAGATAAGGGGTATTTTAATGAGGTGAGCTTACTTTTAAGGTCTTCGGATGTAACAGCATGAACATCGATTTTCAAGGCTTACTTTTAAACGCTACTGATAATATTATATACAAAAGTAGCACAGTTCTAGTCTGATAGATTACCATGAACATGCTAAGGTAGAACTAGATCTTTGGAAAACAATGATTGATGAATGTTTTTTGTTTTTTTTTTATTGAAAATATGAGCCTTAAGTACTATTGATAGGTGACGTTGTAATTGTACCAGTTATCATTGCTGGAGACCCCAACTTCTAACTGGAAAGCAATAAATTTTATTCAAATAATATTTACTTCTGTTACAGAGTGACTTAGATGCAGTAATCAGCACAATTTACAAATCAAACGCCTCAGGTTTTATAATCTGGGGCAGTTCCAACGATGTCAACACATTGGAAAAATGTCAAAACCTGAAGAAATACGTCACAGATACGTTGGGGCCAATCATAGCCAAATACACTAAACAAAACATGGGACTCGGAGATGACCCTGATGAGACATACAATGTAGTTTTTAACCCAAACAATGCATCAAAATATGACCCAGAATATACCTGGATTCCTCCTGTTAACTATACACAAAAGATTGAAGAAATGGTTGACAAAGAGCTAAAAGAAGAAAAAGAAGCCGCGGGCGCACATAAAAATATTAAGGAAAGTATTCTAGTTGATATGATACTGCATAAGATAGCTAACTATTGTGCTGAGGGCTGTGATAATAAGAGTAAAGTGAGACGGACTGATGAAAATGAGGAAGATGGTGGTGTTAATAAATCTCGTGTAGTTTTAGTCACTGAGGATCCTTTTAAAAAGAATTCTAATGGGATTGGAGTTACTGGTACGTTTTATAAAGTTTTATATATTATTTTAAGTTCTATTATTCATTATTGGCTTCGAAATTACTTGTATCAAACTAACTAAGGCTAAACTATATCTTGGACAACCAATCTATTTTATTGAAACAATAACTCACTAGGCGGTACACTAGTTTAATTCATTATTTTGTATGTTTCAGTGCCAACGACCATAGAAGAAGACATTTATGATTATGATACTACAGGAGATGTCACCGCAGGAGATTTTTATGAGTCGAATGAATACATTGTTGATAGTACAACTAGTAAAAGTATAGAACAAATTAGTACAACCATAAAAAGTATTGAAGAAATTAGTACTACCACTGCGAAACCTCACGAAATCAGTATAGAGGATATAAGCAACGAGGAAAGTAGTATGTTTAGTATAAGTAAAGAACAAATTAGTACAGTTGATGTAAGTAATGAAGTAAGTAGTACAATTGCCATAAGAACAACCGAAGGAAACGCTAATAGCGTGATCATAGAAGAAATAAACGCCATTGGTTTAAGTACAGAAGAAAACTCATCTGAAGAAAGTACTACTGAAATAAGTACAACTACCTTAAGTACTACAGAAATAAATAACATAAGTACGACTGAAAGTACAACCATTAATAGTTCAGAAGGGACTAGTATACTTAAAAATAATATAAGTATAGATAACAGCACAGGATCTAATTCAATAGACGTAGATTTTATTGACATAAGTACGGAAGAGTCTAGTACAATTAATCCAACTACACTTGATAGTACCACGGTTGGTACAAATAGCACTACAGTTGAGTCAAGTACAGTTGATGATGGTACTAAAGTTAGAATTAACATTGCCACAGCTGAACCAAGTGCCATTGATAATGATACTTCAGTTAGTATTAATAGTGCTACAGTGGAACTAAGTGAAGTTGACAATGGTACTACAGTTGGTACTAAAAATAGCATTACAACGTTGGCGCCGGTGTTAACGGAACAGGTTGTTGTTTCAGTTGTTTAGGGCTTGTTGTTAACCGTTGTTTTAATGTTGTTTTTAATGTTCTTGGAACTACTATCTACTACAGCAGATATTTTCTACAATAGTTGTCGCGTTTTAGCATGGCAATAGCGGTCATTGCCCTTTTCCTAATATCTCTCCGTAGGAACCCAAAAAATAAACTATGTATCGTTTTTAGGGTTCTGTAGTGAACAAGGAATATTATATAGTTTATTGTTATAGTTTCACCATGTCCGTCTGTCTGTCTGTCTGTCCCCACTGTAGTTCAGAGACACTTAATACTAGAAAGCTGTAATTTAGCCTAGGTATACTCGTAGGTACATATTAATCATGCCGACAAAGTGCTAAAACAAGATCTTGGATAAAAAAGTTTTACGGTACTTCCCTTGCACGTAATGTGGGGATTGTATTTTGATTTTCTCGTCTATCTGCCATCAATATAAAAGTAAAAAGTAGTAGATAGTTGTTCGTACTAATTATAATTTACAACCTAACTTGCATCCAATGCTGTACTTAATTTTGCTAATATATATTATTTTATTTAATATTATTGTTTAACTTTTTGCTAATCCAAACAATTTGCTCAGTGAATGAATGTTTGTGATGGAGTAACATCTGATTTGAACAACTAAATATTTTTAACTGTAATGAAAGAAACCAGTATCTGTCAGTCTGGTTTCTTTCAATAAACACTAATTATTTCTGCCATTTATTTTTTAAGCATTTTGTCTTTTATATTAATCCTACATGCTGCAATTCAAGATCGAAAATCCATCGAATATTTACAAAGACTTTATAAGCTTTCTCTCTATAGCAAATAATAAATATATGGGAAATGGATTAATAACAACATCATTATCATCATCTTAAAGATCAGTAGGTACTATCAGGCTTTTCGATCTTGTCAGCACCTATTTTTTACTGTCTTTGTCAATAACACTTACTCGTCTGCACACAACTGCTCATTAATTTTTCGATTGCATTTTTACTTTTTTTTTACTTTTGTTTTTACTTTGCTTTTAATATTTAAATGTTATCCTTGTACACCAATTGTTTTAAGCTCGTGTTTCTTCTCGGTTTCTTCTTTCAATTGTTTCAATGATCTATCATTATCACAGGTTTTTCCTTCCAGAGACGGAAAGTTTTCACTTTTGTAACGATCAATTTTAAGTTCTAAGTGCATTAAAATAGCTTCAAGGAGTGGCGATACTCAAATGAATGCCCTGTGCACCCTGAACAGTCAGTCACACTAGCACGTTGCTGACTGACTGATATTTCTACCATAACCATAAGCTATCCTTATTTCTTTTATGTTTGACAATACGATATCAAGAAACATCTCTTTTGAAGACATAAAAACTTTTTTCTATACATCCTATAACGTTAAATTTTTCACGTTCTTTTTGTTTACTCTTTAGTTAATAAAAATAACATTTTATTAAAATAAACGCTTATAAGAAGAAAAAACCACTGGCAGATAGGTCATTGAACTTGTGTTAATCTGTGTCTGTCTGTAGGTGTTGGGGTCTGTATCCAGAGCGATCGTCAGTAAGCCGATCGCGTGTTCCCTGTTCTATATCTACTCTATCACCAAGTGCCTCTGTGTCTGGTTTGGGAATTGCTAGGTTAGCGGCTAACCATTGACATTTTGTATTAATAATAATAAGTTTATTTCAATAATTGTTTACAATGATACACACGTATTAACTTGGGATATTTTCAAATTTTGATTAGAACTATTTTGTACTCATTGCCATGACTATTGTCACTGTCGGATTTGACTTAAGGTCCTGGGTTCGATTCCCAATTCAGGCCAAGTGTTATTGGGGTTTTCTATCAGACATTTCTCAGTAGCAGTATGCAGTCATGATTCAGTCCTGTTTAATGTCAATGGGCTCACGCCGTTTGACATGGGACTTGAAAATAACTGGCGAAATGAGGGCTTACTAAACACATCTACCACCATCGCCGTTATGTGTAGCTTGGGGAGATATTTCTTGTACTGTGATTAAAACTATTTTATACTCATTGCCATGACCACCGTCAATATTATGTCACAGTTTGATCGAAATGAACTCTTTTTATCCCTTATTTAAAATATTAGTAGTAGCTTTAGCTTACTCAGTTCCATCTCGTTCGGTTGGAACCCCAACAATGTTGGAAAAGGCTGGGCTGATAGTTTAGCATACTTATTTGTCGTGATCAAGTATCAAGTATTCGACATTATATGTAGATTTAGGTTGCAGTTAGTGGGTAGCTATGAGTGGACTGATTCTGATAATGAATAATGACCTATTGAAAAAGTTTGATTTTGACATTGCTGAACCTCGTGATTTTTCGAAGACGTTATTTTTTATTTCTATCTCGGAGAGAGAGTAAGTTAAACATTAGTTTAAGATCTATGGAGATTCAGTATCATTTATCTACTAAACTCCTAGAAGAAATTTCAGAAAGGATAAAAACGCATCACTTCTTTGAGATCCAAACTTAACAGTCGTTAGCCGCTAACTTATGGCCGTTTTCGATAACCTATCTGTTAGTATCTTGACTTAGGGATAGAATTCTGACATTTCTTACTTAACTTTTGTCAAAGTTCTATCTCTAGTAAGGAATGGCGACGACGGATAGGTTATTGAAAAGGTGTTTTAGAATAATTTGTGACTAATCATTTTGTCTGTGATATGTTTTAATATAATTTCGTTAGATATATTGTGAATATTGCCAATTTAATTGTCAGTTAGATATTAAGAATATAAATATTATATTTTCTCTGTATTCTTTGTTTTATTATCACTACCACCCTATACGTGTCAACCTAACAACTACCTAAGTGATTTTATTTCGATTTCATTTTATAAATGCCTCACTTGCAATAAAGAAAAAATCCTTGGCTGAACTTTACTATGTCCCTGTGGCTTTTTCTCTATCATTAATGTGGGGCCCAGTGGGACACAATGGGATAATGATCCCTGACTGGTATTGTTTTGTGACCATTACATTAATAAATACTTTATTGATCCAATAACCTCACATTATACACTACTGTGTCTGTTGTTATACTAAGGTATAACAAATTAATATTATAGGTGTAATTGCAATAACTGAAAACAACTTTTACTATGGGATCAAAAAAAAATCTACTATTCCCTATATTTATGTCCGTATAACTCGTCAAACTGTAGGGACACTAGGGGAACTGTACAACTAATTTTTTTTCGCGATTTCTTGCACTGTCCCTAAAGTGGCTTGTGGACAAAATTGTTGTATGTTGCTGTGAGCTGCGAGTAATAAATTATAGTTGAAGCCTTTGACTCCCAAACTATATAGGCAAGGAATGCTTGTATCTTGGGAGCCGATTAGTCTTTATAAATCCTATCCCTGATTCAAAAGACTAAACTGTCTATAAAATCTATAATCTAAGACCATACACACCAATTTCCAAGCCCGCACTTTTAAATGCCAAACAACACTTCATTGCATTAAAGAATTTAACCTCCACGAAAAGAGTGATGATAATTTATTTAATAAACATCACCAGACATTTTCTTTTCGTAATATCCCCAGACTGACAATCGGTCGTGAAGTATTTTTGGCGCTTAATGCAGTTGCCTTAAGTGACAATGGGTAGTCGCGCTATGGTCTAAAATAAACGCGTAATTCAAATGCATTTAAACGTATTTATTTTAAGAATTTTCAAGAATAGTCAAGTGTTATTCCTTCAGATGGAGTCAGAAAAGGGATTAAAGTAAGATATCAAATAATTAGGATGGTTTATGATGAAAAGTATAGTAATGAGAATAAAAATGTCGTAAACCTGAATCAAGAAGTATTATATCGGAATATAATATTTACATAATACCTATATAACTTAACAGACTTAAAATAATAATATGTATATGTATATAAAAAGATAGGGAAAATAATTATAGGGACATCAAAAAATTCGTCCGCACCGCTGTCAACTCAGCGGTGCACGCAGGAAAAGAGCCCAAAGGGTTGGCAGCCCATAAGATTGGAATATATTTGTCGCACCTGCAGCAGCCGCGCCAGCACAGCCCGCCGTACTAGGTAGATGGGATGTCGCAAGGCTGTCGAGACATGTTGCATCCCACACCAAAGGCATGCCTAACTTCCAAGGCATTATGGTCATTCCGTATGGTCTCTTCCCAGCGTTACGTGCCAAGCCGTTGTGTTCTAAAACAGATGGCACCTCGACGGTGACAAGAGCACGACGGATGATGTCATGAATGCTAGCGTACCGTGCTATCCGGCCTGCACTCTTACTGCAAGATAGGCCATGCTGTCAACAACTTCACCGCACTGGCAGCAATGCAGAGCCCCGCAAAGAGCGCCCAGAAGCAAACAAGTACCTACAGACAAGCGAGCCGGAAGGTGGATAGTAGTGCTTGAAGCCAGAGGCCCGACTCCCACTCACCCACAGCCAGCAGACGGGCACCGTCAGCAGTAGGTATTGGTGGACGTATTGATAAGATTAATCCGTACCAACCTGCAGAGCGGCTCATTTCACTGTACATCGAGGGGTATAATTCTTTTTGCCGTAAGACGAATGTGAAAGCATTTAAAATAAAGAAAACATAATGTTTTCAATTCACATACTTTATTAAGAAAAAATTGAAACAAACAGAACAAAAATAAACAAAACACATGAAAACGAGTAAGTGAAATTAAATAACAAATGATCTATACTGTGTTCGTACATAGTAATACAACAATCATAAAAACTCAACACACTGAACTTAAATACAACAAACTATAAAATTAAACAATTAATAAAAACAAGTTTGAAAAAACTACACACACAGACAGTGATTACGGAAACTCAGAAGCCCGACAGTCTAACAACCAGTCTTACTAAGGGGTAGGTATCGTGCTATCCAGAAACGGATTGTGGAGGACAGATAAGCAGTCTCTCCATTTAAAATACTGGTATTCAGCTTCATCCGGTTAGACTGGAAGCTGACTCCAACTTAGTTGGGAAAAGGCAGGCAGATGATGATGAAGCTTAAGAAAACTATATACTTTGGTATATGAATCATGCAGAAATAATAGCAAAACAGTAATTCTTGAACAACAAAGGCATTTCATCATCAGATATAAAGTTCCTATCAGGTCTGACACTAGCGAAGTTGTTATACTTGGGTTCGGCGACAAAATTGTACCCGGTTTCAGAGCATTCCTTGATTCTGATGCAGTCTTTATGCAGTTCGGTGATGGTGTAGCCTGTGATGATGAAGGGAACCTTCAGTTTCAAGATGGCAATGATGGTGGAAGGCCAAGGGTCTTTGCCGTTGAACACTGAGGAGCGTTGTATGCTGGGGTTGAAGGCACACACTGTAATAGAAAGAATAATTTGAAGGTTGAAGCCATGATTGGAAACCATTTCGTTGTAGTGTTTGATAATATTTGTATAATTAAGTACTCAAATTTACAACATATAAGTAGGTACTCAAATTGTTCCGATTTTGCTCTAGCGAGGTGCGAGGTATTGTTAATATGGCAGCTTTATGTTGTGGTATTCCGTAGTAGGCTATATGTAGCAGGCTGCAACGATATTTTGTCAAGCATAGACCATTTGAATACTTGAAACAAAACTTCCAAGAGTCTAACCGCAACTTGACAATAGATTAGAAAAAATATAAAGAGAAAAGAAATGGAAAACTTTTCTCACCAATATCAGGAATAACGAAGTCTTCACTTGACTTGTAATCGGCGTAAGTTCTCTTGTCTTGAAAGTTGAACACCACACGACGTTTGTTCTGGCGACAGTTCTCGCATAATCTGTTAAAATAAATAATAATAGACAAATAGTTAATAGTGTTAGATGTACGAGTAAAAGGTAAGTAATTAAAGGTAATTTGTGAGAATCTTCAACATGATAGGCAAGGGCGGATGCAGCTCAGTTTTGTATACCTACTGCAAGCACTACTATTATAATAATAATAATAAATGTATTTATTTCCAAAAAATGTTACAGACTTAATTAACTTGGTTAACAAGGAGGCATTATTACTAGCTATTTGTAGGAGGTAAGTACCTACAGAGCAAATAATCTAGGCTGCAGAAATCTGTAAACAATAATTGGTGAGCCCTGCCACTTAAACTAGGGTTACCTGTATCTTAAGAAACAGTTTAAAAAAATAACCAATCTAATCAACCTTACGCGGTGATGCAATATCCCTCATGACCGATCATTGGACAGGTCTTTTAGAATCCCTTGTTTTAAAATAGACAGTCCATTTTAAAACAAGGGATTCATAAGAGGCCATTTTTTGGAGCTCCTGCTTATGCTGGAGTTCCAGATCCACCTACTATGTGTGCATTCCGTTTTCTTCTTCGTACAGGCCGGTAGGTTGCCCAGCCTTATGTTTAGCAGTAGGCATAAATATAACTTTAAATTAATCAAGGTCAAGTAATCACAGGATATCAACAGAATGGAAATCAATAACAAAAACGCCGACCCTCTTAACACCATCTTTTTTTCAAAACCAACTCACTTGATCTTCCCAAGCAGTTCCAGCGGCAGGTTAGAAGGATTCAAGTTATAGTTGATGAGCACGACCCTTAACTCTTGCAGGTCTGGTCTCAGGTGCAGGAAGAACACCTCCCATTTATTGAGGGCATCGGCTTCGAATTGTAACTCTGCTCCTACCACGTGGATTGTAAATGAGGATCTCTGAAATGGACGAAGATTATAGAAGAAGAGAATAGAAGAATACTATAATTTAGTAATATCAATAGTTATGAGCATCAGTATGCTCACACAAATTGCCAGTGCAAAGAATAGATACATTAGTAATTTCCTATGGGTGTTGCAGTAAGAAATAAGTCGGAGGAATGGATAGCGGCATTACATTTTTATAATACTGTAAATCTTCAACTCAAAGCATTTATTTCAAATAAACCAAATACAGGCACTTTTGAATTGTCAAGGGATCGGTCAGTCAGAAAGATGAAGCAACTAGCTTCATCTGACATTTGACACGGGTCTTTTAAATTAAAATATCGTTACAAAAATATTGGTTACATCATTCATGTTGAAATTATACATGTGAGAACAATTTAGAAAGACGTGCACATTAAAAGTGTTCGTAATAAAAAGACAAAATCAAAAACAATTAAAAATTAAAATGAGCCGTAGCAGCTAAGAAGTGACCAGTCCCTACTGGCGGCATCCGTTCACGAACATGACGCATGGATGAGCACCATTCAGCTCAACCATTTTGATGGGAACTTAATGAACCAACACACACGCCACCACCAGCAAGACATTTCTTTCACACACACACACACACACACACACACTTCGAGAAAGAAACGATAACTCAAGCTCCGTCTTTCCCTTTCCAATGGTTATCATAACACAACTAGATCCGCCGCAGAAGACGCCCTGGGCGTCGGGAATCCCAGGCGCATTTCCGGTCACCGTAGGCGCGGGCTTGCGGACGGTGAGCAATGGGTAGCTCACCGTCTGGTAAGGACCAGGCCCGGGTCGACGGCGCGTTGTGTTTCACGCGCGCCTCAAAGAGATGTAGTCAACACAAGTGTAGGTGTCCACTAGGGCCGATGACTGCCGGGGTCGCGGGAAGGTACAAAAGGGTTACCGAGGCCCCTGGCAACACAAGCTGACACACCCTCCCGCTCCGCCCAGAGTTGGAAAAGTTATTTGACAATTTCCAACTGGCCCTGAAAACCCTGTTGCAGAATCTAGTTGTGTTTTTTTTTTTTAATACAGGAACCATTTTTATCAAGTTGAAATAAGCAAACAAACGAAAATTACGAACTTTATTATTCCTCGTTAATTCAAATTATTTTATGACCACAGACTTGCTGGTCAGTTTTTGTCATTCGAAAATGAATGAACACAAAGTTAAATTTCGTTTAAACTGCTATGATTCTTTAATAGCTACCTTATTAACGCCATTGATATGTGAGCCATCCTTGCTCCTGCAGAGCTGATGGCAGTAGGCGGCAGTGAGTGGAGCCGTCGCCAGCTGGGTTAACGCTGCGTATTGTATGTCGGTTATATCTGCGACAAAAACATGTTTTATGGTTATTGTGTTGATTCTGCCACAATAATAGTTTAATTCGATGAAATGGTGAATGTAAACTATTTATTTTATAGTGAGTTTTATACTCATTTGTGGAAAGTACTTGTTTACTTTTGTGAATAAGTATTTTCCACACAGAAAATTTCCAAAATCAGCTTTAGTTGCACAGTTTTTGTTTAGGAACACATACTCGTACTTATTGTCTTGCTCTAAAGGAGTGGCCTCTTCTGATAAGAAATCGTTTTACCTAATTACAAAAAAAAAACAAAACCTCTTTATGTGCCTCTACAAGAACACATGAAATCATCGTAGACTCCTACCTAGGTACCTAAATCGTTGTCAACCGGTGTGTACCTCAATACTGGCTGTGACACACAAATATCTAAATACATTATTACTTATTAGTTATTACAAATACTAATAAATATGTGGTAATAAATCAACTTTATCGGTTTTAGTCACTGTTTGCGTTTCGTTTGCATGCAGGAAATATTAGTGCCACTTATGATTTTAGAATGACTGTACCTATTACCTACTCCTTTTGAATTCACTGCTCACTGTTTGCAATTATTTCATTCGTTTGAATGTAGGTAAATTCAAATGTTTGTTTTAGGCTTAGTTTTAGATTAGTCTATATTATATCTTTATAAAGTACCTATCACAGGCGGCGATACTTTATTCACATTACCACCACTATACCTGTGTCGTCAGGAAAGGTTGCAATGACATTATTTTCTAGCTAGGAATATCACAGCTGTATAGAAGATGTAGGACCGGACCAAGTACACTACCACGTCGTACTGCCCAAGGTCTGAATAGGCATTTTTTGTCTTATTCTAAACAATCTGTTTGATATATAGGACTCTATGATGTCTGAAAATTGTTGAGGCAGCATTTTTCTTAGTTTTTAATTGTTGAGGTAGCATTGTCTTTAGTACCTTATGTACTCGAGCGTAGAGTGTTGTTCTCTAAATCCAAACTGGTAATCGGGAATTCAATTTTCAGTTTCAATAAGAGGCTTCAATCACTTTAGCAATAATTTCTCAACTAGTTTTGACAGCACATGTAACAGTGAGATTTGTCTGTAAGATATTGCTTCATGATGTGGCTTCCCAGGCGTGGCTATCATAAAAACTTCAACTACTTTCCACAAGTCATGAACGTGTTTTAACCGAAATGCAGCATTAATGAGCGTGGTAACCTAGACTCAGTGGCGTGCAGTGGTTCTCCACGGAGGGTAGGACACGCATACTAACACCAAAAAAAAACGAATTCGCACAACATCACAGCGTCGCTCTACATCTGATGACCCTCAAAGTAGTCATTATTGATTTATAATATTTGAAAAAAAAAACATTGTAAATAATCCTGTAAAAACAAGATTTATAAATACAACAACTCACTACATTATTCAAGGTTCAAAACACGATTTTCTGACGATGTAAATTTCATATTTTTGGGTTAATTCTCGTAATACTGGCACACATGTACCTTTAGACACAACTTGAATCTTAAAACACTACCAATTAAAATTGCATCATTGTCATACCGTGTTCTTCTACAAAAGGGATTAGCAACATTATGCCGGATAATACAGTCCAAGGTTGCCGATACTTATTTTCCTAACTCCCTAAAAATCAAAGCGAAATTTCCCAAATATGAGGAGAAAAATAAAAAATTATGAAGTTTTTAATTATTTTTTAGGGCTTTGCTATTCCTTACAATTTATCATTTTTTTGAAAGGTATAAATTCGTCAATACCACCCTGTTTTTTTAATTGTCTCTAGTAGTCTTATAGGAAACTATCGTGTCTGTGTGTAGTCTGTTTCTCAAATTCCCCGCAATCCGGGAAATGTCCAAAAAATGGCAACCCTGGTCATTAAATCTTGATACATTTCATTCATTAAATCTTGACTTTACACACAGCCAATCACAACACGCAGTGGCCAGCTCCAGTCGCAGTAGTTACGCCCATAATTTAAACTATGTCAACCATGTGTGCCGTTCATACAAACGAAAATATACACCAGTGTGCGTAAATTTATCAATGGGAATTAGGCTGCTCGTGTTCCTGCCTAATTGTGCATACCGAGCTCCGTCGAACTGTGAGTTACGTCACACGGGCGCGACAAGTTGGTATAAGTGTTATAACAGGAGTTTAACTTTTTTTTAATATTTTGTATTATTGTATTACATAGTTAAAATAAATGCATTTGGCGTTGTTGGTAGGGTAAGCTAGGCCTAATTGCCTCTATGGACGGCACGCCCCTGCCTAGACTTGACTTGGGAGGTTTTCTAAAACTTCTCCTGTTATTAAGTCGTAACCGGGGTATTTCCTCCGATTAAAATTATACTTTAGTTTCTTTACATACTGCTTTTGGAGTAACCAACTTCATATCTGAACTATTTTATACACACTGGATTATCCTCGCATTGTAAGTCTTTTTTTTTTTTTTTTTTGAGGGTGGGAAATCATCAAATAACTTCTCCCGCTCTGGGCGGAGCGGGAGGGTGTGTCAGACTCTTACTGACTAAAACCCACCCGTATTCCTTCCTGTTGCCTGTGTTGCGGGGGCCTCGGTGACCCATAAGTACCTTCCCGCGACCCCGGCAGGCATCGGCCCTAGTGGACCCCTACTTTGTGCTGACGACATCTCTTTGAGGCGCGCGTGGAATACGACGCGCCGTCGACCCGGGCCTGGTCCTTACCGGACGGTGAGCTACCAATTGCTCACCGTCCGCAAGCCCGCGCCTACGGTGGCCGGAAATCCGCCCGGGATTCCCGACGCCCTGGGCGTCTCCTGCGGCGGCTAGGGGCGAGAGGGCGCGACACGTGCCTTTCCCTCAACCGTCCCGCCTCCTCCTTCGCGAGCATTACTACTTCGCAGAAGGAGGTGACGGCTGCCCATGCCCTCTCGCTCCGTACCATGGCCGCATTGTAAGTCTGGGCTTCATTTGGTTGGAATATTTGTTCTAAATGCACAGTGATCCTTAAGGCTTTTTGTTCGTCCGTTACTGCCCATTTTCCATTTTCTTCCTTGACAGGAGGAATTTTCATGATCGATAATTTCATGTGTTTCATAGCCTTCCACAGCGAGTAGCCAGTCTACAAAAATCACTCGTTAATTGGCTAAGGTGGGTGTTAGAAGTCGTCGTAGTGCTGAATTTCTTTCGTAAGATGCTTACTAATGTTGTTCAGCAGTCTTTTATCTTATGGACATCTGGTCTTACGCCATTTGTTTATTTATTTCCGCTTTTCGGTTATAAGACACCGCAAGGTGGGCGGTTGCTTTGACCCAGTGTGTTTTTCCAGACAGTTTGCTGAATAGCATAATCAGCCAATATCAGAAATAGCATTCGTAGCGCTAATTTCTAGTATATCCAAACAAGCGTTAAATGAGGACATCAATTTAATAATTTCGTCCAACTTTCCTTCCATACTTTTATCGGCATTAACATTCTCAGTTTTGGCTGGAATATGCTGGAAATCTTTATTTTGTAAGTCCTCAAATGCTCTGCCAGGCTTACATGTGAAATGAATGTTTTTGACTAAATATAGAGATTAATTTAAATGAATCTACAACAATAAAAGAATCTTAAAAGAATTTTCTCTTTAATTTTCTTTGTCTAAAGTTACATCAAACCCAATATATTTTCTTGATTTATTTTGAGTTTTCCGACTCAAACTTAAAGCAATTATATGTACTACTATACAATTTACATGCACTTTTGAATTGTAAAGGAGTGAGTCAGAAAGTTGCCCGTTCTAAAACTTAGATCTTTGTGGAGAAGAACGGGCAAGAAACTCTACGGACATTCTTTTAAATCAAAATACTCGTATAACAAAATCCTCCTATATGTGAGAACAGTGCAAATAAAACAATTGAAAATATACAGATTAAAGATAAGGCGAGGCAGTTAAGTGATGGCGAATATCAACTGACGACGCTCGTTCACGAACATGACCCATGGATCAGCCCCATCCAGCTCAATCATTTTGAAGGGAACCGAATACAAAGAGGCGAAACATAATAACACAACATCTACTCTCACTCACTATCATCAACGTCTTTTGACCATAACACTTAGCGACACCATTTTATTGAAAAATAGTAATGTTGATATTTATTTATTATTCCAACAGGAATCCTTGCAGGCTGCTGTCCATTCATTTACTTGCTGTTTCAAATCGCAATTCCGCTCACACGGTTTTCAATAAAAAAAATCTCTAACACAGAGTCAATCAGTCGCAATACGTATTTCAAATTAAACGAGCCCCTACTGACGGACAGACCGTTATACTAAAATCTAGGTCAAAGTATTGAGGGTCTCTCCCCCAGCTATACAAAATGAGTAATTTCATCACGCTTATTTCTTTTTTATTAACACAACCCCGTTTCACTTTCTCTTTTAAACAACAGTTGAATATTTTGTCCCAGATATAAAATTGGCCATTCTCTCTTTTGTTGAAGTTATTCTGTTCTAAGCTTTCTTGGGACTGATTTGGGACTCGCAAATAATATAATATAATAATAATAACATTTATTTGCATAAAACATGGTATACAGGGTGTGGCGTAAGTAGTGGTCCACCGTTCAGGATTCGATGAACCAGATAACTAACTATAACAATTAAAAATTTTAACCATTTATACCCAAGGGTTACGAAAATATTTCCTTTTTCTCTTTTATTTACGAAATTTCTATCTTTTTTTACAAATTTGTTTGTAGTTTCAACAAAAACCATTATTTTTTCATTTTGATTTCTGTTAATTACTGCTGAATACTAGAGCTAGCTATCATGATAAATTATGATTTTTTATGTAAGTTCAGCTCTTTTGAAGAAAAAGTTGGTTCTTCTCTAATTTTAACCCTAATTTTTAAAACACCTTCAAGCTCAAGAGCGATTTTTGTAAAAAAAACGTACTACATTGTCAGTGCCCATGCATTTAATAATATGCCTACTAAATACCGATTTCAAAATGATATCACTATAACAGATCCAATAATTTAACAAAAAGATATTCAATTTTAATTGAAGAAAAGAAGATTTTCATGATACTACTTTTTTATACTTTGTTGCGTTAATACTATTACAAAACGTATAAAAACTCAAAAAACGGATACAATGTAACTTTTTACAATTCAAATGTAATTTGTGTTAAAGCACAAACATGTCAGGTAAAAAAACCCTGACCCTTTTTTTACCTGAGACATGTTTGTTTTGTTAACAAAAACCGGTTGAAGCTCTCGCAATCGAGTTACGCACAATAGGAGTGATAAGGAAGAGATATGGTAGGGTATTGCTATCTCTTTCATTACTAACGTTGAAATCTTCAGAAATCTCGAAATGATTTAGTACGATCTCGTCACTCGTGTCGTGCGTCGTATGCGTTTCGTTTTTATTCTGCCTGTGTTTACCTCCGCCATTTTTTTACCCCTGCCTGCCCCCGGACTCTGTTTAATTTGCCTACTGATTGGACTTGTTGTTTTGGTGATCTCTGCGATATTGGCTACGTGTACTGGTGACTTTGGCTTGCTCAACGATTTGGACAAACGTGCAGTGCAGTGACAATTAAAAAATGTCTCGGTACACACCGCGCGAATATGCTGACATGCATTTTATTTATGGCGAATGCAGAGGTGTCGGTAGAGAAGCAGCTCGACTTTATCGGGAGAGATATCCCGATCGAAGACATCCAGACCACCGAGTTTTTGGAAGAGTGCATAACGCATACACCGAGGGAAGGATACCTGGCACAGGCGTAGGCGGTGCAGGTAAAGGACGACCGCGACGACACAACGATGAAGAGGTAATGAATTTAGTTACAGAAGATCCTTCAACATCGGTCCGTGTCTTAAGTCGCAGAACTGGCATATCGACTAGATCTGTACATCGAATACTCAAAAGACATGAACTGTATCCATACCACTATCAAAGGGTACAGTCATTGCTACCAAGAGATTATCAATTGAGATTAACATTTTGTAGAGTAATGCTACGCAGAATAAGAGAAGACCCGCAGTTTTTTAATAAAATACTATGGAGCGACGAGTCATCCTGCAAAAAAGATGGATATTTAAATCTACATAATTTGCATAACTGGCAGCTAGAAAACCCGCATCTCATAAGGCAAGACAGATCACAGTATCAATTTAAAATAAACCTTTGGACCGAAATCATTAACGGACAAATAATCGGTCCACACGAGCTGCCAGAAACATTAAATGCAGAAAGATATTTAAGTTTTTTGCAAATTGACTTGCCCTTGCTTCTGGAAGGTGTCGTTCCTGAAGTCCAAGAAGACATATGGCTGCAGAACGATGGCTGTCTCGCTCACTACGCTGTTAGAGTACGAGAGCACCTTGATACAGCGTATCCAAACAGGTGGATAGGGCGCTTAGGCCCAATATTATGGCCACCACGCTCGCCAGATCTAAATCCCCTAGATTTCTTTTATTGGGGTTGCCTAAAAGAAAAAGTCTATAGCAAAGAAATCACTAGCATTGACCAATTGAGGACTAGAATCCAGGCAGCAGCTAGAGAAATCAGCGAAAGCGGGTTTGCCCGACGAATCGAACGGTCGTTTATTCGACGTTGCAGAGCGTGTATAGCTGCTAATGGTGGCCATTTTGAACATTTTGTTTAATTTTAATGATTGTAATCATGACAAAGATTAATAATAAATGATAAATAAAGTGATTTGTTTTTTTTTAATTCTTTGTTCAAATACCTAAAGTAACAAGTTAGGTCTAGATAACTCTGCAATAGTAGTTTTTTTATACAAATGGGCACTGACACTGTAGTGTATTTTTTTGCAAATATCGTAAGTATTAACGCAGTAAAGTTTAAAAAAGTAGTTTAATGAAAATCTTCATTTCTTCAATTAAAATTGAATATCTTTTTGATAAATAATATGATCTGTTATAGTGATACCATTTTGAAATTGGTATTTAGTAGGCATATTATTAAATAAATGGGCACTGACAGTGTAGTACGTTTTTTTTACAAAAATCGCCCTTGAACTTCGATGGTATGTAAAAATTAGGGTTAAAATTAGAGAAGAACCAACTTTTTCTTCAAAAGAGCTAAATTTACATAAAAAATCATTTTTTATCATGATAGCTCTAGTATTCAGCAGTAATTAACAGAAATCAAAATGAAAAAAATAATGGTTTTTGTTGAAACTACAAACAAATTTGTAATAAAAGGTAGAAATTTCGTAAATAAAAGACAGAAAGGAAATACTTTCGTAACCCTTGGGTAAAAATGGTTAAAATTTTTAATTGTTATAGTTAATTATCTGGTTCATCGAATCCTGAACGGTGGACCACTACTTACGCCACACCCTGTATAAGATGGTACAAGAATTACATACAGAGCATACATGTTTTTGCTTAACATTATAAGCGTACAAGTTTTCCGTGCATACAATCACTTCATTTACATTTTTTTGTCAAAAAATTCTTTAACACTATAAAAACTATTAGTGGACAGCCAATCATGCAATTTACGTTTAAACATTCTGGTATTTAGGATTTTTAGGTCGCTTGGTATCTTATTAAATATTTCTACACACATATACAAACAGCTCTTTTTATATTTGTTTAGTCTTGGAATTACATCCAGCACGAGCCTGTGGGGATCGCGCCGGTTTCGAGGACGCACATCGTCTGCTTTTGTAAATAACTCCCTATTTTTCCACACAAACATACATATCTCATATATATAAAGAGACGGTAGCGGTAACCAACCAAGTTTTTGAAATACCGGCCGACAAGAATCATCGGATTGAAGTCCGTATATTGCTCTAATACATTTTTTTTGTGCAATAAAAGCTCTATTTTGATCGGTGCTATTGTCCCACATAATCAACCCATAGCGTAACACCGATTCAACATATGCATGGTATGTTGTTATTGCCGTTTGGATGTTTGTGATATTCCTAATTTTTTTTAGCGCGTAAACAAACTTATTTATTCGTTTTGAGACAGTCGACATGGGTTTTCCAGTTTACGTCCTGATCCAAAGAAATGCCCAAAAATTTAGTTTGTATTACTTCACATATTTTATTTATATTCATTTTGAAATTAGATTTAGGATTATTCGATCGGTTAAATTGTATATATACAGATTTTTCAAGATTTAATGATAAATTATTTTTATTTAGCCATTTAATGAGTATATTAATTCTATTATTAATGTCAGTTTCATGATCGTCAATTGTATTATTATTTTTATTAGATGTCACAATAATGGAAATGTCATCAGCAAATAATATACATTTATGATTAGTTATGTCAGTAATAGAATTAATATACAATAGGAATAATATTGGGCCTAACACACTTCCTTGCGGGACGCCTTATTTGTTGCATTTGAGTTCAGAAGAGTGCGGTGTCATGTCGTTATATTTATCCACTTTTGTAATTATAACAAGCTGTTGTCTGTTACTTAAGTATGTCGATATCCATTGAAGTGCAATGCCTCTAAAGCCAATTGCCTCCAATTTTTGTAGTAACAGGTCGTGAGATACTAGGTCAAAAGCTTTAGATAAGTCAAAAAACAAACCTGTAGTAATAGATAAGTCAAAAAATAAACGAGAGCAGTGGTGGCCCAGTGGTAACGGCTGCGAGCTTACGAGTTGTACGTACGTTAGCTTAGGAGTTGAGTTGTTGTTGTTGCTTGGGGGTAGGTACGAACCCGGACAGGCGCTTTACTTTTTGTAAATTATTTCATCGCCACTGTTCTCAAAACGGTGAAGAAAAACATCGTGAGGAAACCGACATCTCCTAGAACCAAACATTCGAAGACATCTACCAACCCACACTGGGCCCGCGTGGTGTATTACGGCCCACTCCCTCTTACAGAGAGGAGGCCTGTGTTCCAACAGTGGGGACATTATAGGCTGATTATGTGTAAATAATTTAAAAACTTATTTTGTTGCCTTCGTGGAATTTTATTGAAAGTATTGTTTCGTAAAAACTGTTTTCACACAGCAAAAAAAAAACCCTTTGTAAATATAAAAGTTTTAAAAAGTGTAGCATTGAAGTACAAACAAGTTAGAGAACTACTTCTTTCAGTAGCAAAACCTGTAACTTGTTTTCTACGTTTAAGAGTCAGCGCGCACTTGTGATTTTTAATCGGGCGATAGATTGATCATTCTGGGATTCAGTATAGTTATATGGCAGTGCGCGCATTTGACAATTAATTAAATCGACCGATCGAAATAACAAAAATGATAGCGTCTAAACTATCGGTCGACTAAAAATCACAAGTGCGCGCTGGCTCTTAATCAGCATAAAGTTGTATCCAAGTGCCCATATTATAATGATTCGTTATCGGGCGATAAAAAGTTTGAAGGGCTACACGATTTCCTTCAAACTGAACTGTCGGCGAACTATCGGCCAACGCGTGCACACTAAGAGCCAGCTCACACTTGTGATTTTTAGTCGACCGATAGTTTAATCGCTATCGTAAGACGATCGTGATCAAATGATCGATCGATTAATCGACAAATGCGCGCACTGCCGTATAACTCCATACTAAATCCCAGAACGATCAAACTATGGCCCGATGACAAATCACAAGTGCGCGCTGGCTCTAAGAAACCGACCACACTATCGGCTGATAATAAGTCTGTAGTCTGCGGTGGCTCCAAATATGATATCGGTAAATACAAATATTAGTTACTAGCTTTTCCCAGCGGCTTCGCCCGCGTGGATGTCGGAAATTATCGCACGAGAACGTTCTACCGTATAAGTATCCAATGTGTTATTCCAGATCCATAATATAAACTATCTGTGTGCCAAATTTCATTCAAATCCTATTAGAAGCATAGTACATGATTGAAATACTATTGTGGATTTATGCAAGCCTAGTACTTTTTGATGGGTTACTGCTCAGATATTGTGCATAATGTTTCATGAAAAGAATACATAAGAACCTTCTCCTGAGAATAACAAACAAAAAAAAAAAATAGCGAAATCGGTCCAGCCGTTCACGCGTGATGCCGTAACCAAGTGCATAACCTCTTTAAACTTAGAAACCTTCAAAAGAGCTACGAATATAGTACGGTGACTTTCGAGACATTCCAATCTTAAAGAGTATTTGCTTATATTTTTAAGTGAGTTCAACCTTTTTTTAATAAAATCGGATTGAGTTTTGAAACATGTGTCAAAATAAAATGTAATTTAAATCAAAAGCTCTAAAGAGTATTGATATCAACTTCGAAGCAAATCACCGCCAAAATAACTTTCTACCCCTTTTTATCCACGTTAAGGGATGAATTTCAATTCATATGTCAAAATTCTGTTAAAAAGGTTTTTGCAAAATTTGAAGTAGATTGGACCAAGGAATCACGTTGTCCCATACAAACTTTGTCCCCCTTTTCTTTCTCCATTTCTGAAAATCCTTTCTTATCGGATGTCTACGTCATACAAAGAACACACCCACCAAGTTTCAGGTCTCTACGATCAGCGGTTTAGGCTGTGCGTTGATCCGACAGTCAGTAATTCAGGACAAAGCATTTTATGTATCTACAAGATGCAGTTTTGAACCTGCAAAACATTGTTATGAAACTCGTAAATGATCATATAACAATACGATACCAAGTCAATAATCAATAATACTTTTATTTTAGATTTTTAAATTTTATCTTGTTTTTTATTTTTTTTTTTTTATTTTTTTTTTTTTTTTGTTGATTCGGGTCGAGAATCACTAACATAATTACCTCCTAAAATGTTTTGCAGATCCAAAACAACACCTTGTATTAGTTTTATATGAAGTAAGTGGTAGGTGTTATTTTCTTCTTGTGTGTTTAAATTATTTTTTTGCCAACGTCGAACACTGCTCCTAAAAACTGGTCTTCCCAATAACTTATAAATATATCTTTCACTCACCAATCTTCTCCTCATACATAGATGCGAGCACCTCATTAATCTTTTCCGGTATCTGCTGCGGTTGCTGCAGCACTTTGGTCGGCATTACCGGCTCCAGCCGACCCTTGGTCTGCTGGTAACACACCAGCTTCTCATATAGAGAGTAGGACTTGCACCAGCGCGAGTGAGACTTGGGGAAGTGGTCAGCATTGTCTGTGCAGGAGGATATCTGAAGAGAGAAGAGGAAGGTGATAATAGATCCAGGCTTTGGTTTTATAGGTGACTCCTGTTGTTTTGGGTGTTATAAGCGAACGTGGAATATCTTCAAATGACAATCTTTTCTCACATCGTCTTCTCACTTATAACCCTAGTAAACTTGTTATTTCTTGATTTCTATTACTAATCATAAGACTGGGCCACCAACGAACTCGTCAAAATTTAATACGTGCGGTTAATGCAATCAATGAAGAAAGAAGAGATAAATCGAAAATAATAATATGTGTTATCGACTTCCGGTCCTCGACTTTGTGACTTAAATAATCATTCTTAAAATCAATGTTTTGATTTTTTAATTAGTATTTTTATGAAACTGTTAAGCTAAATGTTTGATTTATTCTTGATGATTTAAAGTAATCAGAATGGTTGAATATCCGATAAGGCGTATTTAGTTTGTCAGCTTCCGGCGCGACAAGTATGTAGTTTAAATGAATGGTTGCTCAAGATTATTGATTTATATACTTTATTTCATTTGATTCTTTGTTAGTAATTGTTATTTAATTTTACTCGTTATAGTAAGTTACTAGTGAAATTTATAACTGCAGATGTGTTAGGCAGTTCGAATCAGTCGTTTTGTAACCGTCACCAAGTGCAGAAGCCGTAAGTGAAACTATCCGATTTTTAAATAATAAACTAATTATAGTTCAAGTACGTCGTTTTTTGTGACCATCCTGACTGCCCAGCGTTTCACATATGACATGACGAACCTTTTACACCACCCGACCACCGTAACAAAAATATTTGGGTAACTCAATAATTACGACTCAGTAGAAAATAACATTAATAACATCGTGAATTCATGAGTTTATAGAAACTACCTACATTGATATTACTACTGAATTTCATTTTTCAATAGACTATATTATATTCTGCAAAAAGAGATAACCATGTCTAGGCTACACATATATAACAGCTTAGTATTGTCTTCTACCAACCTGCCCACAACCCTGACAATCGCTCAGTTTGCTCTGCCTCCACTCCCTGCATGGCACATGTGCACAGATCCGGGGATACAGAAGCGCCTCTTGCTCCCAAGGCACCAGTCGTCTCTTGAGCACCTTTTCACAGGACACTATCAACTGCATTCTTATCAGCCGGTAGTCGTGGCCTGTTAAGTTCTTTGCGTCGCCGTAGATGTGTTTTTGATCTGTGAAACAATTATTTTGTTAACTTGTTCTTTAGTACTGTATAACGCAACGTCTGTTACTTCGTTTGCCTGTCCGTTAGTTTGCTTAGGTAGAGAGGATAGATAAACCTCGCCTTCGCCACCTTCCGTGACGTGACGTGATTCTATGTTATGCCATGCCATGTTAACTCGGGAATCAGTTATCCGATTCCATGTTTCTTTTTAATTAATATATTATATCCCGGTCTTTACATACATTTATTTTGTTACATTAGATAAATTGTCGAAATTCAATTTCTCTAAATTCAGTTTGGAGTCGTCAAAGGACTACCAAACTGAATGTTAACAAACCGTATTACAACAAGATTTTGTTTTGACAATATTGAACTCTGATACGTCTTCATTTCGTCTATACTTTAGATCGAAATACCTTAAGACGCTGACAACACCTTAACCGTGGTCACTGTCAGATTGCATAGAAAAGAAAGAGAAGCGCGATCACACAACGCTTGTAATTTATTGCAAAATATGAAGCAATTAACTATTTACTCAAAATTGAGTTGAGTAATCGAAAATAAAAAACAACCAAGTTCTGCATTCAAATAAGACGTTCTTGTTAATAATTAAATACGTAACTTATGTTGATATATAATACAGATATTTTGGATTAGAACTCAAGGTAAGAGGTTAGTTTAACGTTAGTTTGTATCGACATTTTTTTTTCAAAACGTGTTTTGGGAACAACCAAGTTCTGGGAAATATGTTCAAAATTAACATATATTTTTTCCACTACCACAAACTATACAAATTTGGCAATTTTTTTTCTTAAGAGAAGCCTATTTTTGTCAATTGGGTCTTGTCGGCGCCTTAAGTCCGACATTACGATTTTGTAGTCCGACAAAGCTTTTCTTCGACATGACATAACTAGGAAACGATGTGACTGTGACGGTTAGTTCGAAATACCTTAAGTCCGACCAACCTTAAGTAGAAATAATATCCATAAACGTGTATGTCCTACTCCGGCATGATGGCAGATAAAAAAAATAAACAAGTTCAGTTGTTTCCCAATGTCGCAGAAAATTTCGAAGTAGCATCGTGACTCAAATGTATCACATTGATTTATGATATTGTAGAACTCAGCTACGGAGTAGAAGTCGAAATTGACTCATGTTGGACTGGCATTGTTGTCGAAGAAGTATGTCGTCGAAGTCGTCATTTTTAGGGTTCCGTAGTAAACAAGGAACCCTTATAGTTTCACCATGTCCGTCTGTCTGTCTGTCTGTCTGTCCCTACTGTAGCTCAGAGTCGCTTAGTACTAGAAAGCTGTAATTGGCATAGGTATACACATTAATCACGCCGACAAAGTGCTAAAATGAAAGCTTGAAAATTAAAAAATTAAAAATTTTTAGCGTACCTCCTTTGCATGTAATGTGGGGATGATTTTTTTTTCTCTTCTACCCCATGATTTGGAGTATCGTTGGAAAAGCCGATCATAAAAAAAAATTGCAGGTAGATGTGAAAAATTCATAGCAGTAGTTCAGTATAATGAAATTAAAAGGAAAACTATCACGGCTAAGTAGGCTTTACAAGTTAACGAGTTATAGTCGACCAACTTAAATTTGCAGTTGCAGAATTGACCGTGGCATATATCGATGTATGGGAGAACAGGTTTTTCAACTACAATGGAATTGGTTTGTTTTTGGAATAAATTCGTCCCTAGTAATCCCAACTACGGAACTCTTCATTGTGCGTGGTCCGACACGCACTTGGCCGGTTTTTCCTAGTTAAATAATGTCGAAGAAACCCTTGGTCTGAGTACAGTAGTGTCGGACTTAAGGTATTTCGAACTAAAGTATTGTCGAAATGAAGACGTTCCATATTGTCGAAATCAAATCTTGTCGTATAACGATTTTCAGTTTCAGTCGAAATACAGTTTGTTAGACATGTCAGAGTTTCTGACAACCACATTAATAAGATAGCAGTCCCTAAACTTACTAAACATACTTATTAACAGCCATCTGCTTCAACTGGAAGTCATTATAAGCTAATTCAGGAAAATATAAAGTTTCTAATACATAAGCTCACCTTTTAGATGTACAATGGTAGATACAGCGAAACACAGCGCCTGATGTTGAGGCCAATCTTCATCCTTATGCTTATTACTGCAATAGAACAACAAGTTACAATAACTGCAGGGCACGCGGGAACCACTCAAATTCTTCTTACAAACGTGGCAAGAACTCTGAAGAAACACTTTCCTAAAACTATACTTGTAAACAAAATCATCATTGTCATCCATTTTGTAATCTTTATAGGACTCTTTCATCTTATTATTTGTCTGCGTATTCTTAGTCTGTTTCCTTTCAACCTCGACGGAATCTTTTATTTTGGCTCGAGCTGTGATTTCATTTGGAATTTTATCTTTTTCTTTTTTAAAGTCCCTTCTATTCGATCGTACAGGAATATCGGGATGGCCTAGCAAGTTTTTTGGTGGCGAAACTGGTGTTTTTTCTTCATCTGGTGCTATAATGTTTATCTTGGGGTTGTTTTGTTCCTGTGTTTCTGTTACTATCATTTCAAAAGTCTTGTTGACGTCATCAATGCTGGATGTGAGTGCGTCTTCAAAATTTTCTATCGGTTCATAATCAAGTGCTTCGTCTTGCGTTTCAGAAACGACGTTACTTGCTTGTTGTTTACCTTTTTCTGTACTTTGATTTTTACCTTTCGACTCAGATTTAGTTTCAGTTTTAGATTCCGTTTTTTCTTCTTTCTTTGTTTCTTGTGTGGGCTGTGACTGGGCAGTCGTTGTCGTACTTTGTATAGTTGCTGTCATTTGAGTATCCTGCTTGCCTTTCTTCTTCTTATTTTTGCCTTTATTATCTTTTCTTGCAGGACATACTGGTGGTACATCTATTGGTATTTCTGTAGTTTGTTCTTTGGGCTTTTCTATGTCTTTCTTTTCATATTCGGCTATTTCAGTCTTATTTTCTTCTACCTGTGGTAATGCTATTGGGGGTGTGAAACTTTCAATAATTTTCTGTGGTTCAGTCAAAGGCTTTTCAATGCCCAGCAATTTGTCAACCGGTGTTAATGGCCGATCTTCTGCTTTTGGAGGCGTTCCGATAGTTTTGCTGTCAATTAAAAAAGGTTGCACAACTTTACTTTCAACTAAAGGTAGCTCAATCTTTTTTTCCTCTGGAGGAGTTTTTTTGTGTTTATCCTTTTTTGATTTTTTGTCTTCGGTTTTATGTTTATATTCAGGTTTCTGTTTGTTACTGTCTTCAATAAAAGTTGGCATTTTGATTTCCTCTAAAGGGATACTAACTGCAGTTTCCGGTATAGGACTCCGATCTGTGATTTTTTCTATGGTGCTGGACATTTGTGCACCTTCACCAGTATCAAATAAAAGACTTGCTACATTTTTTGCTTTATTTCTGGTTGCTTCAAATTCTTTTTCTATAGCGTCTTCGCTCTTTTCCATTGAAGTTAGTTCTGCTAAAGACCTTTCAATTGACAGTCTTAATTCCTCCATATCTTGGTTCACTTCCATCATTTTCGATTTTATATCTGTTTTCTCTTCTTTGGGAGGCGATCTTTTTTCTTCCATTTTTTTAGGAGTTTGTGCTCTTTCTTGAATTAAAGGAATATCTAATAAAAGCTCTGCAGGACGAAATATGTCTCTGATAACAGTATTGTTATTATCATCGCGTATCTGTTGACTTGAGGCACGTGGATATGTGACATCGGGTACGAGATCAGAAGCAGGACTTTCTGATTCTGACGCTCTAATACTACTTATTTCGATATCATACATTCTTGTTATATTAGAAGCATCTACTTTTTCAGCTAAACTTTGTTGGGTAATTTCTTCAGATTTAGATGTTTCCTTAGCTACTACTTCTGGTTTCGGTGTTATTGCTCGTTCCTCTGGTTGTGTCATTTCTTCATTATTTCTTGGGGGTTTAGGGGACTTCTTTCGCTTCTTACCGAATTTAGTGTCAGTCTTTTGTTTATCTTCAGTCGATTGTGCGGTTTCTTCCGTTTTAGTGAATTCTATTTCTTCGCCGATATCCTCAGGTGTAAGTAGTACTTTTCCTTGGAATTCAGTTGGTACTGGCACAAAAACTTCTTCTTTAATTTCTTTTACGGTGTCAACTGTACTTGGCATGTCAGATTTTTCACTCTTAATTATGAACTCTTGTTGATCAGTCTGTGGAGTTAATATTTCTGTTATGACTGCCAGTTGTTGTTTGGCAGTCTCTTTGATGTCAGTTTGTTTAACATCAGATTCCGTTTTGGGTTCTTGAATGCCTATGTCAAGCACTTTTGGCATTTTTGATCCCTTTTTCCGTTTCTTACCCATAGCTTTTTCAGCAAGTAGCTCAAATTCTTGGGCTATCAGTTTTTCGTCTTCATCAGGTGCTACAAAAGTAATATCACTAGTAATTCCAAGCTGTGGAGTCTGAGGTTCAACGTCACTTAGCTTATCCAGGACTACGGCTTCAGTTTCAATGATTTCCAATTTTACACGCAAAGGATCATCTTCAACTTTTGCAAATTCTGGAAGTAAAGTATCTTGTGGAAAACTCTCAGTTTCATGCTTTCCTTTGCGTTTTTTTTCTACGGGCTTTGCGATTTTAGCTTTAGGTTTTGGACTCAAATCTTCCATCAAAGGTTCAGGTGATACTGTAATAGAAACCTCTTTTATTTTGTCTTCTGGACTGCTTGTTGGGACATCTTTTATTGGATCTGCGACAGTAGTTTGTGCGGGTGTGATGAAGTCTATCAAGGAGGTCGTTTGATCAGATTTTTTTTCATCTAGTTTTGGAATATCTTCAAGTTTTGGAGTTGGCTTTTTGTCTTTCCTATTTTTTTTTTTACCTTTACTTTCATGTCCTGGTGTTTCCTTGATTTCTTCCACTTCTTTCATTGGACTTCGTTCCTTTTCTATTATTGGCTGTATTGAAAGAGTTTTTTCAGTCTTTTCTAATTGAATTTCAACATTTTCAGCATCAGCTTTAACATTTTCAAATGGTGTAATGGAGACATCAATTTTCTCTTCCATTTTAACTTCAGACTCATCTTTGTCATCAAGTAACTTTTGGAAAGCAGAAGTACAAGAGAATTCTTCTTTGTCAGACTTCTCCGAATCAGTTCGTTTCTTTTTCTTATTCTTTTTTTTGGAAGGTTTTACTTCTTGATCCGCGATATTTGTTTTCAAAAACTCTTGTTTGATATCTGGTACGGACTCTTTAATCTCGGGTTGTTTCATTTCTGCTTCTATAGGAATACTTGGAAAATCCTGATCAGGCAAAGTTTCTTCAGCCTTTTGATCTACATTCTTCTTTTTGTTCTTCTTTGTACGAGCTGTAGGAGTTATTAGAGGCAAATCCTCTATTTTTGTCTCAACTTCAGGAATATCAACTTTGGTTTCAACAGGCGGTTGAATATCAATTTCTTTAGATTTTTCATCAAGATCATCGTCAAAATCATCGTCTTTACCTTTTTTTTTCTTTCCTCTGTTTCGTTTCGGTTTCTTCGGAGTCTCTTCATCCTTTACATCCACAGCAGGTGTTATAATTTCACTCACAATTTCAGGCACACGTTTTTCTTTGAGACTTTCAACTTTTTGTTCTAAATTCGGAATAATGTCTGTAATTAGTCCCA
The DNA here is from genome assembly GCA_905333075.3 of Atethmia centrago. Classification (NCBI taxonomy): domain Eukaryota; kingdom Metazoa; phylum Arthropoda; class Insecta; order Lepidoptera; family Noctuidae; genus Atethmia; species Atethmia centrago. The sequence goes on from HG995388.1 coordinate 1,591,465, forward strand.
ATACATCCTTTTTATCACCGATAGTCACCCCCAAATTTTCGATATTTTCACCACTTTTCCCCAAATTATCAACTTTATCACCACTTTTCTCTGCCTGCACAGATACAGGATTTGGAACTTTCCCTTTTTTATTTTTTCCCTTTTTATTCATTTTCACAATACGGATATATTCACGACTAACGTTTACAGGGAAATCGGAGTGACTGAGCTTCTAAATACAGATTTTGTCTGACCGATATGTTGAGCCGCATTTCTAGTCAGAAATGTCCACGTGAAATTACTAAATGTCACAGGAAACTTACCATGCGACTTGCAACTCTATTTTGTGTTGTTTCGAGTCTATTTTCGGATGTGTTGATGCGGTAATTTGTGCATGCTCCCCAGTCATAAGGAAGAGACCGGTGCCAAAAGTGCATATATCTGTTACATAGAGTCGTTCTATTTATATCATTTCTATTCGAATCAATGTTCAATACTTCAATAGATTGACAATTTGACAGGTTAACGTTTGAAGTCAACAATGTTAAATGAAAACGATTAATTAATCATGTCGGTACAATTAATTTTAATACTTCTTTAGCAGATCGAAAATAGTGCCATCATAATATAAACTAAAATGAGGCAAATATATTAATGCTCAGGCTTACTTCTAACGAGTCGTTGTCTCAAATCAATGACCATTGGTAAGTTATAGGAACCGGGTGGATAACTACATACCTCGTTTCATTTCATTTCCTCACTTTTAAATCTATGTACCTATTTGACTGCTTATTTAATACAATATTTAAGGAGTTAAGAGCATTAATAATTATCAAACATTAGTTTCATATATCCCATCTGTTTACATGTTCAGTATTCAGAATCCCATAAGCAACGTAATATAACAATGGCCGAACGTATTGTGTCCTTTAAAAAAGTCACAAAAATGGAGTCAAAAACTTTAACAATATTATCTTGTCACAATCAATTGTTTCTGCTGACCTACATAATTGTTTTATGGGTCCCCGGTCACTTGAACACAACTGTAATATGCTAGGGGCCCTAAACATACTCTGTTTACTGACAAAATGAGAAATATCAAGCGAAATTGATTCTTATGAAAAGAAACATAAGAGTAGGCAAGAGTTTTAGGAAATGTAAAATTGTAACCAAATGAATAAGCAGTTTCGAAAATTAAGCTCACGCGAATTTATGCTCTATTTCAGAAGAAATAGCATGTTAGGATTTGTCCTATGTGTGTCAGTATGAAATTGTAAGGGTACCCCTTATTTTAAATGCTAATTTAAGGCAGGCAACCCCGAGTAAAAAGGTCGGGAGCTGTTTTTTTTTTAATTTTTTGTTTATGAATTCTTTTGTGCGCGTAGTGCTTTTATTTGTCAGAATTTCATAAAATACTAATGAAGTTGCGCTTTTGCGTACATTTATAATACGTAGATGGATAAACAAAAACGTAATTATGTATTCATCAGTATAATGTAAGAAGAAAATCAAAAATCAAAATCAAAAAAATAATTTTGTTATTCATATTCAAAAACAACGATTTAGCTGGCAAGAGGAGAGGGGGCACTTGACTGTAACAAAAATGAGCACTTTAAAGCTTAATATTACGCAAACGGATCCGTGAATCAAAAATGGTTTTCACAGACCCGCCGTATTTTTGAACGGCCTATCCAATGATACCCCACACCATGGGATAGACGAGGAAAAACATATCATCCATTTTTTTCATGATATTATTATACCACTTTGTCGGCGTGATTAATATCCCACCCACCATACCATACCCATGCCAAATTACAGCTTTCTAGTACTTAGAGTCTCTGAGCGAAGCCGGAGACAGACAGACTGACAGACATGGCGAAATTATAAGGGACAACGGAACCCTAAAAATGGAAGAAATAATTTAGTCTGCTTATTGGTAAATTCAATGTTTTACACTCTCAGATGGGTAAATAAATCAGTCCAAATTTGAGGCAATAATATGAAAAGCAGAGAAACGCATTTCAAGGCTTCACCAGTACATTACGATAGTTGTGGTTGATTTATCTATTTGGGGCGTGTTCAGCAGACAAGCGATGGTTGGCAACGTGACGAAAAACTCTTTACAATCCATCCACTTGCCAACTATGGCTGCAGTAGCTGCCCAAAAGTGTAAACCTCTGTCCAATAATGTTATTATTGACGTCTTTGTTTATATTAAAGATCGTTTTGTATTCGCAATTATAATTATTTAAAAAATAGTGCATCGCCACGTTTGAAATGGTATATATATTATATTCATTTAATTTATTGCTGATTTTGAGTTGAGAGCTTCGAAACTACACTATCATCACTACATTTTTTTTGTGTACCCTGTCTTATTGTGATGATATCATTATTGATTAACCTAAAAATGTAAATGGCAAAAGCCCAACACTGAAGCACTTTTCGTTTCTTTTTTTGTGTGGGAAATTATCAAATAACTTCCCCGCTCTGGGCGGACCTAGGGTGTGTCAGACTTTTACTGACTAAAATCCACCCGTGTTCCTTCCGTTGCCTGTGTTGCCAGGGGCCTCGGTAACCCTTTCAGACTTTCCCGTGACACCGGTAGGAACAGTAAAGCACTCAGAGTAGCATTAATGATGTGAACTGTCTCCTGGGTCATAGTGAAAATAATAGCTTTGTTATAAACTTGGGAAAGGTTAATAGGAATACTAAAACACATGCATGTTGCTAGTGGCCCGCGCTAAATAAAAAAACAAAAACCGTTTATTCAAATTAGACTGAGAATCAGCACTTTCTGAACTTCAAATATTACAAAAATTGTCTTAAAGATTTCCTAGTGTTTTAGCTAGAACTGGGAACAAGTACCATTGCTGCGCTGGGATATCATCAATTATTTCACTTATACCCTAATCGCAGACTTCAGCAAACGGCAAGAGGCTTGCACTTGCCATATCAGTTACCACATGCTTGATTATCGTCTTTAGTTGAACAAATGCCCTTACAAATTGCAGGAAGTTCGACAAATCCAGTGATAGTCTATTTTTATGTTGAAAGTCAAGGCTGAATCTAAGGCAACGTCAGCAAAAACCAAAATTTGCCGTTTATTATGCATTTGTATCTAGCTTTCTTATCCTAGTTACAAGATACGTAGGCATAAAGACATACCAGTCAGTCGACTATCACATAAAACGCGTCGACAAAACACGAACCATTTATCATTACAAACCACGTTCCTGCTTCATGAATAATTCAACATGTCGCACGAAATGAAAGTATCAAAGTGATGCATATGAATGATTGTTACATTTGATTTGAATATTATGACAGACTTTTTATTTAGGGACGAAAAAAAGACAGGATTTTGTTAGCTTTAGAGATGGCAGGCGATATTATTAAGGCGCACTTTTTCCGTCAAAATTATAAGAAATAAAAAGTAGGTACTCAGATCAAAAAGTATATTGTCTGCGTTGGGCCCTTACATACAGAAATGTCCGCATGTCTGCTAATAACGACATACTAACAGTCCTTTTGCAAGATAATTTCATAATTTTTCTCAAAAAATCACTGTTTGCGAACTGTTTTATTTGGCAATTGGACTCTGCCCGCGACTTGGTCGGCGCGAAAGATCTTGTATTAGCATAAAATACCACTTTCTTTGACACTCGACAATACTGTAGCTTTCTATTAGTCAAAGAATCTTCGGAATCGGATCAGTAGCTCTGAAGATTACCAGGGACATACAAACTCACAAATACCACTATAAAATCATCAATATATTAATATGTGAAACGAAAACTGTACCCCTTTATACGAAAATTTATTACGCGGACGGAGGAGTGTATATAAGTTTGCCACACTTAAAGTTTATATGCAGAAAGCTAATATTTTATACATATAACATGCATTAGAGACATAATTAAATTAATAAAAAAAGAACATTACACACACTACCATGCGTTTGACACACACACACACACACACACATACTACCAGGGCCTCATGACAGGTGACAGAAGTGCCAGATTGAGCATGGAATTAGTAAGTACTATATAGATTGTATGTAGAGGAGGTCGAATTTCAACCAGTGGGCGACCACTAGCATTATTAAATATTATATTATTTTATGTCCTAGTACCAGGGCCTCATGACTTGAAGATAGATAGGTGACAGAAGTGACAGATTGAGCATGGAATTAGTAAGTACTTTATAGATTGTAAGTAGAGGAGGTTGAATTTCAACCAGTGGGCGACCACTAGTATTATTAAATATTATATTATTTTATGTCCTAGTAGTGTAGCGTTTTGTCTTTCCTTTTGACATAAATCCTTAGAATTAGATACCTAGATTCGACACCATAGGGAAAAGAGAAAATTGCTTACTATTGAACAATTAAGTACGTATCATATCTTCAGATAGGAACGTTGACATAAATTATTATCGACGGGTCGAGATTCGACAAGAACGTTTTATACGCATTGTAATGAGTTTCTAATCAGTTTGCTAACAAAAGTAGACCATTCTAGTTCCAAACGTAACAAACAAACTATTCTTACAAAACATTTCGTAATCCCGACTCCCGGCCTACATCCGCCAGACGCGTGCGACAGGGAGAACAGATAACATACTAATTATAACACCGGGTGCGAGCGAGACGGCACGTAACCAAACTACGTGTACTACGAGTGGAAGGGAGATGGAAGGTAGGACGAAACTAATTATATTGCATGCATGACCAAACGATTAGTATGGAGTGCGATTTACTGTCGCTAATATATCACAGATGTTGCGATTTTTTTTGTTCTATAATATTTTGATTTAGTATTATTGACTTGTGATTTGTTTCTTCACGGTTTTTAGGGGTCCGAACCTCAAAAGGAAAAAACGGAGCCCTTATAGGATCACTTTGTTGTCCGTCTGTCTGTCAAGACTATTTATCTCGGAAACGCGTGGAGTTATCAAGTTGAAATTAAAACCATATACTCAACAGTTTCTTCAGTCTACAGTTTCTTGAAGCAGTGAAAAAATCAAATTTCTAAGTTAACGTAAAATAATATATTATATGGTTTTTATGCCGCAAAAAACGTATATTTCGACACTCAAGGGAATCAAAATGTATAGAGTACTTTCCGTTGACCTACAACTATGTTATCTGGCAAGTAATATCGTCATAAACGAGTACTACAAGTGCAGGAAAAATCTGAAAACTATACATTTCTAATTAAATCTTAAAAAATATAGTCTTTTTAAAAGTATCATTCTTTTTCAGTCTCCACTTACTCGTGCAAATCTGGATTCAATTTGACATTTAAGTAAAAAAACAACTTTGATTAGGTTACCTAACTAATTTAGGTATGAGCTGTTAGTATAACAGTAATATAAGTAATCATAGGTTTTGGAAACTGAATTTCGGGAAAAGCTCGGAAAAAACTGCGGGACTCGTTTCCTGAACTATTTATAATATGTACCTACATATTTGTACGGACCCCTCGGTGGACGAGTCCGACTCGCACTTGTCCGGTTCATTTTAATGAAAGGGTGAACTTTTTAGATTAGATGTGCATCATCCGATTAGATTAGGTACGACTTTGTCATCTTTTGGGATCTGGGTTGCTGCTGTGCTTAGGTAGGACGCGGGTAATATCTTTATACGGAAACTTCGGTTTTATTTCGAGTATTTGTGAAAACTCTCGGAAGCTTGCAAAAATAATTTAAATTGTTATAAAACTTCTAATTACGATCGCCCCCGTGGATGGTTGAAGCCCCTGAAACGCTTAAAATATGGTGGGCCTTGATTGAAATAGGCTTTTAGATTGTTCAGTTTTCTAGTTGTTGCCTTATCACCATTTCTTATTTTGCAAGGCACGCCGAAATAAACTTAGCTTGCATTCATAGTTCAAAACATAGAGACTGTATTAAAAAACCTCTAGGTACCATTGTGTCTCAGTGCAGGCAAGTTGCAGAATATCATTCATTATCAAAATTTTTCTACAATATCCATAAACAAGCACCTTCTCCACACTATGTGATCTGTGTCAAATCCGCAGCAGTCGCGTGCTCTCTCAACGTTACACAGAGTAGTATCGCATGTTGTACTACTGCTATTTTTTGTTATATTTAGTAGGCAACTGTGTGTGTTTTTGTTTTGTTTGTTTTATTATGTAATTGATATGTTTTCGTTGTGTATGCTGTAGAGTTTTATGATTAGTGTTAGTTTATGACTTTTTCAGTATTTGGAAGAATGTTAAACCTGCAAACGGCTACATTGGTTGATCTTAATGCAATATTAATCGACGTGCCTAATTATGTATTTCTATTTTCTTACACCTTTAAAGTTACGAGTTCTTTAATAGATAGAGACTTTTCTTACTGTTAAAATTTTCGTAGGAAGATTTCGTAATTTGTAATTATTTATTTTATTTATTTATTTGCTCTTCCGCCTTTTTGTTATTTTTATTATATACTTGTACATCTTGTAGGTATTTTTTAAGATTAGTATATCTATTTAAATTTAATGAAATATTTATGTATTTGGTAAAAACATGCTCAACATTACATACCCAGATCCATGTTATTGCAAAGTTAAATTTCAATATTTACAATAAGGAAGGAATAACAATTAGAAATAATACACAAAAACAACTAATAAAACAAGTAAAACTATCAAGTAATATAGGCACAAAAAAGAAAGGAAAAGAAGAAAACTCATCTTTCGTCCATCATCTCACAGAATCTCGAACATGCAAGGCATACGTCTATCCACCTCGCCCTCGTGGCAAACAAATCACACGCCTATGTTGATGCCAGTAGAGTATTGCGAGCGCGCGAACCAAGGGCGTGTTCGAATGTGAAACTGTGCGTGCTGACGGAACGGCCACCAATCCGTGTCGTCGCGGTCTAAGTTGGTATTTGGGTACAGGCGGAACAAAAAGTCTCACAATCGGATCTACTTTTCTGAGTCTGGGTCGGCTCATTGTATGAGTAGGCATTGAGCATACCTCTAAAGGCGGATGATAGGCGTCTCGTCGTGGGACTAGACCTCCCCCATCAATCTCTGACACCTTAACACCAGCAGTGTTGTTATGCTATCTCATACCACATCCAACTTACCTCCATACGCATTAATTACCTCATCCCTCTCAGTTAGGCCACAAACAGTAAGAAAATAACATTAGTAATTAAAGATATCTTTCGATGTGCGATTACCATTTATGTTTAAATCACCAATGATAATAACTGCTCTTTTTAAGCCGTCAACAATGGATTCCACTTTTTCAAACCAATGCATATGTATTTCATCAGAAGCTCTAGGATGAATGTACACAACACAAACATAGAATGTAGCACATTTCATCGTTAAACGTGCCCACAGGTCCTCGCCAGCTAGAGTCTCCAGATCACAGCGGCGTGTCATCGTGACACTTGGGCCTCAAGTCTGCTATTACAATAGTGTCATAATGGTCTGTTCCGATCCTCATTAATGCCGCCATTATATTAGTAGATTACCAAACTTGTCAAAATCAACAATTATGAAATCAATAATAGACCATTCTGACACTATTGTAATAGCAGACTTGAGGCCCGGGTCATGCAGCGAGCAGTACGCCGCCGCCGACACCGATGCACCGGTCCCGAAGTAACACACTCCATCCGTGGCTCGTAATCTCCGAGTCAAGTACAGAACTTGTGAGGAACGATTCTGTTACAGCTATGAAGTCACTGTTGAGTGGCAAGAGGAGTGTTAACCATAAGGTTAAAGAAATTAAGCTTAGTGATCAATCCTCTAACGTTTTGATATACCAAAATAATTTGCCGCTTATGTTTTATGTTATGTACAGGATTCAGATGGCTGTGTTGGGTACTGTTCGGTTGTCTCCAAAAAAAACATTCCTTTACTCTGAAAGTATTTGCGAAACTCAACAGCTTCAAGTGGATTAATCTGAGGTCTCGCGGTACCATGAACAGAATTATACCGCTTAGGCTTATGTTTACGTACCTCTACCCATAGTTCATTTGTAATATTATCATCAGGCGTTGGTACCGAAATTGTGACATGCGCATTTTCCAGATGAGCATTTTACGGCACCTGAACTGGTTTGACACGCTGCATGAAAATAATGGACTGCAAAGGTGTATCTGATGAGTCGATATCTACTAGCGCAGAGTTTTTTTTCTTTTTGTGTGAGTTGTGGTGCTTAATCTTTGGCTTAGGTTTAGTTACATCATAGCTATAAATCTGACTGTCATTCACCACCTCCTGTATGGCAGGGATAGGCATGCCTGATGAAGGCGCTAGACAGAGGCTGCAATCTGGTGTTTGCTCTAGTTTATATAGCTTTTCGTTGCAAACCTCAATCTTTTTTGTGCAATCAGTGAGCATGAAACTGTGCAATAGTTGAGACGGCATCAGTAAGCTGTTCTGTCATTTCTAAACTCATGGAAAAGGGCGAAAAAGTATATAAATAGGGAAGGTAATATGTACTAAGAATACTTGAATGCTTTAATTGTGTTTGAAAACAAAATGACATTTCGTCACTTTCACATTGTTATTACAGAATAGAGAACAAAAACATTTGTGTAAAAAAATAAGAACAAATAAATGCCGTCTAAATTTGTTTATCGACTGCTGCTGCCTCTGAAATCAAAACCTACTCTGTACAGCTTTATGCAAATAGGGTGAAGGGCCCATTTCATGTCCAAGTAAATTATTCCGTTTTGTGTCATAAAAATCGTGTACATTAAGTTTACAATACGGATTGCGTGCCGCACCCTTAATGGACGGCTTAGGTTCGATTCCCGTGCGTCGGATTTTTGTAACGTGACACGCTTTTGTAATTTTTTTAAGCTTTGTTAAAAGGGTTTTTGGACGATATATGCTCGCGTGATTCGTGTGTATTTTAGGATTAAGTGAAAATCATGTTACGACATATCACACGCCTAATTTGGATGTAAAACGAAACTAGCCTGAATAAGAGGATTAGCAGCTGCTTTTGAATGTTTGAGTAATTAAGGATGAACATTATGGGGACATAAGTTGCAGAGTAAGCAAGCTGAAGTGAGGCTGAAGACAGAGAGGAGGCCTGTGTCCCAGCAGTGGGAACATTATAGGCTGATTATGCTTGCAGAGTAAGCAAACTGAAATGGCTGTGGGCTGGCCATGTATATCGAAGGACCGACGGCCGGTGGAGCAGGCGAGTCCGGCGTGGAGACCGCGTATCGTCAAGCGTAGTGTCATGCCTCTATGTTCGTTACCTATCATACAGCTGTTGACAAGCTGATTTGCATTGTCTCTGGACTTGAGAATTAGCACTTTAATGCTTAATATTACACAAGTGGGTCCATATTTTGAAAGGCCTATCCAACGATACCCCACACCATGGGTAGACGAGAAAAAAAAATATCATCCCAACATTAGATGAAAAAAAAAATTTTTTTCATGGTTTTATTTTAGCACTTCTTCGGCGTGATTTCAATGTATACCTATGCCAAATTACAGCTTTCTAGTACTAAGCGTCTCTGAGCTACAGCGGGGACAGACAGACAGACAGACGGACATCGCGAAACTATAAGGGTTCCTTGTTTACTACGGAACCCTAAAAAGCATAAAATAAGGTCAGGTGAATAGTACTAACTATATTAATGTTAATTAATGCTAATTCACATTAATGAGTCTTAGCATGCTTATTGCTAATGCTGTTTGCTAATATGACGATAATTGATAATATGAAGTATGTGAATTTTGTGAATATGCGAATGTAAGATTGCGTTTAATTACGGGTTCGCCGTAGGACGTCTCCTAGCGTGCTTTAACTCGCCGATAACGTTAGATTTGTGCACTTGCATATTTTATATGATTAAGATCATGATCATATAATTATTTATACCAGATACTCCATCAATCCCTACCTAGTAGTTAAAGGGCCGATCCCACTGGTGGAAATCTAAAAGTGAGCAATATGAGCTATTCTGCTCATCACGCCGAAGAACCTCATCAGATCTGCACTATAGAAGCTTGAGCCCCCAGCTAGATGGACCGAAGACCTAAAGAAGGTAGCTGGGTCAGGCTGGATGCGCAAGGCAGAGGACAGGGTGTTGCGGGGCAGCCTGGGAGAGGCATATGTCCAGCGGTGGACTGCGATAGGCTAAGTTGATTGATAGGGAAAGAGCTTTTCTAATGGTATGCCCAAACCTTTTATGTTCTTGTTACTTATTTAGATTTTGTGTCGCAGAACTAGAACTTTAAAACTTCACTAACTGTGGGTATTCACTGTAATACTTACGTTTACATGGGACTTTGGGATGGTAGCTCAAATCATGGTCAGCCCGAACAGGGTTCTGAAAATGATTGCTGACAGAGTGGACTGTCCGTATGTTATTCACTGCTGTCAGTTACATGTGCCGGCGTATCGTGTTCTTTACTAAAACTTAGTATTAAGGACAAAATAATCCTATAACAGTCTTCTCTCTAATTAAAGAATTTGAATTTAAACATAACTGGTGAAATGTGGTCCTATAAATACATCTCTGCCCAACCCTTCCGGGAAACAAGGAGTTATGTTATGTTAAGTAATTACGTTAATTTAAAACTCACAATTTGAGAAGAATTCCTCTTGGCTAAAGTTGATCAAAAATCTCTAGCATTTCAATATAATAGATACAGTTTTCACTCTCACAAATCTGCATAGATTCCTTACGCCTGACCTGAATACGAAATTAGATGAACTTAAACAATCGTGAAAGAATGCACTCGTTCTAACAGATGCTTGTAACTAGGTCTTACAGTAGTTGTCTAGGTCACTTCTGGTATCGTATCTTTACAGACTATAGATAAATTAATATAGGAATGTCCATAAGTGGCTCTATAATGTTGTAATTATGTGTATAGTTAGGAGCATAAATACCTTAGAGTTACTCAAAATTCTAAAGCGATTTTCTTGTGAAATAATGATTACAATTTTGAGAAAATACCTATTTCATAATTGTACGGTTTTAATAATAAGTACTACTCGTATTTTCGTTACTACATAAAATATTTCTCCATATTGTAGGAGGAAATCGCTTTTTAAATCATAATATTATACGTAATGCGTATGAGTAACGTATTTATGTTCGTAAATATGTACAATATAAGTACAGTAAAAATAAAAATATCTACCTACGTCTGCAAGTGTGCCGAATGTTTCTAGTATTGTCACTTGTTGAAGTTATTAAATGCATCTGCTATTTGTTTTAAACGGTCATCGGAATAATTAAACGAACTTTAAAACAAAAGTAAGCAACTGTCAGCCCGATAAAATGTATTGTTATTGGAACGGAACGAGTATCAACGTTTCATTTTGATAAGCAAAGAGAAAGATTTTCAAAATAAGCTAGAACGAATATTGAATTCCAAAACCACGAAGAATAGAAATAAGAAACTGAAGCCTTTTCCATGCGATGGGACAACAGGCCAAACATTTAAAAGTTTTATATAAATATTTAAAAATCTAATTAATATTTTGACTGTATATTAAATAAAGAAAATAAATAAATTAAAGTGTTGAATATTGCATTATTCCGGTGTAGTAAAGAAACTAGGTTTCATTTCCATTTAATTATTCAACTCTTGTAAAAGACGACACAGGATCATGTCAAGAGCATAGGTCTCGGGCGTCGTGCTGTCTAGTAATTATACATTGAGACTAGTGTGATTATGAAATACCTTTTTGAGAGTGGAGTTAGAGTTTTTACCTTTTATTCGAAGTCAGTAGATCCTAATCTTAATCCTGATTATGTTGGATGTACTTGACTAATATTAGGAGACTATAAAAATAGGTGTACCCGTCAGCTAAAGAACTTTTTGATACAACTGTTGTGAAATATGGACTATCTATAATGTTCACGTAAATTAATTGATTCTATTTCTTTAATATTGCTGATAACTAAGTTTTTTCTGTATGTCTTACAATATAATATGTCTTAGGTGGTAAATCGAATTAAGGAATATTCATGTTCTGTTTCTTTCCGTTGATAAATTGCTATAACTTTGAGAAATGGTCCAAGAGATTAATGTTGTTATAAAATAATGTATGGTAACGTAAAATAGCTTCGATGGAGTTTCTTTGTCCTTCTCCATGATGACCTAGTTTTGGAACGGACAGCTAGTTTTCTCTTCAACGTATCTAACTGACAAGCCTAATTTAAATAAATACCTAGTCTTGTCCTTCTGTATTTTTATTCATGATTTCATTCATACACAGTTAATAACTAGTAACCATTCTGACACTCAATACTTGCTAATTATGTTGATACAATTTCCTACACATATAGTATTCATCCACTTATCTGACACCCGCGACTGTCTATGCGATCCAGTATGAAAATAACCTATGTCCGTACCCAGGGTATGGACTATCTGTGTGCCAAATTTCATCCAAATCTGTCCAGCGGTTTTTGCGAGATTCAGCAACAAACAAACCAAGTTTCGCGTTTATAATACTAGCTGCACACCGCGGCTTCACCCGCATAGGTCTCAATTTCAAAAGTATCCTATGTTCTAACCCAGACCATTATCTACACATGTGCTAAATTTCATCCAAATCCGTTCAGCAGTTTTAGCATGAAAGCGTAGCAAACAAACACACTTTCGCATTTATAACAATACTAGCTGCGCCCCGCAGATTCACCCGCTTAAGTCTCGATCCCGTGAGAATATCAGGATAAAAAGTATCTTATATCCTAATCCAGGTACTGGTCTAACCATGTGCTATATTTCACCTAAATCCGTTCAGCCGTTTTAGCGTGAAAGCGTTACAAACAAGCAAACAAACTCACTTTCGCATTTATAATATTAGTTATTATGTAGTTATGATTCTAATTTCCATCGTCAGAATGACTAATCTCTTCAGAAGTCAAACCCATCTCGTTCAACTTATTTGTCAGACTTAGAATATGTGAAAGTGAATATCAGTATTTTACATAGAGCGACTGCCTATCTGACCCCTACAAGTCAGTTCCTGGGTAACACGATACCCTTGGTAAGACTGGTCATAAGTTTCAACTGAATAGGCTAAAAGGATCTAGTCCAAAAGTAGCTGAAACTACATAAAGACTTTTAATTTATAGATATTACTTGATTCCAGTGCAGCAAAGAAAGTAGGTTCCATATTTAATTCCGTAGCTCTTATAAAAGGAGACTACGGGATTATGTCAAGAGCCTAACTCACGGGCGTCCCGCAGTCTAGTAATTATAACGAGGCAAGTGCGATTATGAAGTATCCTTTGAAGCGTGGAGTTGATGTTTTTACCTTTCATTGAAAAAAAAAACTGTTTTCCAGTATATCACCTAATGTTCTTAGCCTATTTTAATATTCGATCGAGGATTTCTACATGAACTTAACTGCCTCTAAAGCCCGAACGAAAATGTAGGTTTTTTCGGCCGCAAACAGTGATTATCTTTTATTCATCACATTTAACCGTTGATATTTAAATCACACGAATATTTATACTTTTCTCAAATACATGATAATATAATTATAGAAGACATGTAAACATTTATGAGACGACTATTATGTCAATATTTGTCTTATTGACAATGACAACATAGGATGAATGTTTCAAATAAAATAAATTTACTGAATATACCTATATGAACCTAAATACCTAAATGAACGAACTGTTCGATATCAAGCGTCTTGTCACTATACGTATTGTGACAAGACACTCAATATCATTTTTTCGAAATGAGAAAAAAACTATTGATTTTAAGTCTTCAATAATTGATGTATACAGGGTGTCCAAGAACCTGGCGTCCAACTGGATTCCCACGATGCCCCAAGTTCTAACAGTACTCAGAAAAATATTTTAAAAAATCCACCCCATGTACTTACAGAATTATACTGATTTCAAAAAAAAAGGGGAAATGAGCACCCTGTGACATACTTTTGAATGCTGTGACTGCTAATGCTGATAATTTCGATATTTCTTGGAGGTTTTGTAATCTAGGGTATTGCTGTGTCTAAATAGAATGTAAAAATAATGTACTTATTGTACCATTTTAAAATAAAATATTATTTTAACTAAAGGTGATATGGAAAACTATTGAATTTCGCAACTTTGACCGACTGTAGTGTAAAAAAAATGTACCAAAATAGTATGGCAAGTGACGTCAAATTTTGACGCGTTTATTCCTCTTTTTAAAAAGGTATAATACTTACACATTAATTTGAAAAAAAAAATTTTGATAATATTTTTACTCAACAACCCAATTTTTACGAAGTGCCTACCTACTAACGGTAACTGTCGGACCCTTTCTTATCTTAGAAACTGTTATGTTACTACTATTATTTACTTCGGTTCCAAGAGTGAGCAAGAAGGAAATACACACAGGTAGATGGGTTCCCAGTAGAATAAAAGCAAAGAATGTTAGTTTAAAGATATTTTATTACAATAAATGTTCAAAATGTTGACCACCCGCGGCAATACAAGCTCTCACTCTCCTTAAAAAGGACCGCTTTATGTTTCGCGAGTAACTTTTTTGACGTATCACCTGCACTGCTTGTGTTATCTTCTCACGAAGGTCAGCGATGTCATTAATGGGCTTCGCATAAACGAGCTCCTTCATAGTTCCCCAGAAAAAAAAATCCAGCGGATTTAAGTCAGGTGAGCGGGCTGGCCACGGGATTGTTCCTGATCGCCCAATCCACCTGTTCGGGTATTGCTCGTCCAAAAACTCTCTAACGGATACGCGAAAATGTGCTGGACAGCCGTCGTGTTGGAACCACATATCTGGTGGGGTCTCTTCTAGTAAGTTTGGCAAATCATTTTGAAGAAAATTTAAATATGATTCGCCAGTCAAATTCTCGGGCATCTCAAATGGACCAATAATATTCCCACAGAGAATACCGGTCCACATGTTCACTTTGAACCGGTACTGGGATCTATCTTCTCGCATCAAGTGCGGATTTTCCACATGCCACTCGTGCAAGTTGTGTAGGTTCATGTAGCCATCCTTCTTAAATGTTGATTCATCTGACCACAAAATTTTGTCGATAAAGTTTTCGTCTTCTCGATGTTTTTGCAGGATTGTTTCACAAAACGCGACTCGGCTCGGATAGTCTCGAGGTAAAAGACTTTGCACTCGCTGTACGTGGTACGGATGATATTCTTCTTTTTGGAGAATACTGTGTGCTGTGCTCTTCGGTATCCCCGTATCAGCTTCTATTCCTCGCACAGAGATGCTTGGATTTGCCGACACCGCCTCTAAAACTTCATCGCGTATGAAGTCATTTACGGGTCGTCCTTCACCAGCTACTTGATTGGGGAACCGCCCGTCACATAGTGATCTGTGCACATTAATGAAAACTCGATGGTCGGGATATCGCGTAGCCCTCGGATACCTTTCTCTGTAAAGTCTCGCTGCAGCTCGTCCATTACCTCTACATTCTCCATAAATGTAGTGCATATTTGCGTATTCTTGCGGAGTGTAGGTCGCCATGGTAGCACACACAAAACACAAACTGTCCAAACACAGGCAAAGGTCGTCGTAAAGAGTTCGTTTCAAAGTCCAGAGCACAAAGAGTAATCGAGTCCAATAAACAAAGCTTTAAATCGTAGTACGTGATCAATGGTAACAATAAGAGAGAGGTGCGTAGTAACGGCAGGAGGCAGTGACGCGTACTGACCGTACTGTTATCCTAAATAGCACGATCCCAGATAGCGTCACTATCTATCTCACTCGCACCTCTAACCTTTTTCTCCCTCACTCTTACCTGAATAATGGGGTACCATAAAGAAGAACCAGCAAATCGCAAAGATAGTTTCTGTCTTGCTCCCTCCTGTTGTAATAACGAATCACTATGGTGAGATGCATGCACATACCGTCCCTTACGGTCTAACCTGTTTTTTGAGAGGCCTGTTGTTATTTTTATGAGCATACAATAGTAATTCTTTAGAGGTTAGATTCAATTCGTCGTAAATTTTTCTTTCTAAGAATTCTGTAAGACATCGTAAAAATTGGGTTGTTGAGTAAAAATATTATCAAAAATTTTTTTTTTCAAATTAATGTGTAAGTATTATACCTTTTTAAAAAGAGGAATAAACGCGTCAAAATTTGACGTCACTTGCCATACTATTTTGGTACATTTTTTTTACACTACAGTCGGTCAAAGTTGCGAAATTCAATAGTTTTCCATATCACCTTTAGTTAAAATAATATTTTATTTTAAAATGGTACAATAAGTACTTTATTTTTACATTCTATTTAGACACAGCAATACCCTAGATTACAAAACCTCCAAGAAATATCGAAATTATCAGCATTAGCAGTCACAGCATTCAAAAGTATGTCACAGGGTGCTCATTTCCCCTTTTTTTTTTTAAATCAGTATAATTCTGTAAGTACATGGGGTGGATTTTTTAAAATATTTTTCTGAGTACTGTTAGAACTTGGGGCATCGTGGGAATCCAGTTGGACGCCAGGTTCTTGGACACCCTGTATATCTAAGAGAAACTCTTATACAGGGTGACTTGTAATTTGACGTATTCCTTCTAGGAAGTGATAGTGTGACCCATTTGCAATAATTAAGCACCCAATAAAGCCTAGGCGAAAATTCGTGGGATTCGAGAAAACCCAATATTGAAGTATTTTAAATTCTAGAAATAGTCACAAAATTTCACTTTTCCTTAAAACTCTGAAATTGAATGGCCTTAATTGCTATTCCATTGGGTAGATAATACTTTAACAAACCTTTCAATGGAACTAAATTTTCTAAAACATCAAACAGTTGGAAGTTAAGAACACACTTGTCGCCGGCTCGAACTTGTTGATGGGCGCGGTCAAAATGCATGCTATTTCATCCAACATCATGTGCGAAAGGGACGAACACTGTGATGAGCAGTAAGAAGCTAGTGCGCGCACGGATACACACTCCCGTATACAGTCTACCAACGCTAATGACGCACACATGCGCGATTTCATTGAAGGTCGGACGGCGACGACGCGCCTACATCGCATACAATAAAATTAAAAGTATATTATTTTTACAATCAGATATTGTTGGTCCTTTTTTTGGGCAGTCGTGTAACAAGGCGGCTTTCTTCAAGATCAAAGGAGCGAACATTCTGTACCTACGTAATATTTTGGCGCGGTGATGATGACGGACATGCTTGAATTCAAACATAAATCTACCTAAGTATGACAAAATTAAATGATAGTCACTGTGTGCAACTCATATTTTATGGTACAATTAGGTAGGGTCAAACGACTTAGTTGAAAATTTAGTAGGTACTATCGGCCCAAGTTAAGCATGCTCACTTAAGAAAATATTCCTGCGAGAGCGCAGCTAGTGAAAAACCACACCCCTTCCTAGTTTCCCCCAATTAGAGACAATATGCATTTGTGTGAGTAATGAGCGAGTAACATAAAATAACAAACATTAGCTAGAGCGCGGCAGTGCCAATTTGCTCTCGCTAATTGTTGACGCTTCCCTTAAATTCCTATCGCCATTTCATTTTACGACCTGTTTATTTCTATCGGACTGATTGCCTGCCTAACTGTGACCTCTGCTTGTATACCGGACTGTGATCGAAAGCCTCTTCTTGACCCTAGCTTGTATCCTGGACTGTGTGTGTATTGTGTGTGGGCTGTGACTAACGTGGTGCAACCATGACGACCCGTAACCTGATTCAGGAAGAAAGGAATCAAATTATTGTTTTGCATTAGACAAGGGTTAAATATATCCCAAATAGCAGTGGAGTTGAACATGCAAGTAAGTTATGTTTTTGTATTCAGATAGAGGGAGAGATATAGAAATAAATAAAGTGATAGTAATATTATTATTTCATAGTTTGCATTTTTCCTTATATTGCAATTTAAAAACAAATTCCATGAAAAATATTGGTATTCAGCTGCATCCGGTTAGACTGGAAGCCGACCCCAACATAGTTGGGAAAAGGCTAGGCAGATTTATATATAAAAATAATAAAATTATTATAACTTTCAGATGGATTCTTTTTAAAAGTCTCATAAGATATTACCTACTTAAAGTAATGCATTCAAATAAGATTGTTCTTTTTATTTATTTTTGCTTTCAAAGACGTTGTTGGAGCCTTTTATGACCCGATAATAAATCCTAAACCAAAACAACCTAAACAATGGTGCCTTATCTCACAGCGTCGTTGCCGCATTTTAATTAGAAAAACCAGAGCGCATTCGTCGCATTTCTAGAGGCTTGATCATTATATTTCAAACTACAATTTTTTTTCGCCCAAGCACAAGATAATTGTTTTTTATAATTATTTTTAACATTTATTTTATCATAATACTGCAGATGGAAAGTAATTGACAATAATGTAAATTTTTGTTAGTAGTGCTCGTAAATACTTACCAAAAAAACTTAAAAAAAATTGCACACATAGTTTTAAATACTATCGATTTAGTGCTTGGCTGGCCGATAAAATAGCAAGTACTTACTATTTTTTCGGCCAAGCACTAGATCGTTGGTATTTAACCACGAAAAACCTTTAGAAATGCCACGTTGCCAGCCCGCACGGGATAAACACTTTTAAATAGTAGAGATAAAGCACAAATTTGCTTGGGACAGTTTCATACAATGTTGGAATTTACGCTATGCCATTTTTCTTACTCATAGGTATACGAGGTGTAAATTGCAATATCTGAAAACCTCTTAAGGGGTCATTGTACTAATCATTATGAACAACTTTTACTACGGGACCAAACCTGAAATCGCGAAAAAAAAACAGCTGTTCCCTACATTTATGTTCGCGTAACTCGTCAAAATGTATGGACCAGCTGCTTTTTTATCGCGATTTCAGGTTTGGTTCTCATAGTAAAAGTTGTTTATAATGATGAGTAATGACCCCTTAAGAGATTTTCAGTTATTGCATTTACAACTTGTATTTTAAAATATAGTTATGAATGTTATAACTACTTAAATTAGTTATAGAAAAGTTAAGAGTTTATTTATCATGAAGTCAACCAAAATGCACACCTTAAGTATTTCAATACTTATAATTTTTATTTATAGTGTACTAGTTGTGCCCTTTGAATAAGACTTTTGTAGTGTACTCGTATTATTATACTTAGTTCCTATATTATGTAAAAAATCGATGCTGATTGTTTTTTTTTTTCGTTAGAGAACAACGGTGCGCCGCTGGGTGCGAAGATATGAAGAAGGAGAAATTACAGAACGCGTTCGTGCACCTCGACCCCGGGCTATAAACGAAAACGAGTTAAATAATATGATAGCCACGTATGAAGAGAACCCGTTCACACCCACTCGCAGTTTCGCACAAGAATACGAAGTTTCGATGCAAACTATTAGAAACGAGTTGCATCGAGCTGGAGTCCATCACAGACGTCCCGCAAAAAAAAATATTTTGACACAGGAGCAGAAAGCTGCTCACGTGCGATTCGCTCGTGACTACAGGGACTTCGATTTCTCTTACGCCATATTTTCTGATGAAAAGTGCTTTAGGTCTAGCCAACAAGGTCGTCGGAATTTATGGCGTGTAGATAACACAAGATACGAACCTCGAAATGTGAACCCAAATGCAGAATCGGGAAGAATTGTAGTGAACATGTGGGGCTGGATGAGTGCTGCTGGACCAGGCGAGCTCGCTTTTATACCAGGGAGGGCAAACGGCCAAACGTATTTAGAGGTGCTACAAACCATCATGGTACCCACAGTGCGCACGGTGTATCCACAACTGGACGTGCCAGAATTTTATTTTTTCCAGGACAATTGCCCGATACACCGTGCGCGGGTTGTTCAAAAGTGGTTGCGAGGGCAACCACAAATTAAAACAGTGCCATGGCCCTCCCGATCGCCAGACTTAAACCCCATTGAAAATTTGTGGGGTTTAATGGTCCAGAGATGGGATAGTAGAGCAGAAAGAACGAAGGAAGCACTTGTCACACATTGCAAACAAGTTTGGGACACATTCAGAGGTTCGAATTTGTGCGAAGTCCTGGCTAGGTCCATGCGTAGCCGTTGCGATGCTGTGATAGATGCGGGAGGAGCAGCGACGAAATATTAAGTTAATATAATTTTTAACATGCACTATGTTAATTAACGAAAGGCGTTCCCGTTAACCCGCAATAGTCCAAACATGCTACAATTAATATTACCATTTAAATATTCGCGAAAAAAAATCAGCTGCTCCCTACATTTTGTTAAGCTAGGTATGCGAACATAAATGTAATGAACAGCAGATTTTTTTTCGTGAATTTTCGAATGGTCATATTTTGGTAGCATGTGGACGCTATACTATTGCGGGTTAACGGGAACGCCTTTCGTTAATTAACATACTGTATAATTACATTATACAGGGTTATTTTTCTAACACCTGGTAGGACTATATTAGTACAACCACTTTTGATCTATGACTTTTTAGAATACCAAAAGTAAACTTTCAAGTTTTTGTTGTAATATTTGTAATAACACTTTTTAGATCTGTATTTTGTAGTAAGTACCGCTGCGACCCTGCATTCGCAACGCACTGTTTGTTTATTTAACTACTTACATATTTTGGTACCGCGTAGAGTTGTTCAAATTTAGAGCGATCAAAATAAATATTTTTAATTGTATTATGAAATTATTTTTTTATGAATTATTAAAAGTCATACAACAAAAGTTGTTATTTATGATGTTAGTATTATAGTCCTACGAGCTTATTAGTGTTTTATCATCAAATGACTTCTCCCGCTCTGGGCGGAGCGGAAGGT
The DNA here is from genome assembly GCA_905333075.3 of Atethmia centrago. Classification (NCBI taxonomy): domain Eukaryota; kingdom Metazoa; phylum Arthropoda; class Insecta; order Lepidoptera; family Noctuidae; genus Atethmia; species Atethmia centrago. The sequence continues at coordinate 1,612,172 of HG995388.1, forward strand.
CGTGTCAAACTTTTACTGACTAAAACCCACCCGTGTTCCTTCAGTTGCCTGTGCCAGGGCCATGGTATCTCTTTCGAACAACCCGCGACTCCGGCGGCTTGCAAATAACCCTGTATAGCTATTTTTATTAGGTTTATTTTTATTATTCCAATTTGTATTATATTACTTCGTTGATTAATGTCACAGGGTAGACTGTAGACCGTAATCATAGTTTAAAATATTGCCAACGATTTTGAAGTCTTCTTGTAAAATTATTGATGTCAATTTAGTGTCATGTTGCCTTTATTGGTGGATTTGTTGTTTTATTTACAATCAATGTTGTCATAAGCCCCGATCTCGTTAGTTTGTTATTTTACATATTCAGTAGTGTCATCATATCCGTCCACCTCATAAATAATTGATCTCATTTGCTTGATAAACCTAGTCTGTAGTGTAATGTAATTATTGCAAATTATAAAAATTATTAAGATTCTTAAATTGTACTAATCTTAAAACTTTTCAATTTCATTAGAACTGCACGAGCAATATTCTCCTAATCTTATTTACTGACAGGCTTTTTGCCTGTTGTTGTTGTGTTGTCTGTTTGTCATTGTTGTGTTGATTTCATATTTTGAACTTTACGATATAAGTGTAGATAAATACAGTTTATAAATGATATTATGTGTAAGAATCTTTTCACTTATAATATTTTGCATTTTGATGATAATTTCTGTGTAATTTTTTGTTATAATATGTTAATTTCTGGATGAATCTTTAATGTTTTGAAAAAGTCTATTAAAAATAAATTAAGTTACTTATATTGTTTTTTTTTCTACAACAGCAAATCCTTAAAATTGTTCTCAAGTAGATTTTAACTAACTGTTTATTTTTTCACACTGAGATTACAGCCGATAGTTTCATACAAAAAGCACTTACTATACATATTTTATTATACAGATAAGATTTAAATATCAACCTAAATAAATCTTTAATCCTGCATAATGTTAAATGAACACAAACTAAAAATATATATTTCACTAGTACCCAACATTTTATTTCAATCCTTTCACTCTCACTGCTGCCAAGGCACAAATTATAGTTCAGTTTAATTACTTGATAAGCTTCTGAATTTTAAAGTGGCGTAGGAACTGAATCATTGTTAGATTTGTCAAAAAAAAACTTGACATGCATGATTTCGCTTAAAATCATGAATTGTCAAACTATGACTAGAGCATGAATTATAAAAGAGTAAAGTGTTGGTTTGATTATAATCCAGTCTTAAAGTGCTCATCCTGCACGGCATGCCTGGGCATTTTAATTGCAACGATACCTTGTTCGTTATACAGGCTGAAATTTAATTCATGGGTATCCTCTTAAGGGGTCATTGTACTCGTCATTAGAACAACTTTGACTATGGGAACAAATATGAAATCTAGAAAAAAAAATTGCTGTTCCCTACATTTTGTCGAGTTATGCAAACATAAATGTAGGGAACAGCTGATTTTTTTTTCGCGATTTCAGGTATGGTCTCATAGTTGAAGTTGTTCATAATGATGAGTACAATGACCCCTTAAAAGGATGCCCATGAATTCAATTTCACCCTGTATTATTTTAATGAATAAAAGGTAATATTACAATTACCTACTGTTAAAAGTATTAAACCAAATACAAGGAACAACTGCAAAACATTTGAGATAATCCTAAGGTAATAAAAAAACGTATGGCCCTTGTATTAAGCCGTCCTCTATTGTTTAACCGAATTTCCAGACATTCCCACTAAATAACAATGGGTCTTAGATAATGAACTTATTTTTATTTCAGTTGCAAGAGTTGTGCGGCTTGCGGCCTTGCGTTAGCTACAAACAAAAAGCTCTGATAACATTGTATGAACTGCGCAGAGTATTGGTTCAAATATTACTGTAATTTTCAAGTATTCCCAAATTGCCCAAGTATAAACAAACACATAGAAATTTAGATAGTTATTTACTTTTAATAAAGTCGATTAAACACAAAAAATTTCAATATAAACATTTGATACCTTCATGCAGTGCCGGTCAACGCACCTATACCTAACGTATTCAGGGAGCCGTGAGATAAAAGGTAAACAAACCATAAATGTCCGTTCAATCGATTTTGAATGCTATTGTGTTGGTGGCATGACAAATGGCAGCTGCAGTAAACAGTTGGTATTGTAACCACTTTTTTGCCTTTAATGCCATCCATAAGCCTACGGAATAGAAGTCAAAATCGGTGGAACGGACTGTAATAAAACGGTTCGTTTCAATGTCTCATCTTATTGTGAAGGGAATATGGTGCGATTGCTGCGGCATGCGGCATCACATAGGATATGGTGAAAATTGGAGAGGCAGTGAAAGTGTTCATAAATAACCTATATCTATAGACCCGATAGAGAGAGGAAAATATTAAAGTGGATTAATACATATAAATTGTAGTTTATTAGTTATTACAAATTATTTTTGTAAATACTGCAATATCAATAATACATTTTCTAAACCAAACAAACAGAAGATATGAGTACTAAAATTAATTCTTGTCAATAATAAAATAACAATTCAATTCAATAACAAAGAACTCACGCCGCCGCCGAGCCGCGCTGGCCGTGCCCATTAAAAACTCGTCTCTTAGCAGAAACAAGTGAGCATAGTACGCTCCTAGTGTGAGTGTCACACATTCTATACATGATTATACTAATACGAACACCACTAAAATACGCTTTGTGCATCCTATTGGTCAAAACTCGTGCATTGTGCGATCGAGTCGTGAGTCGTGCTATGCGATTATCGCCTTTAAGGTGAGCATGCGGAACTTTGGCCGATAGTACGTGCATAGTGAACTTATTCTAATACTAGATCCTGCCCGCGACATCATCCGCGTGAAATTTCTTGTTCCCCCGCCGCCGCCGCCGCCCGCGCTATTACTTCGTTTTCGCTTATCTTTCTTTCCGACTTTTTTTCTTTTTGCTCGGCTCCTAAGGGTCATAGCGTGATTTTGAATAGCCTATAACCTTCAAATCCGACTGGTAGTTCCAGAGATACATACAAACTTACAAACAAATTTTACTCTTTATACATAATACCTATTAGTATACATAATACAAATTAGAGGATTATATCCAAGATAAGAATGCTTGGAAACATGCTGGTCCAGCTCCATAGGACAATCTAGAGTCTAGACAAAGTCAAACTGGTTGCTATTTTAATTGTACAATTTATTATTTGATACAAATAATAAATCAATGTTGAATTTAAATTCTGTGATTACTTTAACTCACACACTGACCTATTACTTTATTTATTATTTTTAGCAAAACGTATACTTTTACAATGTTTGTAAATATGTGAGCATCATGTACCTATCACATAATTAATTTATCTGTCATTGCTTTAATTTTCTATAGTATTTTGGTATAGTAATTTTATTCTAGGTGCATCGTCTTCACGTATAATTTTAAAATGTACAAAATTTTGTTAAACATTTTAAAAGCGTAACGGTGGAGTTTCTTGCCCATTCTTCTCCATACGAAACTACCTTTTGGAAGGGCAACTAGAATCAATTCTATTTTTTTTGTAAATTATGACGTTCAAAAGTGCCTTTTATGTGCCTATTTGAACTAGATAATTTGACTTTGACTTATAGATAGATAATACGTACGTACGCCCGGCTACACATCAAGCTATACACTTCCAGTTTACGCTGATTTCGCAATGTACGGAAATCCTATACAATGCGAGATCAGCTTATACTGTATAGCTTGATGTATAGCCGTGTGTACCAAGCGTTCCCTGTGAAAGAAACGTACATAACTACACACATACCTATGTAGGTAGTCGAGATAGCTTTGCTTTGTCAACAGCACGATTTTTAAAATATTTTTATTGATAATAGAATTTGTTTCTTTACAATGGCGTTTTATAACGGTCTTGCAGTATAGTTGTAGTTATCAACAAAAGTCACGGTAGGTACTACCGTAGAACACATTGACCACCGGAATATTTACGATCCGAACGTAGTCAGTGCAGCAGGAACATTTCCTTTATTTGTATTTGAAAATCTCCCTTTTACTCTGAACTTCTTTTTGCGAGCGATACTTGGCCATATGCTGGTCTTCTTACTCATCCATCAATCCTTATTGGGCTCTGTTGCACAAAAACCAAACATAATTAAATTGTGACAGAGACTAAAATTATTCTGTAAAAAATCAAACCAGTGCTTGCTCTAGACAAACAGAAGTATGTTAACTAAATTCGGAAAAGAAAAGGGCGACACACCGGCAGTGTGTAATTACACGAACCATTTCGAGCTTCTTTTGACCATTCATAATTCAAAAACCGGCCAAGTGCGTATCGGACCACGCACAATGAAGGGTTCCGTAGTTGAGAAGTTGGTTTGAATTTATCCCAAAAACAAACTTAGCATTGCAGTTGCAAAACATGTTCTCCCATACATCGATATATCCCACAATCAATTCTCCAACTGCAAATTTAAGTTGGTCGACTATTACTCGTTAACTTGTAAAGCCTACTTAGCTGTGATAGTTTTCCATTTAATTTGATTATAATATATGTACTACTGTCATTAAATTTTTCACATCTCCATTAACAACCATTTAGCTGGCAAGGGGGGGACTTGACTCTAACAAAAATTAGCCTTTTCCTTGAATCGAAAAGTGGTGTTCACAGACCCGTAATATATTTGATCGGCCTATCCAACGATACCCCACACCATGGGATAGTAGAGAAAAAAAATATCATCCCATACGTGCAAGAGAGGTGGCCTAAAAACATATTTTCAAGATTTTATTTTACTAATTTGTCGGCGTGATTAATGTGTATACCTATGCCAAATTACAGCTTTCTAGTACTAAGCGGCTCTGAGTTACAGCGGGGACAGACAGACGGACATGGCGAAACTATAAGGGTTCCTTGTTTACTACGGAACCCTGAAAACCACTACACCTGCATATTTGCAATTTTGCATGTCTAATAACTAATAAGGCACCCTTGAACAGCCAGAAACCCAAATGACGCACGATGTAGACAACCCCGTACGTCATTTATACCGAACTTGAACTGCTTTTTAGCTGACTTCAAAAAAGGAGGAGGTTATGGATTCGTCGATGTTTTTACCGATTTATTTGAGATTTCTATTCTATATAAAAACCGACTTCAAATAACACAACACATTATATAGCATATCATTAGAATAGCTTGGAGCCGGCTTCTGAAACTTTTATTTTATTGCAATCTGTACTTGACAATTTTTTTTGTACTATTTAGTGTTTTTAGAAGTTGGTTTTAAAAAAATAGTTTTTCACATTTATGTTTTTGGTGGGTTTTTATTAGGTACCTATTAAGTTAAAAAGTTAGGTACATCAAGCACCCCCGTGAAAATATAATGATATATAATAATAAGAGTCAAGAAAACATTCCACTTACCCATTGTTTCTTGTACTTGCACTACTGAAGGATCACTTCACTGACGCAATAAGTCCAAATACAAACGCCAAGTAAATCAATCAATTGACTGCCGCCGGGGTCGCGGGAAAGTCCGAAAGGGATACCATGGCCTCTGGCAACACACAAGCAACGGAAGGAATACGAGTGGGTTTTAGTCAGTATGAATCTGACACACCATCCCGCTCCGCCCAGAGCGAGTGAAGTTATGTGATAATTTCCTACCCAAAAAAAAAAGTGCGCTATTGTAGCTAGTATATTGCTAAATTCAATACCAAATCATTAATCAATGACCTTTGTCACTACGCGAGTTCAATAATCGCGTGTTGAAGTACCAAGAATACTCGCATTCGTCACGCGTTTGGTACCTACGAGCGTACGATGTATCAAAATCAAAATCCAAATTTCAATGTCAATATGATACACGACAAATTCAAAGAATATGCACATGCGAAGTCAATCGTGAAAGGTATCAATATCGGAATCCAAAATCAAGCCAGTGGTCAATGTTGTAAACAGATACGATAGATAGCACACAAGTAGTCTAGTCAGTAACAATCACAGCACGCGTGACGTATGCAATAGCCGACTCACAAGCCGACCGGCGCGCGGGTGTGTGCGTGCGCCTCCCCTCCGCACACCGCGCGGGGAGGTATATTCCAGTGAAATGCACGATGATTTATAACGAAAACGACCGTGTAAAATTTTATGAACAGACCTTTGGGCGTATTGATATAATGAAAAAACTACTTATTATATCTACTCAAAATAAAATTATTTGAATTTTTGAATAAATTATCTATCCCTGTATGGTTTTTATTTTGCCATTTTCATACTACATAAGTTATTTATTTACGCTCAAAGATGAGTTAAAATTAGCGTTGAAATATGGAAGTTTCGACGCTCATAACTTCCAAACCAATATTTTTTTTCCAATTCTGCTTCCATATAGGGCTAGATAATGACGAGACAAATTGATATTATTTTTAATTTTGAACCTACATCGTCAAACAGAGGAGTAATGACCATACTACGTTTGTATGGAAAAATTACCGACTAGTGTAACCTTAAAGGAAGAAGTTTATTAACTATTTTCAAAAATCATCTACGTGGGTACATGAACTGTGACACCAGTTATCTCAAAATCTTGTATTGGCATTACGTGTACAATTTACGGAAAAGACATCTTCATTTAATCAGCTATCTAACGAGGTACAAAAGTTTAAAAATATTTAGAGGTGCCGATGAGACAGTCGATAATTCTGGCAAAGGTCGAATTTGTTCATATTTAAAAATTGTGTGAGAATCGAATGAATTAACTGGTTTATGCCATCCCACCCAACCCAGCAATCTTACACATCTTTTGCATCCAGGTCGTCAAGACCAGATCACAAGTCGCGGAGCGGTTTTCAAGTTTTTTACATGACTCACGATCTACTCACTTGCCGCTTAGTTTCTGCGAGGTAGCCTGACCTTACTCCTAGATTTTTATATTTGGGGTCATATGAAAAGTTTTATATACTTGGAACCGCTGGTTTCAGTAGGCAAAGAATAATACATACAGCGGAGCACATAAGAACTAATTTCACTTCAAAAGTTACCAAAACCTCTACGGCTCTACCAGTGGTGCAACACCAAGTTCACAGAAGGCTACGTATGTTTCATTCATCACACTATTTCTTACACCGAACTGACCAAAACCTTACCCAACCTGTCCTATTAAAAAAAAAACTCTACAAATCATACCAAACACCGTGAAAACATACCTAAAAATCATACTAAATCCATGTTCGTACAGTCAACCGCAACTTAGTAGTAAAAATTTAATACCAAAACCGTCCTAATTCCTACGACATTAATGCGCTGTCAATCTAAAATTATAACCACTTACGTGCTGTGGTGGTTCATGAATAAATAATAACAGCTACGCGGAAGAATTAAGCAACGCCTGCCGAAGTCGGTCCGTGTATGGGTGACCATCTATCCCGTGCCTCAGAAAGCACGTTAAGCCGTTGGTCCCGGCTGTCATTTGTAGATTTTTTATAGTCGGTACGGGTAGTCAGAAGCCCGAAAGTCTGACAACCAGTCTTGCCAAGGGATATCGTGATACTCAGTCACTGGATTGCGCAGTTCAGATAAGCAATCTCTCCTTGTAACGTCAGAATGTTAGACAAAAAACCGACTCCAACTTAGTTGAGAGAAGGCTAGGCAGATAGATGTACGTGCAGTTGAGTGTACTACCGAGCTAACTGTGATACCGGGCTTGCCAGCTGATGTCGATGACCCGAATACTGTGACAGAGGGATGGGTGCGGGGGCAGGGGGCGGTGGGGAGAGCGGGAGGGGAGCGGTGATGTATGGGGAAGTGGTAGGTTGACACTGTTGGACGGTACGGGAATGTTGGGATCGATATTTGGTTTGGTATGAAAAATGGTCTAAAACATAGGATATTTAAGAATCTGTGAGACCTAATCTAACATTATAACTGCCTTTACTCACACAGGTAAAGAGCTGTGACTATGATCACCATGCTTGTTAATGTCGGAGATTTCGGAACATCCCAGGTGAAAGTCTAAGTCAAATGAATTAATTATTTCAATTAAGCACTTTTGAACGTCAAAATTAACAAACATAACATAACCTCACGCCTTGTTTCCCCGAAGGGTTGGGCAGAGGTGTACCTGTAGTACACCCACATTTCGCCAGTAATGTTTAAGTCCCATGTAATAGGGGGCGAGCTTATTGCCATCAACCGGGCACAAATCCAGACTCCGGGCTGCTACTGAGAAATTCCAGATTGAAAAACCCAATAACACTTTACCCGACCCGGGAATTGAACCCAGGACCTCAAGCTCTACAACAACCACTAGACCAACGAGACCGTCCCAATTAACAAGAAAATAGAATTGATTTTAGTTAAACGGTCCTCCGACAGTAAAAATTGATTTTTCAATATAAGTTTTTTTTTCATTTAAAAACTGCTGCTACTGCCGCCATAATGATTTTTTATCTATACCCCATATATCTAAATCTGTTCAGGCATTCAAAAGTTATGGTAGCACAAAGAAGCTCACTTATATACATACATACATGAACCCTAAACACATTACACTCACTTTTTGGGCAGTCGTGTAAAAATACTTGATAAATTCGTTGTCTGGTTTGAGCAACACATTGAGCGTGTTAGTGTTACATAAATAAATACAAAAAAAATATGAATTGATGGCAGCTTTTAGTAGTGAAGAAAGTTTGCTACGACGTAGCTGAGGTCTACGCTAGCTACACTGTCGTAGCAGTTTGCTACGAAATACAACGCAACATGAATCTATACCGACCGAAATAATTTTCCGTTTTGTAACATAATACACCTCCAGGAAGTACATTTTCACACGACAAACCTATTTATAGAACGGACAGTGGAAACAAATCGCCACCCTTAAGACATCTCTGCAAATGTACAACCGGTAGCAACCCCCTATATTTATTAAAATGCGAAAACCCACTTTGACGCCAACGACATACAGTGCTATTTACTTCAACTTTATTGAATAAAGCGATTCTGTACTGCAATCAAAAATCAACTTACGTCCTCATGAATAAAGTTGATTTTACTTCGAGCCGCAAAAGTAATAGCTAATATTTCCTGTTCGACTTAGCCGTTGCAAAATAAACACTATATTTTACCGAATAAAGTGTATTTTGGACTATGTTAAGTTAAATACATTTAGTATTACAAATACAGTTTCGCAGAGCTCGGCGCGAGAGATTTGATATCGTTTTTTGCAAGTGTCTCCGTATATAATACAGTACATAGCAAGTTCTCGTTCCCTTTGACAATTTTGTAATATATTTCTCTTTTACGAATATTGCTTAGAACAGTAAATGAGTAGCACAAGAGGAGGTCCTACAATGTTATGTATCATTGTGATCTGGCGACTTGCACTGCCGTGTACTGCAACAATTCAAGCAGTTTGCAAATACCAAATGATCGCAAATTAATCGCATAATAATACCCATTGCTGGGCAAAGGCCTCTTCTTATACAGAGAAGACTCGAGCATTAAGGGGACTACAGGAGCTAAACGCAAGTTGTATAATGCCGAAATGGTCATGGGCGAAATGGTCATTTGCATTAGAATTTATATTTTGAATTTCAAGGTTTGTTTTTGTTTTTTGTCGCTACCAGATTGATATTTTAATCTTGATCGCGATCTTCACGTTTGCACTTTTAATTAAAAGCGTTCTTCGTTCATCTGACAATAGTAAATATCAAAATTTGGTTAGTAACACTCATTGGCTCAAGGACCTTGTAATAACAGCCGCTCGGGTTGATCGATCAGGTTAAGCTATACTTGCCGCGGTTGGTCCATGGACGGGTGACCATATTTCCACTGCAGTAAACAAAATCCGAAAAATATGTGCTATTCTTCAGGATATATGCTAGCTAGAGAGTGTGTTGAAAACATATGTACATAATCAGCCAATAACGTTCCCACTTCTTGGACACAGGCCTCCTCTCTGTGAGAGGGAGTGGGCCGTTATCCACCACGCGGGCCCAGTGCGGGTTGGTAGATGTCACATATCTTCGAATTTTTGGTTCTCGGACATGCCAGTTTCTTCACGATGTTTTCCTTCACCGTTTTGAGAGCAATGGTGATAAAATAATTTACACAAAGTAAAAATGTCTTATAACGATTAAAAACCACACTAATATACATGCATTCATTCTGATGTTTTGTCAGACTATTCCACAAACTTTACAACGTAATGGCATAACAGTGTTTTATTTTTTTATCCAGTCAATAGATTTTTTATAAATAGATCATTGCTTCATATTTTGCAATAAATTACCAGCGTTGTATCATCGCGCTTCTCTTTCTTTTCTATGCAGTCAACAGTGACCGCGCTTTAGCTGTCGTCAGCCTCTTAATCACCACGCTTGCTTATGACGGGTTGGCGATTTCAATCTTATATCTTAAATTAACTATAAGTCCAGGCTTTCTCACGATGTGCTCCTTCACCGATGTCAGTAATGCCCAAGATAAAATCAGAAAGTACATATGAACTGAAGAAGTTTTTTTATTAGATTGCACTAAAGTCCTACACCCAGTCTTACCGAGGGGTAACGTGCTACGTAACTGGGTTGTGTAGGTCAGACAGGCAGTTGCTGCATGTAAGATACTAATACTACAGCTGCATCCCCTTAGACTGGAAGCCGACCACAACATAGTTGGGAAAAGGCGAATACTGATGATGTACATACCATCTTCCGGTGTCACAATAGGGTCTTACACCCATTTTTGAAAAGTGTCTTAATTAAATTCTATATAAAAAATCACAAATTTTTTATTCAATCGATAAGGGCCATAAAAATGCATTTAAATTTTACATTTTCAAATTTCACGCGTAGTTTGACGAAAACTGAACGCAGTGGATGCCATGTTGCTCTGTGGTCGTGACGTCACTTGACTATGTAAACAAATGCGCTGATCTATTATCTAACTATCAGTTGACAGTTGAGACGTTTTAGTTTACATAGCCGTATGACGTAATAACACGGCGGCTACTATTTCATGGTGTTTTTTAACAGATTAGAAAAACTGAAAACGTTGAATTGAATTTTAAAATTTATTTTGTTATTTTATGAACTAAAAGTAACATTTTCCGACTCCTTTTTGCCTAAACTATCTCAATAATATATTTATAGATTTTTTCTCGTATATAGTAAAATACCCTATTACATGACAATATTATTATTTTATAGCCAAAACATCTACAAGGATGAGAAAATATTACAACCCAATCGGATAACGGGATGTGGGTGGAAATCGATTTCAAGAGTCGACTGTTCGCTACTAACATGGTAGGAATTAAATCGATTTCAAGAGTCGACTGTTCGCTACTAACATGGTAGGAATTATGTCGTTTCACATACCTAGTTGTCAGTCTATATAATAATATCTACATTGCAAATAGCTCTTTTTGATTAAAAATTATCCATGTAGTTGTGTTTTATGAAATCGTTTGCATGTTCAGTCGTTTTGTTTTATTTGCGCCAATCCATCCATATCCATACTAATATATTAATTTAAATGCGAAAGTGTCTTTCTGTTAACTTTCCACGCCTTCACGACTGAGTGGATTCCGATGTTTGGATATACAGATAGAATAGAATAGAATACTCTTTATTGTGACCATAAAAATTACAGATTTAAATGTAGAAATTTTACAAGGGGTGACACAATGGGCGGTCTTATCGCTAACAGCTATCTTTTACAGACCACCTTTGGATGGATTAAAGGGAGAAAGAGAGACAATACTGAAGGTAGTCAGTGGTGTACCATTTAAATATACAATAAATACATACATACATAAAGCATATAGTGGGTTAGGACATAGAATACTTTTTTTATCTCGGTTGTACGTTCCCGTGCGATAATTTACGATATCCACGCGGGCAAGCCGCAAGCAAAAGCTATAAATCTATATCAGCTGGCGTAAATAGCAAAAGTCAAAGTGAGAAGTGTCAGAGGGACAAGTGTCAAAGGGACAGGTGTCAAAGTGACAGATGTCAAACTATGAAATGTCGACTAGGCAAGAGTGTAAACAAGGGTAAAAAAAAAAATTCCCATGGTACTACTGCATCGCTTGGTAGTTCTACGGGGTTTTTTTTTTACCCGTGGTACTACTGGTAGTAATACTGGTAGAAAACCACGGGCAATAAACGGTGACATCCGCTATACCTATAAAGAAGATTATCTACACTTTTTCGAACTTAAGATTAATAAATAATAAAGGTAACTCGTTCCTGTAATTACGCTAACACTCTTCAAACTTCAAAAAATCGGGTAAGCTGTATCAGTGTCGCAGCCACAGTGGAGTAAGCTAAACGTCTTGTGCGTGCGAGAGATTGTGTAATAAGCACCAGTACTTGTACTCTACAGTACAGGCCGTGATATAGATCATTTATAATCAAAGAAATACATATACACAAGTAACATTTATTTATATATTTTACTCTCTAAAAATCACGTCACGGCTGCAGTTGCTGATTTCAAATCATTCTTGAACAACAACCGGTCACATACATCACACTTGTGTCCAAACTCGTTCTTGATAAACATGGACTTGAACCTGGTAGCCTAATTTCAGCGCCAACAGGAATCAGGCGCACGCGTAAATTGCTCTAACTGTGGCCTTGTACTGTTACTGTTAGATGTAGCTTTCTCCTTCTGGTATATGTCAATGAGCTGGTCTCGTTCTCTGCCACCATTGCAGCCACTGTTGAGACTGCCTCACGCCCCTTGAACCGGCCGCACTCGTAGATGGCTGTGGTTCCCGCGTTTCGCTCAATCTAACGCGTTCCCTGGGGAGACGAGCACGTTCCGCCGAAGTCAAAGCGGATCGTCGAGGGCCGGACTTGCTACCCAAGCTCTTGGATGCCAGTTGTGTACGTTACGTACCGCGCGTGGTGGCGCCATTATAGAGCTGTCGTCAAATTTCTGCAAAAAAACCAGCCCTTTTTATACTCTACAACTTCTAATGGTCACAAAAATGAGTTTTCTGTATCACACCTACTGTAACGTCGTGAGTGCTGTCCAACGCGGCCACTCCCGCTTTAATCGGTCAATTTATTGCTAAATAAACACAGTGCGCGATTGTAAATTTAGCTCCAAATGCGTCGTGCTACGCGCGATTACAGCGCCATTTACGCCACCGATATATGTACTACCGAGTAACGGCTTCTACCCTCTAAATTCTGGTGATAAAATAATGTCGATAGGTGCTACACTTCCAAAGTAATAAGCGATCTTGCCATGACATATTTCTTTACGTATGGTTTTTGCAAGTGATCCCTACTGACTGAAATGAAAGACGTAGTTGCACGTCTAAACAGTTAAATTAGCTATAACCTATAATAATAATAATAATAATAAATAAAAAAAATAAATAAACGAAATAATAATAATAAACTTTATAGCTGAAATAAGTACGGAAGCAGTCGTTCCCTGAACGAATCTGAGAGTTCTTCTAATAGCAAATCAAATCAAATCAAAATATTTTTATTTCACATAAACCTACATGGGCACTTATGAAACGTCAGAAGCTAGGTGCACGGTTCCAATTGGTCGTTTCCTATGGAGAAGAGCCGGCAAGAAACTTCACGGTTACTCTTTTAAAAATAATTGGCTTTTACAATGTTTTCAAATTACAGTGTTAATAGGTATGGGAGGACAGTATAGACCTGTCAAGAAGTACCAGGTACTTAACAAAAAAAAAGTTATACAAAATATCTAGCCTACAACTTTCTCACATTCAATAGGTAAACAAGAATCTATGTAAAATATTAATAAAATAATAACAATAAAAACCTATTTAAACCAAATGACATTTTTGCTATTACAACAAGTCCGAATTAATATATTGGCGCCGATTCCCTTGTTCACAAACTAACTAAATTTAAGTTCAGTGCATCTTTTTCTTTCTATTTCAATAAGAAAAGGACAGAAAATACATTTTAGTTTCGTCCTGTCAGATTAATCAGCGCCTGTCACTACTCTATACAAGTTTAGACGCGATTAAAAACTTGCCTACTAAAATTACGTCAATTTACGTCAACCGCTGATTAATTTGACAGGACTAAACTAAAATGTATCTTCTGTCCTTTTCTTATTGAAATAGAAAGAAAAAGATGCACTGAACTTAAATTTAGTTTAGTTTGTGAACAAGGTAATCGGCACCAGTGTCTACAAAAGCAAAATAAAATATCCACTTGAAGATGATTATTTTATAATTTCAACGGAAATATGTTCACTGCTGGACATAGCCTCCCAGGAATTATCATAAAGACAATTCCCGCAAGAAACAATTTAATTTTTACCTACATTTAGAAAACCGTTACCTAGATAATTTCACCTAGTTAAGTCGAAGCTTCAAGTATTCACAAGTGAAAGGTCAGTACGTAATAAGTAATAGCACTAAGTATTAAATAATGGAAAGTTTAGAGCGTCGGTTTAAAGTGTTAACACGCGATCGTAAACAGAATTACATAACGAAAACGTCAGACGAAAAAGAGTTTAAAAAGTTTTCATTCCAATATTTTTATAAATAGATTTATATTGGTGCCCAAGATACAGGTTGTACCTAGTTTGGGACCAACGCTATCTGAATATTGTAATTTGAATGTTGAAATAAACGATTTTAACTTTTTACTTAGATGAATCCATAATTCCATACTTTCCACACAATACTACACTATCCATACTTTCAGACTAATATTATAAATGCGAAAATAACAGTGTCTGTCATGTTGCCTTTTCACACCTTAACAGTTGGACGGATTTCGATGGAATTTTGTTTACTGGTCGATCATAACGGGGGGTTAGGACAGAGGATACTTTGCCCAAATGCTAGTATTATTAGCGGATTATATTAACGGATTAAAGCTACCTCACAATAGTTTTCTTCGTTGGTTTAAAACATAATACTTTAAATAAAAACTATTTTACATAAAAAAAACAACCGGCTTCCAAAAATGCACTACAAAGTTTATTTTTCACTTTTTGTTAACTAAAAATAATATACCACTACTTGCTATGTAAAAAATTAAATAAATCAACATACACTAAGTGGAAAAGATACATATTATTGAAGTTAACTCAAAAACCACTGATCAGAACCTCAGAAGTACAAGCTTTCAAATAAAAAAAATCTACAGACGAATTGAAAACCTCCTCCTTTTTAAGTCGGTTAAAAATTAATCTTAAATATTTTTATTTTAATAAAACCATTTAATGGACAAGCACTTTAAAAGCGGCCTCGGCATCGGTCAGTTAATTAGAAAGTTAATGTCAGCCGTTAGTGTCAAGTATCACGAGTGTTAGGTCCCGGGAGTCACCTGGCACTCATTTCATTTCTAATATCGTGAATTATATATTCAAATTCAAAATCTATCAATGACCGATGACTTAGTGCAGTAGCCAATTACAAATGAATAATTCTAGCCAGTCAAAACATCAAGACTGACGCGTAAGGTCAGACCCACACGAAGACCCAGAACTGTAAGCTTCATGAACTCTTGGAAAAGGTCAGGACTTAATAAACGAATGTAAAGTTTATCAGAATCTTAGGGCAAGACACGCGATGGACTGAATTAATTTAAGCCTTAAGTAGTGATACTTTAGGGCATTTCGCACCACCAATAACTAATTGCGTTGAGCGCATAAGATGTTAAAAATATCATTCGGTCTCTATTATCTTCAAATGGTTGACAGAAACAGAACGATGATTTAAATAAGTTATTATTTGTGTTGCAAGCTTGTTTAAAACTTTAGTGAGTTTTAAATCTGTTATTACGTCTTCAAATAATGCAAGTAAGTTATGCAAAAAATGTTTGTTAAACTAGAACGCGTACACATTAATTCTACGAGTATATGTGAATATTTAAGTATTGTAGTGAAATACTTTATGAAATAAATTCAGGAAGTAATGTCTACCCAACACATAAAAACTATATGAATAGACTATTTTTTTATCTTTTTTCTTTTACTAAAAATAAATATTGGTGGCAATTATTATTATACGTGGCCGCGCGGGGTTTGGGAAACGCACCGCCCAGTCGCACAAGGTCAGCAGCACTTACCGTCCCCTTAAATGTAGGGTGTGCATGGTGCCCTGAGCCAGGCGGTAGCAGAAAGTTATTCCCGCCGCTGACTGCCTTATATTTTAACCACAATCAGATGGCCTAGACAAGTAGCAATTGCTTTCAAAGCATTTTGTATTTCTACAACGACTTTCACTGTTGAAAGTGTCATGTCAATCCTGTGATTGACATGAGGCTATCGGTAAGTTATATAACTTACCGATAGCCGAAAAGAAATAGAGAGATTGCCTAAAAGTCAAAAATGAATTAGATTGATATCAAACCAATTCATTTTTGACTTTTCCATCAGCGTTATCGCTGATAGAATGTCACTTTGCGTAGGACTTCACCTGTGCTGATATGAGTAAAGAATATTGGTACTAATCTTCATAAATAAAATATTCAGCATAATTTTATATAGATCGTACAACATCATCATTTCACCTTGCCTTTTCCTAACTATGTTGGGGTCAGCTTCTAGTCTAACCGGATGCAGCTGAATACCAGTATTTTAGATGGAGTGACTGCCTATCTGACCTACTCAACCAGTTACTGGGTAATACGATACCCCCTACGTAAGACTCGTTGTCAGACTTTCGGTCTTCTGACGACCCGTATCGACTGTCAAAGATCCACGAATGACAGCCGGGATCAATGCCTTCACGTGCTTTTCGGGGCACGGAGAAGATGGTCACCTATTCACCGACCAACCGCGGCAAGCATGGCTTAACTTGATCAATCGACCTGTGCGGCTGTTTTTACTTAACCACAAGATAGATCGTACATCAAGCTCAATCCTAACCCTAGAATCTGGAAGGAAGGAATCGAAATGCTACTTTTCTTTGTATTGCCTGACCAGCTGACTTAGTAACGTAGAAACTCTTTGTATAAGAACTCTGGAAGAACTAATTAATACCAATATGAAAGGTTTGCGTGTCGTTGACAAAACAAGGTCATTCTCAGACTACCGAACAAAAGAAGAACATGATACATTTAATTTCATGTTTCTCTGGATAACCGGCGTAAAGCAATGGAGATTGCATACGAGTAGATATAGGTATTATGGTTGTAGAATATTTTCAACCACAAATATATGCCAAGTTTTTACAAGCGTTGCAATTATGCTCCATTTCAATAGATTAAAATCTTTAAATAATTCCACCCAGTACAGAAACTCTAAGCCTCACGTCAGTACCTACGTGGTGGTTATTTAATGGAAACTTTAACTGAATCTCAGTTTAAAGCCACGCGATCGTAAACTGAATTACAGCCTGAAACCAGCTGAAAACTAGGTTATTTGTAGAGTCCGACCGAATACTGTTTACGGATTTTGGCATTTTTCGTTTTCGGCCGAAAAAACAAAAATAATTTCGGCCGTTTTCGAAGAAAATTAAGTAGCGGCAATTCAATTATTTCAATTTATTTATTCAGTGAACATCCATAGTCACTGAGAAATAGCCGAAAAAGTTGCTTTTTCGGGCTTAACAAACTGTTCGATTATTAATCATAATTTCTTTGAGAAACGAACAAAATTTCATGTGATTTATAAGATTAATAAAAAAAACGGTCAAATACAACGATGAAAAGCTTAACACTGCCTTTCTTGCACTTTTATCAAAGAGAACCAAGCAATAAACGTTAAGGACTTTCATCAATTCCGCTTTTATCTAAGTCGTCCTTAATTTCCGTTTCATAGGTCTTTTTTTTTTGGATGGGAAATCATCAAATAACTTCTCCCGCTCTGGGCGGAGCGGGAGGATGTGTCAGACTCTTACTGACTAAAACCCACTCGTGTTCCTTCTTGTTGCCTGTGTTGCGGGGGCCTCGGTGACCCATTAGTACCTTCCCGCGACCCCGGCAGGCATCAGCCCTAGTGGACCCCTACATTGTGCTGACGACATCTCTTTGAGGCGCGCGTGGAATACGACGCGCCGTCGACCCGGGCCTGGTCCTTAACGGACGGTGAGCTACCCATTGCTCACCGCCCGCAAGTCCGCGCCTACGGTGGCCGGAAATCCGCCCGGGAGTCCCGACGCCCAGGGCGTCTCCTGCGGCGGCTAGGGGCGAGAGGGCCGCGAAAGTTGCCTTTCCCTCAACCGTCCCGCCTCCTCCTTCGCGAGCATTACTGCTTCGCAGAAGGAGGTGACGGCTGCCCATACCCTCTCGCTCCGTACCATGGCCTGAACCAGGGCCGGACGCGAGAGATCGAGATATCTTGTGATAACACAGCAGTAATGACACTCGAATGCTATAATGGCCTGGGAGATCTATGTTATTTTTAATTTTCTTATTTTAGGTAACAGGTTAATTAGGTGTCTTATGATAACACAGCAGTACCTAGATAAAATATCATGATAGCCCGAAGGTTCATCACGAAATTACATGGTAGGACCAAGCAATTAATATCAAATAATTATCATAATTACAAGTCATTCATACAGTGTAATTCAATGCATTCATAATCAGCCTATACTGTTCCCACTGCTGGGACACAGGTCTTCTCTCTTCGAGAGGGAGTGTGCTGTAATCTACCACGTGAGCCCAGTGCGGGTTGGTAGATGTCACATGTCTTCGAATTTTTTGTTTGTAAGACATTCCGGTTTCGTCAGGATGTATTCCTTCACCGTTTTGAGAGCAGTGGTGGTAAAATAATTTACTCAAAGTAAAGCGCCTGTCTGAGTTCGAACCCACGACTACAACTCGTAAGTCGGGTCGTTACCACTGGGCCAACACCGCTCTCTGCTAACTATTTTTTGTAATTCAATAGTATTTTAGTATATAACAATCACAATGTGTGTACGATATGACTGGTTAAAGGTCAAAACGCAAAGAGCAAATGTGTTGATCCTTCTGTGTATGAGAGAGTTTAAAAGGATATTATAACTACCTTTGAATCATCAGAAGCAGTGAGCAAGCGTGATGATGAAAGCTCGTTTCTTTTGTGAATAAGAACAGGTATTTACTCAACATTAAAGAAAATGCAAGCCTAATTAGTATATGAAAACAATAATTCAATCATCACACAATACATCACAAATTTTCACCTTTTACAAAGAATTTTCCAACCCCTACAAACCACGTAAAGGGTGATAATTCTGCTCGGCTCCCACCGTTTTTAGCGTGAAGGTGAATAATAAAGCTTTGTGATAGCAGAGAGCCCCAGGTCCAAAATATTACCATTTAAATTGCCCAGCGTTTGCACTTAGGGCTGTACGAAACGAATGACTTTATTTATTATTTAGTATTATGAAGAATATGCATGTTTTATTTTGTATTTGGGTCATCCCTAAAATGTGAATAAAGTTACTGTTACGTGTGACATTCTTTCACATAATACAAAGTAATGTCTCTCCTTCTGTCTGTTCATTATTGCACTTATAACTCGAAAAACAAACTATATCCGAATAACATGTAAATCTATTCTATCTGGCCAGGTTCACTCGAGCAGAGTCGAGGAAGCTGCTAGTTAATGATGTCCCTTTTGATATAATATGAGTATCTTGGTTCCCACATTATTCTAGCTTTACATAAACGATCTCTGTCAAATGTATTTTCCAATACCAACATATTTACGTACGCATACGACACTGCTATCCTTATGAGAAGCTCAAATTCCCTATCTCAAATAATGAATTGGCTCTCTAACAACTTACTATCTTTAAACGCATTATGTGGCTTTCTCATTCAGGAATAACACCTCTCCACCACAAGATTTCTCAATGAGTATACATGTTGTTCTCGTGACACCTGCTCGTGCCAAGTACTTACCCGTCGGAATATGCAAAATACCTGGGTGTACACTTGGATAGTAGACTGGGATGGGATAAGCAATAGATAGGATACTGTTACATGCAGGGTGAGGAGGCTAATCCACATATTTAAATCTCTCAGAGATTCTGCCTCACCTGATAAGCTCAGACCGTACTACAGCGTCGCAGCTACTTGGCCGTATGTCAGTCCATTATTCAATACTGCATACCAGTTTGGGGAGGAGAAGTTAAAACGCTTCTAATTGGTTTGGAAAGTTATGTCTAAAAGCCGTATAAAACAATTTTTTGAACGCCAAGTACTGACAGTTCGACAGCTTTTTGTGCTCAAATCAACTTTGAGAAGACACAAGAAATCCCCTGTCCCGTCCCAAACAGATGCAGCAAGATGCCTGTATGCCCACGAGTTCCGTGTAAGACTTCTTTTGCCAGAAGGCAATTCAGTAGCCTAAGTAGTAAATTGTACAACTGCATTAATAGACACCTAAATATCGTTGGATTTAATAAATACACAGTTAAAAGTAAAGTTGCTGAATGGCTCCAGCAACTAGACTATGAACAAACTGTAGACTTACTTGCTACATAGCATAACGTACACTCACACGTAAACTCACACATGAGCGCGCACAGCCAAAACCCACACACAAACCAATATACACACCCACATACACAAACATAACATATCTCACCCTGTCTCACACACACACACAAACACTCATTTCCCCGAATACACACGAATAACGACCTATCACTACACAAACAACCTTTCTTTTTTTGATATATTTCTGTAATTATCCTTTCTAGGGCCTTCTGCAGCGACGAAGTTTGTATAAAATGTAATATCGGGTCATATCCCATTACTGAACACTGTCTCCCAAAATACAAGGCTGGAGCTTAGTTTGGGACCTGCCGGGGTCGTGGGAAGGTACAAAAGGGTTACCGAGGCCCCTGGCTACACAGGCAACGAAAGGGACACGTGTGGGTTTTAGTCAGTACGAGTCTGAAACACCCTCCCGCTCCGCCCAGAGCGGGAGAAGTTATTTTATAATTTCCAACCCAAAAAAAAAAGCTTAGTTTGGGAATCACATCAATACTTTTTGCACAATACATTTAAGCAGTTTCTAGATTTAAAGTACGCTATTTGTCAATATAAAGATTGTGACAATAAATAACTTTTTTTCTTCCTGGGTGTCACAAAAAGAAGAAAACAAATACAAGATGGTATCCAGCGCTTTTTAAAGCGCATAAAACATTCCTAGATCACCAATCCGTGTCTTAAACATGATGTTGATGATAATGACCCTGTTCTTTTATGGCTGTTTCCTCAAGCAATACAATGAAGTAACACTTGAGGTTATACAGTTTTTTGAGTCTCTAAAGTCGGCCAAGCTTTCGAAACGTCTTTGTTGTGGCACGTTTCCATAATAGGTTGTAACAACTTTCCATCCAAGCCATCGGCTTCTTTACCACCCAACACAAACACGAAATTACACCCATTCATATTTATTTTTACTCATATAATTACTACTACGTAAGAATTGACATAATAAATAAACTAAAAACTTATTTTCAACAAACTTCTGACTGAGAGAAAACAATATATTTTGATAGAATGCAACTTGCTTGTCAACCCTAGGATCGGCAGGAAAACTTTGCATAGTTATTTTACTTGTAAAAGCGTAAAATACTTCCACAAACGTTTTGGATACGGCCATATTTTGCAAAATGATATCGTTTTTATGAATGGAAATTATGACAGTGCATAATCATAATCAGCCTATAATGTTCCCACTGCTGGGACACAGGCCTCAGAGAGTGGGGTATTATTGGATAGGCCTTTAAAAACATTGCGGTCTGTGAAAATCATTTTTCGATTCAGGGATCTGTTTGCGTAAAATTATGCTTTAAAGTGCTAATTTTTGTTAGAGTCAAGTGTCCCCCTGCCAGCTAAATGTTTGGTTTTGGATATGTGAAAAAATTGATGGCAGTAGTTCTTTTAATTTCGTTATAATTATATGATAATATAATTATAACGAAATTAAAAGAAAAAGTATCACAGCTAGGCAGGCTTTACAAGTTAACGAGTATGAGTAATAGTCGACCCACTTACATTTGCAGTTGGAGAATTGACCGTGACATATATCGATGTATGGGAGAACATGTTTTTCAACTACAATGTTAAGTTTGTTTTTGGGATAAATTCATTCCAACTACGTAACCCTTCATTGTGTGTGGTCCAACACGCACTCGGCCAGTTTTTTGTACTGTAATGCAACTCTGTGACGCCTCTAGTATTCCCACAGGCGGCAGTCGCAGGTCCTGACTGCCACTGAGTCATACCAAAACTGGGTTTTACTATTCGGAATATGCGAGAATTTAACAATCCTCTGGCTATTAAATTAGTTTATAGGGCTTTAGTGAGATGTAAACTAGAGTTAGCTTCAATTATTTGGAACCCCTCTGAAAGTACTTATGCCTTGCTTCTTGAGAAGGTCCAAAAAACATTCCTTAGATTTTTATTTAGGAAACTGTTCAGGTATTATCCATTCCTGTATCCCACAAAAATTTTGCTTGCGATGCCGAAGTTTAACTCTCCTGAAGTTAGGCGTAATTACTTTTTACTCATGTCCTGAGTTATTTACTGCGACCAACTTGGAGAAAAGGCCAGAAAGTTAAAAACAAGCACATTTATTTTAAAATCATTTCATTATTAGAAGCACAAAATGTTTTGAGAAACACATCTATGTCCACTTTTAAAATTCTGGTAAAAAAACACTTCCTCTCTCCTTACACGTAATATAGTTCCTTGCTCTTGTATTATTGTATGTGTATTATTGTATATATATTTATATAGATAAGTATATGCTTTATTAATGTATGTATTGCCTTCGATTCGATCAAGACATGGGCTGTACTGCAACGGTGCCAGTGCTGTCTCTTCAACGGTGCCAGATCGACTATCGGTTAATCGAGGTGCTTAAAAGTCTGTACCAAAACGCCACTATGTCAGTCCGACTCCAGGACCAGACCTCGAAACCTATGATACAGCAAGGTGTGAGACAGTGAGCCGTTATCTCTCCGAAACTATTTACCGCTGCACTTGAGGATGTCTTCAAGGTTCTGGACTGGATAGGCATCAACATCAATGGTGAGTACATCACTCATCTTCGGTTTGCCGACGATATAGTTGTCTGGCTGAAACTATGGAGGACCTCAGTAATATGCTTGATGACCTCAGTAGAACTTCCGAATGAGTGGGTCTTAAAACGAAAATAGACAAGACAAAGGTCATGTCAAATGCCCGTGTAAGACCCACTCTCATGAAGATCGAAGTCACTACACTCAAAGCTGCGGACGAGCATGTTCACCCAGGACAAGTTAGGTAGGTCCAACTTCGAGAAAGAGGTCAATCGTCGAATCCGACTCAGCTGGGCAGCGTTCGGGAAGCTACGCAATTTATTCTCGTCCCACATACCGCAGTGTCTCAAGACGAAGGTCTTTGACGAATGCGTGTTGCCAGTGATGACGTATGGCACTGAAACGTGGTCGCTCCAGTAGGCCTTATTATTATTAAAAGGCTAAAATTCACCGAAAGGGCATGGCGAGGGCTATGCTTTTTTTTTTGAGGGTTGGAAATCAAATAACTTCTCCCGCTCTGGGCGGAGCGGGAGGGTGTGTCAGACTCTTACTGACTAAAACCCACCCGTATTCCTTCCTGTTGCCTGTGTTGCGGGGACCTCGGTGACCCATAAGTACCTTCCCGCGACCCCGGCAGGCATCGGCCCTAGTGGACCCCTACCTTTGTGCTGACGAAATCTCTTTGAAGCGTGCGTGGAATACAACGCGCCGTCGACCCGGGCCTGGTCCTTACCGGACGGTGAGCTACCCATTGCTCACCGTCCGCAAGCCCGCGCCTACGGTGGCCGGAAATCCGCCCGGGATTCCCGACGCCCAAGGCGTCTCCTGCGGCGGCTAGGGGCAAGAGGGCGCGAAACATGCCTTTCCCTCAACCGTCCCGCCTCCTCCTTCGCGAGCATTACTGCTTCGCAGAAGGAGGTGACGGATGGCGAGGGCTATGCTTGGAGTTTCCCTACGTGGTCGAATCAGAAATGAAGAGATCCGCAGGCGAACCAAGATAACCGACATAGCCCGAAGAATTGCCAAACGTAAGTGGCAATAGGCAGGGCACATTGCTCGCAGAACAGATGGCCGATGGGGCCGAAAGGTTCTGGAGGCGACCGCGTACTGGAAGTCGTAGCGTTGGAAGACCGCATGAATCCGCTGGACGCGGGAAGCTCAGAACCTGTTGAAGTACAAGTACACTGACTACCTGCAGTATTATCTCTCCTTCTCCCTTTAATCCATCTAAAGGTTGTCAGTAAAATATCGCTTACGCCGATAAAACTGCCCATTGTGTCACTCCTTTTAAAATTTCAACATTTATATCTGTAATTTTTATGGTCACAATAATGAAGAGTGTTCTATTATATCATGAAAGATCAATATGTTTTTGGAGGAGCAATTAAATATTTCTCATTCTAATGTAATTGACACAGTTCCTAAGTTAACCAGCGTGTTCCTCCTCGTTCCTTCAAACTATACCAAACTAGTTAAAAGTTTCCTAAGTCTGTAGCTAGAGTCGTCGAACTAGCCTCGCTTTATCTTTTAGCTGCTCGTTAGGTTCGCGCGGGAAATTTTCAAACAATTCTACTAGCTTTACATTTGTGTTTTCTTGTATCATTACGCCTCACAATTATCGGTATAGGCAGAAGGAAATCTTAGGCAATATTTGGTCCCATTGTTAATGCCTTTTGTCATAGTGACAAGGAATGAGAGTAAAAATTATTCTGGTAGTAAATGCAAATATCATCAATCAAATCAAATCAAATCATTTTATTTGCATAATATGGGTTTTTCAGGAGATGTTACATTGTTTGTTGTTTCACCATACTCAGCCTATATATAAGCATGCAAAATTTGGTTAATCTTACACTTATGTTAAAGTTCTTCAATTGCATTAGATTAGTCATAAGATTAAAATTAAATTAAAATGAATTTAGATTATTAGGTATACATATTTAAAATACAATGATGGTGAGTTTTACATTACATTACATTTACATTTATCCTTTACATTTGTCTGTCTTTATCATTCATAAATTCGCTTAAAGTATAATATGCTTTATCTATGAGAAAACAGTGTAGTTTCTTCTTGAATATACCTGATTGATATTTCGGATGTTTAGGGGTATATTGTTATAAATTTTTGGTCCCATACAAACAAAACTTTTGTATAAGAGCGCTGTTTTGGAATGTAGAACGCACAGCTGGTCTGCATGACGACGCCTTGTACGGTACTCAAATAATTCTGGGTGTGATTTAATAAATGCTGCAGTTTCATATATATAGATACAGGGCAGAGTCAGTATTTTTAGTTTTCTAAAATAAGGTTTGCATGAATCAGTTTGTATTAAGTTGCATATAGCCCTAATGCATCTCTTTTGCGCTCTAAACGCACGTTCCAATTCAGTGGAGTTTCCCCAAAAAATAACTCCATATCTGAGAGTAGACGATACATAACCATGGTACGCTGTCATCACAGTTGTTATATCAACGATTTTTCTGAGATTACGCAGCGCAAAGGAATATCTATTTAGTTTATTACATAAGAACTCTATTTGCTGTTTCCATGTCATTTTGTTGTCTAGATATAGTCCTAGAAACTCAGTTGATTCTATTACTTCTATTGATTGGTTATCATAATTTATGTTTAAATTTTCTAGCGGAAGTCTTTGTCTAAAGTTTATAGCTTTAGTTTTACTGACATTAATTTTTAAATTGTTTCTTGTTAGCCAGTCAATAACATTTTTTAAAGTCAAATTTATTTTGTCATTAATGTCATCCTTATTATAAGCGTCAAAAAGGATAGTACTGTCGTCAGCAAAAAGAGTCATAGGATTGTTAATAACAGTTGGAAAGTCATTAATATATATTAGGAACATAGGTGCTCCAAGCACACTGCCCTGTGGCACGCCATATTTAACATATCTCATGTCCGATTTGTATGTTGTCAAGGTTTTTGTTTTAGGACAGATTTTGGCTATCTCAGTTAGTTGTATTCTGTCAGTTAAATATGATTTAAGTAGTTTATGTACATTACCCCTAAGGCCAGTTGCATATAGTTTGTCCAAAAGAATTTCAATTTTTACGCGGTCAAAGGCTTTTGTCATGTCCATGAACAGGGCAACCGTTGGAGATCGCTTATCCATATTTATTAGTACCCGATTACAAAATTGATATATTGCTAAGTTAATTGATTTATTTTTTCTGAAACCTATTTGTTCTTTGGCAAAAAGATTATTATTCTCAAGGTAGTTGCATACGCGGTTATAGATAGCTCTTTCAAAAATCTTAGAAAAAATAGATAGCAATGCAATTGGGCGATAGTTGTTCATATTATCTTTCTCTCCTTTTTTATGTATGGGTTTAATTATTGCAGTTTTAAGTAACTTTGGAAATATACCTGTTTGAATAGATAAGTTTATTAGATGTGATAGTACGGGTGAGATTATATGAGCAACTCTTTTTATAATATTAGTATTAAATCCGTCGTACCCTACACTCGAGGTATTTTTTAATGAGAGGATGATCTTGTTTATTTCATTAGGGTCAGTAGGTGACATAAACATTGAGTTGTTGACGGATGGAAGGCATTTATGTGCAGGTGTGGAATCTTCAGGTTGTATCTGATCAATGAAGTAATTATTAAATTGCGTTGCTATATTAATTGGGTCATAAATTAGAGTGTCATTAATTTTAATATTATGAATATATTCTCGAGGTTGGTTGTATTTATTTTTATTTATTATTTTCCAGGCTGTTTTAGATTTATTGTTAGAGGTTTTAATGTCATATGTATTTTGAGCTTTTTGTGTTAGCTTTATAATGGTTTTTACTTTTTTGGCATATTGCTTAAATATTAATTTATTATCAAGTGACCGTTTTTTCCTATAATTCCATAATAGAGCTCTTTTACGTATACAGCAGGTTTTAATGCCTTTCGAGATCCATTTTGGCTTTTTGGTTTTTGACATCTTAATTTTTTTGAGGGGGTAGGATGAATTGTAAAGTAGAGTAAGGTTTCTGTGGAATTCCTTGTACCCCTCATTTACATCATTAGAGTCATAGACTTCCTTAAAACTTAGTTGGCTTAAGTTCTCAATAAATTTTTTGATGTTGTCTTCCGAGTAGTCACGTTTAAGCTCATACCAATGATCAATATCGTATACTCTCTCTACTGGATATTGCAAAATTTGGGCTGTGTGGTCAGATAAAGCTAGTTCCACGACATGTGTTTTGCATCCTTGGATATTGTGTAAAATGTTATCTATGCAAGATTGGCTAGCAAGTCTGGTAGGTTGCTGAATTGCAAGCTGTATATTATTACTTGCACATATTTCTTTGAATTTAGAAGATTGACTCGATTTCTTTAGCAGGTCTATATTGAAGTCACCACATATTACAAGGCTCTTATTTTTCGAGATTTTAATAATCATACATAATCGATCAAAAAATATATTGTAATTATTACCATTTGGAACTCTGTATACACACAATAATTGTTTTATATTTTACAAGCTCAATTGCACAACATTCTATTACATGACTAATGGACAAATTAAGAATCTCAGGAACTTCTTTCCATTCATGCTTATTTTTAAGGAGAATACATGACCCACCCCTTTTGGAGTCATTTCTACTGAAAGTAGTTGCTAATGAGTAGTTCGGAACTGTTAGATAACGTTCATAACCTGACATGATAAAGTGTTCTGATACACAGATGACGTCAATATTCAATTCACATTTTAATAATTGCTCCAAACTAACAGAAAGTGCATCAGATTTATTTAAAAGGCCTGCTATATTTTGGTGTAGTATATTTATATAATTATTCGAGAAAAAACTTGTTGCTTGAAAAACATATGTTGTTTGGTAGATGTTGTGGTTGTAAGTATGTTAACATATCATTTGTTGTGTTTAAACTAAATATTTTCATTACTAAGTCTTGTAAGTCTGATAGAACTACCTCCATGCCATAATAGTTAATTGCTCCAGTAAGCTTATTGTACATATCATAGTCATAAGAAAGATTAAAATTAGAGTCTAATACATATGCGTAGTTAAGCGTCTGGGCGTCCATAAACATAAGGTTATTAAAAGTTTCAACACGACAGTTATACAGAGTATTACTATAGTTTGATTGTTTTGTGTGGTCATAGTTATTGAATTTAAATTTGTATGTAGGTAGGCAAATAATAATATTAGTATGGGTTAGTCCCATTA
This sequence comes from Atethmia centrago, assembly GCA_905333075.3. Taxonomy (NCBI): domain Eukaryota; kingdom Metazoa; phylum Arthropoda; class Insecta; order Lepidoptera; family Noctuidae; genus Atethmia; species Atethmia centrago. Next base: position 1,640,375 of record HG995388.1, read on the forward strand.
ATTTTTCACGTATATACATTACTAGTTCTACATAGTTTTGTGTTGCTCTAAAATCTTCCTCGCCAATGTAAACAATACAGTAGTCCATATGTGTAAAGTTTTGAACTTTTGCATCAATTTTGTCCAAAATATGCTTTACTCCACATTTGGGTTTACGATAGTGGTCAATCATCATCATTTCAGCCGAAAGACGTCCACTGCTGGACATAGGCGTCCCCGAAATATGCTCAGGCAAAAGGTAAACTTTTGGAAGATAATTACGAACAATTACACCTTTGCCTAACCTTTTGAGCTATAGGTACAGACGTTATTACCACGCTTTTAGCTTGACCTGTATCTATCTATGTAACGTCGAAAATGTATGAAAAGTCGCAATCAATACTAAACCAAAATTTAATGAATGGGCCACTGCTGGTATTAGAAAAAGCAGAGATATTTTATATAATTTGTACTACGAGAAATCATTGACTTCTGATCACGCCCTTCATAATTTCGAACACTAAAACAATAAAATAAAAGCTGTGTGGCAGGTAATTAACAAAGAAACTGAAAACACAAAACAGCGAGATCAAAATGAGTTGTCTTTAAAAATTAATAATGAAACCATTACAGATAAGTTAAAAGTTGCTGAGACACTAGAAAATTTCTTTACCAACATCCCAATAGAGGTTCCGAAATCTCTTCCCTCATCACCTATTTTAGCTGAATCTCTTCTCAAACAACACTTCTCTAAGGACATTCCAAGTTTTGAATTCAAGCCCATTTCTATTGTCACTATTAAGAGGGCATTCAAAAGTCTTAACATAGAGAAAACTGAAGACTTATGGGAGATTTCCATTAAGGTTCTTGGAGATATCATTGACACAATATCCCCTGTCCTAACAGGCATATTTAATCAATGTTTAGACAGCGGTACGTTTCCTGATTTAATGAAACATAGTAAAGTAGTACCAATTTTCAAATCGGGTAGTAAGAGTGATCCCTCTAATTATAGACCTATATCTGTGCTACCAGCATTGAGCAAAATATATGAAAAAATCATGCTAGACCAGATGCTGTCACATTTCAATTCTAACGGGATTTTACATAGTCGCCAGTTTGCTTTCACGAAAGGTAGGTCGACGACTGACGCAAGAGTAAAACTCATCAGTCACATTTTGGAATCCTGGGAGAAATCCCAGGATGCCATTGGCATTTTCTGTGACCTCTCAAAAGCGTTTATATACCACAATACACTGACCTGTAAATTACACCACTACGGAATTCGTGGACAAGCTGCTGATCTTGTTCTGTCCTATCTATCAAACAGACAGCAAAAAGTAAACGTTAACGGGGCGACGTCCTCGGGGTCTCTAGTAAAGATGGGCGTGCCCCAAGTTTCAATTCTTGGCCCTTTCCTATTTCTAGTTTATATTAATGATCTTCCTTACATGATGGCAAACTTATCGGATATAATTCTATTCGCTGACGACACTTCTCTCATTTTTAAAATAGATAGAAAAAATCCGGATGTCTTACACGTCAACGAAAGTCTGGATATTCTTTCGAAATGGTTCGCAGCTAATAATCTCTTACTTAATGCGAACAAAACAAAATGTATTAAGTTCTCACTACCAAATGTACCCCAAGTGGCTCTAAATTTAAAACTTGATGGTAAGAGACTAGATGCTATTACGGAAACGATATTTCTAGGAATTACACTAGATTCAAAATTGCAATGGGGAGCCCACATTAGAGCTCTTTCAGGTAGATTAATTTCAGCTGCATATGCAGTGAGATTAATTAGACAGTTGACTGATATAACCACAGCTAGGTTAATATACTTTGCTTATTTCCACAGTATGATGTCTTATGGCGTTCTGCTGTGGGGATCGGCAGCTGGTGTAGATTCAATTTTTATCTTACAAAAGAGGGCAATCCGCGCAGTCTATAGAACCCATTCTATAGAGTGCGCGGATTGCCCTCTTTGAGTCTACCCTCGTGAGTCCCTTAGAAACAAATTCAAAGAAATTAATGTACTAACTCTGCCTTCTCTTTATATCTAAGAAAGTATTTTGTATGTTCGCAAAAACGTATGTCTTTTCAAAACAAGGAGTGATTTCCATAATATAAATACACGTAGTAAACATGAAATTGTGATACCCAAATTTAGATTAACAAAAACAAGCAAATCATTTGTTATCAACAGTATCCGCTTCTATAACAAGTTGCCAAAGTCAGTTACAGAACTTAGCGATGGAAAGTTCAAAACCCACATCGAACGTGTCCTTATCAAAAACGTATATTACAAGATTAATGACTACGTTGAAGACAAGGAAGTTTGGCAATAATTCCTTCTGCACATGTGGGTTCCCTGATACATCAGAAACGGCATAACTATGGAAATGTCTATTAACTGCTCCCAAATTACGATGTTCATTATTATTTTTTAGACATACATTTTTGACATTATATTTACACTATTTTATATATACCTACAATTTATATTTCAGACTTAGTATTATTCATATTATTTTACATGGATTCTTGTGTACGTTGTGAATGTGAGAACGTTGTAGGCTTAATAGACTAGATCTTTTGTAGTCCGTTTTCTTTTCTTTTTTTTTGTTAAGTACTTCTCGACAGGCCTACATTCTCCCATACCTAATTTGTGTAATTTGAAAACATTGTAAAAGCCAATTATTTTTAAAAGAGTAACCGTGGAGTTTCTTGCCGGCTCTTCTCCATAGGAAACGACCAATTGGAACCGTGCATCTACCTTCGACGTTTCATAAGTGCCCATGTAGGTTTATGTGAAATAAAAATATTTTGATTTTGATTGATTTTGATTTTGAACGGAATCTGTCAACGTAATTTTCACCAACTTCAAGATTAACTTGAAAATTTTCACACGTGTCAAGGACCGGTGACAATACAAAAATTTTGCCTTATAACCTCACCAGGATCACCAGGTTAATAAAAAAAAAATATTTTACAGGTTGAGCCCATACTACTCTAATTAAATTAATGTATATGTAGTTTGAATGTCAATACTATAATTGGGTATCTTGGATCTGATCTGATGATGGAGCCAGGAGATGGATAGTGGAACTCTTTAGTGGCTACTAGCAAACCCCTTGAGTTTGTGCTCATATGATTCGTTTTAACGAGTCCAATAGATTGGGCTGGGTGACTAAGGGCTGATAATGGGACCAGGAAGTGGATAGTGGAACTCTTCAGTAAAGATTTCGGGTTTCAGATCAAATGATTTGTTTCGATGAGTGCAACCGGTCAAGTTATAACTTCGTTAGCTTTAGACTTATTAACTAAATGAAGAAGACACATACTAGACTAGAAAGTAATAAATAAAATATATGTAGTTTAAAAAATAACTAAATAACAAGCTTTTATCACGCACAAAATATAACCAAAAAGCGTGTTAGAGTGCTTTTTGATTGTGTTTATATTTTCTTTAATAACTTTAAAATTCATTATTTTAAAATAATAAAAATATATATTTGAAATCCTCATAACAAGTCCTTTCATTTGATATATCACACGGTACAGTTTGCAAAATATTTTTTTTAATATTCTAATTTTCCCTCAAAAGTTTAACCCCATATTCAAAATTATTTTATAACTTAATCGGCCCAGTAGAATCGGAGCAAAATGTTAGTGACAGACGGACAAAAACAAGGGTGAGCCTATAAGGGTTCCGTTTTTTTTCTGTTTGAGGTACGGAACCTTAACATCAGCAGTAAAGTTGATTAGTGGCAAATCTACTATTTATATGTGGTATTGTAGAAGTACAAAAGTGGCTCCTTAATCAAAAAGGCTTTAAAATACATATTTATTTTAGCTTGCTCCATCTGAAATTAGCCTGTATGTAGAACAATTTCCTGGAAAAACCCCTACTATATTGTAGGCAGTAATTTTCAATTTAACTGCGCGCGGCAGACAAAGCTACGCGTGGACAACGCTTTGTTCCTTAAGTTATGTCAAGCGTCATAAAAGTGTAATCTAAAGGATAGACTAATAAACTGGTTTTCATTTTTTAAGAGTCGAATTTACCTTTAAAGATATTTGTAATTGAAAAATAAGAAAAGTAAAAACAAAACGGACATGTTTTTAAAACTTAATGCAAGATAAATGGTTTATTCAAAGATATACTTAATGCCTAACGCTTAGTTTCACATAGAACATACATGCAACATTCTAAATTGAGTGTAAATCATAATTAAAACTCTGTTATTCTAACTATATCTTCTCTTCGAGGCTGAAAAATTACAATAAACAACTGACCAAACACGTAGTAATTAAGTTGTAAAAACCAAACATACTTCAAACATTAACTAGTGACCCACCCTGCCATGCACAGGTAAAAACATCGAGATTTCTATGCTTTATTTAAGTACTAGCTGCACCCCGCAGTTACCCACATACGCTTCGATCCCGTGGGAATATCGGGATAAAAAATATTGTATGACCTAATCCAGGTTGTGATCTACCCATGTGTTAAATTTCATCCAAATCCATTTAGCCGTTTTAGCGTGAAAGAACCAACAAATAATCAAACAAACTCACTTTCGCATTTATAATATTATAAGTAAGGGTTATTCACATAAACTTTCCGGGAGAAATTCTGGGTTTTGATAAAATTTTCCAAATGATGTAATGTGTTTTCTAATCAGATTAGAAAAACTAAGGAAACACTCACAGGCGAGAAAAGAGCTTTATACATTTAGTCGTATACTCATAGTCAAATAAATGAATATCGTATACTAAATGTTAAAGTAAAATAAAATAAAGTTATAATAATGTAAAAACATTAAATTGTAATCGTGATTGTAACCTTGATTGTAAGCCTACGGAAGGCCGGGAATGCGCTACGGCGTAGCAGCGTAGTGGCGTTGCTACGAGCCTACGAGGCTACGAAGCTACGAATTGTGATTTTTCTGAATTACTATTTCCATGGCTACAGGTAATATGAAATTTGATAGCAGACTTTTATTACTATATTATAGATTACATCTATCTAAAGGTACCTTACAAAAAAAACTATTTTGTGTCTGCGTGTGTGACCGCGTTGTTCCTCTAAACTTCGCAACTTTTTTGACGCGGATTTCACGATCATTTAGAAAATGTATTCCGGAAGGTTTATATGTATATTAGATTAATATTAAATAAATGATAAATAAAGTAGTTTATATGTATATATATATGTAACTGGTGACCGAAAACCTGGCGGCTTTCTCGCGCAACGCATCAGCATTACAATTCAGCGAGGAAATGCCGCCAGCATCCTCGGTACAATGCCTCGACGGCCTCTTTTAGGCTTAACTTAGTTTAATTTAATTTAGTTAATATTAATAAAACCATCTTGTAATTTGGTTATGCAAATAAATCCAGAAAGTGTAATGTTTATTAGATTAATATTAAAATAAAGAGATCTCGATGTTTTTTCAAGTCATAAAAACCGTGCGAAGCAGGTCCGCGTCGCTAGTATTGCTTAAACACGCAAAAAGATTAAGGTTGCGGGGGTGATTCATCATCCAATTAAAAATGCAACCTATAAAAACCATATAATATCATTTATAAAAGTGACCTCATGGACATTCTCTAAACACTAACATAAATTCAGTAGAGTATTACATCATAATTTACAGTCACATGTAAAATACTTCAACCCGGAACAAGTTTTTATAGACCATATAAATTAGTTTTAACGTACGGTAATGAAACATGCGATCACACGCAAAATATTCCACAATACCAAAGTTAATAAAAGTGCTTTAAAAATACGCAAAATTAATTCGTTCCTCAAATTATATACCAGTAGGTTAAATACCTAGATGTAACAATAAAAAAAGTCTTATTAATGAAAAACTAAAGACACTTAATGCTAAACCTATTTAAAACATCATTCTGTCTCTGATGTCATCTTCAAACTATTGACAGAAATGGAACGATGTTTTTAATTCGTTGGTTTTTCAAATCAAATTAACCCAAAAGACATCCAATCAAACTACTAGAATCAGCACTTTTCAAACATCACGAGCGTTTTAAATGGCGTACAAATTATAAAAGAACAAAAACAATGAAAATTTAAAAATCTCAGCCAAATTGTCCTCCAGTAACAAACGCTTTTAAACTCAACAAAGAATAGATACTACACGACGCAAAATCAAAAACCTATCACAACTTGCGTTGCAAAACTGGACCTTCCGTAATCCACATACAGCTCACCCCTTCAAAATATTACGGTAATTATTACAACACATCGAACGATGCAACAAACCCATCACAGGTCAGTACACCTGCTTATTACCACGAATGAACCCTTTCCAGGAAAGCTATATAAGGAAAATTATAGCAACGGGCATTTCCCAGCAACGAATCATTTATTAATAAGATTTGCTGTGGACAGTTGGTGTTTTGATTGAAGAAAAATAGGGTTTATTATCTGAAATTGTTGTTACAAAATTGAGGATGTGTTGATCATTTTGTAAAAGAAATGATCGTCATTTTTTTTGGCAACCGTACTCAATCTCTGACAGATTACATTGCTGTCATCACCGTAATAATACGTAATAAAAATGTTGTAATGTAATGTTGACACAATCATAAATCCTCGCGAATTTCTACCCAATTTCCAACGTTTCCCCAGTACAAGCTCGTTCGTTATTCCCTCACGGAACCCAGTTACGTTAGGGGCCGCGGTTCCCGGGTTTCGATCGATTCACCCGGGGTAGATCTGGTTTTTTCGGACACTATACCAACGGGAGGGTGAACGAACCCAGTTATGTAAGGCGGGTCGATAGCGGGCGTCATGCGCGGAGCACTCGCCGCTACCCCTCAATACCGTTCGCGCGCGCTGCCCCGACGGACGTGCACTTTATTTTTATCGCGTTTTTTCGTTCCTCTTTCGTTCTTTCCGTTTATGATTTAAGCTGCCACCATGTCGAAAGGCGATGGTGAACAGCAAAACGGTGGTGGCGAGGAGTCCAAGACTAACCTGATCATCAACTACCTGCCCCAGTCCATGACGCAGGAGGAGATACGGAGCCTGTTCTCCAGTATCGGTGAGGTGGAGTCGTGCAAGCTGATCCGGAACAAGGGCGCGGCCTTCCCCGACGCGCTCAACCACGCGCTTCACGGTGGCGGCCAGAGCCTCGGCTACGCGTTCGTCAACTACCACCGACCCGAGGATGCGGAAAAGGCCATCGCCACTCTCAATGGCCTACGCCTCCAAAACAAGACGATCAAAGTCTCATACGCGCGGCCTAGCAGCGAAGCTATCAAAGGTGCGAACCTATACGTCTCCGGACTACCCAAAACTATGACACAAGCTGAACTAGAGCGACTGTTCAGCCCGTATGGCAGGATCATTACGTCGCGGATTCTGTGCGAGAACTCCGGTGGGAGGCCGTTCACCGGCGGCGAGCAAGGGCTGTCCAAGGGCGTCGGATTCATTCGCTTTGACCAACGCGTTGAGGCGGAGCGAGCGATCCAGGAGTTGAACGGGACGGTGCCTAAGGGAGCTACGGAGCCGATAACTGTGAAGTTTGCAAACAACCCGAGCAACAACGGCAAGGCGCTGGCGCCGCTGGCCGCGTACCTGCCAGCCGCGCTGCGCTTCCCGGCGCCTCTCGGCAGATTCAGCTCAGGCAAGTCTCTCCTAGCGATCAATAAAGGTCTGCAGCGCTACAGCCCGCTGGCGGGTGAGCTGCTCGGCGGCGTCCTGCCCGGTGCCGTCGGCTCTGAGTGGTGCATCTTCGTGTACAACCTGGCACCCGAGACTGAGGAGAACGTCCTGTGGCAACTATTCGGCCCGTTCGGAGCCGTGCAGAGTGTGAAGGTCATCCGCGACCTGCAGACCAACAAGTGCAAGGGCTACGGGTTCATCACCATGACCAACTACGACGAGGCCGTCGTCGCCATCCAGTCGCTCAACGGATACACTCTCGGCAACCGAGTGCTGCAGGTCAGCTTCAAGACTAATAAGATCAAGACCATCTAAGGGCATCGCCCCAGATTCGGCCTAGCCGGACGCTAGGACGGCACAGCAGGACGCACCCATACATACATATACATTCTCACACACGGCAGTCGCTACAACAGAGTCGTACCCGCACCGCACCAGTGCCGTGCGGACGACACCGCGACGTGGACACAGGCTTGTCACCTTTCAGTGAAAATTTAGTATTTTGTCGTGTTATATACTTATATGTAAAATATTACGTTTTCACCGTGTATATGCAAAAGTGATGGACTTCAAACTTTTACGGTGACGTATACAATGCCAAATACTTGATAAGCATGAGTCTAATGTAACAATAGACGTAGGTGACATTCCTAAATATTGGAGCTGACTAATAGACTGTCTTCCCGAGGCCCGCCCTCTTGTCAGGGTTGCCGGGCGGGCGTTTTTATAATTGTAAAACTAGAGAAATGTTTTTGACTGTAATGTGTGGTAACCCTTTGTTCGGTGCCCGGTACAGTCGGCCGCAAAAACTGGGTTAAGTGTTGAGGAAATCAAAATGGCGCCGAGGTGGGGCCGCTTTGCGCAGGTCCGGATAAGATGGCGCTGAATGAAGGGTCACCAGCGCCACGCAATAATATAATAAGCACGCTCCACATGAGATGTGGAACATCTGGCCAGAACACCGAAACATACATATTGGTAATAGTCAATAACAAAATAATGATATTAAACTTCGCTTATGAACGGTTGTGGTTTAAATCGAGAAACTAGTTTTCGAATATAAAATAATCTTAGCAATAATAGCCTAAATGCTATGCTCCAATTTTTTATGCGATCATATCGTAATAATTACATTAACATACGTTTTTACGCGATAAGGCAAGTACAGACACACGACGTATTACGACAGACCGCCGCGAAGCTCCAGCACGGGACGGCGCCGGCCGCTCGACAGGCCACTAATCGAAGTAAAATAGTGTTATATTGTTAAAGATTGGAAAGAAAAAATATATATTATCTATACGTATATTTTAATCATATATTAAAATTAAGGATAAAAAAAACTAATCAAAAACTGTGATAGGTTTTGATAAAATTTTAAAGATCAAAGAGCGAGTGGAAGGAACTGTACGAGGCCAGGAGGCCTGGCAGTAGTTAGTATTAGAAAAAATTTTGAGATACATTTTCGATTGTGGTATTACGCTTAACACGACGGGCGATGCCGAGTCGTTCGGAGTTGACGGATGTACTAAGTTCGCGGAGAGTCGGAGACGGGCGAAAATCGATCGAGCCATTTCTGGGGAGCGCGCACAGGCGAGCGGGGCGTGGGGTCGCGGGCCCGGGTCCGCGGGGGCGGGGGGATGACGCGACCACAACCCATCCCCCCCACCCCCAGCCACCACTCGCAGCGAGGAGGAGTCCGTTCGCGGAACAATGGTGCATACTCTAGTCTAACGATATCGTTCCAAAAATATAATTAAATCGATGTCTAAACATATGATCGGTACCTGCTATAATAATAATGTATGGATGCGGCCCTGCGTCTATTCGACCTAGGCTTTAATTGTCTTAGTCTAAATCGAAATTTGTAAATAGAAAAAAAAAGTTGTTTAATTTAAATAATAATTGAATAACAAATCTGTAACGCCGCGTCTCAACACGTCACACTAGGATCTATAAATCATAAACTTTACCCGACAAAGACCTACTATGAAACATCGAACTTGAATAGATATTTTAAATATCGTGCCGTCCTAACGACCCTACGATTTTTGTAAAAAAAAATATATACTTAATATTATGTAAAAAAACAGTTTTGTAACATTTCAAATATTAAAATAAATAGGTATCTACTCATTACATACCAAAAGATGGAGATAAAAATTTACAAGTATTTATATATTTATTATAAATGTAAAACGTGCAATAACTAATAGCCAGTAATTAAATAAAAAAATATTATTAATAAAGTCAAAAATGACTCGAAGAGGCGTTGATTGACATAGTATCAACATGTATTGTGAGGTTCAAGCCACCTTGTTTACTATTTATTGTAAACTATTTGTTTATCCGCACTCAGAACGCGCGAATCGATTCACAATTTTTTTTTTCATTATTTTAATAATATAAAATCTACAAAAAAAATTGCTTCATTTCGATACAGCTTGATAATGCTTTGACATTAAATTTTTTAGTCTTAATACTTTTATTAGGAGTACTCTTATTAATTTATAGAAAAATCGTGAGTTACCTAACCTGCATTTCTAACCGTCACTTCACCTGTCATCAATGAGAGCTGTCAATTCGAAGTGACGTTTTCAAATGCCGATTATGTTTGATTTAATTTTAACGGTTAGTTAGAAGAAATGAGTATTTGTATGGTCGGCGTGTGAAGCACAAGATTTGCTAACTACTTATTATCTGTACTATGTAGTTGTCTCTTAGGTTTAAATAGTTGTTGTGTTTTGTGTTGTTTTCATTCAGCATAAAAATTTCAACTATTCTAGTCATATTATTCCGAAAGGAATCATTATTAAATTATAATAAAAAAATATTTGATATTTTGAATAGTTGAAGTTAATGATCAATGTTGATAATAATAATCTTACGATAACGATAATTTTGTCATAAATTTTTTCATCTTAGATTAATTGTCATTAATTTAGTGTATGTGCAATTAATTGTATTTTATGTGTAAACTTAGTGTGCATTTAACTTATTTAATGTATAATTTTTAATTATTATATTCCTAAATATTAGTTTTTATCGATGTCGATATATCGTCGAATAGTCTCGTCTCTAGTCATGAATGGTACAGGTGAACACAAAAGTGTTAGTCACCAGTTTATTTATTAACGTCGATAAAAATTGATGTTTTTTCGAGAATTCGATAAGGTAAACCTAAAATGATTTATTTATTAGGGAAATATATCGGGCAATTAATCTAGGTCGGGAGCTTGGATGTGCTAACTTTGTTTGGTAAGAAATGTCATCATTCTGTTAAAACACAATTTTACGAGTCCTTCTTAAAGTTTTTTTCTCAAATATTTGCGTAAAGTAAAGCTTAATACGTCGTATTGAATCGAAACATAAAACACCAAAGTATTTTACTGAAATTTCATCGACTTTTTAGATAATAAATAAGAAATAATGAGATTGCAGAATGAAAAAAAAGCAAAAATGATATTTTGGAGTGAAATTGTTCGTTAGGAGTTCGGTTAGATGTTACGTGACCAGTTAGTAGAATGTTTTGTGCGCCCCTCTTCTTTCGGTAATAATTATAAAAAATAATAATAATTAATAATAGTGCTCAATAGCATAGAGGGCAATGCCCGTAGTACGTAACGCGGAAAGCAATAAAAATTATTGTGAATTTTATAAACAGAACACACGGGTAATAACTACACCATAATTAACTTAATATTTTTGTATGTATTTTAAAATATACTGTAATTCATATCTTCATAGATGTAAGCGGCAGACTCGCAAAACGTTCTACTAATTCAGTATGGTTGATGTTTTAATTGCTATTCGAATAATAAAATGAAATTTTGGTCACGGGTCCTGTGATATAAATATGAAAAAAATAAAACCTTGCTAGGTATCGCTAGAGCAATCCAAAAAAACCTGTTTTAAGAAAAATCTCACGGACCGGAGTACAATAAAAGTAAAATGAAATTGACTGAATCAGAAGTATGACCATAATTATACATCAAACGCGTAGTAATTAAAACTCGAACCAACGAAGTTGTCTACAAAGCTATGGTAAATAGGTTGTGGATAAAAATGTCGATGCTAAGTAACTAACCCCACTAAGTGTCAAGGGATAATCTGATCAATAGCATAATGGCTACTTTTTGAAAGGTGTTTTGATGCATTTTTATGAAATTAAAAAATAATAATATTATTAAAAATATTAAAAAATCGTAATTAATTGGCAACACAGAAACAATACTCTAATACGCATAGGCTAATTGACAATGAGGCTGTGAAATTAGCAAAAATAAAGTTAAATGACACGTGACGATCGATCGTAATTTAATAAATAAAATATTATCGTAAGTTAAATCACAGAACAGAGAACTAATGGGAAGTTTATTTCACGCGCCACAAACTAGTCGGCACACATCATTTCCTACTCGTTTCCTATTGTGTCGATATTCACATTTTCCAAACGAAAGCATCAGCTTTGCCTAGCATGGATGGATTTCAACGTGCCATAATAACTTGTTACCAATTCTCTCCTGTGAATCATTGAACACCACTTTTAATGTAAGGAATGTGTGTATCTTAATGGTCTATCCCTTAAGGGATTTGAGCTTCAAGCAGCGTGAGCGAAAGCACTGACGCCGTTTGAGGCTACATACGGCAACAAAGTGTTTAATATAAAGATTGCGATAGTACATAAGATATAGGTTGCTAGCCCCTAGCCTGCATGCCTCTCTGTTCTGTGATTGGAATCATGCAATCACGCGTACAAAAACATATGAATGCCCATATTTAATAAGTAAATCAATTGAAATAATACTCCAAACTGCGTGAACTGTTTGACTGTCCAGTGTGAAATTATGATAGAAAATAGTGAGATGGGAATAAAAGCATATAGAGTTTTTCTATACAGCTTATCGTGTAGAATGGAATGGCCTTAAACTCGGACGCTAGCACAAATAATTATCACTGTGGCCGAGGTGTACGCGATTCCGATAGTTAGGTCACAAATGAAGAAATGATCTTCCATAGTAAATAAATACGTAAGTTTTATATTTCTGCACGTAAAAATATTTCAGTGTAAACACCTAACTGTGTCCCGATATTCGACGCGCCAAACGATATGCTCAATTTAATAATGACCGCCGCGTCGAGTGTTGTGCCACAGCTTCCAAATCGATAACTCAGCATAACGATTGAAATATTTTTTACGTCGTAGAAAACTCGAGACATCGACTAAATGTGTTACTATTACTTCATAAATGTCAAAATTGCTAGTGAGAGTACAGAACGCAATGCACAACACCTAATGATACTTGTATGCTGCTACAGCTGTATTGTTATAAAATTATTAATAAAATTTAATACTACATTTGCTCACCTTGTACTTCCTTGTATTTTGGATCTGTTTCTCTAGTAGTATAGCTTAATAGTTTAATGTGTATCGATAATTTTATAAATACAGCTAACTCTAGCAGCTTATTGCTTCCCTATAACGCATGATCATCGTCACAAATGTTCCGAGCACATAGTGTTGTACGGTTTGTTTCGAATAAAATTCCTTTCAACTAAACTAATTGACGATTCTGATTAAAATAGCCCTATGTGTTTTTATCCCTGAATAATCGTTATAGACAGTGAAAACCTGAGCAAGAGGTAAATCGACCTGACGTATGATAAAAAGCTTTATTTACAAACATATTAGAATGAAAGTAGCTTGACAATACGCCGTCGGGTAAAAAAACAGATTGCAATAAATATGTAAATAATCATCAAAGGATCGGTCCTGCTTCGGGTAAGCGAATTATGAATAAAAAAATATTAATAACCCATAGTTTCGAATTTAAAATAAAAAGTAATATCATGTAATATCAATTTCACTGTCTATTTATTAGTATTCGTTTTCGGTGTTGATTCCTCTTAAACTGCATGATCACAGTTGGTTCCCATTTCGTATTGATCAGTAGAATTTGCTGTCGTATTATTGGTACATTTCATATTTCAGTGTAGCTAGTTTAATTTTATCGTGATCACTATCGATAAACTTTATTCCCATTAGCAATAGTGTCACATCACTATCTTTTGCAATAATTTCGACGCGATGGGAACGAACTCGGTGTCATACAGAGTAGATTGTGATACTCCTAGTGCATACTGATAGTCAATACTCATAAACCCATAACAATAGATCAGGAAAGTGTTAACACTTCTCCTGATCTCTTTCGTGTGAATTTTCTAATGTGTAAAATCAATCCGACTTCCCACAGACTCAATAAGGCTAGGAAATAATTTAGAAAAAAATGCATCGTAAGATAAGAATCTCAAAAAATAAAGTATTGAATAAGTATTTTACCAACTTCAAAGTTAAGGTGTACTAGACAATGAAAGCAATGATATTTATAATAATTAAAAAAAAATGAGATTATGAATAATTCGGTCAGCCATTTTCCTTGTTCTCGCTGACATCACTTTGATACAAATACGTATTTTATAAAAGTAATAAAATGCAAAAAAAAGTTTAAAAAAAACACTTAAGATCTTCCGGTATTAACATTTAAAAATCAATGTTAAAAATTTCATTTTCGTCTTTTTATGAATTATTATAAAATTAAGAAGGTAGATGTCTATATGTGTTGGTGGTATTAACCGATTTAGTTGATATTGTACCTAAAAATTAGGTATTTCTATAATAATTATTGTGTCGGTTTAATAAATTACCTCTACCTTATAGCTTTTGTGAGAAATTATAATTTGCACAAGAATAGGCGACTAAGGTAAACACTAAAACTGGAACTACTTATTTATTCTAAATTCCAACTATACTTGTCTTTAGTTGGAAAGTAGAAAGGCGACTTTTCAAAGACTTAGCTTTGCGTCTGAAATTACCATCAAATTACCATCGATATTGCACTCATTACCCATAGACGCATCGCCACGTCTCTGACAGTCGAACAAGTTTAAAAATGTATGAAAATGTCAAAACAATTGCTATAATATTTTGACAGCTAATATGTTTTGTGTCCATAACAGTTTTAGTGTCGCTCTTAGTCATAAATGTTGTTTCCGATAATTTATAAGATCATTTTAAGGATTTTGTGTAGAGTTCTCCAAATTCGCTAACTTTTTCCATAGAGAATGTAATCAACCGGAAAAAGCAAGCGTTTGCAAAGTTCTGCACGCCATCTTTATTTCGATAACGGATTAGAAAGATTTTGAATAAAAAAGATTACTCATTCCTAAAAGTAAGCATTAATAACCAATATATTTACGTCAGTAGATACTTGGCTGTTTTTACGTAATTCTTAATTAATATTTTCACGTAATTTATGTGTCTATAATTAATTAATTTATTGGAATTAATTATAATAAAAAAATATGGAAAAAATGTCACATTCTTCACTTTATACAATAGTTTTTACAATATGATATTTAATATCCTCAATGGTTGTAACTATACATTTCTTGTTCTAAATATATAAAAAACCCGAGATTGACTTTTTTTTAACCTGGCGCATGTATCCTTGCCCATAAGGTACGTTAAACTTGCAAAACAGTTATTGTTTAGTAGGTACCTACACACACGGAAAAAAAGGATCTCTTCAGCGAAGAATATTGATTTTCTCAGAAAAATTGTTTCAATCCAAGTAAATATTTTCTTAACGTAAGTAAATGTACTCAGTCCAAGAAAACCTGTTTACTCAAATTAAGAATAATAAATACTTGGTTTTTATTCTTGACTTAAGCAAATATTTTTGATTCAAGACTATAATAATCTTAATTAAAGAAAATATCTAGTTTTTATCTAGTTTTAGAAATAATATTCTTAAAATTAAACTTAATAATTTTTCATTTAAGTATAATGTCTTCGAAGAAGACAATAAAACTAAGACAAAAATTTACTTCATTGAAGAATATATTGTTTTCCCCATATATGAATCAATATTTGTCATGACCAAAAGGATATTGTCTTAATTTAAGACATCCTTTTTTTCCGTGCATAACAATACATCATTAATTAGCATCACACAAGCTACTTGTAATCTGCAGCATATATAGTAAAAAAAATAATCAGCTAGCCTTCTATGAACTGCCTAATTAGCTGACTATAGTTTTTTTTTGTATAATAAATGCGTATTATAATTAAAAGGAACACTGCTATTGCCATAAAAAATAATAATCGATCATAAAAAAATTGCTTCAACAAAAAGATAATGAAAGCACTTTTGACGTATTTTCTGTTACTTTGGTTATATTTTTAAATTACTGTTTACAAAACCTTTTGGTAATCTTAATTGCGAATTTTCACATTTTTACCGAACAATGAAAATTGAATAACACATAATTTCAAATGTGTAAACTCAGTGCGAACAAACTGAACCCGTCATTATACAAAACAAGGTTATTCTTGACCCAGGAACGTAGAATTTAGAACTTTATTCCAACTGAAATAAAGATTTTTATTTAAGATCGAAAACTTAGAAGAATTCAAAAATGGTTCCATGGTTTAAACCTTATAAAAAAAACTCATTTTGTAACTTATTACAAAACCAGAATATTATTAGAATGTCAACGGACTCCTTAATTTTTATTACGAGTATTTACAACACATGCTGCCAGCTACCTCCATCATACTTCAACGTCAGTCCATTAGACTGAGCGAGAGTTCTCCGGTCGAGGAAGGAGAAGAATTCCGTCTAAATCATAAGTACTTATACCTAGTAATAATTATTCATCTAGAATCATGTTTCATCCTAGAATTTAAAGTTCGATGCACACATTATGCAAGAACGCAGAGCAATATACAATTCTCTGGTCTCTTTTAGTTTATATTTGGTTTTTGTTTTAGTAAGTATATTTTCTTCGCTTGTAAGTTTGTCATGCAAATAATGTAGGTACTTACCTATTTTAATTAAATAAGGACATTACACTATCTAACCTATCATTATAATTATAATGTCCTTGTAACATGCAATGTAAAAACTTCCATACATTTAGTTTTCTTTTCGGCACCGTTTGGCTAGCATACTTTATTGTGTGTGTACTTAACATTTTACAAAGTAGAGATCTATCTCGGTAATCTTTCCGTTCATAAGCAAATACTGTGTAAAACGTCTGTTCTCTAAAATCTCAACGTGAAAACGTAGGCGAAGTGAGCTTCAAGTAAGCTGTCATGCCACCAGATTAATGACAGTTCAATTCACATAAGTTTTCATGATGAAATTTTTACAAAATAGATCAGCTGGACTTCTCTCTAAGTCTCTTCTGTCAGTTTCTTTACTCGTTCAACGCTACTGGTTAGCTGACGAAATCAATTGACAAGGACACACTTAAACTGCTACAGATATCTTTTGGCGCTCGAATGACGTTAACAGGGGGCGCTGCTGGTAAACATTTGTGCAAAATTGTTTTGTGAAATGTATTGAAAAAACAAGATGGCGGTGTTAGTTCCAATTTTGGCCGCGCGCCAGAAGATCCTTAAGTAAGTTAAGAAAGTTATAATTTCTGCGAGATTTGTCACGATCTCGTCGGTGAACTGGAGGGAGAAAACCACGATAGATGGTAAGCTTAGCTTTTATTCTAGTGACTTTAAAAATATTTCTCTAGTTTACCCGTTTGACTGTATGTATGGGTGCGAGCGTCACTGTCTTGAACACTGCTAGAACTACTTCAACCACATCACCTTACTCAGAGAGCAATGGTGGCCCATTGGTAACGGCCGCGACTTACGAGTTGTAGTTCGTAGGTTCGAACCCGGACAGGCGCTTTACTTTGTGTAAATTATTTTATCACCACTGCTCTCAAAACGGTGACGGAAAACATGGTGAGGAAACCGACATGTCCTAGAACCAAAAAATCGAAGAGATGTGACATTTACCAACCCGCACTGGGCCCGCGTGATTACGGCCCACTCCCTCTCACAGAGAGGAGGCCTGTGTCCCAGCAGTGGGAACATTATAGGCTGATTATTACCTTACTCTTTTGTCATATTTTCTTCTAATCTTACTTTCTTCTTGGGATGAAAATAGATGAGCAGATGCATGTCGCCCCTTATCTAAACCCAATAAGGGACATAAAAAGCTTTTTCATTTAATCGTTACTTTCATAAGAGGCCCCATCAAATTGTAAATAATTGTAAAGACACCTGTGTTAAAATCTTAGCAAATAGCGGAGATATGAATACAGCTAATCCTTGTAAGTTTTCCACAATTCTCTCAGAACCATTAAAAAAGCCAGCGAAACCTAACAAATGTTCGGAACTTATTAAGTTTTGAAATTGTTAATTGTATTGTTTATGTGAGTTATTAGCTTTTTGATATCACGTAAACACATCGAGAAAGGGTCATTGTGCAAAAAATACTGTTTTTTTTTGTATGGGAAGTGGTCTATGAGACTATGAACCAATTGCGATACTATAGTGGTATTTCTGTGGGGATACCTCAACTATATCCTTGTGCAAAGGGGCATCAAAATCTAACAGGGCAGTTTCGAGAAAAATAATACTTTAGAATTCACATTTCTTGCTATTTTGTTTATTTTAGAAACATTTTAACGGGTATTTCTGACTTTATAATACTTTATTAATGTGTTTTTCTGCTAGACAAAGTCACTTGCCACCTCGACAGTACCGAATTACAGGATTTTTGTTTTCGTTTTTAACCGTCTTCAAAAAAAAGGAGGTTGGTTCTCAGTTGGTTGTTAGATAAGGGCAGGATCAAATCCAATCTCCCCTTATTTAATAACACAACATTTTTTTTTTTTTTTTTAACTACACTTCGGTACAAACACAAATGTACAAACACGTTTACACGTTAGTCATATTTTAAAAACTAGATGAGCTCGGCGTTTCCAATCTGACTACTCTGAGATGAAAGACCGAAAGCATAGTATAAAGAGAGGATGTAGGCTATCTCCGGCCCAATCCGCGGTATAATTGCCTACTGTCTCAGGGTTGTCACTTTTAGCTAAATTTTTATTCAGTGCCTATAAATTGGCAAGGGTCGGGAAGTTGTATTTTTTACTTGTATTGTCTGGGTACAGGGTTAGTGAGGTCGGTTTTACCTAAACGACGATGAAAAAAGAAACATCGTAAAACAACATAAAAAGCTAACGCCTGCCTCTTAGACTATAATCCAATGTTTGTTCTGTTATTATGATTCGAACTTTGCTCTATTTATCTGATTCACAATTAGTCAATTACTTATTTTTAATTACGATTCTATAATTGTAAGTAGGTACTTAGTTACTATACCAACAATACTGAGAAATCGGCATGACTAAACGTAAACAAAGCAATAGCGGCAAATCAATTGACAGATCAAAAGTACCTAATACATTCTAGTGGGAAAGATCATGTGAAGACCATGAAGATTGGTCTCTGAAATAGTATTTTGAGGAAAGAACCACACAGATTTGAGTGGACCTGTCCAGTCAGTGCACGAATTTGTCAGTTATCGTGCAGCTCAACTTAAAACTTAAGGAGCTCAACGATTCGACGAACAATACTAAAGAAAGGACATTTGGAACACCTACTTTTATGTAAACTCTTAGAAAAACTGTTTCTGAAGTCCTCCTTCTAAAGTTCTTTTAAAAGTCGGGTCATCAAAACACAATTTGAATCCCTGCACGCCTAATGGAAGGGGTTCGATAAGCCGATAGAATTCATGCGTCTGCTGGTCTCATACCATTTAGCTTACTAAATGGTACTAGTACTAATACTAATTGTCCCGCCTGATTCCATTGTGACTGTAGCCCTTTCTTCTCTCTGTTTTGATAGTCGCTGTGTATAGGGTAGGTTGTTATTTTGATAGTAGTGTAGTTCACTTTATAGTTTATCAGAGATTGCCGCTTCGCCCGTGACTCTCAAACGTTGATAATTTATTTCATTGCGACTGTTATTTAATACATAATAGGTACACAGTGAAAGGAACTTCGTTCCACCCGGGTGTCCCACGACATCTCTTGACTCTTTTATGTAATTAGTGTCATTCTGCCTTTAAATAAAATGTTGTTGTTATGTGAACATAGAAATGACCCATCACCATACTTTCGATACTTTCTTCCGGACACATGAAGTAATTCCCTTGAGGTACCAGTGAAACCGTGGTTACTAGCTACTTACTCTTTAATCAGTATTAATACCAAAGTAAACATCAACTCAATCATTGGGGCACGTTACAACGTGTAGACTGGCGCGACATCACGGGCGCGACAAGCAGTGCGACACTTTTTATATAAAAATTGTGTTTGTCGCGCTGTCGCGTCGTGCCTGTCTGCAGGAGTCCTAATGCAACCAACCCGTTCTGTCAAACAAAAAATACTAAATAATGAATTCAAAATGGGGCGACGAAATGAAACAACAATGATCAATCAACCGCAGTAAACTCAATTATTTAACATGCATATCTAACATTACGCCTGTATTCCCGGAAGGTTGGGCAGAGGTGTACCTTTAGAACATCCACATTTGGCCAGTTGTGTTTAGATAACTTGTAATAGAGGCGAGCCTATAGCCACCAACCGGACACAAATTCAGACTTAGAGCTGCTGCTTCCAGGGATACCGCACGGTTTCCTGTGAGGCAGCGAGCCTCCTTGCCGGATTGCCGCCATGGGATCTGGAGGCAAAAGTCCTCGCGCACGCCCATACGTGCGCGTGGCCGCCTCCTGGCACCATAGTGGCGCGAGGAGGCGAAACGCCGGGGCGTAACTCCGCTGCCGCGAGCAATCGCGGCACAGCGGGCCGATGCCTGCTGGAGTCGCGGGAAGGTACTAATGGGTCACCGAGGCCCCCGCAACACAGGCAACAGGAAGGAATACGGGTGGGTTTTAGTCAGTAAGAGTCTGACACACCCTCCCGCTCCACACATAGCGGGAGAAGTTATTTGATGATTTCCTAAACAAAAAAAAAAAAGGGCTGCTGCTGAGAAATTCCTGATTAACAAACCCAATAACACTTTGCCCGATCTGGAATCGAACCCAAGACCTATTACTCAGCAGTAGCGCTTGCAACCACAACACCACACTATGCCTAATAAATTAGTTAAAAATATACCTACAAGTAATTAGTCAATTGTACCCAATAATGAAATTATTGCTAAAATACTGATAGAAGTGTTTTACCAACTGAAATGATATGCAATGTAATGAAATTGTTTATTCTGTAAATAGGATATCAGAATCACTTTTACACGTCATAAAAACATTGCTAGATGGAGTCGACATTTCCTATCTGACTACCCCTGAGAAGAAAAGGCGAAACAAACTCAAGGGTCAAAGTCTCTTTTAAAGTCCAGACATAATCTTGGTCAGATGATTAATCATAATCATGTCTGAAATGGTCTTTTGAGGAAAGAACCGCACAAATTTGATATCATGTTACCCAGTAACTAGGTGGTGGAAGTCAGATAGGCTGTCGCTCCATGTAAAATACTGGTATTCAGCTGCATCCGGTAAGACTGGAAGCTGACCCCAACATAGTTGGGAAAAGCTAAGTAAAGACTAGTCAGACGATGATTGAAATAATTAAATCGCTGAACAAAAACCAACTATTAAAACAATCAAAGAGAAAAAATAAACTTTTTTCTCTATTTCAGACACAAAAACCAAATCACCCTGTGCAGACACAAAAATCAACCCTATGTACTCAAAAGCCTTGCCGCCAATAATCCCTGTTACATAGGTACTCAAATTCCTCTTAAAGGTACGTTTCATGTGGCTACTGTGTTAATTCACTGGGCAGCCCAATAAAAGGCTACGGTACAGTCGGCGACAGAAGTGTTTTGTACATCAGAATAAAAAGTTTATGAATGAAAACTTGCTAAGCATTAATTGCTTGTAACTTACAGAAGATTTGTTTTATGTAAAGTATATTTAGACCAATAGTTTAGGTTCTATTTTTTTGTATTTCATAGACGTGCGTTGAATATTCACCCGAAATTAAATGAAGATACGGTCGACGATGCTGCATGCTTGCCTAGGAAAACTTAACATATTTATTCAAGACTTTAAAACCCCAAGGTTATAGCTATGGGATAACACAGACTGTCAGGAAGTTCCACACATAATTTGTGAAGGAGCTCATCCGGGGTGTACTACCACCATATAAAAAATAATAAATAATAAAAATGTTTATTTTTTTCTTCCACAAATAACACCTATTAACTAAAACTTACAAATGGAAAAAATATTATTATGATGTAAGGCAATATACCTATTTCTTCCTCAAGCAACGTGTTACTTAGCTCCTGTTTAAAAGGAAGGTATGGGTACCGGCATAATTACAGGCAAATCAGACATTTCAGCTCTGTCCGACACTTGACCTCAGTTGGGTCGTCGGCTTTGCCATGCAAAGTAAAAAAGAAACAAAAAATCCGTAATTACCAGCGCCTTCTGTCGCTGTCTGTACGTAGGGAGGTCGCCAATATTGATTCAATCTCTGGTTTCGGATCACACTGACCGCCGAGCCCCCGGGCCCCTGAGCCCTGCGGTTCAGGGTGCCACCACCATGCAGTTATTAAAACTCTTTGATGGGTGAAAATGATGTTGAACCGTAGGTTTGGCAACTAATTGATGTTTTTATAGAGAAGGTAGAGATTTTGTTTTCTAGGGATATGATAACTTAACTTTCCTGCTGACTTTGACCAATTACATCATTATCTCCTGATAGATATAGTTGATTTACCATTGTTTGGCACCACATGGGGTACGCGCCGGGTTTCATAAGTTAAGAAACTTTATGGAACTTTGTGGAATGCAATAAACGATTGAGTAGTGAGTACTTGTAGATCAGTAGGGGAAGGTGGGGGAACACCGGATAGTTAAGATAAAGACACAATTAATAAATCACTATGTAATTTATTGAGATAATCAATGTCATAATTGTTTAACTATACCTTAGGCATAACTTTGGCATGACAATGTTTGAGATCAATCTTAATAACTAAAAAATAGGACCATTATAATTAAAAATTATAAATTCGAATTCACTCCATACCTATGGGTCAAACCGGATAGGCATTTTATATTCAAGGGGTGAATACAGATACTAACAAAAAACTAAATATTCCAATTAATCGCAGTTTTTGCATACATAAAAATAATAAATAATTCTTGCCCAGAATAGGCGATGCAACTTTCGTGAGCCCATTTAAGACAAGCAGTGCATTGGTACCATTCACCCGTGAGTTTGACTGTACTTTTCGCTACAAACCAAACACTCCGAATACCCATGATAGTTTTCTTTATTCGTCTTTTTACCGACACCTTTACCTTTGCCTTTTTTATTTTAATTACTGTTGACGTAGCCTTCTCAGCCAGTTCATTTTTATGTAGTGATTCAGTGATTCCTCGACGCGCTGATTGCCGCGTGTTCATTTTAAAATGAGGAATCGGCATGACATCTTCAATCGGGTGATACAAGAATTATAGAATCTGAAAACTTGTGTCCTTCTGTAGATGTTCTTGCTTGCCCGATGGAGTTATTTCTCAAGAAATCCACTAACCCAATCTGTGCCAGCGAGTCCAGTTTATTTATTAAAAGGATGGTTTATTATTTATTTCAGCTAATTGGAATGCCAAATGTCGCAGATCGGTTTTAGTCAATCCAAACAGTCGAGATTCCATAGTTTTGATATGTTCGACTAGCATACTTTCCAGCTCATCAGTGAAGACGCATTTTGCAGTGGCAGGGCACTTTCGAAAAACTTCGTCTTTAGATTTTCAACCTTTGATCTTCTTTACACGATCTTCTAAGGAACTTTTGGGTACATTATATGTGTGTGACGCTAAAAGATATGCCATTCTACCTTCCATCACCGAATTTGTGGCTAAAAGCATGACTGACTGTCAAATAGGCTGCAAATAAAAATAGTGATTAAAAAGAGGAATAAAAGAAACGCCCACAATACCTACATAGAAAATCAATCGGGTGAAACCGGATAGTCGAAATCACCCCGTCCGCTTGTGCCCCATAGGTACCATGTTTAAAATTATAATAACTAACGGATTATGTTTACACTCATAGCAACAAAAAATACCGTTTTAAAAGGTTAAATATGTATAACTTCTTACTACCTAAATACCACTGAATATGATAGCACACTGCTAAACTTAATGATTACACTTTAAAAATATGTTAGATAACTTACCTTTGTTTTCAATGTTCGTTTATAGACGCACGCGCTGAGATGTTACCGTTCCCGCCATTTGCAACCGCACTGAGTAAGCGATCGCGCATATTTCTTAACTAGCTTGAACGAGACAGCTGTACGCGGAGTAATGAAATAGAAACTATCTGGTTTAACCCCCTATCCGGTTTCCCCCACATTCCCCTACTTGATTTAGAAAACGACAAATCATCTGCCTAACCTTTTCTCAACTATGTTGGGGTCAGCTTCCAGTCTAACCGGATCCAGCTGAATACCAGTATTTCAAGAGGTATTTTAGAAATAAATACGGAAGCAGAATACGTGGGGTTATTCTAAAAGCCTTGATTTCCTAAGAACTGCCTCGTTGGTCTAGTGGTCGCAGGCGCTACTGCTGAACATGAGGCAGGTTGGTTCGATTCCCGGGTCGGGCAGAGTGTTATTTGGTTTTTCTATCTGGAATTTCTCAGTAGCAGCCCGGAGTCTGGATTTGTGCCCGGTTGATGGCAATAGGCTCGCCCCCTATTACATGGGACTTAAAAAAACATAACTGGCAAAATGTGGGTGTACTACAGGTACACCTCTGCCCAACCCTTAGGGGAAACAAGACGTGATGTTATGTTATGATTTCCTAAGAAAGCGGCGAACGGCGTTTTTTGACACTTTAATGTCAAATACGGGTTAAAATGACAGATGTTCATGACGTAATAAGTCATTTTATTGAAAAAATCGTCGACTACACTTAACGTCACTGACATTATAATAATTATCACAAATCTCTGTCTTCAATAACAGTAACTCCTGATCCTGAGTGAAGAAGAATACTTTTCAAATAAAACACTTCATCTGTATTGTTCCTACAGCTCTCTACCCATCTGTGTTTACATACAACACGTAGGTATATACCGAGTATAAACTGCAGTAACGATTCAGTCGCCGCAGCCTACATAATTTAGGGCAGTCCTCTAAGGCCTGCCTAGCAGGAACGAAGTAGTGTAGACGTACGTATAGTTAATAGTAGTGAATTTTGAATTGTAAATAATTATCGTTTCGTACATAGTATTTAAATTGAAGACTTTATTCTTAACTTACAAATTGTGCTTGTCCATTTTAAAACTAAATGATGTAGGATTGTTGTATTTTTAACCAACGTCAAAAGAGGAACGAGATTCCGGGTCGTATAAATCCCACCAAACACATTTTCATGTAAAATGTTGCCAAGACGAGACCACGTGGCTCGCACTGTCAAAGAGTTATCAAATCTCATGTAAAGCCAAGGTTCTAACTCTCTACGCCCTAACTCTACAAGCCCTAACTTCACAAACTCTACACCTTAGTCAAAATATGTGGCTTGTCCATTTCGATACATTCACAAGGGCGTAAGGTGAGAAATTTATTCACTGTTCATTACTTTTCTGTTATACAATAGTTCTTGTAGTAACGAAACGGCCAAACCGTAGAACACCCCCTTATAAAATACTCGCGGTGGTTACATGGAAATGCCATGCACGCTAAGACGCCATCGCAGTGCCATCAAATCCTCGCCGCGATGATATCGCCGTGGGGAGGTTGCTCCATACAGTTCCTATAGTATTTGATGTCACGGCGTGACTATCGCCGCGACAGTCTCGCCCGTGTCGATGATGCCAAAATCCTCTACAGTAGGTATCTATAGATAAGTAGATCTACCTACGCACATATGAACGACAGTACCAATTCAATCACCGCACTTCTCCTCAGTTGGATGGGCGAACAGTAGGGAACAGACGCGCTGGTGTTCCATTTGATTTCATTCCTCATACAAAAAACTGCAGCCTAATTGCGTAACACGTCCACAATCATAATCCCTTTCGTTTCGGCAATTAACCTGTTGTAAAGCCCCGCGCGACTCCGATTCGGTGTCAAACAATAGAAAATCAATTGTGTCTCATTAGCTGTCCTTGACCAATTAAACAATTTTCTTTACGTTATTTTTTAATTTTTCTTTTATTATTTGAATAAGTTTTTGGGTGAGTTTCTGATATTTTTTTACTAATTTACTATTATAATGTTACTGTTAGCCTGTATAATCCCACTGCTGGGCAAAGGCCTCTCCCCATGAATTCCAGTGTTTGCGATCCAGAGCTTGTGTCCACATGGCACTGGTCGTTTGTTTTGTCCAACTCGTCCCGCCATCTTCTACGGGGTCTGCCGCGACGCCTTCGATAACATGTAATTTTAAAATAATTTGACTCCGAGCGACATTTTATATATTATACCTAGATTATTTTATTAATATTTGCATGCTATTGTCCAAGGCAAAAGCTTAAAGTGTAGGAAGGACATTCCCACGCCTCAAGCTTTTAAGAAAATATTAAAGTTCAATGTTACAGTAAGTTTTATTTAATACTTTTTACTTCAATAAAACCTTGTACCTATTTAAAAAGATTTTTACTTAAATTTTATTTAATACATTTTAGCATTAGAATTTGATAAAATATCTGTTGTAAAGTTGAGGTGTTCCTGTGGCCACCTTCCGGCATTATCATCAGACCCTGGACTACACCCAGGGTTACAATTTTTGTCAAGACAAAACTAACGAGCCCAAACACTTCAGGGCTATCTTAATAAGTTGAGGAGTCCCTGTGGCTCCCTGAGGAGTCCTGGCTCCACCGTCACTCTAGACTTCAACCAGGGCTATAGTATTTGTCAAGAAAAATCAAAATAGCCGAAAGACAACGGGGCTATCTCGTTTCTGTGAAGACTTCCTATGGTGGGCTCCCAGCTCAATCACCAGGTCCTTGACCACACTTTGGGCTACATACCAAGACATCCAAAAAGTCAGAAGACAACAAGGCTATCTCGTTTAGTTAAGAAGTCGTTATAGACACCATCTGGCTACATCATTACATCTTAGACAACACCTTCGGCTAACATACCAACTTGTCAAAACAAATCCAAATGGCCGAAGCACAACGGGGCCATCTTGTCTAGTTGAGGAGTTCCTATAGTTACCTTCCGGATCCATTATGAGGCCCTAGACTACACTTTGGGCTATAGTACATAGCAATACATATCCAATGCGTCCAAACACGATGGTGCTATCTTGTTTGGTTGAGGAGTACCTATAGCCATCTTCCGGGTCCATCATCAGACCCTGAACACCATCTTGTGTAATAGGACTTGTCAATAGATATCCAATGAAACCAAACATGATGGGGCTATCTGGTGTACGTACTTGAAATTTTCGTGTCTGTACTGTGTACCGTTTTGGAGTTCCCTCATCTGGAGCCAATTCTAGGTGCAGCAGCCAGGTCAGGGTGGACTTTAGAATGTACTATCATAATTATAGCGTATATAGATTTTCGTGTCAGTACTGTTGACCGTTAAGGAGTTCCCTCGTCTGAAGCCAATCCCGGGTGCAGTAGCTAAGTCATGGTGGACTTTAGAAAAAATTTTAATAAATAAATGCGAATAATAAATTTCATGTTTGCACTGTTGACCATTGAGGAGTTTCTTCATCTGGAGCCAATCCTGGGTGTAGAATCTGGTCATGCGTATCATAAAAATGCATTGTCTTTAGAACTGAACAAACATGTATAAGGTCAACTCCGTAGGGTATGAGGAAGTGGTTTTAATTCAGCTTACAAGATTGGACCCTAAAAAATCAAACATTGCAAGTTAAATAAAAGCTTACATAACATACATAATCAGCCTATAATGTTCCCACTGCTGGGACACAGGCCTCCTCTCTGTGATAGGGAGTGGGCCGTAATCCACCACGCGGGCCCAGTACGGGTTGGTAGATGTCACATGTCTTCGAATTTTTGGTTCTAGGTTGCATGCCGGTTTCCTCACGAAGTTTTCCTTCACCGTTTTGAGAGCAGTGGTGATGAAATAATTTACACAAAGTAAAGCGCCTGTCTGAGTTCGAACTTACGACCTACAACTCGTAAGTCGCAGCCATTACCACTGGGCCACCACTGCTCTCGCAATAAAAGCTTGTAAAAAACAAATTATTCACCTTTAATATTAGTTTACCATAGATACATAAAAAACACCACATTAATCAGCCGGTCGGTCACTTAGTATAACAACATAAGGTGTTCAACTTCATGTTTCACGCGTTTCACCCCAAAACCATCGACTGGCGTGCAGGAAGTGACGCGTGACCACATGAGGTGCATTTAAATCACTTACAAAAAGACAGCTGATTATAACGTAAAGGGGAGTAGCTGGGTATTAGTGTTTTAAAATCAATTTTGATCTGAATGCCCGTATTTAAAAACGTTAAAAATCTAGTCGTAATCATCTCGGCGACAATCAATGTCAAAAACTTGTCAAAATTTTGGTAAAATCGAGACCTTTTTTGACAGGCTGACTTAAGATTGACCAAGTGTTAATCACAGTCCCCTTTTCAGATAAGGAAATGTATCTACAACTACAAAATTAAATAGTTTCACTCGCAAAGAATAAGATGCTACCAAAGTCAATTCTTAGCGTCATAAGCATTCCATGAATCTCATTCATTAATTTATTTATATGCAGAATACAGAATCTGGTAAGATTCTGTATTCTATTTGAAATTAAAATTATTGGAAATGAAATTAAATTGTTTATTCTGTAAATAGGATATGAGAATCACTTTTACACGTCATATTAAAAAAAAAAAAAAAATAAGCTAGATGGAGCCGACATTTCCTATCTGACTACCCCTGAGAAGAAATGGCGAAACAAACTCAAGGGTCAAAGTCTCTTTTAAAGTCCAGACATAATCTTGGTCAGATCATGTGAGGACCATGTAGATCCATGTCTGAAATGGTCTTTTGAGGAAAGAACCACACGAGTGGATCTGTCCAGTCAGTGCAAGCATTTGTCAGTAATCGTGTAGCTCAACTCAAAACTTAAGGAGCTCAACGACTCGACGAACAATACCAAGGAAAGGACATTTGGGTTGGCCGCATAAAGTACTCAAAATGCCAGACCAGACCATCATTAAAACTAAGAGAAAAAAAACAACAAGAAATAAATGGAGGATTGATGACCGTAGTTTAGCACGTGCACGTAGCATGAACGCGCGGATCGTTTGAATTTACGTTACGCTCGCCTCGTACTAAAGTACGACACTAGCGCACTAAAGTGCTAGAGCCTCTGAAGGCGGCTTCGCACGGTGCGTTATATTGCGGACGGACGCGGACCAGCCCGCACGGCGGACGACCACGGACAGCCACGCACCGCACACCAAGGATCTTCCAACGGTGCGTCCGTCTGTGTTCGAAGCCATTTTCATTCCAAAATACAAAGTGAAATCTCTTCCACTTTGTATTATGGAATGAAAATGGCTCTCACTTGTAAATAGAGAACGCACCGCAACTTTGAAGTTACCGGCTCACCGCGAATCGGACACACCGCGACAGACGTGTCTGCGCTACCACAGCCGATACGCTTCCCACGGTGCGTCTGTTCGGGCTGGTCCGCGTCCGCAAAATGACATACTTAGGTACAATGATTTATTTGGAAACCAGAAGCCAATAGCCCTGCACCAAACAAACCATCTTGACTTACGTGACTTCCTTCAATTTCCTTATACGACACCCAAGAGTACCTACCAAAGCAAAGGATACCATTCCTTATTCATTTCACCACACAGAGACAACAGTAAAACCAAAAGTAACTCATTAAAAACTACTAAATAATTCTCAGTAAAACTTTGTAGCTCAATGTAAAAACAGACCACCCTGCATTGTATGAAGGGTGCTATGGCCGCAGACAAAAATCCCTTCGGCGAGTGGAATTTAATAAAGTTTCTCTCTAATAAGCTACAACCTCCATAGAGGGTTTAAAGGTAGAATGTGAAACGAGATAGAGCGTGCGTTTGTTTTGACTGGCAATAAAAAACACAGGAAGTTCAATGTTTTGTTTTGATATTTTGCTAAAACAATGTTATAGAAGTGCATATATAAACTCACGCCTTCTTCCCATGGGGGTAGGCTGAAACGACAGAACGCCACCTGCTACGCTCCTTACATACTCCTTTTGCTTCGGTTACGATCATACGTCGTCAAACGCGCATGGGAGAACTACGGACGTTGGTTATCAATGTATTTGAATGAAAAGATAATGCTCAAATGGGAAGACGAATAACCAAGTATCTTTTAAAGTGAAGTCTGTAGCAATTACCTACTTAGCTATAATCAATAAACTGACTTTTGTGAGCTTTGAAATGGAAGAGCATCATGGATCTTGGTGTTTATTGCTTAATGATGTTTTTCAGTCGCATTTGGAAAACTGAGAACAATTTATTACATTATAAACTAAACAATATAAACCAAGATTATGTCTGGACTTTAAAAGAGACTGTGACCTCTGATTTTGTTTCGGCCTTTCCTCTCGGTGTAGTCAGATAGGAAACGCCGACGTCATCTAGTTTTAAAAAATATGTTTGACGTGTAAAAGTGTTTGTAAAAACCTACTTACAGAAATAAAATAATGTATCATTTATCAAAGACAACTAACATTCATTCGATATCATTTCATACATTTTAGACTTGCCACTTCTAAACTCTACCAATCACATCCAGTTTCGTTTCAAGACAGATCAAAAGCGCCCACTAATAAACAGCCCATACATATTTCCTTTACAAACATTAAAAATGAAACCCCCTTTCGCAAATATTCAACATGACTTCTGCATTTGATGCTTCGATCAATCAAAGTATTCTCGTCAAAATTAATAATAGTCCCGCTAGGGGGGTTGCCATGGACACAGACAGACAGACAACCCCACCTTTAGGGGGTAAAGGAGGATGTAAGGGGGTGTATTTGTATGACGTTCAAATCCCCCTGTACCTGACGCTCGGACGCTGATTTCAATTAGTGGAGGCTCTAATTGAAATTTGAGCCTGTATGAAGGATTATATCTAGTGTGGTTGCTAGTGTACGCATACGGTGTGTTTATGTGCGTATGTATGTGTTTTTGGCTTTATTTACTCGACAGATGCACATAAAGCTTCATGTTTGCTTCGCTTTGACAGATTTGTCCATGGCTGACTGAATGTGTAATGTTTGGGTTGTTAAGAGAGTAGCATTTCCTTTTACATAAGACATTTTAGCATAGCTTTAGTTTTAAAGCTGTTTTAATCACAGTTAACCTTTAAAGACAAGTAAGATTGATTGAGTGGTTTTTATTTGATTTCGGCGAGGTATAATGGCCACTTTCGGCAGAATGGTAGCCGAATTCACAAAACAATCTCACTTGACGAACAACTTATGAAATAAAATGAAATGGTTTATTCTGTAAACAGAATATCGGAATCACTTTTAAACGTTATATTATTAAAAAAAAAACGACCAAGTGCGTGTCGAACAACGCACAATGAAGGGTTTCGTAGTTAGAATGAATTTATCCCAAGAACAAACTTAAAATTGTAGTTGAAAAAAAAGTTCCCCTATAGGTACATTCCAACTGCAAATGTAAATTTGTACGCACGATTTTGAGTAATTGACCATGTTAAAGTTTTCAAATCAAATCAAATCATTTATTACTTTGCAAACATGGGCAATTAAGACGCTGACAACACCTACACCGCGGTCACTGTCAGATTGCATACAAAAGAAAGAGAAGCGCGACGACAAAACGCTTGTAATTTATTGCAAAATATGAAGTAATTATCTATTTACTCAGAATTGAGTTGAGTAATCGAAAATAGAAAACAACCAAGTTCTGCATTAGAATAAGACGTACTTGTTATTAATTAAATACGTAATGTATGTTGATATTTAATACAGATATTTTGGATTAGAACTCAAGGTAAGAGGTTAGTTTAACGTTAGTTTGTATCGAGATTTTTTTTTCAAAACGTGTTTTGGTGACAACCAAGTTCTGGGAAATATGTTCAAAATTAACATATATTTTTTCCGCTACCACAAACTATACAGATTTGGCAATTTTCTTTCTTAAGAGAAGCCTATTTTGGTCAATTGGGTCTTGTCAGCGCCTTAAAGTCGAATTACTAATTCACTGGAGTTACACTTACATACATCGATTTAAATATAACATCACAATTACAATAAATATGTCCATTTTATTACACAAAGTGACACGACTTTAGTTATCCACGTTTGCAAGGTAATAAATGATTTGATTAAGTAGATTAGAAAATTGTTTCACATCTTAGATTAAATACCTATGGTCTTAGATTCGGAAGCCGGAGAATCAAGCGAAAAAAATTGGTAAAGCCTATATCAAGGAATCGACTGCCATATCCATATGCTAATTACTTAGGATAATTACCTACTTACCCACTTATCATTTCTTCTTTCTTCCAGGTTACCGGGCGGGCGAGTGGTACTTATACTTACAAAACCGCTAATAGCCCTTCAAAGTATAGAAGTCCAAGAAGCTAAGCATACACTAAAATATAATCGTTATTGAACAAATGTGTTTTACTTCCCAAACTCAAAGCATTTATTTCAGAAAAAAAGCAATTACAGGCACTTTTGAATTGTCAAGAGGTCGATCAGTCAGAAAGATGGAGCTAGTTGCCCATTCCAAAGCGTAGTAGGTTCCTATTATTATGGTTACAAAATATTGTTTACATCATTCATTTTGAAATTTTACGTGTAAGAACGATGCAAAACGTAAAAGCGTCCGTAATAAAAAGATTAACAAAAAAAAAACAATTCAAAAATTTAAATAAACCGTGGCAGCTAAGAGATGACCAGTCTACTGACGGCGCCCGTTCACGAACATGACGCATGGATCAGCACCATTCAGCTCAACCATTTTAAAGGGAGCTAAATGATCGAACACACGCGCCAAGTTTCCTCTACTCCTGTTTTCATTGATGTAAGAAGTTACACGAGATTTGTCGTTTCCTGCAAAATTAGATAGTAACTGTGACATATGTCTTATAATTCGCATCTGTTATTGAGATAAGATGAGTTGAGGCTCGTAGCTAAATGATAAGAGCCGCACGCTTCGATCGAAGGTTAAGCTACGCTTGCTGCGGTCGCTTCGTGGATGGGTGACTATCCATTACATACGGAGACCCCTCCCTGCCTCGGAAAGCACGTTAAGCCGTTGGTCCCGACTGACATTCGTAGATTAAAAGCCCGAAGGTCTGACAACCAATCTTACCAAGGGGTATCGTTTTACCCATTAACTGGTTTGTGGAGGTCTGATGTCTACAGTCGCTACATGTAAAATACACTATAAACTATAAAATTCAGCTACACTATAACCGGATGTTAGGAAAAGGCTAGGCAGATTGTCTTTTTATTGAAATAAGAAGACTGCTCTGAGACACTACCCTCAAGCAATGTAAAGCGACTTGCAGGACCAATTTGACTTACGAATTTGGTATGACTTACGACACGTTAATTGATATTGGAACCGGGACTTTGTTCAGTAAGTAAACTGTTTGATGGCATATCCTACTGGATATTATGTTGATGCATCAATGATTAGTTTCTGATACCAAAACCAAGGTAAGCAAAAGAGCTAAAATAAAATTACATACTGGAAAAGGATAAGTTAGAATTCCAGTAGGTATATACAAATGGAATTGAGACATAGAACACCTCAACATTCTGAACTCGACTGTTCGCCTGCCAATTAATTATCTATAACAACCAAGCTTCGATAAACACTATCCAATATCAAAACATCATTAAACTGTATTCTAATCCTTGTGTCCACCTCCCACCCTTCCTCCCATCCTCTCTTTCTCTTAACGATGGGTCTCACAGGTTGCAATTGCAGCGACAGAGCGAGCAAACATGAGGTGTTGGTAGGTAGGTAGGTACTCGTACGTACATATATGTTGTGTGTAGTGTTATTTCATAGGTTTGCAGAATAGCATACGGCTAGGGCTGTCAGGTGGCTTTAGCCGGATATGTCCGGTTTTTTACAATCGTGCCCAGCCAAATTTATATACAAGCCCGGCCTGTCCAGCTTTTGTTAGGCTGTTATTCAACCCCTCCCCGCCAAAAGATGCTGAACAAAAATACAAATTACTTTAGTAAGAACAAAATGTGATTTATAATAACATAATAAATATATAAATAAAAGCAGAGTAAGTATTAAATGGATAACAGTAATAAATACACAAATAAAAATATATAGTTTTAATCAAACTTGTGTGTTTCAGGTGTGTTTAACTACTATTGTGAACGGTCATACCGATCGCGCGCGCGTGCTCTTGTTATGAGTATTTTGCAGACGCATCACAACACCGTCGTCGCGGTGTAAGTCGATCTATCGGCCACTGCGATGACCCAGTTACAAGTGCGGAAATCGTCATGAATGTGTTTATTATAATTGGTTCAGGTGTCACGCTCGCCCTAAAATTAAATACGAGGGCTGCACTAAAAGTATCGGGAATGGAATATTTCCACTGTTCCTGTCATATTAAAATCTTTTTAATTGAAAACTCCTTGGTTTTAAAAATCGAATAACATTTATTTATTTAAAAAAAGATGCTCGGTCTTGTCACAAGGTTTTGTCAAACTTGTTTAGTCGTTGAGAAAATGGAATTGACTCGAGAAAATTCAAGAGCGATGATTTATTATGACTTTCGAAGTGGTTTAACACAAAAACAGTGTACTGACCGGATGATTTCTGCATTTGGTGATGAAGCCCCATCCAAAACCACAATTTATCACTGGTTTGCTGAATTTCAACGTGGACGTGTCAAGCTCAGTGATGATCCCCGTCAAGGTCGTCCAAAAACTGCAGTCACCCAAGAAAACGTTGATGCTGTGCGTAAGCTGATTGAGGAAGATCGACATGTGACATACCGCAAAATTCAGGCAACTTTAGACATTAGCATGAGTCAAATACAAATAATCTTGCATGAACAATTAGGTGTAAAAAAGTTGTTTTCCCGATGGATACCGCATTCGCTCTGTGAAGAGCAAAAAGCGGCTCGCGTTACTTGGTGCGTCAGAACTCTCGAAAGATTACACGCAGGATCCTCAAATGCTGTATACAACATCGTATCAGGTGACGAATCCTGGATATACGCGTACGAACCCGAAACAAAAAACCAGTCACTAGTTTGGGTGTTCGAAAATGAGTTAAAGCCAACAAAAATTGTTCGTTCACGGAGTGTTGCAAAAAAAATGGTGGCCACGTTTATCTCCAAAACCGGCCATGTTACGACTATTCCTCTAGAGGGACAAAGAACGGTTAATGCAGAATGGTATGCTAGCATTTGTTTGCCACAGATCGTTTCTGAACTCCGTAAAGAGAACTGCAACCGCCGCATCATCCTCCATCACGACAATGCGAGTTCTCACACCGCGCACAGAACAAAAGAGTTTTTAGAGCAAGAAAACATAGAATTATTAGACCATACGCCGTACAGCCCCGACCTAAGCCCTAATGATTTCTATACTTTCCCTAAAATAAAGAATAAATTACGTGGACAGAGACTTTCATCACCTGAAGAAGCTATGGACGCCTACAAAACGGCCATTTTGGAGACCCCAACTTCCGAATAGAATGGTTGCTTCAATGATTGGTTCCATCGTATGGAAAAATGTGTCAAATTTCGCGGAGAATACTTCGAAAAGCAATAAATACATTTTTAAATAGTAATGTTGTGCCACTTCCTTGATTCCTGAAATATTCTCGTAATGGCTGCAAAACAGTCAATTAAAATAAAAACTGATCTAGAAAAGCAGTTGTATGAAAGTTACATCCGGGAGAAAACGGACAGAGAAAACCTGCAATAAATGGTACGTCAACTGAACGGCCACATACAAAGCTTGCTTTACAGGTACCTACAAGATCTTCAAGGACAATTAAAAAGCTTAAAGGCACAAGAACAAGTAGGACCCGCAGATAAACAGGTCAGTGAAACCATAACAACTGCTCAGCCTACTAAAAGTGACGTTGTATACTACACGGATGAGGATTCGATGACCTCGCCAAAGAGACTGCAGTCTCTTTGGCGAGAGGTGTTCAACTTCCTTTTCTTCCTGTTTTCGAAAACAGGAAGAAAAGGAAGTTGAACACCTCCCTCACTCCACCACCACTACAACAGTAGCTTGTTATAACTAGCGCTCAGCAGCAGCAACTCAACAACAAAGAGAAGGCAACCATAAAAATAATTCTAGCACTGCCTGCAATCGTAGTGGACGGTGTTAAGAATTATCAAACATTCTAAGACTTTTTGACTGAATCTCAGTCAGTAGAAACATTTACCACCAAAATATTATGCGGTAATAGTGTGAAAATAAATGCCAAAACTGAAGAGTCCTAGTCCGAGAGGCACAGCTGATTGCAACAAACCGGCACAAGAAAACCTAAGTGTGTCCACTGTGGCTTACCTCACCCAGCCAACTATAGAGGGTGTTTAGTTGCCAAGGAAATGCAGGTGATTAAGAACAAAAACTCGAAACGTAATCCACCTAACAACCCTGCCGTTAAGCAAATTGTTGAAAACACCGAGAAACAGGTAACAAAACCAAGTGCATGGTTTACGCAGGCAACCGCGATAACTGGACATACATCAAAAAGTACCTCATATACGCAAGCGATTAAACCAAGCACAAAAACATCAAGTCTTGAAGACAAAATCAACCAGATCTTGAAGTGCAATTCCTCATTTGACAAAAGACTAGAGAAATTAGAATCAAGCACTATAAAAATCAATCATGAATAACACACTTGAAATAATGGCGTAGAATACCAAACTGCAACACCAACATGAGTGAGAGCAAGTAGTCCTAAACACAGAAAATATTGATGTATGTTTGATCTCTGAAAAGCACTTCACTAAACAGTCTTTTGTAAAGTTTAGAGGCTATAAAGTTCATCACTTGCTGCACCCTAACAACACGATCTGAGGAGGTAGCGCCACTCCTTGGACAGAGATTTATATTAGGCGGTGACTTTAACGCGTAAAAACACTTATTGGGATCAATATTAACTTCAACTAAGGGAAGACAGCTTCTAAGTGCAGTGAAAGACATGCACTGTGTCGTCATAAGTACTGAAAAATCTACATACTGGCTGACTGACTACCAGAAAATATATCAACCAATTTTATCTAAGTGTGGAAGAGGGGTACCTCCGATAACTGATATTATTACAATTAAGTCACAAAATATTACCAAGATAAAACCACCTGACATTAGTTAACAAGTTTATAGATTGGGAAAGCTTTGACCTACAAAATATTACTGACCCAAAAACTTCATTACAAAGCAAAGATCAGTTCGATTCTGAAGTAAACAAGTTTAACAACAATATCCAACAATGTGCATAAAAAACACACCACAGCTTATTAAAAAAATAAAGGAAATACCTGCCCAAAGGAAATAATAGATCTATTATGCGACCGTGTAAGTAAAAGAGACGCATAAATAAATAGTTGATCGCTGACTGTTCACACCGCCCGGCGCCCGCCGGTGAGTACTCGATTGTTGCAGAGACAAGAGCTTTCAAAAAGAGTACTCGCTCAGCGACGCTAGCTTGGCGGGCAAAGCACTCGCTGAAAGACTCACGCATGGTACATACCAGAAAGTAATCGCTCGTCACCGTCACACACTCGCTGCTCGTTGCTCGCTAACACATTTTTAGTTGCCAGCTACACTCGCTTCTCGTTAACCGCCGGGGATGGGAAAGGGTGCCTAGAACTGTGTAGGCGTGATCCACGCCTGAACAAATAACTATGTAGGTATGTATGTAGGTAATACGTGGCTGCTTGCAAACACGATGTTCTCGATGTTTATCGTTGATATCTTATAAAATAAGTAGGTACCTATTTACTAGAACGGCTAAAGCATTAAGGCTCATAGATACTGGCGCGACTTGTCGCGCTACGCGACGCGACACAAAGACCACCGCGTGTAGCGCTACAAGCGGTGCCTTTGTGTCACGACGCGTCGCGCGACAAGTCGCGCCAGTATGTAGAAGCTTTTAATGGAATAGGCTTCAAAATCATCAATCTCCTGCCCTTATCCCAATTCATCAGTGGTCGGCAAAACCAGTCCCCTCTTCCATACTTCTTTATTAGTCGTCATCTCGGTAGTCAACCCCATTCTAGCCATATCATTTTTCATACAGTCCATCCATCGTTTCTTTATCATCTTATAGGTATCCGCTTCACAAACTGACGATTTTTGGCCATGTGATTTACAGAAAAGAATCACATGGCGTTTCTTCTCATGAGAAGCTTGCTCCCACGTCATGATGTGGGAGCAAGCTGTGTGCGAACCAGTGATAGGAATAGGTAGTGCCTATTAGCCTAAACTTCGAAGAACAGAGACAAGAAACGGAGACTTCCTTAGGACTAAATTATTTCCGGCACATCTGTCTCGAAATTTCGAGACAACACTTAAATACATTTAAAAAAATGTGTTATTTGGAATAAGTAATTCGTCTATATTTATCTAAAGTTTAAATTTAAATCCAAGGTATATTACATAATATGAGAAATTGTACTAGGTCCAAATAAAATTCTTCATTTGGTTTTTTACTTGTCCCTTTGTGTTTCGGACCTTTAACGTGCCTCTTGACACTACTAAGTTTAGCTGTTATACTGCTCTCGCACTTAGAACAGTAAATCAAATTACTGGCCGGGTCGTAATATAATTCAGGATGAAGTCCAATCCAACTTTGTACTGTTGCTTTCTTAGGCTTGTTCGCCATCTCCAATCTTACTGGTCTCCAAAAAGATGTACGATGGCGAGTACCTAAAATAAAATAAAATTTTAAGTTTTCCATGCCTCAAAAGGAATAACGAACCTTTATAGATACAGGGAGGTGGAAAAGAAAGCGGGAGAGGTGCGCGCATTCCAGCTAGGTGCATCGATTGTATCGATTTAAAGATTTTATTCTTTCATTTTACGCTCTAATAAAGAAAAACGGTTAGATAATATGTACACGCGTAACATCATTGTTATTGAAATTTTTTTTTTCGCATTTTAGTCAATGCGCAAAAGACATATTCCTTTTTGGTTCAAATATTAAAAGAACCGGCCAGAAAAATAATATATTTTGATAGAATTCGTCCACCTTAGCAATTCTTTATGACACCAAAGATATAACATTACTATGCTTGGTAGTATTGAAGTTCACTTTTATATTTGAACCAAAAGTTAAATGCATATGTTTTTTTTCTTTAACTACGTTTCATACACAATAATTATCTTAAAAACTCCACTAAAAAATATCAAGTTCATACAATTGCATATCAATCTAGACTGTCAAATTGCTAGTTTAAGATAAAATAATATATACATTAATGTTCTTCTTTATATCTAACTTACTGTTTGTTTCCCTACAAGAAATAAAATAAATAACTTTAGCCAAAACATTAAAAAGAAATAAATGTTGACTTACCGTATTATTTGATGTAGACAGACAGGAACAATGTTATTGCAGCAAATCGTAATCCATAAATTCAAGCCAAAGTAGTCGTATTAAGAAGATCCAATGAACCAAAAAACGAGCGAGGGTGAAAAACAATTTTCACAAAAACAATACAGGAAGATGCGCACTTAACAAACCGAAGTACAGGATTGAAGTGAAGGTAACCTGCGCGCACGCGGGGCGGTAAGGAGTAGGGGGGGAGGGGGTATGTAGACCCTCCCCGCGCCGCACAAGTATGCGACCATGGCGGTTACCTTTTGTAATTTCTAAGAATAGATAACGAAATGCGCTGCCGTAAAATGTGATAATGTGATACCATTATTATGCAATTATTTTAATATCATGCACATTTTTAAATATACTTTAGAAATATATTTCATTAAGATGAAAGAAAAAAAGGTATTTGTATTTTCATTTGTAACTAAATATTTGCACATCATGTATAACGGTAGAATGTAAAGGGACCTCATTAATATTAAGATCATACCACTTTGTATACCTACATTCTGGCAAATAAATGAATTATTTATTTATTTTAAATACCGATAAAATCAAAATCAAAGCATTTATTTCAAATAGACCATTTACGGGCACGTTTGAATAGTCAAATGTCGGTCAGTCCAAGAAAAGTGAAGCTAAATTGCACGTTCCAAAGAGTAGGTCTCTATGGAGAAGAACGTGCAAGAAACTCCATGGACACTCTTTTAAATCATATTATGTGTTACATATAATGCCTTTTTTACACTTGAACTTTAGAAATCTCATTAAACGTAGCCGAGAGTGAGCTAGAAAGAAGATATTTACTTCGAAACGTGTTACGGCTTCTTATTCAAACATTGTGATTCATTGTGTATTACGATCAACAAGTCATTTACAAAATGTTCTCCAAAAAAAAATTCAGAAAACTTTATGGTTGTAACGACTGTGTATGTTATTTATTATGATATATCTAGTCGCAAACTTTAGGTAAATATAGACGAATTACTTATTCCAAATAACATTTTTTTTAAATGTATTTATGTGTTGTCTCGAAATTTCGGGACAGATGTCTCGGAAAAAAAGTTAGTCCTAAGGAAGTCTCCGTTTCTTGTCTCTGTTCTTCGAAGTTTAGGCAAATAGGCACTACCTATTCCTATCACTGGTGCGAACATGTAAACGTTTACAGATATAAAATTCTAAAAGAATGTGCATGAGCACGCCTCTTTCTAAGCCATAATGTTAGGAGTAATAATTACAGTCAGTCTTTCGGAACGCCCATCTCGCCAAGTCCACTTTTCTGTCTTGGACAGAATAACTGTAATATCTGACTTCAGGATCGTCGATAAGTACCGGACAATACAGCCAATATTAGACTTATCCTACTTTCAATCTGACCGCGACAGTTGCAGCGTAGTGTTTGCATAATTAAGTGGGTTTCCAGTCTCGCCTCTCGGTACAGATCGGTGCAACAGGCTGATCTACTCAAACAAATAGTAAGATACCTACCCGTTTCTTTTTGTGGGGATTAAGTATTTTCGGTTCGCGTACCTAAGTACCGACTTTATAAGCAAGTAACCTGCTTCTCTGTGCAAGCACCCTAACCTTACAAATCGACCAAACGATGAGCCCCTCATCAGATGACACATCAAAAATATAAGGTTCAATAAACGCGATTCGAAACTCAGCGTCACAAAAATGTGATGCATCTCCTCTGTCACCCTCTGTAGCAAATTTCCTTTATTCAATGTATTGTTCGAGTAGGGTGGCGAAGAT
Organism: Atethmia centrago; assembly: GCA_905333075.3. Lineage (NCBI taxonomy): Eukaryota > Metazoa > Arthropoda > Insecta > Lepidoptera > Noctuidae > Atethmia > Atethmia centrago. Next base: position 1,681,304 of record HG995388.1, read on the forward strand.
ATTCGCTTTGTCGAGCCCTTTCGTTTGTTTGATCGAGTTGATATCGATATAGTTTGGTATGATCTGAATGAAATGCAATGTTGTCAAAGGAATTTTTGAGGGTGGGACGCCTACATTTTTGTACCTTTTTAAAAACAATGACTCTTGTCTCTCAGTTTGTTTGATGTTGGTCTTCTTCACCTATGTTGCTTATACTGTTTGGGCCCGGTAGGTGGCCACGTTTATTGTAGCGTCGAGGCATTTTCAGACTGCCAAGGATATTTGAGCCACTCTAGAGATTAGTAGAGATGGGACGTAGTCTGTTCAGAAGTACCGCACTCGCACTGGAAGTTGGATGTATTGAATGAGAACAAAACGTAGCGTCATAGTCGTCGTCCCCTGAGCGCCCTTGTCCCAATTTTTTATTTACCTATTTGTAGGCAGTGCAGCGCGTCTGTCTTCCATTCATCTCTAATAACCGTCACCTCACAATTCAGTCAGGTTAAGAGTTAGTCGGCTAACCTTGCTAAAGGCTTTGGGTGCAATATGCGTGCATAAAAATATCGAGACTTGTTGGAGAGTCCACAGTGTCCATACAACTGAGGATCTAAGAAACGCCACTGATGCCGCGATTAGCGTGGCCAACTACTGGGTCCAAGTCATTTGACATAATAAATGTGCTTACCATCGGCTCGAAAAGTAGATGGTATGTATAACTTTGCCCTTAACTTATGGGGCCAACACAACGAATTGTTGGGCATGTCTTAGGACCTATGTTGACAAGGTATTGCAATTTGTGATTACACCAGGTCAATAGGTTTCAGGCAGATTATAGTTGGTAAGCATATGCGAATAAAAAAACAGGTGCTCACTAGTCAATGTGCCTGCCTTTTCCCTACTATTTTGGGGTCGGTTTCCAATCTGGATGCAGCTGAATACTGACATCTGACTGCCCATCTGACCTCCACAACCCAGTTACCTGTATCTGGGTTGTAGAGTTTGACAACCAGTCTCACCAAAGGGTGGTCAGACTGGTTGTCAGACTTTCGGGCTTCTGAGAGCCCCTAACGACTGTCAAAGATCTACGAATGATACCGGGACCACCAGCTTAACGTGTTTTCCGAGACACGGAGGGGTCTCGATATGTAATGGATAGTTACCTATCGACATTCGACCGCGGCAAGCGTATCTTAACCTTCAATCGACCCGTGGGGCTATTATGATTTAGCCACCAGCCACGTGCTACACAAATAAATAACATAAATAAGCATTTTGATAATTTCACGCCTTTAATTCTCACTTCTGAGGAAACCGTCAATCTATCCGCCGATATTACCTACTTAATATCCGATCCGATAGATATATTCTGCTCCCCATAAAAACGAGAATCTAATATTTCCTAACGTAATTTTCGACCTGGCACACAGTGGAACGAATGTATGGGAGCGGTTGGACGTAGACATGTCCGAAAAATAAGACTAAAATTATGACAAACTAATGATGCCATCTTATTCGATTACTTAATGCCTTCATAAATTGTGGTGATGAATTTCTTCATAACTCCCATATTTCGGGAGTAATTTGAGAAAATGTGAAATTTTACTATGAAAATGAGTGTATCGAGCTCTCTCCCTCCTGATTCCGGGCTTGTTTCAAGTAGCGGTCTCTAATATCGTAATGCTATTACTAAGAGCTATATTTAATACTAAGACACATAGTGCGCCAAATGTGCACTTTCTGGGATAAAAGGAAATGAAAATTTAAAAAAAAAAACGTTTTTTCCCCATTTGTATTTACTTTAAACCGCAGACAGACTTATTAAGAGGTCTATAAATATATTATATATATACAGAAATATATATTAACAAAAATATTCACAAGAACTGATGAGAGTATGACTTTTAAGTAAGTTGATAATAAATTACCTAGTTTCATTAAAAGTACAATAAATAATTAAGATGTAAGCTCTAATTTACTAAGTTACACATTTTAAAACAATAACATCATTTAATTATCTTCGTCATCATCATCATCATCAATTAATTCAAATTCAGAATCGATATCCGCTAAATCATTTATGTTAACAAATTCGATATCACTTTTCTCAGAATCCGTAAGCTCATAAAATTCCTTAAAAGAAGATTTTTTTACAAACTTATTTCCTTTTGGACGGATACTTGTAACAAGTGGATCAGAAGACAGTAAAAGATTGTGCATAATATCTTCATTGCATGAGATACTGCTATGCTTTCGAGAATGCCCCTCTCTATATTTTCTAAAATCTTTATTTCTAGCCTCAGATGCCTCTTCGGATAGAAAACCAATGGGCACAATTGACATGTTCTGAACTATGTCTGGCCCATGCATTAAAATTTTATGAAGTGAAGAAGGCATATAATACCATGGGTATAACTCCACGTAAAGCTTAGCAGTATCAAAGCAGAACTCTCGGAATTTAGTTACGTTGATCTTCTCTCCTGATGAAATACACTGCAAGATCACACAGATTTTTCTTAAAAGCATAGCATCTATTCCGGTCAGTTCAGCAGATTTAGTGTAGTTTTCAAAAAATCTCCTTGCCGAGTTGCCATTGTTGGTGGATCCACTGCCTTGTTTCACAACATCGAGAAGTAAGCCCGTTTCTCTTCTTACAGCCTCTTGAACTCTTTTCTTCCTGTCATCAACTTGCCTTTTTGCTATATCACCCCTTACTTGCCATGATTTTATGTCTAATTTGTAGGAAATGTGTAATAAGCATTCCATTGAGCGAATCCAAGCGTGAAGGGTGCTTAAGCTATATTTATACATGTCCTCGTTTGCGTGTTTATCTTTGATTAACTCTAAATTATTCATTTCTTTAGGACAAGCCTTGCATATGTCACACACTGAAGCTGCTGTATTGGATATAATGGAATGAATTTTACCATCAATCATTGTCAACAGCAGTTGGTGTTTGACACTAATTCCATCAGTGATGGTGGATGGAGTTAAGGCTTCAATCTCTGCTTCGATTTCAGCCATCTCTCTCTGCACATTTTCTTTGGTTTCCTTTATAAACTTAAACAATATTGGCCGGCAAAATGAAGTGGAAGATGGTCGCTCGTTTTCCCAAATTGTTACACCTTTTGAGACGAGCCGCACCACTACAAGACTAATCATAAAATTACTAGCAAGATCGATTTGCTCATCTTCACTCGTCCTTTGATGATAAATGCTTTGGCTAGATGATCCGTCAAAACCCCATTTGCTGGTCAATACGAGCTGTTGATTGGGATCAACAGGGGTTTCTAACGACCTAATAAGTCTTCTTGAGGTTAAATCCATCAAGGCTTGTAATTTGATTTTTGCAGAGCTCTCTGTAACTGTGAGATCTTCTTTGGCCGGATAGCACTTAATTTTTTCTTTAACCAACATGTAGTAACTCGGGTATTGAAGAGCTCCTTCTTGAGTGTTGAAATCCCGAAGAGTGTTATAGCGCCATTTCGATAAGTTCATCGATACATAAAGAGCCAATGCCTTCAAAGGGGATATTTCCCGTACCTGAATTGATTTACCTTCAATGAAGGCTTTGATTTTTGAGGCCTCTTCTGGATTCTCCGTCAAGTATTTCATAACATAAGCTGTATCGCTTTGTCCTGCCTTTTGAAGCGCCCTTTCGGCCGAAAACATAATTTCAGCGCTGCTACTGCTGCATGAAAGACTATCTTCAGTGCGTCTTCTTTTTTGCCGGTTACTAAGGTCCTCAAAAGATTTACGAGGACTAGGATGTGTACAAGTTGAAGCATCAGATTTAGCAGGAGAAATTATGGGCTCGATGACGTCACTTATATTTTCTGTAGAAGGTTCCATATTTTCATTCTGTAATTCCGGCCATTGAATTGCAGCCTGTAGCCAAATCTCATGTTTCTTCCGAAACTTATCTGTGCTTCTTCCAGACTGTGTCCATTTTGCATAAATGCGGTAGCAAAATCGACGACACCAGTCTTTTAAACTTGTTTCAGCACTTTCACATAACTGAACACAACTGTTATCTTTTAAAACACTGAACAAATAGTTAAAGTCGCGTAAATCTTTATGTGCGCGTGCGCATAAAGCAACGTGAATATCAAGATTTGTATTAAAATTTGGAAAATACATTGCGAGATTAGCTTGGATACAACGAGGTGTAAATCAACACTGATTTTAAAGTTACTAATAGTGACCTATTTATATAAAATCCAGGTATCCCAGGTATCCTTTGTTAAATATTGCAAGGTAATTAGTTATTGTGATAATTAGTAAATGATGCATGCTAAATTAGTGTATTAAGAGCCATTTAGTAATTAAATAATAGCAATGTTCTTATCAGTAATCATTAGTGCATCAGTTTTATATGTAAACCTTAAGTCCCTAATTATATATCCTAATTAGCTTATATCTTCTCTAATTGGCTGCTCAGAAATGTTATTGTAATAAGGTAAACCTTTAGAAAAACGGTTTTAATCAACAAAATAAACAAAAAATAAAAAAATTGTGTTATAAAATAAACATCACTCTTTATCCCAGAAAGTGCACATTTGGCGCACTATGTGTCTTAGTATTAAATATAGCTCTTAGTATTAGCATTATGATATTAGAGACCGCTACTTGAAACAAGCCCGGAATCAGGAGGGAGAGAGCTCGATACACTCATTTTCATAGTAAAATTTCACATTTTCTCAAATTACTCCCGAAATATGGGAGTTATGAAGAAATTCATCACCACAAGTTATGAAGGCATTAAGTAATCGAATAAGATGGCATCATTAGTTTGGCATAATTTTACTCTTTTTTTTCGGACATGTCTACGTCCAACCGCTCCCATACATTCGTTCCACTGTGTGGCACCCCAAAAAAATATTCCAAGGTGTGACGTAAGCGGGTTCATCGAACTTTCATCCCTCATGGCGTAAACAAGAGTCATTGACCTTGCAATGAGGGTTAGATTTTTGTTAGAAATTTTGACAGTATGACGATGACGTCACGGTCTTATTGTCCGTAGGGATGAATAAATGCACCGGCCGTTCATCCTTGGGGACGCGGCAGATTGTAAATTGACTAGGGTTCGATTCAGATAGTATTATTTTTTCTATCTAATTGATAATGGGCTGGCAATCCGTTGTTATGGATGGAAAGAGTGATTTTATTTACTTTGACTCGCGATTTGACAATTTCAGCGGCATTTTGCCAAACACAGTGCAACGTAGATCTATAGAATAGAACTCTTTATTATGTACACCATAAAAACTACAGATATAAATGTAGAAATTTTACATGGGGTTACATGGGCGGTCTTATCGCTTATTTACCTGTTTTTTACCAACTTACCTATAACTTACAGCTTATCTAGCAATGGTGGCCCAGTGGTAACGGCTGTGACTTACGAGTTAAAGGTCGTAGGTTCGAACCCAGACAGGCACTTTACTTTGTGTAAATTATTTCATCACCACTGCTCTCAAAACTTGTCGTGATGAAACCTCACGATGTTTTCCTTCACCGTCCTTCACCGTCGTGTCCTATAATCAAAAATTCGAGGAAATGACATCTACACATTATAGGCTGATTATGCTATAATGTTTCCGCTAGGAGTAAGTTCGCCCAATAACGACTTTATAACACCAATCGAATAGAGGAAATCACCATAATCACCACCATACCTACTAAGCAGCTAGCATTTAAGTGAAAATAGTAGTACTCAACTCAAACTCAAAGCATTTATTTAAAAAAACGAAATACAAGCACTTTTGAATGGTCAAGACAAGGGTACATAAGTGCTAATGGAAGCTGGCCATAATATTATGTATGTTGTGTAGTAGTGACGTAACGAAGTACTAACGAAATCCATACATAGGTACTATTATAAAACAAAGTCCCCCGCCGCCGGTCCCGTCTGTCTGACCGCGATAAATTCAAAAACTACTGAACGGATTTTCAAACGTTTTAACCAATGGAGTGTTTAAGTGCATAGTTCATGAAGGTTTTGTGTAAATCGGCTGAAATATGACGATTATTGTTGAAGATTTCGAAAAAATCATGCCGACTGCTTTACTGGCGTGCCCCGCGTAATCCGTACGTTACATAAATTGATGTTCTACAGGATTGTACATAGCATATGTGTTCTAAGTATGACCAAAAGTAACCATTTTTATCTTTCAGAATTTGATAAAAAAATTGTTGTTAATTTCTGATGCTATTTTAACCGGTAGGTAATGGTGCCGATTCCCTTGTTCACAAACTAAACTAAATTTAAGTTCAGTGCATCTTTTTCTTTCTATTTCATTAAGAAGAGGGCAGAAGATAAATTTTAATTTAGTCCTTTCAAATTAATCAGCGCCTGTCACTACTCCATACTAGTTTAGGCGTGATTAAAAACTTGCCTACTAAAATTACGTCAATTTACGTCAAGCGCTGATTAATTTGACAGGACTAAACTAAAATTTATCTTCTGTCCTTTTCTTAATGAAATTGAAAGAAAAATATACACTGAACTTAAATTTAGTTTAGTTTGTGAACAAGGGAATCCGCACCATTGTACTAATCATTATCCAATAAAATATGTTATTCCAATTGGACATTTAATTTCGATTAAAATATGCCATTATGTCATATGATTTAAATGAATGCTTTAAAAGATATCACAGATTCAAAATTACGCGTAACAAAATAAATGGTTGACGCGGCAGGCGCAGCGCTCGGCTATCGGTACCTATGCGATCGCTTTCGTTTCCTTGTAATACCGGTAGTACGTTCCCGTGGGATATTTTCCGACTTCCACGCGGGCAAAAGCTAGTGTATTCCTAATTCCTAGTTTATTTAGGTAGGTCGTCGCGACGTTTGTATTCTCCGAAGGGAAAAGCATAGAAAGACACTCCTTTAGCTTTTCCATTTGAACAGTAAAAACGTAAAACACAAGCTCAAAAAATACTACATCTCCATTTTACCTTAATATGTCAGTAGCGCGTTGAGTAGATTTCAGACCATGGAATGCTAAGACAGACTCCAGAGGTCTAATAGTCCGCATTTTTTAATTATAAGGGATGTCCTTATAATTAAAAAAAGCTTGTTTTTTTAAATAAATAAATAAAATAAATTATTTAACGGGGGGCGACCCTATTAACTGGATGCATATCCAGACTCCGGGCTAGTCTCAATACTATTTACTTACACTGACTTGCACTTCAACTGGATTGCCTGTATGGTAAATGGTCACATTATTACATTAGATGGGTATACATACACATATAGAGGGGTTCGGTAAAGTAATTAACTTCTGATACGCCTTTGTTTAATCAGATTGATTGGCGCCTAGGGGTGGCCGTAGACCATGAAAAGCTGCAGAAGAGGGGGTGTTAAGATAGTAAATGATGATAAAATGTTAAAATCATAAACCTGCTTTTGGCTTAGCTGTAGTCGGGTAAAAAGTAGGAGGATACTGTTTGATTTGTCTCTCTTATTTTAAGAAACATAATTTCAAAATTTCGTTAATATTAAGGTAATGTGAAGCAGGGACGGACAACCTGTATCTACTCCCATGGAGACGAGAAGTAAGAAATGTGTAAGGCTCCTATTCACATTTATTACTCGCAACTCCAAAATACTTCTAAGACTATCAATGCCATCTAGCGAGTTGAACGGCTAACGTTTGCAACCCAACGTTACGTAGAATGGAAGCAAGTTATGTATATACAACAAGATGGCGCTTGTTTCGATTAAAACATGCGTAGTATCCGATGCGGCCATTTCTAATACGTTATCGTCAAGATCCAGCGCTACTTCCTCAGCCTACCCATTTGGGGGAAAAGAGGCGTAATTTTAAGTTCTGATATTCTATTCTACGTAATATCAAGAATTAAACTCTAATTAGTATCAAATTACATTTATTGATTATAACTATTCTTATTACATTCTTCAACACTTTGTCTATCTCGCCATGTGGTTGCCGACTTCACATGTAAACACCTCGTTACCTGAAAAAGCAATAACATTATCATTATCTCAAATAAGAAAGCAACGTTGTGCTCTAAAGATGCTAAATGCCCTTCTAACTGCCAACCCTGAATGTGATGTGTTTGCGGATGAATAGAGTAAAATTATGCGTATATTTTTAGAGTTATGTGAGAGAAAGTTTGCAAGCGTTCACTGTTCCATTCAGTTTTTAATTAAATTATAACATCATTTTGTCAACATAATAATTGTTTCTTTCTTGCCAGCATCACTGTGCCTGCTCTTCTTGAGCCGATTTTCAGACATGATGGCAAAAGACCTGATGGTGTGTCTTTGGTTCCGTGGAGTTTGGGACGGATGCTTGTGTGGGACGCTACCTGTGTAGACACACTGGCACCGTCCCACCTCCAACGGACTACTTCTAAAGCGGGTGCAGCGGCAGAAAATTCCGAAAATCGGAAACTTATTAAATGTAGAGGTCTTGGCGGAGAGTACAACTCGAGACCCTCGGTCCGTGGGGTCCCACTGCGCATAAGTTATTTGCGGAAATCGCGAAACGTCTGGTTGATGTAACTGGTGACCGACAAGCTGGCGGCTTTCTCGCGCAACGCATTAGCATTGCAGTTCAGCGAAGAAGTGCCGCCAGCATCCTCGGTACAGTGCCTCGAGGGCCTTTTTTAGGTTTAACTTAGTTTAGTTAATGTTAATAACCATCTTGTAATTTGATTATGTAAATAAACGATTCGTATTGTTTCTATGTTAATTAATGAGGTGTTGTATTGTTTTAATTACTAATTTATAAATAAAATTACATAAATAAATAAATAAATAAATAAATCTAGGATACACCGAGGAGTTACACCTAATCTAATATTGATGTCCCAATTTCATATCTCCGTCCCCTTTCAAAGACACTTAGGACATATCAAATGTGTTATTGAGACGCGAAAGCCTTAAAAGGTCAGTTAATCCGAGTTAAGTCAAAATCACAATTAAAGGTTGTTCCAAAAGTGTCTGATGTAAATGCCAAATTTATCGGCGTGATTAATATGCATAACCATGGTAAATTACAGCTTTCTAGTACTAAGAGTCTTTAAGCTAAGCCGCGGACAGAGAGATGGACATGGCGAAACTATGAGTGTTCTTTATGGATTACGGAACCCTAATAAAAATGAATGCAACTTGGAGTGTAACACAATTAAAAAACGAAAGAGAAGCATCTACCATTGGTAATAAAACAGGTTTAGTGGAAAGGTAAATCAATTATGAACTAATAGTTATATTTAACTTGAAATTATTTTTCTGTTGAGGCTTATGACAAAAATAACCTGATTGGAGTGGAAGACCAACTCGAGGATGATCTTCCAGACATTCCGGCACCGGAAAACTTCAGAGATATGAATTCTAGCACCGATCTAATAAGATAAGTTAAACACGGACCCACCCAGAATACATATAATGTACTTACACCACAAGTGCTTGTACTGAAAAGCGTCATGATTCTGTTTTATGAAAAGGAGCATCACTTGACTTACAAATTTCTCCCATAAAAGTTTTCTGATTTAAAATGGATAGGACATTGTTTTGACGTCCATTTTTTCTTTGGAGAGCTTTTATACACATCTTTCGTCATTTAACAGTTTTGGTACATAATTTTGCAGTCAGCAGCTGAGCAACGGGGCATATTAATAAATTAAGCGTAAATCGTCGTTTACTCACAAAAAAAAATGTCATTGTCATTATAGAGGTATGAGGAACAGGGTGTAAAGTTCACTCATCCTCCATTGAGAAGGGAGGATCCTCCGGCCAGACGGGTGTCGTGTCTGGTGGACAACTGCCCGACGTTTGGTGTCGGGATGTATATATGCTAGTCGCGCGGTAAACTCTGCTTGCGCGATGCAGGATTTTGTATTTTTAAATTTGGTGTGTTAATGTGGAAACTTGAATGAATGTATGATAGTGTTTTCTTACCCTGATGTGTAGAGAGGTGCAGCCTCAACTTCTTGATACTTATGAACTGCTCTCGACAAACGCGGCACTTGTAATGGTAGTCCACAATCTGTAATAATAACGAACAAAAATAGTTTATAATAAAAAGCACTCTTCATAATTGCAAGCCTGTGGTGACCCAGTCAGCCAGTGGTGGCCCAGTGGTAACGACCTACGACTTACGAGTTTGTAGGTCGCAGGTTCGGACCCAGACAAGCGCTTTACTTTGTGTAAATAATTTCATCACCACTGCTCTCAAAACGGTGAAGGAAAACATCGTGAGAAAACCGGCATGTCCTAGAACCAAATATACGAAGACATGCGACATCTACCAACCCGCACTGGGCCCGCGTGGTGGATTACGGCCCACTCCCTCTCACAGAGAGAAGGCCTGTGTCCCAGCAGTGGGGACATTATAGGCTGATTATAGGATATACTTTATGTTAAAACGACATTTTTCGAGGCCGAATTCGCGGGCAGAAGCGTGTTTAATATATTATGATGTTATGGAATGAATACGCTGATTGCGACCAGTAGAGTAAAGCATTTCCTAAGAAAGCGGTGAAGGGCAATAACGGCTGTCCAAATGCTGAGCGTTTTTTGACATCTTTTACTGTCAAATATTGGTGAAAATGACAGGTTTTCAGGGAGACCGTTATAATATGACGGAACCGGTTTCGTAGGTACCCAAAGTTTATGGCTGTTCATTTTTTTGTTATGTGAAAACACCGGAGTAAACGTTTCCTAGAAACGATGCCGTCGTGTAACGGCCGTGTCTTCATGGCAGCTCTCATTTTGCGGTCGTATAATGACGGCACCGCTTTCTTAGGCCGCGATCAAACCAAACGTATAGGCAGCCGCCGATTATAGGTACTCCCTAATTGAGAATTAGCTCGTACTAGCGTATTGTCGGTTCGGTGTGAACGCTAAGTTGAATATGTTTGGAAAAACAGTAAACTGGGTAACGCACGCTAACAGTCAGCTACTGACATGTGGTTCTTTCATCAAAAGACCATTTCAGACACCAATCTACATGGTCTTCACATGATCTGACCAAGATTATGTCTGGACTCTAAAAGAGACTGTGACCTCTGAGTTTGTTTCGGCCTTTCTCCTCAGAGTAGTCAGATAGGGAACGCCGATCTCATCAAGTTTAAAAAATATGTTTGACATGTAAAAGTATTTGTAAAAACCTACTTACAGAAATAAAATTATTTAGCGGCTGACCATACATTTGATGTAAGCGCGGCCTTAGGAAACCCAAGCTAACATAATATATCATCACACCTGTATTCCCCGAAGGGTTAGGCAGAGATGTACCTGTAGTACACCCACATTTTACAAGTAATGTTCAAGTCCCATGTAATAAGGGGCGAGCCTATTGCCATCAAACAGGTAGAAATTCAAGACTCCGGGCTGCTACTGAGATATTCCTGACGGGAAAACCCAATAACACTTTGCCTGACCCGGGACGTCAAGCTCGTAGTAGCGCTTTTTTTTTTGGGTGGGAAATCATCATACAATTTCTCCCGCTCTGGGCGGAGCGGGAGGGTGTGTCAGACTCTTACTGACTAAAACCCACCCGTATTCCTTCCGTTGCCTGTGTAGCCAGGGGCCTCGGTAACCCTTTGGTACCTTCCTGCGAACCCGGAGCAGTAGCGCTTGCGACCACTAGATCTTCGAGACAGCTACCCAAGCTAAGTAGCAGATAAACACGATTGATCGGCTTTATCGATCAACAATTATGCATGTAACAATCAGAAAAAAATAATTAAAATTCAACTCACCTCTGCCAAAATAGAAGATATAACCTTCTTATACTTCTGCATATCTTCTGAAGAGTGAGTCTTGAAATGCGCCAGAAGATTGTACACAGTGACGAATGAACGACTGCAGATTGGGCAAGCAATACTCTCTGAAAAAATACAAAAAAATACATCAATAACAACAATACAATACAATACAACGCCTCGCCAGCACAATATGTCACAAGTGAAAACTTCTTAGCTTCACAAACTTGTAAATATCTGTATACACATATGTATCTGGATGGGTGATCGAGACCCCTCCGTGCCTCGAAAAGCATGTTAAGCCGTTGGTTCCCCGGATGTCACCACTGTGTGGATCGCCCGGAGGACACGGTGGAGGTCTGCCCGGCTTGGGCAGAGCACCGCCGTGTCCTCGTGGAGGTAGTAATGCTCGCGAAGAAGGAGGTGGGACGGTTGAGGGAAAGGCAAATTTTGCGCCTTCACGCCCCTAGCCGCCGCAGGAGACGCCCTGGGCGTCGGGAATCCCGGGCGGATTTCCGGCCACCGTAGGCGCGGGCTTGCGGACGGTGAGCAATGGGTAGCTCACCGTCCGGTAAGGACCAGGCCCGGGGCGACGTCGCAACGCGTTCCACGCGCGCCTCAAAGAGATCTCGTCAGCACAAGTGTAGAGGTCCACTAGGGCCGATGCCTGCCGGGGTCGCGGGAAAGTCCAAAAAGGATACCGAAGCCCCTGGGCAACACTGGCAACGGAGCACGGGTGGGTTTTAGTCAGTAAGTCTGACACACCGTCCCACGCCGCCCAGAGCGGGAGAAGTAAAAAAAGTTGTGCCTTATTCAAGCAGAAATATTACTTACTCACATTAGTGAGATTTCAAACAGTTTGCTGGATTCACATGGATTTTTACTTCACTTCATTGTCAAAGACGACGCGTTTCGAGTTTGCGTTCGTTTCGTTCCACCAAAAAACGCACATAACATATACAATTTTGTAAAATAAGTACTGCATCTTTTTTTTATACAGGTATTTGTTTATGGACCCTATACAATGTATATTTAAATAATGATTCAGTTTTAATAACTTGCATATTCCCTGTTGTGTGTGAAAACAAACTAATGTTAAACCTACCTGCGGGTCCAGCACGACACAGACCTGTTAAAATATAGATAAGGGTGAAAACACACTTGCAAGCGCGAATCACAATTTTATTCGGATCTCTCTTTGACACTTAAAAACGTCTTCCGCTGAAACAAGAAGTCCATTCGTACGTAAAAGCTCTATTGATGCGAATAAGTGCGGACTTCTCCGACCTAGTGAATGACGCCACTAAAACTAAGGCTTACTAAAAGAGCGGTGGCCGCCACATATCGGCCGCAGTGACAGCTGTCATGAAAATGATGGCAGCGGCAAAGGTTAAAATCTTTAAATTCACACACGTTTATATACCTTTAATTTCAACTATTTATTAGTGGCTTTCGTGGACAGGATATTAATTCAGACTTGTTAATAGTTGAAATGGCAAACATGTAATTTGGTCTAAATAGGTTTTTATTTTTATTATTTTATTAATATTTTACATATTTAATCTCTTTTATATTTTGTGAGAACTTTTTTGTTAAGTATCTGGTACTTGCTGACAGGCCTACTGTCCTCCTATGAACACTAATTGGAAAACATTGTAAAAACCAATTATTTTTAACGTGGAGTTTCTTGCCGGCTCTACTCCATAGGAAACGACCAATTGGAACCGAGCACTTAGCTTCTGACGTTTCATAAGTGCTCATGTGAAATAAAATATTTTGATTTTGTATTAAAAGATACGTGGCGTTTCTGTTTCGTGAACGTCATAACGTTTTAGTGACGTCATCATCATCTGCCTAGCCTTTATCCCAACTATGTTGGGGTCGACTTCCAGTCTTACCGGATACAGCTGAATACCAGTAAATTACATGGAGCGAATGCCCATCTGAACTCCACAACCCGTAACGACTGTCAAAGATCTACAAATGACAGCCGGAACCAACGGCTTAACGTGCTCTCCGAGGCACGGAGGGGTCTTGGTATGCAAAGATGGTCACCCATCCACGGAAAAACCGCGGCAAGCGTACCTTAACCTGATCGATCGACCCGTGCGGCTGTTATTACTTAGCCACAAGCCCCTCTTTACTGTTTTAGTGACGTCATTCGCCGGTAAATTGCAGACGCTATGTGACGGACACCGCTCTTCTAGGAAACCGTAGCTTAAGGGCAAGATTCATACACGTATATTTTCTTTGAATTTACTTGAAGTTAGAGTCGCATAAGAAAATAAACCTTAATCTTATGAAATAGTGTCGTATTCATATAAGCGAGTGTGAAGAAGCGTTTTATACGAATATGAACTTTATTCAGATAAGAATAATGATCATTGTGTCAGAAAGAGACGAGAGATACCTATAGAAAAAAGCTGATCGGTGCGAGTAAGTATGATTTCACTCATAAAGCACAGTAAGTATAATATATAGTTGTAATAGCACTCTTTGTGAAGGATCTCGTGCCAGAAAGTACCACCCACCATGGCCACCATACCTAATTCTGGCTGGTATACAGCGTGTATCAGAAAGGTTTCGTGAAATTTAAGGGTGTGCTACAGACCATCAAACTGAATAACTTCCTCCTTGGGACCCACATCGTTATCGCGAAATAATTATCAGTTGTCCCTTCATCATCATCGTCATTTCAGCCGAAAGACGTCCACTGCTGGACATAGGCCTCCCCCAAAAGGGGGAGGTTGCCATAATCGCCACGCTTGGCAGGCGGGTTGGCGATCGCAGTATGGTGTTAATATGCATAGAGAACGCTGCTGCCCATTCTCTAGAAAGTCCGTTAGTCGCCTTTTACGACACCCACGGGAAGAAATGGGATGGTGCTATTCTTTACGTCCGGCACCACACGGACAACGGGACGGCTGTCCCTTACAAAACTTTAATACCTACACGACCCAAATGTGTGGGATGGCTGATTCATTTATTTATCGCGATTACTATGTGGGTCCTATGCCGAAACGTGAAACGTTGAATTTCGCGGGCTACCTTAGCGCATCCCTCCTAAAGTACTTACTCTTAGTATTCTTCTTGACGCCTCTCCAAGACGTCTGGAAGCAAGGCGCGCACATCTTGCAGTGAACTAACTCCTTCATATACATTTTGTCTTCATCATAATCGTCTGCCTCTTCTTTTGGGTCTGACGACTTTCTACAAAAGAAGTACTTATTTATAAGGTTGAGTGGTGAAGAAAAGTTTTTTTTTTTTGTTAATTACTATTTGGACTAGCATCGTTAACCAGAGAGAAAACAGAGGAATATGTTTGTATGGAATGCACGCCATCGACCAAGTGACCGCGTTTCCTCTTAGCGAATGTAAAACAGGAGTTTTTAATGAAAAGGGTAATGGTGGTTTTCTTTGGCAAAAAAAAAAAAAAATAAGCCACACAGTAAAACAAATGCTTAAATACTTCGATCAATACACACACACTAGATACACACTTCGCACTAGATATCGGGTCGGCGCAAAAAATACGTCTCGGTAAATATAAGCGCACTTGAGACGTGAGCTTTTATTTTGTTTAGTTTGCTTGAAACACAGCCAATGTAAACACGTCTCACAATGCCGCAGTGTGTATTTAAAAGTTGCAAAAATAATCCCCGAAAAAGCAATATAGCGGCCGGAATATCTTACTTTCAGTAAGTACATGAAGAACAAGTTATATTTTAAGCTTTAAACTAACAAATAATATCAAATTTTGAACAAAATTACCGATTTTAAACCACCGCTACTAATGTTGGCCAAGGCTCGTCAACATACGCACAAACTTTTGTTCAACAGAACAGTATAAGCATGGAGTAGGTTTGTATTGTAATATTTTTTTTTAATTTGTTACCAGAACTTCAAAACTGTTTGGTTAAAATTGGTTGATGCTACTTTTGTGTCTGTTTGTTGGACTCTCATTAGATACTTAGCTTTCCTTTTTTTATTTTAGCTTTCCTAGCAATCCATTTACGTGTGCAGAATGGACCTCGATTGTCGCCAGAGAAAGAAGAGATGACTTTTATATGCCAGGTAAGAATTCGGTTATATGTTCGGATCACTTTGATAAATCGTAAATATAATAATATAAAAATAATACTGGTTTGCTGGGACTTCTGACGTGCATCAGTAGCTTGACATACTTATTTCAAACTTTAGTTGAAACTGACATCCTTTCATTTTTATTAGCCTACAAATTCAGTCAGGACCATGTTGAGTTGTTTTTTGGCGCTATTAGAAGTCAAGGGGGCATAATAATAACCCGAACAGCCGACAAGTCAAAGCAAGCTTTAAAAAACTTTTGTCTCATTTGGAACCGAGTTCAAAATTTACTGGCAATTGTCTTCCACTTGACAATATACCAATCCTATCTGGAGCTCCATCTCTCGATAAGATTAATAACACCTCGATAGGACATCGCCTTGATGTAAGTGAAGAGAGAAACTTAAGTGAAACAGAGATTTTAAATAACAGATACGTACAGCAAAGTTTTTAAAAATATCAAACAAATTGCAATAATATTTCTTCTACATTGGATGAGAGTCCATCTTCTAGTGTTATGCCGCAAATAGTAGGATATATTTCGGGATTTGTTGTCAGTAAATTGGTAAAAAAACTAAAGTGTGACCTGTGTAAGAATAACTTGTGTGCAACAGAAAAACAATTCTTTCACAAACTGATAGACCTAATAGACATGGGGGGGTTATTCTATGCCTCTACCGATGTATTTAATATTTGCATGAAAACTGAAAGCGTGATCCGAAATTGTATTCGCGTGAGTGGGGGTAAATCTTTACATAAAAGGTATGATAGCAACTTTAAATGTACAAAAGTTTTGAAATTAACAAGTGAGATTAAAGTTTTTTAAAGCTTGCTTTGACTTGTCGGCTGTTCGGGTTATTATTATGCCCCCTTGACTTCTAATAGCGCCAATTAACAAGAATGTGTTTCCTGGAGGAGATGAACACAATCACGCAATTACTTTGCTCAAATCAGTAGTTGAAAAATTTATTGACATAAGGTTACATTACATATGTAAAAAGAAACGGGAGATATCAAAAACAAATCAAAACGACAATTGTATAACAAAGTCAACTTATTTAAAGGAAATTAATTCAGGTACGCAGAATGGAAAAAATTCTTCAATGTTGAATCGTAATAAAAATTGATTTGTGATTTATTAATTGTACTGAATTGTACTTGTATTAAGAAGGTTTGAATTTACGCATCGCATCCCCCTTAAAGAAACCAATTACGATTGTCCAGATGCATTATTTATAGCATCCACCTTGCACGCACCTTCAGCCATGGTTGTTTACCTACCATACACTCTTATTTGGAGTTTTATTTAAATAAATAAATAAATAATTTAATAGTACAATTACTTTTTACTAGCTCCGCCCTGCGGTTTCACCCGCGTAAACCAGCATAAAAAGTAGCCTATGTGTTAATCCCGGGTATAAGTTATCTTCATTGAAAATTTCATCCAAATCGGTTCAACCGTTTGAGCGTTAAGAATTAACAAACATACAAACACACAAAGAGAGACACAGACACACACACCCTCACAAACCTTTGTTTTTCACCTTTATAATATTAGTGTGATAACTTAAAAATCGCGTACATACGTAGACGTACTCATTTTTTTATACAGGTTGATTACAATGAGCCAACCCACAGACAATTAATGGCAATGTCTTAATAAAATAACTATTGAACTAATTTAGTCCTACTACTTTTTAAATCGGTCAAAAATATTTGCTAAAATCATCCTTTGCCTAAAAAAATATATTACATTCTGCTACTCTACGTCTTTCAATTCTTACTGTGTTCTGAGCATTGTAATGTAATACCAAGAATTACGTCTAGTTTCAAAATAGAGTAAGCACGAAATTGTTAACAAAATGTTTTTACCCCTATTTGATTGTTTTAAGTTTCATTTGAGAATAAATATTTTTGTACTTATTATAAAAATGATTTGAAATTTACCTTTCTCCGATGACAGAAGGACTTAAATATAAATATTTTGGAATCGTAATTAAACTTTATGCTTGAGTGTTAAGGTTTATAATGAACTGAAGTTGTTAATATTATAAAACTTTTTTCTTTAATTCGTAGTAAGAAATGTAAATGGTTATGTATGCGTAAACGTGGCCACTTTAGCGACGTATTTTTGTTCCTAATCCTGTATCTAGTGCTATTATTGATCGAAGCTTAAATATCTCAAAAATAGCGAAGTTGTTTGCGTTTTAAAGTCTATGGTATGGTAGACAGAGACAACACTGCTAGCATCTGGCCGCTGACATCTGACATCGCAACACAGGAACGCCCTAACTTGGCGCCATTCAATAAAAATATCGTTTTGCGTGACAAGGATGAAAGAATAATCTCAAAAGCGTGTTTCTTTTCCATTTGTTCACCGAATTTCACAATTTTTTTCACAAATCTTTTTGTTTTTATATCTTTTAATTCATGTATATTTTAGATATTAGTAAAATACCCAGTTTTGCATCATGATTCATGTATCATCATCAGTGCGATGATTGTTGCAAAAAATAATATTTCTGTTTTGTAAGTAAAATGCTTGCTCAGCGCCTCACCCGAATTACGAACTAGTAATTACTCTCGCGGTCGAAGTGGCGGTGCTTGGGGGAGGCCTATGTCCAGCAGTGGACGTCTTTCGGCAGAAATGATGATAAATGATGAATTACTCTCGCGAACCAGCCCGCGAGTATCCTACCGACTGCGCCAATTACGAAAGCTGAAGACGGAGAATGCAAAAAAAAAAGCCGCCGATTGACCTTCTCCTTTTATTTGAAGTCGGTTTAAAATGACTGTGTCATCCGGAACTGACGAAATTATAAGGATTCCGCTTTTTTGCTATTTGGCTACGGAACGCTAAAAAAGAACCTGAAAAAGAAGTTCTGAGAATACAGTCTAATATATGCAGTCCACCTATCTAATTACATTTCGAATGATTACATTCGTTTCGTGGCATTTGGTAATTTTTTTATAAATAAATTTTGCCCGCGTTTTCGCTCGCGTGGAGGTCGATGAAATATCCAATATAGGATAAAAAGTATCCAATGTGTTAATCAAGGTTATAAACTATCTGTGTGCCAAATTTACATCTAAATGCGTTCAGCCGTTTAAGCGTGATTGGTCAAGGACAGCTAATGAGACACAATTGATTTTCTATTGTTTGACTCCGAATCGGTTTCGCGCGGGGCTTAGACGCTGACAACACCTAAACCGCCGTCACTGTAAGATTGCATAGAAAAGAAAGAGAAGCGCGATGACACAACGCTTGTAATTTATTGCAAAATATGAAGCAATTATCTATTTCTTGAGTTGAGTAATCGAAAATAAAAAACAACCAAGTTCTGCATTGAAATAAAACGTTTGGATTAGAACTCAAGGTAAGAGGTTAGTTTAACGTTAGTTTGTATCGAGATTTTTTTTCAAAACGTGTATTGGTAACAACCAAGTTCTGGGAAATATGTTCAAAAATAACATATATGTATTTTTTCCGCTACCACAAACTATTGGCAATTTTTTTTCTTAAGAGAAGCCTATTTTCGTCAATTGGGTATTGTCAGCGCCTGAAGGTTACCCTGTTAAGCCCCGCGCGACAGAGATTCGGAGTCAAACAATAGAAAATCAAAGTAACCAACATACAAACTTTCACATTTATAATGTTACTGCTGCGCCCTTCGGTTTCACCCGCATAAGTCTCGATCCCGTGGGAATATCGGGATAAAAAGTATCATACATCCTAATCCAGGTCATGGTTTACCCATGTGCCAAATTTCACCCAAATCCGTTCAGCCGTTTGAGCGTGAAAGCGAAACAAATAAACAAACTCACTCTCGCATTTAAATAATATTAGTAAGGATAGTAGGACTATTTAATTGTTCCATCGACAGTCTCGGAAGCTGTACCTACAACTCGGTCACATTATCTCTGCACGTCGCGTCACGCGTCGCGCGTCGCTAGAATGCGATGCCCCTCCCGCTACCCCGCACACCTGCCCGCACCCCTTGTCGCGTCCGTCGTTAGGGATGTAAGAAGTGCCAAAAAATATCGACATTTAAAAAATATTGACATCGATTTCGATATATCGAGAAAAGAAAATCGATAATATATATCGGTGAAATATTCTAATAAATAATTTTTACTCTATGAAATTCTATTGTTTGTTACCATAATAAGTAATAACGAGTCCATTCCACTGTTTAAAAAGAAATTGTCAGCCTTATTAATTGATAAATGTTATTACTCCATTTGTGAATTTCTAAATGATGAAAATGTATAGTTACCTTAATGACATCTTTAATTATTTATATTTAATTGACCATATTTAAGAATTTTCATATTGACAGTATTTTAGACTTGAGCACTTTTACGAAATGTTTGCATGCCTAATTTAAGGTAGATTGTATAAGGATCTCTAATTTATATAACATCTGCATTTTGTTGTACCTACTTTCTATGCAAATAAATAATTATTCTATTCTATTCTATTCATACTCTATTGTTTGTCATATAAATACCAAATTAGGAACATCATTTCCGATAGAATATCTTAAATTTATTAACAAAACATTGATAAAAATAAGTCTACTTTTTTATGGCTCAGAATTCCAGCGGTTTTTAGTCAGTGGAGATATCGTATTCCGTACATTTTCGACACTTGATATTTTATATCGATATATCGAAATAATAGATATTGCAAACAAATATTGATATATCGAACAAAAAATATCGATATATCGATATTTTTCTACAAGCCTATCCGTCACTACGGTTAGCATCTTCGAGCGCCGACATTCCGTCATCGACGTTAGATGCAGAGATATTGTGACCGCTGACCGAGTTGTATATTTGCCTAGCAAGGGTTTACGTGAAGCAGTTCACAAATACTTTTCCATAAACTAAAGTGAATCAATCAAAACTGTGCAAGTGACATGCACCATGTCTGACAGCGAGGCAGATAATGATAATACTCTTTTCTTCACTTTACAAATCAGTGAGATTGTGCTGTATACGGAGTGACGTCATGGTGCATCATAAAGAAGTTTCGTAATTATAGAAACTATGTGTGCCTCAACGCAATTTTAGCTTCTTGGTCTATCCAATGAAAACGATCAACATCTGTGATAGAAAAAGTGTTTCCCTATAATAATAATAATAATAATAAAACGTGTGATCATGACAACGTTATTACTTTGTAACAGTGAAAAGGTTGACAGTTATATGCCATATTTTTTACGTAGACATTGTCAAAGTGTTCAATTGTCATATCCAAAGGATATATTAATGTAAAAAGTAACCTCTTTGGTTGGGTTGTGACATTACTTGTGCCTTGTAAAATATATTATTATTTAACACATTGTAAGTTGTTTCATTATTTTTTTACCTGCGTGACTATAAACTGTTTACTTTACGTTATAATTTCATATTCACTCTGTCGTAGTTCGAACACGAGCGCACATACCAACAAACGGGTTCGCATGTACATCGCCACATTTATATTGAGTGACGTCATCTTGTTGTCCGATTAATCCGATCCAACCGGTCCCTTGCTGCCTTACCCCAGCGACGCCCTAAGCCGAAGTCCGTACCCCACAAGGAGTGCTCTTACGCTTAGTCGCTTATTTTATAAGTTTTATGCACTGGCTGGAGGCCTTAAAATATTGAGGCACCCACGGGAAAGTCCGGTTAAGTAGCCGACAACCTCCTACTATTGTTGTCTGATTATATTGTATCGCTGGTCGGAGTCGGTCGCAGCAATTTAACGATATTACTGCTATTTCTATTATTTGCCGCCAATGAGGTTATATTGGACGTTTATTTGGGCGTTGTAAAGAGTAATCGAGAAGTGTGGTAAGTATGAATTTTATGTTAATAAATGAAGTCGTCGGTCATGATCACTGCTGAGAATAACATCACATAGGGATACCAATGTCGAAATAAATGATTGAGTTATTCGGGATGAGCCTGCTGATAACCGATCGGCGGTTCTTGAAACACAGGGGGTAGAGTGGGTCATTCTATAATGACGAACAATAATAATGAAGACCTACACTTCACGCGCTCTCTCTTTACAACAGAGATCGCGCGAAGAGTAGTTCGCGTTATCGCGACAATGTAGCCGTAGTATATTATTTATTAGTGTCAAAAGTCAAACTAAATGTCAAAGTTTGGTGAAACAAGTCATTTCCAAGATGTGTTTGATTTAGACACAATACCACTATATGGCAAGGATAATCAATCCAATCCAATCCAATCGCGGTCCTGGAGTGTACTCCAGGACCGCGATTGGTTATCCTTGGTGTACTCCAATGAGCTAAAAATGTGTATTAGATTGAGTAATTAAAAAGGAAAAGGATACAAAAAAAAAAGTATGCGGCGATACAACAGCCAGGGCGCTACAAGAAGGCAATGTTGCACAAAATTCGAGGAAATGGAAGCCGGCGTTCGATTATTTCTTATGGGGCGTCAGGAAAAACAAAACCTCATCTGAAGTTAATCTCTTTAATCGGAGGATCTCTCGGAATCCGGAGTCTGGCGTTCAAAGGGTTAAATATGCATAATTTATGCATATTCTTGTGAAATAGGGGCACGTGGCTGGGTATAACCGCACGGGTCGATCAGTCAGGTGCAACTACGCTTGTCGCAGTTGGTCTGTAGATAGGTGACCATCTTTACATACGGAGACCCCTCCGTGCCTCGGAAAGCACGTTAAGCCGTTGGTCCTGGTTGTCATTTGTGGATCTTTGACAGTCGTTACGGGTCGTCCGAAGCCCGAAAGTCTGACAACCAAGGGTTATCGTATTACTCAGTTATTGGGTTGTGGATCGAGGGGTTGCGCCCCGCAAAGCTGCGCATCTTCACAGATGGTTCCAAAACAGGTAGCGGCACAGGTGCTGGAATCTTCTCGGAGGACTTCAATATACGCATGGCCACACCATTGGGGTCATAACATAGTGTTCCAGGCCGAGTGCATGGGTATTTCTCTAGCCGCCTCAACCATCGTCCATCATGGCCGGGGAAGTTAAGGACCACTCGATCCGCTTACTCTCGGACAGCGTGGCTGTCCTGCAAGCTCTAAGCAGTCACACAGTTGACTCTGGGCTAATGTACGAGTGCCACCAGCGCCTCAACCAGATGGATAGCCTCAACAACATAACCATTCAATGGATTAACCTTTTGACCGCCACGGTCGGGTAGTTCCGGTAAATGAAAACGTGCCCAACACGCCACCGTCGGCTAATGCCGACAAGAAAACACCATTTTTTAAGTACATAATAAATAAACTAAATTAAGTTTTCTGTTTCTATTTCCTATTATTTAAAACCACATTAATTTAATATTGTAAAAACGCACAAAGATATATCCATTAGTTACATTTCACTAGACAAAACAATCATCAAAAAATGCTAATAGAAATCCCTAGACAGGTGTACTTCCCCACGCCACAGTCGGCAAGACACGACAGCTAGTGATGGGTAAGTAAGGTAAATTATATTTCAAATTTACGAAATATTTTATTTAAAAAAAGTAGCATATAGTCGTAAAAGGAAAAGAAAGCTATCTTCAACTGGACAAGTTTGTGCAATGAAAACGTACGCAACGAAAGAAACACAAGTAACTTCAGAAGACATTACAACTGCAATCATGTATCAACGGAGCATATTGGACGTGAATGAATTAAAGGGTGACGTTACTAATTTACCTCCGCTAAAGTTTGACCGACCAGGACCTAGCGACTCACGAAATGAGACGTTCGCAAGACTCGTCGCTTTTGAATTAGATCCGAGTGCCAGAAGAAAAACGTTCAGTTAGTTACGTAAATTAACTGAACCTTATTAGAAAAGTGCGACAGCAAAAGAACTTGGATGACATAAGTTTGCCAAGCTATGAAGAGTCAAACTAATGAATATCTAGGTATTTAACTAAGTAAATTGATTAAATTATTACGGAAAGTCAGCTTCGCCTTGTTTTGAAATGAAATGAAATGAAATAAATGTATTTGCTTTGAATGCAGGTATTTACAATTTGGTGTTAGAATATTATTTACAGGGCCTTGTACATTCTGCCTATTAGGCATGCAAATTTTAAACTTAATTTACTTAATCTAGACATTAAAATTAAACATCCGATAATTTACTTAAGCTAAACTAGGTATAGAAGATATAAATTAAGCTATCGCTACACAAGTTAAATTTTATAGTACTATTTTATTATTATGATTATAATTTATTATGTGCCACAATGTTACATCCCTACTCGCATGCGAGGAATTTGTCAACGTAGTGCCAGCCACGCCAGTCATCTCTTCCCGACAGCGGATGACGTCACGTACGAGATTAGTGATGTAAGTATCATAATATTATTTGATTTATTCCTTTGTAGTTCTAATGTCTGCTTTTAAGTTGTTTAAAATTGTGTAACTGCTGTTTAATGATAGTAATAATATGAAATGGGTCATATTAAATAAAACAATGATGTTACAAGTAATATTTTATTCCAAAAATATGGGACGAAAAGCAATGATTAATTGGTTATCGATAAGATTTTGGAATCCTTGTTTTTTTTTTTTGGTAGGTATTTGCGCTGAATTTGTGGCTTAGCATGGGAGGGACGCCAATGCGTTTACACTCTGGCGGTCAAAAGGTTAAAGGACACGGTTCGTAAGGCAACGATGCAGCCGACGAACTTGCCAGAAGGGGGTCGAGCATGGCACCGGTGGGACCTGTAGTCCTGAACCCATCGCGCCACTCCCCATCGGGTACTTACGCACTCTGGTAAGGAAACGCACCAGGGATCAACATCACAAACAATAGTCGTGAGATGACTGAGGTGAGTGCAGGCAGGCCAAGGAAGCACTCCCTACAATTGATGGCTACCTCATGAAACAGGTTCTCCGACTAACTAAACAACAGCTGCGTCCAGTTACAGCAGCTATAACTGGCCACGGGTCATTTAACAAACACCTCTTTGTCATAGGAGTCACAGACAGTCCGCTGTGCAGGGCCTGCATGGAGGACGACGAGACAGTAAACTGCCCAGTGGTCACCACAAACAGGGCAAAGTACTTTAGTAACCCCGGTACCCTCTGTGAGATTGTCAGTAACACCAAGGTGTTGCTGGCCTTCCTTGAGGAGCTGGGGTGGATCGAATAATCAGTTTCCCACCTGTACGCAAAATACGCGCATTGACGTGGAGTTGCAGACACCAGCGTGTATTACCTATCTCATGATAACTACAAAAACGATATAACAATAACTAATCACGTACGACGTACTTTGTACGTATTTTTCTGTTCCTTTCTTCTTATCTGTTTATATGTGTGTACATAAACTGTTAAATAAATAAATAATCAAAAAAAAAGTTGCCATGTAAAATTAAAAATAACTTACCGATCATGCGGAGCAACCAGCTTATACACCGCAGATGATGCTTCTCTTGGCTTATACGCAACAAGGACCTCTCCATCCTTACCATCTTCTTTACTCAATATCACCTCATCAGACACATGGTACGGCTTAGGTTTCCTCGAAGTGAGGCTAAATGTTGTCAGTACTTTCTTCTCTTTATAACGAGGGAGTACACACTGGAAGATCTCAGACTTTTTGTCTCCATCCTCATTTTCAACGCATGTCTTGCTCCAGATTGTTGTTTCTGGCTTTCCTGTAAGGTTTAATTTGTATGGTAAGATACAAGTTAAAAAGATGGCAAAATATATCAAGTGCAAATTCTTATTTAAAAAAAAATGTATTACAGCAACTGCTGTGCGCCACATCCAGGTTTATCTGTATTTTGTTTAAGAAAGCATTCAACAGCTGTTCATCAAGCAATGCCAAATGAGACACATTTTGCAATGATTGCCGGTCAAGCCCCGCGCGACACCAATTCGGAGTCAAACAATAGAAAATCAATTGTGTCTCATTAGCCAGTCCTTGACAAATTACCTATATATTGTTGCTGGACCCCAGGCCTACAGACCACAGACCAACAAAAATAACAAATAAATTTTGCTACACAGACCTGATTGTTTATTAGCAACATTCTGGAACACTACAGTTCTTGTAGAACTATAAGTTTCCCCCCTCTCTGGTTTCAGCAAGTTATCACAATGTTTGAAATGCTCCAAACACACATTGTTCCAATTATTCATCCTCTTTATATCAGACTCTTCATACTGTATAGCTTTTACTGGCAAACACAATGGATCATCGTAGTCTGGAATCCTTATGTTTAACTGTTTTCGATCCAAATCCACCTCCTTGGCGGGAAAAAGCTTCGGTTTTCTGGTCTGAATCGGACCAACAGTTTTTATACTTGGACCAGCTCTTGAACTTGGAACAACTTCTTTATGGTAGGTTTTAAGTTTTTTAACAACTGGCTGCTTTTTCTTTTTGCCTTTTGAACTTGGTGGACTTGGGGGCACCATGTCATCATTGGGATCGTAGTCAGAATCATCTTCGTCTTTCCTTCTTTTACGTTTTCTTTCAGCCGGCAAGCGCTCGACTAACAGTGGGGTTGGCTTCGCTGCAACTCGGGGTACTAAATGTGGGACTTGGACTGCGACTGGGACTGCTTGCACACATTGTTGGACGATATCAGCATCTTCATCCAGAAACTCTATGTCACCATCTGATTCGGCCATAATTTGGTTTACAGAAAAGAAATGATTCGTTTGAAAACGCGTCTTGTTTTCTATTTGTGACTGTCAAATTCATTGACAATGTCAACTATGAACTAATGACATCATGAAATGACAGTAATTTCATGACAGCTTGGCGCACAATTGTCTATGAAAGAAAGTTTCGTTTAGGAACTTACAAAATATATTTTTTAATTCTAAGATTATCTTTTCCGGTTTATTCGAAATTGCATTTTATTTTGTTCTGTGAATCAAAAATCTTTTTTTTTCACAAACTAATGGTAAGGCTAGACCATCTAACTTCTTGTGTCACCGTGAGCCATATTGTTACAAGAAAATAAAGAGCTCAATATGTAATTTGGATAAGCTAGTCAACATGAGGGTAGCAAGGCTGACTGCCCAGCAGGGTGCACAGGACGAACTTAAGTATTGTCAGAGAAGGCTCTCTTCAGGTTGCCTTGCACCCACACCACACTACATAACTCAATTCTAGAACAGTTATTGGTGCCGATTCCCTTGTTCACAAACTAAACTAAATTTAAGTTCAGTGTATCTTTTCTTTCTATTTCATTAAGAACAGGACAGAAGATCCATTTTAGTTTAGTCCTGTCAAATTAATCGGCGCCTGTCACTACTCCATACAAGTTTAGACGTGATTAAAAACTTGCCTACTAAAATTACGTCAATTTACGTCAAGCGCTGATTAATTTGACAGGACTGAACTAAAATTTATCTTCTGTCCTTTTCTTAATGAAATAGAAAGAAAAAGATGCACGGAACTTAAATTTAATTTAATTTGTGAACAAGGGAATCGGCGCCATTGTGTTATAGAGACCAATAATGGGTAGCTAGATATTATTAGAAACAGTCAGGGGATCTTCCAGTATTCAAATATCTTACTCAATATAATGTAAATATTTTGGCAGTGAATAAGACAATAATACTTAATGATGACGATTCACTCAGATATGAATCACTGGATGTATTCTGTATCATATTATCAGAAACCATCTTCATGACACTTAACATCAAAACAACAACTTGCTGTATGATTAATAAATGCCAAGTACTTTTCTAATTAATTCGCATGTATGAGTAGTATGAGTACCTAGGTACTTAGTTTTTCCCCTAAGTTTTTACGTCAGCTGTAAGCCTATCGCTTAGATTGTGCGACCTTATCTTTATAGTTCTTTGTTATACAGAACCTGAACTGTTGTTGTTTAAACAGGGTTACTTTGTTAGAACTGAATCAATCGATGATTTATCATTATAGGTACCTATTGAAAGTTCGTGGGGATCACCCTGACTAGGATAGATTTATTGGTTGGAATCAAACACGGCAGATGACGGCTACATGGCGGGGCTTTTTATTGTTGACAGATGTCACAGATAGACCACAGATTACACAGTTCATTTTGACGCGGAGTAGACTTCTGTTATATTTTAATGAATATGCCACAGGCTGACTTATATATACATTAGATGATTACAGAGCAAATATTATGTTCCTTTACATTCGGACTTCGGGGAGGGAAAATATTCCAGTGCGATTTTTTCTGATAATGATTCTATCTCGATACGTCTAGCGCCACACACTTTTCTGTGTCAAAAACAGGAACTAATGAATGTTGCCACTTAATTTTTAACAGTACCTATAGTGAAAGGTGTGCGACTTAGAATTAAACAAATTACACTTTACGCCTTTAGTCCCCGAAGGGATAGACAGAAACGAGGTAACGTACATCGTGTTCATTTATGACGTTCACCCACATTTCGACAGTTATTATACATAGGTATAACATAACTGTCGAAATATGGATGTGCTGCCAGTAAGTTTGACGCGTACTACAGAGTTTGCGTCAAACTCATTGGCAGGGCTGAAGTGCGCTTTTCGCTGCGCAGTACCTCACCTCCGCTGACAAATGAATTCATTACTGCGCAGCGACTTGCCTCATGTTCCGAGCCGCCATAAAGTTTGAATCGGGCTGTACCTATGTAGTATAAATACAACGTAATATGTGGCGAACTAGTTGCCCTTACTAGTCCAATTCAAACTCCGACTAAGGAAATCCCCAATCGGAAAACTGGGGATTGAATCTAAAACCCCACGCTCAATAGTTTTGCATGCGATTTTATTAAATTACTATCTTATCAAAATAATATCATAGATACCATCTAACTTACCATCGAACGATAAATAAAAATTATATTATCAACATTAGATTTGAGATTATCAGTTTAAAAACACAGTATAAAAGTATATTGAGGTGTTAAACAGTTAGGGACTACACCTGGAACCTTTTTAATTGTGAAAACGAACAAAACTTGTAATCTAAAGGGACATGAGATATGCTGAGTGGCAATATAAAGACTCCGGTTTGTTTCACCTTATCAGTCCACTTGTAGATACAACAACACTTGATGTAGTTATGAATAGTTAAAAGCTCGGGAACGAAAATCCTGATACACAGGCACGAAACAGTTTCTAATAGCTAGTTCTAGTGCAAGCCAGTGGATATAAACAGTTTGAAAAATGTGTCGGAGCCTAGTGAAATTTGTCTTATTTTTCGTTAATTTAATATTTCTGGTTAGTATTTTTTTTTAATGGCAAACTACGTGTTAACTCGGGTTAATAAAACTTTTTCTATGGTGTCTGCTCCGTGGCAGTTACTCTTAAAATATTGCTCAATTTGAGTGGCGACCAAGCAGGTAGAGCATGAATAGAGGTAGGAGGCTCCCGGTGAGGGTAGCGGCCGTAGCGGGAATCTTCTGGATGCGGCAATGCAGACCGGTCTTTGTGGCAACTCCTAATAAGAGTTATTTTAATAGCAACATTATTCTAACAAATATAAAGATCACTGTGATTTTGTGTGATACAAAATCAGAGTTAAAGAACTGTGAAAGAACTGTGCATCCTAAGTCTAGCAATGATTGTCAGATTGCTAAACATGATGAATACTCGTAGAAAATAAACATAATTACCTAATAATTTTGACATCGTCCTATTTTTCAGCTCATAGGCTTGTTGGTGGTTGGAGCCGGGGTTTTTGTGATCTACAAATTGAAAACCGTAACAGAACTAACAGAACAATTACCTTATGAAATCAATATTGATTTCATACCATACGTTATCATTGGTTTAGGAATTGTTGTGTTTTTGATTTCGTTCTCTGGTTGCTGTGGGTCGATTACAGAAACAAAATGTTTGCTCGTAATAGTAAGTATGCCGCATACCTCTTCTGCATAGTCCCTTCTGGAGATCGGAAGCCAAGTTTGCTAGGAAATTTCTATCAACGACCTAGACGTAGAGAGGAGGCCTATTTAGTTAAAAGCGTGATGTTTCCTGTTATTCAAAACAATACAAGATAGAGAATAAACAATATAAGATAAGATAATCATTTACTTGCTCAAACATGAGTACAATACATACAACACAAATCGTTAGCACGCAAGAGATGTTAAAAGTAGAGTTAAAAACAGATCATCACGTTTGCCTTAGTCATGCAAATATCCCAAGTAAAAACTTCATTCATATTATACCACTTGGCATTAACTACATACATAAATGAGTTACTTGAATCACAACTTGAATAACATTTTTTTTTCAGTATTCCGTGTGTATGGCCGTTTTAGCTGCCGCAAAGATAGTTTTAACAATATTGTTATTGGTAAATCTAACTGATATCACAAATACGGTAGAAACTGTTGTAAACGATATGTTTTTATCTGATGATCCCTATCAGAATGTGACCTTCCATGCTCTCGAAGCGAAAGTAAGTACCGTAACATTTCCTTCCGTTTGGGCTTCGAAACAGTCGGATAAAAATAATCAAATCAGCATAATTTAAGCGGCTTTCCTAACACGTCGGCGGCGCGGCGGTCTAAAAATTCTCTTTTTCAATGGCCCTTATCACTAAAGATTCGTAGGTATAGTTAATTATTCTAATGGGCTACAAATCAAGACGTGCTAAATCCACAAGCTGACAATACTACAATACCGACAAAGTATAAAGCGCTCAACCTAAAGAAAGACCAATTTTTAAAGTACCTAAGTAAATTTACAGATATTTGACACTCGAAAGTCCCAGAAATCAATACAATGCAAGATTTTCCTCCAGTTGCACAAATCAATTCGTTCAATAATCTTACATGAGTATATTTCCTACCTTCATAGCATATGTATAAGGCTGCACCGGATTGGCATCACCTCTGATCACCAGCTGATCCCGGGCCGAGGCGATGCCTTTACGATGCTAATAATGTAACGTTGCAGTATTTCCTTTCATATAAATAATGGTGAACGGCTTGAGTTGAGGCGATGCTGATCCAGTGCAGTGGTTATACGTGTGCAATGAGCTTTAATCATCATATTATTTTCTACAGTTCAAATGCTGCGGGACAACGGGACCAGATGCTTACGTAAACGATTACAATCTTACATCACCAAGTTGTTGCGAACTCGATGGAAACTCTACAATACCAACTATAGCGAATCTAACTACAAAAAATGTACAGAGAGAAAATGCACCTATAGACATAAGTAACCTACCTGTAAATATAGATTTAGGAGGTATAGATATAGAAAATTTACCTATAGATATAGAAAATCTGGGAAATCTAACAATGTGTAAAAGAGAGGATGCCTTTGACACTGGTTGCACGACACTGATTGGAGGAGCCGTCAAATCAATCGGGAGATATTTCGGCATTGGATCGATAATCGTCATTGGTTTCGAGGTAAATACATAATTACGTATATGAACTAACTAACCAGGGACAGTCAACTGCATTGATCAGTGGTAACTATTTGACACTGACAGCGCCTTTCTGTCGTAGCAGCAGGAGTGATTTTCGTAATGCTGGTTTTACCACTGATGTGTGGTTGATTGTATTTAGGATCTGATGTGAGTGTGAGTGTCAGCAGGCTAGATACATGAAGCACTATTGCGAAAATTGCAGAAAAATACACCTGAATATTTAGAAGTGGTTATGAAGTCACCCAAAGTGTGGATAATTTGAAAACAGCTTATATCTAGTTAAAAAATATTAGAATTTTGTACGATTTTTTATAATACAGCCTCGTAAGTTGTGCAATATTTATCGGGCAACATGTGTATGTGTGCGATATACGTGGAATGTTGTAGTTTCCTAACGTTGTTTTCAATGAACACGCGGCTTAACATAAACATACTTATCTATTCATGCATGAGTCTGATATTCACTGAATTACTAGCAATGTTATAGCAGAAGAAGTCGGTTAAACACTACCTGCGTCAAAGATAGTGCTTGGCCGACTTCAAAAAAAGGAAAGGTTCTCATTTCAATTGTGTATACTTATCTCCTTTTTCACTTGTTTCATAAACAATTGTTATTGATGACTTAAGTTGATTATTATATGCCCACAAATTTCTTTTTGTTTTCAGTTGTTCGCCATGTCCTTCTCAATTTATTTAATTGAAACGATGCCCAAAAATCCCAAATATCTTGAACAACCAAGGTATTATTAATAAGTAAAACATATTTTTGTAAATAAAATTTGTTACATTGAATAAAGTATTTTTTTTTTTTTTTTCTTTTTACCTTTTTAAACTCGTCATAGGAAGTCATGGAAAATGATTGATTTGCAAATTGAATATCAACTAGATTTGTCCGTGTTAAGAGTGCGACATCCGTAAACTCAAATTACAACTATCATTTATCGGATGAAATGGCTACACTCTAAAGTACATAATGTTTCCATAACATGATTATAAAACCGCAAATGGACGTAGAGTGTCAAACTGCTTAACAAGGAATTTCTCTTGGACCCTGACTGTACCTACATATTCACACTGTAAAGTTCCTGTCCATCGCAGGTCGTAAGCTATGTATGTGTTAAATATTGTGAAATATAAAATATAGAAATACAATATTTTGGACTGAAAGTACACAGTTATTTTATTATAAGTGACAACATCAAAGTTTAAACAACTGTATCTTAGCAACTACTGGTCTGCCATAGATACTTCACATCCTCGGAACTTTTTAGAAGAATATTAAGGTAATATATTCTTCAATCCCAATGCTGAACTTAAATTATGCAGCCTGGGGCCAAACAGTGGTTTGGTTAACATATCAGCCAACTGCTGCTCCGAA
The DNA here is from genome assembly GCA_905333075.3 of Atethmia centrago. Lineage (NCBI taxonomy): Eukaryota > Metazoa > Arthropoda > Insecta > Lepidoptera > Noctuidae > Atethmia > Atethmia centrago. Next base: position 1,713,872 of record HG995388.1, read on the forward strand.
GGAACATGCGTTACGTTGAAGTCTCCGTTGCTAACACATTCTCTTACAAAAAAATGTTTTAGCTTGATGTGTTTAGTGCGCTTGTGATATTCATACTTTGGATTGTGCGCAAGTTTTACAGCCGATTCATTGTCCAGGTTCAGTACTGTCTTCTCAATTTTAATCAAGTTATTAATAAGGCGACTCAACCATAAAATCTCTTGTGCCGATTCACTTGCTGCTATAATCTCCGCTTCAGTCGAGGAGATGGAGACTGTCGTATGTTTCTGGCTTCTCCAGCTAATAGCAGCTCCAGAAAATAAGCACACCATTCCAGATGTCGACTTTCCCGTAGTTTGGTCTCCTGCATGATCTGCGTCGCAGTAGCAGACTAAGCGTGGAGGCGACTTTTCCGTATAGGTTAGCCCATTCTGTTGGGTCCCTTTCAAGTATCGGAAAATGCGTTTTACTAGCATGATATCTTTGTTAGTAGGTGCTCCGAGGTTTCGAGATGCGACACCCAGAGCATATGAAATATCAGGCCTTGTGCCTACTGATAAGTATGCCAAAGCACCCACGGCTTGTCTATATGGGAAGCTCGCGTTGACATCCTCTTCCTCTGCCGTCTCATTTTCTTTGATGATTGGCGTTGGTGCTGGTTTGCAATTGGACATCCTGTATTTTTCTAACACTTTCTTTGTGTAGGCCTTTTGACAAAGTGAAATGGTCTTGTCCTTACGGACATTGATTTCCATTCCAAGGAAGTATGTCGCAGGTTTCGTAGTTATCTTAAACCTTGTTTTCAATTCCTTGATAAATTCGTCTCCTGCTCTGGATGTATTATATGCTACAAGTCCATCGTCAACATAAAGACCAATAAAGACTTTAGATTGTCCTCTGATTCGAACATATAAGCATGGATCCGCTTCACTCTGTTGGAAATCAGAATTTATTAAGAATTCGGCAATGCAGGTGTTCCAGCAGCGCGGTGCTTGTTTCAGACCATAGAGGCTGCGTTTCAGCTTGCAGACTCGTTTGGTGCCATCCTGATAGCCATCAGGCTGTTTCATATACCTATATATCTTCCTTTATTGTGCCGTTTAGAAAGGCAGTTGAAACATCAAACTGATGTAGTTTCAGATTTTCTCGAGCAGCTATAGCAAGCAATGCTCGTACGGTGCTCAGACGAACCACTGGACTGAATGTTTTATCATAATCAACTCCAGGTTGTTGGGAGTAACCCTTGATACAGAATGGTTATCAAGGGTTACTCCCAACAAGCTTTATACCTATCGACGGTACCATCAGGATTCATTTTAACTTTATACACCCATTTGCAAGGGAGGGCTTTTCGTCCTTTGGGTAAATCAACCAGATCCCAGGTTTGGTTGTCATGCAGTGAACTTATTTCATTGTGCATGGCATCTAGCCATTTTGTTTTGTTGGGAGATTCCATCGCTTCTTTGAAAGTCTCAGGCTCTTTAGGCTTGTGAAGATTTTCGATTTCTTCAGCTGCTGCCAAAATAAAATCATCGTAGCGCTTAGGAGCTGTGATTTTTGACCTGTCTCTTAAAACCTTCGTTTGAACGGTCGCATTTTCTTCAGCATCAGCATCAGGTTCATTATCATCGACAGCGGTAAAAGATCCGGAAAGAGATTCGTATTCACTTTCATTATTCGCTGGGTCCACTTGTCGAACGTCTTCTGTACTACCGACCAAACTTTGTTGCAGTGATTTATCTTGATCATCTGCGTCACTATCACTATCATGTTGCTGATCATCTCCTTCATTATTGTCAAGTTTAATATCCATTCGCATGCGTGTTTCATTAGGTTGTTCGTGTGAAAACTCTAAATCGGTGAGAAGTCTGGAGATTGCATTTTTATTCGATTCATCATAGAACATAGTCTTCAATACCCTAACATCTTTTGAAGTTATGATGCTGTTCTTCGAGGGTATGAACACCCTGAAAGCTTTAGACGTTTCAGAGTATCCCGCGAACATGCCAGGAATTGCCTTTGGTGCAAATTTGTGACCGTTAGTGCCTTTCATCAGAACGTAAGTCTTGCTACCGAACACGTATAAATGATTAATACATGGCTTTCTCCCAACCCATCGCTCGAATGGCATTTGGTTCTGAACGGCGCTGTTTATACTCCTGTTTGATAGGTAGTTAGCAGTGAATACTGCTTCGCCCCAGAATTTTAATGGTGCCTGTGCGTCAATCATCATTGCTCTCGCTTTCTCCACAAGGGTACGATTCTTTCTTTCAGCAACTCCGTTTTGGTTCGGGGTGTAGGGTGCGGTGAGACGTCTCTGTATCCCGCAACGTTTCAGATAAGCGTTGAACTGTTTGTTCACATACTCAGTACCATTATCTGATTGTAAGAATTTTATTTTGTTCCCAGTGTGCGTCTCCGCTAACTCTTTGAACTCTTTAAACTTTTCTAATACTTCGTTCTTGCTTTTAATCATGTAAATTCGACTGTATCTGCTATAGTCATCTATAAAAGTAACGAAGTATTTGTTTCCGCTTACTGTGGGCGTTCTGATAGGTTCACATACATCGCTATGAACAATTTCTAAGCGTTCTGTTGTTCGCTGAGTTGTTTTCTCACGGGGGGCAGGAACACGATGGAGTTTTGCTTAGATACAGATTTCACAGTCTGCCAAGGTTTCAGAAGCATCAAAGTTCAAGCTAAGCAAATTATTGTTTTTGAGTGCATGTTTCAGATCTTTGGCGTTCATGTGACCAAGTTTTCTGTGCCAGTCGTAGATGTTTGATGAGTTCGCTTTCTTTTTAGCAATTGGAATCGGAACAGTGTCATCATTATGATTAGCCAGATTGTTGCGCTCGTGTTTATTTGGTTTGATGTAATAAAGACCATCTCCTTGTTTAAATGCGGTGAGAGTTATACCATCTTTTGGATTGTTGACCGTCGCTTTAGTGTCTGTGAAGAGGACAGAACAGCCAGCATCTGTCATCTTACTGACGGACATCAAGTTGGTGCACAGACTAGGTACATATAGAGTGTTTTGTAGCTGTGTAAGGGCTATACCATTACCATTTTTTGTTATAAAGGAGACAGTACCTTTTCCTTTAATCTCTGCAGTTTGTTTCTTAGTTGCAAAGTTTAGTTTTCCGGATGTTATCTCTATAGTCCTAAATAAATTTCGTTGATAAGTCATGTGAGACGTACATCCGCTATCCAAAACCCGAATGTTGTTTTCAGATTTTTCGTTATGGGTAAGAAGACACTGTATAGCAAAATTGTTCTTATGAGAACAGTTAGTATGTTTATTAGGCTTCTCACTGTTTTTCTTCCAGCAATTGGTACAAATTTTGTGATTCTTGCGTTTGAAGATGTTACCAGTACGTTTGCAAATTTTACAGGACGTGTATGGGCTTCTTCTTGGAAAGAGGATTCAGGTTCGTCGTTATTGGTCATGTTTTGGCTATGACGTGCTTCACATTCTTCTATTATTTTAGTTTGAAGCTCCTCTGGCTTCGGAAGAGTGTCTCGCGATTCTATAGCGACTCTGAAATTCTCAAATTCATTTGAGAGACTGTACAACATCATGATTGTTAACAGATCCTCATTAATAGCTACGTCCATGTCTGCCAATTTGTCAACTATATCCATGAACTTGTTTAGATGAGTTCTTGCATCGTGTCCTTCTAATTTCGTTAGGATAAGTTGCTTTAATAGGGATGCCTTTCGTGCAGGTCCCTTACTGGCGTACGTGTCTTTCATGTTTTTCCATAATGCTTTAGCAGTAGTGCAATTTTTTATTTATTTAAGCTCAGAAGGAGCGATTATAAGTATGAGTTCAGATCTCGCCTGTCTATCGCCTTCTTTATCAACACTGCAGTATCCGTCTCGATGTATTTCCATAATTTGTGTCGTACGAGAACAGCTTCAGCCTGTATCACCCAAGTGTCGTAGTTCTCTCTAGTTAGAGGGTCAATTTTAGTGCTCGACATTTCGGGTAGGTACTTAAAACTTTTTATTTCGTACACGCTCTGCTACCATGTTAAATATTGTGAAATATAAAATATAGAAATACAATATTTTGGACTGAAAGTACACAGTTATTTTATTATAAGTGACAACATCAAAGTATAAACAACTGTATCTTAGCAACTACTGGTCTGCCATAGATACTTCACAGTATGGCAATACTTATTACTTCGAAGATTAGGAGCGTATTATTTGTTTGGTAGCTTAGCTAGAGTATTTTTATCTCAAGTGTATAAACACGCTGTGAATGTGTGAGTAAGAGTAGGAGTTCTCGGTACCATCCGAGACAATGGCGAAGTTGGTAGTGTGAGTCTGTGTGTCAGGTATATGTTCTGTGGTGTGTGTGCGCATGTATTTGTTATGTGGATTCTACTCATCTTCATGCACACATTCACAGCGTGTTTAGTTTAAGTACACTTGGTTACCATAAGTAAAACGCGCGTCGCTTCGTGAGATAAAAATACTGTAATTGTAATCATATTTTTGTGCAAAAGATATGAAGCAGTTTTGATCTTGACTTCAGTGTTGCTATCGATGCATTTCGGACAGGTAATAATATTATATATTACGTGGTAGCTATTTCATAAGCTTCTGGGTTCAATGATTTAATGTGTAAGCTAGTTAAACTGTTCAGTTGATCAAACAAACGAAAACTTTAGGATGGTCTGAGATGGCCCATCCGTCAAAACCGAGTTTTTAGAAATAAAATAAATACATGGAAGCACAATAATATATAATATAATATATATATATATAAATGATGATGTACCTACCGACTTTGCGTCACACACATAATCCAAAGAGTATAATAATAATATGGTATAATTCAAGTTATATGTCTATGGTTTGTGGTAACTTGATTCCATGTATTCCAATTTAGAATAGAATCCACATAGTACGTAGTAGAAGAAATAGAATAAATTACTCAATATTCAGCAAATGTACAATGTAGTTTCTGAGTGATTTCTAAACGTGTGGCAGCAAGCTTGCCGTTCCATAGACAAGATAAACGCTACTTATTATTGTCAACATGTCGGACAAGTTAGTATTTTTAAAACAAATTAATTGTTAATTTTTGTGTTTAAATATAATAATTAACCCATAATAGCTTGCTTCATTATAAACAATAAACAATCTATGTGTTTTCGTTGCAAAAAGCTTTAAACCCGTTTATTTGTGTCGTGTATTTTGCGTCGTTAATTTGTGACATGTGTTCCACTTTTAACGTGATCGATATAATATCTATTTTTATTGCAGTGAAGACTTGTTAGGTGACGATTTAGGAGACCAGAGCCTCGCGGACTATAACCTTGGCAATGAGGAGGAGGAACAACTCTTGGCTGACGACTATGAGAATGCCGGACCTCAAAATGTCCCGACGTCAATTGGTTCAGGTTACCGAAATACCCTCGACATGGGACCACCAGAGTATCCCAGTCATGTTATGGAGTACAATCAGGTTTGTTTTTGTAGAATTCTTAACTGCCTTACTGACTCCTCCTTAAAAGTTCATGATTTCAATATTATTGTGTAACATTTTCGCTGGGAGTATACAACTAGCCATGACTGTTTAAAAGGCACTAAGAGTTATCGTCGTCATTTCTAAAGTTGTAGTCCTTTTAGGGTTCCTTACCTGAAGGTTGCTACATGGAACCCTATTACTAAGCCTCTGCTGTCCGTCTGTCTGTCAGCGGGTTGTATCTCATGAACTGTAACAGGTAGAAACTTGAACATTTCACAGATTGTGTATTTCTATGTCCACTATAACAACAATAAAAATAAAGTTAATAATTAAAGGGAGTCCCAATACACCAGTTTCAACGTTTTCTGCTCGATCTTAATACTGTATGGATGGAACCCTTCTGTCAGCGGGTCTGACTTGCACATGGCCAGGGTTTTTTTATTAACCCGTTACATTATTCTCTATGATTCTCTCTGAATGTACAGTGGTAACTAAGGCGCAGAGACAATGAAGTTTGGCCAATTACAGAGAACTAATTTAACCGTCTTGGAAACCACTGAAGCATTAATCAGAAAGTTGTGGACAAAAGAATGTCTCAATAGATAGTAGTACACTAGATGCTTTTTACAAGAAATCAACTTATCTGATCCTTCACTTTACTAAAATCTAAATACTCTCTCCCTTTCATTGTACTTGCTTGCATTAATACCTTGCTACAGTTACACAATAACTATAATTTGTTTCCAGCAGCCGTTGCCGTACCAGGCTTTGGCTGATGCCGAATGTGTGGTGCCCAATATATCAGTAGAGGTACCCAATGCACCATTACCAGAGCTGCCTACGTATGCACCGTATGAACCACCCGTTGTTTATGAAGAGCATGCGGTCCCACCTGCTATAGTAAGTTTTGTATTTTGTCAATAAAACAGCCCTTAAAGACCTCTTACATAATGCACAGAATGGCATGCAAGCTATTTATGTCAACCATTCTAGCACACAAAAGTAATTTTACATAAAAATGCTACTAAAACATAATTAATTATTCATACACACCCACATATACGTCTTCGCACGTACCTCTGCCTTTGTTTGTTTGTTCACATTAGTTAAATATGTAACTACTAAAGCCTTTTTTTTTACTGCCTGCACTCATTCTGAGTCTTACCTTTCTACCGTATTGAGAAATATTGTGCAAAATCATTGTTGGGTAAATGAATAAATTGTGATCTCTCACACATTGAAATGTCTTTAAAAATGTGGTACCCAACTATGTTAGGGTCAGCTTCCAGTCTAACCAGATGCAGCTGAATACCAGTATTTTACATGGAACACCTGCCTATCTGTCCTTATCAACTCAGTTACTGCGAAACAAGAAACCCCTTGGTAAGCTATCCTCATATTGATTTAATCAATCAATATGAGGATAGCTATTCTGTATTGAATGAGGTATTCAATAATATTGACATTGATAATTCTTTTGTATCTTTTACAGCCTGCATCCCCCATAGAGTCACCACAGATCGTCCCATCTGACATGAATGCACAACTACAAAGTAAGTTTTTAACTTTTAGTATATCTTTAGCAGCTGCTCTGTCTTTGGTCATAAACTTAATTGGTCAAGGACAGCTAATGAGACAAAATTGATTTTCTATTGTTTGACTCCGAATCGGTGTAGCGTGGGGCTTAACAGGTTAAACATGGGTTTCCTAAACAAGCAGTATCGTCGTTTAACAGATTTAAAACATGGCTGTAATGGAAACTCAGTCATTTTACTGGTTTTTGACATTATTGTGTCCAAAAACCCACTCTGTTTGGCTGTCCGTCATTTTGTGGCCGAAATATATCGGCACTGCTTTCGTAAGAAAAACTGTCTTTATAGAATTTCGCAAGACATAATCAAAAGTCATCCTACTAATATTATAAACGCGAAAGTTTGTGAGTATGTATGTATATGTTTGTTACTCTTTTACGCAAAAATGGCTGAACGGATAGGGATGAAATTTAGCACACAGAAAGTTTATAATCTAGATTAACACATAGGACACTTTTTATCCCGATATTCTTAAGGGATCGAGAGTTATGCGGGTGAAACCGCGGGGCGCAGCTAGTTTATTATAATTCGACTGAGAAACATCACTTTTGAAAGTCATAATTACATAAGACAGTCCCCCAAAACATCCTTTCTTGATCACTTCCTAGTGCTTTAGCTGGGAAGAAGAAGTGGCGCAACAAACTGTCCAGCAGGAGACCTATGAGATGATGCATTTCTTCATACACAATAATTTTCATCTTTGTTAACAGATGGTGATTTAGGAGGTCCACGCGAACGTTTCGTGTCTGAGAGACCGCCGGGGGCGCAGAGGTTGCCACAAGTCAGGGATATACCCGACAGTTTAGGTAAATACTATACAGAATAACCCCTTTAAATAATAATTATTATTATTTATTTGAGCAGTAACGGCTGCGACTTACGAGTTGTAGGTCGTAGGTTCGAATCCAGACAGGCGCTTTACTTTGTGTAAATTATTTCATCACCACTACTCGCAAAACGTTTAAGGAAAAATATCGTGAGGACACCAGCATGTCCTAGAACCAAACATTCGAAGACATGTGACATCTACCAACCCGTACTGGACCCGCGTGGATTTGGTGGATTACGGCCCACTCCCTCTCACAGAGGGGAGGCCTGTGTCCCAGCAGTGGGAACATTATAGGCTGATTATGATTTATTTAAATCAGACAGTGATCATATCAATAAAATTTTCTTAGTAACCAAAGATTCAAATACACACCACAATAATACAATTATTATTAAATTAAATAAATTAAGTACATAAAACAAATTATAAACATTAAAATTAAAAAAAAAAAAATATTCATGAAAATCACGAAACAAAAATGAAATACCCAAATAATATATATTTATAAATATTTCATCAGTAGGTATTACAATTTATGTGGGAAAATCTTACAATCCACGTGGTTAAAAAAAAAATTAAATATTTTATTTCACATAAACCTACATGGGCACTCATGAAACGTCAGAAGCTAGGTGCACGGTTCCAATTGGTCGTTTCCTATGGAGAAGAGCCGGCAAGAAACTTACTCTTTTAAATATAATTGGCTTTTACAATGTTTTCAAATCACAGTGTTAATAGGTATGGGAGGACAGTGTAGGCCTGTCAAGAAGTACCAGGTACTTAACAAAAAATAAATGGTCTACAAATCTAGTCTATTAAGCCTACAACATTCTCAAATTTACAAAATAATCTATTTAAAATATTAATAAAATAATAAAAATAAAAACCTATTTAAACCAAATGACATGTTTGCCATTACAACTGTAACAAGTCTGAATTAATATCCTGTTTACTAAAGGAAACCTAGCAAGCTGTTGAACAGCTCATTTCACGTCTATAATTTGAAGTTTACCTCGACAACAGTACACAGACACTTGCACAGTGTTAGAATTTGTGAAAATGTTGGTGATAGGTCATTTTTTTTAGGGTTCCGTACCCAAAGGGTAAAACGGGACCCTATTACTAAGACTCCGCTGTCCGTCTATCACCAGGCTGTATCTCATGAACTGTGGTAGTTAGACAGTTGAAATTTTCACAGATATGTATTTCTGTTGCCGCTATAACAAGAAAAAAATAAAAACAATACAATAAATATTTAAGGGGGCTCCCATACAACAGACATGATTTTTTTGCCGTTTTTATAGATAATGGTACGGAACCTTTCGTGCGCGAGTCCGACTCGCACTTAGCCGGTTTTTTTAAAGTCCGCGTGCAAGTCCTAGTCGTCGCCTGAGGTATGTGAGCGGTGAGCCGGGGGAGGGCGCGATTGCCAAGATTGGCAGACTGAGTTAGCTTGGCCTTTGTTTACCTCCCCCTATCTCACAATTCATATATCTCAGACGGTGACTAGCACTTGCGCTGCGGACTATAGTAAAATCTCTCAAGTAAGCATTGATTCAAGATTGTAGTCAAATACCCTATTACGATGGTTTTATTTGTTACAGACAAGGTGGTGATACCTCGCGGCGGTTTCGGTCGCGGTCGCACATCGTGGAGAAACCCACAGTTTATGCAGAGATTTTCGCATCAGTCGCATCCTTACAGACGGAATAATATGCATAGGGTATGCGTGATCTTATTATTTCTATTTATTAACTTTGTGCCTTTTCTTCTACGTGTTATCGAACATTTCTGCCTTAAAAAACTTAAAATTTGTTCTTACAAAATCTTTCAGGTTCTTTTATGTACAAATATTAAACTTGTTTTTGTAAAAAAAAAAAAAACATTTTGAAATAAAATACACCTACATGTAACATAAACTCACGCCCTTTTCCTTATTAATTTTTCATCTTTTTCTTTTATTCTCAATTAACATTAATTATCATACTTTCGCAGGGCAATTTCAACCAACGTTCCTCATTCCCTCCGCCACAACTCCGGCCGAGCCCTCCACAAAACCGGCCTGAATTCCAATCTGATATGCGGCCCGAGATGCGGCCTGATATGCGGCCCGATATGCGGCCCGATATGCGGCCCGACATGCGGCCCGACATGCGACTAGAACCCCCAAACCTACCCCAAATGGGCCCCGAAATCTCCCCAGAACGCCCCATTTTGCCCCAAGATATGCAAATGTTCCGACCACCAATGGAACGCCCACATTTTATGCCGCCCCGTTTCCAATACCGGCCTCATATGGAAGACCGTCCCCAATTCAGGCCGAATTTTGAGCCTAGGCCTGTGTTTTTCAGGCCGAATTTTCCGCCTCGGCAGTTCGCTCCTCCTATGAGGGAGATAGTGCCTAATTCTAGTCATATGCCTCAAGTAACTATTAGGCAGGCTTTGCCTATGCCGGGGCCAAGTATGGACAAAATTCCTAAGGAAGGAGGGAGAGAACAAGAAGTTAGGATGTTACCTGTGCCTCTACCAGCTAACTTGCCTCCTGGAGGATTGGCTGGCAAGAAAGTTTTGATAAATCCACATTTTAAAGGAAATTTCCAGCCGCCTGTTGAAGGTAAATATTGTTTTAATTTTTTTTTTGTGTAGAATTTAGGCCTATCTCTTTATAAAGTCGTCTAATTTCTGATAATTAAATCTGTTATAGGATCTTGAGAGTTGTATTGATTGTTTTATAAAAAAGAACAAAAACCAATCTGGTGTTGACTCTTCAATTGACAACAGATTTATTTAAATAGACTTTTGGAAAATTTGTAAATTTTTATACATTGTATGTCTGTCTGTCTGTCATATGCGATATTCTGCAGAATTATTTTGTACGTCTTTCAGTCACATGCTATTATAACCGGAACTTCTAAATATTAAGATAGACGTCTTATTGTGTATCTGTGACTAAAAACACAATGTCGATAGGGATGCCAGTCTACATACCGACGCGAATTCAAAAGTCGCCGCCGCTCAGTCCTACTCTTGAGAACAAATTCGGTAAATTTAGCTTATTAGTTTTGTACTGCATGGTTTTCGTAGCACTCCTAGATTTTAGTACCGATATTATATTTTTGATTTTTGTGCTATAATAGAAATACACACAGAACATTTTGTTGTAGTGTTTGTATATTTTCATTCAAGCTAGTTATGAATCTTTATTTTATTTCTCTTTCAAATAAATTAAATAACTTTTATAACTTGAATTTAATACGAAGTTATCTATGTATTTATTTTTGTATTGTATAGTTATTTTCGTATTATCTATCCCTTATGTTGCACCTGCCATGTTTCTTCTCTGCATCACCCTAAGGTTGACTAGTAGAAAATGCCTCAGGCATTAAGTCCGCCTTTGTACGGATTTTTTTTTACTGGTGCTTAAAGTTAATAAATAAGTTATTCATGAGTGGATATAAAAGATATCGGCGCTATATTATCACTTATTCTGCACCATATTAATTATTCACCCTGTTAATTGTTCCGCAAAACACTATCTCACAAATCTTAGAAGAACCTTATTTTGGAATTAAAACGTAAAATTTAAAAATCATAAGTACAACAGATCTTCCAGCAAAAGTATGCGCATTCACAAACATCTTCGGAAATACGAACGCGCGGTGGTGAGATCTAATATAGAGCTGTTACAACCATAGAAGTAGTTACCTATTTTGTATTGCCATGGTTACAAAATTTAAGATTAACAACTCTATGCAATTCCAAAAGAAATTAATTATTTTTTACATATTAATGTAGAAGCATTCGTGTACTTACCTTAGTTTGCACGGCTTTCGTAGTCTGCACATATCCACACATTAGTTACCTATGAATGTAGCTTACTGTGTAATCACTAGGAATAAGGTTGCTTGAACATATATCTTTAGTGGCTCTGTATTTCCCTAGTTACATTTCTTAGTAATTCGTAGTTTTACCAATTTTGCACTTATAATTTGTAGGTCGAAAGTAGGTCGAATTTGAACATATTTTACAGAGGCGAAATTGCCTTTCTTTTTATAATGTGTTGCCAAAGAAAAATGTTTTTTATGTGTTCTCTTAAAGTTTACAACAGATAAACAGAATATACTAAAAGATGATCAAATTACCTACAATTAAAACTAAATTCTATTTAACAGAATTAGGCCCACTTGCTGATCAGATTACTAAATGCATTAAGCACTAAACTGGTTTAAAACATCCTTCTGTTTCGGTAAATAGTTTGAAGATGACAGAGATAGAATGATGTTTTAAATAAGTTTAGCATAAAATGCATTTTGTGATTGGTTCAAATGGACCATAAAGTTCCAATTCCCAAAATCCCTTGTTTAGTAAAATAATATACAATTAACGTGTATTATACAATTGTTCAGGTCCAGTAAAGGATATCGACGACGCGGCAGAACGGTTTATAGCGGAACAACGCAGCGCCTTAGCACGCGCTGCCGTCAGAAAGTATGCCAGACGATCGCCTCAGAGGTAAGGGTTCAACAAAGTCGTATTTAGTATTAAAGTGTCACCGTATTCTATAATTATACCATTAAATTATGAACAAGTGCTATTTTATAGCCAATTAGAGCTGTTCGTTGAATTCTTATTTTAGTTGACGAGATGACATTGCTGGATCTGCGATACAATAATTACTATTGTGACCGTTCCTAAATTACCCTAGGCTGATAAAATTTCCGTATTTCCTAATTATGTTAATATTAGTATTAAGGTCGGTTTCCCCCCTTAGGGGAAAAGGCCTTGCTCCACCCCGTACGGCCCTGTAGAGCTCGCCTCTACTGGGACACTCTCCCACCGATTGTGATGAATTCCCAAGAAGTATTTTGCCTTGTCATGGCTTAGAAAGCTAGCGGACTAGGAGGAGATACAAGAAAACAATGTCAATATAAAATAAGGTTGGGAATTCATACGTAAGAAGATTAAAGGAAGGCAATCTACTTTTCTTTTATTATAAAAGTTAAAAGACGAGAGGAAAGCAAAACGGGTAATTGACATGTAAGGCTTGCAGTGGGGAATACATTATTTAAAGTTACGTTAGTAAATTTCCTTACAATAAACTACAAACCCACCCCAAGCGACGTGGGGCTGCTTTAGAGCAGCTGACAGTCTTGCGTGTATTCCTAGACCTGAACGCATAGGGCCACTAAGGACACTGCTACGATTCTAACAAGCCATGTTCCCTAAGCTCTAGTCATGTCTTACTCAATCCTAAGACAGAGTAATACGAAACTAGTGCAAGCGTACCGCATCGTCAGTCGGTTGCAGAATTCGTTACTATTGCTTCTGCTATACGCCGAAATGGTTATCTCAAATCGTCACTTCTCACTTCCTTAACACCCACCCCACCCCATTTAGAGGATGCTTGTAATGTGGCGGCCGTGCGACCGCCCTTGTCTAGCAACGGAGCCTTTCTATCAGGGCATCCAAATGACATGTCTCGCTAATAATTTGCGAGAGGCCCGAAAGCCAGGTGTGGTTTAACAAGACACGATTCCTAGCGTTCCTTAGAACGAACTATCAAACCAGTTTAGAAGGACTTGATGAAGCCTACACCCCTCCCGGGAAGTGTGCGTACATCAAGTGCAATACTAAATATCCTGTCGTTAGTCAGTCCATAGGGAGAAAATAGCCTTCACTAACGTTTGGTTGGTTTGTGTTCGTAAACAACTACAAAGTAGCATTATAGGTCAAATTGGCTGTAACCAATTGCGAGCATTAATTCGGTTCAGCCTTCCATAAGCGGTGTGACTGCCTTAAGTGTCATGTCTTGGTTGTGGTTTTCTATAGTCTGTCGGTAGAGTAGTCTACAGTCTTGGTAAGTGTCCCATAAAGGCATTCTCCGAGTCCCTAGAACCAAACGCAGGTGTACGATACATCGATCATGTCATAGAACGGAATACGGTGGAATAAAATAGTACACTCACCCAATCGTTAACAAACATATTCACTGACATTCACGCGCCTTACATACTACTTACATACTACTTACATTTATACTTGACTAATATAACCTAGTCTAAAACTACACTTAGGTATTAGTATTTAACGTATTAAATAACACTCGCGCACGATCTCTTCATAGAGACAGTCTCATTGCAATCGACTAAGTTATAACTCTGCTAGCCTAAACTACATCGAACGCTCGATATCGTGGTCTCAAACCAACCTGCAAGCAACATTAATAAAAGGAAGATAACTACACCAATACTAAGAGGATGAATTAAAGTTGACACTTACCAAATATCACCGTGAAGAGAGTTAGATAGAAACCCACTTATAGAATTCTACTGCACAAATTCCCAGCTCCAACCTTGAAATCGCGAAAAAAAATCAGCTGTTCCATACATTTTGTCGATTTAAGTGAACACAAATGTATGGAACGGCTGATTTTTTTTTGCGGTTTCAAGGTTGGTCCCATAGAAAAAGTTGTTCAAAATGATGAGTACAAAGATTCCTTTTCGGGTTTAGGGTAAACAAAAACTAATGTTGTATTGCTTGCTTTCTTTACACTATCTCATAAGTCTTAGAAAAACCTTATTTTGGAATGAAAACGTAAAATTTAAAAATCATAAGTACAACAGATCTTCCAGCAAAAGTATGTGCATTGACAAACATCTTCGGAAATACGAACGCGCGGTGGTGAGATCTAATATAGAGCTGTAACAACCATGGAAGTAGTTACCTATTTTGTATTGCCATGGTTACAAAATTTAAGATTAACAACTTTATGCAATTCCAAAAAGAAATTAATTAATTTTTACATATGAATGTAGAAGCATTTGTGTACTTACCTTAGTTTGCACGGCTTTCGTAGTCTGCACATATCCACAAATTAGTTACCTATGAATGTAGCTTACTGTGTAATCACTAGGAATAAGGTTGCTTGAAAATATATCTTTAGTTGCACTGTATTTCCCTAGTTACATTTCTTAGTAATTCGTAGTTTTACCAATTTTGCACTTATAATTTGTAGGTCGAAAGTACGTAGTAAGTAAGTAGGTAGTAAGAACGGCTGATTTTTTTTTCGCGGTTTCAAGGTTGGTCCCATAGAAAAAGTTGTTTAAAATGATGAGTACAAAGACCCCTTTTCGGGTTTAGGGTAAACAAAAACTAATGTTGTATTGCTTTCGACCGATCGCTGCCATAAGTGCCAGTTTGTTTCCCATAAAATACAGGCTGAGTGGGTTTCTAAACGGCGCAATATCATGTTAAGGTCATTAAGAATAAATAATATATTTTGTTATTCTTGGAACTACGTGAGTGTCTGTCACATCGTAAAATAAAATAAAATAAAATGTAGATTTAGGGAATGTGTCTAAATGGCCCGAAATAGTGCAAAGATTTGCATAGGAATTGTTTTGTTATTAAATATAATTATGTATAAGCATATGACAGTCATACTGTGATCAATCCGAAAGATTTTGAAGGAAATTGCTGATCCGTTTCTTCATGTTTGAAAAATTCGTCTGCTCGACAAAGTAAAAGACGCAATGGACGTTGTTGATTTCTCCTCCTTGGATTCGAATGGGATGGACAAACGCCCTAAATATCTAATCGAATTATCTGTCGGCCTTAACAGAAAGCTAGACATTATAATCATCCCTCAGATACGATTGTTATAGATTTTCCTGCCTTGCCTTATGATTTAACGTGTTTTACGAGGTATGCAAGGTCTCGATGTATAAAGAAAGGTCATCCATCCACGGCCTAACCTTGGAAAACACAGTTTACCCTCGGAATTCATTCATAATTTGTTGTTATTATTATTATAGATACATTGAAAACACAACAATAGAAATAGAGAATGACTTGGCGCCCCCTCCGCGCAGGAGCAACGACGACGACGATCTGTTGAGACGACAGGAAGAGTTCATCAATGCCAACAGAGCGGGGCTTAGGAGGAGGTAAGTGAAATGGGCTTCGGTAGTGCCCGAAATTTGTGTTTGAGTCACGATACAGAGATACCCAAAAAATAAGGCGTAAAAAGATCCTTGAACCGCTGTACGTACTTTTGCAACGACAAGGCCAACTGAGGCTGTGGTTATAAAACGCGAGGGCGCGATCATATGAGATTCGGTATTGTGTATTTATTAAATTCAATACTAAATATTAATCGTCCTACTCTCACGTTTTAATATTTATTTATTCTTCGGAAAGCTTACAGGTATATAATTCACTATTCGCACTTACAGAACGTTGCCTTTTAAAAGCTTTCATAATTAAAATACACAATATAATAAAACTATGTACTTAAAAAAGATGTAATTAACATGAAACCAAACCAAAAGGAAATCTTAATAAAACATTAAATTCTACTTCACATAACATCACGCCTGTATTTCCCAAAGGGTTAGGCACAGGTGTACCTATAGTATACCCAAATTTCGTCAGTTATGTTTAAGTCTCATGTATAGGAGGCATTGATGAAAAACATACAATTTAAATAACCAATCACTCCAGAGCACGTATTAGTCTGTAGTCTACGAAACTTACGACTGGGGTCAGCACTGGCGTGGCGGCAGTAGAGTGCGGTCGGGCACGCGGGGCGGGCTGCAGCGACGAGCCTATTGCCTCAAATCCGGGGTATTGAGAAAATATAGATGGAAAACACGAACCCAAAACCTCATGCTCAGCAGTAGCGCGTTGTTTTTTGACCGAGTCTGCCACGAGTCTTGACATTTAGGCTCGCTTACACTAGAACTCACTAAATGCCTTTAACGCTAAACACCATTCTGTCTCTGTCATCTTCTAACGATTGGTAGAAACAGAACGATGTTCTGAATACATGTATGCGTACTTTGGTGTATCTGATAGAAAATTCTCACTTAAATACGTTCAAACTCAAGTCGCAGTCTCCTTTCAATGACAATCTATGTCAAAAACTTGGTAAATATTAGAGGTTTGACACAGGGAGACAGATTAGAATGCGTACATCCTTAAAAAATAGCCCCTCAAGCAAGTTTATAATGTTGTTCCCCAGAATGCGCTCCGGCTCGCCGGCGCGGCGCTCGGCGTCCCCGCGCCGCAGCCCCGAGCGGCGCGCGCGGCCCGACGCGGCGCGCCACGCGGACGAGGTAACTGTGTAGCGGACTGCTCATGTTGTTCCCCTAGGATGCGCCCCGGGTCGCGGCGCGGGGCCCGGGTCCCCCGCGCCGCAGCCCCGAGCGGCGCGCGCGGCCCGACGCGGCGCGCCACGCGGACGAGGTAACTGTGTAGCGGACTGCTCATGTTGTTCCCCTAGGATGCGCCCCGGGTCGCGGCGCGGGGCCCGGGTCCCCCGCGCCGCAGCCCCGAGCGGCGCGCGCGGCCCGACGCGGCGCGCCACGCGGACGAGGTAACTGTGTAGCGGACTGCTCATGTTGTTCCCCTAGGATGCGCCCCGGGTCGCGGCGCGGGGCCCGGGTCCCCCGCGCCGCAGCCCCGAGCGGCGCGCGCGGCCCGACGCGGCGCGCCACGCGGACGAGGTAACTGTGTAGCGGACTGCTCATGTTGTTCCCCTAGGATGCGCCCCGGGTCGCGGCGCGGGGCCCGGGTCCCCCGCGCCGCAGCCCCGAGCGGCGCGCGCGGCCCGACGCGGCGCGCCACGCGGACGAGGTAACTGTGTAGCGGACTGCTCATGTTGTTCCCCTAGGATGCGCCCCGGGTCGCGGCGCGGGGCCCGGGTCCCCCGCGCCGCAGCCCCGAGCGGCGCGCGCGGCCCGACGCGGCGCGCCACGCGGACGAGGTAACTGTGTAGCGGACTGCTCATGTTGTTCCCCTAGGATGCGCCCCGGGTCGCGGCGCGGGGCCCGGGTCCCCCGCGCCGCAGCCCCGAGCGGCGCGCGCGGCCCGACGCGGCGCGCCACGCGGACGAGGTAACTGTGTAGCGGACTGCTCATGTTGTTCCCCTAGGATGCGCCCCGGGTCGCGGCGCGGGGCCCGGGTCCCCCGCGCCGCAGCCCCGAGCGGCGCGCGCGGCCCGACGCGGCGCGCCACGCGGACGAGGTAACTGTGTAGCGGACTGCTCATGTTGTTCCCCTAGGATGCGCCCCGGGTCGCGGCGCGGGGCCCGGGTCCCCCGCGCCGCAGCCCCGAGCGGCGCGCGCGGCCCGACGCGGCGCGCCACGCGGACGAGGTAACTGTGTAGCGGACTGCTCATGTTGTTCCCCTAGGATGCGCCCCGGGTCGCGGCGCGGGGCCCGGGTCCCCCGCGCCGCAGCCCCGAGCGGCGCGCGCGGCCCGACGCGGCGCGCCACGCGGACGAGGTAACTGTGTAGCGGACTGCTCATGTTGTTCCCCTAGGATGCGCCCCGGGTCGCGGCGCGGGGCCCGGGTCCCCCGCGCCGCAGCCCCGAGCGGCGCGCGCGGCCCGACGCGGCGCGCCACGCGGACGAGGTAACTGTGTAGCGGACTGCTCATGTTGTTCCCCTAGGATGCGCCCCGGGTCGCGGCGCGGGGCCCGGGTCCCCCGCGCCGCAGCCCCGAGCGGCGCGCGCGGCCCGACGCGGCGCGCCACGCGGACGAGGTAACTGTGTAGCGGACTGCTCATGTTGTTCCCCTAGGATGCGCCCCGGGTCGCGGCGCGGGGCCCGGGTCCCCCGCGCCGCAGCCCCGAGCGGCGCGCGCGGCCCGACGCGGCGCGCCACGCGGACGAGGTAACTGTGTAGCGGACTGCTCATGTTGTTCCCCTAGGATGCGCCCCGGGTCGCGGCGCGGGGCCCGGGTCCCCCGCGCCGCAGCCCCGAGCGGCGCGCGCGGCCCGACGCGGCGCGCCACGCGGACGAGGTAACTGTGTAGCGGACTGCTCATGTTGTTCCCCTAGGATGCGCCCCGGGTCGCGGCGCGGGGCCCGGGTCCCCCGCGCCGCAGCCCCGAGCGGCGCGCGCGGCCCGACGCGGCGCGCCACGCGGACGAGGTAACTGTGTAGCGGACTGCTCATGTTGTTCCCCTAGGATGCGCCCCGGGTCGCGGCGCGGGGCCCGGGTCCCCCGCGCCGCAGCCCCGAGCGGCGCGCGCGGCCCGACGCGGCGCGCCACGCGGACGAGGTAACTGTGTAGCGGACTGCTCATGTTGTTCCCCTAGGATGCGCCCCGGGTCGCGGCGCGGGGCCCGGGTCCCCCGCGCCGCAGCCCCGAGCGGCGCGCGCGGCCCGACGCGGCGCGCCACGCGGACGAGGTAACTGTGTAGCGGACTGCTCATGTTGTTCCCCTAGGATGCGCCCCGGGTCGCGGCGCGGGGCCCGGGTCCCCCGCGCCGCAGCCCCGAGCGGCGCGCGCGGCCCGACGCGGCGCGCCACGCGGACGAGGTAACTGTGTAGCGGACTGCTCATGTTGTTCCCCTAGGATGCGCCCCGGGTCGCGGCGCGGGGCCCGGGTCCCCCGCGCCGCAGCCCCGAGCGGCGCGCGCGGCCCGACGCGGCGCGCCACGCGGACGAGGTAACTGTGTAGCGGACTGCTCATGTTGTTCCCCTAGGATGCGCCCCGGGTCGCGGCGCGGGGCCCGGGTCCCCCGCGCCGCAGCCCCGAGCGCCGCGCGCGGCCCGACGCGGCGCGCCACGCGGACGAGGTAACTGTGTAGCGGACTGCTCATGTTGTTCCCCTAGGATGCGCCCCGGGTCGCGGCGCGGGGCCCGGGTCCCCCGCGCCGCAGCCCCGAGCGGCGCGCGCGGCCCGACGCGGCGCGCCACGCGGACGAGGTAACTGTGTAGCGGACTGCTCATGTTGTTCCCCTAGGATGCGCCCCGGGTCGCGGCGCGGGGCCCGGGTCCCCCGCGCCGCAGCCCCGAGCGGCGCGCGCGGCCCGACGCGGCGCGCCACGCGGACGAGGTAACTGTGTAGCGGACTGCTCATGTTGTTCCCCTAGGATGCGCCCCGGGGTCGCGGCGCGGGGCCCGGGTCCCCCGCGCCGAAGCCCCGAGCGGCGCGCGTGGCCCGACGCGGCGCGCCACGCGGACGAGGTAACTGTGTAGCGGACTGCTCATGTTGTTCCCCTAGGATGCGCCCCGGGTCGCGGCGCGGGGCCCGGGTCCCCCGCGCCGCAGCCCCGAGCGGCGCGCGCGGCCCGACGCGGCGCGCCACGCGGACGAGGTAACTGTGTAGCGGACTGCTCATGTTGTTCCCCTAGGATGCGCCCCGGGTCGCGGCGCGGGGCCCGGGTCCCCCGCGCCGCAGCCCCGAGCGGCGCGCGCGGCCCGACGCGGCGCGCCACGCGGACGAGGTAACTGTGTAGCGGACTGCTCATGTTGTTCCCCTAGGATGCGCCCCGGGTCGCGGCGCGGGGCCCGGGTCCCCCGCGCCGCAGCCCCGAGCGGCGCGCGCGGCCCGACGCGGCGCGCCACGCGGACGAGGTAACTGTGTAGCGGACTGCTCATGTTGTTCCCCTAGGATGCGCCCCGGGTCGCGGCGCGGGGCCCGGGTCCCCCGCGCCGCAGCCCCGAGCGGCGCGCGCGGCCCGACGCGGCGCGCCACGCGGACGAGGTAACTGTGTAGCGGACTGCTCATGTTGTTCCCCTAGGATGCGCCCCGGGTCGCGGCGCGGGGCCCGGGTCCCCCGCGCCGCAGCCCCGAGCGGCGCGCGCGGCCCGACGCGGCGCGCCACGCGGACGAGGTAACTGTGTAGCGGACTGCTCATGTTGTTCCCCTAGGATGCGCCCCGGGTCGCGGCGCGGGGCCCGGGTCCCCCGCGCCGCAGCCCCGAGCGGCGCGCGCGGCCCGACGCGGCGCGCCACGCGGACGAGGTAACTGTGTAGCGGACTGCTCATGTTGTTCCCCTAGGATGCGCCCCGGGTCGCGGAGCGGGGCCCGGGTCCCCCGCGCCGCAGCCCCGAGCGGCGCGCGCGGCCCGACGCGGCGCGCCACGCGGACGAGGTAACTGTGTAGCGGACTGCTCATGTTGTTCCCCTAGGATGCGCCCCGGGTCGCGGAGCGGGGCCCGGGTCCCCGCGCCGCAGTCCCGAGCGGCGCGCCACGCGGACCAGGTAACTGTGTAGCGGACTGCTCATGTTATTCCCCTAGGATGCGCCCCGGGTCGCGGAGCGGGGCCCGGGTCCCCGCGCCTAAGACCCGAGCGGCGCGCCACGCGGACGAGGTAACTGTGTAGCGGACTGCTCATGTTGTTCCCCTAGGATGCGCCCCGGGTCCCGGCGCGGGGCCATCTTTGAATTCAATGATTTGTCTATGACTTTTGTATTTCACAAAAACTTGTCGAAATTATAGTTAATAGTGCGTTCACTATAACTTGACGCGTGACGCGATTGGTAGCACTGAGTTTTACAGTCATGTGATTAGTAAACCTCAACAAAAAAAGAGTTGTTATAAGTTTGTAGCGGTTATATGTGTGTCTGGCTGTGGCATCTTAGTTTCTGAACGGATGAACCGATTTTGTATTTTTAAAGGTGTCTTAATCGAGAGAGTTCTTAACTATGTCCCATGAAAATCGGCTCAGGCGTTTCACGATCATAACCTCTTTTCTAGTTGAAGATAATTAACAACTTCCACAGGTCTGATCGATTCGAAATTTGAAATCCTGTCAATGGGACAGGTCGTCAATGATATTACAAAAGTATGATAACCTTGACCTGATGCGCAGGCATCACTAGGATCCTGCAGGATACCCAACCCGAAGAAGAACAATTATAGGCCAATATTTTTTAATTTTTTAGAGGTTTTTAAATTTAACTTTTGAACATAAACGAACCAAATTCAGTGCGACGCGATTGGTATCGCGTCACGCGTCAAGTTATAGTGAACGCTCTATAAATTACAGGTAATTTTGTCAGATTGAGATTGATATTAAATGCGTTTTTAAAAATCCGGAAAGCGCCTCTCAGATATCTTTTATACGTTGAATAAATTTGACGTAAAACATAATTTCCAGGATAGGAGGATACTAAGTTTAAAAGTTTGGTCAAATTCGCTCTTGATCTCGAAAGTCACCAAAATCAAAAGACCAAACCAAACCAAATTCAAAATGTTGTGGTTTATGCAGAAATGGAACACGTTAATTAAAAAAAAAAATGGATTTCATAAAAGAATGCTAATGAATTATATCAAGAAAATGACGGAGGAGGAATTTTACGCCAGTATTTTACCACTAAACATATCTTACTTCACAGGACAGTGAATATAAGCGAAGACTGCGTGAACAAGAGAGCCTTCGCGAGAGAGTGCTCCGCGCTAAGGAAGTGCGGCGCAGGAAGAACGCGGTAGCCTTGCACAAGCAGCTACAGGACAAGTACGTTATAACTTAACCAGCAAAATCAATGTGTTTCTTTAGTTTTTGATTTTGAGGTTTCGGGATGCATCATGTATCTGAGTACCTCCCTACTTACCTCTCGTACCCACGGGTGATTTTCCAACGCACTGCTTAGCGCCGAGAGTTGAAAATCCAACAGCGATATTTTGAAGCGCTGGGATGTGCTCTGTTGGATTCTCTAATACCGACGGTTGAAAATCCATTGCCCGATAAAAAAATTCGCGTTAAAGATTCTCCCGAAAATACCTGGGATTACAGCCGAACTCGTAAGTAGCTAAGATTCAGTTCCAAACTAACGGAATAAGTTCTCGACTTTGAATCTAAATAACTTTGTAATTTGCAAACAATAACCAGTCATTATATCTATAACATAACTGAAACGAAATGAAGTCACCATTCCCGTAGGGAATACAGATGTGACGTTATTTTAAACTACCACTTAAAACAACCTAAGCTATAATACATTTTATTAGGAGTTCGAAAAGCCGATTATTTTTACAAACTAAACTGAAGGACTGATGACTTTTTTTTGCATAATTTCTGTTTTTTTAACAGAAATTATGCAAAAAAAGTCATCAGTCCGTTTAAGTTTACCCAAAACTTGGTTTACAAAAAACATCTCATTTCCAATGCTTTTTACAGAGAACGTGAAACCCAAGACAAAGAAAAAGAGGGTCTACTGAAGCCCCCATCAGACCCCATTCATCCCCCCCAACCCGACCAAGTCCCCATCGCCCCCACTACAGAACTACAGCACAACAAGCCTGACACGACCCGGAATTCTCCTGAAAAACTGGAGAAAATTGAGAAAGTGAGGGTCGATGTGAAAGTTGTTAAGGAAGTGAGGGATCGGTCGCCGGCTAAAGAAGAGAGGGCGGAGGTTAATTCTACTTGTGGTGAGTTTTGTTCATAGTTTTTGTAGTAATAATTGAGTTGGTGAGAAGCTTGACTATGTCTTCGTTTAATGCTACGATGGCAGGCAGCCTAGAGAGGCATGAGAAACAGGCGTGTCGTGCCCGGAGCACTGTGCCTGCGCGGGGCGGGACTTGTGTCATGCGTAGTTCGCGTGTGGCGTTGTTCATGCCGCCACAAGCCTATTGAGTTGATGTTGATGGGTCGCGGGAAAGTCCGAAAGGGTTACCGAGGCCCCTGGCAACACAGGCAACGGAAGGAACACGGGTGGGTTTTAGTCAGTAAGAGTCTGACACTCCGCCCAGAGCGGGAGATGTTATTTGATAATTTCCCACCCAAAAAAAAAGAAAAGCTTATTAAGTTGCCATTCGATTAATTAAATAGTAGATAGATAATTTAGTTCTGCTTTGGGGAAAAGTGGGAGAAATTGCTCTATGTGTGGAGCTCTTTCCTATAGAAATATTAAATAGGGATGATGTATGGGTAAAAAAAAGAAATCCTATATAGTCCGTCAGTCAGATAATAAAAAATATTAGACACGTATTTTTTGCTTTATCATATTAATAAAAAATTACATAAATAAAACGCATTAAAGTTGGGGGGGGGGGTGTCCAATATTTTTTAATAATCTTGGTACCTGACAATAAAAATTGTGATTGATTACCCCTATTGGTGAAAATTTGTAGAACATGAAATTGAATTGGATTTAGTGCGGCTATAACCGTTTGACCACAGTAGTGACACTTGAATGAGGATTTTTATAAATCCATGTCACCAGTTGGTGCCACTGTGACAAGACACTCCCATTTCGACAATGAATATAAAATATGTGATGACGTTCATCATTCCTTTCATTCATTCGTTCGTTCATTATTCAGTCACGACTAAAGAAAATATAGGCGCCTAGACACTTTTGACGCTTGTCAAAAGTATCAATGTGTCTATATTTTCTTTCAGGCACTTGCCCGGACCTGAAGACTACGTGCTGCCACCTAGTGAACGCCATTTTAGAAAACCTTCATTACGAAAACCTTACTGCTATACCTTACTGATAAAGGTGAACCTTTATGTCGTAGCAGTAAGGTTTTCCTGCCATTAACTGGTCAAACCAATTTTTCAATACAGTACAGTCAACTGCACGTCGCCGTTAACACTTCGACCTTGAGCTGGCCTAGAGTAGAAAGGAGTTTCAATAGAATATGAGGCCAGCTTATACTGGTTTTGTTACTACTGACGTGCGGCCTAGATCAAGGCCTAGATGGAAGAAGTATTATTAAAGACTTGTAACAGTAATAAAACACTTGTTGTCTGTGGAGATTTCAACATTAATATATTGGAAAAATCTGCTGCAGTCAATAAATTTATAACTTTATTAAATCCTATAATTTGTACAATACATTCTTTGAGCCAACTAGAATAACTGCCACTAGCGCTACCTGTATTGACAATATTTTTACAAATTTAAGACCTTCTAGCCATTCAATTATAAATGAGTTGGACTCTGATCACTGTGGCCTGTTGGTCACTTTCCCTCAGAAAATAATCAGAGTTCAAAGAAAACTTGTGAGTTTTGTTCCTGTTAAGAAAAGTCGCTTAGAACAATTAAAAAATAATTTAATGGAAAATCTACCGGGTTTGCCTTATCACACTGACTCGGAACAAGCATATACTTTACTATTTAACCTCAACAATTGTGAATTTAGGAAGGTATTCACCTCAAAAACATTGCCTGTTTATGATCGCGTTATATTTAGTGACTGGGCAACACCAGGTATTTACAAAAGTAGGTTGAGGTTATATGAATTGTATCATGAAAAAACATATAACCATGATGAAACTTTTAAAGAATTTGTTAAGAATTATTCTAAAACTATTAAAAGGGCCTGTTTCTCAGCAAAAGCCATACACATTAAAAATAAAATAAAATTAAAACAACTTGGAATATTATTAATTCTGAAACGGGAAGAACGACAGTACGGAATCGTGACTTCCATCTAAAAATCGACGGTGTAGATATTAGGGCAGACGTGGAGGTGGCAACAGAGTTTGAAAACTTCTTCACTAATATTCCCTTTTTAACAACCAAAACTCTGTCATCGTCGTCCTCCACTTCTGCTTACTCAATACTAAAAGAATGTGTACCAGAATGTGATAAACACTTTAAATTCACAGTTGTTAGCCCTAAAGACATTTTGGAATCTTTTAAAGAAACTTTTTCTTAAGACGCTGACAACACCTAAACCGCGGTCACTCTCAGATTGCATAGACAAGAAAGAGAAGCGCGATGACACAACGCTTGTAATGTATTGCAAAATATGAAGCAATTATCTATTTACTCAAAATTGAGTTGAGTAATCGAAAATAAAAAACAACCAAGTTCTGCATTCAAGTAAGACGTTCTTGTTATTAATTAAATACGTAAGGTATGTTGATATTTGATAGAGATATTTTGGGTTAGAACTCAAAGTAAGAGGTTAGTTTAACGTTAGTTTGTATCGAGATTTTGTTTTCAAAACGTGTTTTGGTAACAACCAAGTTCTGGGAAATATGGTCAAAATTAACATATATTTTTTCCGCTACCACAAACTATACAGATTTGCCAATTTTTTTTCTTAAGCGAAACCTATTTTGGTCAATTGGGTCTTGTCAGCGCCTTAAACTATTTCACTACCTTTAAAACAAATGCCTTTTGCCTAGTTTACAATAAAATTTTAACGTACTAACAACTTTTTATTTTATGGTTTTTCCTTACAAATTAGTGCCTGTTAGAAAGAGTAGGAGGGTAAGAGTGTTAATTTGTACAATGTCTACTATGTACAATAATTAGAATTAATTTATTTTTACTTTTGGTCTGAGTTAATGCAGAGTACAATAAACCACTAATTAAGTCTATCACTTCAAAACGCAGTAATCAAGGTTTATATTCTTATGTCACAACAAAGACGAATATTATTGTTGTAACAAAACATGTTTTTTTTTAATATTGTGAGTTCTCTTGAAAATTTACGATAATATGACGTTAAAATGATAATTAGTAAACATTATAACAAATTTGTTAAAAAAACAATCAAACGTTTATCAATACTGGATAAAATTTGGTAACGAGTTAAAGATACAAACTTTTGAAGTCGTTTTTCTCAAATTGACGTTTTACAGATTGCAGCGTTTTGTCCTAACAGGGCCGCATTATATACAACTATATATACATATTGACATTGACGAATATTATAAGCAAAATTAAGTGAATATTTATGTACCTTGAAAAGTATTATATTACTTTAATTATTGTGAATGTGAGCACTATGTGGGTCATTTTTATTTATTTCTTGTTTTTTTTTCTCTTAGTTTTAATGATGGTCTGGCATTTTGAGTTCTTTATGCGGCCAACCCAATTGTCCTTTCCTTGGTATTGTTCGTCGAGTCGTTGAGCTCCTTAAGTTTTGAGTTGAGCTACACGATTACTGACAAATGCTTGCACTGACTGGACAGGTCCACTCAAATTTGTGTGGTTCTTTCCTCAAAAGACGATTTCAGACATGGATCTACATGTTCCTCACATGATCTGACCAAGATTATGTCTGGACTTTAAAAGAGACTTTGACCCTTGAGTTTGTTTCGCCATTTCTTCTCAGGGGTCAGATAGGAAATGTCGACTCCATCTAGCTTACTTTTTTAATATGACGTGTAAAAGTGATTCTCATATCCTATTTACAGAATAAACAATTTAATTTCATTTCATTTCAACTCGGATGTAGGTGCCGACTTTCACTAAAACTACATATTTCTTCCCGCAGAAAACCTCACCCCCCCACACAAGCTGCCCACCACACGAGAGTCGTCCGAGCGCGCCCTCACGCCGCCGCTGCCCGCCAGCGACGACGACCTGGACCTCATCCTGGGGGACATCGACGGCATCCTGTCCGACGACGACGACAGCGGCCGGTTCAAGGAGAAGCCTAAGAAGTACGTCATTCGATCATATTATTTTAGTCATTAACTTATTGTCGACGAGGTCGCAATTCGAATAATTGTGCATAGGTATGCTTCGATTAAACATTTCCCGCTAAATAACATCGAACTCCAATACTTGTATTTTATACACAAGATAGTGTAATACAGGTTGAAATTGAAAACTTGCGACAAACTGAAATGGGACATTGTATACATCATTATTAACAACTTTTACTAAGGGACCAAAGCTGTAATCCCAAAAAAAAAAATCTGCTTTTCCTACATTTTGATGAGGTATTGCGAACATAAATGTAGGGGACAGCAGTTTTTTTTTTTTGGTTTGTAGCTTTGATCCCTTAGTAAAAGTTGTTCATAATGATGAGTACAATCTTCCATTTCGATTTGTCGCATGTTTTCAATGTCACCCTGTAGATTCGTCTAATAATAGCAATTATCTTATTAATTGTTGAATAGAAAATATAAATTAATGATATATAAATTACTAGCTGTTGCCCGCGGCTTCGTCTGCGATCCAGCATAAAAAGTCCTTTTCCAGGTCATGGTCTACCCATGTGCTCAAATTTCATCCAAATCCGTTCATCCAGTTTAGCGTAAAAGCGTTACAAACTCACCGTCGCATTTAGTGTTAGTTTATCTATATCCTACTAATCTTATAAACGCGAAAGTTTGTGAGTATATATGGATGTTTGTTACTCTTTCACACAAAAACGAGTGAACAGATTGGGATGAAATTTGGCACACAGATAGTTTATAATCTGGATTAACACATAGGACTTTTTATCCCGATATTCTCAAGGAATCGAGAGTTATGCGGGTGAAACCGCGGGACGCAATTAGTCATCATCTGCCTGCCTTTTCCCAACTACGTTGGGGTTGGATTCCAGTCTAACCGGATGCAGCTGAATATCAGTATTTTACATGGAGCGACTGCCTATCTGATCTCCACAACCCAGTTACTAGGTAACACGATAGCCCTTGGGAAGACTGGTTGTCAGACTTTTGGACTTTTGACGACCTGTAACGACTGTCAAAGATCTTCCAATGACAGCCGGGACCAACGGGTTAACGTGCTTTTCGAGACACGGAGGGGTCTTGGTGTGTAAAGATGGGCACCCATCTACTGACCAACCGCGGCAAGCGTAGCTTAACCTGATCGATTGCCCGTGCGGCTGTTATTATTTAATATATACATATTATAAATTATAAAAGTCTGTTTTCGTGTCCTGTCTGTGTGACCGCGTTGTTCTTCTACACCGATTTGATGTGGTTTTCACCATCATTTAGAGAATTTATTCCGGAAGGTTTATGTGTATATAATAAATTCATATCAACCTAAAATAATTGTACATCAATCAATCAATCAACTCAGCCTATAGCAGTCCACTGCTGGACATAGGCCTCTCCCAGGCTGCGCCACAA
Source organism: Atethmia centrago (assembly GCA_905333075.3). Taxonomy (NCBI): domain Eukaryota; kingdom Metazoa; phylum Arthropoda; class Insecta; order Lepidoptera; family Noctuidae; genus Atethmia; species Atethmia centrago. The sequence continues at coordinate 1,742,334 of HG995388.1, forward strand.
CACCCTGTCGTCTGCTTTCCGCATCCAGTCGGTCCCAGCAACCTTTTTAAGGTCGTCGGTCCATCTAAAGTTCGTTTTTTAATCCCAGGGACTAATTTGACATTTAAAATTATCGTTGTTTAGTTTTTCAATATAGAGTTTGACATTTGCATCTGTTAAATTTGTCTCCGAGGTAAAACCGTACGAAGCAGGGGCGGCTCGCTAGTTCATGATACAATAAAAGTTTTACAATGTAATTCTGTGATAAATGATAAATGATTTATTTTGTGTAAGTAGGTTTGTACAAACACTTTTACACGTCAATAAACTGTTGTGTGTGTTGCTGCAAACATTTAAATGTATGCAATATTACTAGCAACAAGTTTCCCGGTACATTAAAACATGTTGCTGAAACAATGTACGATTTTTTTTCCATATTAAGCGAATGTGGAGTACTCTTTGGTCGATGTTGATCGAATATCGTCTTAGACATAATATTCACAGACTCCGAGAGGGCTGTTTACCATTCGAAAGTCAATAGGCTAGTTGACTAAGAAAAATACCTTACATTTTGTATTGTGGAATGATCGTGAGTTAAAAATATCAAAAATCAACTTAATTTTGTAAATGACTTTAGATAAATTAATATTTTTGAAATAAATGAATAATTGAGTAAAAATAATATAATAATAATAATAATTTATTTAATAAAAACGTTTACAAAAGTGTACATTTAGCCAACAGTAGTAAATATTCTATACAATAATAGTGCCTAATAATAAACTAAAACTAAACTATTTGTAATTACAGGTGCAAGTAATGATGGTTTGGAATTAGAATGTTAGGTAGCGACCCGCCCGATCTAGGTTTATTCAAACCTGTGTTTCAGACCATCACTTTACATTTCACTTATATTGGGACATTAAGATTTTATGTAAAACTGATATAAAAATAATCTATTAACAACTATGAGAAAAAGCATATTGTTACATTAATACCAAAATCTAGCCTATATAAATATACAAATGTATATACTTACGAGCGAATAAATTATCATCATGACAAAAATTCTAGAAGGTTTTCTGTGTCTGTGTAATTGAGTATCGCTAAATATTCTGATAACATCGTATTACATTTTTTATAGCTTACTCTATAGAGGCTTAGTACCTTGTTGAGTCTATTATATAGAAAAGGTCCTAAAAATACATAAAATCGATTTGCAAACGCATGTTTAGTTTGAGGCTTTATGCAAACCAAGTCTTTCCGTCTCTTGTCGAAGGTACCGGGTCAAAAGGAAGTGCTGTGTGCTGGTGTAGTACTATGCTCAGAATAAATAATTGCCGCACTGTTAGCACATTACATGCTATGTTAAGCTGGTGCGTAGGAAATCTAAAAGGGCGAAAGGTTTAGAATTGCTCTTTGAGCGCGCTCTAGCGGGAGTAAAATTGTTTTAGCAGCACCACCCCTAGAAGTTATGCAATAGGTAAGAATGGATTGACACAAAGCTAAATAAAGCTGTTTAATTAACTTATAGTCGGCTATGTTCCGTAAATTCTTAAAAACATATATTAATTTGCGCACTCTAGAACATAGTAAATCGATATGTTTTCTGAAATTTAGATTGGGGTCAATAGTGACACCTAAATATTTCAAATGGTCAGCTTTAGCTAAAGTGGGGCAGGAACATGCCCAAAATAAAACCATTGGTCACGTAACATTGAACGCGACAATTCTTGCAGACGAATATGTTTCAAATTGTAAAAACAAACTTGCGTCTTCCCTAAAATTTCTTTTACATTAACAATAGCCGTATAAAAGGAATGGTCTTGAAAGGAACATCACTGACTGGTAGTGTGTCCCTCTCGCACAATGCTGCAGTTTTCATTATTCATCTACTAAATTAGAAGTATTTATTTATATTTTATGTAGAAACAAACCAATTAGGAAATGGAAATCGTCTTCCTACGAATAATTATTTGTCTGCTTTCGATATTATTTTTTAAATATTTAAAAACGTTGTTAATTGAGACTTATTTTGACAGAATGAAAGTATTGAAGTTACTCGAACTGCCAAAACAGAATGCCCCGTTTTGTCAATCAAATTTATTAAATTATGCTATAAAAAAATAAAAATAAAATGAACAAGCCTTATAACAGTCGCATAAGATTTGTGTAAAATCTGACATCTCACCTTGGTAATAAGCAACTGAGTAGCGACGGAAATTAACCCCAAAATTTTAAAAAGCTAAATATTGAAATATTTGTTTGAATAATTATTGATTACTAGTTAGTGGTCGTTCACTGGTCGAAATTCGGCCCCTTCTAGGGGTGTATGGCTAAGTAATAACAGCCGCACGGGTCGATCGTCAGGTTAAGCTACGCTTGCCGCGGTTGGTCAGTGGATGGGTAACCATCTTTACATACCAAGACCCCTCCGTGCCTCGGAAAGCACGTTAAGCCGTTGGTCCCGGCTGTTATTTTTTGTTGATCTTTACAGTCATTACGGGAAGTCAGAAGCCCGAAAGTCTGACAACCAACCAGTCTTACCAAGGGGTATCGTGTTACCCAGCAACTGGGTTGTGGAAGTCAGATAGGCAGTCGCTCCATGTAAAATACTGGTATTCAGTTGTATCCGGTTAGACTGGAAGCCGACCCTAACATAGTTGGGAAACAGGGGCGTGCCGTCCATAGAGGCAATCAGGCCTAGTCTACCCTACCAACAACGCCAAATGCATTTATTTTAACTATGTAATTCAATAATACAAAATATTAAAAAAGAAGTTAAACTCCTGTTACAACATTAGGTACAGCAACTTGTCACAACCGCCGTGTGACGTAACTCACAGTTCCACGGAGCACACACTATTAATACGAGGGTCATTCAATAAATACTTAGCCTACAAAAAGTAAACGAAAATTTTGGAAAAGTGGCAATTTATTTTTCAACAAAGTCTCCTTTTAGTTCGATACACTTAGCCCAGCGATGCTCCAACTTTTTTAACCCGTCCGAAAAATAGTTTTTGTCAAACTCTACAAAATAGGCCTCCGTGGCGGCGATGACCTCCTCATTCGATCCATATCTATTCCCGGCGAGTGATTTTTTCAGATTAGGAAACAGAAAGAAGTCACAAGGGGCCAAATCTGGAGAATACGGTGGATGGGGCAACAATTCGTAGCGTAATTCGACCAATTTGGCCATGGCAACGGCAGACGTGTGAACCGGTGCGTTGTCGTGGTGAAACAGCACTTTTTTCTTCGCCAGATGGGGTCGTTTTTTCTTTAATTCGGCGTCGAATCGGCCCAATAAATCGGCATAGTAAAGCCCTGTAATTGTTTTACCCTTCTCGAGGTAATCGATGTAGATCACACCTTGTGAATCCCAGAAAACGGTGGCCATAACTTTTCCGGCCGATTTTACAGTTTTCGCCTTCTTTGGAGCACGTTCCCCGGTCTGAATCCATTGTTTTGATTGCTCCTTGGTCTCTGGTGTGTACCAGTGGATCCAGGTTTCATCGACGGTCACAAAACGACGCAAAAACTCCGCTGGATTCCGCTTAAAAACACGTCTCCGATGTGGTCTCACGGTTGCGCTTGTTTTCTGGTGTGAGTAAACGCGGCACCCATCGCGCCGACAGCTTTCTCATGCCGAGTTCCTCGTGAAGAATATGATGCACTGTTCCTTCTGAAATGCCTACAGTCTCAGCTAGCTCCCGAACCTTCAATCGGCGATCTGCCAATACGAAATCATGGATTTTTTTAATGTTTTCCTCTGTAGCAGCTGTTTTCGGTGCACCTGGACGTGGTTCATCAAAAACCGACGTACGGCCACGTGCAAACTCGTTGAACCAATTCTTGACGGTGGCCATCGATGGAGAAGAGTCACCGTACACAGCATCCAAGCGCTCTTTGATTTCGATGCGCGTTTTCCCTTCCAAAAATAGGAATCGAATCACCGAACGATATTGCTCTTTTTCCATTTTTGTAAAACCCATCGACACGTTCGCTTCCATAAGTTGTCAAATTAAAACAAATGAAGGGATTGGAATGAAAATTTGAAAAAAGAATGTGCTACACTGTGGTAAAACTCTTTTGAAACAACCCTCTGGCGATGAGGCTAGGTACTTATTGAATGCACCTCGTATATTTTCGTGTGTATGAACGGCACACAATAGTGACATGGTTTAAATTATGGGCGTAACTCCTGTGGCAGGAGCTCGCCACCGCGTGCTCTCATTGGCTGTGTGTAAAGTCAAGATTTAATGAATGAAAAGTATTGTAGACTAGGGTTCCCAATTTTTGGACAATTCCCCGAATTGCGGGGAAGTTTCCTTCATGACTGCTAGAGACAATTAAAAAAACAGGGTGGTATTGTCGAATTTATTATACCTTCCAAGAAAATATAAATTGTAAGGAATAGCAAAAGCCCTATAAAAATAATTAAAAACTTCATATTTTTTTATTTTTCTTCTCATTTTTGGGAAATTTCGCTTGGTTTTTGGGGAATTAGGAAAATAAGTTTCGGCAACCCTGGACTGTATTATCCGGCAAAATATGGTATCATGACAGACATCAGACATCCATCTTGTTTCATGTGGAACGCAGTTTATATCCGATCTTGAATGTTTTGCTTTTTTTATATCTTATTAAGTTTTATGTAATTCGTTTTGAAACGTAAAGTAGTGTAAATATTATTTGTTGTGTTATTATTTGTTATTTACCCAAGAATGGTGTTCTGTTGTGAAGTTTGCGCCGATAATGTGTGTTTGTTAGAAGTTAAAAGCAGTAAGTTTTCGCAATTGTTGTTTAATTATATGATTCAAGTTGTGTCTAAAGGTAGATGTGCCCGAATTACGAGAATTAATCCAAAAATATGATAATTCATCTCGTACTCGTCATTTCAATCCTCAAAATTATGCAACATACAACTGGCTGTGTGGGTGTATACACACAAATAAATTAATATTTTGTTTTCCGTGCATTTTGTTTAATACTCCCAGTAAGTGAAGTGAGGGATATATTGATTTGCATAATTTTCATTCCTCGGCAAAAAAGCATGAACCTTGAATAATGTGGTGAGTTTTGTATTTATAACTTCTGTTTTTACAGGATCATTTTCAATGTTTTTTTTTTCAAACATTATAAATCAATAATGACTATGCTGTGATGTTGCGCGAATTAGTTTTTTTTTTGTCGGTGTCAATATGCGTGGCCTACCCTCCGTGGAGAACCACTGCACGCCACTGTTGGGATGATGATGATGATGATAATACTTACTAACACACACACACGCACACGCACACACACACACACACACACACACACACACACACACACACACACACACACACACACACACACACACACACACACACACACACACATATGTCTAATTCAATTAATTTATTCAATAACAATTTTTAAATCGTGTCTGAATGTCTATAACTAAATACATAAAAAACATCATGCATGTAATCTATCCTTAAATCATAACAATTATCGAAATTACATTAAAATCAGATAATCATAAAAATAAAAATATAAAAGTAATGTTCCTTTCGACTTTTGTATTAATTTATAATTCATCAATAGAATATAGACACTTATTTAACAAGAACCGTTTAAGCTTATTCTGAAACCCAATTGTATATACTAGACTTTTTATTTCTGTCGGCAATTTATTCAAAAATTTTAATGACTTGTGGTAGGCGCTATGCTTAACAACGTTCAGGTGAGGCACTTGCTTCATCTGGAGATTTTTTCTTGTACTCTCCCTTTTTTGCCTTTCATCTTCAGTCTCATATTCAAAGATATATTTTGTTAAGTGACTAAGTAGAACCAAAAAGTACAAGCTTGGGACTGTCAATATATTTAAGTCATTAAAATGTGGCTTGCATAATTGTTGCTGTTGAATTCTAGCTATAGTTCTGACTGCTCTTCTCTGAATTACAAAAGCTTGATGAGTATTGGAATCATAACTTACTCCCCAGAGAAGTATGCTGTATCTCAGTTTTGACTCCACTAATGCGTAATAGACCATTTTTAAATGTTTTATGGTTACTTACTTCCTATTGACCTATTGACCGCCACGTCAAAAAAGTAAAGACGTGTCCTCGGCGCCAAGCTACGAATTATTCCTTAAAATCTGTCATGTAGTCGTGACCGCAGCGTGCTGGGCACATTTTGGTCTGTCATCTATACATGACTGTGGCGGTCAAAAGGTTAAAAAGTACTCCATGCAATTAAATATTACTTACTTATTGCATGCTCAAGCTGTCACTTCCCGTGTACACTGACGTGACTTTCGTCCCACTCACGAAATCACTCCCACAGACAGCAAGAGGAGAGATGAGACACATAAAAAAACATCGATAGATTTTCAGGTACAGATATTCTATTTCACGAAGTCCGTTCGGCTTTGATTGTAGTAGTGACGTATCCCGACAAGCGCGCTTGTGTGTGTAAAAGTAGGTAACGTTAGCAAAAAAAATCTGATATATATTCAAGTCGAGATTTAATAATCTAAATAAAATTTTGGTTTTAAAAGTATATACATTTTGTAAATAAATTAGATTAGGTTGCAATAAATACAAAAATATTAAGAATATGTAGGCATTTAATTAAGCATTGGTGTTACAGAATGGAAACGAAACAAGTAGGACTATTCAGTATTTTCAATCACTATCAGATAAATTTTCGATTTCCGATTCCGTTTTGCTGTCGTCGGAATCATCTTATACATTGATTATAAATTCAAAATCGAGATCAAAATATTTCAAGTAGTCTTTTTCAATTTTTTCAACATGAGCACAAGTTTTTTGCCACGTTTCACTGCTAACTTGGCCCAAACTTTCATTGATCAGTCTTTCCGTATTCGTCATGTTTTGCTCGATATTTTTAGATGCGACATAATTTTTAACGATCCCCCAAATATTTTCAATCGCATTTAATTCTGGGTGATAAGGGGAAAGGCGTAAGACATCAAAACCCTTGCTTTTTATAAAATCGTCAATCTTGTAGATTACGTGTTGGGCTTTGTACTTCTTTATTGTATCGTACAATTCCAATTTAAGAAGAGATTCATCAAATGCTATACCCTTATCCCTGAGCCATTGCTGCATATCAGCTTTCTTTGTAGATTGCGTCGGTAGTCGTTCAGCCCGTGTGTTGTGATAAGATGCATTGTCTAAGACAATGACAGAGCGCGGAAGTAAATTGGGTAGCAACTTTTCATTTAGCCATTTTACATAGTTATCATAGCTCATATTTGTATGATAATCACCAGCTGTTGAGTTGGCCTTATAAACCAAGGAAGCATTTTCAATAAAACCATGCTTGGTTCCCGCGTGCACTAAAATAAAGCGAGTGCCTGTGCTAATTTTTTTTAAAAACGGAGTTCTTTCCTTTTTTTTTGTCCAGGTGTTGTTTCGCACGTGTGTCGAAAGGACGTAGCTCTCATCGGTATAGACAATGGGCCGACTTTGAGAGCGGTACTCTGTTATTTTTTTTAAATATTTTAAACGCCATATTTGTATATCATGACGCTCCGTCAAGACTTTACGGTTGTTCTCTGTTTTGCGCCACTTGTAACCTAATTTCAACAGTAACTTGCGAACAGTTTCTAAACAACCTTCGAATCCGATTTTTTCATTCAATGCTGTTCTTAACTTAGCTAATGTTGGAATTTCTTTATGGACAATATAGAAATCTTGTACAGTACTGCGAACCACATCGGCTGTAAAATTATCTATATCCACTTTATTATCTCGCTTTCTCCTTTTCTTCATAGGTGAAGTGAATTTTGATGAAGTGGATGGCAATTCCTTCTCTTCTTTTAATATTCTTTGAACTGTTTTTTGGCTCACACCCGTAGCTTCAGCTGTACGGCGTGTAATGTCTCGTAAATGAGACAAATCACAGTTGAGTTCCATTAATGATTTTGTAAATTCATATTCTTCTCGCAGAAAATGATAAACACTAGCTATCATGTTTCGACCCTAAAACAAAATGTAATCAAAATAATTAAGTAATATAAACATTTTATAACACAAAAAAACATTCATTTTATAAATACTTCTATTGCTATATTAAGTATCTTTGTATAACATTTTAATTGAAAACGTATAAATAAATATTACCTCACTATGGACAACTCTTCTTCGTTTTGTTGTCATGCTGACCTTACTCCGTGAAACAATTTGGCGCGAACTAAAAACCACTACTGATCCGGACCGTGTCCCGATCGACACTGAGCGCTCTCGAGGTTACGCACACAAAAACAATGTGCATGTGCACGCTTGACAACATTCATAGCCAAACGGACTTCGTGACATAGAACATCTGTAATTAAACCACAAGGAACATAATTGGTTTCTTAAAAACTATCAACTCGCCTATTGCTGGCATAGGCTGATTTTATAAAGCGGTAAAAAATAATGTACTTCTCATATTAATTATCTACGTTCAAATAAGAAGGTTCCTTCAAGGAGTTGACCTAAGAAAGACTTGCATTATAAAAAATATATTAAATACAGATTCATAGCGGTATACGAACTCCTCCGTCTTTACAGACCTCGGTGGCGGGCTGGCACTAGTGTGGCACCTGTCAACAGGTCTGACACATTGTCACTTATGACAGGAGTCTGCCAAGAAACCGCGACATGGGTACGCTGTGTTGTAAAACGTATGGCTAAAATATTAAAGTTTCACCCTTTAAAGTTTTGAGTATGAATGTTTAAGGCTATTGTAGGAGTAGGGGAAGACCAAAGAAACGATGGATGGACTGTGTGAAAGATGATATTGCTAGAAAGGGGGTGACTACTGACATGACAACTAATAGAGAAGTATGGAAGAAGCAGACATGTTGTGCCGACCACAGTTACTTAAAATTGGGATAAGGGCGAGAGAATGATGGTGACGACCGACCCCGGTCACAGATTATTTGATCAAATATCCAGTAACAGCCTTTTTTCCTCCCTCACAATGTTGAACAATGTATTCATTTAGCATATTATACCTTATTGCGCACAGTGTGTATAAGAGTGATTTGAAATCTTACCGATACTTTTAGTCCGTGGCTAAATGGTTACACCCGCACGCGTCGATCGAAGGCTAAGCTACGCTTGCCGCGGTCGGTTCTTAGATGGATGACCATCCATTACATATCGACCCTCTGTGCGGCTAGCACGTTAAGCCGTCAGTCCCGGTTACCATTCATAGATCTTTGACAGTCTTACGGGTAGTCAAAAGAACAAAAGTCTGACGACCAGTCTTACCAAGGGGTATTATGTTACCCAGTAACTGGGTTGTGGAGGTCAGATAGGCAGACGCTCCATGTAACATAACTTCGACTGGAGGCCGACCCCAACGTAGTTGGGAAAAGGCAGGCAGATTTAATAATGTTTTTATATGGCATGTTATACCTTATTATGTTTACAAAATAATTTTTATCAACATTTCTAAGTCCGCTTTGACGAATGAACGAATCTCGGTATACAAATGTCGTTAACAAAGCCACGGTTTTATTATAGTATACAATAACTCAATAAATTGTTCTGTTCCAGACCAGACCCACTACCAAAGTCGAAGCCACAAGTGGACTTACGTTCTAAGCTGCCTCCCAAGTCTTCTAGCGAACACAAGAAGCAACAGAGACAGAAGATTGTGTTCACAGAAGATAGGGAAGAGGGGAAGAGTAAGAAGAAAGGTAAGCCTTCTTTAAATAACAACAGCCTAAATAATATAACATACACCAAGAACGTTCATCCCGCGCGAGCTGGCAACGTCGCATTGCAAGATGCAAGAGGGTTTTCGTCATTATTTTATTAAATTTAAATCGAAAGTACTATTTTTTTCAACACAAGTACTAGATCTTTCATTTTATAATTATTTTTAACATTTACTTTATAGTAAAAAAAAATATCGTAATACTGCAAATAGAAAAGAATTGACAATATGTCAATTTTTATGAGTAAATACCAAAATAACTGCCAAAAAATAGCATACATGCTTCATCATTCTCCTGCCCTTATCCCAATTTATTTGGGGTCAGCGCAACAAGTCCCTTTCTTCCATACTTCTCTATTAGTTGTCATCTCGGTAGTCACCCCCTTTCTAGCCATATCATCCTTCACACAGTCCATCCATCGTTTCTTTGGTCTTCCCCTACTCTTATAGCCGTCGACATTCATACTCAAGACTTTCCTCACGACATTTTCCTCATTCCTCCGCATCACATGCCCATACCATGACAACCGATTTCCGCGCAACTTTTCAGTCACCGGTGGCACTTTCAGACTTCCTCTTATGTACTCATTTCTTATTCTATCCATTCGTGTCACACCACACATCGCTCTTAGCATTCTCATCTCAGCTGCATGCAATTGCCTTTCATTCATCCCTTTTGTGGCCCAACATTCTGATTCATACAAGACAGCAGGTCTTACCATTGTTTTATATATCTTCCCCTTAAGTTTAAAATGGAATGCGGGACTCGCAGATTGTTCCCGTGACCTGCTGCCATTTCATCCATCCAGTGTTAACTCTATACCGAAAGTCAGAACAGACTGGGAGTAGCGCGCCATCAAGCGCTCCAGAACTGGAGAGACCGCTGAAATCGCAGAACATATATTCAGTTTTGGTTCTGCTGATTTTCAAGCCAACATTCTCCAGCTTCTGTTGCCATTTCTCCAATCTGCTCTGGATCTCAGGTCCATCTTCACCGACAAGAACAATGTCATCGGCGAACAGCATGCACCAGGGTGCCTCTTCCTGTATGTCCGACGTCAGGGCGTCCGTAATCAACAGGAAGAGGTACGGACTTAACGCCGACCCTTGGTGTAAGCCTGCAGCCACACTGAACCCGGCGGTATTGGCAGCAGCCCACCGGACGTAGGTACAAGATTGGCCGTACATAGCACGAATTAACTCCACATACTTCCCGGGTAAACCTTTCTCTTTCAAAGCCCACCACAACACATCCCGAGGTACCCTATCATACGCTTTCTCCAGATCAATGAACACCATGTGCAAGTCTGTACTTCTCGCACAATTGGCGGAGTGCAAAAGTGGCGTCCTCTGTTCCTCGACCTGGCATAAACCCAAACTGGTTCTGGGTAATCTCACTCTCCTCTCGCATTCTTTTCTCTATTACTTTCTCCCATAGCTTCATACTATGTGACATGAGCTTTATCCCTCTATAGTTATTGCAGTCCTGAACATCACCTTTATTCTTGAAGATGGGCACTAGCGAACCCGGCGGTATTGGCAGCCGACCGGACGTAGGTACATACATACTTATCAACGATAAATACTTATAAATTCAATAAAATAATCACGGAAACCCTCTAGAAATGCGACGTTGAAGCTCGCGCGGGATGAACGCAATTATAACAAAACGATAGTAATGGCTTGACAAATGTATTTACAACGTCATCAACTAAAGCACACAGCTCGTTCAATACTTGGCAAAAAAGGTTTGATTCATTTTATTGTGTAAGAATTGCATTTTTGTATGAAGCAGCTGATTTTAGTGGGTATTTTCGACTGGTCACCCCATAAAATATGTTACGCTATTGTTCTTAGACGTTAAATAATAATTATTATATTTGTTACAGAAAAGTCCCCCCCGCGGCGAGCGGTCGTCACGAGCTCGACAGTCAACGAAGATACAGAACCTCCTGTCGAAGTTAAAAAAACGAGGGTAAGAAGGCAAGCCTGATGTTATAGCCCAGGCAAATAAGAGCATGCCCGCGAAAATATTATAGATTTACACCTATTAGAAAATACTTAGTAAAAATAAAATAATTAAAGAATAGCGTGCGAAAAAAAATACTCCCTGGAAGAAATGCTAACACGTTACAGAATGTCCCTGATTAAGTTTACAATTATAATTATTAATCTCTACCACAAAAAGCAAGTAAGACATATAATATCGATCATGCTTCAAATAAATATCGATATTTTCAGGTAAAATCTAAACTGGACATGACTGTGAAATCCAGACAAAGGATAACGTATGAAAAGGAGGTAATTTACATACCGTTAATATTGTTTAAAAAAATATGAAATTCCTTCTACTTACCTGATAGTTAAATTGATGAGTTTTATTCAAATTACGTTTTTAATTTTCTCCAGCAAGCCGAAAAAGCAAAAGAAGACGAGAAAAAAGCAGCTTTCTCAAACAGACGAGTTATCCTACAGAGAAAAGCTCCCAAAGAGAAGTCTTCATCAGTATTCTCAAGAATAGAGGTCAAAGCCGACCCAACAAAACCCAACCCTGGCATATTTAGCCGGGCAGTCAGGACTGCTATCGGTACAGAGAGTACTAGGATCGTCATCAAAAAAGACGAACCACAAATTCAATTTGAAAGTGACTCGGAAGTTGACGAGGAAAGTTTACTAGAAGAATCGGGGAATATCGCCACTGTGGCCAATTTGCCCCACGGAATGACGGATACGAGGTTGAAGACTTTGGCCGGCGGTGAAGTACAGGTAATTAGAATTTTAGGGTTATTTTCTTTGGATTGTCTCTCTTTCTTTTTAAGGTTGGTGGTTCGAATGGTTATTTTACGTGTAACGACAAATGGTAATTTATGTAGAAAAGCTTTTTCTTCAGATAACATGGAAACTAGGACCAATATTTATTGGAAATAAATTGTAATAATAAAATAAATTGTCAATAGGCTTGGCCCCTATTACATGGGACTTAAACATAGCTGGCGAAATGTGGGTGTACTACAGATACACTTCTGTCTAACCCTTCGGGGAATACAGGCGTCATGTTATGTTATATAAATAAAAATGATAAAAAAAACAATTACAAAGTGCATTTACATACATGATTTGGAGATCACCTTTTAAGCAAGAATTGCTTGTGTTAGGACACTCCGCTCTTCCACTTAGCATTAACCATTCATTTGCAATTGAATGTAAAAATACAAAAAAGAAATTAAAATAAAAACAAGTACCTAACAAAATAGGTTACTTTTAAATTATTGAAAAAGCTGAGAACGACCGTTATACTACTAATACTATACAAGGTGTTGTTTTGGACCTGCAAAACATTTTAGAATTGTCTATGATGTTAGTGATTCTCGACCCGATTCAAAAAAAAAAAAAAAAAAATTAAAAATCTAAAATAAAAAGTATTATTGATTATTGACTTGGTATCGTATTGTTATATGATTATTTACGAGTTTCATAACAACCTCCTGAAATGTTTTGCAGGTTCAAAACAACAGCTTGTATACACACAGAGAAAAAAAACTAATACTATATGTATATACAGAGAAAAAGGCAAACATTGGTAGCGCATTGGTGTTATGTGTGTAGGTGTGTGTGAGAGTGTGCAAGTGTGAGGGGGTGTAGTGAGTTAAATTGGTATTTGTAGTTCTACTCTTTTTTTTTTTTTTTGAGGGTGGGAAATCATCAAATAACTTCTCCCGCTCTGGGCGGAGCGGGAGGGTGTGTCAGACTCTTACTGACTAAAACCCACCCGTATTCCTTCCTGTTGCCTGTGTTGCGGGGGCCTCGGTGACCCATAAGTACCTTCCCGCGACCCCGGCAGGCATCGGCCCTAGTGGACCCCTACTTTGTGCTGACGACATCTCTTTGAGGCGCGCGTGGAATACGACGCGCCGTCGACCCGGGCCTGCTCCTTACCGGACGGTGAGCTACCCATTGCTCACCGTCCGTAGTTCTACTCTAGGGTATAAGTGTAGGTGTAAGTTAGATCCTGCGACAGTGTCTTGGGATCGGAAGAACTCAAAGGTAAACGTATTCTCGAACAACCTCGAGAGCACTGCCATTTACAGCAATCGATCCCGGAGTGACATACTCCTTGAATATAACCTGGGTTTTGTCCAAGTTCATCCGGAGACCAATGCGTACAGAAGAATCAACCAGGCCGTCCAGTATCTGCTGAAAATCATGCATCAATTCAACCAGTATGACGCTGTCATCTGCAAATCTCAAGTGTGAGATGTACTCGCCGTCGATGTTGATGCCACGTCCTTCCCAGTCCAGAACATTTCAATGCTTTAGAGAACATTTTCGAGAAAATTCTTTCCCCTTGTCTCACCCCTTGACGCAGGGGGATATCAAGAGATATAGGGGCTCAATTTGCCGATCCTTAGTTTGGTCGGTCATTGTCGCGTTTTCATAAAGACATTTCAGCGCTTGGATGTATCGCCAGTCGACTTGGCATCGCTGCGGATACTCCCAAAGCAGACCAGCAGGGCTAACATGACACACGCGACAATTACTCACTCTCGCGTGAGTAATTTTTGTCTATTTCTGTCAATTTTCTCGTTTTCTGACAGCGCTGCCATACAAAATACTCGACTCGTTCTGTCAAACTCGATATTTTCTCGACAAACCCTAACATGGCACCTACGTTATCTCGAATTTTGACAATTCGACACGAGATAATCTTCGATTCTGCTGTCATTTAGTCGTCCTCGATTTTGACGACGGGAAGATTAGACAAAATTATAATACACAAAAATATGGCATTCATGGGGACTGGTGACAGAAATGAAATAACATATATAAGTATATATATGCGTAAACATGTACGTACACAGGCCGCTGCGCGACGCCAGTCTGATGCACACGTTACATGCATGTCGGTGACTTGGGTAGCATGTAGCTGCCGCAGTCTGCATGTCGGTGATGTGGTTTGCATGTTGGTGACGCAAATTGCATGTCAACAAGTGCTTTCAGAATGTCAGTGACGCTGTTATCACGGCGTAAGTCGATTGGCATTTCGTAAATCTGCTAGCATTTCGGTAACACTACTAGCAGGTCGGGCTCGCTGTTAGCATGTCGGTGACGCTGTTAGCATGTCGGTGACTTGGTTAGCGTGTTGGTGACGCAGATTGCATATTCAAGAGATGCTATTCATATGTCGGTGACGCGGCTAGTATGTCGGTGACGTGGTTAGTATGTCGGTGACGCGGTTAACATATTGGTTACGCGAACCCACAGGTTTTTCCTCTAACAAAAATGGCTCACTCATTTTCATTTCCGTCATTTTGTATTTTAATTTCGGCATGCCATACAAAAATATAAAATTTTAATCAAAACAGTCGGTTACACAAAAAAATACAACATAAATTAATAGAGGTGGATGTAAAATCATTATAGTACATACTAATTCCATGCGTAAAATTTAATGAATGAGCCGATGTTGCTAAAATAAAAATGATTTGTTTTTAATAATTTGCTACATCGGTCTCTCGTCGCGAGATAAAGAACTGTCAAAGTGCCTTTCTCGAGTTTACTCGAGCTTAGCGGTCATGTTAGGCATTCGGATGACGTCAGAATCGTAGACAAATTTCGACAATTCGAGAAAGAGAGCGTTCTCGCGCTTGTCATGTTAGCCCTGCTGGTCTCTATAGAGTCAAACGCCTTCTCGTAGTCCAGAAATGCAAGACACGGGCCGATTATACTCTTCGGACTTTTGTATAATTTGTCCTACTGTGTAGATGTGGTCTATGGTACTGTATCCTCCTCAGAACCCAGCGTGCTCCGGTGGCTGAAACTCGTCGTATCTCCTCGCTAGACGTTTCGTAACGACTCTTGAGAACAACGTATTTACGTGGCTATAGAGCGAAATGGGTCTGTAATGCTTTAAAAGGGTCTTATCACACTTCTTAAAGAAGAGAACGGCCACACTCCCTTCGCCACGCTTCTGGACTTGCCAGAGAACAGGACAGAGTTGAAAAGCTCCCGAAGCTCGTTCAGTGCAGGACTTCCTCTCCCGCTTTCAGAAGCTCGGTAGTAATCCCATTCTCATCGGAAGCTTTTCCATTTTTAAGCTGTTTAAGAGCCGCCTCGATTCCGTCTTGGCTGACTTCTTGCAGGTCTTCCGTGAAATGGCTGGTTAAAGTGGCTCTGAAATCCTCATTTTCGGGATCGGGTAAAAGTTTTCTACTACCGAAAGGATCTCCGGCTTCGAAACGACGACATCCCCACTGGATTTGGTCAAGTTCGTCAGGTGGCTCCTCCCAAGTGACTGAACGAACACTGTCGACCCCCGATTTTGCTCAATCGCTTTTTATAGAGCGCGTATTCGAGCGTCGGAGGTCGCGTCGTACCAGTGTTCTAATATTTGTGTTGAGTGCCCGTTGTTCCGACGAAGTGATAGGTTGGTTTTCACGTCGTTCCGTTGTAAGCTCCAGAGTGTTATCCGAAAGTTTGGACTTCTTGCCCGTACGCCGCATTTTACAAAATTGACAAGCATTTGCCCCCTATAATTTCTGCTGCAAACCCTACTACCGATTGGTTGCAATTCTCTACTTCCACTTAGAATCCCCCATGAGAACGTTGTAGTGGGCCTTAGTAGTGCAATGCAAGGCCTTGGATATGTCCTCGAATATTTCCTCCACTTCGTCATCCCAGTGTGCCGAGGTAGGTGCGTAAACCTGAATAACCTCGGCTCTAGGGTCACTACGAGGTACGCACCCTGTTCGACACACCTGGAGACTTCCCTAAAAAACCCTTTGTTGTACAAAGGGTTTTTTTTTTTTACCAGGAACCGGACTCCGCTTTGGGATAGCTGGTCTCCTTCTCGAAAATACATAAGGTGGCCAGATTCAAGGCTTATTGTGTCCTACCCCTCTCCTCGGACTTCACTCAACCCAAGAATGTGCCAGCTAATTTTTCCGAGCTCTTCTAAATCGAATTGCACTAGGTGTTCGTCGAACAGTAACGCTTCCGTTGTACGTTGCCAAGGTCAATTGTGTTTGGAGGCAATTCTCTTTTACCATAATTGGTATGAAACGTATATTACATTTTGTATTATAGGCGATTAAAATCTCAAAAAAGTATCTACGGAGATTAATTTAAAACAAATTATAGAAGTGGTCAAATGAAAAGGACCGTACGTGTAATTAACCATGGAAAAAGAGAGCGCCTTTAACGTAAATGGAAAGGAGGTTTCCTAAAGTCATATGTATTTCGGATAGGCTAGCCATGTAATAGGCTTAAAATAATTATTTACTGGCTGTGTGAGTTGAGATTCCGGCGGGGATTGTGTATTTTCCTGACATAAAAAGTATTCTATGTCATGCGAGAATAGTGTGGTTTTCGATCAGTGAAAGAGTTTTGTAATCTGATCAGTATTATCACAAATTACCTACTACAAACAACTTTACCTCTTTTTATTAATAGTATATAGATTATTGCATATTTAATTCGTCGATAAAAATATAATTTATGCTGTTCTTTTTAATAATTTGAGACATTCGAACCACTTAACCTGTGATATTGATTACCAACTAATTGTGATATTAAAGTGTGATATTTATTTATATGTACATATATACTTATTCCTTAGATATACACTGTAGTACACAGATTTTAATATATTTAATATAATTATTTCATACGCAGGTTTATTAATTTCTCATCCGCGATTCTGTTGATATTAAAAGATAGAAATAAAACGTTTTTGCTTTCCGAGACAGCCGTAAGGGTACTATTGTATCAATTTAATTTGATGAAATACCATCTTGTACATTTAAAATTATACTACATTGTTGCACTATCAAAAGTTGCGTTTTTCCTGGTTATTCTTTTGTATAGGCGGAACATTTGTTAGTTCTTTACAAAGAAATGTTAACGCGAATGAGCTCCTAAATAAATAACAAGTTCAAGTTATATACATTTAAAATGGGCACATAAACTGCTCCTTCCAAAAGGTAGTTTCGTATGGAGAATAATGGGCAAGAAATTACAATTACGTTACTCCTTTAATCGAATAATTGTATGCTATCAAAAATTAATAAGCCTGTATATTTTTTCTCAGCTAATACTACACTTATGACATAATAGTTTCTTAACATAAAATATTATGAAATTAATTTTAAACTAATATAAAACTGTGATAATTTGTTTGTTACAAGTGCAGTATTCGCTTTATAATTGTTTTTAACGATGGAATAAGATGAATTGAATCTTTATGTCTTCGATACGAGGTCAATATTTATTTTTAAATGTATAAATATAATTTATGGCATATGCCAATCATTTTGTAAGATTTTGGCGTAGCCATATACTGACGAAAAGGTACAATTTGTTAATATTATAATGCCCCTTATAGTCAATCATCAATGTTAGCTAAACTTTACAAGTAAGTGAAATATCTAAGGGATGTTCGAATCCCCCATTCCACAAACCCACTCCAAGCACAAGCATAATATTATTATTTCTAGCTTAGATGCGGGGATAACTTAAAAAAAAATCGAAACTTATGTATGAAAGTTAGGTTAAGTTTAGCCTATGTAATTCATTGTTTACAAGGGTCATACTTCCATGATCTAAAATATATGTAACAAGATCATGAAATAGGATTTTTTTCAAACATTATTTACCTTGAATTTGACTATGGTCACTATTTATTACAAGTTTAAACCATGTGCATGTTCTTTATTATAATAATGTAAAATTTTATATGAATAATACAATTTTAGTATTGTCGTTATCACTATATCACTCTTTACAAATAATAAGTTTTGCTGATCTTTTAGTTCCGCATATTTGTGTAAGTAAAGTACTTAATTGGTTTCATTATATTTAAACTTGGTAGTTTTAAATATAATGAAACGCCATTTTGTTATCAAAGTTCATTTGCATATAAAAGAAACAAAGATATCTCTAGGTCTTGTATTATAATTTACTGATCCCGTATTCTTATTTTATAAAGAGCAAAGGTTGTATGATTAAAATTGTATTATAATTAAAATAGGAAAAGTGTTAAGTGATTGTTTTAACCTAAGACTGTATTAGACTGATAAATGTTTTAGTCAGTAAGTTAACTAATTTTATGTATTTCACAGAAACATTTTTGTGTACCACACATATATTATAGGTACCTACTCATTTTATATTTTACATTCCGCCTGATTTGTGTATTGCCATGTATAAATTACTTAACATTTTTCATATTTTTGACAGCTTTGTACCTCAAAGTATCTTTTAAATATAAGATTTTAAAAAATAAACGTCAAAATTGAAACAAAAAACACCCACGGATTCATGTTCCAGAATTTATTACTGGACAAAGAAGAGCGATCAGCGAAGATAACGTTTAAAACGACGGTAGCCGCTGAAAACTTCAAAAAGAAATTTAACAACAAGATGGTCGCCGCTAGCCGATTATCCGTCACATTGCGCTGAATACAAATAACACGATATAAGCTCCCACACTACACGCCAACACGCGGGGCCGTCTCGGGCATGGAACGTGCGAGTAGGATGGCGATATTTTCTCGCTCCCGCGTTTTATGACTGCGGCTGCCACGAATGTTGGCGTATAATATAATTAACCAGTAAAGGACGATTATTTCGGATATCTTCTAATCACATTTGAAAATGTAACTTTGAATACACGATTTTTATTATTAAACGAGTTGTTTTTGTATTTTTAAGCAATTAGGTTAACAGTTTAACAGTTCTGTTAATTTAGGTTATAAATTAAATAGTTCTGGTATGTAGCGACTATTTGATTATGTTATCTAAGTAAATATATTATGTTTTAAGTCTGGCTGTTAAGGCAAGCGCAAGGCTGGCTTGGCAGAGGATAATCAATGTATTTTAATACTTATGTAGTTGATATAAGGTATAGATTTGCACGAATAACGACTGCGGAGAATCTAGGGAGATTATCACGTGCATTGAAATATATACTTTATTTCAATGAAATGAGGGTTGAAGTACACTGATATATTTAAAATCTTATGCCGTCTGCCGGTGAACGCACGTTCTTATGTTCTGAATAATTATTTTAGTTAGTCTTAAGTTGGTGCCCTAAGATGTTTACAATATGTACATTAGTTTTAGTTTAAATGTTCTTAAATAAAATTTGGGTAGAAAAATAGCAAAAAAAATCTCTAAGTTTAAAAGATTTTGTATCTTGGAAGTAGAAAACGCAATAACCTCTTCACTGCCACTGACATTCATAGACGTCATGCTAATGACGTAATGACACGTCGAAATTATCATGATATTTAGGTAAAGTATAAATTATAATGTAAATGATTTATGTATACTTTGGCATTGTCAATAAAAAGATAATTTGTCTGTTAGTTCACAGATTTAGATCGAATTTTATGTCCTTTAAAGTTTTATGCTTTTAAAAATTAGGAGAGCAATTTTGTTTCGAAGTTGTATGTCTTATTGCGCATCACATTATGGTCCAAGAATGTCGGAATTATTAAATCGATGTAAGGACTGTTAGCTTACACATTTAAAAATAATACAGTTTAAAGTAATTCTTTTGTTAATAAACTTATGTTTAGTTTCTTTGGATTCTTTGGAGCTTTTATGTTTTATGTTGGTGTCGATAAAAACTTTTATTGACACATACCATAATAAGTATGTCTAGATTTTAATAACTAAAATTGTTTGATTTTTATGAATGGCTTGTCACGTTTCTTATTCACAAAACTTTTAACATAATTATAAGTCTATCTGATTGTTTGATTAGTTTAGAAGTTTACGAATAATCTTTAAGTTAAAATAAACTTGTATGTTACAACTTCTTATATTGCCATTGACAGGACACTTGTATTGAAAAAACAAGATGGCGGATGTTAATCCCGATTTTGGTCACGCGCCTAATGATCCTTGTACAACTATACATGTTCTACCCAGCCATGGCCACAAGTCTATAAACAGCGACGTCAAAATACGAGATATGACGTTTTTTCTTCTTTCAGGAAATAGTCTGTAATATATGTTTTTCTCATACTTTGTATTGAGTTTGTAATTGTAGTATTTCACATATAAAAAGATAAATTGCTCATTGGCAAGAAGGGTGACATTACAAAAAAAATCTGCAATTTTGAGTTGGCTGCAATTGTCTCTGCCGTCGACGAGTCCACGGCTGCAGTTGCCTCTGCCATTGCTGTATATGAGATGAGCACTAAAAATGAGGGAGCTAGAGAGGTGTGACTATATACTTCGTCGCATTCTTACCGCTGCTTTAAAACTTTTAATTAGTCATACCCAAAAACGACACTTTTTGAATTATTTCAAGCTTCTTGCAAATGAACGAAATGTTTCTATTAGTTTTCGGTGGTTAACTATACTACAATTACTGTTTTTTGTTCCTATAACACATTATAATGTACATTTACTTTCTTTGTACTCATAACGGTTTTAATAAATACATTGTTTCGAATAATAACAGCTGACTTTCATGTCATTGTTGGAAAATGCTCGATAATTTTGTATAAAACCAAAAAAATTGTAATAATATGTTATGGTGTACTTACCTACAGTTTATATAATGGAAATTGTTAACTTTAAAATAGAGTTTTATTGTTAAAAGTATGCTGTGCCTAGCCATTATATTTTTGAACATTAATCAAACTATGCATATTCATATTTGTAATACACCTTTTATATGGATAAAAATAAATTCAATAGAAAGTTAGGTTAGCCATACATTTGAGACTTTGCGCTTTAAAATTCAACCAAAACTCAATTCAGAATCGTATATAACTTAAAATGTGAAATATTAGGTATTTTAAGAGTTTTGTGTCCTAATAAAATTATGCGAATTTTTCAGATCAGATCAGATTTTTAATAAATAATTATTCTTATTTTGTTTTTAAAAATACAGCGTGTGTCAAAAATGTGTGGTCATATTCAAGGGTATGTTACAGACCAACATACTGAACAATTTTCTTGATGGGACCAACATCGAAATTGCGAAAACATAAATCAGCTATCCCATACAAAACTTCAATACCTAATTGACCCAAATGTAAGGGAAAGTTGGTTATTTTAGTCCCGTAAAGAAAGTTGTTCAGTTTGATGGTCTGTGCCACACCCTTAAATATGACCACACATTTCTGACACACGCTGTATAAGCCGCTGTTCTATCACTAGAACAAGACTTTGAAATATGATAAAGGTATTACTTTATCATTAAAACCAGACGGTTGCAGCAGTGACTGAAAAGTAGACGCGAAGGTTTTACGTCAACAACCGTAAATTGTATTTGTCTAAATGACCTCAATACAAATTGGTCTGGACAAATCAGAAATACAAGAATTTGTTTTTGTATTCACACAGATTATATTTCCACTTTGGAATAATTCATAGGTACTTATATCTTATACTGTAACGGAAACAGTAGTCGTTCTAACATGAACGTTTGCCAAATCTTGGTCAGACAAAATAAAATATTTTGTATTAGGAAAATTTGTAATATATATATTTTTTTTACAAAATAAATTCAGTTTTAGTACACACTACAACTGTCCGTGTATTTCTAAATCAAGAAAATCCAGCTATAAATAGGTATTTGTCATAATTAAACATCCACATGACACTTATTATATTAAGTTATATTTTTAAGCATATATACTAAATACGTTACTTTGATGTAGAAGGCATATATCTATCCTCCTTTCTTCATATATATCTATCCTTTTTTTCTTGAGCTCTTAATGGTTGAAGGTGCTTGAAACTTTTTTCATTATTGCATTTTATTTTGAAAACATAAAAATTACTCTTTAAAAGGAAGCAAGCTTTGTCTGAGTATTTAAAACGGTTTTATTTAGATTTTATCCATAAAAAAAACTAGTGTACTACTTAATTTTATAATAAAAATATTATAAAAATAATTCAATGCTACACGAATAATAAACTTAGTTTTTGTAAAACAAAAAAACAGATTTAATTTAAAAAAATCTTAGAGGCTCTGTCGTAATCTTTATTCACTTCCATCGAAATATTACTCTTGTCTTATATTATGTAAAAGATATAACATAAGTTTGTCATATTAGTGTTTAGGTGTGAAGATGTATTTTTTAGTAATCTGTAGTGGTTAAAATTTGTTGCTTTATTTGAGGCTGCCTCATAGTCGTGATTTTAAAACGTCAAACACAAGTTGACATTTTGAATCCCTTTTGTAAATCATTAAGATAAAAGGCAATGTATTGGAAGGAGCGAAGTATATTATTGTTTGAGTTACTGTATTTTATAAAAAAAGACACCAAAAATAATCAGTTGGTAATGTAATGGGTAATGGTCTCGTTTTAAAAATGGCTTTATTTTCCAGTGCCTCGATAAAAGTTACTTATTTCGAGGCAGCCTCGTCGAAAGCAAATTTTTCGCATTGCGACAATTATTGTTATTAATAATGCAAATAAAATACGCTAGCTGTGAAACGTTGTTTTTAATTATTTTATACAAAATACCATTTTCTAAATAATGTGATAATTTTTATACCGATCTCAGGAAATAAATATTGGGGAGAATAGTTGAAAGTGTTTTAATTTCTTTAGTACAATTGTTTTACCCTGTACTTATAACGATTAGATTTAAGATGAATAATAATGAAACTGGTTCTGTAATATTAACTTGTGAAATAAAATAAATACTTATCTAAGAATTTTTGTCAATAATAACTGGCATTTTTTGAAAGTGAATGTTATAGAATCAGTTAAAAATCACTCACCAAATGATATAATTATGAAAACGGATTATTAATTGGTAATAAAGGAATCTAAACAAAGATAATATTTTTTCAAGTGTAAAGTTGTTTTTTATAAAAATCTTGCCTGAATTGTAACATTTTTACAATTTTATGAGTGAACGAATGTTTTCTAGTACTTTTGAATTTTGTGATGCCGAACATCGATACGCTTAAAATGTATTCTGTGGAATATGTTTTGAGAATCCAGACTGATTTTAAAATAAATTACGTTACATTCTTATTTTGTATTTGATTTGCATTTACCCTTCTTTTCCAATCGCTGATACAACATTCTAAGAGCTTGTGGCTAAGTAATAACAGCCGCACGGGTCAATCGATCAGGTTAAGCTACGCTTGACGCGGTCGATCCGTGGATGGGTGACCACCTTTACATACCGCGAAACCTCCGTGCCTCCGAAAGGGTGTCCTTCACCATACAATCCTCACCTTTGAAAACTTAATAAAAATCAATTTAGAGAACGCCAAAAATAGTCATAAATAGTCACAAAGATTAAAAAAATAGTCGCATTATGAAAGCACGTTAAGGTTGGTTTCACAGCTGTCCGGGAGACCCGTACGCAGTTTCGAAGAACAATGGTGTCACAGACTGACACGAAGAGAGTTAAATTTTATAATGGTGCCGATTCCCTTGTTCACAAACTAAACTAAATTTAAGTTCAGTGCATCTTTCTTTCTATAAAGGCACAGAAAATAAATTTAAAAAAAAATGTTTGAAAAGGACAAGATAAATTTTGGTTTAGTCCTGTCAAATTAATCAGCGCCTGTCACTACTCCATACAAGTTTAGACGTGATTAAAAACTTGCCCACTAAAATTACGTCAAGTGCTGATTAATTTGACAGGACTAAACTAAAATTTATCTTCTGTCCTTTTCTTAGTGAAATAGAAAGTAAAAGATGCACTGAACTTAATTTAGTTTAGTTTGTGAACAAGGGAATCGGCACAACAATTTTTAACAGATAACATAAAAAATTAGTAGCCAGTTGGTGCCCTAGGTTTTGATACGGGGAAGGCATTGCATCAAGTCCTCTTCAGGAAACATTTCCCGGTCTACGGCGATTTTGGGATTTATAGGCTAATTATGGAATAAAAAGCTTTTTACAAAAGAATAATTAATATTTTATTCACTGTTCAATTCTTATAAATAACTAAACAAATAAAACTTAAAAATAAATATTAATAGTATTAAAAACACACGTCAATTATAAATATTGAGCAATTATTAATCACAACCTCGGGACCTTTCAAATGTTGCTTTATGGGCCGATTTTTCAATTCTTTAGAAAACTGTTATCTTAGGAATAGAAATAAGAATAAACATATATAAAAATAAATCACGCCTTGTTTCCGCGGAAGGTTGGGCAGAGGTGTATCTACCTATAGTACACCCACATTTCTAGAGTTATATTTAAGACCCATGTAATAGGGGGCGAGCCTATTGCTATCAACCGGGCACAAACACACTTCGGGCAGCTACTGAGAAAACCCAATAATATTTTGCCCGATCTGGGAATCGAGGCTCAGCAGTAGCGCTCGCGATCACTAGACCAACGAAACAGTTTATATTCTTCAGTTAACAGTTATTTCGAAGATTGAAAGTCCTTTATGATACATACAAACAACCACTTTTAACCCTTCTTTCCCGACTTCGCGACAGCGAAGACAGGGTTGTGTTTTTTACATTTTTTGTTGTGCCCGGCAGGGTCCGTAATTGTACATTAGCTCTAAGCCTTTGTTACACCTTTAAAACATGGGATGCAAATAAAGATATGAATATGAATATGAATACATAGCGATTTTTTGACAATTTTAGTTCATACATAAATAAAATATTAAATAACCAACTTTCGATGTACTTACCCAATGCGCATTTTTGAGCTGTGAAGCTCAAAAAAACGGAGGTACGTTGTCATTATCATAACAAGCTGTTGCCCGTGACTTTGTCTGCGATCCAGGATACAAATAAATAAATTTGAGTTTGAAAAGTAGCTTATTTCCTATTCCGGGTTATCTGTCTGCCAATTATCATCCAAATCCGTTCAGCCATTTTTGCGTGATTGCGTAACAAACATCCAAATTTCCACATTTTTTATATTAGTAGGTAGAACAAACAACAAAAATTGAAGATTTTTTTGGGGTCAACGACCGCTACTAGTATAGTTTGTTAATTTAGTTTAGAAAATCAGTTCATTTAGTTTCATCATGATCAGATATCGATACCCATCACGTTTATGAAGTTCACAAAAAAAAAGAAATACTTACAGATTTTTCAAACATTTTTAAGTAACGAAAATAGTTGCGGTCGTTGACCCCAAAAAAATATTAAATCGTTTTTTTAATTATTGGAACGAAGTTCCTTATCGCACGTTATACTCTGCACACTTTTTTTTGGGTGGGAAATTATTAAATAACTGCTCCCGCTCTGGGCGGAGCGGGAAGGTGTGTCAGACTCTTACTGACTAAAAACCGGGCGGATTTCCGGCCACCGTAGGCGCGGGCTTGCGGACGGCGAGCAATGGGTAGCTCACCGTCCGGTAAGGACCAGGCCCGGGTCGACGGCGCGTCGTATTCCACGCGCGCCTCAAAGAGATGTCGTCAGCACAATGTAGGGGTCCACTAGGGCCGATGCCTGCCGGGGTCGCGGGGAGGTACCAAAGGGTCACCGAGGCCCCTGGCTACACAGGCAACGGAAGGAACACGGGTGGGTTTTAGTCAGTAAGAGTCTGACACACCCTCCCGCTGAGCGCAGAGCGGAAGAAGTTATTTGATAATTTCTCAATCAAAAAAAAAGCAGTGTATTGATAACTTAACATAACATAAATTCACGCGTAACCTCGAAAGGGTTAGGCAGTGGTGTAGGGTTCAATGTGATGATGGTACAATGAATTTCCCTGAATGTACTAGAAGTCTAGAACACATAATCATGTCTAAAGCTAAGGTAGCTGGCCACGTTGAAGTAGCGCGGCATCGCGTTCAGTATCGCGCTGTACTCCGGAGTGAAGTCTTCTGGGTGATGGATCTTGTGCGAGTGGTGCGCCAGGTCCACTATCGGCTGA
Source organism: Atethmia centrago (assembly GCA_905333075.3). Taxonomy (NCBI): domain Eukaryota; kingdom Metazoa; phylum Arthropoda; class Insecta; order Lepidoptera; family Noctuidae; genus Atethmia; species Atethmia centrago. Next base: position 1,768,880 of record HG995388.1, read on the forward strand.
GTTTGGAGGGAGGCGGGGACCTGGAACATAAACCAATTTTTTGTATTTTGTTCTATGCAAATGAATGGTCCTGCTTGTTGGCTATCGTACGTCGGGTTGTTGAGCTCTCACGACGACTAGAACGTCTGGTGGGACAGGATAACTCAAACAACTCAAAGCTATAATCAGCTACTATTTATGATATTTCTGCGGGAGCGTCGCGAAATAGTTACAAGATAAACCTAAATGCTCTGTTTACTGTCTTGGCTCCAATTGGTAGAACCAAAGGGAAAAAAGAACTTGGCGTTATTTATTACCAAGTGTCAGCTAGTGGCTAGTTCTGAAGCTTAAAAAACGTATTGTTTTTGGAGCTTTCTAAAATGTCTGAAAACCTCTTAAGGGGTCATTGTACCCATTATTATGAACAAGTGTAAGTATGGGACCAACCGTCGAGTTTTGCGAACATAAATGTATGTATAACCTGATTTTTTTCGCGATTTTTTGGTCCACATAAAAATATATTCCCATAAAAAAATCTGCTGTTTCCTGGAAAAGTACAACACCTACGCAGCGAAAATGTATACAAATAAACGCCGAAAATTTTCCACGGAAGGGGTCTAGAATCATGTACTGAATCCATGGCGTCGCTGCCTGTATAAAGAACTTACAAAATAACATATAAAAGTACACTCACTTTAAAAGCAACATCCACAGTAAACTCAACACCTTGCTCGTTGTAAGTGGCGGCAGAATGGTATATCACATAGACCGGTCTGTTGAGCTGCTCGAAGCAGACCTGAGGCGAGCTGTTGAGCGACCAGCTCGATACTGTGATGTTGGCGCGAGGCCAGAGTGTTATCATGTTATGGTGGGCCGCTGTGGGAAAGAGAAAAGTACTTTATAAGCATAACATAAGGAACGGTTTCTTGAGCTGCTTGATGCAGACGTGACACGAAGTGTTGAGCGACCAGCTAAATACTGTGATGTTGGGGCGAGGCCAGAATGTTATCATATTGTGGCCGGCCGCTATGGAGGGGGAAAATACCGTTTCGTGGCTTTTATGGACTTTGACATAAGGTTGAATTACAATCATTGAAGAGCCACGTGCGCTCGTGAAATGCTAAACTGTAAACTGCCTATCTATTTCTAAACTAAACTAAACTGCCTATATCCTATTTCTTAAAAAAAATATTTTGTCTTTGTTAAGATTCAGTGCCGATAGATGGTAATATTATGATAATAGAAATGCTTAAGGTGTAGATATATGATTTTACTGACCTTTAAATCTGTTATTACACCTTTATATATTGCAAGAAGTTATGCAAAAATGTATGTTAAACTAGAACGCATACACATCAATTCTATATGTGAATATTTAAGTATTGTAGAAAAATACTTTATGAAATAAATTCAGGAAGTAATGTCTACCTAAAGCATAAAAAACTATATATTTATTTTTCATGATTTTTTTTTGTGTACAGACTATTTTATAATCTAGTATAATTCTTCCTGTGATTTTTTAAAATATTCATATTTTCGTTACTAAAAATAAATAAATACCCTATGAAACCGTACGGCGCGGCGGCGCGGCGTGAGCGCGACGCGCGTTTATGGCCAGCGTCAACTGCGGTGACCGGACCCTTAAGGCGCTCCCTCACCGGGAGCATTCGCTTGTAATGTAACGTTTACCCGCTTTTTACCTGCGACCTAGCTGTGTTACTTCTATTTAATTATATGTTTTAACCTATCCTGCTGGTTTTAATCATCTCTCTACCCTAACTAGCAGTTGACGCCTGCGCAGTCCACTGGCAATTTCGTCGCCGTTACAGTGGAATAATAGATTGTTACATTACGCAGGCCTTAAGTTTCCGTATGTTGTATGGAACACTGACTCAAACTACTGAGTTATCCAACTAGGCATAGTTTTATCATTAATATTCACCGAGTAATGCCTTAATATATCCTCGCTGCTTGCCAGACAGGGGGGTAACCATCACCTCTTATAGCAGTATTATTATAATAATACTTTACAGTGGGAAAGTGATGGAGCTATACAGGACTTATAGCTCCATCTCTTTCTCACGCTGAAGTAATATTGAAATAATACTGCTATAAGAGGTGATGGTTGGCCCACAGGTCGGAGGGGTCATCAAATTATAGTAATTTTATTCTGGTTATATCGTCTTTACATCATCATCATCTGCCTGCCTTTTCCCAACTACGTAGGGGTCGGCTTCCAGTCTAACCAGATGCAGCTGAATACCAGTATTTCACAGACTGGAGCGACTGCCTATCTGACCTCCACAACCCAGTTACTGGGTAATACGATACCCCTTGGTAAGACTGGTTGTCGACTTTCGGGCTTCTGTCGACCCGTAACGACTGTCATAGATCACCAATGACGGCCACGGCTTAACGTGCTTTCGTAAAGATGGTCACCCATCTACAGACCAATCGCAGCAAGCGTAGCTTAACTTGATCGATTGACCCGTGCGGCTGTTAATATTTAGCCATATCGTCTTCACACATGGTTATGTAATAATGTGATCAAAATATTGTATCCCCATTTTCATTTTGAGAGCTATGAATTATCTTGCCCGTTCTTCTCCATATGAAACTACCTTTTAGAAGGGGGGCGACTAGAATCAGTTCTTTTTTCTTGTAATTTTTGAATTTTAAAAGTTCCATTGGCTTGTAAAAATATTGCTGTACTTCTTTTGGCGCGTGGCCAAAATCAAACTTCTTGTTTTTTCAATACACTTCACAAAACAATTTCACTAAATATTTACCAACAACGCCCCCGTGTCAACGTCTCTTGAGTACCAAAAGCTCCCTGCAGAAATGTATACGATTTGACTTTGACACAAGTATATATTTCAGTCCACATAACCACTTACCAGTAAATTTAAATCTGTATGTGCATTCGTCTCCCGCGCACACGCGTGTGCTCAGTGCGACCGAAGGCGGCGGGGAGAACGGTGCGGGCGGGCCTGTGTATAGAAACATGGCGCTTTTCCTGGAATTTATTAATAGAGAAATGTTAGAAGCGGTTTTTGGAGTTAGGATTTACCCCTGATTCCTGTAAAAATAATTTCGTTCTACAGGCTTAGCACGAGCACCGTTTTGGCGCCGGAAGACAAAAATGACGTTCCGTGTAAACAGTGCGACGGTAGAAAAGGAGAAAGAGTCAACTGCACTTTTTACGAAATTCACTCTTTCACATAATCTATTTATTAAAACTTTATGCACAAGTAAAAAAAAATACCGTACAAAGGCGGACTTAATGCCTGAGTCAACCTTAGCAGAGAAGAAACATGGCAGGTGCAACATAAGGGATAGATAACACGAAAATAACATACAATAAAAGAATAAATACATAGATATAGACATACATATAAACAGAATAAACTTTGTCAGGAGAAATAATGATCGGTAGTGGGGAAATAACGATCAGTAGAGGATAAAACGAATCCAGCAAATCAGCGCTGGGATGTTTCTGCCAACTTCTTACGTATATGTTCACGTGCCTTCACTTTAAACGACAACCGACTGGTTGCAGTCCTGATGTTCAGAAGGAGCCCATTCCAAAGAAAGACCGCCTGGACAACGAAAGAAGAGTGAATTAAACCAGAGCGGTGAGAAGGACATCGAAGAAGACGATTCTTGGTGGAACGAGGATTTTCTTTTACTATGGGCAGAGCACAGGTATTAAATATGGGAAGTCAGGTAAGAAGGAGAAGTGGCTTTGTCGAGAATAGAGAACAACATAAACAGAGCCCTCACCTCTCTGCGCTGACGAATGGGTAACCATTTTAGAAGCACACAGTGCGCGGATACATGGTCATACTTACGAAGATTGAAAACAAATCGAATGCAATTATTGAGAAGCCGGTCAAGTTTATTGAGGAGATCTGCATTCAGGTCATAGTAACACACATCACCATAGTCTTTATGTGTGATGGGAGAAGATTTTTCAACCGATAGAGCGATCGCAACGTTCCGGTGACTTTTTTACTTACAGTCGTGACCTGCTTTCGCCAGTCAAGATAAATATCGACATGCAGTCCAAGATCCCTTAACATCGGAACTAAACGGAATAACTGAGTTGTCAAAGATGGCACATATAAGCAATTCAGCTTCCTTATGCTGTGGGGGCTCCCTATTATGATAGCCTGACACTTGGTAGGGTTAACCGCCACCTCAAATCGGTCAGACCAGTTTTTGACCACACCTAAATCCCGGTTTAGCTCCTCGATCGCATCAGAAATGTTATCAACACTTGCATGGCAGTAAAGCTGCAAATCGTCGGCTTAGAGATGGTACGCAGTCCAAAGCACGGTGGTAATGAGATTAATAAAAATGAGGACAAAAGAGGAGATAATATACCGCCTTGAGGGACACCAGCTGTAAGATCACACCAACTCGACGAAGAGTCTCCAGCATGAACAGACTGCTGACGCCCCCGAAGATAAGAGGAAAACCATTCCAATACCTCTGGAGAGATCATAATTATGATAAGAAAGGATGGATAAAAGGACTTCGTGACTGACGGCATTAAAAGCATTGGAGAAGTCTACTAACACTAAAACTGTAACTTTAGTGTCTTCCATTCCCCGCTTTATATCGTCAGTCACTTTAAGGAGAGCTGAAACCGGACTGATGAGAGTTTTGGTGAACACAGTGGGTGAATTGTTTATGAACACTGGCCTCCAGCACTTTAGATAGAAAAGGAAGCATGGAAATTGGGCTAAAGTGACAAGAAGAAAAGAACAGAACAATATTATTTTTCTCTATCAATAAATGAAATTAAATAAGAATGAGTCAATAATGTTAGTTTGAAATCCACGCAGCGCGAAGAAAAGCGAGTATTTTTATAATAAAATAATACTTACAAATATCGACTAAACCCGGTCCTAAAGAGCGGCAAGCCACAGTAGACCTGAGCGCCGCAGTCCGCGCTCACGTCGGCGCGCGCGTCCACGTGGAGCCCCGCGCGGGCCAGCGCCGGCACCACGCGCTGGCTGGAGTACGGGTCGTGCTTGGTCACCACTATGCCCGACGTGCGGGATATTGTGTTGTTGTTTATGTCATGGTGGACTATTTCTGAATGCTGGTAAGAATTTAAGAAGATTAGGTATTTGGACTTCAAAAGAGACTGACCTATGAGTTGGTTACAGTGTAACTTCTCAGAGTAGTCACATAGGAAACACTGACCACATCTAGTTTTTAAAATATTATTAACGTGTAACAATTTTTGTTTATATAATTAAATAAATAACCTACTTATTTTATTTATTTTAGTACATGGAGGACTTACAGTTAATAAAAACAGACAAAAAAAAGCCATAGTCACCATAAAGCCAATTACAAATCCTCACGTATAGACTTACAATAATAATTTATGGTGTGCAGTGAACGGAAAAAAACATGGAAGCATTCCGAGCTTTAAAAAATGCCCCAAAGCAGATTGCGCCGCCGCCGTGGGCGGAGCTTACCGATTGCGCCGCTCACGCTTTTAGTTCGTCCGCAGTAGGCAACAGCGGTGGTCGACATTTATTTACCGGTTTTTGCGTGTTAAATATTTAAAAATGCCTTCATGTGCAGTGAAGTGGTGTATAAATACATTTGCATAAAAATAATGCTGGAATTAGTTTTCACGTGTAAGTACATCGCTATTCATTATATTTCTATTAAAAATGAAGTCGGTTGAATTATGACACGAAGTCTATGGGGAACCAAACAATTTACTTTTCTATCTGACAATAATGAGGTACATAAAAGTTCCTTTTATTAAAAGAAATTTTATGTACTTACCTAAAATAGCTTAGTATATTCTGAATAATGGCGTCCCCATAGTAAAAAAAGGTTATGTCTAATAAAATTTGTCATTATTGTCAGGTAGAAAAGTAAATTGTCACGTAACACCATCTCCATAGATTTCCAAACCGACTTAATTTTTAATAGAAATATAATAAATAGCGATGTACTTACACGTAAAAACTAAATCCAGCATTCTTTTTATGCAAATGTGGTTTATTTATACACCACACCACTTCAGTCCAAAATCAATTGCGAAGAATGCACGGAATGTTTATTTGCAAGCGAAAAACTTTATTTTCACCAAATAATATGTCTTAAAGACTTTGGTGGGTTGGCGTATCCCTCAGTAACTTTGTTTAAAGTATGTTACCGTTCTGAGTGTGTCCTACGAAATATTATGAAAGCATATGAATATTTTTATTCATGTGATGAAAGTTCAATCAGGAACATGTTTAACCAGCGAGCATAGCCTGACTGTAATATCACACAAATGCTTTCAATATGTGACCAGCTATCACGGAACAGAAAAAACAGTGGAAGTGCAATGCAACAAACTCACTATAGGAACCGTTGTCGCCAAACTCACACAAATAAACTGATAATCATACAATGCACTACAAATAAACAATTCGTTTGATTTGTCGTTTTAATTTTAGTCAAAACTAGCATAAGTCACAGATCCTTCATCTGGGAATAAACCTTCAGTCTCTACAAATTTGATTTATTTTGCTTTAGTGCAAAGTCTTTACAACGTTTTGTAATCTATAATCAAACTAGATTCGATTGTCGAGTAAATTCCGCTACCCGACTATAGATGGCGGTTTTCTCAGTGGTCGCAATTATAAACTTTAATGTGTTAAACATAAGGTTGACATTCGCGTCATAGGTCGTTATCTACTGCTACTCGACCAGTGCAGAACATATTGAATTTTGAATTACTTTATCGATATCGATTTCTTATTTAATTCGAAAAAAAAAAAATAAGACTCGTTGGGAGTTCAGTAAAGCTGTAGGACAAATAATGTAGTACGTATTATTAAAAAATAAAATATTTAAGTACTAATATAAATTACTTGCTTTATATATATTAATGTTTTTTACTGATACTTGGGTTAAAATAAAAAAAACACGTTATTTTTACTTTTTAATTCGAACTGAACTGAACTGTCTGCGGAATGAAATTGCACAGGAATCACGTCATGGCCTTTCTTTATAAAATTTTATTCAACTTCGTGAGTGTCCACGACTCGAGTCTTCTTTTTTGGCTGTGACTTAACGTCAGAGTATATAGTAATATATAGTATACAGCATGTAGGTGAGGTGCGTTGATTAGTATCGTATCGTATTAAGTATTTTCAATCATTATTTTGAAGTGATAAAAATAAAATATGGTAACTTACTTCATTAAAAAACTTAATGATTTTCATAGATGGAAGCGCTGTAGGTTTAGTGTATCTATATACTTTATTTGAGCATATAGTGCTTTATTTGGATGGCATCCAATTAACTCTGCCCGCTGAATCAATCCATTTACACACCTCTTAAAATAAATTTTGTGTATGAATGTTATTCGACCATATACTCGTATTGTAATGTTTATAATAAATATTAAATTACTTATTTTCTTTTATCGATATCAATCGATAAAATCAACATCCGACCAGACTACATCACTAATTGAGTAGCGAAGAACTTTCGAGAACGAAATAGTGAATACATTCAAACCAAGATAAACTTTATTTTAATGAACATAAGGTTGATTTTAACTAGACGTATTTTAACTATTGAATTATTAGTGAATTGAAATTAACTTCGATTTTATTAGAAAACAAATAAAATCGTACCTACCGATGGTACGAAACACCTCCATTTTTAAGATTTTTTCTCCTACTATCATTTTTGCACTCCAAAATGGAACAATACGGCATAGATGGAACATACTACGGAAAAATAAATTTATCGTGAGACTAGCGATTCGACGCGATGTTAGAACACGACTGGGATCAAGTAAGCGTAACAGCGCTTATTTGTGGCACGCGTGCCACGCCTACTTTGCACTTCCACTGTTTTTTTCTGTTCCGTGCCAGCTATAATGATATATTTAACGTTTTTTTAAAGCACTCTACTGATATCCCATCCCACGACATATCGTTTGTCAAAAGTATTGTTCAAGAATTCCTTAAAATTAGTTTACATTATATTGCCAAAAATGATTATTTTCTGCACTATCAGAATAATAGTTTCAAAAATAATTCTAAACTGTGACATCAACATTATCTACATATTAAATTATGTGAAAAACTTCATATTCGTTTTTAAATTGCGCGAACTAACTATATTCAAAATAGTATAGGAGATTGGTTTTTTTCTTAAATTCATTCTATTAAGGAGAATGTCTTAATTTCTAACATTTTCACTCGCTATCTCGCTTTCCAATTACCTATTCTGTAATTTTGATTTGTTCTATTGCGTTTTATCATGGCTGATTCAGAATAACCTAATGGGGTGTTATCATTCCACACATCTTTTCAAGATGACTTATTTTCCTGTGTACCCTTGGCTGTTCCCTTGAGGGTACAGTGGAAAATAAATTTTAACTTCTGTATGTACCCTTGGCCGTGAAACCCAACCAAATTAAAAACACTTCTGTAGATTTATGTGACCCTGGTTACCTGGCTACTACTTTAAATTTTAAATGATTAATTACAATAATTACAAATACTTTTTACTTCAGTACATAATATACCTAATACAGTAAATAAGTACCTATTACAAGCTCAACAACATTAACATTAAGTGCCTGTGCACATTGAATATAGACAATATTACGACATTATCCTGTATATACCCTCAAATGATTCTTTATAACTTCTGTGTTGTCTAATTTTTAACAATCAAATTTTAATAGTATCATTTGTTTAATTCTTCGCCTTACATAATAATATTCAACATAATATTTTTACAAACAGTTATACTATGCTGAACATTATCTCCAAATAATAGTTATTTCCTTGTAATTTTTTTCAATTTTCATTATTCAAAATGGAATACTATTTTTATATCCAATTCCTTCCCTAGCTATTAAAATTTCCAAATTATTTACATAAACAAAAAAGTTCATTTTAAAATATATTTTACGATAATAAATTACTTTAGGTACTCGTACTTATTATTTAGTCACATCTATAGGTTATTTAGGGAACTATTTGCTGACAACTGTTTTGATTGTGTTGTTCTTTTAGCTTCTTGTCTAGGCACACATATGGCGTTAGGTACTTGTTGTATCTTGTAGATGTTATGGTATTTAATAACAATAAATGGTCTTACTAAACCTTTTTTGGTTAATATTTATCGAGTAATTTCTTCTATTTATTTTTTGTCTTAAGTTTGTCTTGTTTAATTTCTTACCCGACTGCGGTGGATCGAAAATAGGTTGTTTGTTCAAATATTAACCCGACTGCGGCGAAACAAAAATAAGTTACGTGTTAGACTTGTATATATATTTAACTCCAACATTTTTTATATTCAATGACACGTTCTACGTTTGGTAGTCTTATTGGTTAGACGCCCCCATTAGTAGATTTTACGGAATCTTCCCATGCTTCTCAAACTGGAAGCCTTTAATTTTTAGCTGAAAGTCGGACTCGTCATGCGGTCGATTTCTTTTCTTCTACTTTTGTCGTGTCTTACTGTCTGATGTCCTATTATGACGGAAGACCCATTTTTGACTTAGGAGTCCCGATTTTAGAATCCAAGTTCCTCTGTCTCTTCTCAAGTCCTTTTTAATTGACAAGTTTAAGAATCCCTTTTTCAACTTCGTGTAATTCACCTTTGAGTCGCACCTTTGACTTCGATTCGTATTTAGACTTCGAGTTGTATTTTGACTTCGAGTGGTACTTTGAACTTTGAGTCATGTTTTTTACTTTGAGAGTCTATTTTTTACTTCCAAAGTTCCTTTTTTCTCGCCTTTGAATCCTTACCCGACTTCAAGTCACATTTTTTATTTTAACTTGTCACTTTGACTGTCGTATACTTTTTCTTTCACCGTAGTCAACCATGTTTAGCCTATGTCAGCCGTTGTTAGCCATAGTCGTCCGCAGTTCGACTTACATAGCACTATATCCTACTTGTTCACTATTGGTCTTCCCCGGCCGCGCGTGAAGCATGCGCAGATAACGCTTAGATTCGACTTTCGATATTATTCTGTATCTGTAAGCACTTCTTTGCCATTTTAACTAATTTCTTTTTTGAGGTAGGCTATTTAATTTTTATATTTTATTTATTCCTTTTATTTTTTAGTTAGATTGTTACCTTTGTGAAATGAAATGAAATTGTTTATTCTGTAAATTTTATAGGATATGAGAATCACTTTTACACGTCATATTAAAAAATAAGCTAGATGGAGTCGACATTTCCTATCTGACTACGCCTGAGAAGAAATGGCGAAACAAACTCAAGGGTCAAAGTCTCTTTTCAAGTCCAGACATAATCTTGGTCAGATCATGTGAGGACCATGTAGATCCATGTCTGAAATGATCTTTTGAGGAAAGAACCACACAAATTTGAGTGGACCTGTCCAGTCAATGCAAGCATTTGTCAGTAATCGTGTAGCTCAACTCAAAACTTAAGGAGTTCAACGACTCGACGAACAATACCAAGGAAAGGACATTTGGGTTGGACGCATAAAGTACTCAAAATGTATATTACAATACTCAAAACCATCATTAAAACTAAGAGAAAAAAAAACAAGAAATAAATAAAAATGACCCACATAGTGCTCACATTCACAATAATTAAAGTAATATAATACTTTTCGAGGTACATAAATATTCACTTAATTTTGCTTATAATATTCATCAATGTCAATATGTATATATAGTTGTATATAATGATGATTTTGCATAATTTAAATGTCAAGTTTTATGGTTTTAGCACAAGGCTTATCAGAGCGAGTAGCTCAATCCCAACCTTTTTTGTCTTCTAAATAATCTGAAATTTTATAGTACCCTTTTTTACAAAGTTTGGTTTTAATACAGCTTTTAAATCGTTTAATGGGTAAATTTCGAATAGCAATAGGAAGTTTGTTGTAAAAGCGTATACATTGACCCATGAACGAGTTGCCTACTCTGTGGAGGCGAGTGTGAAGTACAGCAAGATTATGTTTATTCCTGGTATTTAAACTGTGGATATCGGACATTTTCTTAAAATTTGATATATTTTTGTGTACATACATAAGATTATCAAATATACATTGAGAGGCTACAGTCAGAATATCTATTTCTTTGAATTTTTCTCGAAGGGAATCTCTTGGACCTAGGTTGTAAATGGCTCGAACAGCCCTTTTTTGTAAAACAAAGACGGTATTAATGTCCGCACAGGTTCCCCAGAGAAGAATCCCATATGACATAAGACTATTCAAATAACTAAATTAAACAATTCTGGCCGTATCTACATCGGTTATTTGTCGAATTTTTTTAACAGCATATGCGGCCGAACTTAGCCTTCCTGACAATTTTTCTATGTGTGGGCGCCATTGTAATTTAGCGTCAATAGTTATTCCAAGAAAAACTGTCGACTCAACAGGGTCCAACTCTATTCCATTAAGTTGAACATTGGTAGTTAGCTGCCTGACATTTGGCGTTGAAAATTTAATGAGTTTAGTCTCGTTTTCGTTCAGGAGAAGATTATTTACATTAAACCAATGGACAACTTTAGAAAGTGCATCGTTAACATGTTCAAAGTTGACCAACAGTCGTTTGATTTTAAAAATGAGGGAAGTGTCATCTGCGTACAATACAATCTTGTGATTATCCCTTATATGATAAGGTGTGCTTAGGGTTGTCACCCTTTCTTTATTTCTCTCTTTTTAGTTGGAAAGGGGGGGGTACTTGAACTTGTAGAATTATTAACTCTACAATATTTTTTTGGTATTTATCCTTCGTTCTAACACCACACATTCAACCTCATTTGTAGAGTAGGGAACTGGCACATATCTGTCTATCGTTTGAATATTAATGTGGAAATTCTTCAATTTTGAAGCAATCGTTGAACGTCAATTTTTTTCTTGGGTGTGCGTTAAATACCAGATCGCTGACTCCATAAGCTGTGTAAATTTCTAGGACTTTAACATCAAAATTTATTTTTTTAAGTCATCCATCAAATGTTTTATTTAATGCCGTATCTCATATAACTACTTTGTTTGAGTAAATACTCGTATCCCAATTTATGTGGTATACATACATTGGGATACGAGTATTTACTCTAACAAAATAATAGTCACGGAGATCAAGTCTCAGCACTGTCCCGATAAGTTAAGTCCCACGACGAAGTGGTAAATTCTTCGAATTACGCTGCCAATACTTTTGTGGCTCCAACCCTGCCAGCGGAGCAGGTGGTTCAGAGACAGAATTGGAGCGTAGCAGCCCATCGTGAGACCCGCATCTTTGCAGCGCATCCCATTCCTGACCTGCCCAGGCTGAGCACCGCCGGATTCGTTCCCAGATAATCTATCAAACTTATTTTTAATCAACTCATAACTAGAAATTTCTTTGCTTATTTTTTTATAAGACAAATGCGAGCACTGTGTTTTTCACCTGATAGTCTGATTACAATCATTCTTGTTAGGACCTTTACCACCCACCTTAAAACGTACTTTTACATATAACAGCATCTGGTGTACCCGTTTTTTTAGATCGCATAATATTTAATCCATTATTTTCCTTTTTTTCACTATATGTTTTTTTAAATTATATGTAATTTAAATTACGCCATAGGTACTGTTAACTTAGTAGATAGATATGTGTGTGATACGTACATCATATTTGTTTTTGTTTCTGTTAGTTTTTATCATGGTCGGGCAGTTTGAGTAATTTATGCAGCCTACTCAAATATCCTTTCTTTGGTATTCTTCGTCGAATCGTTGAGCTCCTAAGTTCTGAGTTGAGCTGCACGACTGACAAATGCGTGCACTCACTGGACAGGTCTACTAATTCTGTGTGGTTCTTTCCTTAAAAGGCCATTTCAGACACCGATCTACATGGTCTTCGTCAAATGATCTGACGAAGATTATGGCTGGACTTTAAAAGAGACTGTGCCCTCTGAGTTTGTTTAGGCCTTTCTTCTCAGAGTAGTCAGATAGGAAACGTCGACCTCATCTAGTTTTTAAAATATGTTTGACGTGTAAAAATGTTTGTACAATTCTACTTACAGAAATAAAATAATTTATCATTTTTTAAAGAATACTTTTTATGGAACATATTTTTTTATAGTAGGTACTTGTTATTTTAATAGTAGAGCTCTTTGTGAAACCATTCGCTCTGGGAAGTATTTCTACCACACATATTTCTGGTGCCAGACAGCAATGCTTTGTTTCATTTTCAATACCTACTCGATATAATATTCGTAAAAAGTGTAAAGTTAGATTGTAAGGTACAAAAGTATTTGATCATTTTGGATCCAGTTGGATACAGCACAGTTGAGACGTTTGATGTGCCTGTGTCACCATCATCATCTTTTCAGCCGAAAGACGTCCACTACTGGACATGGGCTTCCCTCTTCTCTCTACTCTCCTCGTCTTGTTTGCCGATGATAGTACGCTCATTGTACCATGTAGTGACCTTCAATCATATGAGAATGAAATAAATAAGTCTATCCATAACATTATACATTGGTTAAATAACAATAAACTTAAAATAAACTTAGAAAAAACACAAATTATGATGTTCCAACAAAGGACAAAAAAACTAAACTTAAATATAAAATACAACGATCAAAAAATACTCGAAACTGATAGTGCCCGTTTTCTGGGACTTCACTTGGATAGTCACCTAAACTGGAAATGTCATATAGAAACCGTATAACGGCGATTCTTCGGGAGTTTCAATGAATGCACGGTTATAGTATAATAAAGTATATAATTGGAACACACACACGGGTATTGACAATATAGTTAGCTTAGGGCTACACATGTGGCGTCGGTCGCACGATCGCAGCGTGCACAGCCTATCATTTCGCCTCGCGGGTGCCGACTGGCTACGCGAGCGAGCGTCGATGTTGCGGTGGGAGCGAGCGGGGTAACCTTGTCGTGCGGATAGCGCGCGGTGTAACTTTGGCGCGTCGGCGCGGACGCACGTGCAACGTTACACACTCCCCCTCTAGTTCGAACATAGCGCCCTCGCGTTCGGGCTAGCAATCAAATCTACGTGGCCGACCGCGTCTGCGCTTCTCCCTAACCGGAGCCTCGATACCACCGACGAATGGAGTCAGGTCTGAGACGTGGTAACGTCCTACGTGCTCGCTTCTAACAACTCCTTCCACCAGGTAAGTAGTAGGGCTTACTACTTCGCGGATGCGATAAGGGCCATCCCTCCGGGGTAAGGAAAGCTGGTGAAAATCCAGTGCTCGCTGTAACAGCGGAGTTCATCGCGAACCTTATGGCCGCGAGGTGAGTATCCCACGTTGCGTGATCCTTTCCTACCAGTATCGCTAACTGCGGTTTGAGATCACGATTCTTCCGCTCAACGGGGTTTGCCTCTGGGTGGTACAGCGGTGTCAGAGACTGTTTGATACCCATCACATGACAGACCTGCTGCATCACCTCAGCAACGAACTGAACCCCGTTGTCGCTGATCATCCTGCGCGGGACTCCATACCTCAAGAAGACCTCGGATACCAAAATCTCAGCACATTCCATGCTGGTGGCCTTCTCTAATGCAAAAAACTCAACCCAATGGGAGCACGTGTCCTCTAAAATTAAAATCCACCGGTTACCCTTTGAAGTTTTCGGTAGGGGTCCGAACAAATCGACGGACACCACTTCAAATCGCCTGGTGGGTGCAGGTGTCTGGAGCAGTCCTGCAGGCTTCCTGTTATCCACCTTGTATCGCTGGCAAGCGGCACAGCGTTTAATATAATCCATGACGAAGGACTTCATACCTGGCCAGAAGTACCGAGATCTGATGCGCTGTAGAGTGCGCTCAGCACCAAAGTGACCTGCTGTAGGGGCATCGTGGAATTCTACGAGGACGGCTCCTCTCTCGTGATTAGGGACCACGAGGCAGGCGGAATCGGCATCTTCCGATTCGGGAGCGCACCTGTACAACACACCGTCAGACATCAGGTATCCTCTTTCTGTCCACCCTCTCCCCCTGAAGGGATCGTCGGTTGTTTCCAGATCCTCAACAATCCTCTTCAGCTCCGGGTCCTTGAGTTGGTTAGAGCGCACCTCCTCAGGTGTCCTATGCGGCATATCTACCGTCACCAAGCATACCTCGCAACCAGCTGGGGTATCCTCGCAACAAGCTGGGCGGCTTAGTGCGTCAGCAATCACATTCACCTTTCCGGGAGTGTACTGTATCTGCAGGTTATAGGCCTGCAAGGTCAATGCCCATCTGGCGAGACGGCCACTGGGGGACTTAAGGCTCATCAGCCAACGTAACGGCTGATGGTCGGACTTCACCACTACTTCCGAGCCTTCTACGTAACCCCTGAACTTTGTGACCGCCCAGACGACGGCAAGGGCTTCGCGCTCGGTGGTGGTGTAATTACGCTCGGCTGGCGAGAGCAGGCGACTGGCGTATTCCACGGGCCGCTCGTCGGGACCCTCCCCCTGCATCAAAACTGCCCCGAGACAGTAGCCACTGCTATCCGTCCGAAGGGAGAAAGGCATGGTCTCGTCAGCCTGGCGAAGAATGGGCGCAGTGACCAGAAGTTCCTTGATGGACTCGAAAGCAGCTTGCTGCTCATCGCGCCATTTCCAGCTGCTGTTCTTCTTGAGCAGGTCAGTCAAAGGTTTGGCGATTGCAGCATAGTTCGGTACGAACCTTCGAAACCAGCTGGATGTAGCCAGGAAACCTTTGAGCTGTCTCTCGTTCTTTGGAGCGGGCATGTCAGCAATGGCTGAAGTTTTCTCTGGGTCTACCTGTAGACCCCCAGGAACAATTATGTGACCAAGGAATTTCACAGAGTCACGGGCGAAGCAGCTTTTCTTTCGATTGACTCGGAGACTAAACTTCTCGAGCCTGTCGAAGACCGCTTCGAGATCTTCGATGTGACCTTGGAAACTCGGTGATAGGATGATCAGATCATCTAGATATCCAAGAATGCTCACAGGCCTACTTCCTTGGTGGTCTGGTGGGATATCGGAGCAGTCACTTACCTCGTGCCCCCGATTAGGCACACTCAGGTTTGCCTTAAATCGATCTATCAGTCTTTGAAACGTGGCTCCAGAGTTGCGAAGGCCCATCGGCATCCTCTTGAACCTATAGGTGCCGGAGGGTGTAACAAAAGCGGCTTTGTCGCGGTCCTCTTCTGCGACACCAACCTGAAAATAGCCGGAGTGGAGGTCCAACGTCGTCATATAGCTGGTCGTCTTCGCTGCATGAAGCACATCTTCCATGCGCGGGAGGGGATATCTATCCGGCTCAGTCACGGCGTTAAGCCTACGATAGTCCACACATAGTCGGACTCCGCCGTCCTTCTTTGCGACTAAAACGACGTTGGCCGCCCACGGCGACTCGCACTCCTCTATAACATCTGCGCGCAGCAGCTTCTCAAGCTCACCGTCCAACAACTCTCTCTTACCTTGCGACATCCTATAAGGTGGTGAAGCGGTCGGCTCCTGCTTCTCGTCAACCCGGATGTGATGAGTGGCGTAAGTTGTCGCCACCGAAGGACCCCCGTCCTTCGGTGGCGAAGCGCTCAACTCTTTTGCTAATGAGTTGGTTGAGCTGCGTCCTTTGTGCAGGTGACAGTCTTGTCCCTTCATCCTCTCTCAGCGCTAAGCCGGTGGTATCGACCTGCATCAGCTCTGCATCGCTGGTGGATGGAAGACTATATGACTGCACAAAAGCAAACTTCCGTTCAGGGGAACAACTAAAATGCCAACAGTTATGTTGTAGGTCCACACATATACCTGCTTTAGTGATAAAATCCTGTCCTAGAAGGGTCCTATTATCCGCTTCTGGTATCACCAAGAATGTGGTGGGGATAACGCGTCCCTGAATGGTGACGTTCGTGTCACATGACAACATCGCACGTACCTGCTGTGTACCGTCGGCGAGGCCGAGGTTGCGACGTGTTTCCTTGAAAGCCGTCCCACTGTGCAATAATATTTTGTACAGTCCGGGACTGGCAAGGCTCTCAGTAGCACCCGTGTCCAACACCGCTACACCTACTAAAGACGAAACCTCTATCTTGACCGTAGGGTGCGATAACTCAGACTCATGGATGGTAGCACTCTGAAAACTCACCTTGGCGGCGGAGGGCGTGCCTTTACACGTCGGGCACTTCGACCGTATCACTCCTTCTCGACCACAACCGTAACAAGACAGCGGCGCATTGTTATCATTATCACTCGATTTTATTTTAATTTTACAATCGTCTATCGAATGACCAAACCGTTTACAGAAAGCGCAGCGCGGTCGTACACGTTTCGTATTCGAATTCGTATCGGAACAAATATTCGAACTAGAGTCGGACACAGCGCGTGAAGGGTTACTTTGATTAACCGTGGCCGGTGGAGGGTTAATGTTTACATTTCGAGATTTCGCGGTACTCGGAACGTTATTATCGTTATTTGTCGATGTGTTCGCGTTATGAGACGGAATTAGTGGTTTTGTTCTACTCACCTCGCTCAGCGTCTCCTCTACATACCTTGCTCGCTCGAGTAGACAGTCGACACTACTTACACTATCGCGTGACACTCTTTTTCGGAACTTGCGGTGTAAAAGGCCGTAAACTATATCTACTTGCATAACATTAGGCAACTCATATGGTATACGCGACATTTCTGCTCGCACTCGCGATATAAACGAATCGACACTATCGTTGTCACTTTGTTCCCGCGCAAATATTTCTCGAAGGATCCGGTGGGCGGGACGCGGGGCGCCGTACATGAATCGCAGGCGGCGTATCGCGTCGTCCCAGGTCTCCACGGTAGATCTTACTCCTTGCCACCACACTGCGGCGTCTCCGGTCAGCAACATTGGTAATCCTCGAAGAGCGTGTTCGTCGGAAACGCTAGCGCACTCTTTATAGATAAGCACGCTCTCGACGAATGCTTCTAGGGCTTCGGTACTTCGGGCGGCTCCGTCGAAGCGGGCCGTACACCGGGTGAAGTTGCTGTGCATGCCGTGCATGCACTGCACGGTCGCGCCGGTGTGTGCGGCGGGGGGTTGAGTCGGTCCCGTCGGGTCGCAACTCGTCGACGTCGTCGGCGTCAATGTCGCGACGCTTCTCATGACGTTGGATAGCAATCGTGTGAGCTGTTCCTCTGACATGGAGATCATGTTGGCTCCTGTCGTTGCCGGGATCGGTGTAGATGTCGCCGTGGTGTCCATGCTCACGGGATTAGCTACTGCGTGGGTGTCTTCATCACTATTGGAACCATCCGCTTCCCCCTTGTTTGCGCGCGCGCGACGTGTTTTCGGCGGCATTTTCTCGACGAAACTCGCGGTAGGTAGTTAGCGCAAACGGTAAATAACGGCACTATAGTCCTGTAGGTACACTTATTACTCGAACCGGGGCGATGCAATGTTTTTGGTGTGGATTTCTTCCGCACTCGCGACGGTAATTTTTCCGTTTTGTAGGTATTTGCCGTACGGAGCACGTGCCACTAGTTGGGCGCAATTTATAACGGCGATTCTTCGGGAGTTTCAATGAATGCACGGTTATAGTATAATAAAGTATATAATTGGAACACACACACGGGTATTGACAATATAGTTAGCTTAGGGCTACACATGTGGCGTCGGTCGCACGATCGCAGCGTGCACAGCCTATCATTTCGCCTCGCGGGTGCCGACTGGCTACGCGAGCGAGCGTCGATGTTGCGGTGGGAGCGAGCGGGGTAACCTTGTCGTGCGGATAGCGCGCGGTGTAACTTTGGCGCGTCGGCGCGGACGCACGTGCAACGTTACAACCGTATGTAAAAAACTAAACCAGTATTCCTATGCACTTCATAACCTTGCAAGAATATGTAACGAGGCTGTAGTTTTAATAGCATACAAAGCTTATATTCCATCATTGTTGCGCTTTGGAATAATGTATTGGGGAAACTCCACTGACAAAGAACTTGCTCTCAAAGCCCAGAAGAAGTGTATACGTAGTATGTTTAAGCTGAAAACGACTGACAGTTGTAAACCATTATTTAATAAATATAAACTATTGACTTTGCCATGTATGTACATATACGAGACAGCAGTATTCGTTAGATTGAACTTGCATTTGTTCCAAACGCTCAGATCAAAGCGACGCAATGATATATGTGCTATTCCACACAGAACTAAGCTCTATTCGAAAAGCTTTTTGGGAATGGGTCCCAAATTGTACAATAAGCTACCCATTACAATAAAAGATGTTGGCGGCATACAGCATTTCAAAAAGGCTCTTCTAAATTTATTAGTCGCAAAAACATACTATACAGTCAATGAGTTCTTAGAAGATGTATTTTAATTTCTTGACATTTCATTATTTTATTGTTATTTTAATCCATTTATTTGTAATTAATTGACATTGACATAATATTATAATTGAAAATTGACATATTAATATAATTAGAAATTGACATGGTAATAATTAGTAATTGAAAATTTACATAGTAATAATTAGTAATTGAAAATTGACATATTAATTAATTAGAGATTGACATAGTAATAATTCGTAATTGTAATTAGAATATTTTAGAATTAAAATTAGAATATTTGTACGCCGCTGACGGCAAGACATAGCGATAATTTTAAGAGCACTAACATCTGCATATATGTATTTTTTTTTTTCACCTATGATCTACAAATAAAGTGATTTGATTTGATTTGATTCCCCCAACCACCGCCACTTCGACCGGTTCAGTGGTTCCCGCATCCAGCGGATTCCTGCGGCCTTCACAAGGTCATCGGTCCACCTTGTAGGAGGCCTTCCAACGCTACGTCTTGCGGTACGCGGTCGCCACTCCAGAACCTTTCGGCCCCATCGGCCATCTGTTCCTCGAGCAATGTGCCCTGCCCACTGTCACTTAAGTTTGGCAATACTACGGGCTATGTCGGTTACCTTGGTTCGCCTGCGGATCTCTTCATTTCTGAATCGATCACTTAGGGAAACTCGCCTAGGAAAGCATAGCCCTCTCCATTGCCCTTTGTGTGACCTTTAGCCTGCTAATAAGGCCCATTGTGTGCGACCACGTTTCGGTGCCATAGCTCATTACTGGCAGCACGCACGGGTTAAAGACTCGTCTTGAGACCCTGCGATCACCATATCAGAGCAATAATGCTTAGCGACAGAATGATTGTAGGTATAACTGTATTTATTTAAGTCTCACACATAATCTTCCACACCTCTCTGTGTTCCTAAAGGCATACATGGCAAACTTCAAATTCCATTGCAAACAACATTTGGACTTTTTTGTTTCAAATAGTTTAAAAAATCAACTTAGACTACATAACAAGTTAGTAACCTTAGGTTATAACCTATTTATGTACTTGTGTACCTACTTTATTTATAGTTCATTATGATATAATTTAAATAAAGAATTCTCATTGTCCCTCTAAAAGGTCGTAGACAATGTACGGAGTTATCAAGCCTGCGTTTAGCATCTAGAAAGGAATTAAAATTTATATCGTCGTTTAGAGAAATGCAATATGGTGTCCCGCAGGGAAGCGTCCTGGGACCTTTATTATTTTTATTATATATAAATTACCTGCCACGTCATATACTTCATCTTATGGTATTATTTGCAGATCATTGAACATCTATTGTTTCATGTATAAATAAAGAATCATATGTAAATGACATTAACAATATAATTAGTAGTTTAAAAAAAAACACTAAAATCATGGACTTTTACCAACGAATATCTACGGGAGATATGGATATAAACTACAATGGTCAAACTATAGAAAAATAAACATTACATTTTTTTTTAGGAATCATAATTGCCAGCCAGTTAACTTGGAAGCCGCACGCAGAAGATATATGTAAACGTTTAAACACAGCCGCGAAGTACAGCTATGAGATCTCAATACCAGAATCTATTATGCACGGGCGTATTTAAAACTAGCTTATTAAAAATAAATGTGGTTTGTATGGCTCCTGTAATCTTTAATGAAATACTTGACCAAATTAAAAACTTACCATTGCAAAAATAAAAAAGACGTTTCAAATAATTACTTATGATACTATTTTGTAATTATCTTTATTATCCTCTACTTTATATTACATTTGCATGCTATATTAAGGCAGAATGTACATGGATCCTATTATATAATTTAACAACTTATTTTTATGTACCTACATTCTAAGCAAATAAAGACCTATTCTATTCATGTAATCGGGGGCAAGCCTATTGCCATCAACCGCACAAACTATAAATACCTGGTGGAAAAACCCAATAACCAATTTGCCCGACCTGAGAATCGAACCCAGGACCTCATAATCAGGAGTAGCCTGCGACCACGAGACCAACGTGGTAGTAAAGAAAAATTGGACCTCAACTATAAAATAAAGAATAAATACTCACAAACCAATGATGCCTCTGCAGTGAGATTCTGTCTTCATCATACGGGTTGAAGGGTATTAACATGAGCACGACACAGATGCCTCCTAGGAAAGATAGCACCATCCACATGTATTTGCGAGAGAACAGCAGTTCCATTCCCGACTGTAACAAAATTATTAGTATTTTTACTTTACAAAAACTAACCGTGCCGCGGAAAGCACGTTAAGCCGTTGGTCCCGGCTGTCATTTGTAGATCTTTGACAGTCGTTACGGATCGACAGAAGCCCGAAAGTCTGACAACCAGTCTTACCAAGGGTATCGTGTTACCCAGTAACTGGGTTGTGGAGGTCAGATAGGCAGTCACTCCATGTAAAATACTGGTATTCAGCTATATCCGGTAAGACGGGAAGCCGACCCCAACATCGTTGGGAAAAGGCAGGCAGATGATGACTGGGGGCGTTAGGTGTCCCGCAGTGTTAAGGTGACGATCATATTCGAATGCGACTGTAAAAAAAAGTGTTTGATAAATAAATATACTCACTAAAGTACAAGACACCATGATGGCGAGCCCCGCATTAAGTATCGCCACAGTGATGTCAGGGTTGTCACTGGCAGAGCGACTCATGGTGGGTAATATTTGTGCGTCGACACGGAGTGCGAGGGAGAAAATGAACATTACTGACGGGAGAGAGAGGGAGATTTCTAGCAGGAGGTGTTGCCAGCCTGGAATAGAGAAAAATAAAATATATTGTATTGTTACTGTAAAGAATCGCGTATACAAGGTTACCTGGAAGCGATCGTAGAAAGCGATAAGGCGTTGTGTTTTGTAGTGTTTAATTTATGTTATTTAAGTAGTTTTCTGGTGTACATTATTTACAAGTATATAAATAAACGCACGAGGAGAATTTTTCGATACTTGACGGTCGATGGTTTCGCACTAAGCGTAATGTTTAGAGTAAGCGTTGTCGTCCCGTAAACGTTGCGTAAATGCATGCGTTTCTGGACCCATGCGGGATAACAAGGTACTATTAATTACTGTAATTGTGCCTTATTATCAATGCTAGTTTTTAGTTCATACTAAAAAGGTTTTTTTTTCATAGCGAACTAAGTGTACACTGTTGGTGTTAGGTTAAAATAGTACTTATGACTTAGCAGCCTTTTACAAGCATTGCAATTATCATTCGCCTGCCCTTATCGTCCTAAATTAGCATGCATTATACATTATTATTACTTAATTATTTTCTTTTATATTAGTACAATTAGATTGAAAAATTATAATTATGTCAAAATTAAATATCAATAATAGTGAATTTAATACCATTATTCAGCAATATTAATGTCATCATTTTCAGGTAGTACAAATTAAAATTATAATATTATATTATTTGAAGTTAAGGCGCTGACAAGACCCAATTGAGCAAAACAGGCTTCTCTTAAGAAAAAAAATTGCCCAATCTGTATAGTTTGTGGTAGCGGAAAAAATATATGTTAATTTTGAACCTTGGTTGTTACCAAAATCCGTTTTGAAAAAAAATCTCGATGCAAACTAACGTTAAACTAACCTCTTACCTTGAGTTCCAATCCAAAATATCTGTATTAATTACCAACATACGTTACCTATTTAATTAATAACAAGAACGTCTTATTTGAATGCAGAACTTGGTTGTTTTTATTTTCGATTACTCAACATAATTTTGAGTAAATAGATAATGGATAACAAAAAGGTCTCATCATAACTATCAAAACGAGCCCAAACTCGGCACCCCTAGTTCTACTGGTCCACGAGTTCCAGTAGCAGACACCGAAGTACACCTTCAGGTCACTCCATCAAGCCCGAAGGTAAGGTCTCATTATAACTATCAAAACGAACCCAAACTCGGTACCCCTAGTTCTACCCGTCGTCGAGTTCCAGTAGCAGTCACCGAAGTACATCTTCAGGTCACTCCATCAAGTCAGAAGGTAAGGTCTCATCATTACTATCAAAACGAGCCCAAACTCGGCACACCTAGATCCATTCGTCGACGAGTTCCAGTAGCAGTCACCAAAGTACACCTTCAGGTCAGTCCATCAAGGCCGAAGGTAAGGTCTCATCATAACTATCAAAACGAGCCCAAACTCGGTACTCCTAGTTCTACCGGTCGACGAGTTCCAGTAGCAGTCACCGAAGTACATCTTCAGGTCACTCCATCAAGTCAGAAGGTAAGGTCTCATCATTACTATTAAAACTAGCCCAAACTCGGCACCCCTAGTTCTACTGGTCGACGAGTTCCAGTAGCAGACACCGAAGTACACGTTCAGGTCGGTCCGTCAAGTCCGGAGGTAAGGGCTCATCATTACTATCAAAACTTGTAATAGCAAAATATTATGTGAAAAAATAAGTTCAGTTTTTAATTTTTTCTGCGACTATGTGTGACATTTTGATTTTTACTAGTTTTTGGAATTGAATATATCTGCCTACTTCTAGTATTTTTAGAAACCTTAAAATATGTTGATAATAAAACAAAAAATGTACTGAAACACAACCCGGTATCTTTAATTTTGTGAACAGAAAATCGTTTTTACATTATAAAAATCTATAATTTTCAACAAAATGGTTACAATTTTTTGAAGATGAAGAACCAATTTATATGTGGTAGTGATTAGTTATATTTGATTTGGTTAATTTCTGTCACAATATGTACTGAAAAACAGCACAATTTTGTCTGATTTGCAAACGCGCCCTTAAACACAACGCAAATGTTGTATGTATATTGACGGCAAAGTTAGAATCTGATATTTTATAAAGTATGGTTTGCAGCTGTCCGTATTATCTATTTGGGCTAGAATTATCTATTCTATAGCCATTTTTTGCATTATGAATAGTTCATCTACGTTAACACTATTTCCCCATAACACGACGCCATATCGCAGCCATGAGTATGCATATGCGTAGTAAGCAGCCATAACTGTTTATGTGTTAGTGTTTTGTTCATTTTGAAGGAGAGCGGTGAATCTGGAGAGTTTTGTTTTTATATGTTCTATGTGTGACTTCCAGTTAATGTGTGGCGGCCATCATCGCCACATGCGAACTACGCATCACACTGACGTCACGCAAAATCCTGCATCGCGCAAGCAGAGTTTACCGCGCAACTAGCATATATACAACATCCCGACATCAAACGTCGGGCAGTTGCCCACCAGACACGACACGCGTCTGGTCGGAGGATCCTCCCTTTTCTATGGAGGCTGAGTGAACTTTACACCCTGTTCCTCATGCCTCTATACTGGTGACCCCGAGTATGAACGTCAGCGCAGCCTTCGTGCAACTACTTCAGCGTGACGTCATCAGCATCACTTCCTCAAGCTTTCGAGCGGCGAGTCACACAGCCAGCCAGCACCCACGACTTCAACGGGTATCCTGACCACCAGCATGCAGCGACCACGCATACCTGGTTATCATCACCCTAAGCCTCACCAGCAACCTTGGCACAGCACACTGCACTTTCGACCGGTCAACAAGCAGAGCTCCTCAACCCTCTCCTGGTCGACGCCAGCAGTCAGCCTTCAACCCGGCGCTGTACCACGTCCGATTCACTGGAGCATAACGCAGCGCCACCCCGACTCACTGGGGCATCACCGCAGACAGTTCCGACCCACCGCGAACTATGCGACAACCGGTTCCGACCCACTGGAACCACATCTGGCACTGGCAAGCATCGCAAGATACACGACTCAGCCCACTATCGACCTCCGGTCTCCGGAGGGGAGTGATGTGGCGGCCATCTACATCGCCACATGCGAACTACGCATCACACTGACGTCACGCAAAATCCTGCATCGCGCAAGCAGAGTTTACCGCGCAACTAGCATATATACAACATCCCGACATCAAACGTCGGGCAGTAGCCCACCAGACACGACACGCGTCTGGTCGGAGGATCCTCCCTTTTCTATGGAGGCTGAGTGAACTTTACACCCTGTTCCTCATGCCTCTATAAATGTATGTGTCAATATTTATGCCAAGTAGGTCATACTGTGTATTTTCGAAATGAAACCTAAACCTATCAACATATTATTTCAAGAATTTATTTTATTTCAATTTATTTATTTTTTATTTTTATTTAATACTTTTTTGAAATAACATATAACATCACGCCTTGTTTCCCCGGAGGGTTGGTCAGAGGTGTACCTGTATCTACTATGGACGCCTTTTTTATTTTACATCGTCCTCACATTTGGTTATAATTTCAACATTATTTTTGTACTAATCTTTATGTATCAATTTAATTTAAAATAGTGTCCATGGAGTTTCTTGCCCGTTCTTCTCCATAGGTACCTACTACGCTTTGGAATGGGCAACTAGCTTCATATTTCTAACTGACCGACTCCTTAACAATTCAAAAGTGCCTGTAAATGGTTTAATTGAAATAAATGCTTTGAGTTTGAGTTTTATCTCACCCACATTTCGCCAGTTATGTTTAAAGTCCCATGTAATAGAGGGCGAGCATATTACCACCAACCGTGCACAAATCCAGACTCTGGGCTGCTACTGAGAAATTCCAGATAGAAAAACACAATAACACTTTGCCCGAACCGGGAATCGAACCCAGGACCTCATGCTTGCGACCACAAGAACAACGAGGCAGTAAAAAAGTCAGTTTTTGAAATAAACATCAATTATTTTTTATATACGAGTAAGTCAGGAACTTAAACAAAACATTAAAATTATTCTGATTCGACTTCATGACTCTTTTTACCAGTTAACTCTTATTTTCATAGTTAAAAAACACACTGTTTAACAAAATTACACAACTGGTTGCGTATTAGCGTATTTCTATTTTTACGTAAAAAAAATAATACATTCGTGATTTCAATGTAAAAATAGGAACATTTATATTAATATCTTACTTTTCTTGAAGGAGACATAATTATCTGAGTGAGGTGAGCGATATTAAAGACGTGACGCTCATTATACATAGCGGCGCGCTGAACAGATATTTGAGCGAAGTGAGCGATCGTATACACGCTAGAGATACTAATATACAGATTTCCCAAGAAAAGTAAGCGTTTCGGGGATCATCGTCTATCTTCGGAAATACGAGTGCGCGAGGATAATATCTAGTATAGAGCTGTCACAACCTAACAGCTCTATATTAGATCACATCAACGAAATACTAGCCGATAAGTACCATGATTACAAAATTATAGATTAATAACTATAGAGTTATTAATCTTTAATCTTTTGAGTGACAAGTTACACATTCGTACTAAGTCGGAAGCACGAAGATTCCCGAAGCGCCTTTTCTGGTTTACTTGTAAGCGACATCTTATGTCAATGACTTACCTTTCAAAGCGACATATCTGACGACAGTGAGCGATATAAACGACGTGATGCTCAAAATAAACAGCGGCGCGCTGAACAGATATCTGAGCGAAGTAAGCGACGGTATACACGTTAGAAATAGTAGTACGAGCGTAATAAGTAGCCGAGTTGCTGACATCGCTTGTAGGCAGCGGAGAGAGCGGCTCAGACCGTTCTGTGGACAACGATACAATAAGATTCATTCAGTTTAGGAATATCATTTTAGAGGACCATCGGTCGGCCGTGACGATTAATAACTATTTCGCAATTAAAGCCAAAATTACATTGCGAAATTAGTGACACAAAATTAGTTGCGTGACATTAATGAAAGGTAAAATTAGGAAACAGTTAATACATATTTAAAGGAGATAAAAAAAAGAAAATAAGACATTTAGAGCTACTTAAATTAAATTTTTAAAACAAATCTTATATTAAGACAGTCTTGCAGATGTCTAAATTTGTATTTTTGGCTAACATATTATATTGCTTACAAAGTCTTGGCACAGCGGCGTAATGACCGAGGTTAGTTTTTGAGTCAGGGATATAGAATAAATTGTATGTGTTATGCCTGGGTATTCGTGACGGAATATTAATCTTTAATGAACTCAAACTCAAAGCATTTATTTCAATTAGACCATTTACAGGCACTTTTGAATTGTCAAGGAGTCGGTCAGTTAGAAATATGAAGCTAGTTGCCCATTCCAAAGCGTAGTAGGTACCTATGGAGAAGAACGGGCAAGAAACTCCATGAACACTCTTTTAAATTAAATTGATACACAAAGATTAGTAGGTACAAAAATAATGTTGAAATTATAAACTAATGTGAGGACGACGTAAAACAAAAAAAAACGCGTCCATAGTAGAAAGAGAAACAAAAACAATTTCTAAATAAAATAATTACAAATAAGCCGAGGACGCTAAGAGGTGACCAGTCCCAACTAACGGCGCCCGTTCACGAGCATGACGCATGGATTAGCACCACTCAGCTCAACCATTTTGAAGGGAGCTAAATGATCCAACACACGCGCCACCATCAGCGAGACATCTGAGTGAGCATGACATATTCAGAAGTTCACTGCAAGTTATCGTTCCACTCAATATTTTGTGAAGGATGACACAGTCCAATTTCTTCCTACGACTGGTTACTATATCCACGTGGTGATGGTGATCTCCGTAGCACAGATGGTAAAGGAATCGCTATTCTCTAATCGAATCCAATTGTCTTAAAATAACATGGTAAATCACTTAATATTGTGCGTACAAACTTACATTTGCAGTTGGAATGTATGAGGAAACATATTTTTCAACTACAATGTTAAGTTTGTTCTTGAGATACCTAGTCATCCCAACTACGAAACCCTTCATTGTGCTTAGTCCGATAAAATAAATAAACGTGGTAATATGATTTAGAGAAACTTAGTACGAAAAATATCTTACCCTCTTCAGCGTCCACGCATCAAAAGTCTGTGAGGCCCACGTGGCTGCTAGGATGTACGGCATCCAGTATAATGGAACCACGAGCCAAGGTTCTGTTAGGTATCTAGAACATGACATACATTCTTGTTACAGCATAACACTGCTGGGACACAGGCCTCTCTGTGAGAGGGAGTGGGCCGTAATCCACCACGCGGGCCCAGTGCGGGTTGGTAGATGTCACGTCTTAGAATTTTTAGATCCTAGGACATGCATGCATTCTAACCACTGTACAGTAAAGATCCACTAACACACACCCATATATACACACACGTGTGTACACACACACACACTTACACACACACACACACACACCCATACACCCACAACACAAATACACCCACACACACTCATGTTTTTATTTCATCTTTTGTTCTTTTTATTTTTATACTTTAATTTAACATAAGTACTTTGTTCGCCTACTGCACGTACCAATACTTTTGTAACCGTAATAAGACTCACTGTGAATGGATACTCTTTCCTAAGATACAGACAGATTTTCTGCCTAGTTTAGGAGTCCTATGACCCATTTTATATGTGTAGTACTGGTTCTATTTATGTATAAAATCTAATTATATAAGACAACTTTGTATACCATGTACAAACTGCTTATTGAATAAATTATTATTATTATTATGCCGGTTTCCTCACGATGTTCTCCTTCATCGTTCTGTGGGCAGTGGTGATGACATAATTTACACAAAGTAAAGCACCGGGCACCGGGCAGGGTACATTGCTCGCAGAAAAGATGGCCGATGGAGCCGAAAGGTTCTGTGGCGACCTCGTACCGGAAGATATAACGTTGGAAGACCTCCTACAAGGTGGACCGATGACCTTGTGAAGGCCGCAGGAATCCGCTGGATGCGGAGTGGCGGTGCTTGGGGGAGGCCTATGTCCAGTAGTGGACGTCTTTCGGCTGAAACTATGATGATGAAGGCGCCTGTCTGGGTTCGAACCTACAACTCGTAAGTCGCTGCCGTTACCACTGTGCCACCACTGCTTTGTTATGCTAAACGCCGATGTTAGCGGCAGTCGTGTTCATAAAATGTGTGAGCGAGATGACACGAGACTCCGAACGCACTGTTTATGACTACCAACCACATATCTTAGCGTTTAGTTTAATGTTTTCGTAATGAGCCGAAGTTTATGGACCTATAGAGGCATGAGGAACAGGGTGTAAAGTTCACTCATCCTCCATTGAGAAGGGAGGATCCTCCGACCAGACGGAAATATATGCTAGTTGCGCGGTAAGCTCTGCAGGATTTTGCGTGACGTCAGTGTGTTGCGTAGTTCGCATGTGGCGATGTAGATGCCGCCACAGAAAAGCCAAAGCCCCAAATTTCTAAAATCTATTACAAAATGTATCGATTTTAACATCAATGATGTTACAATATATCAATTTTGACTCAGTGTTCAGAAACAGGTGTCAAATTATCGACCCAATAAGACTATCGAATAGAAAAGACGCTGTAAATAAAACTTTGCTTGCCACTCTATGGAAAAGGGTATAAAAAGTTTATATTCTAGAAATCTAGTTTTTTTGAACCCTTTTAAAATTTAAAATAATCCCCCATCATCTGCCTGCCTTTTCCCAACTATGTTGGGGTCGGCTTCCAGTCTGACCGGACGCAGCTGAGTACCAGTATTTTACATAGAGCGACTGCCTATCTGACCTCCACAACCCAGTTACTGGGTAACACGATACCCTTGGTAAGACTGGTTGTCAGACTTTCGGGCTTCTGACGACCCGTAACGACTGTCAAAGATCTACAAATAACAGCCGGGACCAACGGCTTAACGTGCTTTCCGAGGCACGGAGGGGTCTTGGTATGTAAAGAGTCACCCATCTACAGACCAACTGCGGCAAGCGTAGCTTAACCTGAACGATCGACCCGTGCGACTATTATTTACTAATATTATTGAGTACTAAACTCATCCAGCAACCCGCACTGGGCCCGCGTGGTGGATTATGTCCCACTCCTTGTCACAGAGAGGACGCCTGTGTCCCAGCAGTGGGAACATTATAGGCTGATTATGATTATGCTACTAACCTCATCTGCACAGTGGTAGCGACCATGATCAGTACACACACGGCGACCACGAGCAGGCCGGCCAACACAGCGGCCAGGCGCCCTAGCGCCGCGAATAGTAGGTTTTGAACGGTTGACCATCCTGAAAATAACATGATTTATTAGAAGAATCACATACATAAACAACATAATTATAATACCTATCATTGTCCCACTGCTGGGCAAATGCTTCTTCTCATACAGAGAAGGCAGGAGCATTGATCACCACGTTTGCTCAAGACGATAGGTTGGCGATTTCAGACTTGTCTTATATTAACTACTAGCTGCGCCACACTTTCGCCCGCATAAGACGCCACCTCCACGGGCGATAAAGTCGCGACAACAGTCTCGCCGTGCCTTCAAATTCAATAGAAACTCTATGAATGGCCGCGACGATATCGCCGTGCCATAATTGAAAGGCACAGCGAGACTATCGCCGCGATTCTCTTGTCCGTGGAAGATGGCGCCTAAGTCTCGATCCCGTGGAAATATCGGGATAAATGTAATCTAATCCAGGTCAAGGTCTACCCGTGTGCCAAATTTCATCCAAATCTGTTCAGCCGTTTTAGCGTGAAAGCGTAACAAAGAAACAAACTCACTGTAGCATATATCATATTAATTAGAATAAGTTCAGGTAGGTTTCCTCACGATGTTTTCCTTCAACGATATCAGTAATGTCCAAGATAAACCCAGAAAGTACATATAATTTGAAAAAGTCACATATTCATATTTATTTATTTGCGTAAAACATGGTTAAGGTTACATGAGTTAAGGATAAGTTCATACTTTAACACAACTTATGTTCAAAGTATTCCTTAATGCTATGAAAAATATTATCATTTAGCCATTTAAACAAGTGGATATTAAACAGTCTACCATTAGTAATTTAAGTTTACATGGTAATTTGTTATATATACGTACTGTCATAGCTAAACAGGTTTTACTATATTTTGTTGATCGAGGGAATTCATCTAAAACAAGTTTAAATTTGTCACGCCGATTCCTAGCGCTTAATTCTGTTGCTGTTTTGAAGAGGTATTTGTGTTTCCGTACAAACATACTTGTTTTATATACATGTAGTGAAGGTAGTGGTAGCAGACCGAGTTCCTTAAATAATGGTCGACAAGATACGTCCGGTGGAATTCCCTGAATAGCTCGAACTCATTTCTTTTAAGCGATAAATGCTCTATTATAGTCGGTACCATTACCCCATACAATTAGCTCATATCGCAGCGAGAAGTCCACATATGCACGATAGGGCATTACAGCTGTTTTAATATTTGTAACATTTTTACCTAATCCTTCTAAGAGCGTATACGAATTTATTGATTTTATTACATATGCTATCGATCTGAGGTTTCCAGTCTAAATGTTCGTCTATGATCGTTCCCAAAAACTTAGATTGTGCTACTTTTTGAATTTTTGATATACTCATTGTAAAATCAAATTTGTTATCAAAAGATTTATTAAATTGTACATATACTGACTTATTAAGGTTAATACATACATTATTATTACTAAGCCAATATAAAAGATTTTCTATTGTATTATTAATATCTGTTTCATGATCAATTATTGATTTACTTTTTTTATCGGTAGAAACTATTATCGAAATGTCATCAGCAAACCGAAAGCATTTAAATTATGATTAGTCATGTCAACGATATCATTCACATAAAGGAGAAACAAAATCGGGCCCAATATACTGCCCTGGGGAACGCCTCGTTTGGTGGTTTTAAAGTCAGAGTGGTATGAAACCATATCTTTATTGGCATTCATATTAGTGATTGTAACACACTGCTGTGTGCCGGATATGTATGACATTAACCAATGCAGTGGAGGTCCTCTAATTCCCATAGACTAACTTCTGAAAAAGCATGTTATGCGAGACCTGGTCAAACGCCTTAGATAGATCAAGAAATAAGCGTCATTAGTTGATTATTATTAATATTAGTCAGTACTGCTTTCAAGAGTGAAAAGATAGCTAAAGTTGTTGATTTATCTTTTTTAAAACATTATTACTCTTTCTTTATGATATGAAATTTATCGCAGTAATTAATAATACATGCATTTTGCGTAGATTTTTGACAAAATTGGTATTAAAGTTATTTGGCGGTAGTTGTTAACATAATATTTTTCACCTTTTTTAAAAAGCGGTTTTACAATTGCCATTTTTAATTTATCTGGAAACACTCCTTGAGCAAAAGACAAGTTTATAAGATGCGTTAGAACGCCGCGTATTTCCTTAGCACATTTCTTAATAATTCTAATACGAGGGCGGCACTGAAAATTTCGGGAATCAAGGAAGTGACACAACATTACTATTTAAAAATGTATTTATTGCTTTTTGAAGTATTCTCCGCGAAATTTGACACATTTTTCCATACGATGGAACTAAACATTGAAGCAATCATTCCATTCGGAAGTTGGGGTCTCCAAAATGGCCGTTTTGTAGGCGTCCACAGCTTCTTCATGCGATGAAAATCTCTGTCCACGTCCATTTATTCTTTATTTTAGGGAAAGTATAGAAATCATTAGGGCTTAGGTCGGGGCTGTACGGCGGATGGTCTAATAATTCTATGTTTTCTTGCTCTAAAAACTCTTTTGTTCTGTGCGCGGTGTGAGAACTCGCATTGTCGTGATGGAGGATGATGCGGCGGTTGCAATTCTCTTTACGGAGTTCAGAAACGACCTGTGGCAAACAAATGCTAGCATACCATTCTGCATTAATCGTTCTTTGTCCCTCAAGAGGAATAGTCGTAACATGGCCGGTTTTGGAGACAAACGTGGCCACCATTTTTTTTGCAACACTCCGTGAACGAACAATTTTTGTTGGCTTTAAGTCATTTTCGAACACCCAAACTCGTGACTGGTTTTTTGTTACGGGTTCGTACGCGTATCCAGGATTCATCACCTGATACGATGTTGTATACAGCATTTGAGGATCCTGCGTGGAATCTTTCGAGAGTTCTGACGCACCAAGTAACGCGAGCCGCTTTTTGCTCTTCACTGAGCGAATGCGGTATCCATCGGGAAAAAAACTTTTTTACACCTAATTGTTCATGCAAGATTATTTGTATTTGACTCATGCCAATGTCTAAAGTTGCCTGAATTTCGCGGTATGTCACATGTCGATCTTCCTCAATCAGCTTACGCACATCATCAACGTTTTCTTGGGTGACTGCAGTTTTTGGACGACCTTGACGGGGATCATCACTGAGCTTGACACGTCCACGTTGAAATTCAGCAAACCAGCGATAAATTGTGGTTTTGGATGGGGCTTCATCACCAAATGCAGAAATCATCCGGTCAACACACTGTTTTTGTGTTAAACCACTTCGAAAGTCATAATAAATCATCGCTCTTGAATTTTCTCGAGTCAATTCCTTTTTCTCAACGACTAAACAAGTTTGACAAAACCTTGTGACAAGACCGAGAATCTTTTTTTAAATAAATAAATGGTATTCGATTTTTCAAACCAAGGAGTTTTCAATTAAAAAGATTTTAATATGACAGGAACAGTGGAAATATTCCATTCCCAATACTTTTAGTGCAGCCCTCGTACTAAGTTCATCGTAGCCTTCGGAGGTAGTATTATTTAATAACATAATTTGTTGTTTTACTTCGCCTTCTGAAATTGGAACGAGGAACATGGAATTAGGTATTAGGTTTTCATTACAATGACTATTTATACTTTGTTGTGTGGGGTTATGGTTTGGATAGAAATCCTTGGAGGTGGAGGCTATTTCTGTTGGTTCCATAAGTATGGTATTATTAATTTTAATGGATTTTATGTTATTTTTAGGACTAGGATTTATTTTTTTATTACGGTCCATGTAGTCTTACATGTGTTCTGATGAGTGTGCATAAATTTTATATTAGCATTTCTTTTGGAGTTATAGATACATTTTTGTAACAAATTTGAGTATTTAATGTATTTGGTTTTGTTGGGTTGAGTTTTCTTCTTATAATATTGATAACGCAAAAATCTCTTAGTTTTACAATTCTGCTTAAGCCCTTAACTTATCCATATTTGTTTTACTGTTTTATTTCGATTTATCTTTATATTTACTTTAGGAAAACACAGATAATAAAAAAGCATATTAACTCGTGAACCGGTTGAATGCTATATTTGCATGTTTTTCTATATATACTTCTGACCAAGTCAAACTTTGTAGACATTTTCTGAACTTGTGTACATTATGGACATTGTAATCTATTTTGTAGACGTAGTAAATTGCATCTTTTATCGATTAGCGTTTTAAGGGGAAGCCTATCATTTGTGCTGTTTCAAGGTCCGAGAGATAGAGTGATAGTACTGTTGTAGATGCCTCTGGGATATTTCTCAATACATGGTCAATACGAGAGGCTTCATTAATATGGATTTTTAAATTATAGTTGTTTGCTAGATCTTGGAATTCGTTAGTGATTTTACCTTTTTTAGTGTGTTTATGTTAAAGTCTCCTGCTAAAACTATGCGTGTTGATGGTTTGTATTTTTTGAGAATATCGTGTAAGCTATCTAGATTAGTTAAAAATAGGATGAGTTCGGACTGGGATGTTCTCTATATACATATAATCAAAAGTTTTTCGTTGTTAAGTTACTCTATGCCACAAATTTCGAATGAATTTACTGATGCATACTTTTTAACCATTGATGATCCTTTTTAACTAGGATGCAAGTTCCACCTCGGTTTATTTCTCTACAAAAGTTGGCTGTCATTATGTAATCTGATATCTTAAGATAGCTCTCTTGGCCTTTCTTAATAAATGTTTCAGAATGGCAGATTACATGTGGGAATCTCGCATCTCTTGTAATGTTGTATCTACTAGTTCTTGTTTGGATAGAGTGCTTGCGATGTTTTTATGTAATATCCTGAAGTGGTGAAACGAAGATGTTGTTGTGACGCATTTTTAGAATCGAAAAAAAGTGTTAGATGTTTTTAATGGTAGAAAATAGTATGGTATGGTACCCTTTTTTTGTTAATTTTTTTCAGCGGGAGCGCAAGTATCTTTAATTTCCATTTCCTTGTTTGCGGAACTTTTGAAATAAAAGGGGATAGTCCCCTTCTTGGGCTCTTTATTTTTTATTAAAAAAAACTTGTTCCGCTACTCACCAGTCGTTTTTTTATATCAGCAGGATTAACAAATGTCGCGTTATAGTATTCACAATCTAGAAAACTTATTGATTTGCAAATATCAGATAAATTGGAATTTTAGCAGTTCGTGAAATTACAATTTTTATAATAATGGCAAATATTTTTTAAGCGGTGTTTAATTTCACGACGTCAAGGTAGTAACTTTAATTTCGCGCCCTCTCGCCCCTAGCCGCCGCAGGAGACGCCCTGGGCGTCGGGAATCCCGGGCGGATTTCCGGCCACCGTAGGCGCGGGCTTGCGGACGGTGAGCAATGGGTAGCTCACCGTCCGGTAAGGACCAGGCCCGGGTCGACGGCGCGTTGTATTCCACGCGCGCCTCAAAGAGATGTCGTCAGCACAAATGTAGGGGTCCACTAGGGCCGATGCCTGCCGGGGTCGCGGGAAGGTACTTATAGGTCACCGAGGCCCCCGCAACACAGGCAACAGGAAGGAACACGGGTGGGTTTTAGTCAGTAAGAGTCTGACACACCCTCCCGCTCCGCCCATAGCGGGAGAAGTTATTTGATGATTTCCCATCCAAAAAAGTTTGTTGTACATTTAGTAAAATAATGGTATTTTTATAAAATAATTTCAGCATGGATTTTAGTTGGAATAGCACACGTTTCATGTTATGATCATTTTCACTCAAACATATCACAACTTTGTCGTCCGATTGTAGGTTGAAGTTCATATTTACAACTTTTCATTATGACATCGCTGCCTGCATTTGGCATCGTTTGGGCGAAAACTCTCATATTGTAACTTTTTACTGTAACTTTTCATATTGTAATTGTAAAAACTCTTATACTTCTCATATTGTGTATTTATTCTCGACTGTATAAGAGCTGCAGCTAGACCTACGCATTGTTGGGCGCCGAAGATCACAATTCTTTTTCCATATTCATGCTGATGTTGTTTTGTAGTGTTGGTTTGTGTTATACAGATTGAAGCTGCACTATTTCCATGTTTTGTTGCACTCAGGGCCTGTATTTGTTTATTGAGTGTTGCTATTTCTTGTTCTGAATCTTTGAAGTCTTTTTGCAATGCTATGATTTTTTGTTGTAGGCCCAGATACGTTATGTTACTGCTGGAGTCTAAGTTTGATGTAGGTCCAGGCGTGGTTGCTGTACTGGACACATTTTGGAATAAGAGCGAACGCTTTTTCTTTTCGGTTGTGTTTATTGGGCTATTTTCTACAAATTTAAATTGCGGACGAGGAACACAGAGATTTTTATATTTAAATTTCAGCAGTTAGTTTCTGAACTTGTTCTTGTAAATTGTTAATATCCAATATTACATTTTCCAGTTCGTCCCTTCAGTTTCTCAGTTTGTTGATGTATCGTATCTTGTACTTCTGTGATTGAGATGTTAATTATTGTGCCGTCTAAGCTTTTGGATAATTTATTCGGCGAGTATCAGCTTCATAAGATGTTTCGTAATCCGTGAGAATGTGGGAGTCGTACGTAAGGGACGATTTTCCCTTATTTTCGGTGCATCATTCAGGGGGAGACTGCCTGTCTGTATGTATTATTTTGTTTCTCATGGTTACATTAGACACATCTGTATTTTTTGCAACTGTTATCTTAATGCAACTCTTGCAGCGCCATTTCTTCGTAGATTCCTGACTCATTATTATTTTTTGACGTTCGAAAAGTGCTGATTCAGCCTAGTTTGAATAAATGACTGTTGATTTTGATTAAACGGTATGTTTGTTCGGGGTACCCATCGCAATCGGGCTCAAATCTGTTATTACAAACAGAGCACAATGCTGTATTTTTTGCGGCAACCGTTTTTGGTACTTGTCCGGAGGCGAAGCACACTGAGCCATCACGACTACATAATTATTATGATTGTATCATTCAATACATAGATAAATAAATCTTAAAAATCTTTCAATTCAAAAGTTCGCCTTCGAGATACGGTGCTAGAAATAAGCATTGGCTGACCGTGATAAAAGTCTTATGTCCTAATACAGGCCATGGTCCACCTGTGTGCCAAATTTCATTGAAATTCGGTCAGTCGTTAAGGCGTGAATAGGACAGACAGACAGAGTTACTTTCGCATTTATAATTAGTACCTATGGAAGTATGGATAATGTGCAGTGGCATGCCTAGGGTTTCAAAATAACGCAAGCCCAATAAAATTTTAACCGATTTTAAAAAAAGAAAGTTCAGTTTTCGACTGAGTATGTAGGTACCTACGTATCTACGTATGTATCATCGCAATTTTCTCATAAACTACTGGTTAGGTACAATAAATTCTCTATCGAGCATTTTAGTAAGGTGCCGCCGGGCTTTTGGGCTTATATGAAGGTACCGCCACTGATAATGTGATACCCTATTATAAATTGTAATACAATATAATTATACTCACTAGCCCCAACCAGCCACACGTAGTAGCCAACGCTAGCCAATCCCAGCAGTCCTATGAACACATCTATGACGTAGGACACGGCGAACGAATATGTGACGAGGAACAAGTTCAGGTAATCGTAGTATACGGCTGCTGTGGGCTCGATCTGCGGACAATATGAGAATGCAAAGTGTAAAATCAAATAAACTGTCTAAAATCAAAATCAAAAGTAATTTATTCGTACTAGGCTGAGAATTAGCACTTTTCTAACGTCAAAATTACATAAGACAGTCCCCTAATCGCCCACCCTTCACCACTTCCTAGTGCTTTAGCTGGGAAGAGGAAGTGCCGGAACAAACTCCCCAGCAGCACACCTGTCTGTTTAGTTAAAACTTGATTGTATACAATAGTATGCAAAATAATTTACACTACTCGTAACACAAAACATTAAATTAAATTATTTGCCATATGTCAGCTAGCACAAGCCATTATACCAACAAAGAAAGTCTGATTTTGATCCTGATTCTTATCTAGAAATCTAACTCGTGTACAAAGATTACATGTAACGAAAACAAGTAACGAAAATTAGTAGAATAAATGTGAGCTCCAAACGTGAAGAGATTTTCACGTCATGCGAGCGTACCATCCCTCATGGAGTTCCGCAAGACAGAAACTTATATTGGAAAACTCACATTGAGGCTCTAGCTAAAAGAAGAAGCAGTGGTGCATATGCGTTATATAAAATATCACGTACTCTAAATATAGAAGCCCTATTAACGGCCTACTATGGTTTGGTTGAATCCGTCATTAGATATGGTGTTATCTTCTGGGGTAACTCAACCGATAGGGATATCATCTTTAAAAGACAAAAGTGCTGTCTAAGATCTATGTTCAATCTCAAAACTACCGATAGCTGTAAAAATTATTTCACTAAATATCATATATTAACATTACCTTCAGCCTTCACTTTATATATTAGAAGTAGCAATTTTCGTAAAAATAAATCCACACTTGTTTCCTAGTATGGCAGACAGATTTCCAAGAAATAGACGTGACGATAGTAAACTATGTGTACATCCATCAAAAACTGCACTTATGCGCAAAAGTGTTTTTTGCATGGCACCGGTTATCTACAACAAATTGCCCAAAGTTGGAAAGAGCAAACTATACCTAAACTTAAACAAACAATGAAAATGTTTTTAGCACAAAAAGCATATTATAGTATTACAGAATTTTTAAACGACTCGTGGTGATTATTATAAATAAATAAATAAATATAACTTAATACATTGTAGCAATTATAGTCATGTGGTAGTGGTGAGCTTAAGTATACCTAAATTATATTAATGTTATTAAAATTGAATTCCTATTAAAGTGATGGAAATCTTCATTGTGATTATTGTAATCTGCAATATTGGATAAGGAAAATAAATAATAAATAATTGGATAATGTAAATGATTGAATATAAGAAATTTGTTTAACGGTAACGGATATTTAAAAGCGTGAAATTTAAAAATCATTGCAAGTGTAAAATTTAATATAAATTAATCATTCAATAATAATAATTGTACCTAGATATTTGCACGCCATGAGAAATGGCAGACATGTCGTGAGCCACTCGTATTAAGATCTTGCATGCATTATTTTAATTCTGTATGTATACAAATGTTCGAGCAAATAAAATTTCTTATTCTTATTCATGAAAAATGAAACTGTGAAAGAGGTTATTTTTGCTAATTAGTCTGAGAGCTTCATCAAATCAAATCATTTATTTTTGATAACATGGGTAATTGGTACATAGATGTTTTCTTAACAAAGTAGTCCTCCATATTCTACCGTCTTATGGGCATGCAAATAATATTCAATTCCATCATTGAAGGTGCTGTGTAAAAATCATCATCTGCCTGCCTTTTCCCTACTACGTTGGGGTCGGCTTCCAGTCTAGCCGGATGCGGCTGAATACCAGTATTTTACATGGAGCGACTGAATATCTGACCTCCACAACCCAGTTGCTGGGTAATACGATACCGCTTGGTAAGACTGGTTGTCAGACTTTCGGGCTTTTGTCGACCCGTAACGACTGTCAAAGATCTACCAATGACAGCCGGAACCAACGGCTTAACGTGCTTTCCGAGGCACGGAGGAGTCTTGGTATGTAAAGATGGGCACCCATCTACAGACCAACCGCGGCAAGCGTAGCTTAACCTGATCGATTGAGCGGTGCGGCTGTTATTATTCAGCCACAAGCCCCTCTGTGCTGTGTGAAGATGTAAATAAGTATTGAATAAAAGGAAAAAAAAACATGAAAAAAGTATCTCTAACTCTGATACTATAATGGCATCAAATCTATCTACCAACTGCTTGAAAAGTGCTTTTTAGTCATTTTCGCAGTCGGGTTTTTTTATGTGTATCTTTTCTTTCGCTTTCTGTGGAAAATATTTCGAGAAAAATAAAAAAATATATAAAAAAAAAGTGATTTCGTGAAAAGGGACCGAAAGTGTGTTACAGGAAGTGACAGCTTGAGCATGGAATAAGTTAGTACTTTTTAATAGCACGGAATGAGTAAGTACTTTATAATAGCATGGAATTCGTGAACCCAAGGAATTAGTAAGTACTATATAGATTTTAAGTGGGCGAAAACTAGTAATGAATAAGTATTCGAAATAATATTTCGGTATTCAGCTTTTAAAGTTTTGAGGGTAATTTCTGTCGCTGCTCAGTTGCTTATTGCCAAGGTCAGATGTCAGATGTTACACATCATATACGTCTTCTGTAAGGCTCACTCGTTTTTTATTTGTCTACATTTTAGTAAGTTGTGTTTTTGGAATCATCTTCTCGGATCCTGGTATACAATACAAATGTACAACCTTTCTTATTTTTTCTGCCACAGTGACGATACTTACTTAATAACTAAGTTTTCGAAGTCTGCTGATTAAGACATATTTTTTTTGTGTCAAGGTTATCTCGATCATAAAGGCCTCGGTTGTTGCCTCGTTTACGAGGTAACTTATAACATGCTATATTTACCCGCTCATCCAAGTTGTCCACATTGGCGGTCTCGGCCAACAAAGCCAGCAGCATGTCCCCGCCGCCCTGCAGCACGCCGGGCCGCAGCAGGCCCGGCGCGTCGTTACGTGTGTGGTACACGTGGGCCCATTTCACGAAGGCTATGTCTACACCTATAAAGAATAATAATTATTAATAATTTCATAAGCCTAATACGTAACAACAGACAGAAGGTTAACAATGCATAACTTAAATAACTTTGATCCTTATAGAAATTAGGCTAAGTACTATTTTAGGTGTCAGCGTTCCTCCCTGCCAGACACATTGTGAAGCCTAACGGCGCCTCCTCACCAGGAGCATTCGACTCAAATGTAACAGTTCAGATTCGAGCATTACAACAGTGAGCGAGGAGTTTAGTAATTAGTATTGCGACCTTTTTATATCCCTTTTTATATCCAAAATTAAAATGTAATTTGTTATTTACCTGTGGCAACACAAGTCCCTTCCAACTGTGACTCCGGCGACGACGGCAAAGGCGATCGATGGAATGACGATAACTAATCGCCGCTGGGCGACAACTTTAGCAGTAATCTACAAGAGAAGCAGCCCAGCAGCGATCAGTTATCGTCATTCCATCGATCGCCTTTGCCGTCCTCGCCGGAGTCACCTCTGCAGGTGTGAAGAGTACAGCTGACAGTGCAAAAGGTAATCCGGCTCGAAGGACCATCACAGTTGGAAGGGCCACTTTATATAACTTAACACAGAATAACATA
This sequence comes from Atethmia centrago, assembly GCA_905333075.3. Taxonomy (NCBI): domain Eukaryota; kingdom Metazoa; phylum Arthropoda; class Insecta; order Lepidoptera; family Noctuidae; genus Atethmia; species Atethmia centrago. Next base: position 1,810,321 of record HG995388.1, read on the forward strand.
ATATAGTCATTTTTATAGGAAAGAAGTCAAGGAAATTAATAAAAGTTGTCTCGTTGTCCGCGACAGCTACACATGAGATTCTGGGTTCGATTGCCAGGTCAGGCAGTGTTAATGGGTTTTTTGATACCGAATTTCTCAATAGAAACCCGCACTCTGGATTTGTGCACGGTCGATGGATTACCATCGAGCATCATCGAGCATCGGGCAAGTGGTATTACGGACTTAAACATAACTGACGAAAAGTGGGTGTACAGTCAGCGTCAATATTATTACGATTATTATTTCAAGATTATCACGTCAAGATTATTTAAATTTTAAACAGACGTGATGTACTATATACATTTACGAAAACTTATTTAAATCATAATTATTAAAATTATTTATAAAATCTAATCAATAAATTGATGAACTGTCTTGACTGTGATATATAATCTAATAAACTAACTTAATATATTTTATAATGGAATGTGCCTAATTAATATTCTATTAAATTTTATTATGATTGTGATGTGTATGACTAATGACATTGATGTAATTTCATGCATGTACTAGAAATATTTGCACGACTGATAAGTCGAATATAGTGAGACTAAAATTATTTTATCATGTTATTATGTAAGTACATATATTCTGGCAAATAAATAAATTTCATTTCAGTTCAAAAATAATATCGGGACGAACGGACTGTTCAAAATGAATGATGAATGAAGATAATCAACTATGAAACTTAAATATTTACTCAATGACACAAGAACTGTTTCAAAGTGAAGAATGTACACGACAACTGTCATTCTGACAAGAATTTTACCAAATCGAGATAAAATTTAATTTTCTTAGTTGTTGAGATCATTTTGAACAGTCGGTTCGTCCCGATATTTTTGACGCTGACTGTACTATACCTATACTTCTGCCTAACCCTACCAGGAATATAGGTGTGGTATAGTGTTATGTATATGTGGCGAGACTAAATTCAATTCAAATCTTTATTGCATATCTCATGTGTGTACAAGATCTTAATAATAGTTACAAAATCGATTAAAATGTGGAAAAACAGCATGCTTTAAAATCAATAAGTAAATATAAATTAATTGTATGGACGTCATAATAAAAAAATAGGATATATACAGTTATCGTTAGAAAAGTCATCATCTGCCTGCCTTTTCCCAACTATGTTGGGGTCAGCTTCCAGTCTTACCGGATACAGCTGAATACCAGTATTTCACATGGAGCGACTGCCTATATGACCTCCACAACCCAGCTACTGGGTAACACGATACCCCTTGGTAAGACTGGTTGTCAGACTTTCGAGCTTCTGACGACCCGTAACGACGGTCAAAGATCTACAAATGAGAGCCGGGACCAACGGCTTAACGTGCTTTCCGAGGCACGGAGGAGTCTTGGTGTGTAAAGATGGTCACCCATCCACGGACCAACCGTGGCAAGCGTAGCTTAACCTCATCGATCGATCCGTGCGGCTGTTATTACTTAGCCACAAGCAACCGAGAGTTCTTCTGTAAAGAAAACGCAGAATTGCTTTTTGTACTAAAAAAAGCATTCCAAAAATTGGTGATGTATCACTTACAAATTGTACTTAGATACGCTTTTGTAATGAACTTTATTTTGAATCAGGCGAACTTGATAGCATTCATTCACGTAAAGTTTCCATTGTATATTGATGAAGTTTGTATACCAACATGATAGTGTTTTAAGATTCGATTAAAACTGTTTAAAATATGTCATTACAAACTGTTCCATCAAGAAGAAAAAACAAAATATTTAAAAAACAAGCATTATAAGCTATAGAATTTTAGTATCACAGGCGGAGACAAACAAAAGTTACACCATATTTCAGGTTATTGGTTTGTCCCCGCCTGCGATACCAATTTTCTATAGCTTATAATGCTTGTTTTTTCTCTTTTCAGTTAGGTATGTGTTTTTGCAGTCGGGTTTTTTGTTTTTTAAATAATTTGTTTTATTTCAAGCTTTTTAGTTTTATTAATATATACATAAAGGTATGGAATTGACTCATTAATAGCTTTTATTTGATATCAATATTGTTGTAATTTATTTTAAAAAAAAGTTTCCCTCCCTTTTTCTTGTATTTGCAGATGCAATATATAAAAAATATATAGCCTATGTCACTCCCACAATGAAGACGAATCTAACGACACCTCTTATGTCAAAATCCATCAAGCCGTTTAGGCTACAGAGCGTGCCAAAGAAATAGACATACATACATACTCTCGAAAAACATTACCCTCCTTCTGAGGCAGTCGGGTAAAAAGTCGTTGCATATTAAGTAACACGTACAACATTGTGCTTATGCATGCAACGGTTTTCTTGAAAGCAAGTAAACAAAATTGGAACTTTGACCTTCAAAATATTGAAAGTCAAATTTCCAATATTTTTTAACCATACCTGGGAACCTTCCCAGGTATGGTTCAGTACAAATAATGATCACAATGACGGGAAGAACAAGTGACTCTCGGCTTCGTTAAGCGTCTTTTTACACGCGTTATACATATAATTATCTCACCATTCATATTCCCGAAGTCCCGCCATATCCTGAAGTCTGTATCCGAAGGTATGATTCCCGAAGAGAACAGGAACTCCGCTAATCCTTGTGCGTTCGGCGTCACTGCCGAGCGATGATAGGCGTTTAATACGCGTGGGTCTGTCACCTGGTGTAGGTACAATGATTATGGATTAATACTACAATATTTTTATCTCACGAAGCGACGCGCGCTTTAGTTGTGGTTACCAAGTGTACAAGCACGCTGTGACATACACACGCACACACACAGACACACACACACACACACACACACACACACACACGTCCGACTTTGCCGTTGTCTCGAACGGTCCCGACGGCTGCTGCATTTAAATAATACACATTCACAGCGTACTTGAAGTATGAGTTAAGAAAATTTGTTTCTTTTTTGGTTTCCCATTTGGTCGCAAAATAATGTTGCAGCATTCCCGCCTTTTTAGGGTTCCGTAGTAAACAAGGAACCCTTATAGTTTCACCATGTCCGTCTGTCTGTAGGTCTATCTGTCTGTCCCCACTGTAGCTCAGAGACGCTTAGTACTAGAAAGCTGTAATTTGGCATAGATATACATATCAATCACGCCGACAAAGTGCTAAAATAAAATCTTGAGTAAACATTTTTTTTAGGGTATCTCCCTCGTACGTAATGTGGGGATGATATTTTTTTTTTCTCGTCTATCCCATGGTCTGGGATATCGTTGGATAGGCCGTATCGTGAAAGCATAACTAACTAACTCACTTTTGCATTTATAATATTAGTTAGGATAAAATAATATAAAATCACGCCTTGTATCCCCGAAGTAACCCTTCGCAGAAATGTGGGTACTCACTATGGGTACACCCCCATAGAATTAGTAGGAAAGTGTGATTTAAAAGAAAACTTGCCTGAAAAATGGTAGGTTTCCCGTTCATCCCCGCGGCGTCTAAGTTGATGACAACTGAGGCGCCCTTCGCCCATGGGTGTTGCAGGAACGCGTGGCTTGCCTAAAATGTAACAAACATTATTTTAATTTTTTTTCTCCACAGGAAACAACCAATTGGAACCGTGCGCCTAGCTTCTGACGATTCATAAGTGCCCATGTGAAATAAAATATTTTGATTGATTGAATGACTGACTCAGAAATAAATTATATTCCAGCGAGGAAATGCCGCCAGCATCCTCGGTACAATTCCTCGAGGGCCTTAGTTAATTTAGTTTTAATTTATTTTAGTTAATGTTAATAACCATCTTGTAATTTGGTTCTGTAAACAAACTTTTAAGGTCAATTGCATTCTATTCATACAACTGCCAAAGAATGCCAGTTGTGATTTTGAAAAATTAATTTGCCAAACTTTACTCAAAGAAAAATTAAAAGATTAATATTTTATTACCTACACATTTTTTTTTATAAGTTGCCGCTAGCATATCGGTAGCCTTATTACGTAACACAATAACAATTGCTATCATTTCAGAAGACTGCATTGCATTGCGAAGACAACATTAACATTTTGCATCAATGAGACCCAAGGTAAATAAAATACTGGTGGTAGCAATTAATAATGCCTCCTACAACCCGGATATCAAATATTAATTGTATCATATCACTGACTATTTATTACATTGACGTTTTATTATATTAGTAGTGAGTAATAAAGTTTTATCTAATTCACATAAAACTTTAACGATGTAGTTTTTATCAATAAATAATTGTGGAGTTCTAAACGCGTGATTTTCCATTTTTACGAGATCACTTTGGCTGTCGAGGGGTGAAGTTCAGCTGTGGCCAATTAGCCCTTAATTGCCCATGTGAAATAAAATATTTTGATTGATTGAATGACTGACTCAGAAATAAATTATATTCCAGCGAGGAAATGCCGCCAGCATCCTCGGTACAATTCCTCGAGGGCCTTAGTTAATTTAGTTTTAATTTATTTTAGTTAATGTTAATAACCATCTTGTAATTTGGTTCTGTAAACAAACTTTTAAGGTCAATTGCATTCTATTCATACAACTGCCAAAGAATGCCAGTTGTGATTTTGAAAAATTAATTTGCCAAACTTTACTCAAAGAAAAATTAAAAGATTAATATTTTATTACCTACACATTTTTTTTTATAAGTTGCCGCTAGCATATCGGTAGCCTTATTACGTAACACAATAACAATTGCTATCATTTCAGAAGACTGCATTGCATTGCGAAGACAACATTAACATTTTGCATCAATGAGACCCAAGGTAAATAAAATACTGGTGGTAGCAATTAATAATGCCTCCTACAACCCGGATATCAAATATTAATTGTATCATATCACTGACTATTTATTACATTGACGTTTTATTATATTAGTAGTGAGTAATAAAGTTTTATCTAATTCACATAAAACTTTAACGATGTAGTTTTTATCAATAAATAATTGTGGAGTTCTAAACGCGTGATTTTCCATTTTTACGAGATCACTTTGGCTGTCGAGGGGTGAAGTTCAGCTGTGGCCAATTAAGGGCCTTTTCTGATTTGTAGGCGTAGCAGCGGTACGACGTCAGCATGCTCGGTATATGCGGTACCGAAAGCTTACCGATCGCTTTTATTTCAATTGAGCGTTCCTGATTAGCTCGGTATGTGAGGGAGTGGCGTGGTACTGATTCGACTTAAGGAACGCTCACCACACGATTTCAACTCGCACTTGTCCGGTTTTAACCGATATGAGCGTAGGTGTAGGCGACAAAGTATGGTTTCGGCATCAGAGCAAACTGATATCGCTAAATCTAATACAATAGTATTAGATTTAGTGGCTTTTCTGATTTGTCGTATATTTTTTTTATACATAATTAAATAATTTACTGTAATATAACTTATTAGATATGTTAGCACTTATGTTTTGTCGTTTAAATATTTGTTTATACTATACTTAATAGATTTTTTTTATTAAAAATTATTTTAGTTTTTTTTATAAATATATGTATATTAATTTTTTCTTCGTTTTTATGAATTCAGGTAGTTTGTTATATATTTTTATGGACATTACATAGGGACTTGTAGAATCTATTTATAATGTATTAAAGGCTGCTCGAGGTTCACGACTTAAGGGTCGGGTAAACGCCGTTGATCTTGGCCATACAAATGCGCGCCGCGCTCACGCTGCGCTATCGTTCGGTTTCAAAGGGAATATTTATTTTTAGTAAGGGAAATATGAATATTTGAAAAAAATCACAGATATAATTATAGATAATAAAATAGTCTGTTCATATAAAAAAAAAATCATGAAAATATCTAAGTAGTAGATATAATATCGTTTTTTATGCTTTGGGTAGACATTACATTCTGAATTTATTTCATATATATTATTTTACTACTATACTTAAATATTCACATATAGAATTTATGTGTACGCGTTCCACTTTAACATACATTTTTCGCATAATTTAATTACATTATATGAAGGCGTAATAACAGATTTAAAAGTCACTACAATCATATATCTGCGCCTTTATACAGACAGTTCGCACGTGTAAGTAAAACATCACTGATCGCATACAGCATCAGAAGTTACGGATACTTTGTTCCAGCTGTTGGACAATTACTACGATTCTTTACCTGTAAGCCATTTTCCTCAGCCCCATTGAACAAAAACACAATGTTTCGTTTTAACTTCTGTTTTCTTCGAGATAGTTTTGTTAAAGCTTCCGCCATTATTGCACAAAATGCTGCGTTGTCTGATGCTCCTGCAAAATAAAAGAATAAGAATAGAAACAACACTACTGGAAGATAATATTAAAAGGCGAAAAATGTTGTACTTCACATTGTGCGTGAGCAGGAAATTGGATTGGCATGTTGGATTTTCCAAATATTGATGCTTCTTAAGCATACAAGTTGTTTTGAATTTTAATTAAAATTGTCCTTATTAAAGGTACAGAATTGAAATGGCTGTAAACAGTATGGACGCATTCATTCTAAATGCACCTTTTTCTAAGGGCATAAGGTACAAAATTGAAATGACTGTCAACAGTATGGACACATTCATTCTAAATGCACCTTTTCCCAAAGGCATAAGGTACAAAATTGAAATGGCTGTCAACAGTATGGACACATTCATTCTAAATGCACCTTTTTCTAAAGGCATAAGGTCTAAAATTGAAATGGCTGTCAACAGCATGGACACATTCATTCTAAATGCACCTTTTTCCAAGGGCATAAGGTACAGATTGGTAGTGACAGTCACAAAGACCTATACAAGAACAAAACACATGAAAACACATGAAATGAAATTTTTTATAACACAAAATAATCACGAGTTTCCAGTATGGGCCTATTGAAAAACTTTTAACAATGGAAAGTGAACTTTCTTACCTAATGCAAAAGGCACAGAATCGTAATGACAGTTGACCAGTATGGAACTTCCTATAGTGCCGTTGGCATGGAATCCGCTCTCTCCCTCTAACAAAGCGACTATGTTCGACGCGTTCTGATACACGTTGAAGAACGATGTTGTTGATTTGTGGAAATAGTCACCTGGAAGATAAAATTAAATTATGTTCATAATATAACATCACGCCTTGTATCCCTGAGGGGTTGGGCAGAGGTGTACCTATAGTACACCCACATTTCGCCAGTTATGTTTAAGTTCCAAAAAATAGGGGGGCGAGCCTATTGCCATCAACCGGGCACAAATCCAGGCTCCGGGCTGCTACTGAGAAATTCCAGATAGAAAAACCCAATAACACTTTGCCCGACCCGGGAATCGAACCCAGGACCTCATGCTCAGCAGTAGCGCTTATGACCACTAGACCAACGAGGCAGTATATTATGTACCTACATAATTAGTATTATTAATTACCATTAATTAGGTACACAGTAAACTAAATCTTAATACTCAGTAGATACCGAAAAACTATCATATTTTGAGAATATTATATTTTGCGTAAAGCATTTGGGAATATTATACCTAAGGTCGGGAGGACATTACTATCAGTTTTTTTTTATTATTTATTAATATTATATAATTAAACAGACAGGTGTGCTACTGAGGAGTTTGTTGCGCCACTTCTTGTTCCCAGCTAAAGCACTGCGAAGTGGTGAAGGGCGGGCGTTGGGGGACTGTCTTATGTGACTTTGACGTTCGAAAAGTGCTGATTTGAGATTCAGCACTTTTCTAGCCTAGTTTAAATAAATGACTTTAGATTGGATTTGATATTATATAATACTTAAGTACACTTGAATTTTTTTAAATACAATATACAATCTAACCCTAAAGTATACAGATTATGTTCAAGTGTATACAGGAATAAAATATAATAGGCAGTCATGGGGCCTCCCGACCGAAGTGTAAACATAAAACTGCGTGTCGCCAGTCTTGCGTAACAAGTCACAATAACATGTCGGTGACGTGAACCCATAAGTTTTTCCCCTACCAAAAATCGTACAACGCGCTTAAAGTAGTTTTCACTACCAAAAATTGTTTTTATTTGAATACAGGAAAATTAACAACAACTGCCACTTATTCAAGTAGATACTTTAGCATTAAGTAGTCTAAGCTGATTTTCGAGTGACCATTTGGAGTAAAAAGGTCCTAAACTAAATAAACTTTGTTGGCAAAAGAATTTTACCATCTTCATTTTATTCTTCGTGTCATTGCCCGAGATTAGATATTTCAAGTCACTCACCCGAAGCGATCTGCCAGTCAGTCCTAACGACCTGATTGGCCTGTGAAGCTATATCATCGAGCATTCCCTTCAGGTCTCTGGTCTGCGCCAGATGGTACTTAGTGCCTGAAACGCGTGGCTCAGCACCGATGATACGGTCCAGGTAGCGCCGCGCTACTTCTTCACTGAATATGTCCGAATTCTAAAAGGTAATACAGGTAATTTAGAAGTAGCATCATAAGCCTACAGGTTATAAGGATTTTCCAATCGCAAGCCCTTTAACGCAATCCTCGTTAATCTCATACAGATGCTACCAGCCATCTTGATACAAAATAACGAAAGTAGATGGTCTTTAAAGTGTACGTAAAAAATAAATCACAGCGAACTGGGCGGGCATAAGAAAATGACAGAGTCAATTAAGTACTTCCACATGCGAGAAAAGAGAGCGCAACAATGCGCTGGAACTAAAATAAAAGAACTTAGGAGCGCCAAATCCAATAAAATTTGTTTAAAAATAAATTAGTCTATGTATCAAAAATATTTTCAGCCAGAGTTTTAAATTTAATTACCTAATACACACATTTTGAATTTAGTTTTGCTATGAAATTACTTAGGATTTTAAAATTACAGATTTTTTAAGATAGGTCTTTCCGGAATTAAATTCTATCGAGGAAATTTAACTCAATTGTCGTTTTCCTTCAATCAGAGTATTAAACAAATAGTCAATAAAGATATATCCAAAAATTAAATCCATACATGCTGTAATAGTGAAATAAATGGATACAAAAGAGAGAAAGAATGAACACGACAAAATATGATTTGTTAGCAAAAATTAAACATTATCTCCGAATTTTTTTTCTTTCTTTAGAAAGAAAAAAATTTCGGAGATAATGTTTAATTTTTTTTCTTTCTTTTTTTTTCTCCGAATCTTTCTTTTTTTTTCTCCGAATTTTTTTTCTTTCTTTAGAAAGAAAAAAATTTCGGAGATAATGTTTAATTTTTGCTAACAAATCATATTTTGTCGTGTTCATTTTCGGCACGTGGGAGATAATCGATCAATTTGTCTTATTTCCTACAAGATTTTCGGAGATTATCCGTATGTTATGTATGAGCATCAAAATCTTAGATAATTTACATTCATTACCACATACTCAACACTCAACTATTTACGTTATGATATATTGAGGCCTGTGTCCCAGCAGTGGGGAACATTATAGGCTGATTATATATTGAGTGAAATCAAACCAAATCATGTATTACTTTGAAAACATGTGTAGTGTGGATTTAGACTTCTAGTTTGATTTTAGAGTGACCATTTTTAATAAGAAAATTTTAAATAAATTATGGATGTAATTTAAATCAAACTTTGTCATGTATATGACTTTTTTTTTTTGAGGGTGGGAAATCATCAAATAACTTCTCCCGCTCTGGGCGGAGCGGGAGGGTGTGTCAGACTCTTACTGACTAAAACCCACCCGTATTCCTTCCTGTTGCCTGTGTTGCCAGGGGCCTCGGTGATCCATAAGTACCTTCCCGCGACCCCGGCAGGCATCGGCCCTAGTGGACCCCTACATTTGTGCTGACGACATCTCTTTGAGGCGCGCGTCCTGCTCCTTACCGGACGGTGAGCTACCCATTGCTCACCGTCCGCAAGCCCGCGCCTACGGTGGCCGGAAATCCGCCCGGGATTCCCGACGCCCAGGGCGTCTCCTGCGGCGGCTAGGGGCGAGAGGGCGCGAAATTAAAGTTACTACCTTGACGTCGTGAAATTAAACATGGTTTAAAAAATATTTGCCATTATTATAAAAATTGTAATTTCACGAACTGCAAATCAATAAGTTTTCTAGATTGTGAATACTATAACTTTATGTGCTGACGACATCTCTTTGAGGCGCGCATGGAATACAACGCGCCGTCGACCCAGGCCTGGTCCTTACCGGACGGTGAGCTACCCATTGCTCACCGTCTGCAAGCCCGCGCCTACGGTGGCCGGAAATCCGACCGGGATTCCCGAAGCCCAGGGCGTCTCCTGCGGCGGCTAGGGGCGAGAGGGAGCGAAATATGCCTTTCTTTCAACCGTCCCGCCTCTGCCTTCGCCAGCATTACTGCTTCGCAGAAGGACGGCTGCCCATGCCCTCTCGCTCCGTACCATGGCCTGAACTAGGACCGGACGCGAGAGATCTCTGCCACCGATCGCCTCCACGAGGACACGGCGGTGCTCTGCCCAAGCCGGGCAGACCTCCACCGTATGCTCCACTGTGTCCTCCGGACGATCCACACAGTGGTGACACCCGGGCGTTTCCTCCCGCCTTATCAGACACAGGAACCTCCCGAAGCTGCCGTGTCCGGTGAGGACCTGCGTCAGGCGGAAGGTGAGGACGCCGTGGCGCCTCTCTAGCCACTCCTCAAAGAAGGGACTTATCGCCGCAATTGTGGCGTGCCCAATGTATATGACATTGAGTTTGCTGTTCAAAACATGATAATCATCTAAGATTCTGATCTTCATCGTTATTCCCTCAATGCTGAGGACCGCGACCACATACGACGCGTCTCCAAGCTATGCGGTCTTCTGCAGTGTGGACTGCTCGGTAAATACTAACTCCGACAGCCTTCTTGATCGCGTCTGACCATCATGCCGGTGCTCTGCCTTGAGCGCGTTTTCCTTCCACCCGGCCCAGTATCATAAGCCTTTCCAGAACATGCTTAGGTGAACGCATAAGATCGAAAAAGCTGCAGGCACGCTCCTGGCATATTGTAGATAGTCGCTTGGTACGACTGTAATGATTCTAATAAATTACTTTATTAAAAAGATACTTACATCTCTAGATACTTCCGCTTCATGCACAATAGCGGGCATGTCATCTTCAACCAGTTGTGTCAAGTATGCTAACAATAAGTAGATTCCTAGAACTAGTATGAACAATGTGCTGGGAACCTGAAATTATTAAGTATGGATGATGATTTACGTAGAACGAGGTTGTATGTCCGGAAGGGTCAAAATGTTGGTTCGTAGCTAAAGGAGCCCATTAAGCAGTGTGACTTGGTAAGGATGAAATCATCTTCCCTTAGTAAGGGTTTCATACGAATATAAACGTTACTGTTATGCGAATTCTGTTCTTCAGTATACGCAGATGTGAACGAGCATTTCAAACATTATTTTTTATATGAATAATGTTCATATTCACATGCAAAACTTACTTAGCAAAGTTAAAATGCGGTCTGTCTAACTCGCCCAACCCAAAAGATTTGAGGATTTTTTTCTTGGATAACTGAAGAATTACTAACGAACAGGTATTCCCACAAGATAAAAACAACTTTCTCACAAGGACATCACAAAACTTACACAACATTATTAAAAGAGACATGCAAAGTAGGTACGGTCAGTACTCTGCGTTACGTGACCTCTCTTACAAAGAAGAAGAATGGAAGAGGGGTTGGGTTATGCAGAGTACCGAAAGTACATTTTTTTTTTACTACAAATTAGTTGAAGAGCCTACAATACCTCAAATTGCTTAGCATGATCATCCGTTATATCAAAAATACTGTAACATTAATTTTGAAATAAATATGTGGTAAAGTTGACAATGAATGTTAAGTACTGTTTGACGAAAACACGATTTTATAAAATTTTCTCGACAAAAAGAAAGAAATACTTCAAATTAGATCATGAAACTTGGCATAATAAGTGAACTAAATATAAAGCAGATACTATGTTTTTATCTGTTTTGAACTACGATTATTATCTGCGTAAAAATATATTACTACACTATCGGCGCCTTGGAACCTTCTCCCTGCCGCCCAGCACCCCACTCAGTCTCGCATGACCGCCAGCAGTAGAGTGCGGTGGCGCTGAGGATTATAGACTCTTAAATAAAATATCCATAGGTTTTGTTTTCTAAAAAGGTCTAGTAATAGGATAGGATCCGAAGTAAGATCGACCTTCACCATATGTTAACCGGATGAGAAAAATTATTTATACGCTTTCTCAGGTGAACGGGCACGTAGGACAGTCCAGCAAGTGGGGCATGGTCTGATCAGAAGCACCGCACTCGCACTGGGTGTTGGGTGGGTCAGTAATCCCCCATTTCGACAAATAGTCTGCAGCGGCCTACTGGAGTACGCCATCGATTGAGAGCTTTCCAAATAGGCCACTGCAGATCACGCCCAAGAGACGGATGTTCCTAGGGTTTAAGGAAGTCTGGAGGTGGTGGGTGCTTCTCTTCCCAAGATTTCCTTCCTTCTCTCAATGGTTTGTTTTTCCTGGATAGCCTGCGTAGAGCGTAAGAAACGCTTACGACTTTTAAGTTCTATTAAATTGTGGCTGTTATTTTAGCATATTATGGTGTCTGGCGACTTTCACGCGAGCTAAGTCGCGGGCAGGACCTGTACCTACTAGTTATGAAGATTGATTTATTTTTTAATCGATCTGTGCCTTAAAGGTTTAAAGAACTGTGGACTTTGTATTCTTAATTAATTTACTGATTTAGGTAATGATTTTGATAAGTAAATTAGAATAGAAATAGATTATGAGTAAATATAATAAAAAAGGTATATCATTATTATATGTGTCCTAGGACATCTACTTTTTATCGCCACATTCTTCAATGTTGTGATTTTATCCGTCGGTTTGATGATAACTAAGATTGTAGGTACCCTACTAATTGTAGATTCGGTGATAAATTAATTAGGGCACCTACTTTCTTAATCTGTCTTCAAAAATACCTACAAATTCCAATACATTCTGCAATAACGTATTTAGATTTATTACTTGCGAATCCCAATGCAATTTTAGCTTTCTGTAAAGTTCCCAAACACTTTCCATCCTGCAAGTAGACAGTATGCGAGCACCAAGTGGCGCGAGAGTTTGTTGAATAATTGCTAGCATAGCATGCAAGTTTAATTGACTTAAATGTATTGAAGACACAACATATCGACGCCATACTTTACAGCAGTGTGCAGTACTTGCAAAACGGAAAGACGTTTTAAACTTTGTCTCCGATGAAGGTTTTTTGCAAACAATTTGAAACGATTATCGAAAGCCCATCCGTTATACAAATAAACATGAAGTTACATTATCGACAACATTTTCTTTTTTTCAGCATCTTCGACGCAAGCAAGTATTTATTAACTTCTTTTACCCAAAACACTTATTCCATTGTAAAAGACGTCACAATTCCAAAAAAAAAAACACCTGTTTTATTTATTTTAATAACTTACAGATCTGACAGGGTCATTTATATGACTGCCATTCTTTCTCAGTCCTTTGATAACCTAAAATAAATAATACATAAATATAAAAAAAAACTATCAAATAATAAATATGATTCTCCCTTGGTAACGTAAATAAATCCAGTTTAAAAACAATCCAAAGTCGAATATGTCTACATAAACGATTACACATTACCTTTTCTTAAAAGATTACTTGGTCTTAGCAAATCTTGAAAAAGATAATTCGTAGAGAATCGAAAGACACTACTTAGTTTTATCTAAATGTTAATGAATTAAATTATTTTATGAATGAAATTAGTTAAGACAAGTTTGAAGGCGAAAGAAGAATAGTTTATGCTGAAATACGAGTAATACATACCAAAGACCATTTAAATGATGATTTGTATGAGAAATTCTTGTATGAATATGTCAGTATTGTTATTGCTTATTTGTAATGAAATGGTATTATCAGTGTGAGTGAATAAAAGCAACAAAGGTAAATATTACTTTGTGTAGTAGGTGAAATAACTGCAAAGTGAAATGAAAGAATGCAAGGCGAAGTAAAATGAAACTACAAAATTGAAGTAAATTGAATGAAATTTGTGCAAAATGAACCAGCTAATGGCACAAAATGGATAAAAGTGAAGTAAATTGAATTATACTTGTGCAAAATGAAGTAAATTGGAAGAACTTTGTGTGAAATGAATTCAACTGATTGCACTAGTCGCACAAAGTGAAGTAGATATGATCAACTAGTTGTGCATCAATGAAAAGTGAAGTAAAAAGGATGATTTAGTCATGTATGAGTATTAACCCGTTGCCAGGGCTTTTCCGCTCGGTCGTCCTCGTGTTCACCGGTCGGCACTCCTCGGTAGTCATGACTATGAGTCTGGAATGTAATAGTAGACAGTTAGTAGAGTACTAGTTGAGTAGATGTTGATGATGTTGGATGTGTGTTGAGGAGTTTAGCAGAGTTAGATACAGGGGAATTAATTTCGGGCAACGTTGCGGTTTTAGAACATTAGTACTGACAAACATTACAAATGAGAAGGTATGCTTAGATGGTTTATTTATGTTGAGAGAAAGATTGAATAGCGACCAGCGCACTAGCACTATTATTTTCAACACAATGTTGTATGTTACGAAATAAATGACTTAGGTGAGTAAAAATAGTTGAGACTACAAGAACTATCCGCATTGTTTTTTTCTGATTTCTATCTTTGAATATTCCAAAAGAAAAAGCTAACACTATTGTACAGTCTAATCGTCGTACAGATTTTCTGCTTACTCGGTGACCTACTTTAGGCCAACGATGCGCGTCATAATTTAGCATAATAAAACAACATGACTAACGAATTAAAATATGGTGAACTTATAACTGGGTAGCTACGAGTATCAACAACTGAGAGTAACTTACTCTTACCTTAAATAAACTTAACAACTTAGTGCATCTTAGTGGAACGTGTTTCTCTAATCTTACAAACCTTCACAACAAAGCGGTGTACAGAGGTAACTACTACAACCGTACAACTATATTTGCAAAATTCAAATTAGGATCAGCTCAAACATATGTTCCGGTATTATTCCGGAGTTCCCGGGTCGAAAATTAACCGTGTTGAATAGCCAATAGTCATGGCGCTATCAAAGGTATTGCAAAACATCAGTAAGATAAGTTGCCATTGCACCTATGTTTTCTGTATAATACAGATAGATATACAGGTAAATACCTGACAACGACCCACACCTCAACGTTATCGCGAACGTTACCCCACACTTCGAGGTTATTCTGTGATTCAACAACTGAAGATAATCCTTTGATTATTGTTTAAAGACAATCGATATTGTTCTGTTTTGTTTTAAAAATAACAAATGTGTTATGAAAGCAGCGGATATGTCATATAATATAATCAGCCGTTGTGAGTCTGAGTATGCAATTCATCTGGGCATAGAACCAGATCACTAGGTGTACCTAAGTGAAATTTGTAGGCGTTAGTAATGGTGCGACTTTCAACGCGTTCGGAGTGAATGATTGTACCTACTCAACACAATATGCTAAATGGTTAAAAGTACGACAAACCCCGAACTGTAGGAAACTAGGAAGCCTCGAGTTCCCCCCTTTCCCCCTTCAAGCCCCTCCCAGCAGGCTTAGCATGACGCTTTCTATTTCTACGAAGAATAGACACGTATCTTTCTATACAAAGTGGCATTTCGTTTCTCCATTTTTGACACCGCACCGTAGAAATTCTGCTGGTTCCCTTTTCGCGACCGTGACCCTGTTTTCCCTTCAAAGTCGAGAGTATTAAAAAGGTTATTTCAGCATTTGACCCCGGTTGGCGCCCATTTTCTGGGCATGTAGGAGTAGTAGGTTAGATAATGTACGCGTCAAACTTTATGGCGACTCTGAAGTACGCTACTCGCTGCGCAGTACCGCACCCCTCACTCCCGCTGACACATGAATTCGTTTCTGCGCAGTGACTCGCCTCATGTTCCGAGCCGCCATAAAGTTTGAATCGGACTGTACCTATGCCTCACCATTGATTAAGAAATTTGAATTTAGTTCGAAAAATAACTCATTGTTTTGTGGTTCTTTTCTGGCTTTGTGGTGCGAAATAGCTTCAAAGTCCATACAGCGATGGTTATACTGCCCTCGACCTTGTCTGGCCAAAGATAAGACTTAGCTACAAACACTCCTTAAAAGAAAGTACCTACATCTTAGTAAAATTATGTATTTCATAAGTCTCTAATCCAGCGGATTAATATAATCCCAGAATAAGATATCTATTTTCAGTTCAACTAAAAATACCTTTACCTTCAAAGAAATAAGCGTCAAATTGCTCTGTAACCGTGCAATAGGCGAAATGTACCTATAAAAGGCGAAACATCGTGTAAATTAATTCTTTGTTTTTCATCCACCTAATCCCAGATTAGGAAGTGACAATTTACAGGTACTAATTATTAATTTATTGCCTGATTAAATCCATACGTCACACAAATCTATTTTTCCTTAGAACGAGTGACAAATGTCAACTATCATTTCCTATTGCTTGCGGATTTCTATCACGGAAGTGTTGGGTTCCTCTATGATTAACGAAATTGCTATTTTCGATGACTTTTTATGACACGAGTTAGTAGTAAGGGCTTATAAATATCATAGAATCTAATATAGAAACGGAACTTTTAGTACTTACTTAACTTTTACATCATCGAAATCAATCAAAATCGAAAGTCACATTCATTCAAACTAGACTGAGAATCAGCACTTTTCGAACATCAAAGTCAGGTACATAAGACAGTCCCCCAAAAACGCCTGGCTGGGAAGAAGTGGCTCAACAAACTCCCCAGCAGCACACCCGTCTGTTTAGTTATATAAACTTGATTCTATACAAATCGAACACAACATCTAGCCAACACCTAGCTTGTTCCCAACGATGTTGGGGTCGGGATCCAGTTTAACCGGATGAAGCTGAATACCAGTATTTTACATAGAGCGACTGCCTATCTGACGTCCACAACCCAGTAACTAGGTAACACGGTAAGACTGGTTGTCAGACTTTCGGGCTTCTGACGATCCGTAACAACTGCCAAAGATCTACAAGTGACAGCCGGGACCAACGGCTTGGCGTGCTTTCCGAGGCACGGAGGGGTCTTGGTATGTAAATAACAGAATATAACATCACACCTGTATTACTCGAAGGTTTTGGCACAGGTGGAGGTACACCTATAGGCATACTACAACAAGAAAAAAAAACTTTTTCTTAAGAAGAAATTATGTCTGCGTCAGGATGGCTGGACCAAGAGAGATTTTGGAAGTTTGAGCAATACCAAGTTTTAGTACCTATTTTGTACTATTTGGTACCAGATATCAAATAATTTGTACCTCGCTAAAGAGGGAAAACTATTACGAGGAAAGTGGCCAGCCATTCTGACGTCAGAATGGCTGGACCAAGCCGGTTTCACCTAGTTGTAGGCGTTATAACTACTTTATCTTTTTGTCAATATTTTGTACCTCATTGGTACCTCAACATATGTTTTTCTTATATTTTTTCGATAAGCCAAAAAAAAGTTACACCTAGAAGAAATTTTGCATGTAATCTGGAGCACGTTAATTTCACCTAGTTGTAGGCGTTATAATTAGTTTATCTTTTCATCAAAATTTAGTACCTCATTGGAACTTCCACATATGCTTTTCTTGGATTTTTTCGATAAGCCAAAAATAAGTTACACCTACAAGAAGTTTTGCATATATAATAATTTCTTTTTTGTACAAAGAAAATTACATAAAAAACAGGTATGAATATTTTACCCACGTATACCCACATCTTTTTTTTTAAATAATGTCTGTTTTTTACTATCTACATCAAATTTAACACTTACTAAAAAGTTGAATTACAAATGCAAAAATAAATGCTCGTATTGAGTAGTTTAATAATAAATCAATATGTTGAGTATTATTACATGAACAGTTAGGTATCAGAAGTATTGCGAAAATAAGGATAAACTAATGAGCAGTAAATACCGGACTACTTTTAAATCATTAACTACATAAATCACAGGGTATTCTACCCATGCGTATGAACATATTCAGGGACCAAGTCAGAAATCACAAAAAACAATTTGCTGTTTCTTACATTTTGGTCGAGTAAGTATTGAACTTTTATTTATGTAAAAGTGATTTTTTTTTTGTTACATTTAAAGATTCCTATTTATTTATTTTAAACAAATTAGTTTCGTTATAAAGTACCTCATCATCTGCCTAGCCTTTTCCCAACTATGTTGGGGTCGGCATCCAGTCGAACTGGATGCAGCTGAATACCAGTATTTTACATGGAGCGACTGCCTAACTGACCTCCACATCCCAGTAACTGGGTAATACGATACCCCTTGGTAAGACTGGTTGTCAGACTTTCGAGTTTCTGACTTGGTAGTCAGAAGCTCGAAAGTCGTCGTTACTGTTGTAACGACTGCCAAAGATCTACAAATGACAGCCGGGACCAACGGTTTTACGTGCTTTCCGAGGCACAGAGAAAACTCGCTATGCTAGATGTTCACTAATCCACAGACCAACCTCGGCAAACGCGGCTTAACCTTGAAGATCGACCTGTGCGGCTGTTATTATTTAGCCACGAGCTCCTCTCGTTCTTTCGTTATAAAGTACCTATTGGCTTTAAAAAAAACCGGCAAGTGCGAGTTCTTATTGTAAGTCTAACTTATTTTTGGCTTATCGAAAAAATCTCAGAAAAGCATATGTGGAAGTTCCCATCAGGTACCAAATTTTGATGATAAGATAAACTAATTACAACGCCTACAACTAGGTGAAATCAACGTGCTCCAGATTACATGCAAAATTTCTTCTAGGTGTAAATTTTTTGTGGCTTATCGAAAAAATATAAGAAAAACATATGTTGAAGTACCAATGAGGTACAAAATATTGACAAAAAGATGAAGTAGTTATAACGCCTACAACTAGGTGAAACCGGCTTGGTCCAGCCATTCTGACGTCAGACAGGCACGTATCCAGACTTTTGGTTCGGGGGGGGACAAACATTGAAACAACCATGTGAACTGTGTGAAAATCGCTGTAATCACTGTACTATAATTTTCACTGTACTATACTATAATTATATAAGTATTTTTCTGTTTCCGCTGGCAGCCATTACGTCTAGTACCATATCAGGATCTGGCGCCAAAGCGGAATGAATAGACAATAGAGCGAGACCAGTAAGCCTCTCGCCCGCCATTCTATTCCTTAGGAAGGATTTTATTTTCTTTAGGCATGAAAATGACCGCTCCACAGATGCCGTTGAAACCGGAAGGGTGGCCAGAATATGTATTAGCCTGTTAATGGTAGGAAAGAAAACTTTGTCACACGTCTCTAAAAATTCCATAATTTCGACTGGTTTCTTATCTGTGTTTTTCCACTTGGCACACCACATACTGTACTCTGCTTTTATTAGTGATTCTCCAACACTTTCTTCCCAATAAATTTTCATATTTTCTAATTCACTTATTTTCCTCTCGTCCACATTTTTCGGAAGAATAATTTCTAAAGAAGAAAGCAGCTCTCTTTGATTCGCAAATCTATCATTCATGCCAGATATCAAATCGTCCAAGCACGGTATAAAAATAGTTCTTCTGAAGTATTCTTCAGCAGTATCGCTGGGAGGGTTGCTTCGTGCAGTTTGGTGCCCACCAAACTGCACGAAGCAACCCTCCCAGTAACTCGAGGACGCTGAATTTCTATTTGCAAGACATCTTCCGCTATTTTGCAGCATGCGTTATATATTTCTGAGAATACCGGGTTAACATCGTCACGTATCTCTTTTAGTTTTCCGATAATGTCATCAGAAAATTTCATAGCAGAGGCCAGGTCGTGTGTAGGGTTCTGCAAATATGCTGACAGTGGGAGAGTATAACTGAAAAATCTTTCACAGGTTTTTAGAGAAATCAAGAAACTACTCTTTTCCATCGCAGCTATGAGTGTAGAGGCAGTTTGGGCGACAGTTCTGTTTGTGTAGGATAGTTCTCTTAATGTAATGACAATAGGTTCGAGTAACTCACCAAATACATTTATAGAGTCGTGACGTTCTATAAATCTAGTGTCACACATCCAGCCGACCAGTCTTTTTTTCTTACTTTCTGGTGTGAGCTTTTCCACATTTTCCTTGAACTGTTTCCCGGCCATTGCATTGTTGCGAAGTAAATTGCAGACTTCCTTCACAACGCCTATTGAATTTCTCACCTCGGGAACTGAAAGAGCTTTTGAAAGAACTAGGTTCAGACGATGTGCTGAGCAATGTACGTATGTGGCCTTAGGAAATTCTTTTCTGATTCTCGTCTGCACACCACTGATGTGTCCTCCCATGGTAGCAGCTCCGTCATACCCCTGACCAACTAGTTTATCGAGATTCAAACCAATCTCATGACATTTCTTTAAAATTTCTGCACTTATATTTTCGGCACTTAGGTCGTGTATTTCAAGGAAACTGAGAAAGTCCTCCCTCAAAATACCTTTATAAACGTATCTCGCACATAAAGACAATTGCTCAGTTCCACTCACATCTAAAGTTTCATCGCCAAGAATCGCGAAACACTCTGAACTATTTATTTGTGTCACAACTTTTTTCTGAATTATCTTTCCGCAAGTATCTATTATGTCATTTTGAATAATAGGGCTAAAATACGTTGCATTTTTAGGGGTTGTAATGATATGATCTTTCAGGATATTATCATAGCTTGCTCGGTATCGTAGCAGAGCCCTGAATTTTCCATCTTTACCAAGTGGCTTTTCTAAAGTCAATGGTCCACTGTCTTTGTCTCCACGAAGCGGCAACTCTTGCTCTCCACAGAAGATGATAGTTTCGATTATAGGTTTTAGTGCTGTTCTATTTCTTTCCTTTTCTTTGAGCCTTTGATCATTAAGCAGCGATGCAACGTCTATAGCTGCTGAATCCATTACGCGTAAGAAATTTTCTGCGCATAACTTAGAAAACTGGTGATATTTAGCAGCAGAATGTTCGCGAAATCTCTCTGTTGCATCTTTCCAATCATCAAATGGTTTGCTGACAAAACTTCCAAGTGTTTGGTGGGAACCTTTTCCAGCGGTGCCTGATGAAAAGACAACGCAATATTTGCAGAACACACCATTCCTCCTCGGCGAATATGTTAACCATTCCCATGATCCCATCCATTCTCTTCGAAATCTAAGTTTCCTCTTTCCAAAGCTACTAGCCGGAAACGAAAATGACGCATCTGGGACAAACGGCTGTGTAATAATATTTTTTTTCTGTTCATCTGTGAGTACAAGAGGAGGATACTGTGTGTTATATATGGCATTAGAAACCACGCCGATATCAGGAAAAGTTTCACTTATAATCATTGTATCTAAACTGCACGTTTTTGAAGTTGAACATTCTCCTTCATCTCTACATCTTCCAGCCGGTTCGGCTGAAATCACATTTTTTTCTGTAAATTTTGACGAAGTTGTTTCTAGTTGTCTACTATCAACAGCAGAAGCCATGCTTGGAGTAGTTTTTTCCTCGCTAGAAGTAACAATTTTTTTTGCCACTGGCTTGAAAAAGTTGTCAATTCTCTTCATTTTAGCAGCAGCAATTTATATACGTTCAAACAAGCACAAATCAAGAAGCACTCACATTTCACACATTACTTTACTTTATTTAAGTAATCTGTGATGGATAGGGCGAACGGTCCAACAAATTATGACGTCTGCAGGTCCAAAATTGTCCAACACTATCTCACGTACGTAACGGACTGGCGATTTGGCGAATCCAATGAAAACAGTGGTTTTGAAGTTTTTTTCCTTTATTTCACGGCACGGGCAAAGTATCAGGTGAACCAAGTCGGAAGGAATTTACTCTACTCTCTATGAAACTGAAACCAATATCAAAATAAACTGGTCTATTGCACTATACTGTCACTATTGCAGAGGTATTTCACTTTTCTTCTCGCTTGTCGCTCTCGATTCTCACTTGAATCGCTCTCGAAATAAACTGACATGCAGGTTCCCGGACTCCCGCCCCCGCCGTATTTATACTACATTTTCGTATTCTGGAACACTGTGGAATATTGCGCCATCTACTACCTGGTAGCAGAAAGTTATGGAAGCTTCTCGATATTTCGCTACTCAACGCGACGATCTTTCTACTATTAGTTTTTCTACTCGACGATAGATGTCGTTCATTACTGTTTTCGTTCTCGGTTTCTCTCTAAATAGGTTAGATGGCGCTACTAGTAACGTCGCTTACATAATCAGATCAAGATCTATCTATATTTTTATTTTACCTACTTATTGAAAGAACACGCAAGCGAATAAATAAACAGATGGCTTAAAACGTTTTTTTTTTCAGTCAGATTTCGGGGGGGGATAAATCCCAACTATCCCCCCCTCTGTATACGTGCCTGACGTCAGAATGGCTGGCCACTTTCCTCGTAATAGTTTTCCTTCTTTAGCGAGGTACAAATTATTTGATATCTGGTACCAAATAGTACAAAATAGGTACTAAAACTTGGTATTGCTCAAACTTCCAAAATCTCTCTTGGTCCAGCCATCCTGACGCAGACGAAATTATTATCACTTTTTTAATGTATAAATGTTATTAGTTTGTTACAATGAATGTCTTAATGACATTCATTATTGCTATTATGAAATTCATTAATTACTACAAAGCATAATGAACTTTGTGTCTATTGAGTAACGTACAAACAGATACGAGCTGCTAGCTGCAGCAAACCCGAGAATGCGCGAGAAGTCTTCGGAAGACACGCGACCTGTTTTTTGGCTCGTATCTAGTTTGTGCTTTGTGGCAATATACCGACATCTATGCTTGTACGAGTAGTGGAATTCTATACAGACCAGTTCAAGACAATTCAAACGCCTCATATTTTATTTTTTATTAATAATTCGAACTTGTCAATTCTTTACAATCACTTCAGTTCAGATTTATCCTCGACATCTTCAAGTAGGTACCTAGTTATCAATCACAAACTTTTAGATTCAACGGTCAGTTTGTTATCTATCTTCTATCTATAAAACTAGAGAAGGTCAGATTACAAAAAATCTTAAGTACTGGTTATGTACCTAGGTATATACATATAAATGCAATGCTGTTCGTTGGTTAGCACACACTTGAGAACGAATGAACTTTTTTTGAATGTTCGAAATAGTCCGGGTATATAAGGTTTTTAGGGAAAGAAAAATTGGAAAAATGGGTAAAAGGAGTCCTTTTTTCTATGGGATTTTTGTATGAACTGTTGTTTGGACATGACAACGACTACTTAAAAAATAAAAAGGGCTATTCAATTAAATTTGTAGCGGATCTTGTGTTAAGGCTCCTACATACTGGCGCGACTTGTCGCGACACAAAGACACCGCGTGTAGCGCTACAAGCGGTGCCTTTGTGTCGCGACAAGTCGCGCCAGTATGTAGGAACCTTTATGTTGAATGAATTATTTCTTTGCTATACACGCTGTAGGGGACATCGACGTCACAAGATTCTAGACCCCCACAGAAATGTTTCGTCGGTTAATACAATAGTATCACGTCTCCACGGTCATACGTAATGTATGGAACAGCAGATTTTCTTTTTATTAACCAACGACAAGTTTCAACATGGTATTATTAATTAACAACCGATAATTTCACTATATTCGACTAAGATTCGTTGCTTCGACTAAGATTTTTAAAGCACGTCGATATAAATAAATTGTTAACTAGGCCTTAGTGATATTGCAGAAGATTAATTTTGTTGAATACTTTACAAAACAGAGAGCAGTGGTGGCCCAGTGGTAACGGCCGCGACTTACGAGTTCTATGTCATAGGTTCGAACCCAGACAGGCGCTTTACTTTGTGTAAATTATTACATCACCACTGCTCTCAAAACGGTGAAGGAAAACATCGTGAGGAAACCAGCATGTCCTAGAGCCAAAAATTCGAATACATGTGACATCTCATCTACCAACCCGCACTGGGCCCGCGTGGTGGATTACGGGCCACTCCCTCTCACAGAGAGGAGGCCTGTGTTCCAGCAGTGGGAACATTATAGGTTGATTATGTGTGTTTCTGTGTACTTTACAAAAGTAGGTTGTTTTTACCCGACTACCTCAGGAGGGTAATGTTTTTTCAAAAACCATTAACTGTAAAGGCATATAATAAAACAGTTTGTTACTATGTCACTCAGTAGTTCTGAGATGTCAAGATAACAACTTTTATCAATGAGATATGACTTAATAATCACGTTGATTTCTGTGTTTTAAAAAATATTATTTTCTGTTTGTAACCATGTGTCAGACTCATAATAAAGTTGTCAAAATAGATGAATCAAAATGATCATTTTTAGTTTGCATAATGGCAACAATAGTTTTATACAAACTATGAAGTAGGTAATCAAACAGAAATCCAGACAATGGGTAGCTACCTGCTAATGAGAATTTCTTATTCGAAATTACACTTTCCTTGACCCGGTACTAAACCCATGAGTCCATGTTCAAACATTGCCAATTGTTTGTTACCTGCATCATCATTTCAGCCGAAAGACGTCCATTGCTGGACATAGGCCTCCCGGGGGGGGTTTAGCTGTAGTAAGTCCCTTAGTCGCCTTTTACGACACCCACGGAAAGAAATGGGATGGTACAATTCTTTACGTCCGGCAGGACACGGACAACTGCACCTGCATGGCTCTACAATATTTGCTTTGTTTTGACATACACACATACATAAACCCATGCATCTTCCCATGGGGGTAGGCAGAAAGTACAAAAGGCCACTTGCTAACATCCTACACTCCTTTTGCTTTGTTCACATTTATACATCTTACCCACAAACGCCAGTTGCAAGCACTACACACTTGACCTCTCTGAAGAACAACACCAAGAAGGACAATATGTTCAATATGTCCTTCTAGGGCCTCTTGTTTTTTTTAATCCTTAACATTAGATAGATAGGTACTTGACTTTGCCAGTACTTGACTAGTAAGGAAACATTCACACATATTTTATCAATGCAATAAAATGATAAATTTTGAATGTATAACTGATATCTAATTTATAACTACAATTACATCTGTTTATTGACTGATTAGGGGCCTCAAAACATGCAAATTTATTGGCAAATAATACCTGAGATTAAACGGTATCTTTTCTAAAGAGGAAGAATAATGTAACAGCGAATTTAATGAAAAATTAATTTTATACTCTTTTATTTTTCACTAGTGAGCTAGTGACCTGTCCCTGCTTTGCACAGTTTTTATGACTTGAAAAAACATTGAGATTCTACTTGAATAAATTCACTTAATTATGGTGAAACCTGCATCAAAATACATTGTGTCGATTAGAAAACTAAGCAGTCACACGGACAGACCCGAAAAGCGACTTCATTTTCTTCTGTTTATGTAAGAGATTATCTCAATGTCTCTGTTCAGGAACCCGATATGCTTGACTGTAACAGGTTGTTAGTTAAAATTGGGTCAGAATTTGCGATATTAGCATTATATCGACCTCCGTCTTTTAAAAATACTAGCATTTTTACTGACTCCCTGAATGAGACCTTGCAAACCCTGTCATCCATCAAAACCACGATTTTAATTGGAGATATTAATATCAATATTCTACCAGGAAGTACTGAGGCGTCTGCTCAGGACTACCTCAACCTATGCGCCTTTCATGGCCTGCTCCCAGCACACAGCTTTCCTACACATCACAGTGGCTCTTATTTGAATCATATTATGCTAAAATCGAACTTCCCTTCACTTGCACTTGTTGTTAATTCAACAATAACCGATCATAATGCTGCCCTAAATTGTAAATTACCTAAATTGCCTAAATTGTAAATTACCTAAACAAGACACTCGCCTAATTTCAAAACTGAATATAAATAAACTTGAAGAAGATTTACGCGTCATCAATTTTGATCCAGTCTATAATTCCGCTGACCCGCAGTTTTGCATGTTGTATGTAATTGAAAACTTACGAAATGCAATTCTGAAAAACACAGTCGTATCGCAGTTGAGCAACAAAAATCACAACCTAAAACCATGGATCACATCAGGCCTTATTCGCTGTATGAAACATAGAGATAAACTGCATATGAACGCTAAATCTAATCCAGTCAATGCAGTATTGCAACTTTCGTACAAAAGATATCGAAATTTCTGTAATGATCTCCTTAAAAAAATTAAAAGCAACTACGACAAAGTGGCACTGGAAAAGGCTGGAACAAATAGTAAAAAGATCTGGAAATATGTTAAAGACACAACGTATAACACAAAACAATATGAGTCATCTTCAGGTTTATTACAAGCACACTCGTCACCGCTGGAATCTGCTAACATAGCAAATAATTTCTTTGTTAATGTTGGAAAGTGTCTCGCAGAAAAAAATCTGGGTCAATCTCAAAACCCAAAGAACTCTCCTTTAACATACACCACTGCTTTAACATCCTTTACGCTGCTAGATACTGGCGAGACTGAGGTAGAAAGAATAATTATGACCTTGAAAGAAGACTGTGCAGTTGGCTGGCATGACATATCGAATAAAATTATCAAAAAATTCAAGGACATTTTGCTACCACCACTGACTTATATTTTCCGCATTTGTTTATCTTCAGGTCATTTTCCTGAGTGTTTCAAAAAAGCTATAATTGTCCCTGTCTATAAATCAGGCAGCAAAGAGCAAGTGACGAATTATAGACCTATTTCTTTACTGCCTACTTTGTCAAAAATATTGGAAAAAAATATAAACAAAAGGTTGTTGAAATATTTGGAAGATAAATCAATTCTGTCTGAACGGCAGTTTGGATGTAGACCTAAAGTTTCAACTGCCGATGCCGTTCACCATCTGACTGACTATCTAGCGAAACAACTTGAAAAGGGTAACCACACAGTAGGAATTTTCCTGGACCTCGCCAAAGCTTTTGACACAGTTTCCATTCCAATTCTGTTGCGCAAGCTTGAGGTCATTGGTGTCAGAGGCACCCAGCTAAAAATGTTTAAAAGTTATTAAGAAGATCGTTCCCAGTGCGTAAAGATTGGCAATGTTCTCAGCGCTGTTCAAAAAAACACATTATTTGGTTTTCCTCAAGGAAGTATTTTAGGGCCCACTCTGTTTTTGATCTACATAAATGACCTTTGCAATCTAAAGCTAGAGCATGGCACTATCATAACGTACGCTGACGATACTGCTCTACTTTTTTCGGCTGACTCAGAAAATGAAGTCTACAATCTTACGCAACACGGATTCAATATTGTAAATAAATGGCTTCAAAATAACTCACTAACTCTAAATGCAGAGAAGACACATTACATTAAGTTTTCGATGCACAAGCAAATATCGAAGAACCCCTCAGCGTTGCATGCTCACTGTTGCCCAGTCCCTGCAAATAGCCAGTGTAAGTGTCCCAATATTAAAAAGACAGATAAAATAAAATACCTGGGTATAATAATGGATGATACCCTTTCCTTTAAACCATATATGGAAACTCTAAATAATAGAATTCGTAAGATGATATACGTATTCAAAAAGCTACGATTTATTGCAAATCCGAAAATAATTAGGCAAGTGTACTTTGCTCTTTGTCAGTCAATTTTGACTTATTGTATTACTTCATGGGGTGGGGCAAGTAAAACTTTGTTATTACCCATTGAAAGAGCTCAAAGAGCTATTCTCAAGGTGGCTACTTGCCGACCTTTCCTATTCCCCACTAACCTCCTGTATAAATCTTGTGAAGTACTAACAGTTCGACAGTTATTTATAATGAGCACGGTACTAAAACAACACGCAGCACTTCCATACAGCATTGCATTAACTAAAAGGAGACGGAAAGATATAGTTTGCCCTCAAAAAAGTACAAAACATGCTTTCACAGCCAAATTTTATATGTACCTCGGTCCGCTACTCTATAACAGGCTAAATGGAAAAGTAAACATCTACTCCTTAAATCATAGGAAATGCAAGAAAACCCTTAAGGAAACTCTTCAAACTATGTCCTATGAAGATACAGAGAAGTTATTACTAGTGCTAAAGTATAATATTGTTTGTATTATTGTTTTTAATTAGTTAGTAAAGTTAAGATACTATAATTTTAGACACCTTTTTACATTTATGTACCTTTAAGATTAATATGATATGTGATTATTTAATCAATTAATGTTACCTCCAATCGCCTGAAACACAGGATTACCTAGTTCAGGCACAAATCATGGGTGAACTTGACATAGATTTAAGAAAAACTGTTATTTAACGTTGTACCTTTGATATTTTTGAATATATTTTTATTATTTTATTTTATATAAAGATTCCTATTTTTTATCCTTTATTTTCGGTTACACAAAAAGTTATATGAGATTCAGTAAACTGAATTAAAGTTTTGTAAGGTATAATAGGTAAGTAAGTACTTACATACAAGCTGAATAAAACCTAAATAATATTTGTAATGAAGCAAATTGAGTTGTAACTAAGTTCCTAAAAACTAGAGTTAAGAATTTCTTGTAGGAATTAACTATACAGTTTTTAAGACTTTTTTTTAAAATAGTTTTACTGAAATAACTTTGCTAGACTGAAACCATTCTAAGTTATTACCTGGTTCAGTAATGGGTTTAGTCAATTACATACCATAGTTAGTAAAGCTGTAGCAGTAAGGTTTATTTAAATTTTATTTGCATAGAAATCTTGACAAAACTTACGAGAAAAAAGTTTTAAGTTAAATTCAAAAACATACCCCTGTTATTCCTCTGTTTCTGTTCAGAGTATTTATCTTGTCGGGATCACTCATTGTGTTAATTATGCACTAATTTTCACAAATATATCTGTAATATTTATCACTATTTATTTTAAAAATACAATAAAATTGGAAAGCGGTTCAATCATCGAGAGAAAAAAAGACACTGACAGAAAAACATATCGGCTTTGCAGTCCGCAATGTCACTGTCACTGATTTATCAGTAGAAAAACAACGTTCTTAATAAAAAATGTTGCCATCCTAGCTTAGTTACTACCAATGTATAGTATAAAAATTAATTAGAAAATACTGAAAATCTATTTATTATACAGGGTGTTTGGTGCATCGTGTGCCAAATTGAAATGGTCGACTGTGGATTTTATTTTATCGACTTTTTATTGTTTTCCAAAAAAAAAGACCCAAATTTTACATTCAAATACAGATTTTAAAAAAAATATAAGGCGTAGACTCTGAATTTTAATTTTATTTCGATGTGTATTGTTTAAGAATACCTTTAAATACAAAATTAGTGATATTAGTCACCTAGTTTTTTTTTTAATTCACTCGCAAAGGTAAAACTTAAGTTAAAGCTGTACATGTTACAGCTATTTATAAGGCTACAAAAAAAAAACCAAAAGCGACCGGGATCTTCCAACTCCCTCATTAATTCTCCAGTCTATCCTCTTTCTAATGATGTGCCACATGCCATAAAAGTATTTTAACAACTTTGTGAATTCGCTAGAATTGTGAATCAAGTCACATAAAACTACATTCCAAATTCTAATGAAAAAATATTTATTGCGGAACTGTTACTTGAGAAAGAGGTAAAATTTGTTTTCTCACTCTTTCACAGTAAAATCTATCTTCTATCTCTTTCTTGCATACCTTAAATCGGTTTGAACAAATCGCGCCGCCCGACTCGCCATTTTTTTAGTCGAGACATCACTGCCTCTGCTACCTAACGCGTGTGCTAGTTCACCATACTCCGCGATTCTTTTATTACTTTGTTATCGTTAAGTTTTGTTGGTTCTTGTTACATTTGTTTAATTTTTGTTGTTATTGTTAAACTTTGAGTTTTTGTTATTGCAATGGCGACATTCTCTAACGAAGAATATGCGGACATCATGATGGCTTACGGAGCCGCTAATGGCGTCGCTCGTGCAGCGCAACGACTTTACCAGGAACGCTTTCCTGGTAGACGATTACCTGGCCGCAGAGTCTTCCAAGACACATACCGACGCATACGCGAGACTGGCAGTGTTACTTTTAATGAACCAAGGGGCCATATTGTGCGACATAATGTTGAAGTAGACGAGAGAATACTGGCACTTTTTGAGGAAGACCCTACAAGAAGCATTAGAAATGTGGCATCACATCTTGATATTTCAATATGGAAAGTGTGGAAAGTACTTCGTCAAAACAAAAAGCATCCATTCCACTACACTCCGGTGCAAGGTACGTAATTTTAAATTAACTTTAAACCCGTGCAAGCTTTGTTTGACCTTGCCTTTGTTTAGCAGGTAATGGCTATGGTATGGCGTCACTTCCAGGTAGTGAATCTATTAGCACGAACAGCGGGTCCTTTCTTGTGCAATTACTTATTGCCCAAGAGAAATTTAAAACAGTTTTTTGTTTGTTGCAGGTCTTGAGGGTGGCGACTTTGAGAGACGAGTGGCTTTTTGTCGGTTTCTTTTACACACGGATGTGGATGATCCTGATTTTTTAAAAAGAATACTGTGGACGGATGAATCCAAATTTACCAAGGATGGGATCCTCAATTTACACAATTTGCACCACTGGACAACGAAAACGCAAAACCCACGTGTTAAAAGACAGAAATCTTCTCAAAGAAGGTTTAGTGTAAACGTTTGGGCAGGAGTGATTGGGAATCAGGTAATTGGACCGCATTACCTGCCCGATAATCTCAATGGCGAAGACTACCTGGAATTCTTACAAAATGACCTGCCCGAATTAGTGACCGATGTGCCCGTATTTAATGAACGTGTGCCCATTGTATTTCAAAATGACGGCTGTCCCGCGCATTGGCGATTGACTGTGAGGGAATATCTCGACAATGTGTTCCCCAATGCATGGATTGGACGCGATGGCCCTATTCCATGGCCGCCACGTTCCCCAGATCTAACTCCGTTAGACTTTTATGTCTGGGGACGTGCCAAAGAGTTGGTATATGCCACGGAGGTTCCAACTAGGGAGGTATTAGTCCAACGCATAGAAGCGGCATTCAATACTATTAAGGAGGAAATACGACTTCGTACAACAACTGTTGAAATACGAAACAGGTGTCGGGCCTGCATTCGCAACAGAGGCCAACAATTTGAGCAAGATTTGTAACAATGATTAAATAAATGTTAAAAATGCAATTTTGTTTTTTTATTTCAAGTAAATCCCACGAAAGGTACAGATATGAGAATTAATAATTATAAAATAACCTAACCATAAGAATGAGATAGCAGATTTATAGGTTTGACAGGTATCATTTAAGAGATTTTTTTTAAATCATAATTTTGAATATTAGCCTTAGGTGACTCGATTCACAATTCTAGCGAATTCACAAAGTTGTTAAAATACTTTTATGGCATGTGGCACATCATTAGAAAGAGGATAGACTGGAGAATTAATGAGGGAGTTGGAAGATCCCGGTCGCTTTTGATTTTTTTTTTTGTAGCCTTATAAACAGCTGTAACATGTACAGCTTTAATTTAAGTTTTACCTTTGCGAGTGAATTAAAAAAGAACTAGGTGACTAATATCACTAATTTTGTATTTAAAAGTATTCTTAAACAATACACATCGAAATAAAATTAAAATTCAGAGGCTACGCCTTATATTTTTTTTTAAATCTGTATTTGAATGTAAAATTTGGGTCTTTTTTTAGAAAACAATAAAAAGTCGATAAAAAAAAATCCACAGAGCATGAGGGGTGTTAAAGGGTCTGAAAGGCTAGCAGATGACTCCTTCAGTCGACCATTTCAATTTGGCACACGATGCACCAAACACCCTGTATAATAATAATAATAAGTTTATTAGTACCTACATAAAAACAACAACACAGTACATAGCATATGGAAAGAGTGGGTTGTACTATCAAGTTTAAAATTATTTTTAGCTTTCCAGGCTCCTAAACTAGGTACGCAGACCCTGTATCTTACGACTCGGAGATACGAGATATAAGTTTAAAAGGAGAAAGACTGACTGACTGACATGACAACGCACAGCCGAAACTATTGGGAACGTGAAATTTTGCACTCGGCTTCCTTTTATAATGAGGATTTTACTGCGTGCCATGATTAACTCGAAAATTGGTATAAATAACCTATAAGTCAAATAATGGACAAGTCGCAAACCAGTTTTTCAAAAATCTAAAAATCAAATGTCATTTATTCAAACTAGGCTGAGAATCAGCACTTTTCGAAGGAACGTCAAAATTACATAAGACAATCCTCCCAAAACACCCACCCTTCAAAAATTAACCCCCTTGGGGTGGAAAGGGGGATACAGTTTGTATAAAAAATCTTATTCCTTGAGATAATAAACTTGAAACTTGGCAAGAATACTTATTTAAGCAAATAATACAGCTTGTAAATTTTTTGGACCAGTCGGATGGCCATGACCCTTTGTGCCGCGCTCAACCGGCGAGCTGGCTGCCGCGCCAGTGATAGCCCACACAGGTGCCCCGTAAAGGGCCATGGACCGCACGAGCCTCCGGCAGGAAGCATTTGGATCACCTAGATCGGGCAGCAGTCGCTTCAAAGCAGCCCCGGCCTGCTCCAGTTTATGAGCCAAACGTCGGAAATGCTCCACGAAGTTCCATTGGCTGTCGAATTCGAGTCCAAGGTACTTCATCGTTGACTCGACGCCGATGTGAACCCCTCCTACCGTTATTTGGGACCCCGACGGTGGCACGTTCCGAGGACCATGAAAACACATGCCCTCGGACTTGTGCAGGGCCACCTCGAGTCCCAATTATCGGATCCTGTTGACGACTATCGCAACTGCCGCTACTTCGACTGCCGCTTGGTGCGTCCTTCCTTGCGCCAGGACCAACGTGTCGTCAGCGTAGCACATTACGCTGACACCGCTACGGAGGTCGGCGCGCAGCACCCAGTCGCTATCACTGTCTCACAAATGCGACCCTAGGACCGATCCCTGTGGGACACCGCACTACATCTTTTCCATACTCCCGCCGCTTCCATACTCCCTGGTGATTGGATGCTCCGACCTGGAGTTCGGCATCCGGTGGTACTGGAGTGCCTCCCTTTTTTTTTTGTTCTGGGGTGGAAAATCCTCATGGAGTTCCTCCGCCCTGGGGTGGGCGGAGAGAGAGTTTGACAGACCGGAGGGGTCTGTCAAACTCTTAACTTACTGACTAAAAACCACACCCTCCCACACTTGCACCGGGCGTCATGGGATCTAATGTGACTTCCGCGATCCCCAGCTAG
Organism: Atethmia centrago; assembly: GCA_905333075.3. Classification (NCBI taxonomy): domain Eukaryota; kingdom Metazoa; phylum Arthropoda; class Insecta; order Lepidoptera; family Noctuidae; genus Atethmia; species Atethmia centrago. Next base: position 1,843,382 of record HG995388.1, read on the forward strand.
TGTGGTGTGGTGGTAGTGTGGCGCGGCTGCGGGCCACCTCAGGCTCGCGGGTGTTAAACTCCCTCCGCGACGTCAAATAGGGGCGCGCGTTGAAAACTACGCTCCACCACCTCGGGTCCTGCTATGTGGGGGACGACGGATGTCCCCGAGTCTGTCACCCCTGGACCCATTTAGGGGTTCTGGAAGAGGGCGTTATCTGCCCTCCGCCGACGCCCGATGCGCCTGCTGTGGGCAGGGTGAGTGGAAGAAATCTCCCGCTCCCTTTCCGCTCCCTCCTTCTCCGACATGACTGTTTCGCAGAAGGATACCACCACGTCCCAGGACTCCTCTCTGCCGATCATCGAGTCGGCAACGGCTGGCAGTCACAAGCCACTGTCTACTCCTGAGATGAGGGCACGGTTGGTGACGTCTAGAGGCACCGCCAAGACGGCCCCACCCTGGGCAACAGCATTCCCTGTCGTGAGGGCCCACACGCGCATGACTGCGACCACCGTAGAGCACCTCTTGCGGAAACCAAACTGGCTCTCCGCCAAATCACCCCACCCGCACCAGCTGCCCGACGAGGCGGTCTGCAATGACTCTTTCAAAGAGCTTGCCCACCACGTTGAGCAGCAGAATGGGCCGATAAGCTGACGGAGAGTCCGTAGGGCGCCCCGGCTTCTTTATGAGGACCAGTTTCCCTGTCTTCCAACGAAGCGGGAACCGGCCCCGCTCCAAGCATGCGCTTAGGAGGCCCTTAGTCGAGGCCCGAGAGCCTCCAAGACCCAGGACCGGACTTTCCCAGGTAAGCCGTCGGGTCCTGAGGCGGTATTTTTGGCATTCAGCCTGCGTACCGCCACTCTGGAGATCAGGTCGCCCCGTGGAGTCAGGACGGTTGGTGCCTACTCACACCTGCTTGGCAGAGCACTCCCCAGTCCTAATTACAGCGGCGGCCACCTGTCTCTCCGTTACGGAGTCGTCCAGGCCCATGATGCGCATGCTAGCGCACTTGGTGGGCCTGGATACTCAGGCGTCGTCCGCATTTAGGGACGCCCTAAGCCTTTCGGCCAGAGCGTCAACGGCCGTGCCGCAGGCCGCACCGAGGACCTGCAGCATTCGGGCCCCAGTCGCCGTGATCCTCATTCTGAGGCCCTTGGCAGAGCCGAACTCATCGAGGTTCACCACCTCACCCACCTTCGTGAGCACGTCCTTGTAGGACACGCCTCTCTTTTCCGCATCCGGCTGTAGTGTAATCACTACAGCTGCGGAATTAGGGGCGTAAAGCCTATCCGCGACGGTTCGCTCTCGAATATTTGATGGTGTTAGTTTTTGACAAATGCAAACAGTTACTTAAATTATTGGATGACTTAAATACTTTGAGGCGCGCGTGGAACACAACGCGCCGTCGACCCGGGCCTGTCCTTACCGGACGGTGAGCTTGCTCACCATCCGCAAAGCCGCGCCTACGGTGGCCGGAAATCCGCCCGGGATTCCCGACGCCCAGAGCGTCTCCTGCGGCGGCTAGGGGCGAGAGGGCGCGAAATTTGCCTTTCCCTCAACCGACCCGCCTCCTCCTTCGCGAGCATTACTGCTTCGCAGAAGGAGGTGACGGCTGCCCATGCCTTCTCGCTCCGTACCATGGCCTGAATCAGACCGCCGGACCGAGCCGCCGCTCCTCTCAAGCCAAGCGTCTAGTCGGGGGACGGCTAAAGAAAACGTCAAACAGACGAGGCTTATACCTAGCAATAATGAATGTACGCTATTGTAGAAAGAATAGCCGCTGTTAACTTCCTATTTTCATTAGCCGTCCTCCGACTCGACGACGCTTGGCTCAAAATATTACCTAAATTCATATTAAACTGAAAGGGCCCAATACGTATTATTTTGTTACTTTTTAGATGATTTTATTAGTGTCGGGGGTTTTTTAAATTTTAAATTTAACTTTTATTAATAAAGGTGGCCACTGCCTTCCTAACTTAACCACTTGCTGCAAGTTCTGGAGACTTGCTGTGAACATTTGCAAGTATAAGCTGACAAGTGGTCATAAACTGTTAGAAATAGGATAAACTCTGTCTTGTCATATTTCTGTGTTTAAGTTGGTGTAGAAATAAATTCTTCTTCTTCTTTTCGTGTCGATGGTACTCTTATTAGTTGTTTTCATATTGATTGAGCCCAGTAGGTGAAAACGTAGATTGCGGCATCAGTGGCATTGTTTGAGGTCATTTGAGGTGCAGGTGAGCGGGCACTTAGGACACTCCAGCAAGTGGGGCATGGTCTGATCAGAAGCACCGCACTACTTGGGTACGCGATCGATTGAGAGCTTTCCAGATAGGCTACTGCGGATCACGCCCAAGAGACGGATGTTATGAAGGGTTTACGGAAGTCTGGAGGTGGTGGGTGCTTCTCTTCCCAAGATTCCCTTCTCTTCTCTCTTAGCCTGCGTAGAGCGTAAGAAACTTACGACTTTTAAGTTCTATTAAAATGTGGCTGTTATTTTAGTATGTTATGGTGTCTTACGACTTCCACGCGAGCCCGCCCGGGTAGCGGGTAATAGATTGTAATAGGTCATTTGTTGTGTGTACCTCCGGGATGACAATTCATCCGCGATGACTTTTGATCGAGTATTGCTTGCTCAGGCATTTCCAATAATCCTCTCATATTTGATGCCTATGACATAAAAGGTATCTGTACAGCAAAAAAAGTGGTTTAGGATGTGCCTAAAAGCTAGTTTCTGTTTATTAGAAGACTCAACTTCTATTATACAGAAACTAGCTTTTGACCGCGGCTTCGCCCACTTCCACGTGGAGGTCGGAATTATCCCGAGGAAACGTACTACCGGGATTAATTTAGGCTATGTGTTAATCCAGGTTGTGAACTATCTGTGTGCTAAATTTCATCCAAATCCGTATAGCCCTTTTTAAAGGTTCCGTAGTAAACAAGGAACCCTTAAAGTTTCGCCATGTCCGTCTGTCTGTCTGTCTGTCTGTCTGTCTGTCCCCACTGTAGCTCAGAGACGCTTAGTACTAGAAAGCTGTAATTTGGTATAGGTATACATATTAAGCACGCCGACACAGTGGTAAAATAAAAATTTCGATTCGTCTTCGATTTAATCTTTGGTTTATAGTATTTTCTTCTTGCATCGCGGTACGGTATATTTTGATGGTTTTGATTTTCATTTTTTCGGGTTCATCAGGGAAGATGTAGAAATATTATACAACATTGTTTCATATTTTATGTTTAAAAAAATTACACGGAGATTGTTTTTTTTTACCGCGAACTTGACAGTTGAGCCACATATGTTAATCTATTGTCTTTAATAACTTTAAAACTCATTATTTTAAAATTATTAAAAGCATTGAAATTCTTATACAAGGCCCACATACAAGTTGAATGTCACACGGTACAGTTTGAAAAACTTTTTTAAATTTTCTCATTTTTTCCACAAAAGAAACCCCATATTCATAATTCATTTACTTTTACGTTTACGTCACAGAAATTCATATGTGTATCAAATTTGAACTTATCGGTCCAGTAGATTCGAAGCAAATCGGCTGTGACAGACGGACACAAGAGTGATCCTATAAGGGTTCCGTTTTTTCCTTTTGAGGTACGGAATCCTAATAAAATGTCTTTGATTTTAATAATATTACTATTACGCATTTACTTGGTAGTTCAGAAAATGACGAAGATAAGGTAGAGGTTGAGTAGTGTACACAGTACAGCTTATACTTTGATTCCTTTTTTATTTTTATAAGTTATCAACTCAGCCTATAGCAGTCCACAGCTGGACATAGGCCTCTCCCAGGCTGCCACAACCCCTGTCCTCCGCATACATCCAGTCTGTCCCAGCTACCTTTTTAAAGTCGTCATTAGTTATAGATAACTATAAAATACCGTTTTTTTAAAAGACATTTATTATTATTCATCATTATTATTTTAATTAATTATTGGCGCTCCTCAATCATACATTGCATAGGGTATGCAACCGCATACCCTAGGTGTGACTCATGGCGCCGCGGTCACTACTATGATGCCGCGATGACCTATGATGCCATGGTGATCTATGGTGCCGCAGTGACCTATCGCGGCGCGGTGATCTATGGTGCCGCAATGACCAATCGCACAGCAGCGCCACAGGTCACTGCGGCGCCGTAGGTAAGGTGCCGCAGTGAACTATGGCGCCGCGATGAGACATTGCTCGATCGTGCCGGGTCTTCGCAGCTGAGGTCAACTGTAATAAGTCCAGGGAGGCTTTGGTTGTGGTTGTCTGAAAATTATAAGAATTTATCATGGTACGCGTTTTGAAACTCATTGTAACAGTTACAAATTGAGTGTGATGCAATGAATGTCACTGAATGACTTTTACAGATAATTTCTTTTGTTTATCTTAAACGATTTAAAGCTTCGGTATATAAATAAATACATCGAAAACGAAAATAAATATCCGAAAGTAATTTATTTTGACAAATCAAAAGTGGAATTTTGAATGTTCACGCGAATATGGCCACTAACTTGAGGTACAACGACGACTTCCCGACTTAAAATACACATGGCATTTGTCAGATACATGACAGAAACATAAATATATTTTTAGATTCGTTTATAAAATGAATCAGATTACACTTTTCTCAAGAACCTAAACATGATAGAGGGTAATAAAAATATACAGAACCCAAATAAAATGTGCAATCTTTGATTTTAATAATATATGGATCTGTATTCATAAATTTTCCAAAGAATTTACTTGGTAGTTTAGAAAATGACGAAGATAAAATAGAGGTTGGGTAGTGACAATGTACAGTTTTTTTTTAAAGGCGCTTATTCATCATTATTATTTTAAATATTTATTCGCGCTCCTCAATCGTACATTGCATATGAACTCATGGACATAGCCCTCGTCACCAACACGATCGGGTCGCGGTGAAGCATTGGGTAGATTTTGCAGTTGCACCGCGACCAGTGGCAAAGCAGGCTTAACATTTCTACCCCATGATTCGAGGCGTAGTCGATCAAGTACGGCGCCGTCCAGCATATGGTTACGTTGGATGATACAACTAATACGACAGTCATTGTGCCGACACGTTTGCAGGTGGCCCAAGCACCTGAAACAGAGAGAGCATCTGACCACGGTACGCAGTCAAGTTACTTCCCCCTCTGTAGCCCCAAAGTGCGCATGACATTTTCGTTGTCAGTTTGTGTCCTCCATATACTCTGCACACTTTCACCGGGAGCGGGAACCCTATCAGAGGCCAACTGGTCGGTGTTCAGCCTCTACCACGCCGACGACGTACTGACGGTGGTGTCGTCGGTGGCGAGAATTAGAATTCGTCCCTCGAGCTCGACGCAATTGCAGCGGCCGGTATCACTGGACATACGTCTGGAGCAGGTTCTGGCAACTGCGAGGCGGAGCCGAGCGACGAACTGGAAGATGTTGGGTGTTGGTTATGAATCAACCGTGCCCGGCTTCGCCTCAGCATTGCACTATTCTCCGTGTCATAGTCGAGTTATATCTTTGATCTTTGGTCATAGTATTTTCTTCTTGCATCCTGGTACAGTATATTTTGATGGTATTGATTTCCATTTTTTCGGGTTCATCAGAGAAGATGTAGAAATATTATACAACATTGTTATGAAACAATTATATATTTTGTTTAAAAAAAAACACGTGGAGATTTTTTTTTACCGTCAACTTGACAGCTAAGCCACAGATTTAATTTAATATTATTTATATTTTTTTTTTTTTTAATTATAAATTATCCACATGGAACATTTATAATTAGATACGTAGAAAATTTTAACTGTAGAAAATTTTCTCACTACTAACTACATATAATAAAAAAATCTCGATTTTTTGATAAGTCCTAAAAACCGTAAAGTAATGTATAATATACAACGCTGTTTTAGAACAGATGATTGTAAGATTTTTTTTATTCAGAAATTTTGGTTTTTATTACTTTATTTACAGCGGTAAAATATCCATATTATCCGGATATATCCAGATAGGTTTCTGGAAGTATCCTAAATATCCGGATAGTAAAATAGGGTGGACATTTGCATGCCCTAGGCGCCATGGTGACCTATGATGCCGCGACGACCTATGATGCCGGGGTAACCTATGGTGCCGCGGTGACCTATCGCGGCGCGGTGGCCTGTCGCACCGCAGTGACTAATCGCACAGCGGCGCCACAGGTCACTGCGGCGCCGTAGGTAAGGTGCCGCAGTGAACTATGGCGCCGCGATGAGACATTGTTCAGTGCCGGGTCTTCGCAGCTGAGGTCAACTGTAATATGTCCAGGGAGGCTTTAGTTGTGGTTGTGTCTGAAAATTATAAGAATTAATCATGGTACGCGTTTTAAAACTTATTGTAACAGTTACAAAATGAGTGTGATGCAATGAATGTCACTGAATGAGTTTTATAGATAATTTATTTTGTGTATCTTAAAATATTTAAAGCTAAGGTATATATATAACTTTTTATAAATAATATTAAATTAATCTGTGGCTTAGCTGTAGCCACAGAATAAATTTATTATTATTTATAAAATGTTTTTTTTTTAATTATAAATTATCCACATGGAACATTTATAATTAGATACGTAGAAAATTTTAACTGTAGAAAATTTTCTTACTACTAACTACATATAATAAAGAAATCTCGATTTTTTTATAAGTCCTAAAAACCGTAAAGTAATGTATAATGTACAACGCTGTTTTAGAACAGATGATTGTAAGATTTTTTTTTATTCAGAAATTTTGGTTTTTGTTACCTTATTTACAGCGGTAAAATATACATATTATCCGGATATATCCAGATAGGTTTCTGGAAGTATCCTAAATATCCGGATAGAAAAATAGAGCGGATAGTTTCATGCCCTAGACGCCATGGTGACCTATGATGCCGCGACGACCTATGATGCCGGGGTGACCTATGGTGCCGCGGTGACCTATCGCGGCGCGGTGGCCTGTTGCACCGCAGTGACTAATCGCACAGCGGCGCCACAGGTCACTGCGGCGCCGTAGGTAAGGTGCCGCAGTGAACTATGGCGCCGCGATGAGACATTGTTCGGTGCCGGGTCTTCGCAGCTGAGGTCAACTGTAATATGTCCAAGCAGGCTTTAGTTGTGGTTGTGTCTGAAAATTATTAGAATTAATCATGGTACGCGTTTTATAACTCATTGTAACAGTTACAAAATGAGTGTGATGCAATGAATGTCACTGAATGAGTTTTATAGATAATTTATTTTGTGTATCTTAAAATATTTAAAGCTCAGGTATATATATAACTTTTGATGGGTTAGTCCCGCTATGGTATGGTCCCGGTATGGCACCCTCTTAAAATACCTATCAAAAAGTCCCGCTATGGTACCCATCTTTTAGATCTACGTTAGACAATAGAAGGTACAACTGAAAAGAAAAGTGTATCTATAAATAAATACTTTTAGGAGTGTATCAATAAAACGTCTGTTTGCGATATTAAATCAGTCTTTTATTAATTCAAAATATTTATAAAAAAATATCAAACAGTAAAACGAAATATTAATTGCAATGTAATTTTTAAAATAATCAACAATATTAATTACCAATAATCAACAATAAAAAAAATATAAAAAATCCACATCTCAGAAAAGTATTACTGTAAATATTATAAACTACAAATAAAAACAACATCCAGACATAAATATTAGTTACAAATAATCAACATTGAGAAAAGGCAGTAATTGTAAATTTATATAAACTACAAAAATAATCAACAACCAACTAGACAAATATATTAATTACAAATAATCAACATGGAGAAAAAGGCGCAAATTGTAAACATAAACTACAAAAAATAATCAACATCGAGAAAAAGTATTAAACATTTTAATAGGCTAAAAACAAAATTAAAATAAACTATTTTTTTAAATGTTCTGATCGAAATATTGACTTTGATATGTTAATCAGAAAATCACCAATGGAGATAGCTTTATTTTCGTAACTTTTTGTTAGCTTTTGAATCTGGCGGTCGATTTCTATACTTGTTCTTTTTCTTGAATTTATAGGTGATCTTTTTAGTCGAAAGCTATAACAAAAATCATCAGTTATTTAAGTTAAGCTATATTTTTTTCAGTAACCGTCTGTAATAGAAGGCGACAACCAATAATATCTACCAAAATAAATAAAATCAAATCCATTTTCAAATTCTTCTATGTACTCGTATTATGTAAAAAAATATATATCTGCTTTTAAAAATATTATATCTGCTTAAAAATATTGTCTAAAAAATACAACTTACTTGGCTTGTTTTATATCAAAGTGACATGTGTCGTTGCCAATTGTTTGCAGAAACAATAACAAACTGGGATTTTTTCCAATAATTTTGTTGAATCTGCCATTCCATGATTCCGCCAAGTTAGTTGTTCTATGGCGTTCATTATGGCAACACCAAATGAGGTCTGGATATTCAAGCCACTGAGTGACAAAATAGTCATTGAATTTGGTCATAGCTTCATCGTCGAAACTGAAAAAAATACTTATTAAACGTTCGTACTTGTAAAGCAATGAAATTAACAGGTCCTTACTGATATTGTTGTTCTTTACTTTTTTGCCATATAATTAGAGTTAAGTACTCAAACATCATTTTGGAAAGTAACCAAGATATTATACCTATTTTCCATTATATGCAGCCAGCCGTCTTCAATATCTTGTTTTGGCAAAAACGCCAAGCCTATGCATTGCTTAACATGGTTCGAGGACTCTTCGTGTTCCATGAGATTTAAAGATTTCGCTTTTTTGATAACGTTCTTTTGAAAATGTACGTTACATCCATTTATTTTGATATCAGGAAAAATCTTCGCTGCTGCATTTATTACTCCTATTTCAAAATCGAAGGTAAATTTCGATGGACGCCATTCAGGCATAGTTTGTTTAATCAATTCGAAAACTTTTTCATAAGTTTTCCCTTCTTTGTTTTTTAACAGAATATAAAATAATGGTGCTACATTCGTGGATAACTCAGTGCTTCCCATGTCTCCATGAATGACATAAACTTGTTCGAATGGGTTTGGGCAGCCGTCGAAAGTGCCATCACCAAAGTAATGCGTTACACATTATATTTATTCCTTTACTTCTGTCGAGGAAAATATAATTATTCGATTACAGTCTTCATTACAATAATCAGCCAATACATACTTATTAAATTCTTCTGGTATTATAATTTCTTCCACATTCTTAAATTGTGTTTTTGGTACGTTCAACGACTTATTTCGGTGTCTGTATAATACTGTTTTTAATTTTTTATAGCCAGGAACATTTCCTGTAAGGTGTAACCCTTTGTCTTTTAAGTTACCCATGTGTTTTTCGAAAATTTTCTGTACTGATCCGTAATTTGAATTTACTTCTTTTTTGCACTCACTTATAGCCATTTGAACTTCATTGTCTTCAAAATGTGGCACGCACTGATCACTGTGTTTATAATCTTTAATTATTGTATTATTGGTATTCTCAATAGTTATATATCCACTACATTTAATACTATTTCTCCTATTTACACAATGCCAAGTACTTGAATTTTTATTTTCTCTGCGTTTAATATATTTATGTCCGGCACGTAATAAAGTTTTTCCACCGCGTCGACTGTCAATAATTATTAAATTTACACCACGTGAACTACTTGACCCAGACATTGCAATAGATAAACTAACAAGCTATCCTAATTACTCATATCGCAAAAGTACAGCTGCAAATAGCAAACTAAACCCGGAATAATACTGTCTCTCTCTATTTTCATAAAAACAAAAGGGAAGAGCTAGATACGAATTCGAGGAAGGGCTCGTCTCTATTGTTTTACGAAAAAACCGGTTGGTCAGGTAACTACCTGAAGTGAAACGACAATTACCGAGCGTGATTTGTTTAAAAAATAGTATTAATAAATATTATCTTGCTTAACTATAATAGTTAAGAAAAGATATTTTTTATTAATACTATTTTTTTCTTAACGCATTGTATAACTTTTCTTTACAACAGTACCAAAAACTGAAGGGTACCATAGCGGGACTTTTTGATAGGTATTTTAAGAGGGTGCCATACCGGGACCATACCATAGCGGGACTAACCGCTTTTGATTTGCAATAAATAAATCACTATTATTATATTTTATAAAAAATAAATATACGAAAGTAATTTATTTATTGCAAATCAAAAGTGGACTTCTGAATGTTCACGCGAAGATGGCCACTAAAAGCACAACGACGCTTTCGCAACTCGCAGCTTGTTTCTGACAAATGCCATGTGTTAAAATACACATGGCATTTGTCAGAAACAAGACAGAAACATCCTACTAATATTATAAATGCGAAAGTTTGTAAGAATGGATGGATGGATGTTTGTTACTCTTTCATGCAAAAAGTACTGAACGGATTTGGATGAAATTTGGCACACAGATTGTTTATAACCAGGAATAACACATAAGATACTTTTTATCCCGATATACCCATGGGGTCAAAACTTATGCGGGTGAAACCGCGGAGCGCATCTAGTAAAATATATTTTTAGTTTTGTTTATCAAAATTTGAATCAGATTACACTTTTCCTAGAACCTAAACATGATTGAGGGTGATAAAAAGAAATTAGAAAAACTTATATATTTTTTAGTTTTGGGAAAACAATGTAGCCCAAAATACTATATATATATATAGCTTGTTCAAAAATATCCTCTACTTTTTATCAATGTGGCACATAGTAAATAATGATGATTATTCAAAAAGAAATTGCATGAATGGTTGTCTACTCATAGTTTTTATATTGTCAAAGAATTGTTTTTGCATTTGATAACCCAATTCTTGAGAAAGGTATTAAACATCACGCCACGAAGCGAGCGCGAGCCGAGCAAAAAAGACGTCAGACAGAACGCTAAGCAAAAACGAAGTAATAGCTCAGGCGGGCGATGCGATGCGACGCAGTGGGTCGGGGGAACAAGAAATTTCACGCGGACGATGTCGCGGGCTGATGCTAGTACTTATACTAATGTGATAAAGCAGAACAGTTTATTTGTTTTTTGTTTGAACGCGCTAATCTCAGGAACTACCTACTACTCGTCGGATTTGAAAAAAATGTTTATTGATTTGATAACCCAATTCTTGAGAAATCCGATTCAATACCACGCTACGATCCTTAGGAAATGAGCAAAAGAAAAAAAATACAGAAAGAACACTAAGCGATAACGAAGTAATAGGGCGAGCGGGCGATGCGATACGCACTGCGTCGTATCGCATCGCCGGCTCGCCCTATTACTTCGTTATCGCGTAGTGTTGTTTAGTTGGAGGCTGCTCGTGACTTCGTTTGCGTAGAAACGCAAACGCAGACGAAGTCACGAGCAGAAGCCAGCTATGCTTATCTTCTATTTATCTAGTTCCCTTTTTTATTTTCTTTAAAAATTAAATAAACAAAGGAAAGTAGGTAGGTACATACCATTTTTAATCACCACTTAGTTATGGCACCATTTTTATGGTAAACTCTTATACTGACTGGAAGCGTAATCTGTAACAAGAAAAAATAAGTCTAAATAAATAAGAAACAAATCTTTCATTAATATTATATCTAGTACTTTACAGAATAACACTACTGAAGTTCAACCTTAAAATGATCCTGTATTAAAAAGAAGAACCTTTAAAATTATGAAGTATGGATAAAACACATCGCGTGTGTAGACTGAGGGTTTCAACCACCCCACGTCAGCCACAATGTACCTAATATAACGCTAACCGCAAATGGAACAATCTAGTAATCGCAATGGCGGAAGAAATAAAATCATGGAAAAATAATAAATCGCGTTTCAAACAATAATAAAAAAAGTCTATAAAAATAATTACCTTAGCCCCAGTCTTCAAGTCAGTGAAGCACAATAATCTCTTCAAACAAGCAATTTTTATGAAACTCAACTGGAACATCGATATTTCTTTCTTCACTTTAAATTCATACAGCTAAATTATTGAGATACAACAGTAGGTACACGTCCAGCTTGCGAGCGGTACAAAGCCAGACTGCCTCTCAGGTACCGAGCCCCAGCCAGCAGGCTTGCATAGATACAGGGGTTGAACCACAGAGCGATAAATATTATGGAGGGAGTCATAACAGAGATAGTCACTGCAATGTATCCATCTCTTTCCACCTAACGAAAAATCTTATGAGTGATTTATTTATAGCTAATTAAAACGATACATCACCAATTACATTAATTCATATAGAATAAACCGGCCAAGTACGTATCGGACCACTCAATAAAACGCACGGTTCCGTAGTTGGGATGAATTTATCCCAAAAACAAACTTAACATTGTAGTTGAAGAACATGTTCTCCCATACATCGATGAACGTCACAGTCAATTCTCCAACTGCAAATTTAAGTTGTTCGACTACTACTCGTTAACTTGTAAAGTCTTAAGTAGACTGTGATAGGTTTCCTTTTAATTTCATTATTATTTTTTTCATATCTCCATAAATAACCATTTAGGCTGGCTGTGGGGGGACACTAACAAAAATTTGCACTTTAAGGCGCTGACAAGACCCAATTGACCAAAATAGGCTTCTCTTAAGAAAAAAAATGGTTAAATCTGTGTAGTTTGTGGTAGCGGAAAAATTATATGTTAATTTTGAACGTATTTCCCAGAACTTGGTTGTTACCAAAACGCGTTTCAAAAAAAAATCTCGATACAAACTAACGTTAAACTAACCTCTTACCTTGAGTTCTAATCCAAAATATCTGGATTAAACATCAACATACGTTACGTATTTAATTAATAACAAAAACGTCTTATTTGAATGCAGAACTTGGTTGTTTTTTATTTTCGATTACACAAATCAATTTTGAGTAAATAGAGAATTGCTTCATATTTTGCAAAAAATTACAAGCGTTGTGTCATCGCGCTTCTCTTTCTTTTCTATGCAGTCTGACAGTGACCGCGGTTTAGGTGTTGTTAGCGTCTTAAAGCTTAATATTACGCAAACGATCCCCTGAATCGAAAAATGGTGTTAACATATCCGCAATAAACATATCATCCCCACATTACGTGCAAGGGAGGTAACCTAAAAAAAGATTTACCAAGTTTTAAGTTACCACTTTGTCGGCGTGATTAATATGTATACCTATGCCAAATTATAGCTTTCTAGTACCAAGCGTCTCTGAGCTAACGCGGGGACAGACAGACAGACGGACATGGCGAAACTATAAGGGTTCCTTGTTTACTACGGAACCCTAAAAAGGAACCTACATAATGGTCATAGGTCATTGATCATGATCAGGAACAGAAGCGGCCCTAATACGGATCCCTGGCTCACACCCGAGCGTGTGCTGTGAGGCTTGGATTCGAAGCAATCATGTCTGACAAAGTGCTTGCGATCACGTCGCGCTCGGTTGTCAGAAAAGTTAAGAAGACCGATGGCCCCCAACTTTATCAAAAGCACATCGTTATCAACTCTGTCGAATGCTTTCCGGAAATCGAACACAGAGCGTCAACCTGCCTATGGGTAGGCTGGTTGACGCTCTGTCCATGCCATGGGATATAAAGTCTACATGAATCAGTAGATTCGAATTTACGGAGTGACCCGGGCGGAAACCTGGTTGCACATCAGATAAAGACATGTATTTACGGATAGAAAGAGCACACTATAGTTTACTACCCTTCCTACAATATTTTTGTCGTAGCCATTTGGTTACCAGGTATACGAATTTGTACGAATGGATAAAGTTCAACTTGCCTTGATTTTAAACGTTCGCAGTTCCGTGGGTTGGTTCCACCAACGTGTCGCAAGCTTAAGCTTATGACACTCTTTAAAGAGTCTATTCTATAATTTGAGTAGCTCTGTGATCACTTTGTTCGTTTTTTAATGAGGGTTGAACACACACACTACGAAGTCCAGACGAATTATGATCGATAAAGATGGCTATAGATAGAAAGTTATGATGTTTTGTGGATGCTACGTTTTTGATACAGACGGCTTCCTTCTTGAATATTCCGTGGCGAAATGTTAAATGGTGAAACGCTGATCTGATTTTAAAAGTATAGTCTCTCAGTTTCTTTCAGGTTTTTTTTTATACGTAACGACAGTGTGGAATAAGTAAGTAGTAAGTATGTAGGTACACACGGCTACATATCAAGCTATACATTTCCATTTCCAGCTAACTTCTCACTGTACGGAAATCCTATAAAAAGCGAGATCAGCTTATACTGGAAAAGTATAGCTTGGTGTGTAGCCGTGTGTACATTCAAGGAATTAAAAAAAATACAGTTCCTTTAGGTCAAGTTTAACTTGCACCTTGCTTAAATATTCCATTACTAACTGCTCAAAAATATAATGTCTGATAGAGAGAGCTTATAAATCAGAAAAAAAAATCTTTAAAGGAAATTACTAGGTAAAATATTATTCTTTGTAAAAATCTTGGGATAACCGAGTCGTCAGTCATTATAATCTCAAATCTTAATGTAAAGCATCTATTATGCTTACTGTTTATGAAATGGAAACATACGGAACCCCCGAAGCAGGTGCGACTCGCTGTTGAAAAGTTCTCTACCTAATGATCAAGTAATAACGTTGTTCATTAAAAGGGGAGCTCTTTGTAAACGTTTAGCTTCGGAAGGGTGGCTGATGTTTGTTGGTAGATCAATGATTTAGGTTGTGCAAAAACATGTTTAGACAGATATCTATAGACGACTTTATTGATCGTTGTCTAGACTGTTATAAAGACATAGGTACTTTGTTGCATGTATCAGATCTCATCTGTGAATGCACTTACCTAAATGATGATTTTATTTCTGTAAGTAGGTTTGTACAAACACTTTTACACGTCAATCATATTTTTTAAAACTAGATGAGGTCGGCGTTTCCTACCTGAGTAGTCAGGTAGGAAACGAGTAGTCTGAGAAGAAAGGCCGAAACAAACTCAGAGGTCACAGTCTCGTTTAAAGTCCAGACATAATCTTGGTCAGATCATGTGAAGACATGTAGATTGGTGTCTGAAATGGTCTTTTGATGAAAGAACCACACAGATTGAGTGGACCTGTCCAGTCAGTGCACGCATTTGTCAGTAGTTGTGCAGCTTAACTCACAACTTAAGGAGCTCAAAGATTCAACGAACAATACCAAAGAAAGGACATTTGGCTAGGCCGCAAAAAATACTCAAACTGCCAGACCATGTTAAAAACCAACTGAAAATAAAACAAATTAAACAATGACGACATAGTCTTCACATTTACAATAATTAAAAAAATATAATACTTCACAGAGTAAATATTCATGTCATTACATAAATAAAATTCATCAATGTCAATGTGTCAATCAATGTCAACAATCCGGACATAATCTTTTTGAGGACCATGTAGGTTAGAAACGTTGTGTTAGAGACGCATCATGTAGAATACGAGAGTTTGAGGCAGACTATATTTTGCATTAGTACCTAAGTACTGTGGAGCAGTATCCCGCAGTGTTTGAAGACTAAGGTCTTTAACCAGTGCGTCCTGCCCGTTATGACATACGGTGCCGAAACGTGGACACTGACAGTCGGGCTGGTCCACAAATTCAAGGTCGCTCAGCGCGCCATGGAGCGGGCTATGCTTGGAGTTTTTTTGAAGGATAAGATCAGAAATGAAGTTATCCGGAAGAGAACCGGAGTGACCGACATAGCCTGCAGAGTAAGCAAGCTGAAGTGACAGTGGGCTGGCCATATTTGTCGAAGGACCGATGGCCGGTGGAGCAGACGAGTCCTAGAGTGAAGACCGCGTATCGGCAAGCGTAGTGTGGGACGCCCCCCAGCTAGATGGGCCGACGACCTTAAAAAGGTGGCTGGGACAGACTGGATGCGGAAGGCGGAGGACAGGGTGTTGTGGCGCTGGGAGAGGCCTATGTCCAGCAGTGGACTGTTATAGGCTGAGTTGATTGATTGATTGATTGACTGTGGAGCTCGTTTTTAATATTATTTGATTAAAGTGTAAATAAGCCCATTTCCGCGGGGTAATTTCGTAACACACATAGAATGACAGTTAATCTTATCTAGGAGGATCGATTGAGGCATTCAAAGCATACAGACGTGCTCATCGATGCATTTTTAAAAATAATATAAATTAACGTTTGCATAATCAGTGACCTAGTTTTAGTGCATTAGCGTGTTATACAGAGAAACATTTTAAGTGACAAGCTAAAATAATGAACTGACTGGATTATTTGGTAATTAATATACTGTGATATATGGAAGGCAGCCCCTTTAATCGGAGTGCGATGATACGACGCAGCCCTCCACCGACACCGATCCCGGTACCGACCCCGGTACCGACCCCGGCTTCACCACCGCCCCAACAACCAAGACAGGACCAAGATGATGCAGTTGAAGTAGTGTCCACTCCAGAGATCCAGAACTGGATGGGATCTATTGAACAGTGCCTGAATGAGGTATGTGCTATTGCTTCTGATGGAAAACTAAACGCTGAGCAGAAGCTAAAAATAAGCAATCTTTGCCGAAAAGTAGGACATGGAGTTTCGCAAATGGCTGTTCAATACCAGTCGCTTAAGCAAAGGGCCATACAAACCCATACCTCCCTTAAAACTATGACCGAAGCTCGAGACCTGTCGGTCTGTCTTACGGAGATGAACCGGACGATTCAGGAGTCAGTTACGAAGCAGGGTGCAGCTACTACATCTTTTGCAGATATGGTGAAGAAGGGTTCCAACAACTTTGTTCGTCCTAATACTTTTAGTTCCGTGGCGATTTATCCCTGTGATAACTCAAAGACCAGTGAAGAAACAAAGAACATGGTCCAAAAAATCATATGTCCTGGAGAAATGAAGCTGAAAGTACGAGGCGTACGTAAAATAGGAAAAGGAGGACTCATAATTAGCACTGAGACCAAAGATGACCTAGATAAGCTCAAACAAACAGTCCAACTCGCTTCGTCAGGGCTTACCGTCGACGAACCTAAAAAGCGCAAACCTCGCATTATAATTATAGGAATTCCCACATCAATGCCTGAGAATGAGGTTTATAAATGTATTTATGAACAAAATTTGGCCGACAAATTGCCGACTATGTCCCATGATACATTTTTGACCTCAATAAAACTAAGCCACAAATCTGGCAGGAAAGATGCTGAGAATTGCAACTATATTATAGAAGTTCCAGCCGTCATTCGTAAAGCCCTCATCACACAGGACAGATTATTTATTAATTGGACATCCTGCCCGGTACGAGACTTCACACTGGTAACAAGATGTTACAAATGTCAGCAGTACGGTCATGCAGCCAAGACATGCAAAATAACTGCCCCCACTTGTGGATATTGCGGTGAAGAAGGGCACACAATCCAAGACTGCGCAAAGAAAGCGAACCCGCCAAAATGTGCTACTTGTCTGCGCTTTAAAAAACAAGCCAACCACAAGACGGGAGACACAGATTGCCCGGCTAAAAAAGCTGCCGAATACAGGTACATTAATTCGATAGATTATGAAGGCGCCTAAGAGCGCCACATACTTGTTTATATTTTAGACTTCACCTTATTATTGTTATTTGTTTTTTAGTTTTAGTATGGATGATAACTTAAGTACCGATATAGATAACACATTTATAACTGTGTCAAAGACATGTGACGTTGAGGACTGCAGAAAATATCTTTCCGACTATCGAAATTCACTAACCGTACTGACCCAAAACATTCGTAGTATTTCTAAGAACATAGATAGCTTTAACATTTTTCTTCATAGACTAAACTTTGATTGTGATATAATGGTACTTACTGAGTGTTGGCTATCTAATCGCCACGATAACCTCCCATTAATACCGGGGTACAACTTATTGCATACCACAGTAAACCACAATCAAAATGATGGTGTGGTAGTCTTTGCTAAGGAATCATTAAAGGTCACAGTCGAAGAACATACTCTGCGTGACTGTATGAGCAATTGTTTAGTCATGAAAATTGGTACCACCACAGCTATAATAGCTATGTATAGATCCCCTTCCGCTAGAAACTTAGATCCTTTTAACAAATCCTTAAATCAGATTTTTCAAGCACTAAGCCCTTTTAAGAATGTTATACTAACAGGTGATTTAAATATAAATATTGGCTCCGAAAACTGCGATGCAGGGACCCAAGATTACCTTAATATCTGCTTATACCATGGTTTTCTCCCCGCTCACACATTGCCAACTCATCAGAGCGGTTCCTGCCTCGATCATATGATGATCAAAACCAGCCTGTCATATATTACGCTTGTTACTAACTCAACAATTACTGACCATCACGCAGTCCTACTAACTGTAAATTTAACGCTGCCTAAGCTAAATCGCCCTCAGACTATTAGCAAATTAAACACAAACAATCTCGAATATGATTTATGCAACCTTGATTTTAGCCCAGTTTACAATACTGCTGACCCTAATTTGGCTTCATCGTATTTAATAAAACATGTGCAACAAGCAATATTACGTAACACGACAGTTTCTACAGTAAACAGGAAACTTTATAATATTAAACCATGGATTACTCCTGGGCTAATTCGGTGTATAAGACACAGGGATAAACTTCATCAGAAAACTAAGAGATACCCTGATAATGTAATAATACTAAGTACCTATAAAAGATACAGGAATTTCTGCAACAATCTCCTAAAGACTATTAAAAATAATTACGATAAAGACGAATTAAATAGAGCAGGTAAAAATAGCAAACAACTTTGGAAACATATTAAAAATGTCACCAATATGTCTAAACAGCGTGAGTCAAATTCGAGTTTACTGCTTGCTAATCCTTCACCAATCTTATCAGCTAACAATGTAAATTACTTTTTTGTAAATGTTGGAAAAACTCTTGCCGAACAGATACCGAAATATTGCGACCAACTACCTTTTCCAAACTCAAACAATAGCTGTTACCCGAAATCTTTTGCTATGTTGGACACTGATGAAGATGAAATAACCCGAATCATTTCTGGGCTAAAGGATGACTGTGCAGTTGGATGGGATAGTATAAGCAATAAGATCCTTAAACTCTTTAAGCATATTCTGGTACCTCCCTTAACGCATATTTTTCGAATCTGTCTTTCCGAAGGAATTTTCCCTAGTTGTTTAAAAAAGTCAGTTGTAATCCCTATCTTTAAATCTGGACGTAAAGACTCAGTTAATAATTACAGACCAATATCCTTACTCCCTTCAATTTCAAAAATACTAGAGAAAATCATAAACAGTAGGCTAGTTAATTACCTAGAAAAAAACAACATCTTATCTCCCGCGCAATTTGGTTTTAGAGCCAAACTATCGACAGCGGATGCGGTACATAGCCTGACTGATTATATTTCAGAAGAACTCGGCAAAGGAAACCAGACCCTGGGAGTCTTTCTCGATTTAGCCAAGGCCTTCGACACAGTGTCTGTTTCTGTTCTTCTGAACAAATTAGAGACCATAGGAATAAGGGGAACGCCGCTGAAACTTTTTACTGACTATTTAAATGACCGGTACCAATGTGTAAGAATAGATAATATTACAAGTGATGAACAGAAAAATACTGGTTTTGGTGTTCCTCAGGGAAGTATTCTAGGCCCCACCCTTTTCCTGATTTATATTAATGATTTGTGTAATTTAAATATTAAAGACGGCAAAATTATATCATATGCCGACGACACGGCGTTAATATTTACCGCTAAATCCAGTAGCGAACTGTTTGAAATCGCTCAACTAGGTTTTAATACTGTGACTAATTGGCTTCAAAGCAATTTACTAACATTAAATGCCGACAAGACAAAATATATTACCTTCTCCATGCGCAAGCCTCAACCTAACATTACTAACCCTCATCTATATGCCCATCAATGTGGAAACCGTACAGGCAACATGTGTATTTGTCCTTTTATCCTCAAAACGAGCAACATAAAATACCTGGGGGTAATAATGGACGACACACTTTCTTTTAAAAAACATTTTGAAAGCCTGGTTAAAAGAGTGCGCAAACTAATATATGTTTTTAAGAAATTGCGAACAATAGCAGATTCAAAATTGATCACACAAGTTTATTTGGCCCTATGTCAATCTATAATTCAATACTGTATCACGTCTTGGGGTGGCGCACCAAAAACTAATTTGCTTCCTCTTGAAAGAGCTCAGAGAGCTATTTTGAAAGTAGCAAACTTCCATCCCTTCTTCTTTCCCACAGATCTGCTATATAAATCCTGCAACGTACTGACAGTTCGCCAGCTTTTCATAATGCACTTAGTATTAAAACAGCACACCATGCTTACCTACAATGCCAACAATACTAACAAGAGACGGAATGATATAGTATGCATATCCAATGCAACCTCAAAACATGTCTTTGTACAAAGATTTTTTACATTTTTAGGCCCATTTCTGTACAATAGATTAAATAAAAAATTAAGTATCTATAAATTAAATTACTATAGCTGTAAGAACATTATACTTAAGTATTTACTAACCATCAATTATGCCCAGACAGAAGATCTACTTGTTGTCTGCAAATAGAACTGCTAACATGCTATTTTACTTTTATTTACCAAGTTTTATTTTTCGTTGTAACTCTATAATCATTGTTAATTTATTACATTATGTTTTTCTGCACTTTCTAGCCTGAAGCACAGGTCCAACCTAGTTCAGGCAAATTAGCAACTGTGCTCTACTTTAATTGTTAAGGTATTTATTGTAAATGTGCCCCTCTTATAAATAAACGATTTTATTATTATTAAATCGCAATGGGTTACATTTTAACAGGGCCTCAAGTCTGCTATTACAATAGTGTCAGAATGGTCTATTATTGATTTCATAATTGCTGATTTCGACAAGTTTGGTAATCTACTAATATAATGGCGTCATTAATGAGGATCGGAACAGACCATTCTGACACTATTGTAATAGCAGACTTGAGGCCCAGTTCACCCACGTACATTTCGTTATTTACGTTGTTGAGCTTACGAATTTTTCAATCCTATGAAGGAATAGGTAGATTAGCAACATCCTTCAATACTCTCGGGTCTGTGTTACGCAATTAGGGTGCAGGTTAGGTTCTTACGCAATCACTAGCTAAAGCGTAGCTTATCCTGATCGATTGACCCGTGCGGCTGTTATTATTTAGCCTTAAGCCCCTCGTGCATGGGCCTTATAAAAAAGCTAAAAGTCACTCAAAGGGCAATGGAGAGGGCTATGCTTGGAGTTTCCCTACGTGATCGAATCAGAAATAAAGAGATTCGTAGGCGAACCAAGGTCACCGACATAGCCCGAAGAATTGCCAAACTTAAGTGGCAGTGGGCAGGGCACATTGCTCGCAGAACAGATGG
This sequence comes from Atethmia centrago, assembly GCA_905333075.3. Classification (NCBI taxonomy): domain Eukaryota; kingdom Metazoa; phylum Arthropoda; class Insecta; order Lepidoptera; family Noctuidae; genus Atethmia; species Atethmia centrago. Next base: position 1,864,663 of record HG995388.1, read on the forward strand.
CCGATGGGGCCGAAAGGTTCTGGAATGGCGACCGTGTACCGGAAGACGTAGCGTTGGAAGGCCTCCTACAAGGTGGACCGATGACCTTGTGAAGGCCGCAGGAATCCGCTGGATGCGGGAAGCACAAAACCGGTCGAAGTGGCGGTCTATGTCCAGCAGTGGACGTCTTTCGGCTGAAATGATGAAGCCCCTCGTACCCACGTACTAAGTAATGTCTACCCACAGCATAAAACATGATATACCTCCTGTTTTTTTTTGTATAAACAGACTATTATATTATGTATAATTCTATCTGAGATTTTTTTTCAAATATTCATATTTTCGTTACTAAAAATAAATATTCCCTATGAAACCGAACGACGCGGGCGGGGCGGCGTGAGCATGACACGTATTTGTATGGCCAAGGTCAACGGCGATTACGCGACCCTTAATCATTTACCTTAATTGTCCACCTTAGGAATAGTTGTACCTACAAGGCCCTTTTGGCGCGTGTGTAAACTTGGAACAAACGCCGCCATCTTGATTTTTTTTTCTTTAGTCCATAAATCTATAATGAATTCATTTCTCCAGTATTTTCGACATCACTGGCAATACCGAAATGGGTCTGTATTTTCCCGGGTCTGATTTCGAGCCTGACTTAAAGATGAGAGTTACTTTCGCGATTTTAAGTGTTTCTGGTAAGTGGCCTTCGAGTAAACATTTATTCATGCATTGCACTAAATATGGCAGTATTAGTTTGTATATGTTGAATGGCTTTGACGGTGATACCGTACACGCCAACGCTGGTGTTTGGTCTAAAACTATCAATAATTTTTGGAGGAGGGCGTTAATGACTGCGACACAGTGTTATACATACTACAGTTGTTATCGAACACAGAGTTTTTTCGTATCAATAAAAAATATTATTATTAAAATTGTTATATTATTTATTATATAATGACATACGAGTATATCATTAAACCCACAATATCAATAAAGTATAATACATATTAATAACGATCGGTATGTTAAGGGAACTGAACATAAGGAAAATATTAATTAAAAGTTCAAAATCAAAATCAAAAGTAATTTATTCAAACTAGGCTGAGAATCAGCATTTTTCGAACGTCTAAGTTACATAAGACAGTCCCCCAAAACGCCCGCCCTACGCGGAACAAACTGTCCAGCAGCACAGTTGTCTAACTAGATTCTATAAAAATCGTATGCAAAATAATTAACAAGGTTAATCTAATTGTCTACAATCCTACGCTATGAAGATACTAGATTTAAGATGTATGAAGCAAATGTACGTAACTACATACATAATTACAATAAACTATTACTGTATTGGTGTTTTTTTTTTCTCTAGAACCACTCCAAAGGGTTCGATCACCCTTGTTTTTTGGGTGGGAAATTATCAAATAACTTTTCCCGCTCTGGGCGGAGCTCCCGGGTGTGTCTGACTTTCTGACTAAAACCCACCCGTGTTCCTTTCGTGGCCTGTTTTGCCAGGGGCCTTGGTATCCTTTCTGACTTTCCCACGACCCCGGCAGGCATCGGCCCTAGTGGGGTGTCCACTAGGGCCGATGCCTGCCGGGTTTGTGCTTACTACGTGCGAACTCTTTTGCTGACTACATCTCTTTGAGGCGCGCGTGGAACACAACGCGCCGTCGACCCGGGCCTGGTCCTTATCGGACGGCGAGCTACCCATTGCTCACCGTCCGCAAGTGCCGACTTGCGGACGTTGAGCCTACGGTGGCTGAAAATCCGGCCGATCCCCTAGATGGACATTGTTATTGGGGTTTACCTTTGGGAATTTTAAGAAGGAATCACAAAGCCAATTCCTGTAATTAAAAACGTTCAAAATCAATATCGCAAATCAAAAACGCAATATCATCTCAGCGACATTGAATGTAAAAACTAGTCTAAAATGAAGGTAAGTAAATGTTTTGACAGATTAAAATAAGACAGATTTGAATTCGAACGCTCGTATATAAAATACACTTCTGCCTACCTTTTTGGGGCTCTTTCCTCCCATATATATATTATATGGGAATATAAAATACAAATATATGAATGACAATTTTTGAGATTTGTTATGGAAACGACTAGCATAGGTATTTGTATGAAAACAAAACGTTTACAAGACGTAGCCGTAGCGCAATTGTAGCAGACTTCGAGCTACGCCGTAGCATGCCGCGTAGCGACACGTAACAAGATGCGCTACGCTGGTGCTACGCGGATTTGTAGCTTTTGTGCAAATATTTGAATGTTAATCTTTAGCTAAACGCTAATAATTCATTGTAACTTTTCTATTCACTATCATCATCAATCACTCTGGTAAAAATATTGATGATTAATAGAAGACTAATAACACCATAATTCCTACGTGACCCACAGAAAGAGAGCCTCATAAGTGACACAAAATCTAAGCAGCTTTTTATAAGTATGTGCACGCGATCTTAAGCCTTAGTAGATATTATCTTCGTAGTGTATATTGTTTAACTCGGAGATGGCTCCAACTAACTTATCGACTTCAAAATATCCCTTCAATCAGCTGTCTAAATAATTGAAATAAATACAAAAACAACTTTTATAAACAACTTTTTCTCGAAAAGGCTCAAACTGGCATGAGTTTGAGCATAAGGCATATAGTTTTAGAACGCATTAAACTGCAACGCAATGCCCTTGCATCAGACCCAGGACATCTATTTCAGTACAAAATTATTGATCGGATGACCTACCTCAACTACGTTTTCAATATAGCTCATATTAGCAATATTTAATTTCAGTAAACTAATCTTATCCCCTACGCTCAAAGTTCAATTTCCGCTGCAGCTTTAACATTTCATAGTGGGCCATTCTGGAATCGACTTTATGTTTAGTGCGGTAAAGTTGATAATTTTTAAGTGGGCAATAGAGATTTCAGAACTCCTCAATGACCTGGGTCTGTGTTACGCCCGGCAGTCTAGTTCTGCGCGCCAAGCGAACTGGTAAAGCCAATTATTAATAAAAAAATATGTTAAAATAAAGTTTCTATATTTTCCATTTTGGCTTGTGTTCAGTGTTTTGATACTGAGGACAAGAGATATTAGGTAAGAATTCGGTTAAGAATTTGCTGTGTGATCGTGTCGGGTTACGGATCATTGTTAGGTAACGGATCGTTATATTTTCTGCGATGTTTTTGTTTGTGGATAATAATGTAAACAAATGGTGGAAGATCAGCACTCCTAAAGACGCATGATTGCTGGTAGAAATTTGTTTATATAAGCAGTACGATACCTATCTTATTAATATTTCCTGATGATTCATTTTCTTTATTTGTGGTACGTATGGAGGAAAAAAGCACGTTGCGCCGACCCTAAATAAATAGGGATTAGGGCGGGAATGATGATGTTGATGTACAGTCAATTTCACATCAGAAAAAATCTCCAAATGATTTTAAACTTTAAAATGTTGATGGTTAAATTCAAAATCGAATCGAAGAAAATTTGACAGATTGTGGTAACTTGATGTGCTGGCGACTGTACTATAATATACAAACTCGTATACGTAATAAATAAAATAAAAGTTCACTAGATACGTGGGTAGATACAGGATTTAAGTACAGAATAAAGATAACGACTCGTTAGAATATAGAATTCTCATATAAATTGGAATAATGGCACGATGAGAGAATGAAATGATGGTTTTAGAAAACACTTTTACACTTCAAAATATACATATAACAATACTAGCTGACCCGGCAAACGTTGTTTTGCCATATAAATAATTTTTAAGTAATTTCTAGGTATGAAAAATAGATGTTAGCCGATTCTCAGACCTACTCCATATGCTCACAAAATTTCATGAGAATCGGTCAAGCCGTTTCGGAGGAGTACGGGAACGAACATTGTGACACGAGAATTTTATATATAAGATTTTAAAACTATTTGAGGTCGGTACGGCAATAGGCTCGTTTCCTATATTACGGGGTACTATACGACTCTGCCTACCTATTCACAGACGTGATGATAATAATATGTTGTGTTACACAAATAAACAAAGATGGCTGGCACATCTTTTAGACCCGCGGGACGCATGCGCGGGCCCTCGATTATTGATTAAATTTATTACCTACACGTCGTGCAACTATGCAATAGATATTGTAGAACGGAGCGGGAAATATTCTAACTGCATACAACAGATATCCAGCACCTGGGCGTTATTATAGCTCAAAGAGATTCTCTTAGGTAAACACGTCATAGTGCCATATTTATGTGCGGAGTTTGACGTAAGACTGACACACTGAACAAGTGTCAAAGTTTTTTGGGTAAAAGCCGAGACTGTCTAACAGCACGCGTAGCTTCTATTTCTCTTCCACCACCACTTTTATATGGTGGCAAATTCGGATGTATACAACTTTTTTCAGCCACCATTCTGATATTATAGCGCCAAATGTTGTTTGATATCTATTATTTAGAGAGAGCTATGCTTGGAGTTTCCTTACGTGATCGAATCAGAACTGAAGAGGATCTCTTCAGTTCTGATTCTGATCTGCAGGCGAACCAAGGTTACCGACATAGCCCGAAGAATTGCCAAACTTAAGTGGCAGAGTACATTGCTCGCAGAACAGATGGCCCATGGGCCGAAAGGTTCTGGAATGGCGACCGCGTACCGGAAGACGTAGTGTTGGAAGGCCTCCTACAAGGTGGACGGATGACCTTGTGAAGGCCGCAGGAATCCGCTGGATGCGGGAAGCACAAAACCGGTCGAAGTGGCGGTGCTTGGGGGAGGCCTATGTTCAGCAGTGGACGTCTTTCGGCTGAAATGATGATGAATGATGATAATTTAGTTAAAATGTGAGATGATGATAATTTAGTTAAAATGTGGCACATTCGTTATGCAGTCTATAATGATCATTGCAATACTTTCAGTAATGTTATCATAAAGGACTTTAAACAATTTTTAACAAATTTAAAAACCACCCAATTTTTATAGAGACTAACGAATATCAATTTCATCACTGAGGATTTCGCGACACAGCCTATTTTTCAGTGGGGTTACCTAAAGGGACATGTCGTGGTCAATCTTGAATACGAAAAGCAAAATATTTGTGACTTTGTTAGTGGGATACCTAATAAAAAATGAAAATTTAATGATAAACAAAAAAAATAATAATGATAAACACGATGAAAATCAATCCAATTTTTAAGTACAAAAACCAGCCAATTGCGTGTCAGACCACGCACAATGAAAAGTTCCGTAGTTGGGAAGTTGGTCGACTATTCCATCACATCACCTTTGTACTCGTACGTATTTTTCTGTTCTTTTCTTCTTGTCTGTTTATATGTGTGTATCATCATCTGTCTAGCCTTTTCCCAATTATATTGGGGTTGGCTACCAGTCTTACCGGATACAGCTGAATACCAGTATTTTACATGGAGCGACTGCCTATCTGAGCTCCACAACCCAGTTACTGGGCAACACGATACCCCTTGGTAAGACTGGTTGTCAGACTTTCGAGCTTCTGACGACCCGTAACGACTGTCAAAGATCTACAAATGACAGCCGGGACCAACGGCTTAACGTGCTTTCCGAGGCACGGAGGGGTCTTGGTATGTAAAGATGGTCACCCATCCACGGACCAACCGCGGCAAGCGTAGCTTAACCTGATCAATCGACCCGTGCGGCTATTATTACTCAGCTACAAGCCCTATAAACTGTTAAATAAATGTATATAAACTGTATATAACTGTATATAAAATGTATATAACTGTATATAAACTGTTAAATAAATAAATAAATAATTTGATTATTTAGGAAAAAAGCCATAGCACACTTTAGGGTTAGGCAGAGGTGTATCTGATAATGTTTAAGTCGTATGTAATAGGGGGCGAGCCTATTATTGCTATCAACTGGGCACAAATCCAGACTCCGGGTTGCTACTGAGAAATTCCAAATAAAAAACCCAATAAAACTGCCCGACCCGGGAATCGGACTTCATGCGCAGCAGTTGCACTTGAGACTATTAGCCCATCGAGCAAGTTACTTTTACTATAATTTAAAACGGCCATCTACCAATTACATTTTGTATTGTTCCAGGTTATCCCTTCTTCTACGTGATCTCAATCGACAGAGCCATTGGAAGACCATGGTACGAATAAGAGAAGAGGAGTCGCCAACACAGGAGCCTGTCGCGGAAATACCTGTCCAACATGGCAGCCCATTCAATAGCAGGGACGACTATATGTCCTACTTGAGGGAGCAACTAGTAGACTTTCTCCCACCACACGATAAGAAACAAGACGATTTCATAAATAAACTTCCGAATCTACTATTCTTACCAGCAAACGCGAATCATGAAGCTACCAAAATTTATAACGACCTATGTGACAAGAGGGCTAAATTGATTAAAATACAGAAGGAACGCACTGAAATTAATTCGTGGTTGTGGAACTTTTATAATCAGCAAATGCCTCATGTCACTCACCAGCACTGCAGGGAACGAGTGAAGCAGCTTTTCGCAGGGAAAAAAAGGTTTTATGATATCAGTAAACAGGTGGAGGAAATGCTATATAAGTTACATGCAATAGGATGGTAAAGTTTTTTTTTTTCAACATTTGCCCGACTAGTTTATATTTTTAAAATGTTATGGTTTTAAAAAATACTCAGGAAAAAACTATTTTTTTTTATTTCTCAGGTATTTAATTTGACACAATTTTGGCGTGATAACGTCTTAAGTGTCACGTTCCGCCTGAGTTGAGCGTGCAAGCGAGAGCGCGGAATTAGCGATAGAGAGGCACCATCGAGCTAAGCGTTCGGCTTGTGACGCACCTCTCTCTCGTTATCACATGAAATTATCGTCCGTAAACCGACTTTACAGACAACCAATTTTTTAGATAAATATTTGGCTCTCATTGTTAATTTGAAACTCAGCTTATTTCCTTTCCGATTATAAATAAATATTGCACACCTCACAACGCTTCAGCGTGTGAGAGTGCTCTACTCTCGATTTGTCGCCTTGTCAACATAATCGTTTCTATACTCTCAATTATACATAGAGTTCATATTAGCAGAGAAGTTTTAAAAACTAGAGACTTGAAATTATAATATTAATATAGTTTTAGATAGATATACTTTGATATATATAACAAAAAATATAATTAAAAATTACGGTAGTTCTTTCCGTTGGGAAGTTTGTTTGTTTGTCGTCACGATCTTCTGCTAAAAGTTTTATTTCCTATATAGACCTATTGATATTCGTTATAAAACTCATAACCGTTCAAAAGATATTAATAAAAATCGATGAATATTCTTTGATTTTTTTTCCATATAATTTATCGTTAACATGTTTCTGTCTGTGAGGCGTGCACTTTTGTATTAATTTAACTACGAGGTCGTTTTTCAAGACCTGGCGCCTGTTAAATAAATTATATGTTGTTATTTAATTAACACTTATATGTCATTGTATTTTACCATTCTAAATACTGTAGTAGTACCTACCTATACCAATCTCATTGTAATTTTGCTCAGTATCATTGTGTAAATGTCTACGATATTACCATTTTCATATTTATCATAAACATCCAATCATCATAATATAAATACGTACAATATCACTAGTTTTAAGAAATTAATGCGATGTTTTGAATGTAAAGCCAAAACGGCTTAAGAGGCTGACAACACCTTAACCGCGGTCACTGTGAGATTGCATAGAAAAGAAAGAGAAGCGTAATGACACAACGCTTGTAATTTATTGCAAATTATGAAGCAATTATCTATTTAGTCAAAATTGAGTTGAGTAATCGAAAATTAAAAAAAACCAAGTCCTGCATTCCAATAAGACGTTCTTTTTATTAATCAAATACGTAACGTATGTTGATATTTAATACAGATATTTTGGATTAAAACTCAAGGTAAGAGGTTAGTTTAACGTTAGTTTGTATCGAGATTTTTTTTCAAAACGTGTTTTGGTAACAACCAAGTTCTGGGAAATATGTTCAAAATAAACATATATTTTTTCCGCTACCACAAACTATACATATTTGACAATTTTGTTTCTTAAGAGAAGCCAATTTTGGTCAATTGGGTCTTGTCAGCGCCTTAAAGGATTTAGATGAGGTTCCATCACTTTGGTGGTTTGGCGCATACGGACCAAGATTGAATGATTGATCCTTAGGTCCGCGGTGGAACATAGCACAAACGTGTATAAAATCCCGGAAATTCATGGTAAAATAACACGCGGATGAAAGCTAGGGTTCGAACAATAATTGTGTCGCTTAACTTCAAACTCGGATAAATCCAATTCTGAGATTTTTTAAGATTTTGGTGTCAAAAGAAACGGAAAAAGAAATGCTTTTAAACAATTTTATCAGTTGTGTATAAATCCGCATGGTTTTTGAGAAAATAAACCGTTAAAATCATAATATTTTATCTAAGTCAGATAGATCCATGAGACAGTTTTTTTCAAATGTAGTTAAGTCCATGAGAGCCAATCAGGTAATTGCGTTTGTTCAACATGGCCGTTAGTCCACGTAAACTCTGCGACAGTAACACCGTTCACTCCCGCTTTTTATTGTTTCTTTTTATTATTTGGACAGTTCCCATGGATAATATTTTATTAAATAATCTTTGAGTATATTGCTCACAAAGATATATACGCGCAGGTAAATACGAGGCTTTGTGAGGAGCAGCATGGCTTCCGACCGGGTCGATCAGTAGAGACTAACTTGCTATCCCTAGTTGACTATATATCCCATAACATGGATAAAGGTCAACAAGTAGATGTGATATATTTAGATTTTAAAAAGGCGTTCGATACAGTGGATAACGATTTTTATTAAATAAATTATACAGCATGGGTTTTACCCCAAAACTTTTGATTTTTTTTTGCGAATTACCTTTCAAATAGGAAACAGTATGTTAGCCATGGATCCTTTATTTCGAAGTCATATCCTACGCGGTCTGGTGTAAGCCAGGGTTCAGTTTTAGGCCCCCTTCTCTTTCTCATCATGGTTAACGATCTCATTAAAGTTGTAAAATACGCCAAATGCCTCCTATATGCTGACGATTTAAAATTAGTTCAAGTAATTAATAAGGATGTAACTCCCGAACATCTTCAAAGTGATATCGACCGAATCCATGAGTGGAGTGTGGATAATAAAATGATGTTTAATGCCAGTAAATGTTATGTCATGACCTTTAGCCGCAAGTTACAACCTACACATGCCACCTATACCTTAGTAGGTGTTGAAATAAAGCGCGTGTCTACCATTCGAGATCTTGGCGTGACATTTGACTGCGGATTGACATTCCATGGATACATGTCTGCCCTAGCTTCAGAATCTTACGGGCGCCTAGGTTTTGTACTACGCAATGCCTGTGATTTCAATAATCCTATTGTCATCAAATTGTTATTTAACAGTCTAGTTAGAAGTAAGTTGGAATTTGCTGCAGCCGTCTGGAATCCCCACGAATCCACATATGTATTAATGATTGAAAAGGTTCAGAAAGCGTTCCTGCGTTTTCTATATAAAAAAATTTACGGATATTATCCATTTATGTATCCTACTCATTTCCTGCTGGGAATGTTAGGATATAATTCCCTGTCAGTGCAGTCAGAGATCAGATTGTGATAGCCATAAAAATTTTGAGGAGTATGGTAGATTCCCCAGAGCTACACAATACTTTGTGTACACTTTATGTGCCAGACAACTACCTCCGTCATAGGCCTACTCGACGACACCGACTGTTCGCTACATCCCATTGCCGCACTGTGTCGCGCGCGCAATCCCCGTTGTGTCGCATGCATGGTGCTATAAACTCCTTAATGGAGACAGTCCCGGAATGTGACATCTTTAATGACACAATCAGGATGATCATGTTAAATTGTCTCATATTTTGTGAAAGCTATGTCTGTTAGGTAAATAAGGTGTATGTTGTTATCATTTTATTCGATTTTATTTTATTGGCTAGTTTTAAAGTTTATTGTTGAGTATGTTTGATCTTTTGTTTTTGAATTATGTTTTGTTTATGTAATATGTTTAGTTTTACTTATTAATTACTGTCATTGGCGCAAGCCGTTGTAATTAATTATAAATAAATAAATAAATAAATAATTCCATTAAAATTGTGTCACCAAGTAAGGCCCGCAAGCGACCTAATATAAAACTTCGCCGTAAGAAAGAGGAAAGAGCGAAAATTTGGTAAGTTTGAAATTCCTATACCTATGCGTCGTTTGGAATCTTGGATAATTTAAAATTATTAAATTAGATACCTTCTATTTTTGTAACATAAAACTAGATTTCCTTATTTTGTTTGTATTATTTTAGTTTTATTCAGTTAGCTGCTACAAATTAACTGTCGATAGTATACCGTGAGTTCGCCACTACCACATCCCTAGTTCTAATCGTGTTTTTTAAAATCCAAATAAATCCGAATCCATTAAATCAAAATTCTATAAATCCACACTGAGTTTTTTCAAAGATCAAATGAAGGTAAATCCAACTTAAATATTACATTTTTGAAAGATTGAGTGATTTAAATACTGAATTGGCTAAACAGGATCGTTTTCTTCAATAATGTTGCCATAATAAAAAAATACTGTGTTTTAATTCATGAAATTAAGACTATTAACACTTTTTTTTAAATATCTCCTAACAGGGTAGAGTGGATTTATCCGAGATTGAAGTTAAGCGACACAATTAATAATTGTATAATAATTAAGTAATATATGTCTATTTCTTGGCGTGGGAAATTATGAAATAACTTCCGCTCTGGGCGGAGTTGGGAGGGTGTGTCAGACTCTTACTGACTAATACCCACCCGTGTTCCTTCCGTACCCTTGCTTGCCAGGGGCCTCGGTAACCCTTTCGGACCTTCTCGCGACCCCGGCAGGCATCTGCCCTAGTGGAACCCTACACTTGTGCTGACATCAATCAGTAACTTATGTCTAATTATGAATATATTTTAAGAAACAACTTTTAAATTTAAATAGTTTCTATTACAAACTGCCCTTCTGATTGTGATTCTTTCTACTCAAATTGTTGTCTGGAAGAAATTAATATTTCGATCGTTCTTATTTATGTTAATTTCTAGTAATGTTCTTCTTCTCAGTGTCCAATAAAGCACCTAGGTAGATACCTAGGTGCTTTATAGATAATTATCTATCAATATATCTATTTATGTATGTCTATTTCATTTTTAGTAGTACGTAATTGATGTAACAGGCATTTTGTGTTGTCATTTCTTATGTCCAGTCTTGAAATGTCATCTAAGTGTTTAGGAAATAGAGTGCCAAAATGGTATTATTATGTGTAATAATCATTTGGTTTTATTTCATCCTTATCCCTTATCTTATACCCTTATCAAGTAAACATTACCCACTGCTGAAAACGGGTTTCCTAGTTCCCAGTAACCCACCAAGGGCGCCTTTTACAAATGAAATAGCAGGTCAATTCTGTAAAAATCTCACTGTGTAAACTTAGGTGAAGTGAGTTGTCAACAGTGTCACTCCGTAGCATCAAGTTGAATGGCAGCTCACTTCACTTAAGTTTTCACGGTGAGATTTTTACAGAATATAGTACTGAACGCGATAAGCACATCTAAACTGCGGTCAAAAGCTGTCGCTGTCATCATCATCATCTGCCTAGCCTTTTCTTGTTAGGGTCGGCTTCCAGTCTAAACGGATACAGCTGAATACCAGCATTTTACATGGAGCGACTGCCTATCTGACCTCCATAACCCAGTTACTGGGTAACACGATACCCCTTGGTAAGACTAGTTGTCAGACTTTCGAGCTTCTGACGACCCGTAACGACGAAAATCTACGAATGATAGCCGGGGCTTAACGTGCTTTCCGAGGCACGGAGGGGTCTTGGTATGTAAAGATGGTCACCCATCCACGGACCAACCGCGGCAAGCGTAGCTTAACCTGATCGATCGACCCGTGCGGCTGTTATTACTTAGCCACAAGCCCCGCTGTCGCTGTCATCATTGTTGCGGAATATTGACATTGGCAGCTCTTGAACGTAGTTGTGAGCAGTGGTAGCCCAGTGGTAACGACCGTGACTTACGAGTTGTAGGTCGTAGGTTCGAACCCAGACAGGCGCTTTACTTTATGTAAATTATTTCATCACCACTGCTCTCAAAACGGTGAAGGGAAACATCGTGAGGAAACCAGTATGTCCTAGAACCAAAGATTCGAAGGCATGTGACATCTACCAACCCGAACTGACCCCGCGTGGTGGATTACGGCCCACTCCCTCTCACCAAGAGGAAGCCTGTGTCCCAGCAGTGGGAACATTATAGGCTGATTATGCATTATGCAATGAAATGTCGACTTGTCGCTGTGAGCTTGTTCTCGTAACTGTAATTATCTATGTATAGTCTTCATTAATTTTCGTTGCTTATACATTTAATATGTATGTATTTATGTATATATTTTTTAGGATATATATATATATATATATATATATATATGTGTATCAATTTTAGTATATTGTATTCATTTATTTTCTTTTATACCAACGACAGCCCCACTTTATGTCTAGGCAAATCACTGTCCATCCCATGGTTGCCTGGAAGAGATCGCAGAAAGCGATAAGGCCGCCCATTGTATATTTTGTAGTTTTTGATTTATTTTTTGTCATGTATTTTTGTGGTGTACAATAAAGTATATATAAATAAATAAATAAATGTCAGAATGTCCACATTCAAAAGTATCAAACAAGCAGTGGCTCCCACCTGATGGTAATTGCAGGTGTCTTCCGCCTATGGACATCTAATAGGAATGGTATCGCAAGTGTTTCGAAGCAGTAATGCTCGCGAAGAAGGAGGCGGAACGGGTGAGGGAAAGGCAAATTTCACGCCCTCACGCCCCTAGTAGCCGCAAGAGACGCCCTGGGCGTCGGGAATCCCAGGCCGATTCCCGGCCACCATAGGCGCGGGCTTGCGGGTGGTGAGCAATGTGTAGCTCGCAGTCCGATAAGGACCAGGCCCGGGTCGCCGGCGCTTTGTGTTCCACACGCGCCTCAAAGAGATGTCAGGCCAACCAATGAGGTTCGCTCGGGCCGATGCCTGCCGGGGTCGCGGGAAAGTCCGAAAGGGATACCGTGGGCTCTGGCAACACACGGGCAACGAAAGGAACATGGGTGGGTTTTAGTCAGTAAGAGTCTGACGCACACTCCCACTCCGCCCAGAGCGGGAGAAGTTATTTGATAATTACCCAACCAAAGAAAAAAAAGTGTCACCACATTCCAAGAAAAGCTGCAATATATCATGTCATCATCTGCCTAGCCTTTTCCCAACCATGTTAGGGTCGGCATCCAGTCTATCAGTATTTTAAATGGAGCGACTGTCTATCTGATCTCCACAACCCAGTTACTGGGTAATGCGATAATCCTGGTGAGTCTGGTTGTCAGGTTGTCGATATATTTATAATGGATGGTCACCCATCCACGGACCGACCTCGGCAATGTTATTATCATGTACCTGTAGGTTATTACACCATCACCCAAACGCTTCAAGCTGGAACACAGTAACGCTGCTTAACAGCAGAAATTGGTTTGGCGATAAGTATAGCTCTACAAATAATAATATCATTTAACTCCAAACGATTTGCCATATGAGCTCCATGACCCATTGCAGTAGGTACCTGTGCAGTAGGTACCATAAACAAGTAGACCAAAGCTGACCTTAACACTAATTTTAACATAAATAATTAGAAAGAAAACCGGCCAAGTGCGTGTCGGACCACGCACAATAAAGGGTTCCGTAGTCGGGATGAATTTATCCAAAAACCAAACTTAACATTGTAGTTGAAAAACATGTTCTCCCATACATCGATATATGTCACTATGATCAATGGTTGCCTGAATAAATTAAATTAATTATTGTTATTTTATTATTATAATTTAGGACTAGTCAAAATGACAAATTGTTGAAAGATTTCTATGGTGTGATGTCATAAATGAAGAAAGGAAATGACACTATCCTTATCTCTGCCTATTCCTCCGAGGATTACGGGCGTATCTTTTGTAGAGATAGATCGAAGTTGTATGAGCTAGCAGTTGTCAGAGTTTTTGGCTTTTAAGTTCTAACTACGGTACCAAGAATCATAATTAGTATGTTAATTGAAACTGACAAGTGGACGTACTCTCGGAGCGCGGTTAGGTCTCTGAGTGATAATTATCTATCTATACATCTATACAGATAAATAAAATTGGAATGTCTGTTTGTAATATTAAAATAACCGCTTTTTACTAAATGCATATGGATATTATTATATATTATTATTATTATATTCACGGTACATATACCGAAATAACACTTTTTACAATTTTTGTCTGTCTGTCTGTTTGTTCCGGCTAATCTCTGAAACGGCTGGACCAATTTTGACGGAATTTCCGTCAAAATTGGTACTGGCAGATAGCTGATGTAATAAGGGGTAACTTTTATTTTAGAAATGTTATTTATTTTTATTAATATATATCTATAATCTATACTACAAATAAATATAATTAAAGTGTCTGTTTGTAATGTCAAATTAACAGCTCTTTACTAAATGCATATGATATACGGTACTTATTACAAAAAAACAATATTTAAAATTTTTATCTGTCTGTCTGTTTGTTCCGACTAACCTCCGAAACGGCTTAACCGATTTTGACAGGACTTTCACTGGCATATAACTGATGTTGTAGGAGTAACTTAGTACTTTTATTTTAGAAAAAGCCACGCGGGCGAAGCCGCGGGCAGCAGCTACTGTAAAATAAAGACTAGGGGTAAGGTTATTGACGATCACAGATTTTATCCTATCAGTGCCATCTAGTAATACCAAACGAAACTCTTTTGGTCCTTCGGAACAGTGTCGTTAGCAGTACCATCGTTACAAGCATAGGACACAGCGCCATCTACAAGTTTACAGAACAATGTAGACTACGCAGCTGTAGGTACTGTGTATAGGTACCAATGAAAACAGTTTTAGAAATTATTACTAGGTGGCGCTGATAACAACTATGATCAACAAAGAAAATGTACTGCTTGTGATACGTCTCGTACTTTAATTTAGTAGTTAGTTAGTAAAAGTATTCATATTATTATCTAGTTTATAACAGACTGGCTTTTGCTCGCAGCTTCGCCCGTGTGGAGGTCGGAAATCATCCCACGGAACGTCTAATCTAAAAAATATGTACGTACCTACTGACCTAGGTAATGGTCTACTCGTGTGCCAAATTTCATTGAATTCTGTTCAGCCGCTTAGGCATTAATAGGTAACAGACAGACAAAGTTACTTTCGCATTTATAATATTAAGTATGAATAGTTACATGCATATTATTATGGACTTCAGACAAAACATTGAGCCCTACAAAAAACTACAAACGTATCTACAGACGGTGCAAGAGTATCCACTGAATATCGACCAAAAAAAGGAATATGAGCAAAACGCACTTCATTGGTTTGCTTTTAGTGTCAAGTCATCGGTTCATTATAATGGAGGGCAATATTTGAAACTACCTACATCTAGATATAATCGGTTCCAAAAATATCTGATAAAGGTGTAAACATTATCTGAATTTAGAAGGATTTATCTAGATATTTCACCACTTTTTAACCGACTTCCAAAAAGGAGGAGAATATAATAATATGTTCGTCTGTTTTTTTTTAATGTATGTTCACGGATTTCTCCGTCAATTGTAGACCGATTTTGTAAATCTTGTTTTTTTTTTAAAGGGTTCGCTCTCGAGGTGGTCCCATTGTCACCAAATGAGAATCTGATGACCATAATCATCTCACCTCATTAAAGTGTTGGCTCTTGGTATTTGAATTAAAAGAAAACGGGGAACCAAGGACCCATAAAGGTAAACCTAAGGACCAAAAAACAGGTTTTAATACGTACTCAATATTTTTATTAATATTATGCTCACAATCTAAGTACAGTGTAATTAGCTACCGAATAAATTAACTTTCTGGTAATTTCTATCGAGTTAGAACAATTAAAATCGTGTTTTTTACAATTAAAAAATGTCGATATAATATGCGATACAAAAATGAAAAAAAAAAAATAAACAAAAATATTGTTTACATCGTTTTGACAAATACATTATTGTAAATGACATTTATTAATAATACGTAAAATTATAATAGTATAAAAGTGACTATTTTTTTACATCAATAAAGAAGGCCTTAGATATACACGCTTATATTTATTAGTAGGTAAATATAATTACATATACAGTTATATTTACATTGAAATCTATTTACATCGAAAACACTAACAGATCATCATGATAAAAAATATAAAAACATACCCAGAGGTAAGAATTAAAACTATAAGTACATTTTTTTTTATTATAATACAAACTAATGGTAAACATCACATTATAATAGTAAATAGATAGTTTTATTATGTTTAATCTTTCGTTTTGGGCAATAATATTTTATAACCTATAAAAAAATGGAAATCCAAGAAAACCTAGAGACATGCCTGACGATTTATTTTTAAATCGTATATTTTTTGTGTCGTATATAATAAATAGCTCGACGAATCGCTCTGCGATCCAAGATGAAAGTAGCCTATGTCCTAACCCAGGTGCAGGTCTACCCATGTGCCAAATTTTATCCAATTCCGTTCAGCCGTTTTAGCGTGAAAGCGTAACAAACAAACTCACTTTCGCATTTATAATATAATATATAAATATATGTATATATGTCGGAAATACGTTAGTCACTCGTTTGACTAATCAGGACTGTCCAGCGCCACCAAGCGGCGCTCAACAGAGTCTACAACATAACGCTTGACCAGAGTTAAGTTCAGTTTGTCGGAGGCGGTCAAGGAGTGAACCCGTTTAGAAACTGTCGCGCGTTCCGTGTAGTTGTATCGTGTACCTACAGTGTGTGAATAGCTAGTGTGATTATTTGATCGTAAATTATAATTTGATTTAAACTGCAAACGGTATTTCTATTATGCAATAACCAACACTTCTCATTGTACGCCCACAGTAGTTAAAATATGGCTGATGATAACGAGAGAGACGTACCTTCTCCGTCATATATTATAGTTAGAATACGACATGACCTGATATTTAAAATATAAATTAAATAGTTATACCCACTAAGTCAATTATTACTGCCCAAAAACTTGGCAAACGATATTTAGAAGTAGTAAGGCATAACTTCCCTCGTATTGGCAATTGATTTAAAGAAACAGAAGCTTACTCTGTCCGAATTAGCTACTCGGCAAGCGTAAATTAATTAACGATTCGCTTCAATACGCATTGACCTTAACTTAACTGTACCTAGCTAGGCTAAATAAGGGGTCGTGGCTGAATAATAACAGCTGCACGATCGATCGAAGGTTTACTGACGCTTGCAGCAATCGGTTTGTGAATTCCCATCCATTACATATCGAGACACCTCCGTGCCTGGGAAAGTACGTTAAGCTGTTGATCCCAGCTGTCATTCATAAATCAAAATAGTTGGGAAAAGGCTACTGATAATTATAATTAAGTAAGTCCATTGTTGGACTAAACAGTTTGTGTTTCGATACCAATAACAAATGCTCAACAATTTCAACTTCGTACAAGGAATTGGTCCTTGCGTATGGAAGCTTTGTTTTTTTTTAAGTTACTGGCCAAATATTTCTAACTAAAAACAAATGTCTGAAAATTCTTGATACAAGTTATTTTCTATAGATTTCTGATAAGTTTTGATTTATCTCATCATTTTTATGCCCTTGAGTGGCAAACAAGCAGAAGACCCACCTAATGCTAAGTAGTCATGGCCACCTATGGATATCTGCATACCAGGGATACCACAGGTGTGCTGCCTGGTTCTTGAAGAGGATTCTCATCAATATTTTTTTGAAGCTGTCTATTTGATATTCGATTTGAAAAGGCTAAATTACCAGTTCTATTTATTACTGTCTTCTAAAACCATCTCTTATTAAAACTGTACAGGGCGCTCCTCTGACGAAACTCTTTGCACGTTCTTGGCAATGCCACTATTGTTTATTTTACAGATCATTTTTATGGGAAACTCCACATTTATTCACAATGGTTTTGTCTTTAGACTATCAACAATTTTATCAAACCAACAAAACGGAGCTCACCAAACAATTTTTAACCATCGAACCTCGTTGCAGTTCTCCAAAACTTCTCGATGCCATTATTAATGAAGAATATTCAAGTTCAATCATCAACACCAAAGTTCACACACATTGTAAAGTTTTTGTATTACGTCACGCGGCACTAGGGTGAGGGCGGCAGGGAGTCATCACTCTCTAGGTAGGTCACGTAGTTGTCCTCTCCGTGGGGAGCTCGCGGTGGAGGCAGGTTCGGGATGTCATAGCCGTGCATCTGGAAATAATCACAGTACTTTGTTACACATAATTCTGCTGTTAGGTCTCGGGTTTCGTGGAATGGTCTCTGTATTGGTCCTAAGCGACTAAGGTGGCCATAGGAATTAGGACCAACGTGTTTTTTGTATCACAATACCTTTGCGAGTTCCTATTCATTTGGTGCAACGTGTTCTTTGTTGCACAATACCTTTGCGAGTTTCTATGCGTTTGGTGCAGATTAAGCAGAAAATTACTTGTCTCGCTGTGAAGACATGCCTGTACTAAAGTTAAGGGCTGCGAATTTATAGTCAGTACGTAATTTTAATAACTTATTTTCAACAAAAGATTTAATGCATTTACTTAAAAACAGGCAGTTTTATGAAATTTTTGTAAAACTGCTTTCGTTGAGCAAGCAAACAATTACAATATTGCCAGAAATGCAGAAAAAGTCAATTTAGACGTATTATTCAAAAAGCAAGATGGTTTATACACTTGACTGAAACACAGAGTTTGTAACACGATTCAATACTAACCTGATTAACTAGCTGCTGGAACGCGGCGCTATGTTGCGGAGCGCGGTCCAGGTCGGCGTGCAGCGCGAAGTCCGAGAGCGCCTTCCAGGGCGGCTGGTAGGCCGTCACCTCCAGCGCCAGCGCGCCGCCCGCCTCGTGGCGCACGGGCGAGCCCGCCACCAGCGGCACGCCCATGGACATGTAGCCCAGCCGCCGGCCTTCCTGTGGCAAAGCATAAGTTGGGACCTTCGACAATAAGAGAGTTTCATTTGTTACTTTCGGGGTCGATTACATGAAGTAAGCCTGCGGTATGACACGTGGTATGAGATCAGACATTATCTAAAATGAATTGGTGGCATTAGAATCAACTGGCAACTAGAATCAACTCTATTTTATTGAACATTTTGATAATCAAAAGAGCCATTTAAGTGCCGATTTGACTTTGATTACAGGTGAAAATTATACATTTTCTCCTGTTCTATTTGTTACTATAAAGTGTTTTGTATGTGGTACGAGAGATGTGGTACTAAAATGGTAGCAGACGCTATCATAAATGCATTGCTATGCTAGTCACATGATAGCTCATGAAAGAGCAGCACATCTATTATCTAAGATCTCAACCACCATTGGAAGCCATAGAATGTAGTCGTTGTAACCAAAATCGGCTAGATGGCATCATCTTCATGAATGGCTAAGATGGGATAGGTAAATAATCAGACCCTGTCTCCTGGTCTCTAAAAGGCCATTTAGTTTATTTAATCCGTTTAACTTTCTTGTCGACTATGACATTTGCCAGCTAGTTTGCTGCTTTGAGGATCAGAATTTGGTTTTCTGCTCTTGACTCGTGGCCAAAAATGTTTTAAGCCAGCATCAGGAAATAATTCTCCCAGACATTCAGGGTTGTAATTTTAGATGGGGCATCTACATTAACCATTGCAGTTAGAAAGCTTTAAGAGTAATTGATTGCTAACTGCTTTCACATATTTTGGAAAAACGGTACAGTCAGCTAGAAAAACGACGATTCTCTGAATTCTCACGTTTTATTTAAAACTTTTTCCACACAGACGACAGATAGCCAGAGACATGTCAATGAGGGTACCACTGGTAGGCAAGCGATCCCGTGGCGTCGTACTCGTGGAGATAACTTGGGACCTTCGACAAATAGAGAGTTTTTTTGTTACTTATGGTGTTTCAAGGTGATCAAAGGGACAGTCTAAGCTAGAAATTCTATAGGTAACGGGATTGTTAGTTTATGGCATGTGATATACCTGAGCTATGGCATTCAATTAAAGAATAAGACAATCTCCGTTGCTGTCAAAGTTTTTGTTATTTTTTGCATCAAAACACCTAAAATGAGAGGCGACAGCACTTTTATTAGCAAGCAACTAGATCAGGCTTCCAGGAACTGCAGGAGCGAATTGTTTGTGTAGGTTTAGCAAAAAGTTTTTTGGAAGTCCTCAGATACTAGCCAACTCCACCTCATCAGTAACCTAGGTACTTTTATTTCTGGATTTAGAGACAATTTCTGGATTTTAATAGCCAGAGCTTTGTACGCAAATAAACTGTAACGAACGGCAAACTGATCTATAACAAATATATTTTTTTTAGTGTGGTCAAAACGAAATTGGCTAATGAAATCCACCTTACAAGTATAGGTCTTTAAATGCTAATAACAATATGCTGCGATCAGATAACTCTTTGGCAAGCTTGATATAAATACCATCTCCTAATCAAACTCTTCAACACATTAGGACCCACCTTCTCTTGTTGCATCTGCATCTTCAGCTGGATGGTCTTCTTCTTGTCCTTGCAGCGTTTGTTCTGGAACCAGACTCTGATGACGCGCGGGCTCAAGCCGGTCATCTCAACCAGCTGTTCCTTCATTAAAGCGTCGGGGCGAGGGTTAGCGGCGTAGCAGGTTCTGCAAAAAATTATAGTCGATTGGTTATGGATACTTAGGCCCACACGCATCACTAATCACTCAATGAGTTTAGCGTAAAGGTGCATCCACACCAAAGTTACTTTTTGTGGATCAACTTTTGCAAGTGTTAATGGACAACAACGGATAACGAAAAGTTATTTAGTAACCTTACCTGAAGTTATATAAAGTTACATAGTGTTATCAGTGGTTATCATGTTGCAAAATGTTGTTCTACAAAAAGTAATTTCGGTGTGGGTGAACCTTGAATCGTCTTTAAAACATCCTTTTGTCTCTGCCAACTTTAAAAGATTGACAGAAATGGAACGATATTTTAAATACGCTTACCGTTAAATGCATTTGGTGATTTGTGTTGCAAGTGGGCCTTAAAATTGCTTAAGGAATACAATGTGTAGTCAAACGGGTCAAGAATTATATAGTTATAATTCTCCGTCTACAACTCACCAGTTATGGACGGTTTTAATCAGATGAGACAATGTAGAAGGGCCAGACATCGAAAGATAGCCTGACAAAGCAAATAATAATAAACTAAGAATTTGAATAAATGAGGAATACCGAGGGACTAGGCTTTACACAAAAACACCTAAGTCTAAAATTTTGGGTAGTATTGAACTTCTTTTTAGTATGAGAACTTCAAGTTAATTTTCATGGAGTTACCAGAAGCCTTCTTTCTCTCTACTGATGAACCAAAAAAAATAATCAGAATTCATATTGAGGTTTGATTTTGCTCAATTACTAGCTGGTGATCTGAGCATAGAATAAGATTACACCGGAGAATCAAATCTTAGGTAAATCTAAACCGATTCGAGGTACAGATATTCAAGGAGGATTAAGCATTGAACTTTTCACAAAACTGTAGATTAGGAATGCTGCTAAGGGCAACACTGTGCTATGTCAGGCAACATAATGATTATAATTCTCACCTCAAGGTATGTAGTTGCTTCTCGTTCAAGACGGTGCGCACCCGCGTCGGCTTCCCGTCGGCGGCGGCCGTGGTGCGCGCGCGCCCGCTCTTGTGAGATCCTGATTCACTGCCTGAGTCTGTGGGTGGAGGAAATTGTAGGTATGTTATAGACTACAGTACTAGTACAGAAAATACTCTATCTATCTATTTATTTAGCCCAATATGTACCACTACTGGGCAAAGTCTTTCCCTCCCTTTTCCATAACTTCTGTCCGCTGCCATTGCGAGCCTATTTCCTTTCTGTAATTGTCAAGTTTGCCACTCCATGTTTGGAAAATACTATACAGTAATTAATTAGCCTATTAAAATATAAGTTCTTAAATGTATACCTAATCAAACTTCAGATCAGAATTCTCAGAAAACCTAATACAATCATGAATTATGAAGTTTATACAAACATAATCAATGAAGAACCACAGCGAAAATAGACTTACACTAGAAAATTTTAATTTGGTGTGTTAACAATTTTCATACATGGTTTTTAAAGTTTAAAAACTTATAAATCCAAGATACAAGTTATAAAAAAATGAATTGGTAGGCTCCATAATTTCTTGGAGCAGTGGTGGCCCAGTGGTAACGGCCGCGACTTACGAGTTGTAGGTCGTAGATTCAAACCCAGGCAGGCGCTTTACTTTGTGTAAATTATTTTCATCACCACTGCTCTCAAAACGGTGAAGGAAAACATCGTGAGGAAACCGGCATGTCCAAGAACCAAAAATTCGAAGAAATGTGACATCTACCAACCCGCACTGGGCCCGCGTGGTGGATTATGGCCAACTCCCTCTCACAGAAAGGAGGCCTGTGTCCCAGCAGTGGAAACATTATAGGCTGATTATGTATGTATGTATGTATAATTTCCTAATTCTATTTGTTTTGTTTAGAAGTACTTTGCCTTCACAATTATTCTAAACTTAAAATGATTATCGCCAAAACACAAACCCCTATTCACCCTAACCAACATAAGTGACAATAATTATGCACACACACGAATCTACAAACAAACAATATTACAATAACATAATCTAGCGACAACGATCACCAATCCAACAGAGGGTCACTAATAACCAGGATTACTGCCCCTGTCCACTGTATCCCTATTTGACACCTTCATAATCCACTGACACCTTTGTAAATTCCTAATTTAATAATTATTTTAGTTTTTGACTGGACAGTGTGAAAGGGCTTTAAAAATGTATGGTGGCTAGTTTTCCCCAAGGAATGGGCAGTTGCAAATTATTGTGTTCTTGAGGCGAAAGAGCATATCAAAATCAAAATCAAAATCAAAAGTTATTTATTCAGGCTGACAATCAACCCTTTTTACGAACGTCAAAATTACAAAAGACAGCCCCCCAGAAACGCCCGCCCATCACCACTTCCTAGTGCTTTAGCTGGGAAAAAGAAGTGGCGCAACAAACTATGAGTATTAAAAGCCATAGGTATCTACTGGGACGTCATGGCGGCGCGGCGTAGCCAGGTCGCGTCGCCAACAAAATGTAAGGTTGCTGAGCCACCCACTATTTAGCTGTATACATTTAGTTGGCAGTCAACCTGTCCCGGTGAGGTATGGCTCTAAAACTAATGAAAATAGAATATAATTCAAATATTGTTAAAATAAAAACATACATACGCGTCCACTTGAGATCTTCACCTCCTCCTTTTTCGTCGGTTAACTAGTCTTTATCGTCCATCTTTTGAAATGTTAAGGGAAATATTTTATTACCTACATGTTTTAATTAATCGTTTTGTTAAAAGGAAAATTTCTTTAGGCGCGTTAAGAGATTTTTGGTAGGGGAAAAAGTTATGGGTTCGCGCGCAGTTTAAATTGTGTATTAAATAATCATTATTTTATTGAAGTGAAAATTTGTTTAGGCGCGTTGAGCTTTAGGTTTTTATTTCTGTCGACAGTCTTCATGACTGCTTAAGTTTTTTTTTTCTAATCTTTAGTATATTGCTGTGCCCTAACAGGGTCCATAATGTTCTTAGGTATAAGCCTTTATATGTACGTAATATCTTATAAACACTAAGAAATAAAATAAATGCATCAGTCAGTCGCTCGCATCACGCGTGTCGTCTAGTGTAAGCGCTACTGCTGAACATGGGATCCGAGGTTCGATTCCCAGATCGGGCAGTGTTATTAGGTTTTCTCAGAAGCTTCCCGGAGTCTAGATTTGTGCGCGGTTGGTGGCAATAAGCTCGCCCCTTTTACATTAAGGCGCTGACAAGACCCAATTGACCAAAATAGGCTTCTCTTAAGAAAGAAAATTGTCAAATCTGTATAGTTTGTGGTAGCAGAAAAAATATATGTTAATTTTGAACATATTTCTCAGAACTTGGTTGTTACCAAAACACGTTTTGAAAAAAAAATCGATACAAACTAACGTTAAACTAACCTCTTACCTTGAGTTCCAATCCACGTGTTTTGGTGACCAAAACACGTTTTGAAAAAAAAATCTCGATACAAACCAACGTTAAACTAACCTCTTTCCTTGAGTTCTAATCCAAAATATCTGTATTAAATATCAACATAAATTATGTATTTAATTAATAACAAGTACGTCTTATTCTAATGCAGAACTTGGTTGTTTTTTATTTTCGATTACTCAACTCAATTCTGAGTAAATAGATAATTACTTCATATTTTGCAATAAATTACAAGCGTTTTGTCGTCGCGCTTCTCTTTCTTTTCTATGCAATCTGACAGTGACCGCGGTTTAGGTGTTGTCAGCGACTTAAGGGAACTACAGGACCAAACCGCAAATTTTGTAAGTTTCATAATGCCTAAAAGTATATGATCCACTGCAGTAAACAAAATCAGAAAAATATATGATATTCTTCAGGTTACATGCTAGGTAGATAGTGTGTTCAAAACATAATACAACTAATTTGATATGATAGAAAAAAATCACGAAGATACCTCTAAAAATTTATTTTAAAGATTAAAAACCATACTAATGAAATCATTCTGATTTTTTGTCAGATTATTCTTCAAGCAACATATTGGCATAATAGTGTTTTAATTTTTTAATCCAATCAATAGAGATTTTGTAAATAGATAATTGCTTCATATTTTGCAATAAATTACCAGCGTTGTGTCATCGCGCTTCTCTTTCTTTTCTATGCAGTCCGACAGTGACCGCGCTTTACCTGTTGTCAGTCTCTTTGGCGAAATGTGGGTGTACGTGATGTTATGTTAATAAAAAATATGTTCATGTTATGTTATAATCGGTCTGTACCTATTTTGTTTGACAGCAAACTTATGTAGGCCTCTTCTCATACACAGAAGGCACGAGCATTAATCACCACGCTTGTTCAAGACGGGTTGGCGATTTCAGACTTATTGTTTTTGGTGGTCATGGTCACAGTGGTCACATGGTCTGGCAGTTTGAGTATTTTTTGCGGTCCTTTCTTTGGTATTGTTCGATGAATCGTTGAGCTCCTTAAGGCGCTGACAAGACCCAATTGAACAAAATAGGCTTCTCTTAAGAAAAAAAATTGCTAAATCTGTATAGTTTGTGGTAGCGGAAAAAATATATGTTATTTTTGAACATATTTCCCACAACTTGGTTGTTACCAAAACACGTTTTGATAAAAAATCTTGATACAAACTAACGTTAAACTAACCTCTTACCTTGAGTTCTAATGCAAAATATCTGGATTAAATATCAACATACGTTACGTATTTAATTAATAACAAGAACGTCTTATTTGAATGCAGAACTTGGTTGTTTTTTATTTTCGATAACTCAACTCAATTTTGAGTAAATAGATAATTGCTTCATATTTTGCAATAAATTACAAGCGTTATGTAATCGCGTTTCTCTTTCTTTTCTATGCAAACTGACAGTGACCGCGGCTTAGGTGTTCTCAGCGTCTTAAGTTCTGAGTTGAGCTGCACAACTACTGACAAATGCGTGCACTGACTGGACAGGTCCACTCAATCTGTGTGGTTCTTTCATCAAAAGACCATTTCAGACATCAATAGACATGGTCTTCACATGATCTGACCAAGGTTATGTCTGGACTTTAAAAGAGACTGTGACCTCGAGTTTGTTTCGGCCTTTCTTCTCAGAGTAGTCAGATAGGAAACGCCGACCTCATCTAGTTTAAAAAAATATGATTGACGTGTAAAAGTATTCGTACAAATCTACTTACAGAAATAAAATAATTTATCATTTATATGAACTTTAAGGCCAATTTTCCTCACGATATTTGCCTTCACTGATGTCAGTTATATCCAAGACATACTCAGAATATATGGATTGAAAAGTCACATTGGAACTTGTCCGATTGGACCCGCATGAATGAGAGGCGAGGCCTTAACAACTGATCCTTCACGACACTTACCTACTATAAATCGAACACGAAGAGACCCGAAAATAAAATGATTTTTCTCCTCAGTAAATTGGTACTTTGATTAGGCTTTGAGCTGAATGGTGCTGCTCCATGCGTCATGTTCGTGAACGGGCGCCGTCAGTAGGGACTGGTCATTTGTTAGCTGCCACGGATCATTTTAATTTTATTTTTTTTTTATTATGGACTCTTTTAACGTGCACGTCTTTCTACATTGTTCTCACATGTATAATTTCCACATAAATGATGTAACCAATTATTTTGTAACAAAATTTTAATTTAAAAGAGTGTCCGTGGAGTTTCTTGCTCGTTCTTCTCCATAGGTACCTACTACGCTTTGGAATGGGCAACCAGCTTCATCTTTCTGACTGACCGACCCCTTGACAATTCAAAAGTGCTGTATTTGGTTTATTTGAAATAAATGCTTTGAGTTTGAGGATTGTATTGTTGACTGTATTGAAAACAGCGGGGTAATTGCGTCACACACTATAGTAGCAATGAGTTTAATTGTGACAGTTCAACAACATTCATTGCGATATTTACGTTGTTGAGCAGACAAATATTTCGAACATATGAAGCAATGGAATAGCAATATACTTCAAAATCATTCAGATTGTGATTTATAGTGTGTTACGCAATTAGGGTGCAGGTCCTTTGTGTTTCGTTGAAAAATATATACTTACATAATCAGCCTATAATGTTCCCACTGCTGGGACACAGGCCTCCTCTCTATTAGAGAGAGTGGGCCGTAATCCAGCACGCGGGCCCAGTGCGGGTTGGTAGATGTCACATGTCTTCGAATTTTTGGTTCTAGGACATGCCGGTTTCCTCACGATGTTTCCCTTCACCTTTTTGAGAGCAGTGGTGATTAACTTAAATACACAAAGTAAAGTGTCTGCCTTGGTTCGAACTCACGACCTACAACTCGTACGTAAATGCAGTATCTTTTGACAAAAAAATGTGACTCGCCAAAATACAAAAAAAAGGAACTTTATCACCTCACTCCATACCATCATTATCTATCTCAAACCCGAACTAGATTTACACATTTTTTAATTAACCGATAAATACTACAAGCGACTAACTCTGTTCGGCATTATCAAACGCGTCGGCGCCTTTGTCGGCGCACATCAAAGGTGTTATCGACAAATCACGGCATGATCGCGAAACGATTATCGATACTCGAATTTGTAACGATAATATCGATAAGGTAAGGTAATCGCATGTACCTATGATATGGTAGATCTAATATTGGTTGATGTTAAGATTGTAGACTAGTGTTTTGCGGCGGTTTCGTGCGCTATCGCTGTTTACGTGTTTGATGCATTTAGGTTTTTTTTTTTCGCCGTATCCGCGCCTTCTTAAGATCTTTTTTGGAGTTCCGTGTGCTGGAATGAAATATTGGACCTTTTTAGGATAACGGATAAAAATTGAGGATATTTTTTTTAACTCATCGTCATCTGCTTAGCCTTTTCCCAACTATATTGGGTTCTGGTTCCAGTCTAACCGCTGAATACCAGTATTTTACATGGGGCGATTGCCTATCTGACCTCCACAATCCAGTTACTGGGTAACACGATACCCCTTGGTAAGGCTGGTTGTCAGACTATCGGGCTTCTGACTACCCGTAACGACTGTCAAAGATCTACCAATCTTGGTATGCAAGGATGGACCCATCCATGGGCCGCGGCAAGCGTAGCGTAACCTGATCGATCGATCCGTGTGGCTGGTTTTACTTAGCCACAAGCACCTATACCTACATCTTTTCCTACTGAATTTTGAATGTACTAACTACTAGTAAGATGTATATCATGTAAAAACCAGCAGTCGTTATGGAAGAGGCCTGAAAGTTTTGTTCTTTAGTTAGTATCACCATCGTCATTCTCTTTTCCTTACGGGGTCGCTAGACGATCAAATTGCTTAACAAGCACGTGAAATCTTCGTGCTTGTCAAGCAATTTTGACCGTTTATAACGAAGCTTGATGTGCTTGACAAGCGAACTTGATAGAAAATTTTATTTTTGCAATTCCTGTCAAGCACACTTGGTCGTTTAGATGCATGTTTGTCAAGCGACACATTCAGTGTGCTACGAAACGCCGTGTCGAGTGTACGTGACACGAGCGGAGATAGTCATAGCCATACGCCATATCTACATTTAGAAACATTCAAAATTTTTCTATAACTACAGATTGTTCAAATCCAAGACTGGGTTACTCTGTGACGTCTAAAACGAAAATAAGTGTGCACGCTTGACAAGCATGCTCGACGTTGCGTCAAGACTCGTTGAGCACGTAAATGCTTGTCAAGTTATTTTGACCGTATACATGATATTATATATGAATAAGACATGTTGCACCCACACCAAATAATAATGGGACCCCATTATTATTTGGTGTGGGTCATCCATACTTCTCTATTGGTCGTCACCGCGGTAGTCACCCCCTTTCTAGCCATATTATCTTGCACACAGTCCACCCATAGCCCTCGAACTAGTATCTCCACTACAAACTCACTTTTCACAGGATCTTAAACGCTGTCATCTCGGTAGTCCTCCCCTTTCTAGCCATATTATCTTGCACACAGTCCACCCATAGCCCTCGAACTAGTATCTCCACTACAAACTCACTTTTCACAGGATCTTAAACGCTGTCATCTCGGTAGTCCTCCCCTTTCTAGCCATATTATCTTGCACACAGTCCACCCATAGCCCTCGAACTAGTATCTCCACTACAAACTCACTTTTCACAGGATCTTAAACGCTGTCATCTCGGTAGTCCTCCCCTTTCTAGCCATATTATCTTGCACACAGTCCACCCATAGCCCTCGAACTAGTATCTCCACTACAAACTCACTTTTCACAGGATCTTAAACGCTGTCATCTCGGTAGTCCTCCCCTTTCTAGCCATATTATCTTGCACACAGTCCACCCATAGCCCTCGAGCTAGTATCTCCACTAGAAACTCACTCGTTGCAGGTTCTTAAACGCTGTCATCTCGGTAGTCACCCTTTTCTAGCCATATCATCTTGCACACAGTCCACTCATGGCCCTCGAGCTAGTATGTCTACTAGAAACTCACACGTTGCAAACAGGCGCAACGCGACGCGACATCGGTAGAACAATTTCCGTGTAGATTTCATAGAAATTGTTCCACTAGACTCGCATCGCGCTGTCGCGGCGCGCCTGTCTGGCTCGCCTTTACCCGTCTACTCAAACTTGACCGATAACTAGGAACCGTGTGTACCTACTTTATGGCGCTATATCAATCAGAGCTGGCTTTATATGTTGTGTTTGAAGTAGATAGAAGTTTGAAGTAGATTTGACAGGTGGCGTTCTTGGCGCCGCCATCAAGGTTTTGAATAAACCATTTGATAAAGACCTTGAAGCTGTTCTTTTAGCCATCACGCCTTGTTTCTCAGAAGGGTTCGGCAGAGGTGTACCCATAGTACCTACACCCATATGTTGCCAGTTATGTTTAAGTTTAACTAAATTGTATGAAATAATCAGTTTATAATATTTCCACTGCTGGGACACAGAGGCCTGTGAGAAAAGGAGTGGGCCGTAATTCAACACGCGGGCCCAGTGCGGGTTGATACTATTGTATAGAATAAAGTTTTTCTGCTGGGAAGTTTGTTGCGCCACTTCTTCTTTCCAGCTAAAGCACTAGGAAGTGGTGAAGGGCGGGCGTTTTGGGGGACTGTCTTATGTAATTTTGACGATCGAAAAGTACTGATTCTCAGCCTAGTTTGAATAAATGACTTTTGATTTTGATAACTAAGTTTATGTAAACACAAAAGCACTTACCAGACATAGAACCAAGTTCGTGTGGATGGTGTGAGTTGTTGTTGCTTAAAGTTGTGTTGTTGTTGCTTTCAGCGTTCCCACTGGTGGTGGTGCTGGCGGTTGCGCTCTGAACAAATGAATTTCACTGTTTTTAGACAAATTCATAGCATGTTCGCTGGTACATAACGAAGATTTTTAAGAAGCGACTTTTTCTAGCTACAGATTAATCAGTAAGGCCCAGAGAGTAAGATGATAATGGAAGAAATACGAAATGTTACGCTGTTAAAAGAAATTATTTTTAGAGTTTCCAGGTAAAAGTGTTGATAATGTTCAGAATTTGTAGTAATATGTAAGTACGGACAGCTACGCGAATTAATTACTCCTCAAACATTAAGGCCCACTTGCTTTACCAATCACTAAACGCATTTACTCATACTTAAAACATTATTCTGTCTCTGACATCTTCAAACGACAGACAGAAACAGAACGATATTTTAAATTCGTTAAGTGCTAACCGCATTTTATGATTGGCAGAGCAAGCGGGCCAGAATACCTTAGAAAATTGACAACCAATTTTATTATTGACAATTAGGGTTGTCAATAATTACTCAATGTGTAAAGATTTAAAAGTTTTAAGTATTTTTAGAACCAACCTTTTCTAACACATCATGGTCTTCTCTACAATATAGGGCTCCTCCTTCTCGTAACGCGAATTCGTCACCTGCAAGAAAAAATATTTGTTTGTTAAATATGGTCAGAGTCAGAAAAATCAACGATACTTTGTTTTGATAAGTTTAAATAGAGAGCAGTCACTGCTCTGGTGGTGACCACCACTGTGGTGGTCCAGTGGAAGCGACCGTGACTTACGAGTAAGTTGTAGGTTCGGTAAATTATTTCATCAGCACTGCTCTAAAAACGGTGAAGGAAAACATCATGAGGAAACCGGCATGTCCTAGAACCAAAAATTTCGAAGACAGTGACGTCCACCAACCCGCACTGGGCCCGCGTGGTGGATTATGGTCCACTCCCTCTCACAGAGAGGAGGCCTGTGTGCATTGGGGACATTATAGGCTGATTATGCCAAAGGTTAAAAAAAAAGGAAAGGTTGTCTTTTAAAGATCGCTTTTAGCGATAAGACCGCCCATTGTGTCACCCTACGTAAGATTTCTACATTTATAGCTATAATTTTTATGGTGTACATAATAAAGAGTATTCTATCTTCTATCTATTATGTCTGCATGCTATGCAAATAGAAATTATTCATAAGTAGGTATTATGAGTACGACGATGAGCACTTTTAATTTTTCGGACTCAAAAGACCACACGGCAAATTAATGTCGTTTAAAACGGACAACCAAACAGTCGGTAAAAGCTACATTTAGGTAAGCTTGATTACCGAACATTTTTGAGAATCTTGACTTTAGTTCAACAAGATTAATTATGGAGAAATGTAGGGAACGAGCACAATACGATGAATTAATATAGTTTTCGAGATAACGGGATAGGTAGATCTCGGTATGACACAGTACTTACCTGGTATAAGTTGTCTGGC
Source organism: Atethmia centrago (assembly GCA_905333075.3). Lineage (NCBI taxonomy): Eukaryota > Metazoa > Arthropoda > Insecta > Lepidoptera > Noctuidae > Atethmia > Atethmia centrago. Next base: position 1,896,060 of record HG995388.1, read on the forward strand.
GCAGGCGCAACACCGGAAGCAGTCAATGTGGTAGATCTTCGTCTTGGCTCTCATCACGAAGTCGTTCTTACTGAAGGAGGAGCCACATTTGTCGCATTTTGTGCCGAATAACCTAAGGACAAAGAGATTAGGTCTAAATAATTATGTTTCTGAATTACCTTCGAAAAAACACAAGATTGGAAAATGTCACTTGCCGTGACACAGTGGCTGGCTTTTACCTTGGCCAGAGCTTTTACCATTGCCATACAACGTGGCAATGCCGCCAGTCTTTTGAGCATTACCAGGTGACAGCGATGCGGAGGAATTTTTCGACCCCATGTTTAAGTTTTGCTGTGAGGTTTACTTAGGATTACTAAACTTTACTTAGGTTAGGATATTTTATTATTTTATGTGCATAATTAGAATAAAAATATTTTCTAGATGTCTGCACAGACCGAGACGAGATCCTACCCCAAATATTAACATCTAATTTTAATCAAATGTATCGTAAAGAGAAGTTGTAATCCCGAAGGTAGTGCAAAAGGCAAATGCCAACGTGAGACTTTCAATTCATATGCACCGAGAGAGCAGGATCTCTTTATCAGCCTTTAAGTCTACCAATGTGCCAACGTGAGACTTTCTATTCATATGCACTTTGAAATGATATATTTATTTACATAACCAACTTACAAGAGGATTATTAACATTAACTAAATTAAATTAAAACTAAGTTAAGCCTTAAAAAGGCCCTCGCAATTGTACCGAGGATGCTTTGATTACTGTCATGTCTTTAGTGACACTCACAAGATTAAATCACATCGATTGATGTAAGAATCGTCAAAATCGACCACGCGTTTGGTCTCTAGAATGCCACAAAGGAACAACACACACATACATAGGCTGATATACACATTACCCTTTTTTGTGTTGCGCAGTAAAAAGGAGAGGCGCACTCGGGCCCCATGACCCAAGCACACTGAAAAAGTGTGTCGATGATTCATTCCTGACTAGGATTTCCCGTTCCTACAGAGTAAAAATAATTGAAGGCCACACAGGCACCTGATGCGGGAATCGAACCGCGACCCTGAGATAGTGAACGCCTCAATTACGTTTTAACTTGGCCATGGGGACTTTCCTTATGATGATTTTTCCTCGTTGTTTAAAAACCTATCAATTTGTTAAAGTGCTTCGAGTTACTCCATAGAATGATCGAGAGCAGTTTTTTTTTATGGGAAACTAAATTACCCGCCGTTTGTGCCGAATTTTAAGGGTTCCGTGGTAAAAAAGGTCCAAGTTTTATATCAAAACTGTCTTCAAAGAAATGTCTACTGCCCATTTACGAGTATCTCTATAGGAAACTTGAAAATTTTTCTTTCTTTAATTTTTTACTTTTAAAAGCGAGGTAATTGTGACGATGATGAATGATTTTGACTTTGACTTTTAGATTGTACGTATCTTAATTATAGTTAATTTAATATTCTTTATCAATCAATCAATTTGCTTACCTTTTCCCAACTATGTTGGGGTCGGCTTCCAGTGTTATCGAATGCATCATAATACCAGTATTTTACACGGAGCGACTGCCTATCTGACCTCCAAAACCCAGTAACTGGGTAATACGATACCCCTTGGTTAGACTGGTTGTCACACTTTCGGGCAGAAGCCAACCCTTAACGGCTGTCAAAAATCGATGAATGACAGCCGGGACCAGCGACTTAACGTGCTTTCCGAGGCACGGAGGAGTCCTGGGCCTCAAGTCTGCTATTACAATAGTGTCAGAATGGTCTGTTCCGATCCTCATTAATGACGCCATTATATTAGTAGGTTGCAAAACTTGTCAAAATCAACAATTATGAAATCTATGATAGACCATTCTCACACTATTGTAATAGCAGACTTGAGGCCCTGCAGACTTAGCATGACACTCTCTATTTCTTCGAAGAATAGACACGGCTCTTTCCATACAAAGTGACATTTCGTTTCTCCTTTTTTTGACATCCCATCGTAGAAATCTTTCTACATAAAAAAGGACCTAGACAAAGATCGTTAGACACGAAAGACAAGATGACAGATTGTAGAAGGATTTCTACGGTGAGATGTCAAAAACTGAGAACCGAAATTTCACTTTGTATAGAAACAGCCGTGTCTATTCTTCGAAGACATAGAGAGTGTCATGCTAAGCCTGCAGGTATGTAAAGATGGTCACCTTCACGGACCAACCCCGGCAAGCGTAGCTTAACCTGATGGATCGACCCTAATATTCTTTATCAGTAGGTAGATCAATGTTCTGATTTCTTTCCATCTGCTTATTACATCTTGCAAAACCGTTACAATTTTATTTAAACAATGACAAAAATAATATTACCTAAATTGGATGAATTGAATTAAATTCGATATGGTGGATGGTCACCCATCCACGGACTGACCTCCGCAAGCGTCCTTCGTTATTAACTTATTATAATCAATTAAATTAACCTCTATGTAACTTTTAAAATTACCTACTCCCACAGGAAGTGAACCGTTGTGCCAATACAACATATCATAAGAAACATTATAAAGAATAAAAAAAATCGTTGATGAAAATCTTAATATTCAAACACATAAAACAAAAAAAATCCACAACAAAATCGAATTTACATGAATAAAACCAGCCTATAAAAACCGAACTAGATTGAGAAACGATGGCGCGTTGTATTTTTAAAATCCACCCCGTGGGGAGGGGTCAACGACCGCACTTAGGGGCTGGTTCCACCCCCAGCAATCCTGCTAAAAGCATCGCCTATAGATAGAGAGATACCTGTATATTTACTCTGTAGGTTAGACAGTGTAGGTAGGTTGGCAGCCTTGCGAAAGTTGGTAGTGTTGGCACCCTTGGCGGTCTAGTTTTTATGTTGGCAGTATGCTCTACTATGATTATGTTGGTATTCGACTGTAATAAAGTAAAAAAATGGTTTTCTATTACGTAATTGGTTTGTGGTCTTTGTGGTATAGTAAAATATGGAAGAATTACTTTTTATGGTGGTGGTATTTTTATAGAGGTATTAGTTTGGTTTTCACATTTTCTTATAAGAAAATAATATACTTATTTAGCATATTCGTATACTCAGTTTTATTTTTAATAGAATTTTGAAGACAAATTCTTTACTGTCCAGGCCGCTCGTTTGTGGAATGCATTACCAGTTTCAATAAAACGCACGCAATCGTTGCCTCTGTTTAAAAGACTCGAGAAAGAACATTACTTGTCGTTGTGATTTTGTTCTCGTTATCTCATAGCTGTAATAACCATCTATAGGTAGTCTTCATTTATTTTCGTAGCTTATATAGTTAGTGTGTATGTATCTATTATAAAGCATATATCTGTGTATCTATTATATTATCTTGTACTTCTATATTTTTATTTGCACCAAAGACAAAACCACTGTCCATTCCATGGTTGCCTGGAAGAGGTCGCAGTAAGCGATAAGGCCGTCCATTATATATTTTGTAGTGTATAATTTATTTTTATTTTTGTAATGTATAATCTAATAATAAGGTAAAATAATTAATAATATATATATATATATATAATATTATTATATAGATAAATTATAAATTATTATATAGATATTATATATTATATTATATTATTATTATATAAATAAATACATATTCTAGTTTAGAATATGCTTTTACCGGTGGATGTGTCTTTGCCTATGATATATTACTTACATAATTGGTATTGAAACCTGATGTCCTAGAACCAAAAATTCGAAGACATGTGACATCCACCAACCCGCACTGGGCCCGTGTGGTGGGTTACGGCCCACTCTCTCCCACAGAGAGGAGGCCAGTGTCCCAGCAGTGGGAACATAATAGACAATCATCTATAATTGAAATTGGTATACGACAGGTAAGTCGTTCATTAAAATGGCCTTCCAGAGTGGCGGCTCTACATTTTCCTGCCATCACTTTGCTGACTGGCTAATATTGTAACCACACCATGTCAAGAAGACTACCAACACTGTCAATTGAGTGTTCGTTCTTAAAACTTAGTCACTTTTGTGAAGTTGAAGCTAGTTGCCGAAATATTCTTGTAATACTAGCTTTTCGGTCACCAGTTACATCAACCAGACGTTTCGCGACTTCTGCAAATAACTTATGCGCACTGGGACCCCACGGACCGAGGGTCTTGACGCCTAAGGGCACAAAATTGTACTCTCTGCCAAGGCGTCCATATTTAATAACTTTCAGATATTGGGCATTTTCTGCCACTGCACCCGCTTTTGAAGTAGTCCGTTGGAGGTGGGACGGTGCCAGTGTGTCTACACAGGTAGCGTCCAAACCAAACCAAAACAAACCAAAGACAAACCATCTGGTCTTTTGCCATCATCTCTGACAATGCCAGTCGGCTCAAGCAGGGGAGGTACATTGATGCTGGCAAGAGACCGGCGGAATATGTCATTAAGTGTCGCACGTCTTGAAAAGCGGCCTGCACTTTTTTGACAACAAAGTTCGTGGTGACCCAGTCGGACCCAGTGACCAGTGGCGGCTTTCACATGCAACGCATCTGCATTGCAATTCAGCAAGGAAATACCGCCAGCATCCTCGGTACAGTGCCTCGAGGGCCTTTTTTAGGTTTAACTTAGTTTTAATTTAATTTAGTTAATGTTAATAATCAACTTGTAATTTAGTTATGTAAATAAAAAATAAATGTAGCTCTTGTAATAATGTTTATAAGACAGACAAACAGACAGTGCCACCTTTACGATAAACTTGCAAAAAATATCCAAAACTTATCTTTATAACTTTTGATAGGTATATGTTTGAGTGTTGGACGATGATGAATTAGGCACATGGCTATCATTGTTTATCATATTTTATCTAGGTACACAATTATTATCCCGGTCTGATAGCATGGAAACATATTTGTGATAGCCATCTCTTTCCATGGATCCTTTAAGTAGATAGTTTACGTAATTAGGACATTCTATATTTTTGAGTTCTTCCTTGAACAGGTGGATAGTAAAAAGGTGGTATCAAATAAGATGTTTGCCTGGCATTTATTGTGAGGTCCAAGTCACCATTGTTAGATGGTTAAGTTGAAATACAGTAGATGTAGGACCGCGGTTCAATAAAAGACAGTTAGTGGATTGGTGACCTTTTACTAAAAAACTGGCCAAGTGCGAACGAAGGGTACCGTACCATTATCTATAAAAACGGCAAAAAAATCATGTCTGTTGTATGGGAGCCCCCTTAAATATTTGTTTTATTCTGTTTTTTTGTATTTTTTTGTTATAGCGGCAACAGAAATACATCATCTGTGAAAATTTCAACTGTCTAACTATCACGGTTCGTGAGATAAAGCCTGGTGACAGACGGACAGACAGATAGACAGACGGACAGCGGAGTCTTAGTAATAGGGCCCAGTTTTACCCTTTGGGTACGGAATCCTAAAAAGTAGGCCCCTCTATGTTTAAATTCTCTATGTTTAAATTATTTTTACTTCTTCATGACAATCGTTTCGGGAAATCAAAAATCCTAGTCGGGAACTCTGAAAAGTGACCTTACTAGGTTCAGGTCTAGCCAAAAAAAAAAAAGTTCTGACGCACGGGCTAGGGTGCGTCAGAACGTTTTCATAAGGAACCAAACTTCAATTCAATGGGATGAAATATACATTCCAACGTTGTAATTGGATTAAAACACACATACGGTGTAAGTTGTGGTGTGTTACACTGATTTCAAATCACGAGAAATTTCCCGAAATTTTGCATCCTTTAACACTTTTTTTTTTTGGAAGGCAAATTGTCAAATTCTTCTCCCGCTCTGGGCGGAGCGGAGGGGTCTGTCAGACTCTTACTGACTAAAAGCCACCCGTGTTCCTTCCATTGCCTGTGTTGCAGGGTACGAAAGGGTTACCGAAACCCTTTCTTACCTTTCCGCGACCCCGGATCCTGTTACAATGACCGAAAATGTTTTCAGATTCTGAATCTGGGGACAATCAAAAACCACATGGCAAAATATGATAACGAACAACCAAGACCACACAGCCTGGGATCCTGCTTACCCGTCACCAGAACATGTCAGTTTCCGTAAATAGCATGCAAACAGTAACGCGACACTCCGGCGCAGGATAAAGTTACGCTAATTGACGCCCGCGCGGTAGCTGCTGGGTTCAACTGATTTGAAGCGGAGATTTATTTGTTTTTATTAGCTTTGATTTTTGTTTGTGGTTATTTTATTAATGAATGGATTTAAACTAGTGTTTTGTTTGTTTAGTAACGTGCAGCGGACCGAAAATGATCAGAGAAGGGCAAAATCAGGGCATCACGGGCGGATTTCCGGCCACCGTAGGCGCGGGCTTGCGGACGATGAGCAATGGGTAGCTCGACGTCCGATAAGGACCAGGCCCGGGTCGACGGCGCGTTGTGTTCCACGCGCGCCTCAAAGAGATATCAGCACAAGTGTAGAGGTCCACCAGGGCCGATGCCTGCCGGGGTCGCGTGGAAGTTCAAAAGGGTTACCGAGGCCCCTGGCAACACAGGCAACGAGAGCAACACGGGTGGGTTTTAGTCAGTAAGAGACTAACACCCTCCAAGTCACTCCTCAAGTTATTTGATAATTTCCCACCCAACAAAAAAAAGGGTTGCCAACTTTTTTTATATCAAATTTGGTAAGTACTTTCGAAGCAATAGTAGATCGTGAAAAAATAAAAAAAATATATATAAGTATATGTTCCAAAACATTTTTATTCTTTAAATGCCTATTTTTGCTAAGTAGCTATCAACCTTTACTAAAAGGTTTTTTTACGGGTAAAAATTTAGTATCGTTTGGCAGGAGGAGGTAGGTGGGAGGGGGGATGCCCCCTCTCCCCAGGCACCACTCCAATGAAGAGGTAACGCACCGTTCTTGAGAAAAACAAATTATTGTAAGCTAACCTCAAAACACTTAAGTTGCTTAAAAGGCGTAATCAGAACGAATGGTTTGAAAAAAAATAACCACGAAGGGGATGGCGGGGTCTGAGTTCGCTCGTTCCACTCGCTCACTATAGTCCCCGCCATCCTCTTCGAACTGTCCGAGTCGGGGTGCCCCAAGTCCCGAGCTCGCTTCGCTCGAGCTTGCATCCTAAGTTCTCCTAGTAACAGTGCCTTTTGTACACACATACGATCAGTGGGAGCACAAACACAGAAAACAAATTCACGCAACTCGATCATTCTCGGAATGATCGAAAACGAATTACTGTTGAATGTTTTTTTTTTACGTTCCGTTTTATCAATTTTGCCCGACATTTTACACCACGGATAATATACTGGGGCAAATTTGGTTGTCAATCGCCCATTTTAACGTTTCGTTTTCGCTTCTTATCATTTGAGACCACTTCTTCATATGATTTGAGGTTAGAAACATTTTTTATTAATTTCTCGATAAATATGCATTACCTTTTAATAAGAGTGGTAGCGTTATAATCGGGGACCCAACCCCTACCAACTTTAGCCCCTTTTATCCCGCAACTCCTGCCAAACGATACTAGATCCAACCCAAAGTATGTTATAGTGATATCTATTTACTCAGCCTTTGTGTGATTAATTAAGAGAGCTTCGCATTTATTAGTATTATTGAACTCATGTTAGGTAACCGATTACGGCGTAGCAAAGCAAGGGACCTTTGCTACGCCGTAGTCGGGTGCATTGGTTCGTGATAATGGTAAGGTACTGAATTCTGTTTTGTTAACAACCCGGGCCGTGCCCGGGTGATGGATGACAGCCCACTCCTTCACATAAAGGTGGCCTGTGTCCCATAAGTGGTATGCTGCCCTAAACCCCAATTTTAGCTTTTTTGCATAACACGGTCTTTAAATAATATCAACGCTTTATGGAAAATATTTGGCTATTCCAATCCAGATTTAACAGGCAACTGATAGGTAAGTGATAACCTTACGAATATAATTTTTCTAAATGGATTTTTAAATCTGCGGAAAAAGTCATAGCCACTAAAGAAAACAACGTCATTCATTTGTTTATCAACTTCAATCAGAAATAATTGAGACAACAATAACCTCAATGAACGTGATCTGTCACGTCACTGTCTGTCACTTTTTCACAGCTCATATTTATTTAAATTTACATATTTTACGTGGCCCTAGATGTCCAAATTTGATCTTTTTCTTGTTAATCAAGGCTTAACTGCTGTGCCAAAGTGTAGGCAGCTCCCAATTTTGAACAAATAATAAAATATATTTTTGTTTCAGACGTTGCGGTCCTCCTTGGCAACGTTATGGCGTGTCGTCCTGACGTCCGACGTCAACGCTTCTGAAAGACTTTAAAATAGTTATATTTTAGTGATAATTTCTATTTTGTGTTTAGTTGAGTGTTTTTCTCTATTCAAGTGTTGTTTTCTGGTAAGTGGATGCATACCGCAACCCAATCCGGTGATGGCACGTTAAATCAAAATTACATTTGTTTACATTGCGATAGATCTTTTCAATCAAAAAGGGGTCTTAACATTCATATTTCAAAAAAACATCGTCTTTGTATTAGCCAGAACGGCCCTGCTCTAAATTTAGACCCAGTTTCTTTACCGGCACCTGTTTCCGACAGTCCAAATTCTACCCCATTCCATTTGTACCTTAGTTACCTAAAAAATAATGTGCCTGTTATCAAACGAGTCCCGCGCGGCGCCAGGATCTCCGTCGCAAACCACCTTTCAGGCTTGATTAAAAAATGTGTGGAGAGCAACCAAATTGTAGACTGGCATAATCTCTTCCTTTTTTCGTATACCACTTTGCATGTCAAAAAAGATGAGGCTACTATTTCTCTAACCCAAAAAATCAAAAATAACTGTTTAACAAAAACATCTTCACCTTTTGATTCTCCCAAGAGGGGAACATTATCTAGAATTAAATTAATTGAAGGCAAAATTGCCGACGGGGATCTCAAAGGCGCCGCACGTCTTCTTTTTACTAACGACGTGTTGTCGCCTGATACTCCTGATACCCTTTCGGCTTTGCATTCGAAACATCCCCCGGCTCCCGTGATCCCGTATTTTTTCGACTCTCCTACAGCAGACCAGGCCTGCCTCGAAATCGAAGGCAAAGACGTTATTGACGCAATAATTTCTTTTAAAACCGGTTCAGCGGCCGGCCTGGACGGAATCTCACCCCAACATTTAAAAGATTTAACTTCTTATTCTGTGGGTGATGCAGGTGTGCAGCTTATTTGCTCTATTACAAAATTAATAAATTTTATGTTTTCAGGCAAAATCAACGCTGATATTGCCTCACTTTTATTTGGTGCTAATTTGATCGCCCTAACTAAAAAGGACGGAGGGGTGAGACCCATTGCTGTGGGGTCAACTTTAAGACGTTTGGCATCCAAAATTGCGGTGAGACATATCAAATCTAAATTACAGTCTGTTTTCGAACCTATACAATTAGGATTTGGCACGAAAGGTGGGTGTGAGGCAGCCGTCCATGCCTTAAGAACCTACCTTTCGTATGATGATTGCGAAATTGTAGTCAAAATTGACGTCAAAAATGCTTTCAATTCAGTAAACAGGGATGCCATGCTGACAGAAGTTAAGAACAAAATTCCGGAACTCTATCAATACCTGCTTACCTGCTACGCAGAACCTTCAAAATTAATTTACCGTTCCCATGAACTTTCTTCGGAGGTCGGCTGTCAGCAGGGCGATCCCCTCGGGCCAGCAATTTTTAGCTTGGCTATAAATCCGATTATTCAAAATTTAAAATCAAAATTTAACGTTTGGTATTTGGATGACGGAACCCTGGGAGGCGATGTGGACACTGTGCTATCTGACTTATCAGATATTAAAACAAATTTCGAAAATATTGGTTTAGAATTAAATTTTAGCAAATGTGAACTCTTCATTCAAAAAACTTCTTACGGTTTGGATAATTTAAAATCCAAATTAAATTTTCTGGCACCGAATATCAAAATAGTAGACAGAAAGTCACTTTGCCTCCTGGGTTCTCCCATCTTTGAAGAATCTTTTCCTGATTACATTACTAACACTATTTCTAAATTCCAAAGTCACGCAAATTGTTTACTCGAAATCAGTCCTCATTATGCTCTTATAATTCTAAAGTTTTGCCTTTTTGTCCCTAAATTTACTTATGTGCTTCGCTGTAGCCCTTTTTGGAAACATCCAAATTTGCTTTCACCAATAGACGATTTAGTCAAAACTAGTTTAGAAACGATTTTAAATATTCAGCTCAATGAACCATCTTGGTTACAAGCATCCCTCCCTATTCGGTTTGGCGGTTTAGGAATCCGCAAAATTTCGAGTGTTGCTTCCCCAGCCTTTTTGTCGTCCACCCATAGCACGTCACGTCTCATAGGTAATGTCCTAAGGGCTTTGCCCACAAACTATGAGACTGCGGGCTTGGAGGATGCCAAGAATGCTTTTCAAATTGCTTGCCCGGGTAAAGAATTTCCAGACAACCTAAAATCTCAGAGGAGCTGGGACGATATTTATTGCGATTTAACATACAAATCGATTCTGAGCCGCAGTTCAGGTCCGGATCGCGCAAGACTTTTGGCGGTCGGAACCAGAGAGGCCGGTCATTGGCTACATGCCCATCCTTCTCCATATACCGGTACCTTCCTGGATCCGACCTCGCTTCGTCTGGCGACTGGTCTGCGGCTTGGGGTCACGGTATGCACTCCACACACATGCCCTTGTGGCACGGACGTGGACCGACTGGGTCACCACGGACTTTGTTGTCAAAAAAGTGCAGGCCGCTTTTCAAGACATGCAACACTTAATGACATAATCCGCCGGTCTCTTGCCAGCATCAATGTGCCTGCTCTTCTTGAGCCGACTGGCATTGTCAGAGATGATGGCAAAAGACCTGATGGTGTGTCTTTGGTCCCGTGGAGTTTGGGACGGATGCTTGTGTGGGACGCTACCTGTGTAGACACACTGGCACCGTCCCACCTCCAACGGACTACTTCTAAAGCGGGTGCAGCGGCAGAAAATGCCGAAAATCTGAAAGTTATTAAATATGGAGGCCTTGGCAGAGAGTACAACTTTGTGCCCTTTGGCGTCGAGACCCTCGGTCCGTGGGGTCCCAGTGCGCATAAGTTATTTGCGGAAATCGCGAAACGTCTAGTTGATGTAACTGGTGACCGAAAAGCTGGCGGCTTTCTCGCGCAACGCATCAGCATTGCAATTCAGCGAGGAAATGCCGCCAGCATCCTCGGTACAATGCCCCGAGGGCCTTTTTTAAGCCTAACTTAGTTTTAATTTAATTTAGTTAATGTTAATAATCATCTTGTAATTTGGTTATGTAAATAAACTTACTATAACCTCAAAATGTTAACACCACAACATCCTATAGGAAATCCTCTCAACCAATAAAAACACTTCAAATTAACCATTTCCTCTAAAATGATGGATCACTTGTACACTTTGTACTCAGTACTACAAACAATGCAACAAGATTTTGTCTTAAATAGAGTATTTTCAGTACATTTCCTATATTTACCGCGCGTTGATAGACGCGGTCGCTTCGACCGCTGGTGTAAACATTGCGTTTCCGTCCCAGGTTCGCTTTTGAAGGGTTAATTATAAAGTTTGATTGGCTATTTTTGTTGTTCTTGTATTGTTTCGTTTTCAGGGTTAGCTTGTGAATATTGTGGTTGCCAATTTGAATAATTTCTTGTGGGAAATCGTAAAAAATGCATCGTGCACAATTTTAGATGAGATGTTACTTTGCGTTTGTATTGCAACTGTTAAATCAAAATCAAAATATTATAATTCACATAAACCTACATGGGCACTTATGAAACGTCAGAAGCTAGGTGCACGGTTCCAATTGGTCGTTTCCTACGGAGAAGAGCCGGCAAGAAAATCCACAGTTACTCTTTTAAAAATAATTGGCTTTTACAATGTTTTGAAATCACAGTGTTAATAGGTATGGGAGGACAGTGTAGGCCTGTCAAGAAGTATTTAACAAAAAATAAATGGTCTACAAATCTAGTCTATAAAGCCTACAACGTTCTCACATTCACAAAATACACAAGAATCTATATAAAATATTAATAAAATAATAAAAATAAAAACCTTTAAACCAAATGACGTGTTTGCCATTACAAGTCTGAATTAATAACTTGTCCACAAAAGCCACTAATAAATAGTTTGATATCAAAATTGTAGGTATATAATGTCAAATAATAAAAATATTATGTCATAAAAGTATGTATATTATAAGACATTTACATAGTTATGCCGTTTATGAGGCACCAGGGAAGTCACATGTGCTGAAGGAATTATTGCCAAACTTCCTTGTCTTCAACGTAGTCTTTAATCTTATAATATGGGTTTTTGATAAGGACACGTTTGATGTGGGTTTTGAACTTTCCATCGCTAAGTTCTGCTAAGCTAAGTTAAAAGGTCCAATTCTGGATTTCTTTTAGACGATATCTCCACGAGCGACAGGATCGCGGTGATAGTCTCGCCGTGCTATCAAATTCTCGCCGCGATAATATCGCCGTGTGGAGATTGCTCCAGACAGTTTCTATTTAATTTGATGTCACGGCGTGGCTGCCGCGATGCTCTCGCCGTAATGTGGAGCACATTACGGCGAGAGCATCGCGGCATCTAATTCCTTAGTCTACATGCATAATTAGCCTATAATGTTCCCACTGCTGGGACACAGGCCTCCGCTCATCGAGAGGGAGTGGGCTGTAATCTAACACGCGGGCCCAGTACGGGTTGGAAGATGTCATATGTCTTCGAATTTTTAGTTCTAGGACATGCCGGCTTCCTCACGATGTTTTCCTTCACCGTTTTGAGAGCAGTGGTGATGAAATTGTTTTCACTAAGAAATGCGCCTGCTTGGGTTCGAACCCACGACATACAATTTGTAAGTCGCGGCTGTTACCACTGGGCCACCACAGCTCTAACATAAACAACTAACTGCCTGATCCTTTAAAAATACCAAAACCCTGGCCATACACAATGATTAGAATAAGTTACCTACTAATCTTCCTACCATTGTATGAGAAGTGGATGAAGGGCTGTCTTTTTTAGGCCTATGAACTTCAAGTGTGCTAATTCTCAGCCTAAGCATAATTTGAATGAATTATTTATCATTTAGCGGTCTATTAGAAGGACTGTAGCGGCTTGATTAATAATTAATAGTAAATTATCTACGAGTATGCCAGTTATCACTAAAGACAGACAGACAGTCGGCATCTATTGACATAAACTGTAAGTGATTGATATTAGCATAATTCTGAGAACTGAGTAACGGGTAGCCGCATTGTTCAGAAGTCTTATCGGATTCAGGTTAACAGTTAACATCTACATGTTTAGGTTTATTTTATCAATGTTTTCCAAGAAAATTGCTCAATCCTTGAGATTAACGCATGGCGTAATGCTAATCATTTTAAAGGCAGTGTAGCGAAATGAAAAAAAAAGAACACACCACAAAAAGAACACACAGACACCACAATGAAATGAATGAACGTGATAAACGTTTATTAATTTCATTACATACATAAAAAATCGAACAAGAAAATATAAACAAATTTAAGTAACAAAACATAACTGGGCAGGGTTCCGGGGTAGACGGGTTACATGATCAAAACAGATATTTAAGCGGAAATTTGACCTAATTGAAGAGGGATTGAGAGAAAACTTAGGGTACATGGTTAATTTTTTTGTCACGCATTTAGTTTACGAACGAAGGAATCGATTGATTAATTACCAGACTCCGTTTGAAGTAAGAGTTCTCGATTCTATCTTTGAATATCAAAGATAGGACTAAAATAATAAAAAGTAAGTAAGTATTTAAGAATAAAAATTTGATGACCAGCTAGAAACCAAAAAGTTGCGACCGCAGAGGTCACGCTGAAGTAGTAGGAATGTTGCGTTGGTAAGTTTGGTATACACGGTGTAAGAGACATCGACGCGCAAGCAGTTACCATGTATTCTGCAGGTGATGGTGACATGATTCTAGACTTTCCAGCGTACAAACTTATAGTTAGTCGATTAAGACAAAACATTGCTGTTTCTTACCAAAATGCAATCCAAGCCAACTAGCTATCACCTCCTTCTGCGAAGCAGTAATGCTCGCGAAGGAGGAGGCGGGACGGTTGAGGGAAAGGCAAGTTTCGCGCCCTCTCGCCTCTAGCCGCCGCAGGAGACGCCCTGGGCGTCGGGAATCCCGGGCGTATTTCCGGCCACCGTAGGCGCGGGCTTGCGGACGGTGAGCAATGGGTAGCTCACCGTCCGGTAAGGACGAGGCTCGAGTCGACGGCGCGTCGTATTCCACGCGCGCCTCAAAGAGATGTCGTCAGCACAAAAGTAGGGGTCCACTAGGGCCGATGCCTGCCGGGGTCGCGGGAAGGTACTTATGGGTCACCGAGGCCCCCGAAACACAGGCAACAGGAAGGAATACGGGTGGGTTTTAGTCAGTAAGAGTCTGACACACCCTCCCGTTCCGCCCAGAGCGGGAGAAGTTATTTGATGATTTCCCACCCTCAAAAAAAAAAAAAAGCCAACTAGCTTAGTTAGCCGTTTAGTTAACAGCCTAACCGTTAGAAGTAGCACTCGCCGGCCGCTGCCTCGGCACCGCTCGCTTCGCTCGCTCGGCTCGTGGTCACAGTTCTAACCTAACCTACCCCATTTGATCAGGGTGCCCTGGCTTAGTTACTGCTACTACTTCGGCTCGCGCGTGGTTGGTCACTGTTATAGTTGTCCTTCAGCTATTTCATTTGGTGCCGGCATTTATTGAACGGCCTAGCCATCCAATTAGCTGGCTAATTTAACCAGATGGCTGCGACATCTACACGGTCAAAATGTATGGAACAGCAAAGTTTTGTGATGTGTAACATCTTTCCCCTCGATTTCATGTAAAGGGACGGAAGTGTGTAGACAGGAAGAGACAGCTAGAGCAGGGAATAAGTAAGTACCTTTTAATAGCATGGAATTAGTAAGTCCTTTAAAATAACATTGAATTATTGTACTCATCGAATTTGTAAGTACTACTGTATATAGATTGTATGTAGGTCAAACTTCGACCAGTGGGCGACCACTAGTAATGAATAATTAATAGAAATATTTCAATATTTAGCTTTTTTTAATTCTGAGGTTAATTTCTGTCGCTGCTCAGTTGCTTACCAAGGTGAGATGTCAGATGTTACACATCTTGTGCGACTACTGTAAGGATCGGTTGGTTTTTTTAACCGACGATACATTTCAACGCTGGTGGGTCTAGCTGTCAAGAATCATGTAGGTACTGTATCCGTGGTACCTAACAGTTTGCGCGTCGATGACCCCTACACACTTTAAAAATATGTCTCTAAACATGGTTTGATGGTATTTAGAAAATATCTGTTGCTTGCTTGCTAACTTTATGGACCGCTACACAAAATGAGTGATCTAAAATATATTGTTTTAAACAATCCCGGATTTTCGGTTCCAACAAAACCACATCCGCCGTTTTGATTGCTTTTGGTAAAAAGTAAAGAAAAAAATGTTTTTTCAAACTTAAAAGAAAATGTTGACGTTTTTCTCCACATTTCTGTCTGACTCCTACATTAGCGACTGGAAATAAGAAATTTAATTTCTTCCGTTTATCAACAGTTTACAAAATGCCTAAAACTCGAGCCTAAAAAAAGAATAGCGTTACGTCAATCATAAGTCGGGCGCCACTTTATACACAGACTCCAAAGATGAAATTCACTAAAATAACCTCTAATGTTTATCTTTTCACCCTTCCATTTCTCGCTGCTAAAATATAGTATTACACTAATACAAACAACCTAAAATAGTTGGTAAAATAAAATTATAACCTCGAAAGTCTTAATTCCCAAAGAAATAAAGACTAAAATTGAGCGCGCTAAGCTAAAAATACGTTTTTGAACAGCAAAATGCGTTGGTAAAGTCTCACTGTGATGTGCCGAAGTGAAAACAAACGCAGCTCAACTCAGCATTATGTATTTTGGCGCCAAAACAAACGTCAGTTTGACAGCGCGGCGGGCGGCGGGAACACGATATCTGTTTGTTCCCGTTTACACCGGCCGGATAAGCGGGTTTTCGATTACCAATGTTTTGTTTTTTCTTTTTTTCGTTCAATATTTTTTTAGGAATGTGAAATTAGTGATTTCTGTTAGATCTGTAATGAGAACGGACTTGTCGTGTTCTGAAGTTTTGATTGTTGTGTTTTAGTGAGATTTACCGTGTCTTCATTTGACTTGGTGTGGAAAATCAATATTTGATCGGTCAGATTCAAATTTTTATATCAGAAAATTTAATATTCCTATGTTCGCGGATGCCGCAGCTTTGGACATTGAGATTGACATTTAAAATCGAACTTCGGTTGATGAATTTCCAATAAATGTATTCATAGCACCAAACTACAGTTATTGCAACGCCCCAGGTGAAATGCCGCCGAATATATCTTTGTCTAGTGCCAAAGTATATAAAGTGTACAGATTTTATTAATCCTTTTAAGATTAACCAAATCCATTCATAAATCATTTGTAGATTTAGAGAATCAGCTCTTTTTCAAGTTATGATAAGCCAGCATTCAAAATGCATCACATCATTCGAAAGTGTTTTAGCTATTTGTATTAAATGGTAAAATTAAGAAAATAAAAGAATATATTTCGGGAACTGAGTTTTGACTTGTATTTGCTAGCTTAAACGAACTGCAGTGTCGTTTGAGCACTCGGTGTATGATTCCCAAATAATCTCGTTCAAAATATGATGCCTGCTATTCTATTCTGCCCTTTTATCAACTTAGTCTACCATTATTCACTGCCGCATATAATCCACTCCCAAATTAACCTAACACTCAGTTCTCCGTTTTCTTCAAGCAGTCTTAAGCCAAGCGCAGAATACAGCCGCAACGAGCCGCAACGGGACGCACACCTCGTTGCATTTTCATACAAAGTGGAGTGCGGCTCGCTCCAATCTGCGTTAGCTTTTATTCTCTCTTACCTAGTATAATCTCTCTTGCAGTACGTCTTGCCATCCCTCACGAAGCAGGTACAGGACTCGTCGAGGAACTGTCGGCACTCCTGGCACTTCAGACAGGCGGCGTGCCACTCCAGGTCCGGCGCCACCCGCAGGATGTACTGGTCGTGGATCTGGCCGCCGCAGCCCACGCATAGCGATAGCCGAAGTTTTTCTGTGGAAGAATAGGAGGACTTGTCAGTGAGGTTGTTAAGAAAATTATAATTTTGTTCTTATTCGTCTAATGCGTTAAATCAGACATTACGTAATTTGACCAATATTTAATACGCTAATTCAGATGTGTCACTGTTAATGAAGTTACACCGATGATAATTAATAATTTATCCACACGTACCACATTTGGCCGTCGAAATCAACAGTGTGGGCGATACCGATCACATCAAAGCCACGTCACAGCCACAACGCAACCACCAGCGACACCGCGCACTAGCGGCCGGCCATATCGCAAACACAACGACCTGCGATCTGTGTCTGCAAACACTAGCCACAACGCAAGCACATCGAAAATTTGTAGCTACCATAACGCAACTGCAAGATGCTGCAGCGACACTGTTCACATGTAACCACTGCTTGCCCGCATTTATTCGCTGCGATGTGTTGTGGTTATGGTAGGTGTGTTCGGGCCCTAAGCGACAACTCGGGTGGCAGTTTTTTCGACACATCAAAGGGTATAACGCGGCAACGTCTACAGACATTTTTGACGCGTTTAACGCACTCATTTTGTAGCAAGATCTGTTGGAGCTGAACCACATGAATGCAGCCCATCATTCTTTTTTTTTGTGTATTTCATCTCGTAGTTGACCATGAGAGGTCGTGACTACTTAACCGGACTATCCTGTGGCTGCCTTAAGCGAACTCAAAGCCTCCAGCCAGGGGTGAATTTCTTACATTACTAAGCGACTGCACGCTAAGGGCACCCCTTGTGGGGTACGAAACTCGGCTCAGGGAGTCAATGGGGGGAGGACAGCAAGGTGGACAGGCTGGATCAAGACTGGATAATTAGTATTAACTGGGGAATTTAAAGCTACAGGCTCAGCTACGGCGCGGGCTGGCACTTCGTCGAGCAAGGGTCGGGGGAGACAATTACGCCGGGGTCTTCGCGAGGGACCTCGGCGGCGAGGTCGCAATGTCGGTTTGTGTTTTTTACTACTCGTGGCCCTACTGCTTTCCTGGAGGAGGGTAATGGGGTCATCGGGGTCGGTGAGAGCATGCCTCGGACGGCATACTGAGCTAATAGTGGAGGGCCTATAACAGGCGGCCTTCACAACCAGAGGGTTGCGATGAGTGACGGCAGAGTCGCGTTTAATATATTGCTGGAAAAGCCCATCATTAATCGGGCTGTTCTTTTTATGCCATAGTTAAGGCACAGTTTGTCTCAGACGTTACCATTAAAACAGGTGTAGCATGAGCATTATTAATAGGCAGGGCTACATAGGATGCTCCGTCCTTCCCTCTCCTCTTCCCAGCTAAAGCACTAGGAAGTGGTGAAGGGTGAGCGTTTGGGGAACTGTCTTATGTAATTTTGACGTTCGAAAAGTGCGGATTCTCAGCCTAGTTTGAATAAATGACATTTGATTTGATTTGATGTGCACAGAGAGGTTTGCCACGTTTCTGCGCGGTTCATTTACTTGCCAGCCACACATTCGTGCGTAGCTGTGCGCTGGCCGTGGGTCGCCTAAATTTTTGATGTGAGACATCTTTCCTTCCGCTTTCTGTGAGCGTGATTTCGTGAAAAGGGACGGTAACAGGAAGTGACAGCTTGAGCACGGAATAAGTAAGTACTTTTGAATAGCATAGAATTAGTATGTACTTTAGAATAGCATGGAATTAGTAAGTACTTTGGAATAGCATGGAATTAGTGTACTCATGGAATTAGTAAGTACTATATAGATTTTAAGTAGCGGGGGTTGAATTTCGAACAGTGGGCGACCACTAGTAATGAATAATCATTCGTATAAATATTTCAGTATTTAGCTTTTTAAGATTATGAGGTTGATTTCTTTCGCTGCTCAGTCGCTGGTGAGATGAGATGTCAGATGATTTTTTTTTTTTCATTTGTGTCATTTTAAGCGACTACTGTAAGGCTCGCTCATTTGTTTACAAAGTGGCTTAGTACCTACTCATGGGCTTAGCTTAGCCGTGGATTGCTGTAGAGCGGTACCTTTACACTTACAGAGTATTCATTGAGTTCAAGGCTTAGCTCACACTGCGAAATCTCACCGCGCGATTTTATTCGCGCGGTTTATATTCAGTGTACGAAATTCGTTTCAGCGCGAAATTTAAATTGCCAGTGCGTGTAGATAGGTTCATAAGATACCATGCGTTAGACAATAGAGATAAAAAATTCGCGCGATTTTAAATCGCAATGCGCGCTAAATGTTGGTTGTTTTGCATTATCTTAATTTTGTGGCACGTAGCAGGACTCCATCTATCTCTACTCTAAGGAGAAGAGATAGATGGCATTTTGTATAGAAAACATATAATTTCTATACAAAATGACATTTATTTTCCGCGCCGTATTTTTTTTATATTTTTTTTAAAGGCTGGCATTTTGTCTTTCACTTCTTCTGTTTCTACAGTGGTCATGCTATGGACCAACATTTTAAAGACAATAATGGCGGTTGGTATGGGTCGGTAGAACAGAAAATCGTGTTACCCAGTAATTTAGTGGCTTGTGGAGGTCAGATAGGCAGTCGCTCCATGTAAAATAGGTACTGGTATGCAGCTGCATCCGGTTAGACTACCTACCTACCCCGACATAGTTAGGAAAGGCTAGGTAGATGGTTCGGTAGAAGTCTTTATATAGTCCTGCAACCATTAAGGCATTTGAGTAATGTGAGTGGTTTTAGCCGGTAACTCCCCATTGACTTCGAAAAGGAGTCGCACTCCCGAACCCTTCAGTCCCCACTGACACCGAATAGGAGTTTTGGGCCACGCGGTTTGCAACTCTATTATAATGCAATAAGGTGCTCATCCGTTATAATAGAGTTGCAAACCGCGCGCCCCAAAGACTCCAAATAGGTGTCAGTGGGGACTGACGGTTGCAGGAGTGAAACTCCTTTTCGGAATCAATGGGAACTGACCGGTATATAATAAGTTTTCAATCTGACTCAAGACCTCAACCATGAGACATTAAGGCGCTGACACGACAGACGCAAATGACCAAAATAGGTTTGTTTTAAGAAAATAAATTGCCAAATCTGTATAGTTTGTGGTAGCGTAAAAAATATATATTAGTTTTGAACATATTTCCCAGAACTTGGTTGTTACCAAAACACGTTTTGGAAAAACATCTCAATACAAACCAACGTTAAACTAACCTCTTACCTTGAGTTCTAATCCAAAATATCTATGTTAAATATCAATATACGTTACGTATTTAATTAATAACAAGAGCGTCTTATTTGAATGCAGAACTTGGTTGTTTTTATTTTCGATTACTCAACTCAATTTTGAGTAAATAGATAATTCCTTCATATTTTGCAATAAATTACAAGCGTTGTGTCATCGCACTTCTCTTTCTTTTCTATGCAATCTGACAGTGACCGCGGTTTAGGTGTTGTCAGCGTCTTAATGTTTGTAATATGTCTGTATCCTACCTAATTTGTTCAATTTGTGAGCATATTCATAGGTACCTATTATATCCATTTAACCAGAATATTTTTCCTGTCTTATGTAACCTCCAAATTGACGTGAAGCTATTACTTAAAGCAGGAAATACATATATAAAGGCAAGTCTACATAGCAATTATAATTGGTCATTAGTCCCTTGTTATCTACCTCACAAAATCATTTTACATCCAGGTACATTATTTTTTTCATACTACAACGTCGATTAACCCTCCGCGACCCGCCGCGAATAATATTATTCGAAAGAGGACATAATAACAGAAATTATGAATAAATTATACCTCGCGCCGATCGATACAAGTGGGCGTGGCTTTTAGCGCCGCCCCTCGCCTAAGCCATGCGATAATCTATCCGTCTCTTTCTTGCATTACCTACATCTCGCTTGCTCTTACACACTAGAAATTGCAGTCAACATTGTAAGTTGTCAAGTTGGAATTGGCGTGTGTTGTTGTATGTCGTTTAAATTAACTTTAATAGCAGGCTGGGTTCGGAATAGACCATACAAATTATGTATGTTAAAACCTATGTTAATATCTCGTTTCTATGTTCAAAACTGAATCGTTTTGCGAATAAATTTACCCGTAAACGACTGACGTAAGTAGTACTTACCTATGGCCTATAGCTAATGGGCTCTAACACTTTAAGTAGCGTTTGCAATGCTGTACGTTTTACGATACTTTGTCTAATGGTACAAGTCTAATTTTAATTAGATAATTACGGTTGTTCTGACGTTGGCTTTGGTCATAGGAATGATTATTAAGAACTAGCTGCGCTCCGCGGTTTTACCCGCATAAGTCTTGATCCCGTAGAAATATCGGGATAAAAGTAGCTAATGTCCTAATCCAGGTCATGGTCCACCAATGTCCTAAATTTCATCCAAATCCGTTCAGCCGTTTTAGCGTGAAAGCGTAACAAATAAATAAACAAACAAACTCACTTTCGCATTTATAATATTAGTTTCGATTCAGTTAGGATTATTTTGTACAGGAGTACCTAGACACATTTCTTATTTGAATGTTGAGGAATACAGTTGGTACTGCCTTGAAATAAAGAAAGATTTGTTTCCTAATTTGTTTTTTATTCCCTCTACCTAGGTATAGGTACCTACTAACAGCTAAGTTAACTAATTTATATCGTGGAAAACATAATCGAATAACCTATTATTTATTATTTACGATTGCTACCGAATCTCAGCAATTTAGGTAAAGTGCATAAAAAACATTAAATAAAAAGCGCAATAAAAAATATCCATCAAAAAGATTAATTAAAAATACTGCAACCATCTGAAATATTAAGTCTTAATAAAAATAATTCAATCCGCATAAAATAAAATAAGTAACAATAATATTTTTTATTATTCGAATGCAGTTACAGTGTTAAGTTTTACGACTGAAAGGATTTTATTATTCGAGACGGAACCGGCAGTTGTAACAACAATTGGATTACAGTTAATCAATTAGTTCATTTATTGAATTGATCCGAAGATTGATTGGTGATTGACTTCCTTTTGTAAGTTAAGTACCGTTCATACTTTCACGATTTTTATTGTTTAATTAAAGTGCTACTACTTATTCTAATCTTTTGATACGTTTCATTTCTACAATAATAAAGTTTTTTTTTTACAGTAATTAGTTAAGAGGCTGACAAAAGCTAAAGCGTGGTCCGACAGTGATGTCGGACTGCATAGAAAAGAAAGAGAAGCGCGATGCCACAACGTTGGTAATTAATTGCAAAATATGAAGCAATTATCTATTTACAAAAAATCTATTTAATATTGGATAAAAAAAATAAAACACTATTATGCTAATATGTTGCTTATAGAATAATCTGACAAAAAATCAGAACGATTGCATGTATGTTAGTATGGTTTTTAATCGTTAAAATATTTTTTAGAGATATCTTCGATTTTTTTCTATCGTATCAAATTAGTTGTGTTATGTTTTCATCACATCTATTTACCTAGCATATATCCTGGAGAATATCAAGCATTTACCTATCTGATTTTGTTTACTGCGGTGGATCATAAACTTTTAGGCTTTATAAAAATTGCGTTTAGCTCCTGTAGTCCCCTTAATGAATTATAATAAAATACGTAGTGTAGTTTACCAACAACCTGACTGCCTCGTTGGTCTAGTCTAGCACTTACTACTGAGTATGAAGTCTTGGGTTCGATTCCCAGGCCGGGCAAAGTGTTATTGGGTTTTACTATCTGGAATTTCTCAATAGTAGCAGCCCGGAGTCGGGATTTGTGACCAGTTGATGGCAATAGACTGGCAAAATGTGGGTGTACTATAGATACACACCTCTGTCTAACCCTTCGGGGAAACACGGCGTGATATTATGTAATGTATTACGTATTTAATTTTATTTCTTTCCTAACTAATTTTAGGATCTTACCTAGCACTTAGTTTTCTTTGTTGTGCCTAAAAAAATTAATTAGTTTGGAACGCCTTACAGAGGGACTATTTAAACCCTGCAGTTTTTTTTACCTAAATCTATTTTCATCACACAAATTTAAAAAAAAATATCTTTCGCGGACTTGATTTGCATAATTTTAGTAGCGTGGCTTGGTTTTTATGGGCGAAAAGAAATACAGGTGGACGCTAGAAAATGATTAAATTGATTATTTATAAAAAGATAGTGCTTCGACCTGAGCTTCTGTTGCTCAGGAATTTGCCACAGATTATAATCTTGCAAAATAAGAGGATCTATGGCGATTGACTTCTTTTTTCTACATATGTATTTGACTAGGTATTAAACTACAGGCTACACATACAAGCCAATTATGTTTAAGTCTCATGTAATGGGGGCGAGCCTATAGCCATCAACCGGGCGCAAATCCAGACTCCGGGCTGCTACTGAGAAATTCCAGATGGAAAAACCCAATAACACTTTGCCCGACCCGGGAATAGAACCCAGGACCTCATGCTCAGCAGTAGCTTGTAATCACTAGACCAATGAAGCAGTCACAGCACTGCAATAATGTACGCGTAATTAATTATCTATGTAGTTAATTGCAACATATCGCATACCGTCGTCCGTCACGGTGCTGAGCGGCACACAATGCGCTGCAAGGCGCAGATCTGACCGATAGCACGCAGACTCCTTTATTTTTGTACCGAGGTTATGCACCTTAGGCAGTCAGACGCGAAGAGTTTGTTTGTTGAAGATCGGTAGTTTCATTGGACAATAATGGTATTTATTTTTCGCCATGATTGATGGGTAGCTGAAAAATGATTAGGTTTCAATAACGTAACTTCATTCCCATGAGGGTTTCCATAAATATTCACGCCTCCAGTTGGCGCCACTTTGACAAGAGGTCTTCCATTTCGACAATGATTATAAAATATATGATGACCTTCATCATTCGTTCATCATTCAGTCACGACTAAAGAAAATGTTGCCGCTTTGACGCTTTTGACCTGCCTTGTGCCCGGACCTGACGTCTCAGTGGTGCCATCTAGTGAACGTCATTTCAGAAAACCTTTCACTGACGGAAATATTGAGTCACACTTGGCGAATTAGTAAAGTATGGGAGAAAAAGACATCTCGTGCCGCCCCAAATTAATTGGGATAAGGATGCCTTTAGGATGTGGATGCGGCTGCCGAGGCACTGCAGCGCGTGGGGCATGTTTGCCCACGCTCGTGTTGATTCCTTCCAGGCCATCCTCAGAAAGAGAGCACCATCGGTGCTTAGTCGTGCCCGTGGCAGTGGCATCAGCATTGTTAGCATTGTGGCTGGCAGAATTGACTGCCAAATATTATTGTATTGTGTACCTACAGTTGCATGTCGAAGAAAACATTTTTTTTTCTATAAGTATATCATTTTTATTTTTATTTCGTTGTGTGATTTTAGTGGCAATAGGCTCGCCCCCTATTACATGGGACTTAAACATAACTGGCGAAATGTGGATGTTAATAGGTACAGCTCTGCCCAACCCTTCGGGGAAAGAAGATCTGATATTCGTGTGATGTTATGTTATGATTTTAGTGAATTACTTAAGTCATGCTCTCTGGCGGAACCACCTTTGGTTTAACAAGTTTTAAGGTACATAAAAAAATCTATGAAATGTCTATAAAATTCTAGTCTATTAAATAAAGTCTATATCTCTAGTTTTGACGTAAACTTATAATTGAAATGGTTGCTCTGCGGAGTATCCTCCCGGCGAAACCACCAAGATATATCTATTACTATACATAAGTTAATAATAATATTGATAATTTAAGGATGATTCTGATTTTATTTATGTGAGTACTTCTGTTATTTAATTTTAGTCACAATAGTATAATTGTGGTGTGTATTTGAAGGTTTGGTTACTAACATAATTCTTAGGTACCTATACTAACAAAAATATACCCTGGATACAAATCTAACCAAGTCATTATGACTCTCTTGCCCTTATTTATTTCTGTAATTAAATACAGTGTAAATTACAATCATATTATAGGTATATTTATATTTTTTATAAACTGGTATTTAGATGACTATAGGCGGTGGTGAAGACGCCGATGGTACAAAATTGTTCCATCGCCACCGCCCCACTGGACCATCGCTGCTCGCCGCTGGTTTCGTGCCCGCAACCTTTCAGTCGGGTGAGACTGGAGTTTTATATGTGTCGAAATATTATAAATGCAAAGTAAGGACACCCGTCTATAGCATTCTTGAATGGTATGGAAATTAAAACTTCAAGTAATTTAAGGAGCGGACAGTGAGCAATGGGTAGCTCGCCGTCCGATAAGGACCAGGCCCGGGTCGACGGCGCGTTGTGTTCCTCGCGCGCCTCAAAGAGATGTCAGCACAAGTGTAGGGGCCTACTAGGGCCAATGCCTGCCGGGGTCGCGTGGCAATCCACAAGGGCTACCGAGGCCCCTGACTGGCAACGCAGGCAACGGAAGAAATACGGGTGGGTTTTAGTCAGTAAGAGTCTAACACCTCCCGCTCCGCCCAGAGCGGGAGAAGTTATTTGATAATTGTACACCCAAAAAAAAAGTATGTTAAGGGGCCGTGCACAAAATCGACTAATTTTGATCAATTTTGTTCATTGTTTTTGAGAAAGGGAAAAATAATTAAAACAAAATAATTTGTGATTTTAAAAGTCAAGTTCTTTGTTATGCAGATGTTATGAAGATAGCACAGTATTCTTGGGCTTAACTTTGGATGCTAAGCTTCAGTGGGGTCCACATATAGATAAATTGTCGAAAAAGCTAAGCTCCGCAGCATACGCTGTTAGAAAAATTCGTAATTTAACTGATATAGAGACAGCCCGTTTAGTGTACTTTAGCTATTTTCATAGTGTAATGTCGTACGGTATTCTGTTGTGGGGAAATGCCGCTGACATTCAGACTATCTTCGTTTTGCAGAAAAGAGCTGTTCGGTCAATTTATAGATTAAGTCCGTGACACTCTCTCAGAGAGAAATTTAAGGAGATTAATGTAATGACTGTGCCCTCCCAGTATATTTTTGAAAATCTTTTATATGCCCATAAAAATATAAAATTGTTTAAAAAATACAGTGATATCCATAATATAAATACTAGGAACAAACACAAATTTGTTGTACCTACAACAAGGCTCAAGAAAATAGGTGGCTCATTCAGATGTCAATGTATACGTTTTTATAATAAACTTCCAAGCCACGTTCAAGATCTAAGCCTTAATAAATTCAAATCATTTATTAAAAGTAAGTTGTGCCAGAAAGCCTTTTATACTATTAAAGATTATGTTGAGGACAAAAAGGCTTGGGATTAAGCTGCTCCAATTATTGCATACTGAAACTTTTATTTTATTTATATACCATTTTGACATATTTACTTTGTGGAGTTCAATAAGTATATTGAACTCCACAAAGTAAATATGTCAAAATGGTATATAAATAAAATAAAAGTTCCAAACAGTAGTTTGGAACTTAATATTTACTTGTAAAGTATTATATTGTTTTCAATTATTGTGAATGTGAAGCCTATGTGGGTCATTATTGTTTTTTTTTTTTTTCTTTTCTCATTTAGTATTAATCATGGTCTGGCAGTTTGAGTAATTTATGCGGCCTACCCAAATGTTCTTTCTTTGGTATTGTTCGTCGAATCGTTGAGCTCCTTAAGTTCTGAGTTGAGCAGCACGATTACTGACAAATGCGTGCACTGACTGGACAGGTCCACTCAACCTGTGTGGTTCTTTCCTCAAAAGGACTATTTCGGACACCAATCTACATGGCCTTCACATGATCTGACCAAGATTATGTCTGGACTTTAAAAGAGACTGTGACCTCTGAGTTTGTTTCGGCCTTTCTTCTCAGAGTAGTCAGATAGGAAACGCCGACCTCAACTAGCTTTATTTAAAAAAATATGATTGACGTGTAAAAGTGTTTGTACAAACCTACTTACAGAAAATAAATCATTTATCATTTATCATGCATTTATTTGAAAGATCCCTTATCTTTCAAATAAATGAAGTATTCATTAAAAATTACTAATATTCGCAAAAATTACGGGAGATTGACGTTTGATCATCTTTTTCCAAGAAATTACTTTTGAATTTCAACATAAAAAGTATCATCAACATTATTATATGTCTACATGCACGTGGCTGGACCACTTTTTTCAACTTCCATACAAGCTATATAGCAGAAAAATTATGATGCAATTTTTTTTTAACCTGTTGGTAATGTATTTTTTCCTATTATTTAGAAAATGATTCAACAAATTTTAAAATCACACGTTTGTCTTCATCTATACTAGAAATAAAATCAAAATTTTATTTTATGAGAATTCAATATTTTCATTAAGAAAATCAAAGGCGAAATAAACTATATTTTCGAGAGCGACAGTGATGAAACTATTAACTGGTGCCGTCACTGATACAAATGGTTTAGCGCCACGAAAACTGTACTTTTATAGTCATAGAGATTTGTTTAAATTATGTCAAGCTTTCTCACAATTACATAAGAAATTGACAAAACAGGGTTTGTACGGAGCCTTAATTAATGAACTTTATGTAAAAACCCATCACAATATATTCATAGTAATATGAGAATTCGTCAATAAAGCTAAATATCACTGAACTAAAGCAACCTCTCCAAAAAGAACTTTCTTGCTACTTCATTTACCTTCCATAAATTAAAAGGCCATAAAATTTTAATGAAACCATTAATTTAATTAGTAATTAACAGTACGTTGTAAGCTTTGGCGGAGGTATAACGATCCGTTTTACTGTGGTAAGTCGTTATCTTAACCATCAGTGAGGGCACATGAGTAAGTAATGCGACAGAGGCCACGCTTCACGCAAATGAGTTTGGTTTATGATCTGTTCCAAAAATATCTGATGAAAATGTAAATATATGGATCAAAAAATGAACCAGTGGATGCCAATTTGTAGAGCCACTTACAAATTGAGTGTTTTGATTTAATTATTTCAATACTCTTTATTTACATAACCAAATTGCAAGAAGATTATTAACATTAACTAAATTAATTTAAAACTAAGTTAAACCTTAAAAAGACCCTCGAGGCATTGTACCGAGGACGCTGAATTGCAATACTGATGCGTTGCGCGAGAAAGCCGCCAGCTTTTCGGTCACCAGTTACATCA
This sequence comes from Atethmia centrago, assembly GCA_905333075.3. Taxonomy (NCBI): domain Eukaryota; kingdom Metazoa; phylum Arthropoda; class Insecta; order Lepidoptera; family Noctuidae; genus Atethmia; species Atethmia centrago. The sequence continues at coordinate 1,924,236 of HG995388.1, forward strand.
ACTAGACGTTTCGCGATTTCAATACTTAAACCGGAAATTCTAATTTTAAATCACCTTAAAGAAATTTTGATTTGAAAATAGAGGTTAATTTTATAACTACAATGTCTGTAGATGATTTTTCAATTTAAATTGAATAATGTTCTTTCAGGGAAGTATAGAAGAGAGAAGACTTAGGCCTCCTCTATTTTTTAGTATAGACTCATTAGTGTGTGAAACAAGACTGCCAACGATATTGATGATGATGAATGTTTATCATACAATAATTGTTGGAAATAGTGGTGAGATTAGTTGATACCTTTTAAATACAGATGAATGTTCTATATCCCTTTAGTGAGTTATTTCGGAAGAATTAACCTGAACAAGTTTTGTTTTCACTTTCATAAGATAATTTTGAACGAGACTATAGTTTCTAGTGCACCTAATTTCCCCAGTTGTATTGTAAGCCCAGTCTAAAAAAGAGGGAGTTTATAAATGTCACTGCCGGGCATCACATTCTAGCTCTAAGAGATATACATATGTTCAGTAGTAAACTTCTAAAAGCTGAAGATGATGAATGATAATAATACTTATCCTTTTTGACAACTGTGGATTACTACACTGCGTATGCGTGCCTTCTCACCGATACATTTACGTCCTACGTGTGACGAGTAAAACAAACGAGGTTAGGTTGACAGCCTTGTCAACGTCACACATAAGTTCGTATGAAGTTTGGTCTCTGTAGGATACTCTACTCAGTGTCACTCCCTACTTTATAGAGCCAATGGGAGATAGCTTTAAGATAGGAATCGCACGTTATAGGTAATTTTGAGCTACTAATTCGTTTTTAATTACGAATTAAGTTACAATTACATGGCCAAGAAACGAGCACCTTTCCGCTATATAAGTACTGTGTCGTAATGGCGCAAAATTAATTATTTGCCAAGTGTCCTCTTGTCTAATTATTCTACGCAATTTATCATTGAAGAGTTGTCTACTAAATTCTTCATTATTTGTTCCTAAGTCATCATACATAACATAACATAACATAACATCACGCCTGTAATCCCGAAGGGTTAGGCAGAGGAGTACCTTTCAATCAATCAATCAACTGAGCCTATAATTTTCTCACTGCTGGTACACAGGCCTCCTCTCTGTGAGAGGGAGTGTAATCTGGGTTAGGGGCCGTAATCAACCACGCGGGCCCAGTGCGGGTTGGTAGAGTCACAGGTCTTTGAATTTTTGGATCTAGGACATGCCGGTTTCCTTACGATGTTTTCCTTCATCATTTTGAGAGCAGCGGTGATGAAATAATTTACACAAAGTAAAGCACTTGTCTGACTTCGAAACGACGACCTGTAACTGGTAATTCGCGGCCGTTACCACTGGGCCACCACTGCTCTCAGAGATATGTTTAAGTCCCATGTAATAAGGGGCGAGCCTATTGCCAGCAACCGGTCTACTTTGGTTTCTGAAGTCATGCTATTGTATTTCGACATAAGGGTCAGGAGACAGTGATAATCCGTTTGACCTTGATTTTTAACGATAGTTTGTTCCTATTACACCATTTACTGCTGCAAGTCCTAGAGTTGCCCTATGAATTACGACAAACCCTTTACCTAGACACAAAGTTGCAATGTCCCATGTGGGCTCTGTATGTCCACAACACAACAAGGCTGCTTAGTTGTTATCGTCAGAAAAAGGCATAGACAGTGTAGTAGGTCATCATTCTACCTTTATGCCAATTTATTTGGGGTGGGGTCAACCAGTCTTATTCATCCATACTTCTCTATTAGTCGTAATCACGGTAGTCACTCACTCACACTTTCTAGCCATATCATCTTTCACACAGTCCATCCATCGTTTCTTTGGTCTTCCCCAATGCATACTTAAAACTTTCCTGGCGACATTTCACTCATTCCTCTGCGTCACATGCTTAAACCATGACAACCTTTTGCCACACAACTTTTCAGTCACCGGTGCCACTTTTAGTAGGTACCTAATTCTACCTCATTGTACACGTGCAGCCTGTGGGTGGATCACACCATAAAAGCACACGAACAACGCCTTCAGAGCGCTGATGGGGCTGCCGCGACACTGTAGTGCCTCGGGCATGTTTGCCGAAGCTAGCGTCGATTGCTTCCATGCCACGAATGCCACGATGCGTAAACGGAGCGCGTCTCCGGTGCGCAGGGTGCCCGGCAGCTCCAACAGCGTGCTGGTGATGATAGCTAACAGACTCGACTGTCCATACATACGACGCTACAGTGACTTGCACGTCACCTGCAGTCGTCGGCCATGAATGTAAGTTTAACTACGGTGATTTTTGTTTTGTGATGTTAATGAATTGTTTGTTGACTGTGTAAATGTATTGAATTTTTGTCTATGAATCATTGTAACTTGAATGAATAAATGAATAATAATACATCTTTCACAGGTAGCTTCTACTAATACTAATCGAACATCTACAAATAAATCAATGATTTGATCACCACTGGTCACATCCGGATGTCATTACGTCACTTTACAGACGTCATTTTGGGTCTATGAATGTGTGCGCGCGTTGTCGATACTCTATCAATCAATAATTGTCTATGTATGAGAGAGGGTATCCGGATAAACAAATAAAGTTACTTTATTAAAAAGCTGTATTACCTTGGTACATTCTCCATACAAAATAATGTAAGAAGCATATTATTATTTTCTGTTTAATTTACTTTAATTTGTACCAATTTATACCAAATTATATTCAGTTTATTAGTTAGTTGAGAGCAGTGGTGGCCGAGTGGTAACGGCCGCGAATTACGAGTTTGTAGGTCGTAGGTTTGAACCCAGACAGGCGCTTGACTTTGTGTAAATTATTTCATCACCACTGCTCTCAAAACGGTAAAGGAAAACATCGTGAGGAAACTGGCATGTCCTAGAACAAAAAAGTCGACGATATCTACCAACCCGCACTGGGCCCGCGTGGTGGATTACGGCCCACTCCCTCTCACAGAGAGGAGGCCTGTGTCCCAGCAGTGGGAACATTATAGGCTGATATGTATATTCAATTTACTATCAACGCGAATTATACAATCGAGGGTTATTTTTATAAACAGACATTTTTAAATTTTTCCAATTATGAAAGAACCTTCAGGAAACAAAAGAAAATCAAACAAAACTAAAAAAAAACAGCTGAAGTTGAAATCAGTTTTGCGCAGTCGCACTAATGAGTACAATATCGATACTTTTGGTTCGATTCTTTATGGCTATGTGTGTGTGATCGCACCTGATTTTGTAGTGGGTATGTGTGAGTGGGAGGCTGGTTTAAAAAACGCGTGCGTTAGAATTTATAGTGTCAATAATATGGTCGGCGTCGCGGGCGGTAGGGATGCCACAGGGCAGAATTGAATTTAACTTTAGATTTATTTTTAACGATTCGATGATCACACAGACAAAGGAGGAATTGAAGTTGGCGATATTATTTAAAATGGTCAATCAATTGTCTCTCAAATGAAGGAGCTGAAATATGCTGCACAGAGAAGAACAGAGTTCTTTGAATTAAATATGAGTAAAACAAATTTACGAAGTTTAAAGGGTCCCTCCATGAACTTGAAAAAGTTACCAACATAGAAAGATTTGTCGAAGGATACGATAGCAGCAGAGGGAATATATGCACAATTCAGCCCTTAACGTGACCACCGCTGGGACTGGGCACACGGACCTCTCTGTGAGAGAAATTGAGAACAGTTAGTTTTTAAAGAAAAAGTTGACTATTTTACCATGAAATCGTAGATGGTACTCTAACAAAATAAAGATGAAATAAAATGCAGCAATGCAGTAGAAGTTGTAGATGTCAACAGCTTTGTCTGCAATGTCAATAAACTATTACCTTTAGAACAGTCTGTAGGTACCTACATTACTTTTTAACCAATCCATTCCCACAATAAACATACCACCAACATGCCAGCCCTACACCCAGTAACAGAATCGGAGGCGGCGCGGGCGCAGCAAAGCGGCGGCAAGTCAAAGAGGCCGCGAACACGCAGCGCGATATCTTCACGACACGGCCATAAGGAGCGGGGCAGGACGGAGGGACCCTGTACTTAAATAATAGTAGAGGTGCCTGACTTCTGTGTTATTGGGGAAGGTACATCGGATAAGGGTTTAGCAGACTATACAATTTTCGATCAGTACGAAGGAAAATTGGGTGTTGAACAATCAAATTCAGTAACTACGTTCGAAAAATTGTAGGAGATTGATTGTAAATCCAATGTTGAGCCTCTTGATGACGTTTGTTAGTCTTAAGAATTTAGGGAAAAACTTATTTTGACATTAGGAGTCAGCAAGATTAGCTCCAATCACAGCCGCTGATAGTAGTTAGGATCATCTGCAACATGGCGGGATAATGTCATCGGTGATCACCAATCAACAGTCTGTATGTAATCGTCTTGGTTCCTTGACTATTCTCAATCGAGATTTGAATACAAAAATTCAAAGAATAAGGGTCTAATAGATAGGTATATGAAGCGGACTCTCTGACTTCAAATCATTTATGTCTAACGGGATTAAGGTTTACCTATATTCAGCGGGTCTTTGTACCAGAGATGGTTATGCCCAATGGGGTATTGGATGGGAAATTATCAAATAACTTCTCCTGCTCTGGGCGGAGCGTGAGGGTGTGTCAGGCTCTTACTGACAACCCACCCCTGTTCCTTCCGTTGCCTGTGTCGCCAGGGTCCACGGTATCCCTTTCAGACGTTTTTGCTTGTTACGCTTTCACGCTGAAACGGCTGTACAGATTTGGATGAAATTTGGCACATGGGTAAACAGTGACCAGGATTAGCACATAGGATGCTTTCTATACCGATATTCCAACGGAATCCAGACTAATGCGGGTGTAACCGTGCAGCTAGTAATATTATAAATGCGAAAGTGACTGTTTGTTTCTTTGTTACGCTTTCACGCTGAAATGGCTGAACAGATTTGTATGGGTAGACCACGAGCTGCGTTAGGACATAGGATTTTTTTATCTTGGTATTCGCCCGTGGTATAATATCCGACCTCCAGGCGGGTGAAACCTCGGTCAAAAGCTAGTATGTAAATACACGCGGTTTTAATTAGCACCAAAGTCCTAATTAAAACTATGTTATAGCACATACCTACGAATGACGATCTATACCTGACTGACCGAAACTTGCCGCCTTTAGATCAAGACACCTGAAGTATCAAGGGCCAACCGAAAAGAATAAAGACGAACTTTATGTTCAAACTTATTTGAAAGAAAAGTATTTACTGGGTATCGCACAGGAGTTCACAAATTAAACTAAAAAACTCTCATAGAAACAAAAAAAAACAAATAGTCCTGTACGAGGCCAAAAGGCTCCTATCTCACCATAATGCTGCCATGCTGCATGCTGTCATATGCCTTTAACTTTACCATATCTTCATCCCTTCAATAACAAACACAGAGCTTGACATCAGCGCAAAAAAGGTGATAATAGAAGTTCCTTCCGCTGACGATTTCCCTTCAGAAGGAAGTCTACCATTCTCCTTCTTCAAGTGAATCGTTCCCACCAATACATTTAAATATTTAAGGGTCAGATAATCGCCGTTGACCTTAGCCATACAAATACGGGTCGCATATAATAGCACTGCCTACGTAGGGTAGAACTACGTAACAGTACCTGCGCTCAGCTGCGCCGCCATTCGGTTTCATAGGGAATATTTATTTTTAGTAACGAAAATATGAATATTAAAAAAAGAACAGATAGAATCATAGATAATAAAATACTCTGTTCATACAAAAAAAAAATCATGAGAATATCTTAAGTAGTTTGAAAGTAATATTTTATGTTTTGGGGAGACATTATTTCCTGAATTTATTTCATTAAGTATTTTGCTACAATACTTAAATTTTCACATACTTATCGAATTGATGTGTATGCGTTCTAGTTTAATATACATTTTTGCATATCTTACTTGCATTTTATATAGGCGTAATAACAGATTTAAAAGTCCTTAAAATCATATATCTGCGCCTTAATCACTCTAACTAATGTCAAACCGGCATGAAGGCGCCACAAATCTAATAGCCCTAACCCGTTAACTGCTCACATTAACCCCCCCGTACCACGACAATGGTCCTTTTGCCCAACCATATTAGGATCAGATATTTGACCAACACATTAGTAGGAGAAGTCTTTAAATTTCACCGCGGTAGGACTTGCTAATTTTAACCTCCGTCCTTTACAAATACTTGTTGAATCAACAGGATGTTTCAGACGGGTCATTTTACCATGCAACTTGCTCAAATTATACATCCGAAATCTTTATGTTAAAGTCGATGTGAGAAAGGATTCTAGTCCTTAGGCCAGTTTTGAGGTAAAGATAAATTGTTTATCCAGTCATTAGAGTTGGGATTTCAATGTTTTTATTCCCTTTGGTTAGGTTTTGCTGCGATGTTAATTTTACAGTTTGTTGCCAGTATATTATTGTTTATTTTTTGAAGTTGCAACTAGGTGGACGTAGGGTTGGGACCGAGATGTTTAAGGTCCGGTTAGAGGTGTTCTTTGGAGTTCAAGATAAGGCTTTAAATGGACATGACTGTACTGAAGATAGTTGCGTATTATTAGCTACTTTTGCGTTTCCTTTATAGTCTTTCGGTTTTGATAGTACCACGACATAATGGATTTAAAAAGACCTGCACTTATATTGAGGATTAAACATTTAAGAAGGAATATCTGAACTTCTTCAATATCTGAAATATCTTCAACGAACCGTGAGGAAGAGTGGTTCGCTATAAGAATGCTTTGAATGTCTTTGCTTTGCAATGAGATAGTCACAGAACTTAAATTCTTTAGAACCTAATATGTTCTATGGGGATACTCCTACAGATTTAGATAATTATATTATTTTTTCGGCTTTTCTTCAGTATTTACTCATTGTAGGGGGATATACGGATATTATTTCTTATTAAGTAGACCTTACTTACAATCTGCCATCCACCCAAATCTTCTCTCCAAATTCTCATAGACCTAACTTAAAAAATACCACTTCTTATATCCCGAAACCAGCATTTCTGCTTACCCAGTAACCGTGACTCAAGCACCCAATATTTATTCCCTTCGTATAAGCTTTTTTTACCGCGGTTTACCGCCAAAGACCGCCGCAGTAACACTGTTTACCGAACGCGGTAAAAAACGCGACGTTTACAAAAATCTAATGGATTGAGTATTGGGATTGGTATCTGAAGAGAAAGATGGTATGCTTGTTGAAATTATAAGTGTTTTGCGAGAATGAAAGAAAGTTGTTTAAAGGTGGCATTAGGAATTGAGCTTGAGTGATTCTTTTGTGAATTTGTCGGTGTGTCTAAAATGGTCCTGCAGGCTTAGCATGAGAACTGTAGAGAAGCGTTTTGTCGACGGAAGAGTTGACAAAAATGACGTTTCCGTGTAGACAGTTGACAGTTTTCTACCGAGAAATGTAGACAAGCAATTTCTATTCTACAGTAGAGTTTAAAGCGTCCTGCAGGCTTAGCATTATGCTTTCTATTTCAACGAAGAATAGACACTGCTCTTTATATATAAAGTGACATTTCGTATCTCCATTTTTTACATCACACCGTAGAGACTCTTCTACAATCTGTCATTTTGTCTTTCGTTTCTAACGATCTTTGTCTAGGTCCTTTTTTATGTAGAAGGATTTCTACCGTGCGATGTCAAAAATGGAGAAACGAAATGTCACTTTGTATAGAAAAATCTGTGTCTATTCTTCCCAGAAATAGAAAGCGTCATGCTAAGCCTGGTGCTAAGCCTGCAGAAGAGTATTCACATCTAATCATAAATACAGTAGAAGATGCCTAGTGATATGATTAATAGACTAGTGAGTTCATCCGGTAAGTAGGAACTATCACCAGACTTTTTAAGCTAAGTACGTGGGTCAGTGTAATTACAGGTCACGTAATCGACTGATTTTGATCAATTTTGTTCATTGTTTGTGTTAAAGGTAAAAATAATATTTTAAAAAAGTATTCGGGATTTGAAAAGTTGACCGCCCCGCTCGGCCATCGGTGCTTGCCGCTGGTTTTGTGCCCGCAACACAGTCGGGTGAGACTGCAGTTTTATATGGGTCAAAAGATTATAAATACAAATTAAGGTCGGGTCGTCTATAGCATTATTGAATGTTATGGAAATTTACACTTCAAGGAAGTTAAGGGGCCGTGCGTGAAATCTACTGATTTTGTTCAACTTTGTTCATTGTTTGTGATAAAGGGAAAAAAAATACACAAAAACACTTGTGATTTGAAAAGTTGTTTTGAATGTGGCTGAAAGGGATATTTCAATTAAATTAAGTATTTATGGGAAATCACCACAATTCGCAACAAGTTTTCCAAAAAATGACGCGAGACCGACGTTACGATAACACAATATCATTCTTCATTAAGTAATCAATGACGAAATAAACTATATCTTCGTGAGCCCAAAAGTGATGAAACTATTAACAGGTGCTGTGACTGACACGAATGGTTTGCGCCAAGAAAACTGTACTTTTATAGTCACACAGCATTATATTTAATTTTTTACAAGCTTTCTCCCAATTAGATAAGAAATTGACAAAAGCGGGTTTTTATCGTGCACGGAGCCTTAAGACGTTTCAGCTTTATTTCTGGGATGGCATCGCACCTGCGATTCCCTTGGTATTACAGATGTCCTAAGTCCATAGGTAGCCATATGAAAGGTTACAATCAATATTACCAAACAACAACGCTTCAAAAAAAGATTTTCACATTTTAACTCAAACCCAAAACCCTCACTGTCAATTGTCGCGCTTACGACCACTAGACCAGCCAAGTTATGCAATCACATGCAAATCTTAAATCGCTTCTAATTATGATCAAGTGTAACTCAAATGTAACTGTCAATCATTATCTGATTGACTACTTACTCACAGAAGCAAGAGAGGCCATGTAATTAAATTAGTCTCATCGTGGGAATCAATTGAAATGTCATTACAGTCTGTAAGCTGTAAGTAGTGCTGTGTGAGACCGCTACTGTTTAAATTGGGGCTATGGAACCAGCGGATGAGAGTGAGTAGGTGGAAGGTGTAAGCGGTAGCGATTATATTACCAGTAGGTAAGTTATGAATGAGATTTATACAATTTGTGATTTAATGAATGCACATTATGAAAGAAGTTTGTTCAGAATCGTTTACTGAATCGATTTGTGTCATAGGTAATATGTTATCCCAAAAATAATTAAAACTGTGTACCTACGCGCAAAACTTGTTATTTAATGTGTGGTAAAAATGTTATGTTATGTAACTAGCTACTAATATACTTTTAGGCGACTTGCGTGCAACTTCCGAGAGCTCGTAAAGCTTCGCGCGTACTGTACTCCACCGTACATTCAAAACAAATAAAAATGGACGAAGGACCTACTCACTACCTACGTGTGCGACTGTTACTACGTGGCTGTGCGTACGTTCATTTGTAATGTGACCACAATTTTCTCCCACAGTCAATATAACTAATTTAATACATAAATAATAATTTATAAATAATAGTAAAAATGTAGTGTATGTATTATGATTATAATTAGGGTGTTCTATGGTGTGCGTTTATTCCAGGACACGTTGTATAAGACATGCACCATTCAAGTAGCTAAGGCGTTCTGTCCAAGAGAGGTTGTCTTAGATAAGACTACCTTACCTGTTAACAAAGTGAATAAATTCAACAAATCTAAGAATAAACCATATCATAGGTTTAGGGGACCAGTCGCTTCAGGATAATTTTAACATTATTTATGTTAGGTTTAGTTATAAATAACAATTTAATTAGCATAATAATATACCATTTGTTAGAGATTGAACGGTTCTTTTAATTGTTATTATTTATTTATTTAATACTTTAAGCACACAAATGTACAGAGGCACACTTAATGCCATAGGCATTTTCTACCAGTCAACCTTTGGGTGATGCAGAGACAGTGGTAAATGCAATAACGAAAATTGTGGAATAAATATTTATTTAAATCTAAGGATACACATAAACCTATTAAAAACTATAAATATAATATACATTACATTAATAAGGGCAAAAAGACGCCTTGACTTTTAGAATAAGTTGCAAACTTGCAGCGCAATTGTAGATTATTACTAAGGAATATAATTTTGTTAATGAATTCTTCCATTTCTTTAAAACTTCAAATCAACGTCTAATAAACCACGAAAGTAAGACAAAATTTCCAACAATCCATCAATTTTCCCCGCGTATTTCTTGGCCACACAATTAAGACCACAGATAATATCAGTGTGTTCGCCTGACGTCTATATTCACATATCGCGACGCCATCTTGAATTTGAAAAAAAGTAAAAATCTTGTCTTTATTAGTACCAAATGATTTGAGATTAACTCTTATCAGACATTCTTTTGGGATGAATCTTCGTACGATGTATTGTGGCTAGCGTGACATTTAGAAGTAGCGGTCTATATGAGTTTGCTGTTCCCATAGGTAGGCTCGTTGCTTGTCTAATGATAAGTTTCTACACTATCACAATACCTAGGTATGTAAGTGATAATTGGAAAAATTCTGTAGAGGTATACAGGCATGAGGAACAGGGTGTAAAATACTCATCCTCCATAGAAAAGGGAGGATCCTCCGACCAGATGGGTGTCGTGTCTGGTGGGCAACTGCTCGACGGTTGAAGTCAGAATGTTGTATATATGCTAGTTGCGCGGTAAACTCTGCTTGCGGGATGCAGGATTTTGCGTGACGTCAGTGTGATGTGTAGTTTGCATGTGGCGATGTAGATGCCACAGAAGATATACTAAAACATCACTCTTAGCCACCCTACAGAAGCGTTTCCAGAAAGTTATAAAAATTAATCATAATCTTCTTTTAATTTGTCCATATTATCTTATTGTTAGAAGTGGACAGGTCATGTCATCAGAACTAAAAGCGGAAAATGGGCCAGAGAAGTAACAGAATAGTATCCCAGAGAAGGAAAGAGAAAAAGAGGAAGACCATTTCAAAGACGGGTAGGGACATGGAGAAGAAAAACTCACGACCGTGAGATATGGAAAAGTCTGGCCCCCCGCCTATGCTAAAGAGCAGAGAAATCTGGAGATTTCTGATGTAAATGTTACCTTTAATAATATAAATTAATTGTAAAACTATTTTTAAGATTGCTAATAAAGTCTATTTGAAATTGAAACTGAAATATCTTGTAGAATCAGTTAAAGAATAGTACCTAAGAAAAAGGATTCGATAAGTGATGTAATCATAAAACGAAGGTTGCATACATTTGTACCTATTCTATGAATAATACTGAGTTTTCCTTAAATCAATTTTTTTTTTTTTAAATAACGTTGCCCCACACCGTCCTTAAATCAATCAAAGTGTGGTAAGTAGTACATGAGTTTGAGCAATCGATTTTATCGTCAAGGTCGCGGCAAACACCTGGATGGCGGACGCAGGGAACCGGGAGGTATGGCAGAAGAAAGAGGAGGCCTATACGCAGCAGTGGGTAATGTCGGTCTGAAATTATGATGATGTTGAATCGATTTTATCATCAAAGCCTGTCTGCCGTCCTTTAACTAGAAAGTCGTTAACCCTCAAATGGTCAATTATTATTTTTTAATAGTAAGTAATGTAGTTAAAAAATCTCTATCTTTCTGTCTAAGAAACATTTTAACAATATACATAGTTTCAGAGATATAAGATGGTTGTATGCCGTTAAGCAACAGATTTTTTGAAGATTCCATCACTTGAAAGCGTCTAACCCACACTTTCGCTTAAGACGCTGACAACACCTAAACCGCGGTCACTATCAGATTGCATAGAAAAGAAAGAGAAGCGCGACGACAAAACGCTTGCAATTTATTGCAAAATATGAAGTAATTATCTATTTACTCAGAATTGAGTTGAGTAATCGAAAATAAAAAACAACCAAGTTCTGCATTAGAATAAGACGTACTTGTTATTAATTAAATACGTAATTTATGTTGATATTTAATACAGATATTTTGGATTAGAACTCAAGGTAAGAGGTTAGTTTAACGTAAGTTTGTATCGAGATTTTTTTTTCAAAACGTGTTTTGGTGAAAATCAAGTTCTGGGAAATATGTTCAAAATTAACATATATTTTTTCCGCTACCACAAACTATACAAATTTGGCAATTTTCTTTCTTAAGAGAAGCCTATTTTGGTCAATTGGGTCTTGTCAGCGCCTTAATGAACGTTAAAATACCTTAACTGCCCGATAGAAATACCTACATAACAATATTGATGTGCGCAACAATCATTAACCTAAGTATTATAGATTTTAATTAAGAAACAACGAACCCGCGTTTTTTGCCATTTGCTCGGAAACAACTTTTTGGGATTCTAGTTAAGGGCTCCCACACAAAACTGCGATGCGATGCGATACGACGACGCATTGAATAAAATAACGTGATAAAATGACATCGAGCTCGCAGATTTTTGCAATGCGATGCGAATTCGCAGTTTTGTGTGGGAGCCCTAAAGGACGGCAGAGTTTCTTTTTCCATTTTCCATTTTAGACCCACCAGATCTTTAATAAGTCAGAAAATTTTAAAATCTGGGTTTCTTGATAACCACAGTTTCATCTGTCCTCTTTGTATTTAAATCTGATTTAGTATGACAGGAGGCGCCTCTGAAAGCGCCTGATCCAGTCATCTACTGCACTTGTTGCTGACGTCATCAGAACAAAAAGTTTTAATAACGTCAGACGTCGGATTATGAGCTGACTAGGGTATTTAGTAGGGGTACGGACACACTGGGTGCAGTAGGAAAGTGTAGTGGAATAAATGTTGGGTATTTTGTGTGTCATTATGTCAGTTATTTAGGTACCTATTGTAATTTATAACTTTAATAACAGTTTTATATTTGTGGCATTGTCACCAACTAACTTAATGTAGGTAACCGACATAGCCCAAAGAATTGCAAAACTTAAGTGTTACTGGGCACTTTGCTCACAAAATAGATAGTCGATGGGGCCGAAAGGTTCTGGAGTGGCAACCGCGTACCGGATGACGTAGCGTTGGAAGTCCTCCCACAAGGTGGACCGATGACCTTGTGAAGGCCGCAGGAATCCGCTCGATTCCAGAAGCACAGAACCGGTCGAAGTAGCGGTGCTTAATGGAGGCCTTAGCCCGGCAGTGGATGTCTTTCGGCTGAAATGATGATGATGATGAGCCTAATATTAAGTACCTAAGTAAGATAGTGATATCGGCTCACATTTGTTAGGAGAAGACTCCCAGACAGGTCTGGCCAGGTTACAGCCATTACTTTTTCTTTCACAGTAAGATTATGTGTTTTAGATGTACTGAGAACTCGGCAATTTCACTTTTACCTGATAGATTTCCAGCTAAGTATCCTAGCAGATTATGCTTGACCAAATCAGTTTATATTCCTGGCTCATTGTAGTTTTAAGTTCGCCCTTAAAACTACCGAGGCATCATAATTAATTGAGACACTGTCCCCCATAATAACCTTTACTAATTATTTAAAGATGTCACCATTCTTGCATCTACCTGCATTACATAATGATAAATTCCCATCTTTGGACCCAAATTATCTAAAGATGTCACCATTTTTGCGTCTACCTGCATTACGTAATGATAAATTCCCACCTTTGGACCTAAATTATCTTAAGATGTCACCATTCTTGCATCTACCTGCATTACATAATGATAAATTCCCATCTTTGGACCCAAATTACCTAAAGATGTCACCATTCTTGCATCTACCTGCATTACATAATGATAAATTCCAATCTCTGGACCCAAATTATCTAAAGATGTCACCATTCTTGCGTCTACCTGCATTAAATAATGATAAATTCCCATCTTTGGGCCCCTTTAAGAACACACGGAACAGACTTAAAAAGGAGATTATCCAAATCCCATAACATCAAACGCCGGATACACAGCTTATTAAGGTAGATCCGCAGTGGTAGCCGTGAAATTAAAATGTTTTTTTACATTTATTGCTATTTTCAGGTCAGTGTCTAAGTTAGATTTGTTCTAACTATGAAAGATGTATTTATAGTTCTGTAAATACATATTTACAAAGCACAAATTATTAAAAAAAAATTCGCCAATCATATTTTGATCGAGATGCAACCTGACTGATCTGTAAATTGCAAAAAACGTAGGAAAATTTGAATTTTGCGGGCTTGCACTGCGGGTCTACCTTAAGTAGTGCCAGTTTAGTCATACGTACTAACATAGGCATACACACATCATTACACACATTTACAGCACCTACATTGCACAGATACACGTACGCACACACTAAATGTTAATAATTTATGTCACTCTCTGCATTTCTTATTTTTCTGTGTACTTCGTAACTGGCGTAATGTTTAGAATAATAATTATGTTATACTTACTGTCAGATGTAAATTAAGCTACCTTACATAAAATAAATAAATAAATAAATAATAAACGTGGATTAAAGTTATGCCAAACTTAATTCTCGAAAAATTTACCTTTAATTAATCTGAAGGTTATATCTACTGATTACAAATTTACTCCGCGTTTATCAATAAGAGGGTTAAAATTGTAATCAAAATTCGAACTTCTTTATATAGTAGGTAATAATGCCTACAATAGTTCTACAAAGAACACTAAAATTAAATAATAATAACAAACTACTAACCACTCAGTGTGCCACCGACCGAAACATGAAAGAAAAAAGTTTTGACAGCCCCCGAGCTACCGTAAAGGGTTTATGACAATGGACGCAGACGCACAAAAAATATACCAAAATCTGACCCGATTTACATTCAGGATGGATTTATTATCATCATACTTACTAAATATACTTATATACTACATAATTATTATAAAACAAAGCCCCCCCGCGTCTGTCTGTCTATCTTAAGGCGCAGATATATGATTTTTGTGACTTTTAAATCTGTCATTACGCCTTCAAATAATGCTATTAAGTTATGCAAAAAAATATATGTTGAACTAGAACACGTACACATTAATTCTATATGTGAATATTTAAGTATTGTAGTAAAATACTATAGGAAATAAATTCAGGAAAGAATGTCTACTCGAAGCTCAAAAAACGATATTACTTTCAAACTATGTAGTTAAGATATTTTGATGAGATGAGATTTTTGTATGTGCAGACTATTTTATAATCTTTAATTATATCTGTGTTTTTTTCAAATATTCGTGCTTTCGTTACTAAAAATAAATATTCCCTATGAAACCGATCGGCGACGCGGCGTGAGCATGACGCATATTTGTATGGCCAAGGTCAACGGTGATTACCCGACCCTTAACACATTAAACTCAAAACTACCAAACGAACTTACATGCGGTCTTCACCAATAGACGGAGTGATTTATGATATAATTCTGATGATAAATATGATGATCTAAAATACTCCAAGTGGGATGAACATCAGTTACATTTTAATGTAGGTAACTCATATGCTCGACGCAACAGGCTAATAGGAACGACATTACGAGAGAAAAAAAATGAAGGCATATATGCTCAGCTACTCGTGCGAAGCCGGGGCGGGTTGCTAGTATACCCAAGATATACGTGACTTGGTGAACTAAGTTTCAGTTAGAGCCAAAATGTCGTCCTTTTTATCCGCCTGCAGAGAAGGGTTCTGTTTTTTGCTACAAAGGTCGAGGACCTAATACTCATATACCTACATATATTATGTTGATAAAAGTTAGTTATGTTTGAGTGACTTTTACACTTGATTACTTTACGCTTACTCAAACATAATCTAAGCCTATAATGTAGCGATGCACAGCCCGCGGCCCGCTGCCGATCAGTACGCGTGCGGCCCACCAACAAATTAAAAAAAAATGCGGAAAATAAAAGAAAATTACAAAATAAATGTTGACAATTTTGTATACCTAATTAGTCTAATTACCTACATTAACAAGCATGTGTTGCGAGCTTGCGATCGGAACTATTCGGGTAGCACTCGGGTGAGTTCGGGCGAAGGGATGGGGCGCGACGCGCAAAAACAAATGTCACGGCAATGCAATGCCATACATCAAACTAAATATTGTAAGTTTTACAAAAAAGGTAGGTACCTAATTCAATTATTTTAAAACATTTCCCTAGTTATGACCCGCCTTTGGCCCCTATTCTCTATAACTCTGTGCATCCCTGCTATAATACAACTGTTTCCTATATTACAAAACTAGAGCTCATTCAAATTATTTGGTGCTCAAACAGTTTTAAATCAAGGTTTAACAATGTTTCTTCTTTATATTGTTTCCTTACGTCGTCATCACTCTCCTGCCCTCATCCCAATGTATTTGTGGTCGGCGCAACATGTCCTTTTTGCGATACTTCTCTATCAGTCATCATCTCGGCAGTCACTCCCTGTATTCTAGCCATATCATCTTTCACATCCATCGTTTCGTTCTTCTTCCTCTACTCTTATAGCCACATTCATATTCAAACTTTCCTCATGACATTTTCCTTACATAGGTACTTTTAACTTAAGGCACTGACAAGACCCAATTGACCATAATTGGCTTCTCTTAAGAAAAAAAAAATCCAAATCTGTATAGTTTAGGTAGCGGAAAAAATATATGTTAATTTTTAACATATTTCCCAGAACTTGGTTGTTACCAAACACGTTTTGAAAACAAAATCTCGACACAAACTAACGTTAAACTAACCTCTTACTTTGAGTTCTAATCCAAAATATCTGTATGAAATATCAACATACGTTACGTATTTAACTAATAACAAGAACGTCTTATTTGAATACAGAACTTGTTTGTTTTTATTTTCGATTACCTATTCAACTCAATTTTGAGTAAATAGATAATTTATTCATATTTTGCAATAAATTACGTGCGTTGTGTCATCGCGCTTCTCTTTCTTTTCTATGCAATCTGACAGTGACCGTGGTTTAGATGTTGTCAGCGTCTTAACATAACGTAGGCAGTATCTGATTTAGAAAAGACGATTTATAAGGGGAACTGTCAAAATGACATATTTTGACATTTCCCCTTATAAATTCTGCTCCTAGGCGCCTTATTTCCTGCCGGGGTCGCGGGAAGGTACTTATGGGTCACCGAGGCCCCCGCAATACAGGCAACAGGAAGGAATACGGGTGGGTTTTAGTCAGTAAGAGTCTGACACACCCTCCCGCTCCGCCCAGAGCGGGAGAAGTTATTTGATGATTTCCCACCCTCAAAAAAAAAAAAAAGGCGCCTTATTTAGATTGGTTAATGGGCCTTATTATTTTATATTATTTTTCTTTTTTGGTCAACCAACACACACGTTGGTTTACACTGTACACAGTTGAAGTAATATCTACCATAATCTAAGGTAAGTGGAATAATTTCTTACAAGTTAGCACCGCATGCCCTTTAAACACCTTAGTTGTGCCACATGCACTGAACTATTAAATTAATATATAATTACTAAAATTAGCAAGTTTAAATTTAAATTACGTGATGAAATATAGAACAAAGTAAAAATAAAATTCAATTGAACAAAACAAACAGAGACACAATAAAAGAAAGAAAAAATTATAAAGGCGCAAATATATGATTTTTCATGACTTTTAAATCTGTTATTACGCCTTCAAATAACGCATGTAAGTTATGCAAAAAATGTATGTTAAACTAGAACTCATACACATCAATTCCTTATGGGAATATTTAAGCATTGTAGTAAAATACTTAATGAAATAAATTCAGGAAGTAATGTCTACCCGAAGCGTAAAAAACGATATTACTTTCAAACTATTTAAGATATTTTCATGTTTTTTTTTTGTATGAACAGACCATTTTATTATCTATAATTCTATTTGTGTTTTTTTTTCAAATATTCATATTTTCGATACTTAAAACAAATATTTCTTATGAAATTGAATGGCAGCGTGGCGTGAGAGCGACGCGGGTTTATATTTTATATGGCCAAGGTCAAAGGCGATTACTCGACTCTTAATCAAGCTTGAGACAGTACCACCACTATCAAACCTAGCAACGAGCCTAATTAGTCTTAATCAAACACCTAATCACTAATTAATACGGTTACAAAAACAATCGTGAAAGCTTATAATATTGACTATGACACCACCCGAACGTTGCTCGCAAATATAATGCCATCAATATGATGTTTTATTAGTGTGAATTTGTTTAAAACAAATTCCTTCACGCTTTCTGAAGACGTGGTACTTGTTTGTGGATGCTGTGATAGACAAAGTGCACACAGGCAAAAAGATATGATTTCTATATCAATGTTTTTATAAGCAAATTTGGTCTCCTTAAAATTGAAGGGGGATTGTTTAAAAAAAGAAAAATATATCTATGTTTTATTTGGATTTATGAATTGGTCTCCGTATTTTAAAATCGTAATAATAAGTAATAATAAATTAATCATTTTATTCATAGTGATAGTAACAATACACTTACACAAATTATGTTACATAATCAGCCTATAATGTTCCCCACTGCTGGGACACAGGCCTCCTCTCTGTGAGAGGGAGTGGGCCGTAATCCACCACGCGGGCCCAGTGTGGGTTGGTAGATGTCACATGTATTTAAATTTTGGTTCTAGGACATGCCGGTTTCCTCACGATGTTTTCCTTCACCGTTTTGAGAGCAGTAGTGATGAAATAATTTACACAAGCAAACCGCCTATCTCGGTTCGAACCTACGACCTACAACTCGTAATTCGCTGCCATTACCATTGGGCCACCACTGCTCTAAATTATGTTAGCAAAACATTAATTCAGAAACAATATGTGACATCACTGCTGCAAGGTCGATGCCCAGCCGATACCCTGCAGCCCAAACACAATCTAGCCTGCTTGCTACCATAGACAGGATGCTGTTGGGGCTGCCCCGCATGCTGCTGCGCATCCCTACTAACCAGGGATGCGCACCGCTTGCGCATCACAGTGTAGAAGCAGTCAACACGAGCTTCAGCAAACATCCCTGACGCGCTGCGGTATCGGGGCAACCCCATCAGCACCCTAAATGCGTTATTGTATTGAACGCGAAAGTGATTAAAATGTGATAATCAGAGATCGGATATTCGGATGCATATTTACCTAAAGTTAATTTTTAGCTATGAAAGTATGGAAGCGACTTCTTCTCTAAAATCTTTTTTTTTAACAGAGGCCACGAACAACGGGAATGCATAACTAGTCCGGTGTATAGTATAGAAGCGACTTCTAAAAAAATATTTATTAAAAAAAAACCCGGGATTATTGGATTGCATGTTTATTTAAAACTAATGTTTCTACCTACTTTACATCATAATATGAAGTAGGTACATATTATGCATCCAATTACATATGTAGTCAGAAAAAAACAAAATTTGTCGATTCGGGAATGGCGGGCGGGATTTTTACGATCGATATAAAAGTGCATTCCATCTAAGCTAACATTTGAAAGTAAGTTAATATACATTCGATTCTATAATCAGAAACCTAAATTTTGTATTCCCAGAGCCGCGGGATTTTGCGATACAAAAGCGCATTCCATATTAGTCAACATCTCAACTTTAGGTGAATATGCATCCGAATATCCGATCTCTAGTGATAATATAAGAAATTAATATGAAATCTGGAAGATACATAATCGAAATTCATGTTTCAGCGACCTTCTATCACTCACATACTTAGTATTTAATTTTGGAGCGGATTCAGAGCAGAATACCCAAAATGATGACCGCTAAAGCAGTTTAGGATTCCACAAAAAAAGACAGACATTCAAAATCATTAAAAATAAATTCTTTCCACTTAGCACGTGCAAACTGTGCTAGAGATAGGCGCCAACACAACGCCCAAAAATCGGAACTTCCGAATACAAAAAAAAAAACATTCACGGCAGTCCACAATAAATCATTAAGGGTCCCGTACGGGGTATATTTTATTTAGAGCCTTGGTCAGTGCCCTACCGAATGTGGAGGAAAAAAAAAAACAAAAAAGTTTTGTTTTTGTTTTTTTTACTCTTCACCGGATATCATCGTCGCGACATTACGTTGGCGACAAAACCGTGGCGCCTTGTATTTTTTTTTCTTTTTTGTGGTTACAATTTGAGTTTTATCCCGAAGGTTTAAAGTTCAGATTAGGATTTCAAAATAAGTGTTGTAGTAAAATAGTGTCGAATTACTGGTGACAATAGCATTCGTTTTTGACTATTGTGTTAACCATATTATTGAATTTGAGCTGTATTGCTAATCCGATAAGCTTGGGAATGAAATGACTTTGAAATACAGAAATCTCTGCGTGCAAGTGTAAAGTTCCTATATTATTTTATCTCTGTCTTAGAAAGAGTCAGTTTTGTTCTTCATTTACAAAAGCTCCAATGTTTATGTTGCTAAATATCGTCGAGGTTGATTTTTGCTAAGTTTTTGAGCAAATAAGTAGTAAAAACGTTTCAATTTGGTATTTAACATTATCCACAAAAACGCATTTGCAATTTTTTTTTACAAAAGTTGCACATAGCTTTCGCAGTTCAAGTTTTCAACTAATAAAAATACCTGAAAACGCAATAAAATAATATTAACTATAGTCATCTTTAACAATGAAAAACAACCCATTTTTCTTCACAAAAAGAAAAAAAGAAAATGGAGTCTCATATAATAGGGTTACATTGTTTTATTAAAAAAACAATCATATGATCACTTCCCAAACCATTTTCCGCATAATTTCACTTGCAAAATTATTACTTAGCAAGTAAACTCTTCACAAATAATTGTATCGCAAACCATATGAACGTAAACAATAACTTGCTTACTAACTGGTACTTTTACCAATTTTAATGTAATCAAATATTTCAGTTGGTACCTATAACATATTTTACGCAAAATAAAATAAGCCAAATATTATAAAACAAAATTGTGAATTTTTGAACATTATCGTTACTGAAGTTTATTGAAAACGTGATAAGGTTAACGATTTTCGGACAAATCATAAAGACCAAATGCCTTAATGACAATATCGTTGGTAATATTCTGCCAAATAAAAATTTGACCAAATGAAAATGTGCGTACTAAAATCATTCCAAATATTGCATTAGTATAAAAAAAAATGTTAAAATTTGGCAGAAATTTGGTTGATGAAATTTTGGTCAAACTAATTTTGTTTTGGCAAAATTATTTTGACCCCCATACAATCATAACAGTCACAGCAAAAACTTTTTAACACAAACATCACGACGTTGTCAAAAGGCGCCAATAGTACCCGTTACCAAAGATAATAGCAAATATTTTGCCGATACGTCATCCAGACAAACGAAAGGAATTTAGCAAAAAAAAAACCTTTGTCATCTCGTAAAGTAGAACAAAAAAGAAAAAAAAATGGCCAAGTGAGAGTTTTTGGGTTAGAATTCCGCAAATCGAAGTTGAAGTGAAAAGTAAATTCTTTTTTATTGGATTTTCTTCCAGTGCTTTTAATTATTTTACTTCCTTTCTTTATTAAGCATTTTCAGGCTTTTATTTTTTTAGCGGTCAATATCTTGAACTTTTACGTTATAATTTTAGTTTCTCGTACTCGTTTATCCTTTGACGTAAGATGATACAATATTATTAAGAACTTAATACATATTTTAAATTAAGTTTCGTATATTTACTTAATCTTTTCTGTGTTTCAGACGATGATAAATTGATAACCTATAAATGCTAGTGCCAGAATCTTTAAAGCTTGTTAAGTCAAGGTGTAAAAGTTTGTAATACATTTAGACGTCATAAAATTAGTTACTAATTGTAGATGTAAGTACAGTCGCCAGCACATCAAGTTCCCGTTCCCACAAAGTGTCAAATTTTCTCATTCTATTTTCAACATAACTAACAACATTTTAAGGTATAAAATAATAAGGAGAAATTTGACAGTTTGTGGTAACTTATGCGATACAAGTTATTTGGTGATCCACACAAAGTGACGGTGTTAAAGTTTTTCTCGGCGGGACTATGATTCGATTAAAATGAGACATTTTTATTAAGGTATAGTAAATCGATATAATATCCACCAGAGGGCCTAGACAATGTAGCATTCTAACAGCGATAATGATGAAGGTAAAGTCAAAAATGTGTGGGACTGACATAAGTTATCTTAAAGCTTATAATATTAATCCTGTTGAAAGTCGTTGTAGAAATACGAATCGCTTTAAGAGCGAGTGTCCCTTGTATAGACCCTCAGATACCTAACGTATCTACTCATTAAAAAAAACTAAAAAATGCTTGGAAAAATATGCACACAGTTCACTTCAGGAGCCAATTTAGAAAGAAACATTTGAACACATTAGTCATAATTAACATTACCAACCAATGCTCAGTGAAGTTCCAATAAACGTACAAAAAATTACCATAATTATATGGAACCTTAATCTCAAAAAAAAGGCGGCAACACAGTTGTCAACTTAATATGACAGCTGTCAAACGGGCGGGTGTTGTCAAATGGAGGCTGACGTTTAGATTAGTTATCAAAAATATTTTGAAATTTTTGCGGTGGTTATGGTCAATTTTTGTTGATCATTGTATACCTGAGTAACCGAAGTTTATTATTTATGGTAAACGCTTATAATTTGTTGTTTTCTTAGTGTAATGAAGTTGTAAAGGTTTTAATGATGTTTATTGTGAATATAAAAACTTCTTCAACGTTGCTCAAATATTTAGTTTAGTGATAGCATGGAATGAGTATTATTGAGGGGCTTGTAGCTAAGTACAGCCGCACGGGTCGATCGACCAGGTTAAGCTACGCTTGCCGCGGTTGGTCCGTGGATGGGTGACCATCTTTACATACCAAGACCCCTCCGTGCCTCGGAAAGCACGTTAAGCCGTCATTTGTAGATCTTTGACAGTCGTTACGGGTCGTCAGAAGCTCGAAAGTCTGACAACCAGTCTTACCAAGGGGTATCGTGTTACCCAGTAACTGGGTTGTGGAGGTCCAATTGGTCGTTTCCTATGGAGAACAGCCGGCTAGAAACTCCATGGTTACTCTTTTAATTTTTTTTGGCTTTTAAAATGTTTTTAAACGCTTTGCGTAAAACAAAATAAATATTTTTTTTTTTTCAAATTACAGTGTAAATAGGTATGGGAGGACAGTGTAGGCCTGTCAACAAGTACCAGGTACTTAACAAAATAGAAAAAAGTATACAAATCTACAGTCTATTAAGCCTACAACGTTCTCACATTCGCAAAATATAAAAGAATTTATATACAATATTAATAAAATAATAAAATTAAAAACCTATTTAAACCAAATGACATTATTACGACATTCATCAAAACTTTAACCGACATTAATTTATTTCCATCTTATTTAATCGACCACCATAAGACTTATTTTCTTCCAACATCAATCAAGTCTATTCTATAAATAATTATGTGAACAGATAGAATAATATATTGTTACATTTTAGGCTTCTCCATCTTGAATAAAAAACTTAATATCAACCAGTAGTAAATCATCTGGGTCAGTATTAAAAGAAAATTAAAAGAAATCAATTAAACTAAAGCTTGCAACAGATGATTTACTATTTATGCTTGGTACTTCAGATGGATTGGTTATACTATCCATAGTCGGTATCTTCACTGTAATCAATCAACTCAGCCTATAACATTCCAATGCTGGACATAGGCCTCTCCCAGGCTGCGTCACAACACCCTGTCCTCCATCTTCCGCATTCGGTCTGTCCCAGCCACCTTTTTAAGGTCGTCGGTCCATCTAGCTGGGGGGCGTCCCACACTACGCTTGCCGAAGCGCGGTCTCCAATCCAGGACTCGTCTGCTCCTTCGACATTTTCAATTATTCTGACTTGGTTTTTTTTTTCTAGACATTTGTACCTAACTAAATAATTCCTCATTTAAATCTGACATCGCTCAATTTTGAAATCTATATATATAAAATTCTCGTGTCACAATGTTCGTTCCCGTACTCCTCCGAAACGGCTTGACCGATTCTCATGAAATTTTGTGAGCATATTGAGTAGGTCTGAGAATCGGCTAACATCTATTTTTCATACCTAGAAATTACTTAAAAAATATTTATATGGCAAAACAACGTTTGCCGGGTCAGCTAGTAATATTATATAATTGTTATGATTTTGAAATTTTATTTATGCATGATTTTCAGACATCTTTTTATTTTTCATTTTAATTCATAATATTTAGATACATGCACACCATATTTGTACGCCTCCTAACGCAGCATAACATAGCGTTCTGTTCACCAAACTCATGATCTGTATCTCTTTTCCTGTGTTAACAAATAAAAGTGATTCGATTTGATTTGACATACATGGCCAGCCCACTGCTACTTCAGCTTGCTTACTCTGCAGGTTATGTCGGTAATTCCAGTTCTCTTACGTATAACTTCATTTCTGATCTTACCATCTCCACTGTAATAATGTGTTTATATTCCTTCTAATCCGTTAATAGAAACAATTATGAGTAACTTTCGACTTAGACTTCTTTGCATTTAGTAAGGCTACCTACCCTCTGCTTTGAGTTATATTATTACCAATTCATCATCTGCGTATCCCCAACTACACTTACCGTCAAAACTAAGTACCTAGAGCAACATAATCATAGAAACCAGGTCATTTCGAAGCCTCGGTTCTCCGTCAAGTAACGATTCGGGTGAGATCTGATAGAAGCTCTTAAGAGTACGGGTGGAGGAGTCCAGAGCGCCTAAGGCACCCAACTGATGAAACCGACATTTCATACCGGAGTTGTCCATGAAACAAAAAAAGAACTCAAAAATGACATCAAAATGTATGTAAATCCGAACACTCAGAACTCTACACACTCTCTGCAGGGTTAGCATGACACTCTCTATTTCTTCGAAGAATAGACACGAGTTTTTCCATACAAAGTGACATTTCGTTTCTCCGTTTTTGACATCGCACCGTAGAAATGCTTCTACATAAAAAAGGACCTAGACAAAAATCGTTAGAAACGAAAGACAAGATGACAGATTGTAGAAGGATTTCTACGGTGAGATGTCAAAAACTGAGAAACGAAATGTCACTTTGTATAGAAAGAGCCGTGTCTATTCTTCGAAGAAATAGAGAGTGTCATGCTAAGCCTGCTGATGTAAATGGCTTGTCTGATCAGTTGGGTGCCTCAGACGCTCTAGAGCTCCTACTCCGTACTCTGAAGAGCTGCTATCAGATCTCATCTGAATCGTTACCTGACGGAGAACCGAGGCTTCGAAATGACCTCGTTTGTATGAAAATTTTGCTCTGGGTACTTAGTTTTGACGGTAAGTGTATGTCGGGGTCGGCTTCCAGTCTAACCAATAGGTATTTTACCAGTACCAGTATTTTACATGGAGCGACTGCCTATCTGACCTCCACAACCCAGATCCTGGGTAACACCATACCCCTTAGAAAAACTGGTTGTTAGAGTTTTGGCCTTCTGCATTGTATCGAATGTATCTACAAATGGCAGCTCCATGAACTACTTTCCGAGGCATGGAAGAGTCTCGATATAAAATGAAGTCACCCATCCACCGACCGACCTTGGCAGCACGTGTAGCTGTTACTTAACCACAAGCTCTTTAATTATTACCAATACTGAGTTATTATTAAAAACTATATACGTAAATATTTAACTTTATTTAACAGTTGTCCTTATTATTTTCCCCGTATTTTATCATTACAGAAAAGCAATATTGCGTGAGGGTTTTTACGCTACCTAATTAAACTTCTAATATTATATTTATCAGAATTGGGGCACACAACAGTAGTTTCACTTCTTAGATAACCTCTATTAAATCATTAACTTACAAACAACATTCAATATTAAAAACATTTATGGAAACTTTTTGAGAACTACCCTTAACTTTTTTACCTACAGAGAGAAGAGAGAATTAGCACTTTTATACGTCAAAACTACATAAGACAGTCCCGAAAACGCCCCACCCTTCACCACTTCCTAGTGCTTT
Source organism: Atethmia centrago (assembly GCA_905333075.3). Taxonomy (NCBI): domain Eukaryota; kingdom Metazoa; phylum Arthropoda; class Insecta; order Lepidoptera; family Noctuidae; genus Atethmia; species Atethmia centrago. Next base: position 1,950,119 of record HG995388.1, read on the forward strand.
CGCTGGGAAGAAGAAATGCCGCAAAAAAACTCCCAAGCAAGGGCATTACAAAGTCTCAGGCAAAATATATATATATCTTCGGTAGGTGTCTACTTCGTTTTCAATCAAAAACTTAAAATATGCAAAATCCTTCTTCATTTACTTCAACTAAACGCAAAATAGCACCTAAATACCTATTACATTCACTATAGGGTCTGACCACACATTCCAAGGTCCATGTTACCAGCCCGAAGTCGTCTTATCTCCTGCGTAAATTCTGTCAATTACGAAAAGAGTCTTCGGAAAAAAAGTCCAAATTTCTTGCCACCGGCGGGCGCCAGCCTTAGATAAGGCGGTTCGGAATAAAACCCTTTTTTGTTTCTTTTTTTTAAACCAGAGTTACTTTTATGGGGACACTCGATAAGAAACGTCGCCTTTTTTGAATCGTATCGTATCGGTTCGGTTCGTTGTAATTATTTTCTGTTTGGAAGGGTTAAGTCGGGGGTTATTATTTTTGTAGGTTGATGAAAAACTGGTTTGATTCGGTCCGTGTAATGGGGATCTAAATAGGATTTGAATGAGGGTAAAGGAAAAGAAATGGCAAAAAGAGAAACAGTTCAGAAAGCAATAGAAGTACAACAATATTCTCAAGCTTAAAAGGTTTTGGCATATTATTATGCTACCCTTGAAAGCGAAACAGTTTTTTAGACCACTGTCGTTATTTGCAGTATAACCACTTGACATCTGGTGAGGCAGGGGTTATACCTATGTAACAGGCGGGCCATTTTTTTTAAACCTCATGTTTAGCGACTCCTGCGTGAACATAAATATCAATCACAATATTCCCCAATTCAAACCGGATTCAATCTCATGTTACTTGAATAGAAGCAATCAATTTACTAACACCATTCACAAAGTTTGCTTAAGACTTAAAACCAACTTCAAAAATACGTACGATGCTAGCGACTAGTCTAGTCCAACACTTGAACTCTCCCGATAAGATCGTGTGAGATCAAACGCGCCGCTATCCCAAGCGCTCGCTCAATGACTGGCCGATAGTTCCCGCGATGTGTATGATGCTAACACTTATCTGATCCTCTGTGTGACTTCCGAAATTTTGAAGTTCAAATGAGTGCCTCTCGAGCTCGACTTGTTGGTTATGGTTTTTTGTAATTGATGATTTTTTTGTTTCTATGCGTGTCTTTGAATCGCACGTTTGCAAGTTCATCCTCCTGCACGGTATTGGCTGTACGACTTTTTCTTGCACACGTGTTTATCAGTCTTCATAATTCTGTTCACTTTTTTCATAATTATTTAATTTAATTTATCACAAAGTCCATCCATCTTTAGGTCTAGACCTTTTTTTTTTGGCGTTTGTAAATTAATATCTTAGTGTCTTTACTCCTAAATGGCTCTTACTTTTAACTCTAACTGAAACACAGAATGATGTAAACAAAATCTGAGCTCTAGATCTCTTTAAATCCATTCGTCAGTAACGTCTGGAATGACATTTTAAGAAAGACCCACAGCATCTGCGAGTACGGCTTACTTAAGGCTCTAAGATCATATTACAATTCCACTATTGATATTTAATTTCAGGTCTCATTTAGGTATTATTATGATAACCTAGAAGTAATTAAATCATTGTCTCTTAGGCACTCAAAATAAATGGATGGAAGGCATATAAGCTTACAATCAGACTTTTAATTTGCTAGGCCAAAACGACAGCTGCGATCTACCTTTTTTAAAATAACACTATAAATAAATGTATTAGAGACAACACGACAACAGTGCCGGCCCTCCTCCAGATAATGATTCAGTGGTCCTTGGTGGAGTCATTCGGTAAATAGATTATTTACTAGGTTATTTTTATGTCGACACCAAATCTCATTTTAAGGCGCTGACAAGACCCAATTGACCAAAATTGGCTTCTCTTAAAAAAAAAAATTGCCAAGTCTGTATAGTTTGTGGTAGCGAAAAAAAAATATTTTAATTTTGAACATATCTGGGAAATATGTTCAAAATTAAAACTTGGTTGTTACCAAAACCCGTTTTGAGTTTAACCTTGAGTTCCAATCCAAAATATCTGTATTAAATATCAACATACTTACATATTTAAGTAATAACAAGAACGTCTTATTTCAATGCAGAACTTGGTTGTTTTTTATTTTCGATTACACAACTCAATTTTGAGTAAATAGATAATTGCTTTATATTTTGCAATAAATTACAAGCGTTGTGTCATCGCGCTTTTCTTTCTTTTCTATGCAATCTGACAGCGTGGTCACTGTTTAGATGTTGTCAGGGTCTTAATCGAAATCGTTTTTTAAAATCGCTCCTTTAAACGAAACAAAATAAAAACAACGTTGATATAATTGACAACAAAGGATTTTTAATTTCCATCAGTTACGTTTACTTCTTGTTAACCCAGTAAGTTGAAGTTCATGGGAAATAATCTTTTTACAATGTAACTTAGATAAACAATGAACTCACTGAAGGAAGTATAATAAATTATTTAGTTCCACGTTTTTACGACAAAGAATGTAATGCCAAGTTGGGAGACTAGGCAGACATGTTGCATGCACTAGTTGTGACATTCTTTTGGTCCCGGCTGTCCCGGATTCGTGAGTCTTTGACAGTCGTCACGGGTCCTCAGAAGCATGTATCGGGTTACACAGTAACTGGGTTGTGGTGGCCAGATATGCAGTCACTCCATGTAAAATACTAGTATTCATCTGCATCCGGTTAGACTGGATGCCGACCCAACATTGGGAAGTAAGCTGGACAGATGACGATGATATAATGATCTAGTAATTGAAGGAGAATTTGACTAGAAAAGTGCTAAATATAAATAAGGATGACTATAAGAAGTATAGAGGAAGAGGTGATCACCGAGAAGACTGCTTATAGGGATGTTGGACACACTATGTTTAAAAAAACATAGTGTGTCCGGAGTAGTAACATTTATAACAAAGCGTTTTTTTTTTAAACTAAAATTAGTCGAAGAAAACGGAATGAAAGAGGCTATTATCAGTCGAAGAAAACGGAATCAAAGAGGCTATTCATAGCTAAGGCAAAGTCGAACTTTCCGAAGACATTTCAACCAAATAACAAGTCTTTAAATCCAACCCACTCTCTGCCACACTTACAGAACACACAAAAATTCAAATCAGAGCAGTCAAAAAAAAGAAGTTAATTTAAAGCCACTTGAAGCTAATACATTAACCGTTCGGCGTCGATTGGGTACTTTTGATCATTATCTCAACATTTTTCGACTTCCGAAATGTGGTTATTTGAATGTGGTCATTTTGGAGGCGCTAAGCGGTATCTTTTGATCAGAATCACCGGAAATCGTACGGTGATTAAAATTGTTAAACGCCGGTGCTGCAGGGTTGGTTAAATTAAAATTAAAGACAGTTCTTAATTAAATTAAAATTGTTGATGATGGTAATGAGGTTCTAGCTTCTGTTAAAACTGTGGATCAGTTGTTAATCAATTAGTATTTTTAAACGGAAGCTAAAGGACTTCCTGATTAAAAAGGCATATTACTCAGTTATAGAATTCCTTGATGATAAATAATTAATTAATATTAAAATTATTGTGATACTTAATATAATGGCATATAAATTATAAGAATAGTAAGTAAGAGTATTAGTAGTAGAATAGTATGACATAATATAAAATGTATGAGTTTCCCGTAGACTTCTACAGGACTTTAACTTAGTTAGAATTTCATATTATTATTTCTTATAAAACAATCGATTTGTCTGCAAAATGTGATTATGTGAATGAATAACCGACATACTTTCTGGGAAAGTCAATAAAATGTTTCAAAATCTTTGCAACCCTTTTCAAAATGTCTGTCACATTGCATATAAATAAAAGTTACATTCATACATCTAATTACACTGACATACCCAATCAGAATTCTTTAACAACTAACCATTTACTTATATATTTCACGTCACATTTACTTCTGTGACTTAGAACCTGCAAAACTAGGTATTTATTTCCACATTTACTAAAATTCCTTTTAAACCAACCTCGGATCCTAATCTATCAGATAACAAACCAGAATCAACAATAATTCTAGCTCTATACATATGTAAACGTCAGGCTGTATGTAACAGTAATGTATTCAATTTACCTACCCCTAAGTAGATAAGGACACACATAAGTGAAGAAGATAAGATAATCTTTAAGGCTCTACTAGACATGAATGCAGTTAGTATTAGATTTGCATTTTTACGCATTATAAATAACTATTTGTTTAACATCGAGAATTGCTAGAGTGATTTGCATAGACTTGTTGGTATTTGAGACGACGTGCCTTTGAGAGTTGTGAACTTGTGGAGAGGTTCTCTAGATAGAATAATGGGTATTTTCCATAATAAGTACGAACAGCTGCAATTTGCCAACGATAATGTCTAATGGTTGAGACTACTTCTAAAAGGAAAATTACCAACATAATACCTACATAATATACCAAGTATAGTATATACCAATACTGGCAGTACTAGAGCAAAGGATTATTTTGAAACTATGGAGGCATGAGGAACAAGGTGTAAAGTTCACTCATCTTCCATACAGAAGAGAGGATCCTCCAACCAGACGAGTGTCGTGCCTGGTGAGCTCCCCGTCGGGTGATGTCGGGATGTTGTATATATGCTAGTCGCGCGGTAAACTCTGCTTGCGCGATGCAGGATTTTGCGTGACGTCAGTGTGCTGCTTAGTTCGCATGTGGCGATGTAAATGCCGCCACAAAACCATCAAATACTTAAATTCAAATACCGCCATTCAATTTAACCGCCTCTGTGGTATAGTGGTAAGACCACCTATCTCAGACTCAGAGGTCTCGGGTTCAAAACCCAGCGGGGGCAAAACTTTCTGCTCGGTTTTGTTGGTGGTAGGGATTGTTGTACGAGTAAGTCCGCCTGGCCAGCTACCACCATCTTATCTAAGTCTTTCGCCATATCAACAATGTTAACAGCATTGTTGTGTTTCGGCAGTTAGATGTAAGATAGCTAGTTCGTCTGTGGTTGAGGATTCCGAGTGACGCTCGCTTCCACCTGCTTGATCATCACTTACCATCAGGTAAGATGAAGGACAAGAACGTCCCCGTTGTGGATTAAATAAAAAAATAGCTTCGAAATTAAGAAAAAATATTTTTCAAATAGGTTATCTAAAATTCTAGTGATGGGCTTCTAGTGATAATTGGCTGATTGGGAAAACCCATAGTCATATGGGTGTTCCCAGCCAGTCGATTATTTGATATTATGTATTTGATTGATTTGTGGTCGTGGACGTTCAAAATACCGTACTATACACATAACATAACTTCACGCCTTGTTTCCTCGAAGGGCTGGGCAGAGGTGTACCTGTAGTACACCCACATTTCGCCCGCACGTTTAAATCCTATGTAATAGGGGGTGAGCCTATTGCCATCAGCCGGGCACTAATCCAGACTCCGGGCTGCTACTGAGAAATTCCAGATAGAAAAACCCAATAACACTTTGCCCGACCTGGGAATCGAACCCAGGACCTCATGCTGGCGGGAGGAAACGTCCGGGTGTCACCACTGTGTGGATTGCCCGGAGGACACGGTGGAGCATACGGTGGAGGTCTGCCCGGCTTGGGCAGAGCACTGCCATGTCCACGTGGAGGCGATCGGCGGCAGAGATCTCTCGCGTCCAGCCCTGGTTCAGGCCATGGTATGGAGCGAGAGGGCATGGGCAGCTGTCACCTCCTTTTGCGAAGCAGTAATGCTTGCGAAGGAGGAGGCGGGACGGTTGAGGGAAAGGCAAATTTCGCGCCCTCTCGCCCCTAGCCACCGCAGGAGACGCCCTGGGCACTGGGAATCCCGGGCGGATTTCCGGCCACCGTAGGCGCGGGCTTGCGGACGGTGAGCAATGGGTAGCTCACTGTCCGGTAAGGCCCAGGCCAGGGTCGACGGCGCGTTCTATTCCACGCGCGCCTCACTGAGATGGCGTCAGCACAAGCGTAGGGTACACTAGGGCCGATGCCTGCCGGGGTCGCGGGAAGGTACCTAAGGGTTACCGAGGCCCCTGGCAACACAGGCAACGGAAGGAATACGGGTGAGTTTCAGTCAGTAAGAGTCTGACACACCCTCCCGCTCCGCCCAGAGCAGGAGAAGTTATTTGGTGATTTCCCACACAAAAAAAAAGGACCTCATGCTCAACAGTAGCGCTTGCGACCACTAGACCAACGAGGCAGTCCAAAATTGTATCATTTTAAGATTTTAAGTCTTACTTACTTATTCTTTAAAGAAATCTCGAATCGGCTGGTTGACACTTCTCGCGACCCAAGGGCTGCTTCTACCTTGGCCAGAGGCTAAGCATTGCCATACAACGGGCAAGGCGGCCAGTCTTTTGGTTACATCACCAATTTTACGACGCCATATATTTTTAGTTTGTGAATAGTTTTAGTTAAGTTAGGATGTAATATCGTTATTTTTATTAATTACTTAGGTATGAGTTGTTATTTATGTAGGCACATATTATTTGAATCCCGTAAAAATGTAAGTTAGTTGTAACAGTTCGAGCTTAGTAACTACTAACACTACACTTCATTCGCAAGTGTTTTCCTTATAAACAAAAAGACAAACAAACACATCCTACACGTGTTAACTATATTACTGCAGATAACAGTTATTTGCATGAGTTCAACTTTAACTACTGGCTATTTGTATAAGATAACGAACCGTGCTACCTAACATATGTTGAGTTGCACCCTCTAAGTGGGTAGCTTCACGGTGTGCTTGTTCAGGGGTAGGTAGAACAAGGAATGATCAGTGATAAGGCTCGCTATCAAATTTTTAAAGCACCTAGGCTACCCTCCCTGTGAAATCCACTATCAAACAGAACCACTGCAGTAAGGACACATTAGGGTCTTTAAATCACTGACAATGATGACAAAAGCTACCGAAAAGCATATGTCAAATCTATTGTAAGTCGAAGAAATATGAAACGCTTGAAAGCGATTTTCACTTGTCTATGCCCTACTGTCTGTCCTCAAAGCTCTGTGGTCGCTACAGAAACAAGTCCATCTCCACGGGTGAAAGAATCGCGGCGATAGTCTCGCCATGCCATCAAATTCTCGCCGCATTGATATCGCCGTGTGGAGATTGCTCCATACAGTTTCTTACGCCTTACTTTTCATCGAAGTTTCCAATGCAAAACAAACCTAAACCCGAAACTGTACCTTGCGGCATTCCCTACCAAAACTCACAGTAGGCCGAAGACTCGTCCTTTCGGCATCCCTCCACTAAAGCTTGAAGCCGTATTAACACTATACAGTCGCATATAAAAGTGACTGTAAATGTGTAATGCGGTGATCAGAGAGGCCGACACGTGCGCGCGACTGTCCATTGTTACGACACGTAGAGGTCAAAAGTTGTAAAATTCAAATTGATTTTTTACTATAAGAAAATTTTACTATAAGAAAATTTTAAATACAGTGTTATGAAAGTTATTAAATATGAATCGATTTATAGATGTAGTATTAGGAAAGGCGAAAGCTGTTCGCAAAGTCTTGTGGTAAAGACATAAGATGAATTAGACGACAGTAAAACTAAGTGTTTTCTGTTAAATTTTTACTTAAAAGTCTATGTTATGAATACGATAGCTTAGAGGAATATCTATAAAGACATGTCTGGGATGTCTTTGTAGTAAAGGTACCATTCTTTATTTTGTTTCTGACCTTGTATTACTGTGCAGAGCCAGTATTACAAGGTCAGAATTAAAATAAAGAATGGTACCTTGAAGGCCAATTCCCATAATTGAAAAAGTTCAAAATCTGTTTGCAATATAATCTCAGTGGTCGGCAATCAATGTCAAAAACTTGTTAAATATGTAAGAAAATTACAGGTATTTTTGACAGATTGGGATTAGAACGCAAACCTTAAAAATACAGGAATTGCCTTTGAACTTCGACAATCTGCTAACATGTAGCGAGAAAACTCGGCGATTATTGATCAAAACTTGTTTCATTCTGTATGAGAAGAGGCTTTTTGTAGGTCAGGATTAAAATACGACGTTAAAGACGCATTCATTTTCATATTTGTAGGCCCAGCTATATTACCATTTGTAAAAGCAAAATGCACGATAATTGTTAATCTTAAATGTAAAGGCATAAAATGCTTTTTATCTTTAATGATAGCATCAGAATTTAAATCTTCTGCGCCTATCATTAGATATCACCTGTATTTATATGTAGTTGTTTGTTTTACATGGCCAATTACAATATTAATACAAATTATTATTGAAACTTGTTGGATTATTATTTATATTTTATTCATTACCTACAACTATTTTGCTATTAGATTTGAATGTTAAGTAAATGATATGGGGGTTGTCCGTATTTATTGATTTTAGATATAAATTATAAAAAACCTGTGTTAACATTGATTCAATCTGACTCGCCTTTTCCCCGCTATGTCGAGGTCGGCTTCCAATCTAACTGGATGCAGCTGAATACCAGTATCTTACATGGAGCGACTGCTTATCTGACCAGTTACTGGGTAATACGATACCCTTGGTAAAACTGGTTGTCATAATTTTGGGCTTCTGACGACCCCTAACGACTGTCAAAGATCCAAGAATGACAGCCGGGACAAACGGAGGGGTCTTGGTATTTAAACATGGTCACCCATCCACGGACCAACCCCGACAAGCGTAACTTAACCTGATAGATCGACCTGTGGGGCTGTTATTACTTAGCCACGAGGTCCTCCAATATTAATATTGATTGCAGTCATAAATGAACAAATACTATAATCACAGATGCAATTTTTCGCTCTTATTACAGCACAAACACACATAACATCACGCCTTGTTTCCCCGAAGGGTTGGGCAGAGGTGTACCTGTAGTACACCCACATGTCGCCAGTTATGTTTAAGTCCCATGTAATAGGGGGCGACCCTATTGCCAAAACCGGGCACTAATCCAGACTCCGTGCTGCTACTGAGAAATTCCAGATAGAAAAACCCAATAACACTTTGCCCGACCCGGGAAGCGAACCCAGGACCTCATGCTCAGCAGTAGCGCTTGCAACCCCAAGACCAACGCGGCAGTCCCTCGGCGTGAGGCGCTCTTATTAATTTCTGAAAAAGTGGATTCCACAAGTGATACCTACCTATCCTAAGGCCCTCGCAAGAACGTGCGACGTAATCGATACGTGAACGATTTTTTTAATTCAAAACCTAGCCAAGTGCGTGTCGGACCTCGCACAATGAAGGGTTCCGTAGTTGAGTTGACTTTATCCCAAAAAAAAAAAAACTTCACAATAAGTTTCACCCATAGATACGATTAAAGTTTCGGTAAAACTGATTCCAGTAGATAGAGTTTAAGTATTTATAATTTTAAACATCAACAAGTTTGAGACATTGCGAATGAGTCTAGAATTTTGATGGCTACTACTTACTATCTAAATACCACATATGTAATGATTTTAAACTTGATATTTTAGCTACAGAATTTAATATTATACATACCTTCAATAGTTATTTATCCAATCGTTTCCATCCTCCAAACAAGTGGATTTATTTTAGACACAAATTGAAAAAAATAATAATTTTTAAATTTATAATAAACGATTAACGTCTATAAACTGAAAAAAAACGTGCTTTAAATGGTAATCAAGTTTAAAAGACTTTTGGCAGATAAATAAAAAAATCTAAGAAAAAGATACCCTTACCGAATAGACATTTTTTGAAGAGAACTTTTACTAACAGGAAGAAAACTGCATTTTCAATGAAAATGAAATCTATTATTTAGGCTAAAATAAAATGAGTACCTACCAACACAAAATAATTCCATAAATTAATTCGTAAAAGATCAGGCAACTGACGAGTCAACGTCACAATTCTTTCCTAAGTCGACACCATTGGAAAACGGGTTGGAGTATAAACATCCCATAGGTGCGAGGCTACCGACTTCGCACCCCCATAAAACGCTCTGGTGGTCTACTGTAGGCGACGCCTTTTAGGTTCCAAACTCATAAAAAAGTACCATTTGACGGTACTTTTGTGCCACCGAATTGGGGACTTTAAAATGATAAATTTTGACTGCAACTTTTTTGAGTTTTTAGTTCTGTAGATTTCTATACAGAGTGGCAGGGAATTTTAGATCGTTTTTGGTTTACAATATAAAACTATTATTGAACTAACAAACGGATTAAGTAAGTTAAATTTGAAAAAGTGTTTGAAAAATTCGTCTGCTCGACAAGGTGAACACCGCCACGAATGTTGTCAAATTAAAAGCATTGTAATTGTTCGTGTGTAACGTAATTACCCCGTTGAAGCTGATTTTTAAATCACTATTACGATGAGTAGAAGCCCAGTTTCTTATTTTAAACAATACAAATAGAAACTTAGAACCTAGTTAAACAAACGAACAGCTTTATCTAGACGGTACTTTCTAGGCAAACTCTTCACACTGAACTAACATTCATTCGTGTGCATATCCTTCAAATACACTAAAACAAACTAACAGAAAAATGAATATAAGCCACGAACTATTCGTAAAGTTATAGAAGGAAACAAAGAAACGGGGAGAGATTATCCAATGCAGACTCGCAGATCACAGATCAAGGAACTTTAGGCTCAGTAGGTCATGAATTAGCATCCAATAGAAGTGGATAAAACTGTGGAAAGTGTCGAATATTTAACTCAAAATACGAGACAATGTTAGGAAGGCTTCTCAAAACTACTGGTAAAACCCGATTTTTCACCTCCCGCAGTTTCGCTTTTGTACAAGTTTGCTGAATAACTATGCTATTGAGTGGTAAACTATTAAATGCAACGGGTGTGGTCGACCTCGCCCTATACGTTGACTTATTCTTGCACTCATGAGTGACTAAAAACGATGTAGAATTAGCATAGAAATAGTCATTGTCTACGGAGTTTGAAATGATTAGGTATTGCTGTTTATTGTACTGGATAAGTGAATTCAGCTGGCCCATTTGCTAGCTATACCTACCTATAGCATAATCAGCCTATAATGTTCCCGCTGCTGAGACACAGACCTCCTCTCTGTGAAAGAGCATAGTATAATCAGCCTATAACGTTCCCGCTGCTGAGACGTAGGCCTCCTCTCTGTGAGAGGGATTGGGCCGTAATCCACCTCGCAAGCCTAGTGGGTGCCTTAATACATAACAAAATATAAAAAATATATTTCTTTGAAAGCATAAAAAAGTTAGAACTGTACAAATTGAAATTGACATTTCCTGACATTTTAGTATGCTTGGTCATACATAAATCTAAATTAAGAAGTCAATATTTTTCTTTTGTTTTAGTTTATGCAAAACGTAACAGTTCTAAGATTGACATTAAAATTATTATTCTAAGTTTAGTCTAGCCGATCCTTCTCAGAATTGATATCGATGTGCATGTGAAGCTTGGTACTTCTATATTCTTGTTAAAACAGACGTTTGAACGTGGCAGCTACTTTATCTAATTTGTTTACCGTTTAGCACTCTATGAAGGTTTTATAGCTTCTGCCTTCGAGCCAGCCTGCTAACTAACAGTGTCCATTCTGAGTTGTATTCGTGCTAAATCCTTGCTAAGGACTGTAGTTATGGGTAGGTATTAGATGAACATTTGCAGTGGAAGCAGAGACTTCAAAATATGCGACTGTGAGAACCGGTTTCTAAAATATTATTAAGAGGCTGACAACACCTAAAGTGCGGTCACTGTCGGACTGCATAGAAAAGAAAGAGAATCGCAATGGCACAACGCTGGTAATTAATTGCAAATTAAGAAACAATTATCTATTTACAAAAATTCTATTGATTGGATAAAAAAATTATAACACTATTATGCTAATATGTTGCTTGTAGAATAATCTGACAAAAAATCAAAATGATTGCATGTATATTAGTATGGTTTTTATTCGTTAAAAGAATTTTTTAGAGGTATATTCGTGATTTTTTTCTATCGTATCAAATTAGTTGTATTATCTTTTCAACACACATTCTACCTAGCATATATCTTAAAGAATATCATATATTTTTCTGATATTGTTTACTGCAGTGGATCATATACTTTTAGGCATCATAAAACTTATATAATTTGCGTTTAGGTCCTGTAGTCCCCTTAACGAGTTGTCCCTGCACGGTTTTGAAGACTTAACAAAACATCCAGATTTCTTTATATGTAAGTTAAATATTCATTTGTTTTACAGATGAACCTTCCGGGAAAAAAAATCTAAATAAGGGGCAAAATCGCATCAAAATAAGTTGCGTAGTTTTGAAGAAAAACGCGGTCTCGCAGAGAGACACGAAAAATTATTTTAATTTATAAAATGTATAAACATATATTAAGTGAATATAGATAAATTAAATACCTTCAAATTTTAGAACGCCTCTAGTGACTCTAAGTGATTAGCAATATTCTAGTTGGGGAATTGGAGTACTTATTCATTGAAGGGTAGGTGACGTCAATAACAGGTCATATTATTTTATTTATATTTATGTGTACATTATTGTAGGTACTACAAAATTGTACTTTATTGTATTTACAAAACTGTAAAATACATTACAAAAAATTAATCAAACACTACAAGATATACCTACAGTGGGCGGCCTTATCGCTTTCTGCGATCTCTTCCAGGCAACCATGGAATAGGCAGTGATTTGCCTGGACATAAAGTGGGGCTGTCGTTGCTAATACTCGTAACAAGTATATAATATACGAGAATAGATACACAGATATATACATATCCTAAATTATCTATATACATAAAAACATATTATATTAATCGATGAACATAAAATAATACACTTAATCCGTTTGAGGAACTTTAAACATTGTATTTTTTAAGAAACATTTAGATAGTCATTTTGAAAGTACATTTTGTTATTCTTGTAAAGATGAGACACGAAAAAAAGTTAACATTTAACCTATCCTAATGGGGGTTAGCCACGCGACAGAAATACAAAATAAAACTTAACAAAATTTCATTACACTATTAGTTTCCGTTGAAAGTTAAAATGAAAGCCATCAATTTTATTAACAACGATATTTTGTACAATAAAACACATTTTAAACTTTAATTAAACTAATTACAATAATTTAGCCTGACATTTTTTATATTTAAGTTTGACATTTAATAAAATTCACTAAAACACGCAAATATTTTACTAGAACTCATTAAAAATATTTAAAAGAAAAACGGCTGCAATAAAATTCCAAGTATTTTTGTCTCATCGTTATCGGTCGCTTGAATTCTTTTGTATAAATGAATAGGTAACCCTGTGGTATAAAAAGGTTCTCTGTCTGTCTATATTTAAAAAATCAAAAGTCTTTTATTCAAACTAGGCTGAGAATCAGCACTTTTCGAACTTCAAAATTACATAAGACAGTCCCCCAAAACGCCCACCCTTCACCACTTCCTGGTGCTCTAGCTGGTAAGAAGAAGAAGTGGCGCAACAAAATCCCCAGCAGCACAGCTGAGTGCTCAGTTAGAAAAATACATACATACATAAATACTCATGCCTTCTTCCCGTGGGGATAGGCAGAAACTACAAGCCACCTGCTACGCTCCTTACATAATCTTTTTGCTTCGTTTACGTTCATACATTTGGTCATACACGCACGCTGGTTGCGATTACAACGCACCTGATCTTTCTGAAGAACATCATCAATTAGGTCAGTATATGTTCTCCTAGAGCGTCCCCTCCCGGCATTTTCACTCACATCTGCCTTGTAAATACCTTTTGTATTTAAAAATAATAAGTTTTTATTTATTTAGTTCGTTAATAAGTTAGTTTAATAAAAGAATTAATTCTTTAAAATTGTAATCTAAAACCAACTTCGTCCGTTCATAAAAATAACAACAAAATATAGGTAGTGTAGGTATCTATAAAAAATATTTGAGAGTATTTTTTTTTTTTTTTTAGGGTGGGAAATCATCAAATAACTTCTCCCGCTCTGGGCGGAACGGGAGGGTGTGTCAGACTCTTACTGACTAAAACCCACCCGTATTCCTTCCTGTTGCCTGTGTTGCGGGGGCCTCGGTGACCCATAAGTACCTTCCCGCGACCCCGGAGAGTACCTACCTAAAGGCGTAGTACACATAGAATCAAGTTTTGCTAACTGAACAGACAGCTGTGCTGTTGGGACGTTTGTTGCGTCACTTCTTATTCCCAGCTAAAGCACTAGGAAGTGGTCAAGAGCGGACGTTTTGTGGGAATGTCTTATGTAATTTTGAAGTTCGAAAAGTGCTGATTCTCAGCCTAGTTTGAATAAAAGACTTTTGATTTTTTAAATACAGACAGACAGAGAACCTTTTTATACCACAGGGTTACCTATGCATTTATACAAAAGAATTCAAGCGACCGATAACGATGAGACAAAAATACTTGGAATTTTATTGCAGCCGTTTTTCTTTTAAATATTTTTAATGAGTTCTAGTAAAATATTTGCGTGTTTTAGTGAATTTTATTAAATGTCAAACTTTGACGTTCGAAATGGGCCGATTCTCAGCCTAGTTTGAATAAATGACTTTTGATTTTTGATTGAGTACGCACACTGGCATGAGTAAGCGTAGTGAGTACCTATTATACATTATTATCAATCAAAATCGACTTATACCTAACCCAACCCGCATGCCAGACTAGTAGGTATTCAATAAATTCTTTATTTCAAATAAATTGTATGCGTAACCCTCTAATGGGCAGTTACGCTTGCTCTGCCAAAAATAATGTCCCGATCGCAAAGACCCCGCGATTTATAAATCTTCCCCCTTTTGGCGCAAGATTGGATGGAATCCCCATTATTTGATTAACTGTGCACACTAAAATGTTCGGCATGCTCAAAGTAAAAATGTTATTTTAGTGTTTAGTTTTAGTCCGCAATGTGTTCCATACTTTTAATTTAGTTTACCTAATTAAAATTTTGTGAGAAATATTTTATTTTATGTTTTATTTTTAGGTATGTTCGTTTTGTTTTATTTTATTGCTTGTTTCAAGATACTGAGGCAAAACTAGCCTTGTTATATTTTAAGACTAAAATAACAAAATAGAATGAGAGCTATAAAATTATTATATTTTTATGACAATAGTCTTACGCGTTTTTGTTGACGTTGTTTCTTAAATTAATATCACACACCGTATTTCATAATTTATTCAAAATTCAATAAATTAATTGTTTCCACAAGTTTACAGTTTAAAAAACATCGTAATAACACATAATCAAATAAACTTAGCCTCAAAAACTAAAATGAAAATAATAAAATATTTCACGGTCACAGTTAATAAAATGTATTCTTTTTAGTTGATTGAAAGCTTGCAAAACTTATTGCTCTCAATTTTAAGGCCCAACCTTGAAGCCCGAGTAAAGTATGATCACAGTGCAAGATAATGCAATACAAAAAACCTTGGAGTTGTAAAATATTGATTTACTTGAACGTTAACATCAAGATTTGAGCTTATTCAGGAAAAAATATTTGTTAGAAATGATTTTGGGTACCTTAGTCAATTAAAAAAATATCTGGGCCCGACTAAATCTGGGATAAGGTAACTCCAGATAAAATAAGTAAACCTAAAAAAAAAAAATTGATTTCATCCGCCAACCCGCACTGGGCCCGCGTGCTATGGCCTACTCTTCTCACAGAGAGGAGGCCTGTGTCCTAGCAGTGGGAACATTATAGGCTAATTATGTTTTTTTTGTTTTATTAGTCTACTTGACAAGAAAGGGTTTTCAATCTACGCCGTTTAGGTACCTACACAGTAGGTAACTAGCGTAAAATGTATATCCGTTTTCACAAATAAACGGTAATCTGATCTTTTAGGCTACTAATTGGCCTCTATTTTAGTAATCCTATCTGTTTTGTTTTTTATTTAATTCATTTCAGTTTAGACGTTATTGGTTTCGGTTAGAGCTTAGGTACCTAAATCGAGTGTTGGTCAAAGTATCTTTTTACGTAATTGTAATAAGAAGGTAAATATTGAGATGTGAATGATGACATGATGAAGGAGTAAAAAATTATACTAGTAAGTACTCTAGGGTTATGAGACAGTGCTAAATCGAGCAGTGGTAGACCAGTGGAAACGGCCGCGAGTTAAGAATTGTAGATCGTAGGTTTGAACCAAGGCAAGCACTTTACTTTGTGTAATCTTTTTCATCACCACTGCTCTCTACTTGATTATGCTAAATCTGAACACATGCAATTGTTGTCTATCCTATTTCGGATAATACCGATAAATTAAGTGTTCGAAGCAAACCGAACCGGGGACAAAGTTAGTACCCACACGATGTTGATAATTGTGAATAATTGTCACCTTTCTCTTATAGCCTGATCGGAACCAAACCGGTATCAAACCGGGTGAAGTAGGTATGCCACATACGGCGACTAATAATTACATTATCACTTACTGAACTAACAATGTAGGTACCTACTGGGATTTTTTTAACACAGGCAGGTGAGAGTGCATGGCGGTTAGTGATATTTTAAATTTAGTTTTGATATTTTCTGAATTTGAAATTTTGGTTATGTCAAATTATTTTTAGTTTTAGTTTTTGTGCCCCAAACTTTTGTTTTGTGAAAATGTATTTGCTTGTTTTCGTTGTTATTTTGTTACGTCTTGTTTAGAAATATTGAAACCGGTTATTTTCTCTTTAGTATTTTTGTTTTCTATCCAGGATGTAGACCATTAAGTTGTTGATTTAAATAAAGAATTTTTAGAAAAAAATATATTTAATTGCATTGCATTTAGCAAAGCCAAGTTTTGTTTTCCAAATGAGATCCGGTTAGATGGAATAACGGGTTTCAATGATATTTATTTAAAAATCGTACATTTACGAGCTTCTGATCTAAAATTTGATCCTAGAACTATTACAAATACAAAAACAGTTTTTTTTCGTGGTCTAAATTGACATGGACATCTGTTTTTGTCTTTTCCTACAATTCTATCATTCATTAGATAATAGTAGGTTTTTAATTAAATTTCGGAACCTACTCTCAGTGTTCTAATTTCATATCCCTTTTTTTTTTTACTGCAAAAAAGAATAACGTTTTGTTTACTTATATAGGCCCGCTTTTTCCACAAATAGCTAAATACGTTTACCGCTAAAAGTAGTATAACACCGGTTTGTTTCTGTCAACTGTTTGATGATGACAAACGGAGGCAGAAGAATGATTAAAAAAATAGGTTTACTTTTAAATGCATTTAGTGAATGGTGGTGCAAGCGGGCCTTAATGTTATATTTTTTTCTAAGTGAATAAAATTCAATTATAATAAGATATAAGTAGACGGAGTTTCCAATACTCTCTCCTTATTTTACCACAGTACTTTAGGTTTGCCCTAAAAACTGAAATGCTATAAAAATGCTTCATTACAAGTTATGTATTCAATCAATATATTAAGGCCTAAGCATTTTTTTTTCGCTTGTAGTGTGTTGAGGTTTAAACCTTAGCCCAAAACTTGTCTGTTTCTCCTTTGAGAGCTGACTTCAACCCTTTCATTTATGGACTAAGTATGATAGTTTGTATGTCTTCTCACCTTCTATGTCAACTGTAATGTACCTAGCTATCAAACTTTTCCGTAACGAAAAAAAGAAACTGGTTTTAAACTAAAAACAAACTAATAGAAAAACTACTCACTGGGCATCATTTCGACATGTGATGATGTGTCCATGATATTGTGGTGATGCAACATATCGGGTGGGGACTGCACCAGTCCACCACCGCCCCCGCTGGCCATCACCATCACTGACGCAGTTATATCTTCACCGGTGATCACCTTTAATACTTTTAACAAAAAATCCTTTAAAAAACCGCTCACACCCGATATTTTTTTAATTTTAACCAATATTTACTATTACTTTTTGTCTTAAGGTGAGTTGTGTGGTTTAAAAACTGGATCCAGTTATTTATTTATTGCAATGACATCACACTCTATGAATATAAATGTATTTTTTATTAAAAGTCTATGTTACACACGAAAAAAAAATATTTTTTACCACTATTATTATAGTTCTATCACAAACGGAATACACCAAAAATGTTGTTTAGGCTTAAATAAAAATTCCACTAATTACGGTTAGGCACTTCGACATATTTATTTCTACAAAAAAAAATTGTTCGTTTATCACGTACGTCGTGTCACCGCGCCGGCCAAGCCCACACTGCCGTATTATATCTATAATTCTATGGATTGACTCGAAAGCGCATGATCAGACCGTCCTCGTATCCCATTGGTGGAATTCCAGAACGCCTATTGGCAACGGCCGCGGTGATTGGCTGACAGCTTCTCAATTTCCCGCCCAAATCGGCAGTGCCCTTACAAAATGGCGCTCCCTACAGCCTTTTGATGCTTTTTTGAACATTTATTCGGTAAAAAATAATCCGGTTCGGATATAATGAGCATGATTTATGATTTTGATCCGTGGACTTGGTTATTTTTTTTTTACTTTTTTATAATCTTGTCATGTTAATCTTTGGTGTTTTGTGTTTTATTTTTGATTAATCGCGAGCCAATTTTTATTCGATTCGGACCGTGTGTAAAAGGTATTATTTGTGTTTTGGTTTGGCTGGTTCGGTGAATTGCATTTTAAGAGTCGTTACGCTTGCGTTTTTTTTCTGCAGGATATGCAGAGGCGTTGCTTGTAAGTCATAGTAGGTACTATTTGATGGGAGGTGCGTCTTATTGATCGTATTTCGAGCCTCTGTGTCGGATGGGGATGAGGCAAGGGTGGATAACAGCTGTTCGTCAGTACGAATTATTGAAATAGGTCACAAATAAGTCAGAGTATTCTTCTTCTGTAGTATATAGATTTTTGTTCGTTCAGTAGGTAAATACTAGACCTACTTAAAAATAAAAAAAAACATTTTTTACCCTTTACAAGGAACACGTAAACACACATTTTGTAAAACGTAAAATCAAAATTAAAGCAGGTATACCTGCTTAATAATCGTTAATTTAATTTCATTAGGTAGGTACCTAAGTCTCTAACAATTATTTTTAGACGTTAGTAACTTATATTATTTTATTTTACCTAAATAGGAAACCGGTTTTCACCGGGTAAAATACTAACCTAAGTATAATTTTATTTATTTTTCGTCACAGTGTGTCCTAAGTAGGTAGGTTTTACTAATTATTGAATACGGTGAATTCTTCTTCGATTGTAAAAAACATTACAAAGTAGGTACCTAGGTACTAACTATTTATAACGTTTAAATCTTGCGTTTATATTTCTAATCTTTATTTTAATTTTCGTTGCGTTTTTAGTCTAAAATTTCTTGTTAGACTAAATTAAATACGTACGCACCAAAATAGGTATATTATTATTTTTAGTTTCAGTTAAGAACAAATTTATTTTTAGTTTTAGTAAGGAACAAGATTTATTTTTAGTTTTGACTATTTTATATTTAGAGCACTTTAACGCACTTAGCGCTACGAGTTCTATTTTAACTGTGACAATAATTTACGACTAACAAAATGTCTTTCGATAAACATTTATCTACAGATTGCCATCCACTTATTAAAAACTTAGTTTTTTTTTTAAATTTAATATTAGACTTAGGTAAATAGTTTAATACTTTAATAGAGTAGGTAGGTACCTAATAAATCTGCAGGTGACCTATGTAGGTACTGTTGCCGCGATTCAGACCACATTATCATAAGCAGACAATCACGTTCCTTATTCGGGACACAGGCCTCCTCTCTGTGAGAGGAATCCGTAATCCACCACGCGGGCCCAGTGGGGGTTGGTAGATGTCACATGTTTTGGAATTTTTGGTTCTGGGACATGCCGGTTTCCTATTGGTATTTTCATTAAACATTTTAAGAGCATACTGATAAGCGTGGTGGCTAGTAATAACAGCCGCACGGGTCGATCGATCAGGTTAAGCTACGCTTGCCGCGGTTGGTCCGTGGATGGGTGACCATCTTTACATACGGAGACCCCTCCGTGCCTCGGAAAGGACGTTAAGCCGTTGGTCCCGGCTGTCATTTGTAGATCTTTGACGGTCGTTACGGGTCGTCAGAAGCTCAAAAGTCTGACAACCAGTCTTACCAAGGGGTATCGTGTTGCCCAGTAACTGGGTTGTAGAGGTCAGATAGGCAGTCGCTCCATGTAAAATACTGGTATTCAGTTGTATCCGGTTAGACTGAGCAGATGAGAACTAAGCGCGGTGATGAACTTACATACCTGCACGGCTTCGAATTTACAACCGAAAATTTGTAATCCGGGGCCACTGGGCCGCCACTGGTCTACTTACCTATGAGACCTTAAGTTACCCGTAAGTACCTACGTTGTCGATTGATCGGTCAATTACGTAACTGTTTCATATTATGTGAAAAAAATAATCTATTATAAATAGGGTAAAACCGGGATAGATGCCCCACTTTTTGAAATAGCCTCCTTATTTAAAAAATATTAATTTTATATGAATAACTTCTATGAGTGTAGTTAGTTTAATCGTTTATGTTGAATTATAATTATTATTTTTTGACCTATCAATAATAAATTTTGTAGAATTTAGCTTTTCGTGGAACACTTTTTTTGAGGATAGATGCCTACCTGTATGGATAGTTGCCCCACTATGAAAATACTAAGAAGGATAGATGCCTGCAGTGCGGGATAGATGCCCTTTATACTGTGTAAACGAAAAACCCAACCAAATATGAAGTCGAATTATGAAAAGCCAATTTTTTTTAATGTTTTTTTTGTTATCGTTATAAGATAATTCTAATACGACACAAACAAACATAATAAAATTTCAAAAACCAAGCATAATAAAATTTCAAAAACATTTGTTTAACAAAAATATGAATTCCTAAAGAAAAAATAGTTTATTAATAAATCCATTGGAGTTAAAATTAAATAAAAGCTTGTAGGTAATATCCTGAATTACATGATCGTTAATAGGTATATACCCAATGCCAACTTCGTTGTATTTTTAGCAGCATAACGTCTTCGCAATGTTCTCAATGGAATCCCAAATTGTCGGGATATTTCATTCATCCCCACGGTTTTTTTGTCCATTTCATCGAAAGCTGAATGTAGTTGTTCTACAGTCCAAGAACATACTCGAGCTCGCACTCCTTCCTTTCTTTTGTATTTTCGTGGTATGGTTCTGCTACAAGTAAAGAGTCCAAATATAAAAAATACGGAAAAACAAAAATATAACAGAACACAAAAATATTTTAAAAGTATGCACTGACGCCATTATAGTGTATGGAGGGATAGATGCCCCTAAGGGCACCTATACCTCGAAAAATCAGGGCAACTATCCTTTATGATAGGGATAGATGCCCAAGTATTTTTTAAATAAATTAAAAACAAAAGTGCAACTATTAACACCCAGATGAACACTTAATAAACCAGTAAATCGATGTAATAACAAATATAATGGAAAGTATTACTACTTATAAAGTTATACAATGGCAAATACTACCCTTTAAATCTTTGACGTGTTCGTGAAGTTCGCCGCGGAGATGATTGCACACACGAGTGAAACGCATCCTCACCGTACGACAGACAGGGGGCAACCGAGGTGCGGGGTGACTGCGGCTCCTACTTATACTATTAATTCATAGTTGCGAGTTTGAGAAGTTAGGTTTTTTGAAAATGAGGCATCTATCCCACTGCGTCATCTATCCCGGTTTTACCCTATTATTATTATTGTACATTCGCTGTCAAATTTCTCCAAATGATTTTAAACCTTAAAATGTTGATGGTTAAGTTAAAAATCGAATGAGATTGTGGTAACTTCGTGTGTGGGTACTGTATACGTCAGGTCCCGGATCTTTGGAAGGCGTACGAGGGGCCGAAGTCAACTGGCAGAGGCCCGTTCGACGTTTTTAATTAAATGAGGCACCAACCGACGAATATCCCTGCATGCATTGAATTATTATTATTACATTCATTTCTCATTTCATCATCATCATCATTAGGTATCATTTTTTTTTTTTTTTTTTTTAATTTTTTTTTCGCAGTTTTGCTGGAAGATATTTCTTTAGAAATAAGCATCACCTTTATACGTATTTTTTTGTTCTGTTCTTCTTTTCTGTTTTTATATGTGTGTACCTACATAAATGGTTAAATAAATAAATAAATATATTTATTTTAATACTGGTGGTATACAGCTACATTCGGTTAGACTGGATGCTGACTCCAACATAGTTGGGAAAAGGCGAACTCAAAAGGCTATTTTATTATAGATCACAACAGAACAGATGATTATTTTTTTAAACCAGTGCCAATGACAGTTAGTTCATTACTCACTGAATTACAAATTCAAAGTAGCAATATGTCTCAGTTTGAATTTAATGTCACAAAATAATTTCGGTTTGTTTAAATGGTACCTATGCTTTAACGAAAGAGGCTAACTAGAAATAAATGATTCCCTATCTAAATTAATAATATAATTATAAATAAATTGGCTTACAATAAATAATCTAAAAATAAATCTTACAAAAACCCATTACATGAATTTCAAGAAAAAACGCAAAATTAATTCCATTATCTATTGAGTAGGTACAATAATGCATCTGTATCTGAAGTTACAAGTACAACATTTCTAGGTATCTATACAAGGTGTCGTTTTGCATCCTCGTCAAATTCAAGGAGGTAACTATGCTAATGATTCTCGTCACGAATCAGTTATTATTATTATTTTTTCGTTTTTTCTAATTTTCGGAAATCGGCATGTGTGGGCCACGCATGTTAAAACGGTCCGTGTGATATTGCGATGTAACTGCCCTTTTACACACACATTACCGCATACGCAACGGGGTGATTTTGTTCTGTGAAAGTGGTGTATTCTAAAATACTGTCAAACTTAAAAACTAAAAAAACAAGTAGGTATGTATTAATTATTGAGCAGGTATCGTAATTTTATTTGATTATATAATATGTCTTTCATAGCAGTCTCCTGAAATTTGACGAGGATGCAAAACGACACCTTGTATAGATTCTAATATGTCATGGAAAACACGTGTAAATGGTGTATGTAGTGAATTAAACCAATATTCTCTTTTGCCCTATATATGCTCAAAAAAGTATCTAACCAAGCCACACTACTGAGTGCTTATCATGTCTATGTGGGATCCACTCTATCTTATGGGATAGGTAGGTACTATATTGGGGATATTTAACTGATAAAGAAATTGCTTTCAAGGCACAAAAAAGTGTATAAGATCAATATGTGGGATACACCAAACAGATTCATGTAAACCTCAATTCGTAAACCTCAAGATATTAACCCTCTCTGCTCTATACCTACATCTACGCGGGCTCAATTTTAGTTAAGACGCTGACAAGACCTAAACCGCGGTCACTGTCAGACTGCATAGAAAAGAAAGAGAAGCGCGATGACACAACGCTTGTAATTTATTGCAAAATATGAAGCAATTGTCTATTTACTCAAAATTGAGTTGAGTACCTAATCGAAAATCAAAATCAACCAAGTTCTGCATTCAAATAACTCGTTAATTTTATTAATTAAATACGTAACGTATGTTGATATTTAATACAGATATTTTGGATTGGAACTCAAGGCGAATTCTTCTTCCATCTCACGCGTGAAGACAAGAGTACGTCCAAGACGAGGTTCCTTGTCTTTATTTTTGGATAACCTTTTTTGAAGACCGGAAAATGGAATATTCATCGTTTTTGCGGTTTTCCTCATTGAATAACCACTATTTTTGATGAGTTCCACCGCCTTTGCAAGGTGGTCCATAGACCAGCCAGCCTTATCTATCTTTCTAGGACAAACCTTCGGAATCTGCGAAACAAAAAAAATATTACAAGTTAGCAATGGGGACCCCCATTGCTAACTTGGAATATTTTTTTTTGTCGACCGCCTACGACTCCGATTGCCTACAACGGAGAAAACGAAAATAAACAAAACCTAACAAAAAAGTAAAGGTTATAAGGGCAAACGAAGTTGCAAATTACAATCTTAAATGCTACGATCATTACAAAACACAAGCATAGAAACAAACACTAAATAAATAGTTTGAGACTTCGTAAATATCCACTCAAAAAAATAGAACACAACGACTTATAATCGTTTTACGTGTATTACTCTCACACGCGTGGTGCGAACTGAGTGAACTGTCGCTCGGCCGGGCGCGCTACTAGCGTTCGGCTACCGAGTGAGTTCATTGAAATCGATGGCTCGCGTTCGGTTTTTGTTATAATGGGTGACCACCATTGCCAACTGACTCCAATTGCCTACATCTCCCCTAAGAGGTTAGTTTAACGTTAGTTTGTATCGAGATTTTAATTCAAAACGTGTTTTGGTAACAACCAAGTTCTGACAAATACGTTCTAAATTAACATACCTATATTTTTTCCGCTACCAAAAACCATACAGATTTAGCATTTTTTTTTCTTATGACAAGCTTTTTTTGGTCATATGCCTCTTATCAGCGCCTTAAATCAAACATCAGCAGCTATGACACATTAACAAGCAGTAGACTTAAAAACACATTACGAAATAAAGCATCCCACACTGCAGTATATAGTAGGTAATAGTATTTTTTGTATGGGCATAAAAATATATAATAAGTTACCCATCGACATCAAGAACCTACATTCAATTGGTATTTTTAAAAGGAAACTAAAGCACTTCCTGATTAAAAAGGTATATTACTTAGCTAAAGAATTCCTTAATGATAAATAATTATTTAATATTAAAATGATTGTGATAATTAATATACCTAATGACATATAAATTATAAGAATAGCATGAAAGACTAGTAGTAGTAGAATAGTATAAGTCCTACCTATTGTTAACATCTTCCAAACTCTGTACACTTAGTTCACAATAAACAATTTTGCTAAAGACCTTCTCACTCAGCTCATTTTGCTCCAAAACTCCACTAGCAAAAAACTGACACCTCTTTCAACAAAAAATCATCAATTTTCTCCTAATTACTTCATCAACGATGTGTGAGGTGACGCAAAAAAATGGCGCCGAGAGTTCGCGCCAAAAGTCGTTAAGCACAGATAAAATAGCGCCACAGATAACCTTATCTTGAAGCAGATGTTAAGCTGAATGGATTTTTAAGAAGTTATTTTTGGCATTTCCTTTTCCTATTCTTGGTTTTTGTGTGTGTAAAGTAGGTCCCTTTTTTAGAAGCAATCAATTGATCAATTGATCCTACCCATGATTGTGCAATAAAATAACTCATTGTAAAAAAAACGAAGTATTGTTTGAACAAGAAAACGTAAGTATCTCAATAACTCTAAATGCACCCTATTCACTTCAACCATTACGTCATTCGATAGGTAGTTGCTGAAAAATCAGCGCTGTTGACGATAGCTTCCTACAATAAAATACCTCCCCACATACTCCAACTAAATAAAACGATTTTTAAATCTTGAAACGCACTCTATGCAGCCAAGCATAATTATAAGTTGAGGGATTACATCGCTGACAAAAATGCTTGGCACTACGCTGGTCCTACTCCACAAGGGCGCATAAACTAATTGATTAGCATTCGACAATATTTGGTGAAGCTGCTGAAGATCATAAAAACTATTTTTGCATTGTATAAATTCATCCTCTTAGTATTGTATAATTGCATGGCACATGTGTGAACACTTGGTACCTACTATAAAGCGACCATTTACTGGGTATGTCATTAATTGACTTGAATGTGCCCTGGCGGCTGAGAGTATGTCATGCTTACTCAAATGTCTCGCTGGTGGTGGCGCGTGTGTTGGATCATTAAGTTCCCTTCAAAATAATTGCGCTGAATGGTGCTGATCCATGCGTCATGTTCATGAACGGGCGCCCTCAGTAGAGACTGGTCATTTCTTAGCGGCCACGACTTATTTTAATTTTTCAATTGTTTTTATCGTTTTATTACGGACACTTTTAACGTGCACGTCTTTCTACATTGTTCTCACATGTATAATTTCAACATGAATGATGTAACCAATATTTTTGTAACAATATTTTAATTTAAAAGAGTGTCCATGGAGTTTATTGCCCGTTGTTCTCCATAGGAACCTACTACGCTTTGGAATGGGCAACTAGCTTCATCTTTCTGACTGACCGACCCCTTGACAATTCAAAAGTGCCTGTATTTGGTTTATTTGTAATAAATGCTTTGAGTTTGAGGTTTGTCAATGTCACAGCATTTTGCTGAGCAATGACCTGTTCTTGCACAGATACGACGACGCATGCACGGTTTAATAGTTCTTGTTATACATAGTTGTTTGTTTGTTACAAAAGTAGTTATTTTCCCACTCTGCAATCGGCCCTTACTGGGTATCGGGTAATACGATACCCCTTGATAAGACTCCATTTCACCCTACAATCCAAAATTTCAATCACGATAATCGATCTCGCAATTCTCGAGATGAGTTCACAATACAAATACAATAACATCCTTACACAAAGAGAATTAATATTCCCCATTCTCGATTCTTTTCCACCGGAACCGGATACGGGGAGGAAACGGAAACGGTCCGGAAGCGGCTGACCGGCCGGAAGTGACGTAGACTTCTTATTGATTGCGGCTAATTCATTTTATTGTCTGGAGTTATTTGAGATGAGAGTCCTTGGAGAGATTTTTCTTCAAACTCAAAGCATTGATTTTATTTACAGGCACTTTTAAACTGTTAAGGAGTCGACGCGGGAAGGTACCTACTAAAGGGTTACCGAGGCCCCTGGCAACACAGGCAACGGAAGAGATACGGGTGGGTTTTAGTCAGTAAGAGTCTGACACACCCTTCTCCTCCTGGAGAAGTTATTTGATGATATCCCACCCAAAAAAAAAAAGGAGTCGGTCAGTCAGAAATATGAAGGTAATTGCCCATTCCAAAGCGTAATAGATTCCTATGGAGAAGGACGGGCAAGAAACTCCACGGAGACTCTTTCAAATCTTAAAAAACTTTCCAAGTCTTGATTTATTTTGTCTAATCCTTTTCCCACTTATGTTGTGGAACGTTTCCAGGCAAACCAAGAGTATAAATCAATGAGAGACTGCCATTTCTGACCTTCACGATTATTGGTGGTCAACGGACCTTATTGCACAATAAAATGTAATAGACAGTGTCGTGTCATGATCCAAATATTAATAAGATGTGTCGTGATTAAATAGTAAATATAAAATTGAAAGTATGTGATTTGCTTCAAATGATTTTTGTATCATTTAGTAGTCATGAAGTTTAAAAGTATCTAATTTCAATTACCGTAAAAGTAGATACCTACTGGTTTTTAACACAACCGAATGGAAAACATGATATTTGGTGTGCGCGGTAGTTGCTAAGTTAGTTCTCTTCGAGCCTCGGAATGTAAAGGTTGTCTTCAAGAAGTCTAAAGTCTATACTGATATTATATTGAGTACCTAATTAAATATTTTTTAAATATTGCTAAATACCAAGTTTGTATATGTGCAAGAATATAAATACAGAAATATTCGTACTGGCAAGGCGTGTTCATTTCAGTCAGTATTTAAGGGTTAGATCAGGCAATAGGTGAGGTTTTGAGAACTCCCCCATCGACTCTCCAAAGTTTGTTTTAGGTAAAAGAAATGACTAGGTAAGTAGCAAATTAGCAATGGTTACACTTTATTAGTATTCTTATTGTCTCTTTGTGCTTGATGAAAGAAAGAAAAAGTATTGATTGGGACTCGCACAGGAGAACACACATTAAACTAAAAAACACTCATAGAAACATAAAAAATAAAAACAAAAAGTCCTGTACGAGGCCAAAAGGCTCCTATCTCAGCATAATGATGTAGTACTTAAGATGATGACGATATCGGTTTTTGTAAGCAAGTGTTTTACAAACACTTGAAGATACATGTCAGTAATCTTGGGAAGGCTTCCGCCATAAGTGCTGCAGAACAGGCAACCTCTCATATGCGAGTCCACAATTCAACCATTGGGCTACTCACAATTGCAATGAAGCCACTTTGTTAACAGCCCTTCGCTATTCATATCCCCCGTCCGTCCTAATGTCACTAGGTGACATATCGTGACGTAGCAGGCGCCGCTGGTGTGCGGTCGCCCTTAGTTTTTTGCTCGTAAATGCTCCACATTCCAATGTGGTGATAATACTAATTGGTGGATGACATCTTTGTTTGGATGCTGCGATTTTTGAGAGGTCTATTGGTAAACCATATTTTGGGATTATTATTATTCAGGTGCGTGATGAGCTGGTGATTTTGAAAAGGACGTATGAGGCAGACCGCAAAAACAAACAAAAATATATACATATATATTTTGAAGACAGATCAAAATATGTCTTTTCCTAAATTAATCATTTCAATTAATAACGCGACCAGCTATTGAAATGAAGGAGGTTTTTTGTTGTTTTATAATAATTAGATATCGATTCTCATCACGTCTACAGAGTTTTGTTATCGATTTCATTTGACCCTGTATAGGTATTTATGACAATACTGTATAGGTAATTATAAAAAAATACAAATAAAAAACACTGAAATAAAATAAACTTACGATTATTTTCCATGTTATTTTTAGGTTATTTGTCAATGAAATCTTCACACAAGATCGAATTCAGCATTTTTTTAATACAGCGTATTGTAGGTATTCTTCATAATTTTATTTGCTATGAGTGCAGGTGCAGGTATAAGATGTTGTACTTAAATTAATGAGATCGGCTACAGTCTACCTTACGGCGTGCAAATTATTACATACATTTTAATGTGATGTTTTAACATTAAAACAAACAAAAAAATGTCAACAAAACAAAATAGAAATTAAAGTGAAGTCAATTAATAATATTATAGTCAATTACAAAGTCTTAAGTGGTCAAATTACAATTAATTATAACAATCACAATCTGGATAAACTGATATCATTTATAAAGTCTTTGACTGTGTAATCATTTCCCTAAAAGTAGTGTAGTCACCTTAGATTTAAAAATGTTTACAGAACAATCCTTAAAACCATGAGGCATTTTATTATAAATGACGGGTCCCATTGTCATAATACTTTCCTTAATAGTGTAGTTGTAATTACCCGAATGTAGCAAGTTCTTGTATTGGGATCTCAAGGGGCCATTAGGTGTTCTTGAGATCCCAATACAAGAACTTGCTACATCTTGCTAGTTGCTTGTCTTTAAGACGTATTGATCACAGACAGCGATGACAGCTTCTCTCCATAAAGGACATAGTAATCTTGAAGAAGTGTGATTTTATTAATAGATATTCTAAATAAATAAAAAAATGATCTCTTGCGTCTTTAGTGACCTTTCCTTTCAGAAATAACAATGATATTGTTTTAATCTTGACATTTCAATTAATTGTTTTATTATTATAACTTAGTATATTAAACATTTTTGAAAAAAAATAACAGACGGTTGATTTAGATTTGAATATTAATTGCTACTTAATTATAGTTAAAGTATCGCATTTGTCAATTATGAATCACAAAATTTAATTAATTTTCCTTAATAAATAAATCTAATTAGCACTGGGCTTCTATTTTAATTTTAAGTCTGCATGTGTATTATCTTTTTCGGGTTCATTACTAATTAATTTTGAGTCATAATAAATTAAATAATTTTGAATAATTAATATTCCTATTTATAAATACTAATGAAACATTTAAATTGGTTTAGATTTCATTATTAATTACTAATTATAGTAAAAGTATTAGATTTATCAATTTTGATTATTATGAATCACAAAATTCAGTTAATTTTCTATAAAAAACAAATTAAATAGGACTGGGCTTGTGTTCTAATTTAAGCCTTCACCAATTCTGCCCGCATTGTCTTTTTATGGTTCCGTACCAAAATGTTGACATTCCGGCCAAATGCGAGTCAGACGTTCGCACTATGCGTTCCGTAGGTACCACCAAGACTTTTTATCTGCCAAGGTGTTTACCAAACACAATACTCAAACCTACCTTGGAAACCGATTCACACATGCTTGCTATAGGTACCTATTTTAGTTGTTACAGTTCATATTTAAGTGTGTGTCAATCAATCATTAATAAACTCAGCCTACCACAGTCCACTGCTGGACATAGGTCTCTCCCAAGCTGCGCCCACAACACCCTGTCCCCCGCCTTCTGCTTCCATTAAATGAAATGAAATTGTTTATTCTGTAAATAGGATATGAGAATCACTTTTAAACGTCATATTAAAAAATAAGCTAGATGGAGTCGACATTTCCTATCTGACTACCCCTGAGAAGAAATGGCGAAACAAACTCAAGGGTCAAAGTCTCTTTTAAAGTCCAGACATAATCTTGGTCAGATCATGTGAGGAAAGATAGATAGTAGATCCATGTCTGAAATGGTCTTTTGAGGAAAGAACCACACAAATTTGAGTGGACCTGTCCAGTCAGTGCAAGCATTTGTCAGTAATCGTGTAGCTCAACTTAAAACTGAAGGAGCTCAACGACTCGACGAACAATACCAAGGAAAGGACAATTGGGTTGGCCGCATAAAGAACTCAAAATGCCAGACCATCATTAAAACTAAGAGAAAAAAAAAACAACGAGAAATAAATAAAAATAACCCACATAGTGCTCACATTCACAATACTCGTAATTAAAGTAATATAATACTTTTCAAGGTACATAAATATTCACTTAATTTTGATTATAATATTCATCAAAGTCAATATGTATATACAGTTGTACATAATGATGATTTTGCATAATTTAAATGTCAAGTTTTATGGTTTTAGCACAAGGCTTATCAGAACGAGCAGCTCAATCCCAAGCTTTTTTGTCTTCTAAATAATCTGAAATTTTATAGTACCCTTTTTTACAAAGTTTGGTTTTAATACAGCTTTTAAATCGTTTAATGGGTAAATTTCGAATAGCAATAGGAAGTTTGTTGTAAAAGCGTATACATTGACCCATGAACGAGTTGTCTACTCTGTGGAGGCGAGTGTGAAGTACAGCAAGATTATGTTTATTCCTGGTATTTAAACTGTGGATATCGGACATTTTCTTAAAATTTTATATATTTTTGTGTACATACATAAGATTATCAAATATATATTGAGAGGCTACAGTCAGAATATCTATGTCTTTGAATTTTTCTCGCAGGGACCTAGGTTGTAAATGGCTCGAACAGCCCTTTTTTGTAAAACAAAGGCGGTATTAATGTCCGCACAGGTTCCCCAGAGAAGAATCCCATATGACATAAGACTATTCAAATAACTAAATTAAACAATTCTGGCCGTATCTACATCGGTTATCTGTCGAATTTTTTTAACAGCATAGGCGGCCGAACTTAGCCTTCCTGACAATTTTTCTATGTGTGGGCGCCATTGTAATTTAGCGTCAATAGTTATTCCAAACAAAAGTTTGGAAGTCAAATGTTTTCTAGGACAAACTGTCCAGTTAGGTAGGTCCAACTTCGAGTAAGAGGTCAATCGTCGAATCCGACTCGGCTGGGCAGCGTTCGGGAAGCTACGCAATATCTTCTCGTCCCACATACCACAGTGTCTCAAGACGAAAGTCTTTGACCAGTGCATGTTGCCAGCGATGACCTATGGCACTGAAACTCGGTCGCTTACAATGGGCCTTATAAAAAAGCTAAAAGTCACTCAAAGGGCAATGGAGAGGGCTTTGCTTGGAGTTTCACTACGTGATCGAATCAGAAATGAAGAGATCCGTAGGCGAACCAAGATCACCGACATAGCCCGAAGAATTGCCAAACTTAAGTGGCAGTGGGCAGGGCACATTGCTCGCATAACAGATGACCGATGGGGCCGAAAGGTTCTGGAATGGCGACCGCGTACCGGAAGACGTAGCATTGGAAGGCCTCCTACAAGGTGGACCGATGACCTTGTGAAGGCCACAGGAATCCGCTGAACGGTCGAAGTGGCAGTGCTTGGGGGAGGCCTATGTCCAGCAGTGGACGTCTTTCGGCTGAAATGACGATGATGAGTTATTCCAAGAAAAACTGTCAACTCAACAGGGTCCAACTCTATTCCATTAAGTTGAACATTGGTAGTTAGCTGCCTGACATTTGGCGTTGAAAATTTAATGAGTTTAGTCTTTTTTTCGTTCAGGTGAAGATTATTTACATTAAACCAATGGACAACTTTAGAGAGTGCATCGTTAACATGTTCAAAGTTGACCAGCAGTCGTTTGATTTTAAAAATGAGGGAAGTGTCATTTGCGAACAATACAATCTTGTGATTATCCCTTATGTGATAAGGTAAGTCATTTATATAAATTAGAAACAAGAATGGACCTAGAATTGAACCCTGCGGAACGCCCATAATGACCGCAGATCCTGCAGATCTCTTGCCATTTATATCAACCCCTTTGAATTCTATTATTAGGATAGGAAGTCAGAAGGTCGAGAGCCCTGTCCCTCATACCATAGTGGTGCAGTTTCCTGATGAGAGTATCATGATGGACGCAATCGAAGGCCTTAGACAAGTCGCAGAAAATTCCAAGAGCATCCTACGACTCTTCCCAAGCCTCGAAAATGCTCTTCAGCAATTCCACGCCCGCGTCTGTAGTTGAACGACCCTTCGTAAAACCAAAATATTTCAGATGAAATAAATTATATGAACTGAAATGTCCTAACATTTGTTTTAAAATTATTTTTTCTAAGATTTTGCTCAATGTAGGTAATATCGAAATAGGCTGAAAATTCGTGGGATCAGTTGTGCTGCCAGATTTGAACAGTGGAATCACTTTGCTAAGTTTCGTCAGATCAGGAAATAGACCAGAAGCAAAACAAGAGTTAAAAACAATTTCTGAAAAGGGTGAAATAACATGAATTATTGAAGACATTGTATGTACTGATAATCCCCAAAGATCAGCAGTTTTTTTTACATCAAGTTCTTTAAAAGATTCCAGTCTGACCCAGCCACCTTCTTAAGGTTGTCGGTTCATCTAGCTGGAAGCGACCCACACTACGCTTGCGGATACGCGGTCTACACTCCAGGACTCGTCTGCTCCACCGGCCATCAGTCCTTCAACAAACATGGCCAGCCCACTACCACTTCAGTTTGCTTACTCTGCAAGCTATGTCAGTAGCTCCGATTCTTTTCCCAATAATTTCATGTGTGTGTGTGTGTGAGTGTGATGTTAATTGTCTGTAGTAGGAACTAACTTAATTAGTAACATTTAACGCACTGGTTCGTAAGATAGATGTTGAGCGGTTACAATTTGGAGTTCTGTGGTCAGATAGGAAAACCCTGAACTAAGATGTATTTTATTTTTTTATTCCTTAGATCGTATGTAGGTACTGTTTCCTTGGAAAATTAGGGAGCATAGTCCGAGGATCTGGGCGTAGAAATTGCAAATGAAATAAAAGAAAACAAGGAGAAAAAATAAAAGGGAACGTTTAAAGTTTCAAGTGGGTTTCTGTAGTTTCTGCCTACCCCCATGATAAAAAGGCGTGAGTTTATTTATGTAAGTGTTGTTTGTATAAAAATGTGCAGAAACTAAAGCCAATGTTGCATATTTTATACGTCGGAACGCCGTTACATTTGGAATCATTTAAAGATTTTCCAATTTTGATAAAGCTACGGAACCCTCACATTCTTACCATGTCTAGCCAATCTTTTCTAACTTAATACGCTAACTACATAGACAATGTTCGGTCTATTTTAAACGATTTTGTTAGCAAAACACAGGCCAACATAATATTGACAAAGGTCCCGGAGACAACAAGACCAAAAATGGTAGTCATGTTTCTAAAATTAACTGCTTTACTAACCCTTCGTATTTAAAACGTATATCCGGTATATCCGGTGATAACGGAGAGTTTCTGCAATATCATCATCATCAGCCCATAGCAGTCCCTGCTGGATATCGGCCTCTCCAATTGCACGCCATTCAGCTCGATTCTCGGCAACTCTCACCCAGCTGCTACCAGCCAACCTGCACGTATCTTCGCACCACTTGCCTGAGGGCGTCCTACCTTACGTTTGCCGATTCGCGATCTCCACTCAAGAACACGTCTACCCCAACGGTCATTGGTTCTACGGCTAATATGGCCGGCCCATTGCCACTTCAGCTTGCTTATTCTGTCAGCTATGTCAACAACTTTGGTTCTCTGCCGAAGAAGAAGTCTGTATCGCCACATTGGACTGGCCAGCGCTCAGTACGGACTTCAATCCCATTGAGCACGTGTGGGATGAACTGAAGAGGAGGGTTCGTTCCAAAAATCCTGCTCCTTCAAGTGTGAATGAGGTAAAATCGGCTTTGATAGAAATTTATTAATTAATTTTTGTTGTTTTCTTCATTTATTATTTTTCCATTATCCTTATGTTTTCCTAACTCCTTCACTAAGGGTGGGCTCGGGTTAGCTCCTTAAATACTGGTGTGATTTAATATAATATGTGTGATTTAAAATAATAAATTTGGTATCAATTTAAAGTTAACAGTTTAACCCTTAAAATGGTACCATTTTTGTTATTCTTAACTAGCTATTAGGTAAGTACTCAAGATCGCGCGGAATCAATTCCAAGCAAGTGATTCCATACTTTTGGTAATAAATGGTTAATAAACTCAGAGTAAAGTTGAGAAGAATGTATGGCACAGTGGCTGAGCGACTCGTGTCGTGGGTTTGATTCATTATCATTGACAAAATGTTGAAATGTCCCTGTAATCAGCGGATCTTATATCTATCATATCGGCACAACAATTAATACTCTGCTTGAGGGCAGAAATATAATAAGTAGGGTAGCAGTAACTTCCCCTTTTTTCACAAATCACTACAAGCACTACCTAATTATTTTCTTTAAAATGTAGGTACACTGATTAATATCTGCATCAAAAATGTGGCAAATCAGAATCTCTCGTCCGAAAGATGAAATGACACAGCTTTTAACAAAGGCGAATATTTTATATTTTTATTATACAAAAACGATACCATTTCTATCTAAATTATAATCTGTAACATCTCACTCAGGATTCTAATGGCGCCAAGCGATGTGTTAAACGCGCCCATATTTTGACAAAAGAGGTTTAAAGTTTTTTTTTTTTCGATGACAAAGGTATGTCGCGTTCAGCTTTGTCGGTGACGCATTATTGTGTCATGTTCATTTATATACTTTTTTGTCAAACTTTTTTCTAAAATCGAACACATTTGTAGTTTTTATTGAAAAGCTCTTTGTGATTTGCGCTTTTCGGTAGTGGTACTGGGATGTACGAGGTGACAATATCTGTGGAAACATATTAAAAGGTATTCGATCTTCATAAAATAGAGATGTTCTCTGCAATATGATGGTTACAGAGACACAGTTATCAGTGTCAGTTTGATAAGAAATTTTTCAGAGGGTGAAAGTAGGAATTTACTCATCAAAATTAACAACTTTTTTCTTTTTTCCCGAACCTATTTCAGAGCCCCCTTATTATTAGCTTGTTCTCTAAAACACACCGCGCAAACATAGGTAAAGTAAGCTGTCATTCCACCTGATTCTAGGGATTGAAACTATTGATGCTCACTTTAAGCTCAATTCACCCAAGCTTTCACGGTGAGATTTCTACAGATCGGAAGTTGTGTAATTTTCATGAAAACGTTCACCTCCTGAATTACCTACTAGTGAACACGAACTAGTTCGTCAATCTTCGTAAATCTCCGTCATCTTTCGGCTCCACCGACTTTTCCCGAAGGTATTAATTTGGAAGTCGGTACGCGTTGCGCATTAGGCCGCGTACAAAGGTGCGGATTTCACGCTCGCCGCTGATGCGATTAGCCGCAAATCCGTTGCCGCCCTTACAGAGTTGCGTTGCTGACAAAAAATGTTGTTTATTGTTGTACATTTGTTGCTCATTTTGTTGTTGTATTTGGTTTCTGTTGGCGGCAGTGTGTTAAGTTTTAAATAGATTCTGAATACGATGAGTATTTTTTGGGTAGAAAAAACTTATTTGTGTCAATTTCTTTGTTCTTTTCTTTGGGTTGTTTGTATGAGACATCTAATACTCAGAAAGAAATAGATATCTCCGATACTTACTAAGATAAGTAGAATATTACGCAAAGCTTGACCGACCGCCTTAACTGCCTCGTTGGTTGCAAGCGCTTCTGCTGAGCATGAGGTCCTGGGTTCGATTCCCGGGTCGGGCAAAGTGTTATTGGGTTTTTCTATCTGGAATTTCTCAGTATCAGCCCGGAGTCTGGATTTGTGCCCGGTTGATGGCAATACGCTCGCCCCCTATTAGGTACGTGAGACTTAAACATAACTGGTGACATGTGGGTGTCCTTAGGTACACCTCTGCCCAACCCCTCGGGGAAACAAGGTGTGATGTTATGTTATATCTCATTATTTCTGAAAAAGCTAGTTTGATTTAAAAAAAAAACACTGATGTGAAATGAGGATCTACTACTATCCAACACTTTGCCATCTTTTGTGGGCACGACACAACAGCCTGCAAAAGACGTATTTGTAAACAAAAAGACATCTTTTCACACAAAAACGCGTCTTTCAGTGAGTTTTTCATACAAAACTGCAGTGTTCTGTTATATGACAGTGGACTGTCATAGACTATCATCACGTCAAGCTTCAGATCAACAGTGTCTGTCGGCTGGCGCGTCGCACGCAGCGGTGCGTAAGCTCTTTAGTAAGGTAGCCGTTTTTGTACGTACTAGAGAGATTAAACGCAACGTTTTTAGAGGAAGTTTGAGTTCTTTTTTGTTGTTTATTTAAATGATATCTCGTTTAAGGGCTGGCAAGGGCATGCGTAGCATGATCACTTCTATCTCTACTCTACAAAGCATAGACATAGCTATTTTTATGCAAAGTGACATTTATTTTCTTCATTTCTGACATCACGCCGTAGAAATCTTTCTACAATCTGTCATTTTGTCTTCTGTTTCTACGGTGGTCATGCTACGCGTGCAGGATTTGGAAAAAGTAGTCAAAGTACTTTAAGCTCACGTCTGATGGTTGACCGCAATAACAACACAAGATATTCAGTATAAATAGGTACTGTAACCAAGCCTTACAATTAAATGATTAAAAATATGCAGGGATATTTAAACTCCAACTCACAAACTACTTACACCATAAAATTTATAAAACCCATCCACTCCACAGCGTTTCACCAGCCCAGTGCGTACCTAAAGAGGATTACGCACCCGACCCGCCATTGTGGCTGTAAGTGATAATCGCCTTTGCCTCATTTTTTTTATTGTTATTTCGTGTGTGGAATTCCTATGTGCGTTTAAACTCGGTGAAGCGGAAAATCATAATGGCCGCTACGTTGATACCATCATTGAAATATTTTTGATGTAGTACATTAAAGGTTTTATACAAGCGTAATTTTTTTTTTCTGTACTTAAGCGGCAGTGGAAAATTTGTTTGTTATGTAAGCTTTATTTATTTGGACAGCAATGGTTGAATGTGAAGGGTTTTCTTGGGATTAGAGCAGCAATGTGTTTGGGTCACTTTGGCCTTTTACTTGTGACGCTGAGCAGA
Organism: Atethmia centrago; assembly: GCA_905333075.3. NCBI lineage: Eukaryota > Metazoa > Arthropoda > Insecta > Lepidoptera > Noctuidae > Atethmia > Atethmia centrago. Next base: position 1,987,457 of record HG995388.1, read on the forward strand.
ATTTTGAGAAGGTTGTATCAGTTATATTGCTTGTCATAAAGGAGAAAGCCCCGATTTTTCAAGGAAAAACCATACCTAGCTTACTAAGAAATATAATATTAAGATAAGGTAAGGGCAACACATATCCTTTCCATCCGTTCAATTCTTAATCGGGTAATCAAATTACATTTTCAGCCGTCGTTATGACTAATGTGATCAAAGACCTCCAAAGACCGCCGATCACAATAAATTGTCATCATTAAAGTGGTACATGAAGATCATAATAATAAACATTGGTCAGGCAGGAGCCATAGCCATTCCATAGTCTTAGGAAACCAATCCACTATAGCCAACCAAACCCATAAACCAATATGTTTTGTTTCCATGTTCTACAATAGTCCTGCACCAAACGGAGGTTGTCCTTGGTGCACTTGCAAATTGCATAGTGCATACAAGGATAATCGTCAGTTGGTCCCTTATTTCATTCGTCGTCGGGTCTCGTCTAACGGGCCTCTTCGAGTTGGCTTCGGCCCCTCGTACGTCTTACAAAGGTCCAGGCCCCCAGGGTCCCGAGAAATGCCAATAATAATAACCGCACTGCCAAATCTCTACGATGTCGTCGTGGTGGGGCTTGCGTGCTCCTGAACTCTAGGTCTGTGCTGATAGAGTTTACTTTGCCGAAACAGGTCTTTTTTTTTTTTTGAGGGTGGGAAATCATCAAATAACTTCTCCCGCTCTGGGCGGAGCGGGAGGGTGTGTCAGACTCTTACTGACTAAAACCCACCCGTATTCCTTCCTGTTGCCTGTGTTGCGGGGGCCTCGGTGACCCATAAGTTTCTTTCCGCGACCCCGTCAGGCATCGGCCCTATTGGACCCCTACCTTTGTGCTGACGACATCTCTTTGAGGCGCGAGTGGAATACAACGCGCCGTCGACGGCCGAAACAGGTTAGACCTGTTTCGGCCGCGGGCTTGCGGACGGTGAGCAATGGGTAGCTCACCGTCCGGTAAGGACCAGGCCCGGGTCGACGGCGCGTTGTATTCCACGATGAGGAGCCAGACCAAAAGAGATACAGAAACCCGCAGAGCAGCATGTGGCGAGCTGTTGGGGAGTAGCGACCCCATGGACCCTATGTCCCGGGAGACGTCTTGTTCCCACCTCTGGTTGTCCTTTATTGGTCGGCTGGAGTAAACACTGACGGGGAACAGAGCTTCCACCTTATTCTTGCCTTTATTGGCCGGCTTGAGTGGAGATTCGCAAATGCAAACGTACTCGGAGGAAGGAAGTATTCCAGTAAGATGCTGATAGGGATCTTGACCGTACTTCCTGGATTGCCCTAAAAGCCGTGGAATACCTCTCCACTCCTCAAGCACCTCAGGAAGTGTTGCCCTCTTGTCGCTACGTCACTATGTGCTAGCGACCGTTTTTGGGGGCCATTGTGCAAGTCACCCCCTGCTATTTTATCCGTGTACCTATTACATAATATTGATCAGGCATGGGACATAGTCCTTCCATAGTTCAAGGTAACCAGTCCACTATAGCCACCCAAACCCATAGCCCAATATGTTTTGTTTCCATGTTCTACAATAGTCCTGCACCTACCGGGGTTATCCTTGGGTGCACTTGCATAGAGTAAACAGGGATAATCGTCGGTTGGTGCCTCAACACTTAAAATTGTCTAAGAGGAGCGAGTTGCGAGTTGGCTTCGACCCCTCGTACGCCTTCCAAAGGTCCGGGACCTCAGGGTCCCGAGTTATGTCAGACTTTTAAATTATTAGATATATTATTATAATTTTTCCATTTCAATTTTATACTACAAATAAGAACACATTTATTACTAAATTATACTAAAAATATTGTTTAATTGGTTGATTATGTTGCGAGAAACAGCGCTGTAAAATTTATGTATTTTTACGATAAATCAAAGCTTTGTAGCTATCTCAAATTCAGCCGAACAAAACCCATTTTTTTATACAGATTACACCTAAACACCACTAATTCATACCAAATTTCCAATAATATCCGTCGTTTACTTTACGAGTTCTAAGATGGCTCCTCAATTCAGACATCTGAATTAAGGAGCCACCTTAAACGTCCGGTAACTCTTTAAGGGTTTTACTACAAATTCCAGGATTGAGCCTACAAAATCGGCTAATTTTCCTCTAAATATTGGTAGTACCCGCGTTTAATTATGATACATGTGCTCCTCAATCCATACGGACACTATTTTTTTTATTCCCAAAAACAAACTTTGACAATAAGTAGGTAAGTAGGTATACGGAATGGTAAACAAACTGAAGTAGAATTACATAAAGACTGGATACAAAAGGTAGGTAGTGAGTTGATAGTCCAATAAGAGTAGGTACCCTGCCCCCCAAACTAGGAAAATCCTGTCTTGGGAGTGTCTAGTGTGAGCAAAGGTCCTTCTGGAGGAGTCATCCAGGGAAAGAAGACGAGGAAGGAGAGTTCTTTAAATTGGGATGGGTATTGTGGAGTGGCTCTTTATAAACCAGACTTTAAATAGTTCCTATAAATAGAACGTAGTTACTTGTATTACTGCTCAATATGGTGTCCGGGGTTCAATCCTTCGTTCGGGCAAATTGTCATTGGTTTTTTCTATTAGTATATTCTCAAAAGCAGCTCAGAATCTGGATTTGTAGTATATATGGGACTCTAGAGGCTGTAACCTGACATGATACGAGTAGCATGCAACTTCCGCGAGTTTAAGTTGATGGCGTTAATACCAGACAAACGTTAATTTATATTTAGTGTAAAAGAAAATATCAGGTGATCGGTTATTATAGTTAAAAAACCGGTCAAATGCGAGTCGGACTCGCGCACAAAGGGTTCCTTACCATTATCTATAAAAACGGCAAAAAAATCATGTCTGTTGTATGGGACCCCATAAATATTTATTTAATTCTGTTTTTTAGTATTTTTTGTTATAGCGGTAACAGAAATACATCATCTATGAAAATTTCAACTGTCTAACTATCACGGTTTATGAGATACAGCCTGGTGACAGACGGACAGACAGACAGACAGACCGACAGGGGAGTCTTAGTAATTTTTACCCTTTGGGTACGGAACCCTAAACACGTGTTCTCCCATACTTCGATATACGTCACGGTCAATTCTCCAATCGCAAATGTAAGTTGGTCGACTATTAGTCGGCCTACTTAGCTGTGATAGTTTTTTTTTTTAACTTCGTTATATATGTACTACTGCCATGATTTTTTTCAATCAATCATTCAATCAACTCAGCCTATAACAGTCCACTGCTGGACATAGGCCTCTCCCAGGCTGCGCCACAACACCCTGTCCTCCGCTTTCCGCATCCAGTCTGTCCCAGCCACCTTTTTAAGGTCGTCGGTCCATCTAGCTGGGGGGCGTCCCACACTACCCTTGCCGATACGCGGTCTCCACTCTAGGACTCGTCTGCTCCACCGGCCATCGGTCCTTCGACAAATATGGCCAGCCCACTGCCACTTCAGCTTGCTTACTCTGCAGGCTATGTCGGTAACTCCGGTTCTCTTCCGGATAACTTCATTTCTGATCTTATCCTTCAAAGAAACTCCAAGCATAGCCCGCTCCATGGCGCGCTGAGCGACCTTGAATTTGTAGACCAGCCCGACTGTCAGTGTCCACGTTTCGGCACCGTATGTCATAACGGGCAGGACGCACTGGTTAAAGACCTTAGTCTTCAAACACTGCGGGATTGGCGACGAGAAGACTTGACGAAGTTTTCCAAACGCTGCCCAACCCAATCGGATCCTCCTGTCGGCTTCTTTCTCAAAGTTGTGTCTACCGAGCTGGATAACTTGTCCTAGGTAGACGTACTGCTTCACAACTTCGAGAAGCGACCCTTCGATATGGATTGGACTCGGCAAGACGTGCGAATTGTACATGACTTTCGTCTTGTCCAAATTCATGCCGAGGCCAACCCACCGAGAGGCTCCATTTAGGCTGTGCAGCATCTGGTCTAACTGTTCCAGTGTCTCTGCCATTATGACGATGTCATCGGCAAAACGAAGATGTGAGATGTACTCGCCGTTTACGTTGATACCCTGTCCAGTCCAGTCCAGCGTCTTAAAAACGAACCGGACACTTGACACTAATAACAATTAGAACTTTAAAGCTTACTATTACTCAAACGAATCCCTGAATCGAAAAATGGTTTTTGAACTAATAAAAATAACTAATAAACTTACTGTAGGTCGTAGGTTCGAACCCAAACGCTTTACTTTGTGTAAATTATTTCATCACCACTGTTCTCAAAACGGTAAAGGAAAACATCGTGAGGAAATAACGGCATGTCCTAGAACCAAAAATTCGAAGACATGTGACATCTACCAACCGGCACTGGGCCCGCGTGGTGATTTACGGCCCACTCCCTCTCACAGAGAGGAGGCCTGTGTCCCAGCAGTGGGAACATTATAGACTGTATATGTATGTAGGTATGTGTTTAATAATTCGTCACAAAAGTAAAATCACCAACGTATTCCTCCCATCAACCACCATTTATGTAACTCTGAATTTAAGACATACAGACAAGCTTTAGTTGTATTGTACCTACATAGATATCGGCCGGTAAGGGACTGTTAAATTTATTTGGCAGATAAGTGCGTCGCCACAGTGGAATGTCGTCTGTCCGTCTGTCCCACTCCGCGGTAGTTTTATTGTTATTTCTTGACTTGAGGCTTTGTGTTGTGGTTGCTTTAATTACTGGGCAGTATAAAGGTGATAAAATTGATGACTACTTATGTACCTATGCTGATAATTTATCTCTATAATTATTAATGAAATGTCTACACCGAACATTAGTTATCGGTACCTCAGTAAGTCAAAACTACGCTTTATTAGTGTTCACTTTGGAACGGGCCTTTTTTTTTTCTTGGTTGGCAAATCATCAAATAACTTCTCCCGCTGTGGGCGGAGCGGGAGGGTGTGTCAGACTCTTACTGACTAAAACCCACCCGTATTCCTTCCGTTGCCTGTGTTGCCAGGGGCCTCGGTAACCCTTTGGTACATTCCCGCGACCCCGGCAGGCATCGGCCCTAGTGGACCCTACACTTGTGCTGACGACATCTCTTTGAGGCGCGCGTGGAATACAACGCACTGTTGACCCGGGCTTGAGCCTTACCGGACGATGAGCTACCCATTGCTCACCGTCTTGGAGAGGGGCTTGTGGCTAAGTAATAACAACAGCACGGGTCGATCGATCAGTTTAAGCTACGTGTGCCGCGGTTGGACCGTGGATGGGTGATCATTTTTACATACCAAGACTCCTCCGTGCATCGGAAAGCACGTTAATCCGTTTGTCTCGGCTGTTATTAGTAGATCTTTGACAGTTGTTACGGTTCATCAGAAGCCCGAATGTCTGACAACCGGTCTTTCAAAGGGGTATCGAGTTACCCCGTAAATGGGTTGTGGAGGTCAGATAGGCAGTCGCTCCATGTAAAATCCTGGTTTTCAGGTGCATCTCGTTAGACTGGAACACTCCAACATAGTTGGGGAAACGCTAGGTGATGATGATGATTAAGGCGCTGACAAGACCCAATTGATCAAAATAGGCTTCGCTTAAGAAAAAAAATTGCCAAATCTGTATAGTTTGTGGTAACGGAAAAAATATATATTAATTTTGAACATATTTCCCAGAACTTGGTTGTTACCAAAACACGTTTTGAAAAAAAATCTCGATAGAAACTAACGTTAAACTAACCTCTTACCTTGAGTTCCAATCCAAAATATCTGTATTAAGTATCAACATACGTTACGTATTTAATTAATAACAAGAACGTCTTATTTGAATGCAGAACTTGGTTGTTTTTTATTTTCGATTACTCAACTCAGTTTTGAGTAAATAGAGAATTGCTTCATATTTTGCAATAAATTACAAGCGTTGTGTCATCGCGCTTCTCTTTCTTTTCTATGCAGTCTGACAGTGACCGCAGTAATAGGGAGCGAGCCTATTGCCATCTGTACCTAACTTTGTGTTTGTATCTAATTATATACATAATTAATCTTTGAATCATGGTAAAAATAAAATTCTCGAGAAGAATTCACTCTATTTGAATGGTCAAAAAGCATTTTGATCAATGCTCTTTCAAATTAAATCAAATAATTGATTACTTTGATCTACTTAGTAAGTAGATGTGTTATTATAATATAATCCTCCATGTCCTACCGTCATGGGCATGCCCATCATTTTAAACCGACTTAAAAAGGAGGAGGTTCTATGTTCGACTGTATGTATCTTTTAAATCTTTTTTTTCCATCACCGATTTGTCCGACAATTGTTGAAATATTTTGAAAAATATTTTTTCATTTGGTAGACGAATCTTGCGTGGTTTTCCCATATAAATTTTATTAAATTTACTTGGGTAGTTTTTGAGTTAGATTCAATAATACGTATTTTTTCCACATCGTGTATATTGTTGATGTCTTGTTGATAACTTCCTGTCACCTATATTTACATAGCAAGTACCTAGTGGTATACTAATTTGTGTCAGGTACCACCACTAAAAAGTGAAAAATTTAATATTTTTTACAAAAATTAAACAACCGACGAAGTTTTCACTTCAAAAACGAAAGTACAAAACCAGTCACCGACTTCCAAAATTAAAGTTATTTTTCAATTTGTACCTAGTGTTTTTTTTGGAAGTCGGGTGTTTTTTATAAAGGATTCTGGGCGAAAGTGACCTATGGACCAATAGCGACGCGGCTGACAACTGTGCAAAGATACATCACCTTTACACCTGTGCTAAAATCCGCGGCAATCGTTATTCCGATTCGAGAAATAAAGAAAAAGAAAGAATAACGTTAATTTGGACACAGTCCGTGAAACACAAAATTAAAAAGTGATAATAATGTTTTACAACAATAGTGTGTGACTCACGGCTGCGCCAAAAGGGTTCATTTCATCATTATAGCCAGACGGATACAGTCTGGCGCTGCGAGACAGAAAAATACCCCACATACTTAATTGCAAACAGTTTTATTGTTGAGTTGACACATAACTCTACATACGCACTGCAATAAAAGATTAAAGGCTAAAGTTGCCTTAATATTGACCAATATCCCACAACCGTTACCTGTCTCACAAAATCGCAAAATTCAGACAATCTCTGACTCAGCTCGTTGTACACAAGACATCACTTGGTAAAATCCAGTTATTCCACAATCAGCCTTGAACTCAGACAAACAGTTTACCTTACATTTCTGATCATTTCTGCATTCAAAGTACAAATCATAACCTCACTCCGCTCGATCGGATAAGTACTATCTAAACGTAAAGATAAAAGTATGTTTACAAAACGGCCGACTAAGTGTGCGCCTAGCGTTATCAATGATCGTGTAATGTGTGGCCCGTCTTATCAGCCTGATATTTGAAACAAACTTATACACCCACTCACCGAGCAAATTTGAACTGTATCGTTAAAGCGACAGGGTGCAGTAAAAGTGCATGATAACTTGGTAATTCTTTAATAATATGTGTTGTACACGTACGTTGTTCAGAGGTATGTTTTCGAGATATGTGGAGTTTATGTGATTTGGTATGTATTGGGTTTGATTCCTGACTTAAGGATGGTTTAGTTTTCGTGAAGGTAAGGCTTGTATACGGGATTATTCTACAGGGCAATGAGCAGTATGATTTAATCCTTCTATATGTTATATTGCCAAAATTCGCTCTTGCTAAATGAACTGTCAATGGGGCATTGCCATATTTAAACGAGCTATTAGATTGACCAACCTTGCTTACAGGCCAATCTTTGAACCACGTTATTACCTCGTTAATCTTGTATACTGCTGTCCATCGTCACATGTTTTCTTAGCCATCTTTTCCTGTCTGTCTTAAAAACCTTCAAATAAACTATCAATAATTATATAATAGGTTGTACCTATTGTACGTAGAGCTGCAGACATTAATATATGGGAAGTTTCTTGTGAAAATGCTAATCCTGAGAAGTGTTACCTATCGTCAGCTCCATTACCTATTGCAACGGAATTTGCAGATGTTTTATAGGCTATAATAATGTGCCCTTGTCGATCTACACATTCATAGAAGAAGCTATAATAAAATCAAAGCCAAATAATTTATTTTTAGTAGTTCATTAAATAGCACTTTTAAACGTTAATATTTACAAGAAAAGAGAATTGATTAACTGCCCTATCTAAAATGTAGTTTCGTATGGAGAAGAATTGGCAAGGAACTCCATATTTACTCTTTTAAAATGCTTTACAATATTTTGTGTAAATTCAATATAGGTAATTTTACAGGGTGGCGATTTAGTCACCTGTACCGTCAAGGGGGTGATGAATGTCATATTGAAAAACTTTCGCTACAAAACTCATACATGATTCGTAAAAAAAAACATAGATGCATCGAATTTCTCTGTCTACTGTTGTATAGGAATTTGTTCTTTTTTTCCTTGAGTTGGATATGAGTTTCATACCGAAAGTTGTTTAATTTTGACGGGTAGAATCACCGCCCTTTTTTTGTGTGGGAAATTATCAAATAGCTTCTCCCGCTCTGGGCGGAGCGGGAGGGTGTATCAGGCTCTTACTGACTAAAACCCACCCGTGTTCCTTCCGTCAGGGCTTTAAATACCGGTAATTTTTTCATAACGTTATCTCTATTTGACAGCGTTACCGTTAATATTAAAATAACGGTAATAGATTTAACGTTATTTATGCTACATTTTATCGTTAATTTTTATTAACGTTACTTTTATCGTTATTTTTAAACGGGTAAGGTGGAAGTAGTGGGGCCTGAGGCGTGTGGTGGGCCGCCCGCCGCGCGACTTCGCACCGCGCTGATATCGTGCCGATCAAAACGTTGCCTTGCCTGATTCTTACGCGTGAGAAGTGCTGATAGTATAGTGAGCTGATTTAGTCAGTGATAACTGATCAAATCAATTCAATATCAATGAGTGTAGAGAATAGTCAAGGTAATTGATTCTTGTTTAAATTTATTACAATAGTCGTTTTACACATGCAGTAAAGCTCCATCCATACAAAGCCGCCTCAAAACCATTTCACGTGAATGTCATTGTTATAAAATAAAAATAATAAATTAATTTATTATTTTTATTTTATAATCTAAGTCTAATAAATAAGCTTTCTATTCGCAATTTTTTTTTTTGTTAATAATAATGTATTGTAAATAGGCTTAAAAGCTAACTCTTGTTCAATAACGTAATTTTGACGCAATACACAAACTACATTTTTTTTTCAATTTCTTTTTATTTCTCATAAAATCATTTGTTATCTTTTAAGGTAAAATTGATAAATAGTTCATTACAGTGACGATTATTATTAATAGTTATTTGTGGTTTTGATACAGTTTTGACCACCTTACATATAAAATATGGTCATTATCTATTAGGGTCGAAATAAAAACAGGTTGGTTATGGGAAGAGTGCAAATTATTAGTATCTTATCTTTTTGCACGTAGCATTATTTCATATGCCTATAAAAGGATGGTGAGCCCTGAAACATTCACATTTGTTGGTCAAATATGCAGTTGCCCTAAAAAGCAGTTAATACCTATTTTCGACTATTTGCAAAGTTGACTGATGTGAAAAATGGGTGAATTTATTTGTAGTAAACGAGAGTTGTGCAATTTGTTGATAAATAGGCATAATATAGAAGACTACTTACAAGAAAATTTCAATTTGTCACCAGAAGATATGGCTACTGTAGTTTTCTACATTAAAAGAAACTTGGTATCTAAATGTAACGAACGCTGGAGAAATGCATCTCGGATAAAAGACCGCTTTGAAAGTAAGAAAGTCAGCTGGTTAGATGGTCAATTTCGTGTTCCACTAGTGTCGAGTCACGGTCAATGACCCTAATATGCCTGGAAGTAGTGACGGCAGACCCTCGAAACCATACGAAGCATCTTCAGAAAAAACGAAAAAAACATGGAATTAATACAAGAGTACGGATAGGACTGTGTTCTCAATGCATATGCTCAGGAGTTACTGTCTATGGGTGAGACGGAGGAGGCCGCAATCGTTAATATTATACGAACTGCATCAAAAAATGCTAAGGTTTTTTTGTTAAATACGTAACTGAGAACTTTGAAGACGTTACACCTTTTTCAAAGGAAGAAGCACTACGGACATTTATTGACTTAGACCTTAACAAAGAACAGTATGGGAAACTTCGACTTTGTTTGGCGGACAAAAACTGCTCAGTGTTTCCTTCTTATCCAACTTTAGTTGAAGCGAAGAAGATGTGTTACCCACCAGATTCGAGCATAACCATTACTAACATAAGTGCAAAAGTCAATCTGCAGGACTTGTTGGATCATACTGTGGCACGTAAATTACTATTTGGTTCAGTTTACAAAAACGGTTTAAGAAAGTTGATACTATTCTGTAAATGGGGTTGTGACGGGTCATCCGGGCGGAGTGAGTACAAGCAAGTTTTGCCCGAAGAAAGCGATTTTATATCAGATACAAACCTTTTTATTGCTTCACTTGTACCCATTAGACTCATAGATGAGACATCTAATAATGTTGCTTGGAAGAACGAAACTTGCAGACTTATATTGTTAGAATTTGCCAAAGAAACTCCTGTAAAAACCGCGTCTGTTGTGGCTGACATAAACAATCAAAAACATAATCTGTCTCCTTCCCTGATAAATAAGAATGGTGAGATAATTGAAATTACTCATGACCTATATTTAACCATGATTGATGGTAAAGTGGCAAAAGTTTTAACTGAAACTCGTTCGAGCGCTTCTTGTACAGTTTCTAGTGCTACTCCTCGGCAAATGAATAACCTAAAGGCAATTAGGACACGAGATGTGAACAAAAGTTCATTTCAATACGGACTGTCAACACTACATGCTTGGATTAGGAGTATGGAGATGATCTTAGACATTTATTATAACTTGTCTTTTGAAAAGTGGTCAGCTACTACACCTGAAAATAAAAATCAAAGACGAAAAGAAAAAGTTGGTACAAAAGCGGTTTAGGGAGGAAATGGGACTGCATGTCGATAAACCTCGACAAGGCACTGGAAATAGTAATGACGGAAACACAGCTCGGAGATTCTTTCAGAATTACTCTTGCTCTGCAGACATAACAGGTGTAGACGTAGAACTTATAAAACGAATGTACATAATAATGTATGTCATCTGGAATGGAAATTCAAAAAAGTTCGGTGAATACGCTTATAGTACAGCAGGATTTGGCGGAGACCCAGTTTGGTTTCCGCAGGGGTACCCTACCGTGGACGCCATTATGCGCGTGCGAGCCCTCACGACGGGGAATGCTGTTGCCCAGGGTGGGGTCATCTTGGCGGTGTCTCTAGACATCGCCAATGCCTTCAATACCCTGCCCTGGAGTTGCATCAGGGAGGCACTCCGGTACCACCGGATGCCGACCTACCTCTGTCGTGTGGTCGAGGCCTATCTGACGGACAGGGCCGTCATTTATCCCGGTCACCAGGGAGTGTGGAACCGGCAAGAGATGTCATGCGGTGTCCCACAGGGATCGGTCCTAGGGCCGCATCTGTGGGACATAGGATACGACTGGGTGCTGGGCGCCGACCTCCCTAGCGGCGTAAGCGTAGTGTGTTACGCTGACGACACGTTGGTCCTGGCGCAAGGGAGGTCGCACCAGACGGCGGCCAAAGTAGCGGCACGCGGGGTTGCGACAATCGTCGAAAGGATCCGGCAATTGGGACTCGAGGTGGCCCTGCACAAGTCCGAGGGCTGCTTTGAAGTGGCTCCTGCCCAATCTAGGGCGTCCAAACGCCTCCTGCTGGAGGCTCTACGCAGGGGTCGTGCGGTCCATGGCCCTTTACGGAGCTCTTGTGCGGGCGCGTTCCCTGGCGCTGCGGCCAGCCCGCCGGTTGAGCGCGGCCCAAAGGTTCATGGCCATCCGGCTGGTCCGGGGATACCGCACGGTCTCCTGTGAGGCAGCGAGCCTCCTTGCTGGGTTGCCGCTATGGGATCTGAAGGCAAAAGTCCTCGCGCACGTATGGGAGTGGCGCGAGGAGGCGGAACGCCGGGGCGTAACTACGCTGCCGCGAGAAATCGCGGCACAGCGGACGGAGCTCCGGCGGGATCTCATGGCGACATGGAGAGTACGGTTGTCGCAACCCAGTGCTGGGCACGCCACAACGCCTCTTTGAGGAGTGGCTAGAGAGGTGCCATGGCGTCCTCACCTTCCGCCTGACGCAGGTCCTCACCGGACACGGCAGCTTCGGGAGGTTTCTGTGTCGGATAAGGCGAGAGGAAACGCCCGGGTGTCACCGGGTGTGTGTGGATCGCCCGGAGGACACGGTGGAGCATACGGTGGAGGTCTGCCCGGCATGGGCAGAGCACCACCGTGTCCTCGTGGAGGCGATCGGCGGCATAGATCTCTCGCGTCCGGCCCTGGTTCAGGCCATGGTACGGAGTGAGAGGGCATGGGCAGCCGTCACCTCCTTCTGCGAAGCAGTAATGTTAGCGAAGGAGGAGGCGGGACGGTTGAGGTAAAGGCGAATTTCGCGCCCTTGCCCCTAGCCGCCGCAGGAGATGCCCTGGGCGTCGGGAATCCCGGGGTCGCGTGAAGATACTAAAGGGTGGTCCCTGGCAACACAGGCAACACGGAAGGTATACGGGTGGGTATTAGTCAGTAAGAGTAAGAGTCTGACACATTATTTGATGATTTACCACAAAAAAAAAAAAAAAATTAAAACAAAAATAAATATAGTACAGCCCAACTGTACGTAAATATTTATAATTGGTATTATATGCCTTCCTACGTGCATAAAATACTATTTTACCTATATCGGACAATTGTCCGAAGACGCGCAAGAATCCCAAAATAAGGATTACAAAAAGTTTAGACTTCATTCTAGAAAGTGTTCAAGAGCGGCTACAAATGAAGACGTGTTCCATACCTTATTGTACACTTCTGATCCATATATATCAAGTTTGAGAAATAACTCAGAAACAATATCCAACGAACTTTTAGATGAAGCCAAGGCCCTTCTTGCTGTCAACGAAAATTTGTAGGAGCTTCCTGAATTTTGTCCTTTATTTTTCTCGTTTGCTTCAATTATTCCATTTTAAGTGAATTAAAAAAAGACAAATTATGTTTTTTTTCTCATGGAATGCATGTATTTTTTCAAGTTTTATTTTTTTTAATTAATTATTAAACAGAATATTCAAAATCGAAATTCTATTTACATTAAACTTTATACATCTAAGAATACGTGTGCAAAATTACAGCTCATTTAGTTTTGAAACAACTGAGAATAAACAAAAAACAACGTAGGTACGGAGTATTGAGACGAAACATACGCGATTTTCCTATAATGCGGCGGCGGAGTGGCAACAGTGTACCTAAAGTGATCCAATGCTAAGCGAGCGCACAAAATGTAAACCTACGGAACGGCAACGTAGCAAAATTAACGGTAAAATTAACGTTATTATCATATTTTACGTTAATGTTAATTAACGTTATATTACTGTTAATGTTATCAAGTAATGTTAAATTTTTTGTAACGTTAGTAAGGTATCACATTAAAATTAACGTTACGTAACGGTTATTATTTTGTTATTTGGTAACGTTAACAAGCCCTGCCTTCCGTTGCCTGTTTTGCCAGAGGCTTCGGTATTCATTTCGGACTTTCCCGCGACCCCGGCAGGCATCGGCCGTAGCGGACCCCTACACTTGTGCTGACGACATCTCTTTGAGGCGCGCGTGGAACACAACTCTTGTCGGACGGCGAGCTACCCATTGCTCACCGTCCGCCACCTTGACGGATGCAGGGATGCAGGTGACTTTAGGGCCGTATTACAGAACCTCATTCAATACTAAAGCATTAGGTACTTAAATCTAGTTACAACCAATCGAAAGGCTCTAAACGAGTGTTAAAAGTAACGGGCCTAAATCGCCACCTTGTATAATTAATTATCTATAATGAATTTACACAAAATATTTTAAAGAGAGTAACTATGGAGTTTATTGCCATTTCTTCTCTAGGTATACTACTTTTTAGAGAAGGCAGTTAGATATTATTAATTTATTTAATCAATTCTCTTTTCTTGGAATTATTAACGATCAAAAGTGCTTTTTAATTAACAAAGTACTTGAAATTATTTATTTATTTTTTATGTATTTATTTGTTTATTTATTTATGTATTTATCTTCCTTCTTACAGCTACTATTACAGGAAAAACCCAATGCGATAAATGCGCTTATCCTATATATCATATATCAGTCTATTTATAACAAATTACGAACAACGCATTCCTTGTGAATTCACTCAGAGAACAACAGAATCAGTCCACATGGAATTAAATTATTTAGCTTTGACTTTATAATGGCTTCTTCTATGAATGTGTAGACGACTATGGTCTTTTCTTATAGCCAAAGAACATCTGTATAAGCAAGGGATTCCGTTGCAATGGGTAATGATGAAGCTGGTGATAGGTAACACTTCCCAGGATTACAATTTTCGCAAGAAACTCCCCATATATTAAATGTCTGCAGCTCTACGTACTTATAACCACAATTTGTAACTGCAATAGCTAGCTAGATACATACAATTCAAGCGTCGCCGCCCGTCCTCAAGTACTCGACAAATGTATAGAATCCTTGTTCTCTACAGCATGTGCCTTTGTGAATGAGTTCATGAGATACACTGAACATTGTGAACATGTCGTGAGAAAGTATGGATTCTGTTTGGAAACTGTCTTTTATAATGATTTACGGTTACTAACGTAATGTTCCTGAGAACTAGTCGGCTTTGGAGTGAACTGCTTTCAGTGAGACTCTCGTTCCGGTTTCGTAACGGGCGACTAAGGGATTGATTCAAAATAAACCAATTTTTTTACTAGCACAAATAATTCAACTGTCAAATTAATAAATTGTATTTTCTGATTTCTGCAATTATGGTTTTATGTTAACTTTAGTTTAAAAAAACACTTGTTCTTCCTGCAATTATTTTGTAAAACTGAAGTATGTAGGTAGGTATAGGCTTGTACCACTGCCCTTATTACAAGTTATTTCATAACTTAGTAAGGGTGCTGGTTGCAACACCTACCTGTGTTGTTAACTAGCATAAGTGTACCTACAGATGATACTATTTAATGTTAAGACGCTGACAACACCTAAACCGCCGTCACTGCATAGAAAAGAAAGAGAAGCGTGATGACACAACGCTTGTAATTTATTGTAAAATATAAAGTAATTATCTATTTACTCAAAATTGAATTGAGTAATCGAAAATAAAAAACAACCAAGTTCTGCATTCAAATAAGACGTTCTTGTTATTAATTAAATACGTAGCGTATGTTGATATTTAATACAGATATTATGGATTGGAACTCAAGGTAAAAGGTAAGTTTAACGTTAGTTTGTATCAGAAAGCCTTTTATACTATTAAAGATTATATTGAGGACAAAAAGGCTTGGGATTAAGCTGCTCCAATTATTGCATACTGAAACTTTTATTTTATTTATATACCATTTTGACATATTTACTTTCTGGAGTTTTTTAATTATTGTGAATATTGTGAATTATTGTTTTCAATTATTGTGAATGTGAAGCCTATGTGGGTCATTATAATTTTTTTTTTTTTCATGGTCTGGCAGTTTGAGTAATTTATGCGGCCTACTCAAATGTTCTTTCTTTGGTATTGTTCGTCGAATCGTTGAGCTCCTTAAGTTCTTAGTTGAGCAGCACGATTACTGACAAATGCGTGCACTGACTGGACAGGTCCACTCAATCTGTGTGGTTCTTTCCTCAAAAGGACCATTTCAGACACCAATCTACATGGCCTTCACATGATCTGACCAAGATTATGTCTGGACTTTAAAAGAGACTGTGACCTCTGAGTTTGTTTCAGCCTTTCTTCTCAGAGTAGTCAGATAGGAAACGCCGACCTCATCTAGCTTTATTTAAAAAAATATGATTGACGTGTAAAAGTGTTTGTACAAACCTACTTACAGAAAATAAATCATTTATCATTTATCGAGATTTTTTTTCAAAACGTGTTTTGGTAACAACCAAGTTCTGGGAAATATGTTCAAAATTAACATGTATTTTTCCGCTAGCACAAACTATACAGATTAAGCATTTTTTTTTTCTTAAGACGAGCCTATTTTGGTCATTTGCCTCTTGTCAGCGCCTTAACATTGTTTTTTGGTTAGATAAATAAAATCAAAAAGAAAGAAAGAACAAGTATTTACAGGAGATCACAAAAAACACACTCATAGAAACTTAAATAAAAACAAAGTAAAATTGAATTAAATACCTACAGAAAGTCCTGTACGAGGCCAAAAGGCTCCTATCTCAGCATGATGCTGCGACATTTAAAAATATGTGTCGCAGCGCTGATATTTTGATAAGGAACGCTGTGACTTCACGGGCAGATACAGAAAAAATAATAAATTAAAAATTAATTGTTAAAAAATTCATAAAATAAAATATTTATTTAATAAAATTAATGTAAACAGCGTGTCAGCCGCGGTATTTACCCGTGGTCCCGGTGGGTCGACCCATTACCGGGTCCATGGGTAATTTTAATTACCCGTGGTTCCATGGCATTAGGGATTGTTCCCTGGACTTCTAAATATATCGATAGAAAATGAAAACCATCAGTTATATACAATAAAGTTTACTCATTCTTTTTCAAATAAAATTCCATTCTTGGGAACAAAAACATACTCATACCTAAACTAGGTATATTGAAAATCATGAATTCATAACCGATACAGTAATGACTTATAAACACAAACAACATAAACTATCTTAACATTTCTAATGCGTATCCAACTGATATTTTTCCAGTAATTAATTCCTTTAGTGTATCGGTTATGAATTCATCATTTTCAATTGCTATTTTTGTTCTGGTTCTAACGGGATTATTATTTTTAGTTTTTGATAATTTGACCAAAACGTCCAGGAGACGCAATATGTTTGTGCATTTTTTTTAAGTTTAATTTTGCTATGCCAAGACTCCGACACGTTATTGGTTCGGTGCCTTTCTCCGAAGACACTGACAGTTTTAACAATATCATTGTTCAGCCAAAAACGTTGCATGTAATTTAAAAATTCCTGGATTTCTATATTTTTGTTGTTGTACCGTGATTTGACATATTCCCAACCTTCCAAAAGTAGTTCACTTGGTAATAATGGCAATACTGAACACAGTGACACAACTCTGGCTTGAGGTTTACTTTTTGTAATGCCGAATATCTTTTTGCCCATCCTCCACATAGCTTGCTGCCAGTGATAATAGCAACCTATAATCTCAATGTCTAGAAAAACATTATGTATTGAATTTAAAGCTGCAAGTTCAAAATCACAGTGATACTTTAATGGTTCCCAGTTTGGAAACTGGGATTTTAATATATTGAAAAGGGCTGTATACGTTTCGGTTTTCTTATCACTTAGTAAAGCATAAATTATTGGTTTTGTTTTAGTTGTGCTAGCAGTACTGCCTAATTCAGCGTGTATAGTAAAAAACTCAACGAATGGAGAGGGGCTACAATTGAATGTTGCGTCACCAAATATTTCCTTTGTTTGCTCAATTTCAGCTCTATCTTTTTCCATACAAAACACCAAAATTGTTGTGTCTTGATAATAATATTCTGCCAAAACTAAATTTCGGTGTTGTAAAGGAACCTGTACTTCATGAAATGATTTAAAATTCATTTTAGTAACTCCAGCATATTCATTCCGCGCGGTATAAAGACGATGCTTGACACTATTGAATTCCGGAAATGGAGTCAATATATTGTTCCCTTTATCCATCCAGCTCTCTTTCGTCTCTTCATATAATTGTGTAATAGGTCGATATATATATATAGAATACAAACGTTAAAGCAAATGATAAATGTTAAATTATACTACTTTTACGACAACCACCTTTAAAATTTCAGGAAAAAAAATACTCACTTTATTAATAGTTATAGATCCTTTGCACTGATTTTTCCGTTTCAAAGAACAGTTCCAAAGAGATGATTCATTTCTATAAACAGTATGCTTGTAGTAGGTACTGATGATTTTTGAACAGCAACACACTACCTACCTTTCTTTCTTTTAATTATTTTTATTTTATTTTCCATGTTAGCGAATTAATTTAAAAGTTTCCGCAAACTAATATCAATTTCAGTGCATACTTGCTTAAAAATAATTATGTCAAAATGACAAAGAGAACAAATGAATAAAGATCCTACTAATTAAAAAAAAGATTACTCTCGTTGTAATATGTGATCTCTTTTGACGTACCTAATATTCTTTTATTATGGATTTGTATTTAATCATAAGTAGGTTCCATAGTTGTAATACATTTTCTATCGATATAGTCAGAAGTCCAGGGAACAATCCCTAATGCCATGGGTCCACGGGTAATTAAAATTACCCATGGACCCAGTAATGGGTCGACCCACCGGGACCACGGGTAAATATCGGTCAGCCGACGTAACATCGGTTACTTGTCTTGCCTTTAGCGGCTGCGGTCACTAATTTAGCGTCCGCCTATTGAGTTTGGTGACTATGACAATTATTATTAAACCTCCAGCTCCTAATATCCACGCTGCCTTTTTTAGCCCTTTTCATCAGTTAAGTAATTTTTGAGTTTATCCATTACAAAAAAACAAACAAAAATCTAAACTTTTCTCTTTATACTTAGTATTAGCACCTATAGATAATTATCTATAGGTGCTAATACTATGCTGCCTTTTTTAGCACTTTTCATCAGTTAAGTAATTTTTGAGTTTATCCATTACAAAGAAACAAACAAAAATCTAAACTTTTCTCTTTATAGTATTAGATAATTATCTATAGGTGCTAATACTATAAAGAGAAAAGTTTAGATTTTTGTTTGTTTCTTTGGATCAACTTACAAAAATTAAAAATGGATAAACTCAAAAATTCAAACAATTATAGATAATTATCTATAGGTGCTAATACCTACTATAAAGAGAAAAGTTTAGATTTGGATGGTAATGGATAAACTCAAAAATTATTATTAAAGAGAAAATATTAAATTTTTGTTAAAAAATCACAGATAGAATTATAACTCTAGGTATCTGTGATTTTTTCAAATATTCATATTTTCGTTACTAAAAATAAGTATATCCTATGAAACTGAACAGCGGGCGGCACGGCGTGAGTGCAACACACATTTGTATCAACTGCGATTATCCGACCCTTAAGTTAGGCTATTATATTAGTCCCTATTTCATAATGACGTCATACCTTTCAATGTTTAGTTGTTTTAGAGACAAAGGCTCATTACAAATATCGGTGTTATCAAATAAACCAGGTACCAGTAGTGGCGGTTTGGTGGATGTTCTGTATACCCATACAAAAATATACACAACCCAGCCATATGTCACTAGGTAGCTATCGTTAATGTAGTGGCTTCTCCAATATTTGCTTTATTTAGATAAGTCGCGCACAATTACGAGGCCTGATAAACTTGTTCGCTGTATTTGTACACTCATCTATAGAACGGCGTTATCATTCGATGTATGGCTTTCCATTATGATAAGAGGGTTGAGGAAAAAGCTTTGTTTTTTCTAGAAAAAAAGGAACAACTACCTATGTGAGTACTTATTGTTTTTCTATCGTTTAGTAATAATTACGGAAAAGCGAAAATAAATTCTTAGAACTCTGAGAAGACAAGTATTTTTTGTCCTAGATAATCTATGGTTGACAGTTGAACAGTTAGATGATAATTCGAAGCTAACAAGTGGTTACCTTGATTTTTAGGTTCTGCATAAATTATAGCACTAGAAACTGTGGTAATGTGGCTTTTTACACGACTGCTCAAAAAAAGGAGTGTTATGTTTTCAGGGTTCATGTATGTTTGTGAGTTTCTTTATTCCACCATAACTTCTAAACGGCTTTACCGATATAAAAAAACGCAAGATATCGCAACGCTTCTAACGATACCACACACGTATGTGGTATCGTTAGAAGCATTGCAATATCTTGGGTAACATAGGCTGAAAATTTAAACAATATACTGGGGAAGCCATGGTTCATAAAAAAACCGTTTTTTTTTTTTCATAAAAATTTTACTACTTATATTATCATCGTCTAGAGCTTGCTTAGTAGGTACATAACAAAAATATATATCAGTACTATTCAATATGCATTCGTTCACTAATAACATAACAAAAAAATTTAATAACTATAACAGAAGGTATTATTCAATATACCATAGAAAAACTTATAAAAAAAAAACGTTTTATCACTAAAAGGTATAAAATAATAATTAAAAGGATTAAAAAACACGCCTGTTTTGGCAAAAATTAATTACAAAAATATAACTAAAAAAATTAAAAACAAGCTAAATGATTTTGAACTGAATACCAATCTGTTCATTGCAGTCTGGGGACGATTCCTTGGAACAGTTCTTTACAGGTCCCCCGACTTCGCTGAAAAGATTGGTATTCAGTTCAAAATCATTTAGCTTGTTTTTATTTTTTTTAGTTCAATTTTTGTAATTAACTTTTTGCCAAGTCAGGCGGTTTTTTATTTTTTTAAATTATTTATTTTTTGTTATCGTAAGCAAGTAAATCTAAAATACCTTAATCAATGAAGAAAATCATCAAGAAACAAGAAAAAGCGGCCAAGTGCGAGTCCCACTCGCACACGAAGGGTTCCGTACCACCGTACAATATTTCATCATCAACATCATAATTTCAGCCGAAAAACGTCCACTGTTAGACATAGGCTTCCTCCAAGCACCACAAGCCACTTTGACCGGTTCTGTGCTTCCCGTATCCAGCGGATTCATGCGGCCTTCACAAGGTCATCGGTCCATCTCGCGGGAGACCTTCCAAAGCTATGTTTTGTACAATATTTAACACTACATATTTAAAAATAAACACGTTTCTAGTATGGGGACTCTCTTTAATTTTAAACTTTATATTTTTTTTTTAATTGTTATAGCGGCTATAGTAGCTCAAAATCTGTGAAAATTGAAAGTGTATTACGCTTCTAAAGATACAGACAGGACGGACAGCTGAACCTTAGTGATAGGGTCCCGTTGGCACCCTTTGGGTGCAGAACCCTAAAAACCTGCCCTAATAATCACAAAAAAAATTAATTACTTGCCAAAAATTCCAAAACAATATCGTGTGCTAGACACGTCTCTAATCCAAATTAATGAAGTCGCCAAATCTCAGACGCCACGCCATATGGTCATAAAGTCAAAATACCCAAGATGGTCCCTTAAGAACATTTCAAACCACAAAGCAAAAAGCTAATAAATCTTAACGACACGCGCGACAATTTTTTCAACGTCTGCCAACTTGCCGACATACTTAGGACAAGAGAATTGTCGAAAAAACTATCGAAACATGATTTTTTGAAACCGGAAACTTTGGATTTTTAAGTATTTGAGTGTTCTCTAAAAATAGAAGATGGATTCTAGATCCTGTTGCTGATATTCATATTCATTGGTGTTTTAATATGAATTTTGCTGTTCCTTGTACTTGGTAATTCAGGGATGAACGATGAAATAGAGATGGAAAAGCTACTGTTTATTGAACTCAAATGTTTAAGTTTAGTGTCCCTTAAGAGGTATGAATGATTCAGTGATGTAGAGATAAGAACAATATATGGAATCAGAAAATAATATAATTAGGTACGACCTACTGTCAGCTATGAAGTAACATCCCTAAAAAATAAACTTTCTGCTTTTACTGTTCCCACCGGAGCTCTGAAGGTTGTGGTCGTCTTCTTCTTCACAGCTTGTCATAAGCTGTTTAAAGTTAACTATACGTTTTACAAAGTGCAATACAGTTATTTGTAGATCTTCATCTTCTTTTGCATCTTGTTCATAATCTTATTCTTAGGCTGAGATGTAAAAACGATACTTAGCACGTGCTTTGACTTACACATGTTCCCATCTCTATCTTGCACTACAAGTTTAGCAACTGTGCGACAGTGACAGCAATACCGCTTAGCCAAAGTACGTGTTAAGTAACTTTTATTAGATCTCGGTCTTAGTCTGTATAGTCACCTATTTCTCAGAATTTCTCTTGATATTTCTCTTTTATCCTGTCTTGACCATACTCCTATAAACAATAAAAACAACATTTCCTGCATTTATATAATCACTACGTCCATCGCACTCTATACAATATTCGACACAAATAAAGCACTACACTACATTAAAAACGCCAACCCCTCCTTGTTAAAAACTGCACTATCATCGCATATGCGCGTAGATTGCTAAAAAACGTTACATTTCAACAATAAATTGATATTACGATTACTAATCTAGTTATGAATGTAGGCCCGTCACTGTATTGATGTATCAGCATATTCTACCTTTTTGCTTATAGGATCAGCAGGACTGGGCAATTCCATTAAGAGGCTAAACTTATTAGTATGGTTAAGTAAGATATCCAAACATTAAATTACGTACGTTGTTAGCTAATAATTAATTGTTATTTTGAGCGTAATCGATTTTGAAGCTAAAGACGACGCAGGAGAAAAAAAACGACGTGGAAGACTTGACAACTGAGTTCACGCACAGCATTGATTAAAAGGATTTGCGATGCCTGGATACTTATCCCTTTTGTTGTCTGTACCAGCCTTTACTAAGGTTTGTACCTTTTTGCAGTTGGTTTTGATTGAATTGCATCATTTGCAGTTACTTTAAGTAGAATATAAGCCATTCTTCACACATCATACCTATTGATGATACCTATAATATTCACATCAGATACAATACAAAGTTGTTGATTTCCATTGATCGTCCTACTCTGATCCAAATTTTTTTTAATAATAACGAGATCTTTTTTTAATGTAACCATTAACATTAAAAATATTATAAATCTGCATTGTATCTGCAAGGTACATAATAGATTTACAACAAAGAACACTTGTTTATACCCTATCACCTTATTATGAAGTAATTGAATGGATCTCAAAATGCACAGCATTTTACACAATAGTGCATATTACGCGAATTACGGCGTAATGTTTTGAATAGATTATAATTTAATTAATATTCAAATGTGTTAAAAAATATTTATTTAGTTGTCAGTCAAATGTACCCCTTTATTGAAGCGGGGTGTGTGTACTGTGAGGGAGATGTTTTGATCCATCGATGCAAAGAGTTCAAAATGGAACTGAAAGACGAGATTTAATATTCAAAAGACATATTACCTACTTAAAAACATACCTAGTATTATTTTTTTTTCAATACACGAAAGACAGCAGTTACATTTCAAAAGTTTTTTTGATAAATAGGTAGTATTATATTAAATGTAGTATTTTAATACAAAATGGAATTTTGGGCCAAACTTTGATATATGTTCCATGGGTTAAAAAGATAAATATAATAAAGTTGCTTTGTTGCAGACTAAATCATGCAAAGCCTCAAGTAGATACGTATAAAAAATACAACTAAATACACAACTAAACTATAATTAGTAGACCATTCCTGTGAGTATAGGTAGGTACATTCCTGTGAGTATAGGTAGGTACATGAGCACACAAAATAGCGCCATCCTTACAATATCGGATGGGATATTGTATTGATGGAGTTGTTTTGTGCTCAAGTATCAAGATTTATCACCCTGCAATAAAACAGTACATACTAGCCATATGCACGATCGCTCGCTCAGCTCGGCTCATTGCTCTCATTGTGATAACCCGTCATTATATTACGATTCATTCGGTTTCATTATTCAAATTATTTTGAAAGTTTTATTGAATTATGTTTATGAGAGTTAGCATAAGCATATATAATGTTTCCACTGCTGGGACACAGGCCTCCTCTCTTTGAGAGGGAGTGGTATGTAATCTACCACGTGGACCCAGTGCAGGTTGGTAGATGTCACATGTCTTCAATTTTTTTTTATTCTGTTACCTGCCGTGTTCCACACGATGTTTTCCTTCACTGTTTTTGAGAGCAGTGGTGGTGTTATTATTAACACAAATTAAAGCAACTGTCTGGGTTCAAACCCACGACCTACAACTCGTAAGGCGGGGCTATTACCACTGGGCCACCACTGCTCTCCTATGAGAAATAATTGTGAACATTTTGATCTTCTTGTTCAAACTTTTAAAAGTACGTATTTTCTTTTTATAATTATAATCATAATGAATAGCTGAGACTTTTCAAGCTAATGGTAGGAAAATGAATAACAGAAATGTCACTTTGTAAAGAAAGATATATATTCTTCCTACGCGTGCAGAAGATAAAATTTCTAACAAATGGTGATGATCAATGAAATTCACATGGGGAAAAAACCGTGGAAAATTAACTTATTCTACCGCATTCCGAAAAAAAGATACTATGTAACCAAAGCTTACTTGGCAAAATGCAAGACGGTGTTTGAAGCTCACACAAAAAGGTTATTATGAGGCACAACAAACCGACGACGCACCCATACAATAATTATCTAAAGTCATCATAAAAATCACCGCGACAATCACAGTAATTGTTTACCAAAACTATTTCCTGATCAGCGTTTGATTAACTGGCACGCGTTAAATACATACAAAAAATCATGTTTTTTGTTGTATTTTCCCGTTGTTTTCATTATCGTTATGGGAAAGTAGTCCCCTGTTTGTTTGGGCTTCACACCCATAAGTTTTTTGATTAAAATGTACGGTAATGGTAGGGTGTGCCGCAGGGGTGAATCTTAGGTCGCTTCCGTTCCATTGTCCTGGGTTTAGTTTAGTTTATCACTAAAATCTGGGTGCTGATTGCTTTTTTTATTAAGGTAGGAATTATTTTAGGGCATAACACAGAGCACCTGCTTGCTATACCACGCAAGCCCATATTGTTAGGTAATCATCATTCAGAGAAAACGTGAATTTTTCACGTTTTATATATGACTAACTGTTGCCCATGACTTCGTCTGTGATCCAGAATGAAAAGTACCCTATGTCCTTCTCCAGGTTCAATGCTACATATCGGTCAAATTTCATAACGATCGGTTTAGTGGTTTAGGCATGAAAAGGTTACGGACAGACAGACAGACGGAGTTACTTTCACATTTATAAGTAAGTATGGTAAGTATAGGAGACGTTGCAGACTAACAATCGGATGATCAAAAACAATCCTAAAAGGATCTATTATCACCAAGCTTGAATGGAACTTCCAAACTTCTCATCTACAACTAACATAACCCCAAAATACAATTTTACAAAAAAGACCCTACCAACGTCATTCACGACATTAATAATATCTTCCACATAAAAAAACAAAAACATCCATAGAATTAGTCAATAGTTCATCCGTGACGGAAACATTACCGTCCGCGTGCGGTCACATATTGTCATCGAAAATTAAATAAAATAACTTTAGGAACACACCCCGACACTTCCGATGGCAGCTTTAGGGCTTGGAAGCGGGGGTTATGGGTTTTGAATGAAATTAGTGGTGAGATATTGATATTGGTCTTTTGGATGTATGACTTTGGCTTATTAGAAGCATGTTGGATGGAGAATGGCAGATGGGGATTTTAATTTTGCTTATTGGAACATTAAGTTATTACCTAACTACCTTAAGTAGGTACAGGTTCTCTTAGTGGTTCTTGCCGTTTCTTAATCTTTTTATTTTTATTTCATTAAGAAAAGGACAGAACATACATTTGAGTATAGTCTTGTCAAATTAATCAGCGCTTGACGTAAATTGACGCAATTTTAGTAGGCAAGTATGTATGGAGTAGTGACAGGCGCTGATTAATTTGACAGGACTAAACTAAAATTTATCTTCTGTCCTCTTATTGAAATACAAAGGAAAAGATGCACTGAATTTAAGTTTGGTTTAGTTTGTGAACAAGGGAATCGGTACCATTGTCAAAGCAATCAACAAACTAAGTTTGATAGTTTCTCTAAAGCCAATCTAAGATTAATCATCGAGACTTCGAGATTATTTCTAATAGCATTAAAAAAGACTGTGACATTGGTTCCTGATCATTGGTTACATAATGATCGCAAATGCGATTGTTGTGATTATTGAATCTCTGGTTATTCCTTCGTGCAGTACCCCTGTACTGCTACATTGTTGTATTGGGTCTGTGTTAATAATTATTAAAAATATTTTTTTTATTTTGAATGACCATTTAGGATCTATAACGGTTTAAAGTTGGTTAGCAACCACTCTCACTTAAATTTTTAAAACGTATAATAAAGTTGTGATAAAGTTGAAAAATAATGATTAAAAAGTGTAAAATAAAAAAGTTTAAAAAGTCATAAAACCCGACAACGTAAAAAGTGAATTTAAAAAAAAGATGGAAACAAGATGTCCTATTTCTATATCTTCTTAACAAAATTTAACAATAAATACCTTTAATTTTAATTACTTTTTTTCTTCAATAAAAGTAGTAAGTTACTCCTTCTAACATCAGCTATCTGCCAGTGAAATTCCCGCAAGAAAATCGGTCCAGCTATTTCGGAAGTTAGCCGGAACAAACATACAGACAGACAAATTAAAAAAAATATATATTATTACCGTAGGTATATACTTTCATATGCATTTAGTGAAACGCTGTTATTTTGACATTACAAAGAGACACTTTAATTTTATTTATTTGTATAGATTATCATCATCTGCTTAGCCTTTTCGCAACTATGTTGGGGTCGGCTTATTTGTATAGATGATCAAATACTAAAAATACGATCAACTACCGACCACCTATGAAAATCACTCGAGCTCACTCGTAAAAATTAGAAACTAAACTCTCTCACCAAATTTTCTTACCCTATCGTTGACTTTACCATTATTTATTGCGTCTCCAGTATTCTTTCCTCCACCATCAAATACTTTAAATTCCTGCCTTTCCTATCTACCCTAAAAGCCCGTCGGGACATTAATCTAATCAACACAAAACACCGTAATGAGTGGACGTGCGCCACGCGACACGGCGCGGCTCGGCACGGCGCGGCCGGCGGTCGGCGCGTGCGGCGTAATGTGGGCTATTGTTGACGTCACGGATGGGTAGGGACGTGGTTTCTGTTTGGCTGCATTTGGAAAATTTAGGTGATAGTTTGAAGAGAGGTAGGAGGTCAAAGAGACTTCGAAAGTTTGGCATGGAACTGAAAAGCAAATGTCAAAAACTGACGTACGATTTAAAGCCTGTCATAATTGACTGCACGATGGCTGTTTTATATTATAGCTACATTAAGCATTAATACACTGAATCCCGCCAATCTATGAGCAAAGTATCATTTTTAAGGAAAATACATAGATACTTAGTTCATGATTGTGCTTTTTCAACTACCAAGTTACCTTTCTGCCAAGTATGAAAAGAAATGAAAACGTTCTTAACACGTTCATTCGCGGGAAGGTACTAAAGGGTTACCGAGGCCCCTGGCTACACAGGCAACGGAAGAAATACGGGTGAGCTTTAGTCAGTAAGAGTCTGACACATCCTCCCGCTCCGCCCAGAGCGGCAGAAGTTGTTTGATGATTTCCCACCCAAGACAAAAAAAAACACGTTCATGCGAATAACGTATGTGGAATAACGTGTGTGGATAATGTGGCATAGCGTATTCACCGATTTCTACTCCTACTAATTCATTGTGCACACGATGCGGTTGTGGAATTCAGTTCCGCCTGACATTAGGGACTGCCAAACTGTTGCAGTATTTAAAAGAAGAGCGAAAGAACACTATCTTTCCACTTCGTCATAGTTGCATATGTTTTTATATTCTAGTGATATTTATTATAGAAGTATGTATATATGTATGTA
This sequence comes from Atethmia centrago, assembly GCA_905333075.3. NCBI lineage: Eukaryota > Metazoa > Arthropoda > Insecta > Lepidoptera > Noctuidae > Atethmia > Atethmia centrago. Next base: position 2,015,126 of record HG995388.1, read on the forward strand.
TGTTTGTTTGTTTGTAAGTTAGTATATTCCCATATTATTTGTTTTGTAATTTGTTGCGATTTTATGAATTCTATTTTCTCATCTACCCTTACACACGGTGTCTACACTACTTTATCTACTTTCCTATCGCAGGTATCCTGGAAGAGATTTCTTTAGAAATAAGCATCACCTTTGTACGTATTTTTCTGTTCTGTTCTTCTTTTATCTGTTTTTATATGTGTGTACATAAATGGTTAAATAAATAAATAAATATATCACGTCCATCAAAAACTATTTATTGACACGACGCGACGTCATGGTGTCTGACCGTACTAATATTTAAAAGTTAATATTTAATTATTGTGCCACAACATATTGAACTCTCAAAATTCTAATGCTACACCGCACCGATTTTCTTTGCCATCTTCGATGGCATTCCGTCTTGTTGCTAAATACCTCCTTTGTCAGCGCAAAACGTCACTATACGTCGTTGAAACATAGTGTATACAAACGTCGACGTCTCAGCTCAGACCAATATATACTTATACTGATATCATCAGCTATTTGCACAATGTCATTAGACACCAGTCAAGCTTGTATGAAAAAAAAAAGGCCAAGTGCGTGTCGGACCACGCACAATGAAGGGTTCCGCAATTGGGAAGTTGGGATGAATGTATCCCCAAAACAAACTTAACATAGTAGTTGAAAAACATGTTCTCCCATACATCGATATATGCCACGGTCAATTCTCCAACTGTAAATTTAAGTTGGTCGACTATTACTTGTTGACGTGTAAAGCCCACTTAGCTGTGATAGTTTTTCAATCAATTAGCTGGCAGGGGGGGTGGGGGGAAACATGTCTCTTACAAAAATTAGCACTTTAATGCTTAATATTACACAACCGGATCCTTGAATCCAAAAGTGATGTTGACAGACCCACAATGTTTTTGAACGACCTATCCAACGATACCCACATTACGTGCAAGTGAGGTAGGTACCCTAAAAAAAATGATTTTCTAGATTTTATTATTTTATTTACGCACTTTGTCGGCGGGATTAATATGTATACCTATGCCAAATTATAGCTTTCTAGTACTAAGCTTCTCTAATCTACAGCGGGGACAGACAGACAGAGAGACAGTCTGACAGACAGACAGACAGACGGATATGGCGAAACTATAAGGGTTCCTTGTTTACTACGGAACCCAAAAAATTATGTGCCAAATTTCATCCAAATCCATTCAGTACTTTTTGCGTGAAAGAGTAACAAACATCCATCCATCCATCCATCCATCCATCCATTCTTACAAACTTTCGCATTTATAATATTAGTAGGATATTTTAATAGTGCCGAATTATTAATTAAGTTCGCACACTTACCTACTGAAAACTTTAAAATAATACATAAAGAATTCTAAAAGAGCAAAAGTTACTAAATCTGCACAAAAGATAATATTTTTTGATTAAGAAAATCTGGATTATCACGTCTAGCAAAACCAAAACATTTTAGCAAAAAATCCATAAATAACACAAACATTTTCTCTTTCAAGCCGGTGGCGGCGCCATATTGAATTAAAGTTGGCGGGAGTTTCCGCCATTACCAAAATGGCGGTTATACTTGACAAGCGTATTTTTTCTTGATGATAAATCTATCCGGGAATACTTCCGGTTCCGGGACGGCGATGATCGATGTTCCGGATCAAATCTTTGTTTAAAAGGGATGTTTTAGGGGGTAACCTTTAGGGAAAATGGGGGATGATCCTATCGCCTCACTTTCTTTGAGACACTGTTTAGATTTCATAGCATTTTATTAGCAGTTATGAGTTTTTATGAGTCTCGCATCGTAGAGAATTTATTTAACGAGTAGTGGAGATGACATTATTAGACACGTGATACTAAATTACAAACATTGAAAGTATCTATTTACTTGCTGCTATTCCAGTTGTATTTTAGTAGAACTTGAGCATAATAATTATAACAACGCTGCTTCGCGGTAGGAATAATTGTGACGGTGGTAAGAACTTGATTTTATTGATAAGATCGCCAAATAATTGTTGCTAATTGTTAACTGGATATTTGTTTTGTTCTACTTTTCTATTGTTTTAGTCTCTGTGTAAATAAATTAAACTACACTGCATAGCAGTGACATAAAAAAGCGTCGAGAAAGCAGTTTAACCCCGGCTTAAGATTCACCGTTCAAAATTCGGTGAAGCTAGACCTGAAACGACCTGGCGGCGACGTCATTAAAAGCTGCCCACCCATAGATCAATATCACACATCTCTCCACAACTCTTGGATAATAATAATAATAATAATAACCCCACCGCCGTATCTCACGTTGACGTCGTGGTGGGGCGCGCGCTCCAAACTCTGTGGCTGTGCCGGTAGAGTTTACTTTGCCGGAACGGGTCTAGGGTAAGGAGCCAAACCAAGAGAGATACAGAAACCCGCAGGGCAGCATGTGGCGAGCTGTTGGGCAGTAGCGACCCCACGGACCCTATCCCCTGGGAGAAGTCTTGTTCCTCATCTCTAGCTTGCCTTTATTGGCCGGCTGGAGTGAACACTGACGAGGAACAGAGCTCTCACCTCATACTTGCCTTTATTGGCCGGCTTGAGTGGAGATTCGCAAGAGCAAACGTGCCCGGAGGAAGGAAGTATTCCAGTAAGATGCTGGTAGGGATCTTGACCGTACTTCCGGCATTGTCCTGATAGCCGTGGAATACCTCTCCACTCCTCAAGCACCTCAGGAAGTGTTGCCCCCTTGTCACTACGTCACTATGTGCTAGCGGCCGTTTTCGGGGGCCCATTATTGAGTGTGCAAGTCACCCCCTGCCAGTTCATCGGTGAATTTTATATAAAGCATTGGTCAGGTAGGGGCCATAGCCTTTCTATAGTCTTAGGAAACCGATCCACTATAGCCTCCCAAACCCATAGCCCAATATGTTTTGTTCCCATGTTCTGCAATAGTCCTGCATCAACCGGGGGCTGTCCTTGAGCATCATCTTGGGGTATCTTCATAGAGCAAACAGGGATAATCGTCGGTTGGTGCCTCATCCCACTACAATTATCCAAGGGGAGGCCCCTTGGATAATTGTTGCGAGTTGGCTTCGGCCCCTCGTACGCCTTTCAAAGGTCCGGGACCCCATGGTCGCGAGATATGTAAGGACATAAAAATAATAATAATAATCCGGTACGGCTTTAATAATCCTTCCATATCCTAAGGGCACGTCTTCTCCACCATTATCGTGCCCCCCGGTCTACTCTTTGATAAGCAATAGTCTCTGTAGTCCCATGAAACATGAGGCTCCAGGGGCTAGTGTGAATCTTTGGGTTCATTCGGGTAATCAAGTCTGGTCAAACCACGCTAGGGTCGGTGCATTTCATTTATTCATTCATTCATTCATTCATATCTGTCTACTCTTCTGGACGAACAGTTTCATAAAGAGCTCTACTTGTACTACAAAAAAAAAAGAAAGCAAGAAATAGTAGATTGTACAACTAGTGTATAAAAGGAGCCATTTTACCCCTTATATCGATGGTTAAGTCGAGGGGTGAAATGGCTCGTTTATGCCCGCGTTATATATACACTCTGCTTTTCACTTTAACCTCGAGAAAATGAAACAGGCCATTGTTTCAGTTTAATTGAAGAAGAGAAATGCTAATTCCCGCCACAAACATTTTTAAAAGTTTTCGTTTTTTAACATTGTGTCATTCGACTTGAGTACTTCATACTGCCAAATCATAAAAACGTTTCTCAGCTATTTTATCTGGTTTGATTAAATTATCGATAGAAAACTCGGAAGTGATGTAAATTAAAGCAAATGAAATAAAATAACGTCCTTAATCTGCGACGTTTTATTGTGCGTGTGGCTGTTGGGACTGATTATCTTAGTCTTAGAAAAAAAAAATACTTTATTCACTAGATCATAAAAAGCGATTTTATGTCGCCTATGCACAACATAAAGTCAAACTTAGGGCATGAGAAGTGAAAATACATTTAATTAGCAGTCTAAAAGCACAAACACATTAACAGCACGTATCAAAACTTAAACGCAACAAATTTTCAAACAAACAAACTTTATTTATTCAATAGCCTTAATTTAACCATATTGGTTAATACCATTAATAGTTTGTAATGCTACTTACAGAAATTTATAAATATGGATTACTATTAGTTATGACCGCGCCGGGGATCGAACCCCTGCCGCGGATTAGCCGCCGATCTGTCAGCGCTTTGAGCCGATTTATTATGATATGTGCGGTGGAACTAGGAAAATTATTGTTGTCTTATGTGAGAGAGAAACAAGAATCTAACTTGGTTATTTTAGGGTTCCCGCAGACAGGAGCGACGCGACAGCGCGACGAGGCACTATAGTCTGTTTTTTTTTTAACAAACGATTACTCAGTATGTCTCTCGCATATTTCCGATATTGACAAAGTGAGATGGGTCATTGGTCGGGGTGGAGCCAACACCTTTGTTCTTGTTTTTTTCTATGTTCTTTGACTTTATGTTGATTACGTGGACCAACAGAAACGCAGTCAAAATTTTCAGGTACTCTTTTGTTAAAAAAACAGACTATAGTAGCAAAATTTCTATGAAAACTTCATGGTAAGTACTCGTGTCGGGTTGCGCGTCAAGCTGCCTGTCGCGCCCGCGATATCGCGCCAGTCTGCACGAGCCGTTACTGTTAGGACTAGCAGGCATTTTGTTGTGTAGGTATTAAATTAACAATAGAACGAGAGATCGTGTTAAAAAGATGGCAGCAATTCCTATTTCTTCAAACGTTATTTAACAAGATTTATAATTAGAAACGATAGCATTATATTTAAACCTTCAAGCTTTTTGCACAGAGCATTAAGGCTTCTACATACTGGCGCGACTTGTCGCGCGACACAAAGACACCGCGTGTAGCGCTACAAGCGGTGCCTTTGTGTCGCGACGCGTCGCGACACTTCCGATTCCCTTGTTCACAAACTAAACTAAATTTAAGTTCAGTGCATATTAATCTTTCTATTTCATTAAGAAAAGGACAGAAGATAAATTTTAGTTTAGTCCTGTCAAATTAATCAGCGCTTTACATAAATTGACGTACTTTTAGTAGGCAAGTCACGTCTAACCTTGTATGGAGTAGTGACAGGCGCTGATTAATTTGACAGGACTAAACTAAAATTTATCTTCTGCCCTCTTCTTAATGAAATACAAATAAAAAGATACACTGAACTTAAATTCAGTTTAGTTTGTGAACAAGGGAATCGCTACCAATGGTTTTCAACCAGTACTTTAACGTTCTTTGGGGAAGAGGTACCTGATTTTAAATTGTTATGTGTAGGTACTCAATATTATTTTCAAATCAGGTATTTTCATTTTTCATGTCATGATGGCAGAATGGTTGAGGCCTCGCTTACTAATGCACAAGGTTGTAAGTTCAAATACGGGCAAAAAAGTACCAAAGTGACTTTCAATTCATATGTACTTTCTAAAATTATGTTGGACATCACTGGAGGAAAAGGAGATTAAGAAAACAGAAACCTGGACTTATAGTTAACTAGCTGCGCTTCGCGGTTTCATTCGCATAAGTCTCGATCCCGTGGGAATATCGGGATAAAAGTATCCTATGTCCTAATCCAGGTCATGGTCTACCCATGTGCCAAATTTCATCCGAATTAGTTCAGCCGTTTTAACGTGAAAGCGTAACAAACAAATAAACTCACTTTCGCATTCATAATATTAGTTAGGACTAGCTGTCGCCCGCGGCTTTTTAGAAAAACCTACGTTACTCCTTATAACATCAGCTATTTGCCAGTGAAAGTCCCGTCAAAATCAGTCCAGTCGTTACAGACAGAACAGACAGCCAGGCCGACAGACAAAAACTTTAACAATTGTTGTTATTTTGGCATTACCTACAAACAGACACTTCAATTTTATTTTTTTGTATAGAAGATATTAATAAAATTAAATAAAATTTCCAAAATAAAAGTAGCCTTAGTTAATCCTTATTACATCAGCTGTCTGCCTGTGAAAGTCCCGTCAAAATCGGTCCAGCCGTTTCCGAGATTAGCCGGAACAAACAGACAGACAGACAAAAATTGTAAAAAATGTTATTTTGGTATATGTACCGTGTATACATCCAAATGCATTTAGTAAAAAGTGGTTATTTTAATATTAAAAACAGACACTCCAATTTTATTTGTCTGTATGTATGTATATATAGATGGAAGATATGAGCCTAAAATCGTCAAATCTTCGTGTCTTCTCTGTATGAGGTATGTAGGTACCCATTATATATTAGTACTTCGACAATCCTTCATTTTCATTTCTGCTTCCTTCTCCCGCCACACCATCCAAGCCACTAATACATTCCACCATTCAGCTCCCGCTCACAAAGCTGCGTCTACACGGCGATCTGTGGTCCATGGCGCGGCGGCGCAGAAAAAGTGCAACACAGTGCAGTGTGCATTAAGGAAATTGATTGTGAACTAACATTATAGTGGGCAGGGACGGAGTTGAAGTAGATAACTATGAGTAGCAGTGAGGAGGAATGGTTGTGATTAGCCTTAGTTATGAAGTTTAAAGATAGATTTTCTAAACAATTTTTGTAGTTTAAATACATAAAGGCGAGGCTTTTATGGGAATTTCGTACCGCTAGTAAAATTTCGTGTTTTGGGATATTTTTTGGCGATCTGCCGTCCACCTTTGTATTTTGTTGAATTTTGATGGGCGGTCAATGACATTTTTACTCAAAAATAATAATGTAATGATGATATCACAGATCTTTACAATCAGACAACATATTTCAAAATTTTAAGGATCCTGTCATCATTTTGACATTTCATTTTTTTTTGACAATTCTCCATCCTGATGATGTTTCAAATCTGGTCAATCATGGGAAATGGGTACCTGTCAAGGGATTAGACTAAAACGAAACTTACCATACATATTATAACAATTTGCATTTTGGACTTGTCTCTATGGAATACAGTTTTAGGGACTGCCAAACTGTTGCAGTATTTAAAAGAAGAGTGAAAGAACACTATCTTTCCATTTCGTCATAGTTGTTAGTTATTTGAGTGACATTTATTTTAGAAGTATGTATATACCTTTATACATGTTGATATTATATGTTTTATTGAACAAATGAATTGCTTTTTATTGATTTTATTGTTTCTTCTACTCTTACACACGGTGTCTACATCTCTTTTATCCTCTGTCCTATCGCAGGTATGCTGGAAGAGATTTCTTTAGAAATAAGCATCACCTTTGTACCTACATATTTTTCTGTTCTATTCTTCTTGTCTGTTTATTTGTGTGTACAAGAATGGTTCAATAAATAGTTTTACATCAATACATACTTGTTCAGAATTAGAGTCCAGAACAGAGTTTAAGCTGGCTAGGCAGATATTAGGTGGTCACCTCCAATATTTTTGGTAAAATTAGCCCAAAGGCTCGTCAAGAAAAATCCCCGAACACCCAAGTCCGCGCCCCCGCGGGGGTGGCCACACAGTAAACATACACAACATTATAAATGCACCGACAAGATTATACGCATCCACAACGTGGACACCCCTCTACACCCCACCAATACATACTAATACAACAATCCTGTTTTCTTTGGGTATTTACATTAATCATGTTTGGTTACCGTCTTGCAGTTTTCAATTTAGGGATTACACAATTTTTGGGATTACCATACGGGGTTATATGTAGAGGGAAATACGTATTTTGGTAGAAATGTGCTGTGCCATCCTCAAGCTACACCTCACTTAACTAAAATAGACAAAAATACATCCGCTAAATATCCTACGGCGTTTAATCAGTCAATAATGTTCTCACTGCTGGGACACAAGCCTCTTCTGTAAGAGGGACTGAAATAAAGAAAGAAAGAAAAAGTATTTATTGGTACTCGCACAGAAGATCACAAATTAAACTAAAAAAACACTTATAGAAACATAAAAAACATAGTAAAATTAAAATAAAAACAAAAAGACCTGTACGAGGCCAAAAGGCTCCTATCTCAGCATAATGCTGCGGTACTTAAAAAATAAGTGTCGCAACGCTGGTATTCTGATAGGGCCCACTGTGATGACCACTTTATATATGCCTTGCAGGAGCTTAAAAGAGCTACCGATTTTAAAACTGCTCTAACAGCGTACTATGCCTACGCTTACTCCTGGCTGAATTATGGAATCGTGATGTGGGGAAATGGTGTAGACAAAGACAGACTTTTTATTCTACAAAAGAAATGTGTACGAATTCTTGCCAATATAGATAACACAGAAAGCTGCAAGCCATTTTTTGTAAAGTACAAAGTCCTTACACTAACTAGTATCTAAATTTTAGAAGTAAGTAAATTTGTAAGAAAACATCAGTCCTTTTTCCCACTCACAAAGGACCTTCGCCCGCAACATCGCAGTGTTAGACGCCAAATCAAAAATCAATTAGCCTTACCAAGCTCAAAATTAACTATGTTCCATTCAGGACCTTTAGCCATGTGCGTGAAAATATATAATAAGCTTCAATTAAGGACATAGAGTACGAAAATAAATTTAAAAACGGTCTCCAAAAATACCTTATATTAAAATCGTATTATACTCTAAAGGAATTCTTTGACGATAAGTAAATCTTGACATTGAAATTCATACTGGTACACAATACACACAGCAGCTACAATTTATGACTTACTACCTAGCTATGTTATGTTATTTTTCCATGATTATAATTATTATCGCTATTTGTTTTAATTTAATTTTTTATCTTATTTAATTTATGCATGGAAAAAATTACTAATTAATTGTTCCTACCCTATCCTATATTATATCATGACAGTTACTTATTTAAATATCTAATGACGGGACATCTGATAAACATGTTAAAATTAGTATTTTTGTTTAATCACAGTGATTTTAATATTGTGACACTGTGGCATTAAACTATTTATATTTATATTGCTGTGCCCTAGCAGGGTTCATGTATGAAACCTATATACTTGTAACAACTTGTAAACTACATGGATGCAATAAATGATGATTATGATGTCACCTGCAGGACCTCACAGTCAGTAGGCGCGTCAGAGACCACTAAATCAACGAGAACAAAATCAAAATCAAAAGCCATTTATTCAAACTAGGCTGAGCTTCAGCACTTTTCGAACGGCAAAATTACATAAGACAGTCCCCCAAAACGCCCACCCTTCACCACTTCCTAGTGCTTTAGCTGAGAAAAAGAATACAACCATGGACAAACACATATCTGGTGAAATGTGGGTGTATTTACTTTACACTGTCTAAATAAAGTAAGAAAAGAGGTTGTTTGGAGTTTTATTTGTTTTTTTTTTTTTATGGGACATTATCAAATAACTTCTCGGAGGGTGTGTCAGACTCTTACTGACTAAAACCCACCCGTGTTCCTTCCATTGCCTGTGTTGCCAGGGGACTGGGTAACCCTTTCGTACCGTCCCGCGTACCCGACAGGGCAAAATGGTGTTATACTGAGAATGCAGGTGTGTGTTTATGTATTTTTTTTTATGATACAGGCATGAGTTTTCAGCAAAGGATTGCATGGTGGCCAGAAAAACTCTTTAGCCTTGACTCTTCATCGTCATCCTCCCACCATTATCCCAAGACATTTATGGTCGGCGCAACATGTCCCTTTCTTCCATACTTCTCTATTAGTTGTCATCTTGGTAATCACTCCCTTTCTAGCCATATCATCATTCACACAGTCCACACATCCTTTCTTCAGACACTCTATAGCCACGACTCTAGACTAAAAATTTAAAACCATCAACAATACATAGGTAATTTGAAAGCTAGATAGAAACAGCATTTACAAGTCAGGACATAAAAATTACGTCATACTAGTAATAGTGTAGCAGAACACAACAATACATCACACGACATAGTTATTATTCAATTTATTACAGCAGGCTTCGCCCGGCGGTGGCGCCCGCAAAGCTTTTAGGGAAATTGGAGGTGCGCCCCTTCCGAACACTGGCGTGCAATGTTACTGGTACACTCTGTGATGAATTGTTTCGTTAGTGGGTCAATGTATCGATTGGTTGTGTAATTGTTCTGTTCATATCTATGCGCGGTTCATTTTAGTAGTTTTCATCAGAACTTTTGAAAAATTGCTTCTTTGAAATAAAACTTTGAATTGATTAAACACAATTGTTGCCGATTTAATTTATTAAACGTTGCGGTAAAGAAAGTAGAAACTTTTGGTAAAGCTTTACAATTGATAGCAAACTATACTCTCATTTTATGATTATTAATTATGATTTATGATTATGACACAAACTTATTATTTTTTTTATAAACGCTTATGATTAGTGTAGAGCATAAATCAAAAGATGACATAAATCAAAAGTTAGTAAGATGATTTTAGGTTAATGTTTTTAAAGAACTAAGCAGTCTATGATATAGTACCTGCGCTATGTAAAGAAGCATAAGAGATTTGTTTTTGAATTAATAAAATTATCACCAGTCACATTTATCACAATAAAATAAACGAACATGGTTAAAGCCTATGCTTGCCTACAAAATTGAAATTTTTAGAAGCTTCCCATTTAATTTGTCCGCCATTGTAGTGATATTCTCGCGAAGGTGGGATGCTCAACCAATGTGTGTGTGAAACCTCTGTAGTCAATTCTGTACTACTGAGTACAGCATGACTAGTCATTAGATCTGATTCAATAAATAAGGTCTTTGTTTTGAGAGTAAAAAAAAAATACGTTTATTTGCGGTTAGTATAACGCAAAAAAAAACACAAACACGATATAACAAGTTGGGGACAAATTTGAGTCACATCCACGCAAAACGGCCATCGCTCAGCATAATGCTGCGACCCAGACAGAGCCCCAGCGCTGGTTTTCAGCGACAGCTGGCGTTGACGCGATGACGTCAACCGGTGCAGCATACAGTGAGATAAAAATAATAAAAAAAATTGTTTGTACAAACCTACTTACAGAAATAAAATAATTTATCATTATCAATATTGACAAGACCAAAACCTTATTTTTTGTTTTTTTAATGTTGGAAAAAAAAACGTTTATTTGCGGTAAACATAACGCAAAAAAAGAACACAAACCCTAAATAACAAGTTGGAGGTAAATATGCGTTGCATCCACGCAAAACGGCCATCGCTCAGCATAATGCTGCGACCATATGCGAGACAGAGCCCCAGCGCTGGTTTTCAGCGACAGCCGGGCTTGTGGGTTGTTGTTGTTGGGTTATGAAACTTAGTCATCTCAATTAATGCCAGTAAAGAACAATATTAAGGAAAGTTGGAGTGAATGGTCTGAACATGCATAGACAGTTGATACAGTGAGCTACCGTAGTTCTTTTTTCTTGTAAGTATTCAAGAAAAAAGAACATCGATCGAACATTGTCCTGCCCTGATCCCAATCTGTTTCTGGTCGGCGCAACATGTCTTTTGCTTCCAAACTTCTCTATCAGTCGTCATCTCGGTAGTCACCCCCTTTTCTAGCCATGTCATCTTTCACACAGACCATCCATCGTTTCTTTCGTTTTCCCCTACCCACACGTTTTTCTTGCCGTGAAAAACTACGGTTGATTCGGCGTGAGCAGGCACGGCCGTCAGTGTTGTATGGGTCACTATAGATAGATAGATAGATAGATAAAACATTTATTCAGTGCACACAAAAGACATAGCACAACACACAATAGCACAATACATGGATAACAAATTACAGGAATATATATAAAAACAAGGTGCCAATATACAAAAAAAAAAGAAAAACATGCTTAAAGAAATAGAGTAACATTACGACATACTTCAATTAATTATCGAACAAGGTGCGGTGTGTGTCTCAAGGTTGCACCAAATGGGAGTCCAGCTCAGCATGTGTCAGGCAAATATACCTGACGCTGATATTCTGCTGGATCCCTGCAGTGACATACGGACGTCGAGCAGACGAGATACATTGGTGTTGTGACAAAGTGTTATGCGTGGAGTGAAATTGTGTAAGTATACCCGCAACTTAAAATTATGTATTCTACAGTAAAGTTTTGTATTCAAAACTTTCTTGTTGAATGTGTTGAATGTGTTGATTGTGGTTTGATTGCTTGATAATTTAGAAAGTTATATACCTAAATTAATAATCTTATTATAATTACAGTGGCTTCAGTGTGAATAAAATAAACGATTTGGCTTGACAAAAAGAAAATATGTTCACAATAAATAGTTAAAGGTAAATAAAATGTGAATTACAACTATTTCAACATATCAAAAAACCATTCAATTACGGTAATCCTCTGTCCACAGATTTACGCTACTTGTAGTATAGTCAGATTGACTCGGGAAGAACACGACAGCCAGTTATATAATGGACGTATTCGAAATAGTCATACCCAGTTTCTTCTGCGAGGCGATAAGAAACTGCCGCAGTCGAACTCTGAAGGTACCAAGACATTTAAGATTCCTTATCGGCGGGGGAATATTATTCCAGCATTTGGATGCGGCGTATCTAAAACTTCCCCTGAAAGCAGCTGTCTTGTGCGATTGAGTGGAGAGTTGCTGCGAGCACTGTCTACTTGCGCATTCTCTTCTACTAGCGATCCAGCTCAGTTTATTGTACAAGTAAGTCGGCTGTTTGTACTTTATAACACCAAACACTAGGCATGCCAAGTGCAACTTGCGCCGTGACTTCATCTTGAGGATAGAGTGCTTATTTAAGAATGGCGTTACGTGACTTCTTGGTTGGACCGAGAAGCTGAATCGAACGCAGGCATTTTGCACCCTCTGGATCAGTCGTTCAGTTCTTGCTAGTAGTCGAGGGCCAATAACTGTGTCCGCATGGTTCAAATTGGATAGCACGAGTGACTCAACGAGCTGGATCCGCAGCTCCTCTGATATAAAAGGCCTTATTTTATAAAGGACCTTAAGCCGGTAGAAACAAGTGCGCACTGACTCGGACACGTGCGCTTCGTATCTCAACCCAACGTCCATGTTCAGACCCAGATTCCGTGCCGCACTGACTCGACTGACCGACTCACCCAGCAGGGTAACGTCGAGTGTTTCCGGCACTGCATCGATTTGGTTCCTAGTTCCGAACAACATGTATTTGGTTTTAGAGGGGTTAAGTACTAAACCGTTATTTTCAGCCCAACATGCTATCCTGTCAAGATCATCGTTTAGATCCTTTATCGCGATGTCATAGTCACTTGGCTAAAAGGAGATATAGACTTGCCCGTCATCAGCATAAATATGGTACCTACATCGCTTCAGGGAATTTGTAATATCCGCACAATACAAGATAAAGATGATAGGGCCCAGTATTGAACCTTGCGAGACTCCCCCGTAAACAGAAGTAAGTGAAGAAACAAGAGATGAGCCATTGCTCAGTCGTAATTCCACACGCTGCCGACGGTTGGTGAGATAGCTTTGGAACCAGTGTATGGTATTTTGGTCAAATCCATTGTAGTGAAGCTTTGATAGGAACAAATCTATATTTATGCAGTCAAAAGCTCGCGAAAAATCAAGTAGGACAAGAAGTGTGCATAGGCCCTTATCCTGTGCTGACAGAATGTTATCTGTCACGTCCAAAAGAGCCGTAGAGGTACCACGCTGTTTCCGAAAGCCTGACTGTAGCTCAGGCAGAATGTTTTTATCTTCTACATATTTTGACAGCTGCTGGCATACCGCCTTTTCAGCAATTTTAGAAAGGCAAGGCAGAATACTAATAGGCCTAAGGTCCTTTAAGTCAGTGGGATAGGTCTTTTTAGGCAATGGCCTAACTATAGCAATTTTCCAGATGTCAGGGAATGTTGCTGATACGATTGAGCTGTTCACAATATTAGTGATGACTTTTAGTGTATGAGGGAGTGTAAGTAAAAGCATATTCAGGGTCACCTTATCACAGCCTTCAGCGTTAGATTTTAGCTGGCTGAAGTATCGCAGATTTTGATCCGCAGTTACTGGTTGTAAAGCAAATGCATAGCTATCATCACCATAATGGTGCGATTCAAAGAAAGCGCGTTGCGATATATTGCAGACGGGGTTACCAGGAACACTCAAAAAGTGATTATTTATTTGATTTGGATCTCTGAAGTGAGAAGGAAGTTCATCAATTTGTTTCTCTGGTAATACAGTGGATTTTAAATTTTTCCATAATGTTTTAGGATCCTTAATTTGAATCCCTATGGAAGCTTGTTGACAATCACGGCGGCACTATGGCACGACGTCGATGACGTATGCGCGTATACAAGCTCACACGATTATTTGCGGCTAGCGCGCCGTACCGTAAAGAAACCGTGCTGTTTACAACGGACCTTATCCACTTATCTACATTCATACTCAAAACTCATAGTCTCACTCTTTATTATTTTATTTTTTTATATACTGTCAATAGATAAAACGAACGGCCCACTTTTATTTGACCTTAGCAGCCGAACTGTACCCAGTTACTTCCTCACACTGTATGTGTGTACGTTATAATTACCTACTCAAGTTAAAAGTATTCACGTGTACACTGCAGTGCAACAAAAACGACCGCTCATTGTTCTGTGATGAGTGTGTGAAATAATCGTGTTGGCTACACTATGTCTTGACTTGACGAAAGAGGTCAAGGAGGTCAAGGAGTTCGAAACTGTCCTTAAAATGGTTAGTACATAAGCACAGAAAAAGGGTTTTAGTCGAACAAAATTATGATTCTTCTGGAATTCTAGTAACAATAACCTGTTGAGATCTTCGGTTACAGATACCTACGTTACCTAGCAGTTATGAAAAAATGGTGCCGATTCCCTTGTTCACAAACTAAACTAAATTTAAGGCGCTGACAAGACCCAATTGACCAAAATAGGCTTCTCTTACGAAAAAAAATTGCCAAATCTGTACAGTTTGTGTTAGCGGAAAAAATATATGTTAATTTTGAACATATTTCCTAGAACTTGGTTGTTACCAAAACACGTTTTGAAAAAAAAATCTCGATACAAACTAACGTTAAACTAACCTCTTACCTTGAGTTCTAATCCAAAATATCTGCATTAAATATCAACATACGTTACGTATATAATTAATATCAAGAACGTCTTATTTGAATGCAGAACTTGGTTGTTTTATATTTTCGATTACTCAACTCAATTTTGAGTAAAAGGATAATTGCTTCATATTTTGCAATAAATTACAAGCTTTGTGTCATCGCGCTTCTCTTTCTTTTCTTTGCAATCTGACAGTGACCGCGGTTTAGGTGTTGTCAGCGTCTTAAGTTCAGTGCATCTTTTTATTTCTATTTCATTAAGAAAAGGACAGAAGATCAATTTTAGTTTAGTCCTGTCAAATTAATCAGCGCTTGACGTAAATTGACGTAATTTTAATAGGCAAGTTTTTAATTACGTCTAAACTTGTATGGAGTAGTGACAGGCGCTGATTAATTTGACAGGACTAAACTAAAATTTATCTTCTGGTCTCTTCTTAATGAAATAGAAAGAAAAAGATTGCACTGAACTTTAATTTAGTTTAGTTTGCGAACAAGGGAATCGGCACCAATGACTAATTCTGGGGATATAATGTCTCTTCCTCTTTGGTCTAGTGTTTGCAGGCGCTACTGCTGAGTATGAGGTCCTGCGTTTCGGTTCCCGGGCGTTTCGGGCAAAGTGTTATTGGGTTTTTCTATCTAGAATTTCTCAGTAGCAGCCCAGAGTCTGGATTTGTGCCCGGTTGATAGCAATAGGTTCGCCCCCTATTACATGGGACTTCAACATAGCTGGCGAAATGTGGGTGTACTTCAGGACTCACAGGTACACTCTGCCCAACCCTTCAGGGAAACAAAGCGTGTTGTTATGTTAATGTCTCTTCTCATAAGGAAAAAGAACGAGCACTCTTTACCACGCTAGCCAGTGTGTGGATGCCTTTTAGATTTTTAGAGTATGATTATTGAGTATTCAGTTCAGATTTCCTCATTATTTTTCCTATGTTTTAAATCATTGGTCTCCAAAATTCATCATCATCATCATTCCAGCTGAAAGACGTCCACTGCTGAATATAGGGCTCCCCCAAGCTCCGCCACTTCGACCAGTTCTGTGCTTCCAACATTCAGCGGATTTCTGCGGCCTTCACAAGGTCATCTGTGCACCTTGTAGGAGGCCTTCCAACGCTACGTCTTCAGGTACGCGGTCGCCACTCCGAACCTTTCCGCCCCATCGGCCATCTGTTGTGGAGCAATGTGCCCTGCCCACTGCCACTTAAGTTTGGCAATTATTCGGACTATGTCGGTTACCTTGGTTCTCCTGCGAATCTCTTCGTTTCTGATTCGATCACATAGGGAAACTCCATAGCGGGTCCATTGTCCTTTGGGTGCCTTTTAGCCTTCTGATAATGGCTCATTGTGGGCGACCACGTTTCAGTGCCGTAGCTATTTACTAGCAACACATACTGGTCAAAAAAGTTCGTCTTCAGACACTGCGGTATGTGGAACGAGAAGATATTGCGTAGCTTCCCAAACGCTGCCCAGGTGAGTGGGGTTGCGACGGAAGGAATACGGGTGGGTTTTAGTCAGTAAGAGTCTGACACAACCTCCCGCTCCGCCCAGAGCGGGAGAAGTTATTTGATGATTTCCCATCCAAAAAAAAAAGCCGAGTCGGGTTCGACGATTGACCTATACCTAACTGGACAGTTTGCCACTCAGCTTCCAAAATTAGCTTATATCTAAGAAAGTAGTAAATCATAACTTGCGGTTTCCAAAACAATTGATTTTTGTAACACTCCTTTCATATTTGTTTCAAACTTTTATTTAGAGTTTCTCAATTTAGCACTCAATAAAGTTCATTAGTAGGTATATTTCAACGTGACGGTCGCGACACGTGTCCGATTCGTTCCGGTGTTAGTTCCCACGTCCGCGATCCGACACGGTTACGATATGACATGGGGAGTGTGGAGAGAAATATGCTCAGTTTTAATCCTTTGAAGTAACAGTTAGTGAGGGTATTTTAAATTAAGCTAACTTTAAAAATAAAATAATATGGTTTCTCATGTTACAAGAATAATCAAAGCATAGGTACCTAAAATACCTTGTTGCTTGCTTATACCTAAAGACCATTAAAATAATCAAACTATTAACTGGATCATAACATTCATAACCATCTAACTTTGTTCTATTAACTTGTTCTCAAAAAAATGCAGGCCGCTTTTCCAGACATGCGACACTTCTGCGAATCCGCCGGTCTCTTGCTAGCATCAATGTGCCTGCTCTTCTTGAGCCGACTGGCATTTTCAGAGATGATGGCAAAATACCTGATGGTGTGTCTTTGGTCCCGTGGAGTTTAGGACGGATGCTTGTGTGGGACGTTACCTGTGTAGACACACTGGCACCGTCCCACCTCCAACGGACTACTTCTAAAGTGGTTGCAGCGGCAGACAATGCCGAAAATCTGAAAGTTATTAAATATGGAGGCCTTGGCAGAGAGTACAACTTTGTGTCCTTTGGCGTCGAGACCCTCGGTCCGTGAGGTCCCAGTGCGCATAAGTTATTTGCGGAAATCGCAAAACGTCTAGTTGATGTAACTGGTGACCGAAAAGCTGGCGGCTTTCTCGCGCAACGCATCAGCATTGCAATTCAGCGAGGAAATGCTGCCAGCATCCTCGGTACAATGCCTCGAAGGCCTTTTTTATTTAGGTTTAACTTAGTTTTAATTTAATTTAGTTAATTTTAATAACCATCTTGTAATTTGATTATGTAAATAAACGTTTAGTTAATTAACTGGTATATTAATTAAAACTACTTAAATAATTTGATTCTAACTAGAAATAAATATCTCACAAACCAGAGAGTAAATTCAAGTAAGAATTATTGATTTCAACAAGATTTTTCGCCAAGTAGAGCACCTTCCCCGTCGTTACAACTCGTAAAACTAAGGGTAGTATCCCAATATGCTTTATAATTGAGTTCTCACGATCTTCGATGATCTGCAGTGAGTTCTAGAACAGTTCATATTGTTCGTTCAATTTCCACGGTGATTCGGGAGTGAAATTATAAGGGTTGAGATTGTCAACAGCCTATCGTAGGAAGACAGCAGGTAAGGCTATTTTCATGTGTCTAGTCCAGCCAGCCTACTTCTTCTTTGGGATGAATCCTTAATCCTTTATCGTAAGTGTTTTTAAATAGTGGAATATACATAGAAGGTTGTTATACATATATACGTAAATTGTAAGTATTTTGCTTTTTTTATAAGCATTTATAGTTGTACCAATCAAAATCAAAAGACATTTATTCAAACTAATCTGAGAATCAGCACTTTTCCCAAAAACGGCCTCCCTTCACCACTTCCACTAAAGCACTAGCTTTAGCTGGGAAGAAGTGGTGCAACAAACTGTCCAGTAGCACGGCTGTCTGTTCAGTTAGAAAAACTTGATTCTATACAAATCGTATGCAAAATAATTAACATTACGAAACACAACACATTAAATTAAATTATTTGCCATTGTGTTAGCTAGCAATGCAATGGATAGGGATGGGCCAATTTTTACAAATGATCACGAGAACATTTGTAAAGCTGTGGTTCCCAGGAAAGCGGTGCCGTCATATTATAACGGTCGTCATGAAAATCTTTCATTTTCACCAGTAAGTATTTGACATTAAGACGCTGACTACACCTAAACCGCGGTCACTGTCAGATTGCATAGAAAAGAAAGAGAATCGCGATGACACAACGCTTTTAATTTATTGCAAGATATGAAACAATATTCTATTTACCTACTAAAAATTGAGTTGAGTAACCGAAAATAAAAAACATCCAAGTTCAAATTCAAATAAGACGTTCTTGTTATTAATTAAATACGTAACGTGTGTAGCTATTTAATACAGATATTTTGGATTAGAACTCAAGATAAGAGGTTAGTTTAAAACGTTTGTTTGTATCGAGATTATTTTTTCAAAACGTGTTTTGGTAACAACCAAGTTCTGGAAATATGTTCAGAATTAATATATAATTTTTCCGCTACCACAAACTTTACAGATTTGGCAATCTTTTTTCTTAAGACAAGCCTATTTTGGTCACTTGCGTCTTGTCAGCGCCTTAAGGTGTCAAAAAACGCTCTGTATTTGGACAGCCGTCGAAACAAAAGCTTTAGCCATGACAATCCCAAATCGAAATATAGATATGGAGAGTGAGTGAATTGAATAGAATAATACCAAAATAGCCTTGACCCGTAAAATCAGTCAATAATATGTAAATAAAAACACATTTGCATCTAAATGGGTCACACGGTGACCACTACCATAACTACAATACAGACCTATACTTACAGCTTGCTAAAATGGCTGGTCAATTAAAAATAGATTATTAAAAAGATACTGACCGAAAACAATAGACAGTGAAACCGTAAAAAGAAAACATTCTAAATTCAAAGCGGGTGCCGCCATTGGCCAGTAATGCTTCACAATGGCTGCCGAAGCATCAGATTTGACAGATGATAAAGTTTTAAATGTCTCCCGACTCTTTTAGTGTGTGCAACAGCTCGATTAAATAAGCTTTTCTCCTGTAATCTATGTTGAATCGAAGTTCCCGTAGATTAATATCGGAAGTTTTCTCAGAGTTTGATTCCCATTGAGTGGCAATTGCTCAAAGTTTAAGGTTTGGACTACTTCCGACTGGTGAGCGATAGGTAACACACAAAATTTTAACAATCTATTACGGAGATTGTAATGTGTGATCACAGAAAATATAATGTTAACGGCTACTTGCGATACCTCGCCGTAATAGCGTGGATGTCTAAGGAATTTCAAAATGTATTCAAACGAAACTTTTAAATTTACGGTTGTTTTTCGATTAAAAGGTGTTGGCTATCGATGCAAGAAAACTTCTGAGTAGGTAAACCTGAACTTAGTCTGAAATCACTAAAATATATACCCAGGTGCATGCTGTTCGCCGATGACATTGTTCTTGTCGGTGAAGATGGACCTGAGATCCAGAGCAGATTCGGTCTCTCCAGTTCTGGAAACATAGCGCTTGATGGCGTGCTTCTCCCAGTATGCTCTGACTTTCGGTATCTCAGTTCACTCGTGCAAAGCGATGGCGAAGTAAATCGGACGGTTAAGCATAGAGTCACTGGATGGATGAAATGGCAGCAGGTCACGGGAACAATCTATAACTCCCGCATTCCCCTTAAACTCAAGGGGAATATATGTAAAACAATGATAAGACCTGCTGTCTTGTATGTATCAGAATGTTGGGCTACAAAAGGGAAAAATGATGTGTGGTGTGACACGAATGGATAGAATAAGAAATGAGTACATAAGAGGAAGTCTGAAAGTGGCACCGGTGACTGAAAAGTTGCGCGGAAATCGGTTGTCATGGTATGGGCATGTGATGCGGAGGAATGAGGAAAATGTCGTGAGGAAAGTCTTGAGTATGAATGTCGATGGCTATAAGAGTAGGGGAAGACCAAAGATGGAAAGGATGGACTGTGTGAAAGATGATATGGCTAGAAAGGGGGTGACTACCGAGATGACAACTAATAGAGAAGTATCGAAGAAAGCGACATGTTGCGCCGACCCCAAATAAATTGGGATAAGGGCAGGACAGTACCTACGTAATTACATAATGGTTTTGATACATATCCTACTTTTCACGGCCGTCACTGAAGGAAACCTCACTCAAATCAAAAGGATTTTGTTCTTACAAGTAGCATACGACCAACTTCACATGCGCAAACGGATATGATGATACAAATTCACCAAAATATTGCATATCATGCCAAGAGCCCTAATTTAAGGGCCATTTAAACAGTCAAGGGCCAATTTCCTCTATCAGTATAAAAAATCTTGCAACGCTTCTTATGCAAAATTGTAGTGTACGTTTTTGTCGCTGTTTCTCAAAAAAAGCTTTTAACGTGACGCGCGGTACCCCAAAAATCGCCTGTCAAAATATTGTCGGCCGCTTCAAGGGTGAGGATGTAGGTACAGTCGAATGAAAATGTTGGTTTAACTTTTTTAAAGTCGGTTTTTAAGATGTCTCATATTTTAAGCAGTTTTTGGTGTGACTCGTCAATATTTTCTTATTGGTTGTATTTCATATTTTACAAAAAACGTTAAGTGACCTATTTCTGAGTCGAAGGAACAAAACAATTTTTAAGAGGGCTACAGCTACTAGCTTGAAGTACTTACCAACGCTAGAAAAAAAAAAAAAAATTTTCTTCCAGTATTATACTAGAAAAAAATCACTATGTATTTGTAGGTAACTTGCTTAATTTCGTTCAACCATTTTTTTTTCTTGAAGTCGGTTTATCTACACAAATATTTGTACCTAGTGTCTCTAGTAGATTTTCCGGTGGATGGGTGGCCATCTTTACATACCAAAACCCCTCCGTGCCCCGGAAAACACGTTAAGCCGTTGATCCGCATCCGGTCAGACTGGATGCCGACCCCAACGTAGTTGGAATAAGGCAGATGATGTCTCTAGTAGGTAGTAGGCTGACATTAGGTACAGAAACCAAATGAAAACATTTCCACGTGAAAACATGACTTAACTTCGTGGAAAATCTGTCATTTTATCCCACCATCATGAAAGTGAAAAACACAGTAAAAAAAAAACATTCACTGACTATCCTCCGGCGTTTAGGATACCTAATCAGCCTATAATGTTCCCACTGCTGGGTCACAGGCCTCCTCTCGTGAGAGAGAGTGGGCCGTAATCCACCACACGGGTCCAGTGCGGCTTGGTAGATATCACTCTCTCCAGCGTTTGATGATCGGGAATTCGATAGATACGTGATATCGACAGGTTACTCTTTCACAAAGCCATTAATGAAGAGTTGATGTTGAGGTTTGAAGGTTTTCTTTAGATACTTTTAAACAAAACAAAAACATTTCAGTTACAGTACACATAAAAAGAAGGAATACCACAAGGCAATATACTGTGTCCGACTGTACCCACAATTTAAAATTGCCCCCTATTTCCTCTGAAGGGTGAGATAGCACAAAAAGCTTTTAGCTCTCACAATACTTTTCAACTCAAAATTAGACCTATTTTCGTTACGATGGCTAATTTTGGACATTTAATGTGAAAAGAGGTTTTTTGTCCCATTTTATTTTAGTAACAATATTGACCGATTTTTGGTGTAATAGTAGTAATTTTGATGAAATTGGCTTAATGATAAAATGTTTCTATTCTTTGATGTTGCGTAAGGAGAGTCTAAGGAGTCCAAGGAGAGTCGGCCCCTTTACGGGGGCGTAAAGGGGCCGACTTTAAGAAGGCTAATAAAAATTTGATGGTATTTGAACCTTGTCTATAAAAATGCAGTACCTATAATAAGTCTTACAGTAGGTCCCTTGTGACAAGTCTCGTCGTCGGGAGAATTAGAAACACTATTGCTATTTCGAATGCCAAGCAGCGTTGCTGTATTCTAGTATAATTACCTGATGTTTAACATTAAATATGCCCTAGCTTTTTCTAGGCTCTTATTCTCACGCCTCAGTATTTATAATAATTACAAATAATATAACAAACCTCAAATATACACAATCAGTAAGAATAGATTCCTATAACAGACCTAAAAAATAGATCGTTAAAAAGATACATACCGAAAACAATGGACAGTTGAATTCGAAAAAGAAAACATTCTAAATTCAAAGCGGGCGCCGCTATTGGCCAGTAATGCTTCACAATGGCCGCCGAAACGTCAGATTTGACAGATGATAAAGTTTTTAAACGTTTCCTTACTTTCTTTTTTGTGTGAAACAAGTTAATGTAGTAATTGCCGTTTTTTATCGTGAGTTGGCATTGTTAAGGGTACGATAAGCTTGTTACAAAGGTTTTTATGCAAAGGTCAAAACCTTCATGCTGTACGAAAGTGCCGTGTAAGGTTCGCGTTTTAGTAAAGATATACACATTGATATTGGTATTTAAAAGATTAAATAAACAGTAGCTTTAAAGTAGTTTGTTTTGGCTTATTGTAAGACCCGTTTTACATCTAAGTACCTACACGACGATTTTCTGCTGTCACGCGATACATCGGTTAGTTCTCTGCCCTAGTAAAAGTTTATTCTACTATTTTCAATTTGACAGATGCTAAGTGTAATGACACTTAAGTCACTAATAATTATTATAAACACAGCCAATGATTTTTATTTATCTGATAAATTATTTTATTTATGTAAGTAGGTTTTTACAAACACTTTTACACGTCAATCATATTTTTCGGCGGATGTCGGCGTTTCCTATCTGACTACTCTGAGTGGAAAGGCCGAAACAAACTCAGAGGTCACAGTCTCTTTTAAAGTCCAGACATAATCTTGGTCAGAGCATGTGAATACTATGTAGATTGGTGTCTGAAATGGTCTTTTGATGAAAGAACCACACAGATTGAGTGGATCTGTCCAGTCAATGCACGCATTTGTCAGTAGTTGTGTAGCTCAACTCAGAACTTAAGGAGCTCAACGATTCAACGAGCAATACCAAAGAAATGACATTTGGCTAGGCCGCAAAAAATACTCAAACTGCCAGACGCTTGTTAAAAACTAACTGAGAATAAAACAAAATTAAACAATGACCCACATAGTCTTCACATTTACAATAATTTAAATAATACAATACTTCACAGAGTAAATATTCATTCATACATAAAATTCATCAATGTCAATGTACATATATCGCTCTAAAAGCGCATCCTTGCTTATGTAGTGTATCTTATAAAAATACTTCTCCACTTAATCTGCTCTTCATTAATTCATGAGTCATGACGAATCCTTTATACCCTAAATAACTTATGATTACTCACGCACGCATTTTATATTCTTGACAGTCCTCTTTGTGTTCTAAATAAATTACTAAACAAAAAGCTATTTTTGGACACGTCACCTTCTACTACTTATAATGAGTTCAACCCGCCAATTTATTAATGGAAACCAATTTTGTCTTCAGAAAACAAAAATACATAATAATACATATCAATTAGGAATATTACTCATACAACATACTAAGACAGTTTCAATAAATCTTTAAGTAGGTATTCGATTTAGGACTCTGCCCGATTGAAATACATTTGCATTTAGATCTTTCAGTCGTTGAGTCTATATACTCGTAGGTTATATTTTGAATCGAATATGGGTTCCGTTGAGCAATATAGAAAAGGCAGGTCCCACACAATACGGTGGAGCATACGGTGGAGGTCTGCCCGGCTTGGGCAGAGCACCGCCGTTTCCTCGTGGAGGCGATCGGCGGCAGAGACCTCTCGCGTCCGGCCCTGGTTCAGGCCATGGTACGGAGCGAGAGGGCATGGGCAACCGTCACCTCCTTCTGCGAAGCAGTAATACTCGCGAAGGAGGAGGCGGGACGGTTGAGGGAAAGGCAAATTGCGCGCCCTCTCGCCCCTAGCCGACGCAGGAGACGCCCTAGGCGTCGGGAATCCCGGGCGGATTTCCGGCCACCGTAGGCGAGGGCTTGTGGACGGTGAGCAATGGGCAGCTTACTGTCCGGTAAGGACCAGGCCCGGGTCGACGGAGCGTTGTATTCCACGCGCGCCTCAAAGAGATGTCGTCAGCACAAATGTAGGGGTCCACTAGGGCCGATGTCTGCCGGGGTCGCGGCAAGGTACTAAAGGGTCACCGAGGCCCCCGCAACAAACGAATACGCAAGGAAGGAATACGGGTGGGTTTTAGTCAGCAATAGTCTGACACACCCTCCCGCTACGCCCAGAGCGGGAGAAGTTATTTGATGATGCCCCACCCAAAAAATAAAAGGTCCCACACAATATGCTAACTTATTCTTTGACTCCACACGAGAATTTCAAGGTTAATACCAACTCTATTTTATATGCAGAAGTCAACCCTCCCGCTCCGCCCAGAGCGGGAGAAGTTATTTGATGATTTCCCAAACAAACAAACAAACAAACAAAAAAAAAAGTAGCTCGGTCAAATAAAAATTAACAATACAGAGATCTTTTTAAGTTTTTTAAATATTAATTTTTAATTAATTGTGGAGTTTTGCGAATACTTACGTAATTTAAAACAAAGTCTATGATGATAGTCGATAACTTATTTAATTGTAAATCCCTTTTTTCCACAGCTTTAATATTGCCTTCCGGTAATTTTCATGATCAACATCACCTTAATCTCAAATACAGTTTTAAAACTAGAACACGGAATAAAAATTGTCTTAAATTAAGACAATATCCTTTTGGTCAAAACAAATATTGATTCATATATGGGGAAAACAATATATTCTTGAATGAAGTAAAATTTTGTCTTAGTTTTATTGTCTTCTTCGAAGACATTATACTTAAATGAAGAATTATTAAGTTTAATTTTAAGAATATTATTTCTAAACCTAGATAAAAACTAGATACTTTCTTCAATTAAGATTATTTTAGTCTTGAATCAAAAATATTTGCTTAAGTCATGAATAAAAACCAAGTATTTATTATTCTTAATTTGAGTAAACAGGTTTTCTTGGACTGAGTACATTTACTTACGTTAAGAAAATATTTACTTGGATCGAAACAATTTTTCTGAGAATATTAATTCTTCGCTGAAGAGATCCTTTTTTTTAGTGAAGTTAGTTGCCTAATACCATTAGGCGTGAAGCCATTCAAATACACGATAAAAGACGCAGTGCCACAATTCGAGGCCTAAGACCCTACTCCTCACAAGGAACCCTCAATATTTTGACAACAGCTTCCCAGAAAGCATGACGGTGCACCACACAATCTTGAACCCCGATCAGCATATCTTAGACCACGCCCCCCGCTTCGAAACTCCACCGCGCGCTCCCATTGGCTGTCCGCCCGACGCGTGCGCAAGGAAAAAGTCCAAAAATGTTTATTCTATAATATCTATAAGTACATATCACAAATTACAGTCGCTTTTCGTGTCTGTCTGTGTGACCGCGTTATTCCTCTAAACTGCACAACAGATTTTGAATCAGTTTTCACCATCAATTAGGGAACTTAACCGTAAGGCTAAGTGTATACATTAATATTAAACATACATACATTTAATAAAGAAATCTTGATGTTTTGTCAAGTCATAAAATCCGTGCGAAGCAGGGCGGGTCGCTAGTAGTTTATAAATGATAAATGTATCGACGCACGTAATGTTTTGAGTCGATCTTTCGTCGGTGCACATTTAGCTTTTAACGTCGAAATATTGCTCGATTTAAATAATAGTAGGTAAGCTCTTAAAGAATATTTTTGGAATTTAAGTGGATTCTGATTTGTTTATTTCGATGCCATGTTTTCTTCGGTGAGCCGGATTTGAGTTATTGTTGTATTTAATATCAGTTAATGTGTTTCAGGTATTTGTTTTTTTATGTAAGTTGTAATTTCTAAAGGCACTGATTTAAAGCTGGTTGGTTCTTGTACTTTAGGTAAATTAAAAATTACAAAAGCATGTTTATTAACAAATTCGCAGTAAAAACTGAAAAAAAACTACCTAAATAAAAATGAGTCATAACAAATATGTAAAATTAAGCAGTAAAATGACTAAACGGGCAGTTAACAAATCGGAATTAGTCAGTAAGAAATTTAACTTGGAATTAGCGCTCGCCTGCCGGTTCCGCGGCACCGCTCACTACGCTCGCTCGGCTCGCGCGCGGTTTGTCACATTTTTTGTAGTCGCATTGTAGGACTAAATAACCGACCAATTTTCTTTATATTACTGTATTTTTTTTACTGCCACACTAATTTGCCACCGAAAAAATCAATTATTGCCCGTATTTTTTTTTCAACCGATCATAATAAACTCCATAATGTTTAAATAAAAGTTGTAAAATTGATTACCCATTTTTAAACTGTACTCAATTTTGACTGTCGTTGAAAGATTGACCGTGTAACACATAATTTCCTTATCTTATGATAAAGGTGCATCCCGTAAAATAAGAAAAGTATTCTACCCTTCAGCAGTTCTCGCTGCTGTCTTAAGAATTCAGAATTAGAATCAGAATCAGATTTTTAACTTTTTATTAATTATCTTACGCGTTCTGTGCATCTTACAGTAAATGGCACTACCTATATTTTCAAACATGTTAAAAATATCGTAAGCGAAACTGTTCTAATTCTTGGTATAACTTTGATAGATTTTTGGAGAAGTAGAACTCATAATGAAAGAGTTTACATGGAGGAGTTTAATAGCAGTAGCTAGTTCTCTGTTAAGCCGCAGCATTGGCGAATAATAGGAGCATTTCAATTTTTTCTATTAACATGGTATCATATCTCATTCTTCTTCTTTTCTTTTCTTTTTCTACATTGGCAGAGCGGTAACCAGAATAACTTTAGGTACAGTTTGCCTAAAAATATGGAAGTCAGAAACTAGCGTAGGTACTTACCTGTGTAGTGTGTACTTACCGTATACATTTTACTGTAAATATATCTGAAAATTATGTTATTGTTATAGGGTTTACCCATTAGGAATTTCTCAGTAGCAGCCCGGAGTCTGCATTTGTGCCCGGTTGACGGCAATAGACTCGCCAGCTATTACGCGATTGTGTTTTTCTTTCTTTCTTTTCTTCTTTACATGGCACTTAAACATAACTGGCGAAATGTGGATGTACGAAAGGTACACCTCTGCCTAACCCCTCGGGGATTACAGCCGTTATGTTATGTTATGTTATGTTATGTGTTGTGTTATATCTGAAAATAGTTGAAACCCAAAGGAAGGCCGCCCATTGTATATTTTGTAGTGTTTGGTTTTTTTTTTGTCATGTATTTTTGTGGTGTACAATAAAGTAGGTATATATAAATAAATAATAAAGGCTCGTACATACTGGCGCGACTTGTCGCGCGACGCGACGCGACACAAAGACACCGCGTGTAGCGCTACAAGCGGTGCCTTTGTGTCGCGACGCGTCGCGCGACAAGTCGCGCCAGTATGTAGGAGCCTTAATAAATAACTGTCCTTATTTTTTTACTTTTTTGTTGACTGTTCCCAGATATCACTGAAACCAGTCCATTTACTCACACCTATTTACTGATTCTTACCATAATGGCCCCAAAAAACCCACAAACAAACATAGATTACAGTTTCTCCAACCACAACACCCATAAAAATACCACCGTGTACAACCACACCACTCGTTCGGTAGCTAAAAATACTTGAATGTATTTGTGTAGTCCTCGAGATGTGCTTATCTGGCAGACGTCTCTTTGATGTGAGAGCCGCATAGTGGCTGATAGCGGCATGACGTCCGTGCGTCAAGTGTTGTTTTGAACTTAGGTAAGCTTTGGATCTTTGGGCCTAATAGGTACAAACGCGTCTAATAAAACGTAGCGTAAATTCCAACGATTTTAAGATTGAAAATACTCGTTTCACACATAATACATATAAATTTAGTTTTAAGATTTTACGTACCTATAACATTTGTGCTTGTGGCAAAAAAAAAAAACTAAATTTTATAGGAAAGTTGTACCTTCGATTAAAAAATCTTTCGAATTTTCGTAAACCTAACGTCACGCGTTTCTTCAAGGGCCTGTCTTCGCCTACTTGGTAAGTTATAGCATATATTACTGCTTTAATTTATCGAATTAATTTTGTTGAAATCTGAACTCGTTGTTTAGCAACCACAGAGCTCAGCACTGGAGAACTGAACGAGCTACCACCTCACACATAATCAGCCTATAATGTTCCCACTGCTGGGACACAGCCCTCCTCTCTGTGAGAGGGAGTGGGCCGTATTCCACCACGCGGGCCCAGTGCGGGTTGGTAGATGTCACATGTCTTCGAATTTTTGGTTCTAGGACATGCCGGTTTCCTTCACCGTTTCGAGAGGTGTGGTGTTGAAATAATTTACACAAAGTAAAGCCCCTGTCTGGGTTCGAACCTACGACCTTACAACTCGTAAATCACAGCCTTTACCACTGGGCCACTTTTTTTTTTTGGGTGGGAAATCATCAAATAACTTCTCCCGCTCTGGGCGGAGCGGGAGGGTGTGTCAGACTCTTACTGACTAAAACCCACCCGTATTCCTTCCTGTTGCCTGTGTTGCGAGGGCCTCGGTGACCCATAAGTACCTTTCCGCGACCCCGGCAGACATCGGCCCTATTGGACCCCTAACTTTGTGCTGACGACATCTCTTTGAGGCGCGAGTGGAATACAACGCCCCGGCGTTTCGCCTCCTCGCGCCACTCCCATACGTGCGCGAGGACTTTTGCCTCCAGATCCCATGGCGGACCACTGGGCCACTACTGCTCACACCATTTCAGTTAGTTTTAAATGGTAGTGTTGATTCTGTAACATCCCTCACTTTATTAATTAGTAAGTATAGAAATATTGTGATAGCTGTGATGTTAACAGAATAAATGTATAAAGAAAGAAACATTTCTTACTGTGCACAAGTATTACACGACGACGCGACGTTGACGTAAAGTTTTCTTTGTGACATCCACTGGATTAGAACCTTGTTGCTGCCAACTTTGAATAAGTCACACCTTGCTCATCGATCTTATAGATCGAGTTGTGTAAGAGGATTGGCAGCAACGTGCTTCTTTTTTTTCGCAACAAGAAACTACATTGTTCACTCCTGTTATTCGGCAATAATAGGAGTGAACAATGCAGTTAGTTGTTGCGAAAAAAAAGAAGCACGCTGCTGCCAACAAGATCAGCATCTTTGTAAAGCCTATTTTCAGCATTGGACGATTCCAGGCTGGTACATTGAGAAAGATAGGAGGCAGCACCTATTCTCGAAAACCCAATTAAATTCCCAATATGAAAACTTTAAGCACATAGCAAACACATTCAGATGAGGTTTAGAATCCAATATCTTTAAACTCAGCCTCCCAATATTAAGTGAAGAGGTCAAACACTGACGCCGGAAGTAATAGCATTCAAATTGCCGTTCATATCCGCAAGCAGAGGGTGACACTGAAGCTATGTATTAGCATTTGAACTGCTCTCCAATTTGATTGTTTTTGGAATGAGTTTTGACGATACAAACATTATTTTTGACGATGAATTAGAAAGGATAATTATTCTCGCATGGACTGTGTGATTTGGATGATTACGGCAAAGGCTTGTTGAAATGATAGATTCTGTAAGTTGTATTGAAGATCTCTATTACAAGACAATATACTTTTACTAGCTAGCTGGTGTCAGCATTTCGGCAGGGGGCGAGTCTACTACCACTAACAGGGTACAACTTAAGGCCCGCATTACAGAACTTAAGACTCAAATATTACTTAAAATGAATTTAAAGCCATTTGATTGGTTTTCAGTGAGGTTCTGTAGACTCTGAGCTGCTACTGAGAAATTCCTAATGGAGTAGACCGAATAACAGTTTCAGACCTGAGGATCGAACCGAGGAACTCATACTCAGACGTCACGTGATCACTAGATCTACGAGGCAGTTAGACTCACTCTATCTTCTGATGATGCTGAGAGGACCATCATACAAAATATCTGTAAATAAGAATTTCATAGCAGTAACATAAAAATATATGAGTAATAAGAACTGTAAGTGTCGCCATCGCCACGCCAGGCTAGCGGCACCCGCCGAGCTACCGAAACAAAAACATGGGGCACGCCACTTGCCGGGAGCAGTGGAGGCGGT
This sequence comes from Atethmia centrago, assembly GCA_905333075.3. NCBI lineage: Eukaryota > Metazoa > Arthropoda > Insecta > Lepidoptera > Noctuidae > Atethmia > Atethmia centrago. Next base: position 2,045,591 of record HG995388.1, read on the forward strand.
GGAGAGGAGTTTATGGCTAAACTGTTCTTTTTTTAAAGACACATCAAATATTTTCACGGTAGGAAGCTGCACAGGTTTGATGAAATGTTTATTAAATGTTTATGACCTATGTAATTGGAGATTCTATAACCAGCATTTTCAGATTTTATTATCTGTGGATTGGCGCGCAATTCGAAATTCAAATAAATTTTATTCGAAAGCCGTGTTAATTTAATTTAAAATTCAGTTATTTGTTTTTAGATAGTTTTTTGTTTTTGTGAAATTGTGTTAGTTTTCTTACCGAATGGCACAACAGTGACGGCGGATGTCTATAGCCAAGAATTGCAAACAATGATAGAGAAGCTCGCAATTCAACAACCAAGACTGGTCAATCTCTCTTCCCTATTGCTTCTCCACGACAACGCGCGAGCTCACACTTCACGAGGCCATCGCAAAGCTACAAGAGTTACAGCTGGAAGCTCTCCGTCACCCACCGTACTCACCGGACCTTGCCCCAACAGATTTCAACTTTTTTCAAAATTTTGATAATTATTTAAGTGTCTCCAATTGCATAGGTAGACCTACGTAATATATAAAAATCCCTGGCAAAGTTTAGTAGGCATTAAAGTAGCTAGTTGAAAAAAAAAAAACAACGGTTTTTTACGTCTTCTAGAACTGTACGATTTTTACCCCGGAACAATAGATAAGTGTGAAACTACGATGATAGGTAGGTCAGCCAGCAGCAAAATAAAAATCTCTGCTCTTGTTGGCACATCCTATAATGGATAGTAGTGATCGTAAAGAGATTAGCCAATCAGCACGATTAGAAGCTTCTTTTTAACCGACTTCAAAAAAGGAGGAGGTTATGTGTTCGGTTGTACATATGTGCTTTTTATTTTTAATGTATATTCATCGCTTTCACCGTCAGTTGTGGACCAATATTGGAAATATTTTTTTTGTTTGAAAGGATACGCTCTCGAGGTGGTCCCAATGTCACCAAGTCTCTCAGAATCTGATGAGAGGATCCCATGGAAATCGAGGGAAATCCTCAAATTTTATAGGCACTCTAGGATTTGGGTATTTTTTATAGTAAGTCATGAATTCGCTCTCGGAAATCACCATTTGGTGGAGTGGAACTGATGATGAAGAGCACAGTTGGCCACCGGAACTACTTAATAATGAGCATTTCACGGGTTGCGATTCGATTAGGTACTTTAATATGGTTGCTAAGCAATTTATGCTCGTCACAATGCATCTAGTAAAGGATGATGGTGAATTCACCATCCGCTCCAATTCTCCTGATTCTTACTAGGAGAAATCCTCAACATATAACGTCCCTGCATCGGGAAAAGCAATATTTTGTCAAAGGTGATGAGCAATTGACATTGGGCTATTTAGATAAACTACAAACAGACCCACCAATAAAATAAAAATGAAAAAAAACAACCGAATTCCAAAATCAAAGTGAAAAATTATTTTAATTTCGGAAGTCGGTGGTGAAAAGTAAGATACAGATCCAAAGACACCGACTTCCAAAAATGTTTTTCTTGGAAGTCGGTTGTTTTTTTTTTTTTAGAAAAGTTTTCGACAGTCGTTTTTATGTATCTAATTGGCTATTAAATAGGCCTATTGATCAACTTATCTTGCGATAGCTACCAACTATAGACACCCGAAACACCGAAGAGAATACCAAAATGTTTTGATACCGTCTCCAGTGGGTATCGTATTACCCAGTAACTGGGTTGTGGAGGTCAGACAGGCAGTCGCTCCATGTAAAATACTGATATTCAACTACACCTGGTTAAACTAGAGCCCAACGTAGTTGGAAAAAGGCAGGCAGATGATGATATCGTCTCCTCGATTTTTCCTGTTCCCTCTGCAACCCCGCTTCCATTAAGAGGATTAAAAGCGCTGCATCGATGCTATACAGCGCTATACATCGCTACAAGCTATACCTACATACAGCGGATAAGACGAGGAAAATGCCCCCAAAATATCTTGTTCGCGTTTGTCTGGGTTTTTATATGTAAGTGTGAAGATTATGGTGGATGTGAGTAAGTATGTGGATGACTTGGCACAATATGACTGAGGATGAGATAAAAGGCAGATATCCTGCTAGGTATGTTCAGTATGTCTTGTAATATCCATGACTGACCAACAAAACTAACCACTGAAAGAAAATTATATTTATTTATTTAACAGTTTATGTACACACATATAAACAGACAAGAAGAAAGGACCAGAAAAATACGTACAAAGGTGATGCTTATTTTTAAAGAAATCTCTTCCAGCATACCTGCGATAGGACAGTAGACAAAGAGATGTAGACACCGTGTGTAAGAGTAGAAGAGAAAACAAAATACATAAAAACAAAAAAAATATTCACTAATTTAAATATACAATAAAAGAATTACTTACATACATACTTCTAAAATAAATATCACTAAAATACTTCTATATAATTAATAGTATACAATAATAAATACCTACATAATATGCAACTATGGCAAAGTGGAAAGTTAGCATATGTGTTTCTTAGAGAAAGTAGAAATGCACTTAGATGATTTTTTAACCACTCACCTGTGCAAGTGACCAATGAAAACAAATTGGGATCATTAAAAAAACAGTTTCCACACTCTGCCCAACCATAAAGTAATTTAAAACTTGATTTCTAAACGATTAATTGTAGCAAAGCTTAGACTGTGAATTCATTCCTTGAGCTAAAATAGTTTACCCTTACCTTATTCATTTTGCAATTACTTTAATTTGTATGATTATAAAAATAAACAATGAGTCCTTACCTCTACATGAAATAAAGACTTCGTGATTCGTTTATAATGATTATGTGTTTGTATTTTATTTTTATATTAATGGGGATTTGTGATTTTTTTCCACAAATCCCCATTGATAGGGATTGTCAGTAGATACAGAAAATTGGGTTATTCTAACCCAGTTTTCTGTACGGTACCCTTCTTATAATATTTTCATATACGGTTAAAAGGTAATTGGGCATAAGCGACATTTTGGTCGAAAATGAGTTATGAATGCCATCCTACTTAAAAAAAGAGATTAAGTAGGATGGCATTCATAACTCATTTTCGATTAAAATGTCGCTTATGCCCTATTACCTTTTAACCGTCGATATTCTATTTTAAAAGCTAATAGTCTTAAAATATTAATAATAATATCTAAAAGTATATTTTTGGCTACTTTGTATCGTTGGCTTGTTTGTATTTGTTTTTGTACTGTGCGTATTTTGACTATTTTTTTTTGTCTTGTTTGTGCAGAATAAACAATTTTTATTTCTTTATTTTCTACACATCGGTCGCGCCGGTAGGTACCTCCTTAGGTGGTTAAGGCCTACAGCACGAGTGGATTAGTGAAACAAACGTTTGGCCAAGTTTTGATTATATTGCAACTTGTCTCCAATTTTTTTACTATCATTTGATGCTCTTGGATAGACTACCACAATTCTGCAAAAGGCTATATACCCATTTTCGCTACATCTCGCAACGAATTTAGTATTTTAGATCAAAATTAATAAAATCTTTCGGTAAGTGCATTGGTAATTTCAATGTGTAATCGAGTGATCACGTCATTCCCTAAACCAATCACCCGTCATTACCATCCTAATCTAAAAAAACAGCACCACTGGTACCCTATCCTCATTACTCTGCTGACCCCCACACCATATGGCGGTGTGATAGCATGCACGCGCCATTGAGCCTGCAACTGTCGCTCCGTGATAATTAGGAGCATCATGCCAACTACCGTGAGGGTGGCGGTTGTTAATTAGGTGTAAATTTTGGCATAAAGCACAACATGTTTTGTGTCCTATGATTAGTTTTTGAGCAGGCCACTACGGCCCTATGGCCCTAAAGTTCAGTGATTACCGTTTAATATCTATTTGGACTTGCTAATTTTCTCGCAAACTGAACCATGGCTAACTGAGTGAGCTAGAAAGTTGCAGAGCTGGCCTTCTCAAGTATGAAACCAAGCAATTACCATTTTTAATATTGTTAATCAAGATTACAGAAAACATCTTAAAGACCTGGATTTTATAACCTGCAATAGCCAACCCACAATGACCAATAACGACTTAAGCCCCTATTGCACTGCAAGATATTTAGGGCCCGATATTTAGGTGAGGTGTATTTTTTATAGGGACCCATCCTCTCTTTCTCTTATTAAACCATCCCGATTTAGGGAAAACGTCCCTGAATATCGCGTAGTTTAATAAGGATATTAACTGAGGTACTCGTTCTTCACTGTATGAAAAGAGAATAATATCACTGTTCTCTTGTTCAGCAGTAGAGCAATAATTAGGTAGGTATTTTTGAGTTGATGGATAGACACAAGACAAACTATGTACCATTCACAATTTATCTCTACGTAGGTTATAACGTTTCAATCTTAAACATGGGTCGAATATTTTCCCAGTTCTAAAACAAAGAATTATCCGCCTTCTTCATTACACCTCAAATAAAACGTTGTCACCAATCTCTAATCCCAACTTCCCTGACAAATCAAGGCCCAATATTCATACAAATCATAAAAAAATATCGCAGCAATCATCTGCTATTGTCGTTGGTATCCATACGATATTCCACGCGCCACTGCCCGTCATTGTCCCGGTAGTAATCGACGAGATTGCTGGCTAAAAGACAATGGGAGATGAACGGCCTATTTTTGTATTTTTTGTGTCGTGAATATTGGAGAATTGGAATGACACGTTTTGTTAAGTTGGGTAAAGTTATTTTGTGGTTTTTGGCGTAAAGAATAGATTGTTGATTTCAGTATACACTTCTATCAAATCCTGGCTAGTTTTGGATTTGTAAATATATCGTTGTATGCTGAATTAGCAATATGCAGAACCAAATGAGTTTGAAAATCTGGTAATTTTAATACCTGCTTAGGATAGAACTATTTCAGCAGTTATTGCGAAATAGGCACAGTTAATCCATCTTTATAAACAAATGTTGATTGATTTTGAATTATTTGTTTTTTTCGATCGGTCGTAGATAATTAGACAGACACTCTACCAACTTTGCCTTCGAATATCGTGAAAATTAAAAAAAATCAAACTCTGCTGAAAATCTACTAATTTTACATAAGGCACATAATATATCAAATTGGTAGAATTTCAATATCTTCAACTTTAAAAAAAAAACTACTTATCAATCTAAAACCTACCAATACCTACTAAAAAGCACGCGCAGAAAACAAATGCAAGTCAAAATAGCTCCCATCCACTATTCGATATTACACAGGGTGGTATTTATATTGACACTATCACGCTTCGATGTGCGGGGGTGGGCAGTGACGCGTGTAGACGCGCCGATTAGTATTGTGACGAGCTGGGTACTAGCGTAGTAAGTGATTGGATGAGACTAATAAAAAAACAACTGAAATAAAAAATCTTTAATTATTTGTAGGTAGGTACTATTGGTATTAAAATAAAAACAAAATATATAACAAAATATATATAACAAAATATAGAAGAGCCGGCAAGAAACTCCACAGTTAGTCTTTTAAAAATAATTGGCTTTTACAATGTTTTCAAATTACAGTTTTAATTGGTATTGGAGGACAGTGTAGGCCTGTCAGCAAGTAGGTACCAGATACTTAACAAAAAATAAATGGTCTAAAAATCTACAGTCTACTAAGCCTACAAGTTCTCACGTTCACAGAATATAACATAACATCAACACCTTGTTTCCCCGAAGGGTTGGGCAGAGGTGTAGGTACCTGTAGTACACCCACATTTCACCATTTCTGTTTAAGTCCCTTGTAATAGGGGGCGAGCCTATTGCCATCAACCGGGCACAAATACAGACTCCGGGCTGCTTCTGAGAAATTACAGATAGAAAAACCCATTAACACTTTGCCCGACCCGAAAATCGAACCCAGGAACTCATGCTCAGCAGTAGTGCTTGCGACCACAAGACCGACAACGCAGTCAAAAAAATCTATATAAAATATTATTAAAATAATAAAGTAAAAACCTATTTAAGGCGCTGACAAGACCTAATTGACCAAAATAGGCTTCTCTTAAGAAAAGAATTGCCAAATCTGTATAGTTTGTGGTAGCGGAAAAAATATATGTTAATTTTGAACATACATATTTCCCAGAGCTTGGTTGTTACCAAAACACGTTTTGAAAAAAAATCTCGATACAAACTAATGTTAAACTCACCTCTTACCTTAAGTTCTAATCCAAAATATCTATATTAAATATCAACATACATTACGTATTTATAATTAAATACGTAACGTATGTTGATATTTACAATAACAAGAACGTCTTATTTGAATGCAGAATGCTTAGTTTTTTATTTTCGATTACCTACTCAACTCAATTTTGAGTAAATAGATAATTGCTGATAATTGTCATCGCGCTTCTCTTTCTTTTCTATACTTATTACTTATACTTATACTTTATTGACAGTGACCGCGGTTTAGGTGTTGTCAGCGTCTTAAACCAAAAATGATTGATTGCCTTTACATTTATTATTCCTATCCTGCCGCTCAAACCTATCAAAGAAATCCAATAAAGATAGAAAGTTGTATGATACGGAAACAGGCGTCAGGTTATCATTGGAATGCTTGTTCCACCTAGGGATAGCCCTGGAGGACACGGTGGAGCATACGGTGGAGGTCTGCCCGGCTTGGGCAGAGCACCGCCGTGTCCTAGTGGAGGCGATCGGCGGCAGAGACCTCTCGCGTCCGGCCCTGGTTCAGGCCATGGTACGGAGCGAGAGGGCATGGGCAGCCGTCACCTCCTTCTGCGAAGCAGTAATGCTCGCAAAGGAGGAGGCGGGACGGTTGAGGGAAAGGCAAGTTTCGCGCCCTCTCGCCCCTAGCCGCCGCAGGAGACGCCCAGGGCGTCGGGAATCCCGGGCGGATTTCCGGCCACCGTAGGCGCGGGCTTGCAGACGGTGAGCAATGGGTAGCTCACCGTCCGGTAAGGACCAGGCCCGGGTCGACGGCGCGTTGTATTCCACGCGCGCCTCAAAGAGATGTCGTCAGCACATAGTAGGGGTCCACTAGGGCCGATGCCTGCCGGGGTCGCGGGAAGGTACTTATGGGTCACCGAGGCCCCCGCAACACAGGCAACAAGAAGGAATACGGGTGGGTTTTAGTCAGTAAGAGTCTGACACACCCTCCCGCTCCGCCCAGAGCGGGAGAAGTTATTTGATGATTTCCCACCCTAAAAAAAAAAAAAAAAACCTAGGGATAGCGATTCTTTCCGAAAAATATCGATTCTTAAATCGATTCGAATCGAAATCTGATACATGATACACAAAAAATTGAGGTTTAAAAAATCGATTTTCCAGAAATCGATCTTATTTCGATTGGCTTTTCGAGTTTGTATTGTCTTTGTTAATGTTAAAAAGTAGGTTTGTAATACAAACGTACTTTTTTATTTATTTCTTTTACCTATTTACGAGCGACGAAGGAAACTAAGGACACAGCCATCTAGCGAGTTTTTGAGTACCTAATTAAGTGAACATCACATTCAACTAACTACAAATAATTTACGGTTAAGGTTCTTACCAAAACAGAAAAATCGAATCTTGATTTTCTAGCGTGAATTATCGATTCACTGGATCGATTCCGTACTAGATATCGATAAAAAAATCGATTTATTTGGTCATCAAAGAAATCAATTTTTCGATTAATCGAACACAGATCCCTCCCTAGTTCCACCCAACTCAGCCTATCGCAGTCCACTGCTGGACATAGGACTCTGAAGATCCTATGACCAGCTATGTGGCGGAGGACAGGGTGTTGTGGCGCAGTCCCCGTCCTCCGCCTTACGAATCAAGTTTGACCCAGCCACCTTCTTAAGGTCGTCGGTCCATCTAGCTGGAGGGCGTCCCACACTACGCATGCCGATACGCGGTCTCCACTCCAGGACTCGTCTGCTCCATCGGCCATCGGTCCTACGGCAAACATGGCCAGCCCACTGCCACTTCTGTTTGCTTACTCTGCAAGCTATGTCGATAACTCCGGTTCTTGTTCCACCCACGGCTGAGTTTAGACTTTCTCTCTTTAGTGCCATGCTTCCCTGGTCTGTGCGAGTCTCATCCAGGTCTTCCGGGCCGTTTACCTTACTTTGCGGAAATCCATTACACTTAAATGTTACGCATAACATTTTACTTCGTAGTAGTTGAAAACGCCTCCCGTTTATCAAACTAGACAATTGTAATTTTAATATTAACATCATCAAACAAACAGTCGCGATCACTGTGACACCCAATCAATCATATATCGTGACATAATATGAACGATGTTCCCTCATTATCGACAGCACGGGTCCTACAGCCATATTGTTTGATCTGCGACCTCCTGTTATTATGTATTTGTCATGCATTAGTATTTTGAGGTCGAATGATGATCAAAGGTGGAATGGAAGGGTAATTATGTAGTTTGGAACCATTATTCATAAAAATGCGTGCTAACAATAGAAATATTTGATGTGTCTACCTGTACCTACGACTAATGCAACATTAGTTTTTGTTTACCCTCAGCCTGAGGTTGCTGGGTGAGCATGAAATTGTGGCGGCATCTACAACGCTACATGCGAACTACGCGTCAAAAACCTGACGTCAAACAAGTCCTGCACCGTGCAAACTGAGTTAAGGTCATAGCACACATATCAAATCGAAAAGGAATCGTCACCGTATCGCCTCGACTGGCATATATACAACATCCAAATATGTTATGCCCTAGCTGGAGGCCTTAATTAACCTAGATGCCAGACACGAAAAAAAAAACAACCGGCAGGCAGTAACTCATCAGACATAATACCGTCTAATAATAATAATAATACATATCTTTATTTCCCAAATCTTTTGGATATATGTTAGAGAACATTTATATAAAACATTTGGATGATGGAGAAATCTGTACACAATATATTATATTAAACTCTGTGTGAACTAAGGTATCCTGTATATACACAGAGGTATAAGGTATCCTGTATAGAGACAGCGTTTCGCAATGAGGTTCCAATTGATATAGGTAATGTATGAGTGGACTGTGTCGATTTACCTTCAGAAGGGAAAAAAATTGTAGTTTAGTTTAGTCTGGTCTGTTCGGAAGATCCTTCCTTTTCTATAGAGGATTAGGTAGTGACCTTTACACACTGCTCCTCATACCTCTATAAAATCGTGAAAAAAAAACAGCAACAGCTGTCCCATACATTTGTCGTTGTATACTTACGACACAAATGTATGGAACAACCTAGGTAGAATACTATTGCAATTAAAATCTTTGAAGTTACATAGGAAGTCTTAGTGATAACAGCGATTTTTTGCAGACAACTTTTTGGTCTCCTTTTGCTATGTCCTTTTAAGGCGCCATCTTCACGGACGAGATAATCACGGCGATAGTCACGCTTGCCTTCAAATGATCGCCGCGACGATATCGCCGAGTGGAGATTGATTGATTGATTCATAGAGTTTCTATTGAATTTGATGGTACGGCGAGGCTATGGCGCCTTAGGGTGAATTTCACCAATCAAACTGAAAACAACCAGCACATCTAAATCGCGTTCAAGAGTTGTCACTGCTGTCAGTGTCAATATTCCACAACAATAATGTCATTGACGGCTCTTGAACTTGGTTTAGCGTTTACCTTAGCACTTTAGAGTCCACTTTTCATAGTAAAAATCTGCTTTAGGTACAGTGGTACTAGGCCAACAACATAAACATCGCTAAATACTAGTCAAGTTTCTGTTTGACACACAGATCATGAAATTAACTGCCATTACTGGAGTATAGCTGTAGGGTATAAAATACCAATCTAAATAATTTGCTCGTTGTTTTGTCAACGTTAACCCTTCACTGCCAGATTAGATCGCCATTAGCTAATTGCCTAGTTACGATTGAACCCTTCATTGCTCGTTGTGCAACTTTATTATAATATATACCGGATGTTTTGGTAATGAATGTGGTGCTAAAATGAGATAATATTTTCCCTATCCCTTGTTTTCTTTTGAAACTCGTCTAAATATATCCAGAAGTCGGAAAAGGAAACTAAAGAAGGTAGGAATAAGTAAGAATGGCAACACTGTTATAAATCAAACTGCAGTCACCATTCCAGACGAGGTGATCAATGCAATTAATTTTGAAAAGAGTGACCGAGGTGTAATTTTCCGGTTCTCATTACAAATTGGACTGGACACCTAAATTCAGACTTTACATTGAGATTAATGTGAAATCAAATCTTTAGAACTAAGAGCTTTCGTTGCAAGGCCTGAAGCCATTTACAACATTGAAAGAAAGAGTTTTTATTAGGATTCGTACAGAAAGCAAACAAACGAATCAAACATTTTTTTTTAATGAAATCTTCTTTACCCACGTTGAGTGATTTTTGGTAGGGGAAAAACTTATGGGATCGCGTCACCGACATGCCCCCGCCGACATGCTGTAGTAGCAGTAAGTGAAGTTCAATTGACCAGTAGGTAAGTGAAGTTCATCGTTGAGCTCCTTAAGTTCTGAGTTGAGCTGCACGATTATTGACAAATACGCGCACTGACTGGACAGGTCCACTCAATCTGTGTGCTTCTTTCCGCAAAAGGACCATTTCAGACATGGCCTTCACATGATCTGACCAAGATCATATCTGGACCTTAAAAGAGGAGTTTTTTTCGCCTTTCTTCTCAGAGTAGTCGGAAACGCCGACCTCATGTAGCTTTATTTTAAAAATATGTTTGACGTGTAAAAGTGTTTGTACAAAACTACTTACAGAACCACTATTCAAATATAAATTACGTAATTTTTTAATTGACAAAGCCTACTACACGATCCAAGATTTTCATAATAATTAGTACCTGCTACCATCTGTCACCAATACTATAATCTGTCACTAATTATTATTGTAAGATTTGCTTTATTATAAGTGATAACTCAATTTTTTATACTGCATGTTGACATAATTTATCATTGTACGCCTACTAGGCAGGACATAATGGATCTGTAATTTACCTAACATATGTATGAATAACCTATGCCCACAATAAAAAGATTTGATTTGATTTGATTTTCAGAAATAAAAATCATTTATCATTTACCACGTCAAAAGTTTAATTTGTGTATACTGTGCATTATTTTAATTGTATTTTAGGTAATCATTATATTATTGAAGTGAAAACTTATTTAGGTGCGTTGAGCGATAAGTTATCACTTCTGTCAGCAGTCCCCATGACTGCCTATGTTTTATTTAATACAACTGAACCTAGGCTTTTGAAGATGCAATCCTGGTTTAGCTCCGAAAATACCTCTATTTCACCAAACCACTATATCTCATACATATTCTCTTACTTGAAAGAAATAGGGTTATATTTATACTCTTATACACTCATTCTCATACATTGCAGATGTAAAATGTTGCCATAATGTCCCCTGTGGAAAATCTGCAGAGTGTAGAGTGCGTTAAGTGAACCACGTGCGGCTTGTAAACGAGGAATTGTTATGTTTGTAGATTATTTTGTTATGTTTGTAGAATATTTTATTATGTTTGTAGAATATTTTGTTATGTTTGTAGAATATTTTGTTATGTTTGTAGAATATTTTGTTCAGAGAATTTGTAGCAGTAATTCTGTATGAATCGCCAAGTTGGAAATGTAAATAAAATATTACGTAACAAGATAGTTATTAATTATGTATGATTACAGTTGTATCAGCAGCGAAATCTAAAATGTACTGGAAATTGGCAAGAACTTATTATTAAAAAAAAAAAAACAATTTTAATAGGTACCTGACTTAAAAAAAGCTGCCAGTCGTAGGACTGTACGTCAGAAATAAAAACTTCTTAGCTTCACAAAGTTGTAAACATCTGTATCTGAGCGTGACGGTCACGCGATTTCAGTGCTGTTTCCCCTAAAGAAGATTTCTCTCTAAAACCAGGAAACTAAGAATTTGGATAATCAAGTAAGAATGTCCTTTAAAAAATTATCATCATTATCCGCTTTTTTCTCAGTTGTTGACATGAACAACTGTCCATTACCTAAAAGCTCCCACAACCAACAACACCGATGCAATATTCTGACATAGAAGAAGAAATAATTGAAGATGATGATAGAAACATCGGTCAGTCAATACTAAACTACGTTAACACCACTTTTAAGACGCTGACAACACCTAAACTCCTAAACTGCGGTCACTGTCAGACTGCATAGAAAAGAAAGAGAAGCGCGATGACACAACGCTTGTAATTTATTGCAAAATATGAAGCAATTATCTATTTACTCAAAATTGAGTTGAGTAATCGAAAATAAAAAACAACCAAGTTCTGCATTCAAATAAGACGTTCTTGTTATTAATTAAATACGTAACGTATGTTGATATTTAATACAGATATTTTGGATTGGCACTCTCACACTGAGGTTAGTTTAACTTTAGTTTGTATCGATATTTCTTTTCAAAACGTGTTTTTGTAACTACCAAGTTCTGAGAAATATGTTCATACGCATTTTTTCCGCTTCTATACAGATTTGGCAATTTTTTTTCTTAAGACAAGCCTATGTTCGTCATTTACCTCTTGTCAGCGACTTAAGCTGTTTCACTTCAGCATAAAAATCTCTCTAAAGTACAGACAAAAATATCGAGAAAAAATTCTAGGCACCATTCGCCGTACCCTTCCCGCGCCGGCTCTAACCAAGGGGAAGCCATCATCGTCAATCAGGAACTAACATAAATATGCTTTTACCGCCCTCTCCCTCGCTGGCAGTACCTACTGCGGGGGACCCGGCGTAACGCACTCTTGAACTGTGTGAATTTTTCGGGATTAATTATTATGTAGATAACATTTTATTTTTGTATGTTGTGTTTCTTTAAAGTTTTCATTCTAGACGTAAGACTCGATTTTTACACGACTGCCCAAAAAAAGGAGTGTTATGTTTTCAGGGTTTGTGAGTTTCTTTATTCCACCATAACTTCTAAACGGCTTAACTGATATCAATGTATGTGGTATCTTAAGAAGCGTTGCGGTATCCCGGGTAACATAGGCCAGTGAAAATTTAAACAATTTAATGGGGGAAAAAAAACTTTATTTTTATTTTACTATTTTATTATCATCGTCTAGAACATGCTTACTACATAACAAAAATCAGTAGTATTCAATATGCATTCGTTCATAACAAAAAAATAAAATAAATATAACAATATTCCATAAAAAAGCTCATACAAAAATAATAAAGGGTATAAAATAAAAATAAAATAATTTAAAAAATTAAAAAACACGCCTGCCTTGTCAAAAAGATAATTACAAAAACTAAAAAATTAAAAACAAGCTAAATGATTTTGAACTGAATACCAATTTTTGAATTATTTACTTTTTATTAACATGCATTTATTGACCAAGTCCCGACCTCTACTTAAGCACTGAGGGTCAGTGCCCTCAGTGCTTGCTACAATACAGTTCATACGGAGATATTGTCTTAGCCGTTACGCTGTGGTTATTTGGAAAGCAGGAGGACGCTGGTATTATTCCTATTTATTTTACTTGGTGAAGCCCTGGTGGTTGGTACTTCACCAAGATTTGACGGTAGATTTGATTGGGATGCATTGTACGTTCAGTACGACAGCATACAGAGTGGTCAACACCACGACTTTACCTTGGTAACTAACTGCACGTCTTTATATCAAGACAGCACGTCTTTATATCTATTAGCACCATATTATATCGTGCCATTACAAGACAAAAACAGCGAAAAGTATTTTTATAAAATCCCTTAGTTCTCTCCCGATCCTGTTCATATCGTGACCATTAAAAAGTGACTAACTAACAAGCAGTAATCACGCCACACCTCGTCATAATGTACAGGGACGTGCCGGCAGAAGTTAATCTTCATATAATTGTGATTGTCCAGGGGAGGCCGGGGAGGCCAGGTGGGTTGCGTAGTATACAGGTGAGTAGGATGGCGAGTAAAGTGTTGTGTTATGTGTGGTTGAAGAAATATTTAGACGAGAGAGTCTTGTTTGTAATTTAATTGAAAATGAACATCAACTAACTCAAAATAAATAACAATGTTACAAGTAAACTTTAATAGCAAATCATTCCGCCGTAGCTATAAAATAGGTCTTTTAGATTCTTCTTTTTTTTGGTTTGTAATGCAAGCAAATTCCATTTTTCTAACTCTCGAGGTATCTGTTCCACCGCCGACGAGGAAGCGACCAGCTATCAACGATTATCTCGCTCAAAAACGTTCAATAAGACGGTCTCGTGTAAGTAAAATAGATACATATATTACTAGTTGATCGCTGTCCATTCACACCATCGGCGAGTACTCGTTTGTCGCAGCGACCAGAGCTATCAAAGGGTTAGTAATCGCTCGTCACCGTCGCGTCACGTTGACGCTGCTCGTTACTCGCCAATTAATTTTTAGTTGCTAGCTCTACTCGCTTCTTGTTAATCAACGAGGAACCGACTAGCTATGGGCTGTTTTGTCGCTCAAAACACCTAAGTACAAAAGAGTTGCCGCTGGCACAGCATGCGGCAGTGCGAACAACAGCGATCAACTACTCAATAAGTGCGAGTATGTATCTCTTTACTGACATGGGACCTGCAATCTTATGTACTTTTCTTGAGCGAGAATAGCGTTGATAGCTAGACGCTTCCTCGTTGGCAGTGGCACAGGTGCCTAAGTCTTTCTTGCTTTTAGATCAAAATCATTAAGTAAAAGTTGTATGTTCACTTAATTCTTTTGAAGTTTATTTTATGATATCGTCTCTTTATCCTCCTCGTTCTATAAAACCATAAAACAACTTTGAAAATTATTATACTAGACCAACAAGCACCCATCTTACAGAACCGTATGTCTCACCCATTACCACGGGCCAGCCCGATACAGGGTGTTGTATTTATCTGTACACACGATACTCCGCAACGTATAGAGTTACTGTTTACTGATGATGTTTGTTTTACTAGCATCTGTCATACACAGCATTGGGGTTAGAGCATCTGTAGTTGCGGATTTTGAGGTCCTGAATTCGATTCTCAGTTAGGGAATATACATTTTCACGGTGTTTAGTAAGTGCGTGAACAATGTCAGTATAATCTTTCTAGCTAGATGGTTAAAATAAGTTAAAATAGATTAATAGCAATGGGAAGTTACAAATTCTAGCAATGACGTAGCGTTTTTATCATTTGTAGGACTGCATACTTATATTTTTTTTACTATTAATTTCGTCTCTACATGCAGAAAGCAGGTTCGAACCCAGACAGGCGCTTTACTTTGTGTAAATTATTTCATCACCACTGCTCTCTAAACGGTGAAGGAAAACATCGTGAGGAAACCGGCATGTCCTAGAACCAAAAATTCGAAGACATGTGACATCTGCCAACCCGCATTAGGCCCGCGTGGTGGATTACGGCCCACTCCCTCTCACAGATAGGTGGCCTGTGTCCCAGCAATGGAAATATTATAGGCTGGTACACAGATATATGACTAACTTTACTCCACGTTTATTAATAAGGGGACAAGAGAATACTGGAAAGTCTGGGTTGGCCTTTCATACCTCGTGTACTGTCTTCATGGGGACATAACATAAGTACCTAGTGAGTACGTGTGTGCGATACTGACGGTCGGTGACTGTTTGCCTGTGTTGTTTGTTCTGCGGCATCTGTAGGCGTGGATGCGACAGTCTCTAAATAGGACAGTTGAGATGTATCGAGAGCAAATAGAGATGGGAGTGACGTGTAGTGGGGAATGTTGGGGACTTGGGGATATTTGTTGAAGTATGACTAGATAATGTTTGAAAATTCTTGTTTAAATTCTTTATTTCGAGGGAGGGTTACTAATATTTTCCTTAAAACTAAGTGTTAAGTGAAAAGAAAGAAAGAAAATACGTTTACATGCGCCGATATAGTATTTGTATGTCACATTTTTTTATGGCAAGCGTAGCTTAATCTGATGGATCAACCAGTTCGGTTGTTATTACTTAGCCACGAGCTCCTCGGGTAAGTAAACTAGGTATAGGTATACCTACGTACCAATTCTATTTCTCGTGCCCACGTTCTATTATATCATTGTATTTTATTCGATTAGACCCTTAACCAATCTATATAAGTTTTACACTAGATTTATTTTAGACATAGTTTAACATTTTCTTACTAATATTAATAATTATGTAACTTTGTAATGATGTAACTTCTAGGCAATTTCTATTTGAACATATGCATAAAGTTATTATTATATTTATATTATTATATTGTCTCTGACATGGCAACGCACCTATGATGGGTATTGCCACTGTCCAAAGGTGGGGGTAACCAGTGACCATCAGATGGAACGCCAGCTTGTTTCCCGCATACGAATAAAAGACAGGCAGGCACTTCACTTTACTATAACTAGGAAATCGTGGTGAGGAAACAGGCATATCCTAGAAGCAAAACTTCTTTCTCATGTGACACCCGCAATGGGACAGCATGGTGAATTCAGTTTATTTCCTTTCACAAGGAGGAGTCCTGAATCCCAGCAATGGGTATTATAATCATACATTTTTATTTATCTCGACATCATACCGCTCTGTTTAATATAATGCACAATCTTAGATAAGTGTGTTTTAGAATAGAATACTTTTATTTCAGACAAAGTAGTAACAAAACAAAACAAAGTCTTAGTACAGACACAGATTAACAAACAATTAAAATTAAAATTCAGCGTGGAGCTGCATCCACCTCCGCAACATCGGGAATCCCACCGATCTGGGATGCACATCTTTTTCTAATAATGTTAAATGCAACTTAAAAAAAAAACCTAAAACATCGTCCTGTACCTTTCGTTGCACATACATTTAGATAATTAGAGAGGGGTAGTGTTCGATCCGAGCACGCATAATCGTGGAGTAATCTATTTGACTTCGTGTGGGGTTTAAATTGAATATAATGACTGACTCATCGATGGTTCGTGGACTGCTCACCTCGTTGGGGGATAGCGTGATGGTTGGAAATATTGATATTGTTATGAATTAAATCCATAATGCTAAATAGGAGCCAAAGTCCTATAGCGTACACTTTAGCAGCATAAAAATCTGACAGTATAATATTTATAGAGCCGTTTTCAACTATAGCAAAATCTAAATCAAAAGGTAAATTAGTTTTGATTTAGATTCAAACTAAGCTGAGCATCAGCACTTTTCAAACGTCAAAATTACATAAGACAGTCCCCCAAAAACGCCTGCCCTTCAACACTTCCCATTGCTTTAACTGGAAAGAGAAGTAGCGCAACAAACTGTTCACATCTGTCTGCTCAGTTAGAAAAAGTTGATTCTATACAATAGTATGCAAAATAATTTACATTACGTAAAACAAAACATTAAATTAAATTATTTGCCACAATATGTCAGCTAGCACACGCCATTATACGAACAAAAAAAAAACATCGCAAACTATACTCAAGCAGAAATAAAAAAAACGTAATTATAGAACTTAATACCTAAATAAAAGCCTCCTGACGCTCATATTTATGTATTTATTTAATATTGCAAAAAAAATACCTAAATTCCACTGGCAGCATAAATATCTGACAGTAGGTAATGTTGTAAGGTGGATAGTAATATATTTATGCTCGTGAATGTACTTACATAATTTAACATCCATTAATTTTGTCTTACTGCAGCCTTTTTGATACAGTGAAGGAACAAGCATTGCAAATTAATAAATTATTATGATTATGATTGATTTTTGTATTAATAATCTCGTGGCCAACATACCTCATTTAGTTCTGTATTTGTTATCTTTGAAACTAAACTTAAAACCCTACCACCACTGAGCTATCAAAAGTATTTTCTACTGGTTGTGTTATCGATCCTATAGATCAGGCACGCCATATGTGTGACCGATAAGAATCTACATTATATATAGGTAATTAGATGATACAGTAATAAAATCATTGGGAACATCGTGGGGTGTGTAATCTCTTAATCTTTTGAACGTATGGGTGATTATAGAAAAAAAAAATATGCTTGTATGAGGAATTATTAGAGTTCATTGTGACTACATAATGAAAGAGAGTTGGTTTCAATTCATGATTTCCAGGAATTAAAATCACTACATACATATACAAGTCTTAATTATTTAATTAGGTACTAGACACTTATCTTGTATTAGTTTATGGGGTTATCTGTAATAAAAATCATGATGCCAATGGTCTACGAGCTCAGCCTTTCATTGACAAAAGATGAGTTGACTACCGGTATAAAGAACTATATAGCAATACAGTTCTTTATACCCATATAATAGGTATCAGTGTTTTACATGGAGCAACTGCCATCTGACTTCAATTCTTCCTGATTTCCTTGAAAATCAGTAAAGATGCAGCTTTGTTCCAAGGCGTTGTATGCGCTTGGCATTTTCTAAGTTAAAGTAGGAGTGTTAATGAAATGAAATGAAATGAAATTGTTTATTCTGTAAATAGGATATGAGAATCACTTTTACACGTCATATTAAAAAATAAGCTAGATGGAGTCGACATTTCCTATCTGACTACCCCTGAGAAGAAATGGCGAAACAAACTCAAGGGTCAAAGTCTCTTTTAAAGTCCAGAAATAATCTTGGTCAGATCATGTGAGGACCATGTAGATCTATGTCTGAAATGGTCTTTTGAGGAAAGAACCACACAAATTTAAGTGGACCTGTCCAGTCAGTGCAAACATTTGTCAGTAATCGTGTAGCTCAACTCAAAACTTAAGGAGCTCAACGACTCGACGAACAATATCAAGGAAAGGACAATTGGGTTGGCCGCATAAAGAACTCAAAATGCCAGACCATCATTAAAACTAAGAGAAAAAAAAAAAACAACAAGAAATAAATAAAAATGACCCACATAGTGCTCACATTCACAATAATTAAAGTAATATAATACTTTTCAAGGTACATAAATATTCACTTAATTTTGCTTACAATATTCATCAATGTCAATATGTACATATAGTTATTATTATCTACTACCTACGCTTTTTCCTTACCTAAGACTTATCAGTAACAGGTGTGTTTTTATTTCATCATCAAAAATGTCCTTAAAACCACACTTCCTCACTGAAATGCACGGTAGCGTATCATCTTACCAATATAAAATCAAAGCGGCACATCAAACGCTATAACTGCCGGAATCACTCCCGGCTTGCGCACGCGCCGCTAAAAGCTCTCGCATCACTCAGTGATGTGAAGCATTGTTTTAGTTTTGTTTCTGTATAAATAAGACTTCTGTAATGGTGTAAAGTTGAAGGCAAGACAACGAAGTAAGACATATGTATTTGACGTGCATTCTGATTCATGATTCTTCTGCCCTTATCCCAACTTATTTGCGGTCGGTCTAACATTAGTTGTCATCTCGGTAGTTACTCCCTTATGTCATATCATCTTTCACACAGTCCATCCATCGTTTCTTTGGTCTTCCCCTACTCGTACAGCCATCGACATTCATACTCAAAACTTTCCAGGCGACATTTCCCTCATTCCTCCGCATCAGATGCCCATACCATGTCAACCTATTTCCACACAACTTTTCAGTCACCGGTGTCAATTTCAATTTCTGTTTGCTGGCACAAAATAGGCAGGGACCTCTTTCTGCAGGAAAACTTCCATTTCCATTAACCAAACCAATGAAACCCTACTAATTAAATTCTTTTTTTCTTAATTATTAAGTACCTAATTTAATAAAGAAAGTAAAAGTGAGGCTATTTCAATGTACTTCATGCCTAGGTAAAAATATTAGTCAGTCGGAAGGCTGGTAGCGGGGCGGACTGTCCAGGGGGATAGTCCGCCCCGCTACCAGCCTCCCGACTGACTAACATTTTTGCCTAGGCATGAGATTTTTATACACATTGAGCCGATAGAAGAGCACACCTAGGTACAAGGCTTATTACGGGTAAGTACTTAATAGAAACAGTTTTCCCCATGCACATATTTCCCCGCGTCTTAGTTAACAGCGATCATCTCATGTATAATGTCACTTTTTGTTCGAAAACCCAGAAAGCGCCCTCTGTCGACACGACCACGCGTTGATTTTCACCGAACAAAAGTGACATAAGAACGCGACGATCGCGAATTCACGCGATGATCGCTTTTGAATAGGACGCGGCCTTGCGATCACTAGCTATACAGACTTACTAAATTTTCTGAGTGTGGTGGTTTTGTTAATATTAATTATCTTTTTCTACAAGTAGTCGTCGAGGAATCCAACAACGTCACCGCGGACGATTAGGAACAGACAACGATGACGACAAAAGTTAAAAGAAAGAATCTCCAGCTAAGACATTTCATAATAATAATTATATATTTCCTATAGAAAAACTCATGAATTTTCCATCAATACACCAGCGCCACTTACAGATAACAAACACGAAATAATCTTTAAACAAACACGGTTCGTTAGTTTTATATAGTTTCCGAGATAGCGCCGAACAAAATGTACTGATAACGTATCGGTAAGGTATAGGTGGTACGGAGACCTTTATGTTCATGTAAATTCTGGTAATCTTTATGGTGTAAAGGCGACGTATTACATTGTGTATGGTGTCCAAGTTGTAATTGGTACAGAATATTTTAAATGTAGGAAAGACTCTCGAAACCAGGTGGTCCAAGATAGCGAACACCTTGATCGCTATCTTAGACTACAGGTAGATTGTCTAAGCCCCTGCACATTTTTTATGTGTAACATCTTCCCTCTTGCTTTCTGTGGCAGTAATATCGTGCAAAGGAACGGAAGTGTGTATCAGGAATTGACCGCTAGAGCATGGAATAAGTAAGTACCTACTTTATAATAGCATTGAATTAGTCGTAGACAGATAATTAGTGTACCTACTCATGGAATTAGAAAGTACTATATAGATTGTAAGTAGGGGGGTAGATATTCGACCAGTGGGGGACCACTAGTAGGTAATGAATATTTTTATTATTCGAATAAATATAATGTCAGATGTTACATATAATATGCGAATGTAAAAATCGTTCGTTATTTTTCTATTTAAACAATTTAAATGTATAAGTATGTACCAAGTAGTGGAAAGGCAAATTAATATAAAAAAACGCAATTTTAAATTAGAATAGCTGCTACCCGCGGCTTCCCCTGCGCGGCTTTTTCTAATGCTACGGCTACATTGTCGCGATAAAGTGAAATACACTTAGCGCGCTCTCTGTTGCATAGCGAGACGTCGAGAGGTGGGCAAGAGAGAGCGCGCGAAATGTAGTTCGCGTTATCGCGACAATGTAGCCGTAGCATTAAACTTACTACTTATAACATCGGGTATCTGCCAGTGAGTCCCGTCAAAATTGGTCCAACTGTTTTTTTTTTTGTTATCAGTACCGTATATACTTAAAAAATAAAAATAAAAATAAAAAGTATATACTTGGTTAAGCACTTTAGTAAAAAGCTGTTATTTTGACTATAATCATCAAATAACTTCTCCCGCTCTGGGCGGAGCGTGAGGGGGTGTCAGACTCTTACTGACTAAAAACAATCCGTATTCCTTCCGTTGCCTGTGTTGCCAGGGGCCTCGGTAACCCTTTTGTACCTTCCCGCGACCCCGGCAGGCATCGGCCCTAGTGGACCCCTACGCTTGTGCTGACGACATCTCTTTGAGGCGCGCGTGGATTACAACGCGCCGTCGACCCGGACCTGGTCCTTACCGGACGGTGAGCTACCCATTGCTCACCGTCCGCAAGCCCGCGCCTACGGTGGCCGGAAATGCGCCCGGGATTCCCGACGCCCAGAGCGTCTCCTGCGGCGGCTAGGAGCGAGAGGGCGCGAAATTTGCCTTTCCCTCAACCGCTCGCCTCCTCCTTCGCGAGTATTACTGCTTCGCAGAAGCAGGTGACGGCTGCCCATGCCCTCTCGCTCCGTACCATGGCCTGAATCAGGCCCGGACGCGAGAGATCTCTGCCGCTGATCGCCTCCACGAGTACACGGCGGTGCTCGGAGCCGGGCAGACCTCCACCGTATGCTCCACCGTGTCGTCCGGGTGATCCAGGCAGAAGGTGAGGACGCCGTGGCGCCTCTCTAGCCACTCCTCAAAGAGGGGACTTATCGCTGCGGGAAACTTGAGTTTATGTACCTACCTATCTGCGGGAAATAGCTGCTCCCGAATATAAGAAATAAGATCAAGTGATCCTAAAACAGTTTAATCAGAAATAGTGAGGATAAAATGAATTAAATATTAACCAAACTCAGTAATATAAAATCTCACAGTTCCTGTCAAAAAACCATCGGATCTGTGACAACCGTAGTGATGTTACTTGATCATTCAGGTGGTGGTGGTATGTGGCGATTAACACATCGTCGGTTGTCACAGATCCTATGGTTTTTTATGAACCTTCTTATCTAAGAGCCTTCACAAGATGATACTGCAATTGAGCGCACCCTGAGCATTTGCTACCAATCTTGCTGTCTGACTTATTTTTCGATTATACAAGAAGGTACCTAGAGCTCCTTTGAAATGATTTCTTTGGGAGACGGAGAACTCGTCTAAGCAGTTTTTGACAGGTAGGTACCTACATGTGACTTTACAACTTGATGGCTGAGGTTGGCAGCGCACCGAAAAACCCCTTGGTCTTGGCTCTCATTCCATCATTTGCCATTTTATTAAACTAAAATTATAAAAAGTGTCCCAGGTCGGGAAAAGTGTTATTGTGTTTTTTCATCAGGAGTTTCTTAGTAGCAGCTCGGAGTCTGGATTTATGCCCGGGTATTTCATGGAACCACATAAACGAAATGTGAGTGTACTATAAGTACACCTCTACCTAACCCTTACCATAACCGGGGATTAACCTATTGACAGCCACGTCAAACAAGCAAAAGGTGCCCTCGGCGCCAAGCTACGAATTATTCCTTAAAATCTGTCGTGTAGTCGTGACAGTGGCGTGCTGGGCACATTTTGGTATGTCATCTATACATGACTGTGGCGGTCAAAAGGTTAAAGGCGTGATTTTATGTTGTTTAAAAAGTATTTCTAACGATTGTAGCTATCCCTACCTACCTTCCAACTACCTTAGCGTAATAGCGCCTCGTGAGTAGTTTCCTCATCAACAGTCTTTACCTTTCACAGTCGTGCGGCTGCCTCGTGAGCCGTTCTACTACTGGTTTATTATGAGGCGATACGAACGTCAATCGAGCCGTTAATGGACGACTATAGGAGGGGGTGGAGAGGCTTTTTTTATCGAAAAAATAAAAAATGTTTGTAAACGATATAGACGGAGGCTATTGCCGCGGAAAGAAAGACGACGTGATTTGTTTTCTTTTTATAAACTCAAACTCAAAGCAGTTATTTCAAATAAACCAATTACAGGCACTTTTGAATTGTCAAGGGGTCGGTCAGTCAGAAAGATGAAGCTAGTTGCCCATTTCAAAGCGTAGCAGGTTCCTATGGAGAAGAACGGGCAAGAAACTCCATGCACACTCTTTTAAATCAACATATTATGGTTACAAAAATATTGTTTACATCATTCATTTTGAAATTATACATGTGAGAACGATGCAAAACGTAAAAGCGTCCGTAATTAAAATATTAACAAAAAACAATTAAAAAAACAAAAATTAAAATAACTTGTGACAGCTAAGAGATGACAGACCATATATAAAAGCTAGCGAACCAAATACATACACAGCAACCACAATTCACCACATTCTTTGTCGTAATTATAGATCTCGTATGTATCTAAATTAAAGGAAAGCAGGGCATTATTAATTAGCTTACTCGTATTATACAAATGATGCGGAGATGCCGAGATGCAACTGCACAATGGTGCCGATTCCCTTGTTCACAAACTAAACTAAATTTAAGTTCAGTGCATCTTTTTCTTTCTATTTCATTAAGAAAAGGACAGAAGATAAATTTTAGTTTAGTCCTGTCAAATTAATCAGCGCCTGTCACTTTACGTCAATTTACGTCAAGCGCTGATTAATTTGACAGGACTAAACTAAAATTTATCTTCTGTCCTTTTCTTAATGAAATAGAAAGAAAAAGATGCACTGAACTTAAATTTAATTTAGTTTGTGAACAAGGGAATCGGCACCAATGTCATTCTAACATAACTCGCCTATATTTAATTTGTGGAAGCTTGTAAATGGCAATTTTAACCGCTATTGTACATAACTTACCTTTACAGATAGACTGTAAGCTTTCTGAAGAATCAATAAATATATTCCCAGAGTAAAAAATCCATATAGTGGCGAGGGGTAAGTTTATTCTGTTGGAAATACTAAGGTATCACGTTTGAAGATAGGTCAGTCTGTTCTACACATACGATTTGGGTCACAGCAAACATTTATCATCAAAATTTCCTGCAAAGATTTGTGGCGGCATCTACAACGACACATGCGAACTACGCATCAAAATATGACGTCACACAAATCCTGCATCGCGCAAGAAGAGTTTACCGCGCGACTGGCATATATTCTAGATGGTATATAACTAGACATTTTAATAAACCACATATTTTTACATTTCTTGTAAAAAAAAGAGCTAAATATTTTATTAGGATTTCCTACGTAAATATACGTTACATTAAAAACATACCTTTCTGAGTAGGTGACCAACCTACACTTAGTTTTCACATTCAAATCCATTTTACCCACTATAAACAGCAACACATTTCCAGTGAAAACAAACAATAATAAGAGTTCCATTAACAATATAAATATATCTAAGAACAACTCCATGTATTTTGGTATCTCTCACCGCTACGCGTGAAAAGTGGCCTTGCTCCGCTATAGAGAATTTTAGTGGTAAAATTGTGTTTATAAATATAGTTGAAATGTCTTTGTCCTTGGGTTTAAAAGGACTAAATCTAGAAAGCTTTAGATTTAAGTTATTTTGGTCCTAATTGACAGTTAGTAGACAGTTTTCCTAGTGGTAACGGCCACGAGTTGTAGGTCGTCTGTTCGAACCCGGGCAGGCCCTTTAGTTTGTGTAAATTATTTCTTCACCACTGCTCTCAAAACGGTGAAGGAAAACATCGTGAGGAAAGGAGGCATATCCTAGAACCTAAAATTTGAAGACATGTGACATCTACCAACCCGCACTGGGCCCACGTGGTGGATTACGGCCCACTCCCTCTCACAGAGTGGAGGCATGTGTCCCAGTCGTGGGTTACATTATAGGCTGATTATGTAGATAGTTTTCGGAAGATTTTAGGGACCAGTTAAGAATATGGAAGCATATTCATACAAATTCTGAGTCACAGCCTTTCTGTATGAGCGCTTTATGATTAAAGATAATATAACATTACGCCTGTATCCCTCAAGGGGCAGGCAGACGTGGCTATACGTCTGGCTGCCCCTTACTTACCAAACTGTATCAACTTTTTGTCAGTTATAATTTTTAAAGATCCCATGAACTAGGAAGCGAACCCATTGTCATCAGCCAGGCACACGCCATAACTCCGGGTTGCCTCTAAGTACTGATGGAAAAACGATATAACACTTTCTTCGACTTGGGAATCAAAATCTAGTCTTTGTTCTTTAATGAAAATTATAGTCGGTCAAAATCTTGATGGGAAAAAGCTAGGCAGATGATGGACGACCCTAAAAATGGTAGTGAATAAAATTTGGCTTGGCCCCTAAAAATACTAGCATAATCATACTTAAAAGTGGCTACAATCACGGAACAAAACCCCAGCCCCTCCGCAATCGGAAGTATTTTTTCCATTCAATTGATCATGCATCATTTTTCTAACAATTTGGATTCCTATATCCTCATTGATGGGCACTCGTGTATGCATAATATTGTAATGGGGGGTGAAATTCTTTTCATAATGTAGATTTGTTAAAGAGAAACGTAAGAAATCAATGGGGCTGAAGAATGAAGTGATTGTGGAGTAGAATATGACAAAATTAAATATTTAATTGTATTCTGAAGGTTTTATTATGATGGAATCTCATCCGTTCATATGCTAGATATGCTAGGCATCACGACTCGTTTTCCCCGGAGGGTTGGGCAGAGGTGTACCTGTAGTACACCCACATTTCGCCAGTTATATCTAAGTCCCATGTAATAAGGGGCGAGCCTTTTGCCATCAACCGGGCAGAAATCTAGATTCTGGGCTGCTACTGAGAAATTTCAGATAGAAAAACCCAATAACACTTTGCCCGGCCCGGGAATCGAACCCAGGACCTCATGCTCAGCAGTAGCGCTTGCGACCACTAAACCAACGAGGCAGCAAGATAAAAATCATCTTAGGGAGAAAATGTATAAATGAAGCTTTGTGCTTCGTTTAATCAATTTCTCAAAAAAAAAGAGGTTTAGATTCTTTCCGGACATTCGGTAATCTCATCTCAAAGACGTGTTGAGAAATTTTCCTGATAACAACGAAGCTGCAGTATAATTTTTAACAAAGACTCTTAGAACACCAGTGAATTAACATAGATTTAAGATTACCAACGATCACCCTTGTAACTAGTCATGTTTCCATATTTGACAGTGATTGAACGCACTAAATCACCCGCAACTTCAGGATGTTTAAGTTACTTAATTGTATATCTAACAATACAGAACACGGAAACTCCTAAACAACATCCCATCACAACTCCTGACCACCCAAAAAAAGGATACAGCACTTTGTCTCCATAAGTCAATCACTCATCGCGCACATTTATCACACATACAGATATTGTATTTCTCAAACCCACGTCAACCATAGCAGTTCAAACCTTATGGTAATGGCATAAGAGTCACATGACGCGCGTTCTTGATTTACAATGAGTGAACCTCTAAATACATCTATAGGATAAATATAAAAAGCTTTCAGGGTTTGAACAGAATATAAAATTTACGATTAAAACAAATGCAACTCATTCACAATTTGATGTTAAAAATAAGTCTCATAGCGTGTCTGTTTGAAATGGATTTTATTTATAGCTTATTTATTTTTATTGCGTATTGTTATTGATGTAGGTCCAGAGTATCGTTTTCGTAGATTATGCTTTTATCAATTATTTCGTTAGGAGAGACAAAACAATGTTTTGATTTAAAAGAGTGTCCGTGGAGTTTCTTGCCCGTTCTTCGCCATAGGAACTACGCTTTGGGATGGGTAACTACTAATTTCATCTATCTGACTGACCGACCTCTTGATAACAAGTGCCTGGAATTGGTTTAATTGAAATAAATGTTTTGAGTTTGAGGCGGTAATTTTGAATATTGCGACACTTTTGATCAAGTCTTGTCGAAGGCTTCTGTTAAGTCTGTGGGTTGGTTTGATGAGTTTTATATAAAACTGCACCTAATCTGAATAAAAGTTCAACAAATATTGAGGATCTGAACTTAGTCGAAGCTGCATTATAAAATATATGATCTATTTTCTCTTTCTACCATTCTCCTTATATTTAGTCCTTAACACAGGTTTTCATATGCTAGCTAGGAGAGCAGTCTCACCCATACGGTCGTAGATATAGTAGGTACATGTTTTGTAAAACTGTGTTTTTAACATGTACTGTAATCCTTTATTTGAGTAAATAAATTATAATTATTATTTTAATGACACGTGCATTTAGACAGGATGTAGAAGAACTGCAGTACTTTTGAAAACTTAGTAGCTTTGACACCTACCTTAAATCACAATAAAGATTACTAGTTGATCAAAGTTAGAAACATTATATAGTGTAACATTGTATAAGTTACGATGAAAACAACCCACAGTTCGTAAAGAAAACAAAAATACATTGTTACACAAATATTTATTTCCACGTACACATTGAGTTACACGAAAGTTACGCTAAACAAAAGGAATCACAGATAAAGTACATTCGACTAAACACGTGTAGCTAACTAAACGTACAAAAAATCATATATTACATTTGCAAGTGATATAATTAAATTTAAAATATATATAAAATCACAGTTTCACACCCGTTTGCATTTGGATCTGAATACGTGAACTTGAAACCCATCTCTTGCGTTATAAACAGATATAGACACACACTAATACACGTACAGAAAAAGATTGATAAATTGACTTAAATCTACAAGTACCATAATGATACATTTGCCCCGGTTTTTTATTTGAACTTCTATAGACATAATTATGTGATCGGTTCTGATCAATTAAAACCTTCAAACAGGCGGCAGCATTATGGCACTTTACACCGATATTGAAATACTGCTCCCACAAGAGACGAGCAAAATATTACATTAATTACACCAAAAATAGTTATAAGTTTAACAGTTCACGAATTCCTTACAATGTTATTGAACATTGGTTAAGTATATATTTTAACCATCATGAAACATGTAAACGGGCTGTTAATAGAAGAAATTTATCACAAAAATAAAAATCGGAAAAATAGAAAAACATTAGATGTCGAATTGACATAAGCATTTGATAGCATTGACATTAACTTTCCACCGTTTTCATTTACAAAACTTTTTTATATCGAAGGAATAAATTCCGTCGGTTGCTTTATCACAGTATTCGAATCGTGTATAATACTCGAGTCGTTAAAATACTTTGTTTTCAAACATTCAAGAAGAGTGTCCCACAAGGCACTCTATTAGCACACACATTTCTTTATTAACTCATTCCTATTAAGAACTTTTATAGAGCATAATTTTGTTTAGTAAGAGCTGAGGTTTTAAATCGTGGACGTACAGAAAATCTTTTACTTATTAATAACAAGAAGAGTTAATTGTTTAAATCCAGCATTGCGAAGAGACCTTCAAAAATAAGTTCAGCTCTATTAAGAATAAACTATGTTGAGAAACAGAGAAAATAACAATGAAAAGAAAGTCAGTTAAACAACAACAATTAACAATGTATAGATCGTACATAATTGTAAATCAACAAATAATCTAAGAGAGCTCAGTCATGTATTAACTACTTTCATAATTATGTTAAAGCATAAAAAGAGACTGGACCAAAGCCAGACATTGACTAGCATAAAACGTTAAATTAACATGAATGAGAACACAATATTTTTGCATAATTAAGTAACATCACTAACCATAATGAATTTAAAACTAAATGCATTTAAAATCAAAAAAGAAGGCAAAGATTTCTATGAATAACGTCCACGTTTTAAAACCACAGCCTATAAAATCCAATGTGTAACTAAGTTTGTTGAAATACCTATATACCGTTTTCTTTCTGTCTAGTTCTAGTCTACAACCATAGAAAAATAGATAAATAGACTCACATCAAAAAGTGTACAATATATTATATCAACTACTACATATAATGGTCTTCTAAAGCGTTTACTCAAACACTAGAGAACTTCTATACAAAAAAAAAAATCAATATGTGAAGAAAAGTAATTTAAACCGGTCTATTCCGTAAAAATATCGCTTGAAATGAGCTGTCGTTCCACCTGATGCTAGAAATCGCTAAGGCATGACACTATCGACAGCTCACTTCACCGAAATCTTCACGGTGAGATTTTTACAGAGTACATTGGCTGTACACGCACACCGTCGAATCACAATACACTCGTCTCTCGAGCGTCGTCTTATGACCTTTACCAAATTATTGTTTTAGTAGTGATTAATCTTTTTTTATTTACTGAAAAAATATGCATTTTTAAAAAAAAATCAGGACAAATCACAAGGCAGACTTAGTCCCAACGGGGGCCAAAAAGCAAGGACATCTACGGAGAAATCCGGACGTATGGTAATCCTAGACGCGACCAATCGCGTGCAAACATTGACGTTGAATGAGTGTGTTTCATTGGTGTAGCTGTCAGTTGGCATGAAACAATGGGTTCAAAATCAAAGCAGAAACTGTATGAGAGTTACATTTCTTCACAAATTTATTATTCGTAACTTCTATATTGTTTTAGTAAAAGCTAAGACTAACATTTTTTTTTATTTATTAAAAGATGGGTTTTGCCGTTACCGGCTGTGCAAACTACGAGATTATTGGTGATGCTAATCAATTGAGTTGTTATTCTAAAATATTGTGAATTAAGTTAAAAAGTATTTGACTAGTTTGTTTTTATGATGTATTTTAATTTAGGCTTAATATAATGAAACGAATGAAAATTGAGCGCAAGTCCAAAGATTGTGCGCTGACAAAGAAATTAATGGAATGAAATGAAAACTTAGGAATGTCTTACGAAATAAATTGACAAGAAATTAAACTATAGTCTGTTTTATTACGTTACGCAAGTAACTCAAAACAATATTGAAAGAATGGGGGAAAAAAAATACATCAACAAAATATAGAAATCCTCGACGAAAAACCTTTTAAAACGAAACAGTGGGACCCTAAAATACACCAATTTAACAAAGTAGCCAAAATAGTATGTAGACACATAGAAGTACTAATAGATGAAATAAGTGAAGTGAAGAAGATGAATGAGCAAGAATTGGCACAGACATGAATGGCACAATAGGGAGTAGATTTACCCTGAATGTATGAGAAGCGAATGACGATATTGATGAAGATGATGAAATAATAGAGAAACAACATGACAGCCATCGAAATCAAAATAAAATCGAAACAATTGAAATCAGACTTCGAAGTTGGAATCATGAACCGCCTTTGTTGTGTAAGACGTAGTATATTGAGTTAGATTCCAATGGTACGGGATTTTTTTTAAATCCTGAACTCATGTTACAAATGTCATTATACATAACATAATATCCCTACACCCCTTCAATAACACTTTGCCCCACCTGGGAATCGATCCCAAGACCTCATGCTCAGCAGTAGCGCTTGCGACCACTAGACCAAAAAGGCACTTAAAAGTATGACAAGTGATTGACAACTGCCGTCGATCGATTGGATGAACAGCAATACACCTAAACATGCAGAATCAAATACCTAAAGAAGATCTTAAGTATATAATTCAAATCGTAACCAAATTTCAATTCAAATCAAATCTCCATTGATTAGCAAGACCGTTACATCACCCTATCTTATATGATTGATGAGTTACATATGAGAGAAACATCAACATCAAAAATCTAATACTAATTTAGGCCTTCTTATAAAGGTCTCCACCCACAAGACCCTACCATATATGACCGTGCTATGAACTTATCAGAAATGACGTAGATATTGATATGTCATTTGTACTGGTGGGTGTAAAATTTATAGCGGCTGCATCCTGTTAGCCTGGAAACTGATCCTAACATAGTTGGTAAAAGGCAGGCAGATGAAGATGATGTAGTAGTCGGTAATGGAATGGTCTATTAGCCCGCTTTTCATATTGTTCTTAGAGTGTCGATAACAACCTAAATTGAGTCGGCCCACAAATTGGCTAAATTCATACAAAGAATTTTTTTTGCAGGTGCCGATACGCTTACGGGTCCAGTATGAGCCGTTGTTTTGGGTGGAGACCTACATCAGTACAGTCCAACATGGATCTAAATGAACGTGGATGGCGCTGCTTGTTTAAGAAGATGTCAAAACCTTGTCAAATTCAGTATATTTAATGTTGATTCTCTATTTCGCTACGTTCATTTAAATCCGTGTCGCATTCTACACGTGTTGGATAAAGGTGCAACTTCTAACAAACGGATTTCGAAGTACCACCGTGGAATGATTTTATTCGACGTCAATTATTGTGAGGAATTAATCAAAACTTTCCACGAACGTCCGTACCGATCGACGGTCGGTTCATAGGTTTGACCGGTTCCTTGACAGTTCAAAAGTGTCTCTAGATGGCCTGATTAAAATAAATGCTTGTTTGTTTGTTTCTATTGATTGATTTTATCATAGTTATATCGTCAAGAAGTCGTTGTGTTTTAAGGTAATCAATATCCTCTAGACGACATCGACTGAATGTAATCTAGTTGCACCTTTATACCATTTGCAATGGGATTATCAATGGTAAACAGGACTTATCAAGCTATACATCTCCAGGGTAAGCTGCCGTCGTATTGTATAGGTTTTGCTTACAAAAAGAGGTTGGCTTATACAGAAATGTGAAATTAGATATAGCCGACCAATAGTGTCGGCAAGTTCGCATTGAATCTTTATAATTGATGTCATTACTGGGTTATGTTGTCATGTCATTGTGTGTCATTCTTTATGTGCTAGGCTTATACTCGTACAATTAAATCAATCTCGTTTCAGTCTACTTGTCTTTATTTATTCTTACCTTTCTTCGCGCGTCCTTGTTTGATAACTTGTACCAGTTTCACTTTCTGAGCGTCTGGGCTTCTCATGTATTCGTCCAGCATCTGTTGGAGAAATAGATATGATCCATCATTTTTAAGCTCTTAAGCTAGATTTGACATTTTTATCAGTAGTTATCCGGTTTAAGATATCAAAATGGTTGTGTGTATTACTATATTCTTTTGGCTATAATCTAAATTATTACCTGTGGCACTTTTATTCTTTTAAAGACAAGATTAAGCAATTGAAAAACTTCAGCAGCATCTATAGCCTCACATACAATTTAGTTGATTGATTTGCAGAACATTGTGAAAATCTATCAGACGTATTAAAATATTTCAAACCGCAGCGCTAAGCATTTATATCTATGAATCCTCGAACACATGTACCCATTATCACAATTAATATTTATACTTGCTATTGAAAAGTCACTCGTGTTTTCAATGTTTATTCCAGTTCTCATACCCATCAATATTTCAATATCAGCATAACAATTAGCAGGTTTTATTTTACAGCAAATTAACCTATACTAATTCAGATTAAACCTAATTAGGAACATTCCAATGTTACCTAACCATAGACACAACTGAACCCGTAATTTTATTTTATCTTCCACAGACTATTCATTTTATCGACAGCAGATCCCATTGACATATTAATTAATGCATATATGAAGAATAATTAAAGTTCCGCCAAGTAAACTTGACGATGCCGTCAAAGAAGCATCGATGGCGAAACAAGTCAACGACAGAGCGATGGTCATCATCATCGAAATATTAACATAAAACGGTATATTCGGGACGAGTCGCAAAACTTGTTGACACCTGTTCCGACTATACACGGTAAAGATGATTGCAGAAGGACCATTCCATACACAATGCATATATATAATATAAAACAGTGTAGTAATTGCGTTATACTCTATCAGTAGCAATGAGTTTTTTTTGACAGTTCAACAACATTCATTGCGATATTTACGTTGTTGAGCAGACAAATTTTTCGAACATAATGAAGCATATACTGCAAAATCATTCGGATTGTGATTGATGGTGTGTTAATTAATTAGCAGCAGTGCAGGTCACGAATGGAATACCATCTTATTAATCTTGTTTCAGTTAAAGTTAGCAAGTGTTTATGGACAGCTGGACGAAATACAATTTTTCTCAGCTAAGAAACTACGATGGACGATGGACAAGAACAACATCTCGTCTGTTGAAAAATGTGATAAGCAATCATCTGCCAAGCGTCGTGATTATGACTGTTTTTTCTGTAGACCGCTGCTCATTGTAGGTCATCAAGCTTAATAATATGTTTAGCAGTGAAAAGTATAACGTTAAAGAAAAATATTATCATTTTAGCCGTAATGACTATTTAAACGTCTATTTTCCATTGTGACCCTTCTGAATCATCCTCTACACTGCAAATGATTACAGTTGATAAAGTAGGAAGTGCAGCTGCTACCAAGTTGCGAAACAAGAGAGTAATTCCATCAAATATTCAGACGTACAAATTGGGTTCTTGTTCGCTATTACTACGAGTGCCTGTTATATTGTTGTCTAGGAAATTATTTAAGACTTCGTTTGGTAGTTGTTTATGGTCACTTTTTTTCTTTTCTATAAGAGGTAAACAGAGCTGACAAATTACTGTCCAAAGACGAAGTTACCAAAATTGCACAGATACTTAAATAGCCCGTCCCGTCGCAACTTTTTAAGTATCCAAATGCGTATTTATGACAGGCGCCTCGATAAGTCAGGTGAAAAAAATCACATTAAGCACATCCCCATTGAATGTTACCGAGTTTTGAAACACATAATATCCAATTCATTGGTAAGAAACAGGAGGGCCATATACCTAACATATCTATTATCAGGAAGAAAGTAAAGACAGTCAAAGAAAACAAGATATACTCACAGTCATGCTAAGTTCAGTAGCTATGGCGGCGGCCGCGGTTGGCAGTTCAGCTAAAGCCACCAATGTTGGTAGCAGACAGTGGCTGTGGGTCTTTGATACCAGCCAGTTTGCTGGCAGGGTGCAGAGGGTCTTGATCACGCCCCAACCGTCGCAGATTGTTTCCTAAGGAAGGGTAAAGAAGATTTAAATTTTGTACGTATTTTTCTGTTCTTTTCTTCTTGTCTGTTTATATGTGTGTACATAAACTGTTAAATAAATAAATAAATTAGCTGATATCACAATATGGTCCTGTAATCGTGTGGAGATTCAAACCATCTAGACGAGATTTATATATATAGAATAGAATAAATATCTACGTTGTATTGACAAAAATCATTCTGGTCCGTCTGCGGCCACTAATTACTGCTCAACATTAAATTTTGCTAATGTAACTACATCGTATGGAATAGACAGTACCGCAATAGGCAGCCTGTTCACAAACACTGTGATGAATGTCAGAAACATACAAAAATAACATCACAATACCACCTATGTAAATATTGTGTTAAAATTGAATTAGATTTTATTGCTTACAAACACTTCACTTCAAATAAACCCCCTACCCTCCAAAAGACAAAAAGCCATCAAGTCAATAATGGACAATGTAACATCAACAATTCACTGTAATAGCGACACCGGTATAAATTGTACGGTAGGTAATGGACGAATGGCACTTCGTCGAACAAATGTGACTCGAACTAGCACCTGAGTCCTTCCTAATTTTTAATTTATGGATGTGTTTCATGGTAACATTGGAATGCCCGCTTGGTATTATTATTTTAGCCTTGTAGGGGTGGGCTTTTAATCTAAAACAGTTTTATGTCGTGACTGTCTTTTGACATTTGCAAAACTCGACTACAAATCTTTTGCTGGAAAACTAAAACAACTTTTAGACATTTTTACCCAAATACATGCATAACATAAAATATACTTATAAAATGAGATGCAACTCAAAATTATAGCCGGAGTCTACTAAAAGACCTTGGCCTAATACTACGAGGTGCATTCAATAAGTACCTAGCCTCATCGCCAGAGGGCGCTGTAGTTTCAAAAGAGTTTTACCACATTCTTTTTTAATTCTTTTTTCAAATTTTCATTCCAATCCCTTCATTTGTTTTAATTTGACAACTTATGGAAGCGAACAGTGTCGATCGGTTTTACAAAAATGGAAAAAGAGCAATATCGTTCGGTGATTCGATTCCTATTTTTGGAAGGGAAAACGCGCATCGAAATCAAAGAGCGCTTGGATGCTGTGTACGGTGACTCTTCTCCATCGATGGCCACCGTCAAGAATTGGTTCAACGAGTTTGCACGTGGCCGTACGTCGGTTTTTGATGAACCACGTCCAGGTGCACCGAAAACAGCTGCTACGGAGGAAAACATTAAAAAAATCCATGATTTCGTATTGGCAGATCGCCGATTGAAGGTTCGGGAGCTAGCTGAGACTGTAGGCATTTCAGAAGGAACAGTGCATCATATTCTTCACGAGGAACTCGGCATGAGAAAGCTGTCGGCGCGATGGGTGCCGCGTTTACTCACACCAGAAAACAAGCGCAACCGTGAGACCACATCGGAGACGTGTTTGGCGCTGTTTAAGCGGAATCCAGCGGAGTTTTTGCGTCGTTTTGTGACCGTCGATGAAACCTGGATCCACTGGTACACACCAGAGACCAAGGAGCAATCAAAACAATGGATCCAGACCGGGGAACGTGCTCCAAAGAAGGCGAAAACTGTAAAATCGGCCGGAAAAGTTATGGCCACCGTTTTCTGGGATTCACAAGGTGTGATCTACATCGATTACCTCGAGAAGGGTAAAACAATTACAGGTCTTTACTATGCCGATTCGACGCCGAATTAAAGAAAAAACGACCCCATCTGGCGAAGAAAAAAGTGCTGTTTCACCACGACAACGCACCGGTTCACACGTCTGCCGTTGCCATGGCCAAATTGGTCGAATTACGCTTCGAATTGTTGCCCCATCCACTGTATTCTCCAGATTTGGCCCCTTGTGACTTCTTTCTGTTTCCTAATCTGAAAAAATCACTCGCCGGGAATAGATATGGATCGAATGAGGAGGTCATCGCCGCCACGGAGGCCTATTTTGCAGAGTTTGACAAAAACTATTTTTCGGACGGGTTAAAAAAGTTGGAGCATCGCTGGGCTAAGTGTATCGAACTAAAAGGAGACTTTGTTGAAAAATAAATTGCCACTTTTCCAAAATTTTCGTTTACTTTTTGTAGGCTAAGTATTTATTGAATGACCCTCGTATCATCATCATCAAGCATAAGCATAGACACCCATATTTTCATGATTTCATGTTCAAATTCTAAGCAGTACTGTATGCGCTCTGAGAATAATGATTGTGTCATTTTGTTTAAGTCGTTACTTAAACAAAATGACACATTATTCTCCCCGCAAGTAAACTCGAAACTAAATTCATAAAACTACGTACCAAAACCGACGTACTCCTATGACAAAGAACAACAACAAACTTTCTTCTTTACCAAAACCCATAAAAACAATTATGCCCAAGTAAAAAAAAAGCCCTCGCATAAATTTTAGTAATGGGCCCAGTACACTTCCTTGAGCAAGTGTGTCCGATGTAATTCGGACACCTGTGTCCGTGAGAACTTTGGAGCGGTAAAACTCGGTAACACGTGGTTAAAGTGTTGTAATAAGCCGGAGGAATAATTTAAAAGGAGCTGAGTTTGTTAATAATGTATTTAGAAAAAAAGTTTGCATGCATTTAGGTGACCGATAGTGTCGAAGATTTCGATTAGAAAAAGAAAAATATGAGAAATCAAACGAAAAGATCAAGATACGAGAAAAAGGCTGTCATTTCTATACTAAGGTATAATTGTATTAACTGAAAACCTCTTGCGGGCTATTGTACTCATCATTATGAACAAATCTTACTATGGGATCAACTCTGAAATGCGGGAAAAAAACAGCTTTTCCCTACATTTTGTCGAGTTATGCTCATTCAAATTAACAAAACTTTAAAGGCCAAAAATCCTTCAGAAATCTTAATCGGAAATAAAATTCAAATTACATAATATAACTTTAACGAAACTCCTTCACACACATTGAATAATTCCACCAAACATCTTAATTATCGATAATATCTTAACTAACAACACTAAACAATAAAGGGTTGTCCAAGGAATTGATTAAGTTGACCCTGTTAACATGCTAATAGTCAATAGGTTACCCGATAGAGTGGAACACGTGTTACGTTAGTGCAGGTGTCACCCGCATGGGAACGGGCAAAGAAAACGGACGGAGTTCCTAAGACGTTAGAATATCTTGAAGGGAGATGTCAAGTCTATTAAGTATTAACAGAAAATATAATAATTTGACAAAAAAGTCTTTCGCCTTTTTAACCGACTGCGCGATAGAATAAACAGGATTATGTTTTCGCATATTGTATCAGCTCATTCATTTTTACCATAGTAAGCAGAAAACACAGAACGCCACGTGCACATTTAAATACTCCTTTTACTTAAGGCGCAAATATATGATTATAGTGACTTTTAAATCTGCTATTACGCCTTCATTTAATGCATGTAAGTTATGCAAAAAAAAAATATGTTAAACTAGAACGCATCAATTTTGTATGTGAATATTTAAGTATTATAGTAAAATACTTTATAAAATAAAGTCAGGCAGTAATATCTACCCCTAAGCATAAGAAAACGATATTACTTTCAAACTACTTAAAATAATTTCATGATTTTTGTTTGTATGAACAGACTATTTTATTATCTATAAATCTATCTGTAATCTTTTTCAATTATTCATATTTTCGTTACTAAAATAAATATTCCCTATGAAACCGAACAGTCGCACGGCGGGATTACCCAAACTTTAAATTCACGTACTTACGTACTTTCGTCTTTAACTTTGGTTTTATTTCTGTCTAAAATGTCTAAATGTTGTGTACCTATAATTTTCCATACTTAATTATAAATATCGGCAATACAAAAGTCAACGCTTTTACATTTGTGAACATAGTGATTGTTTTAACTAAATAATCCTAATAATCTTTTCTGGCTTAATAAATGTAACAAAAGCTATCAGTAACCTGAAACTGGTTGACGTAGACGAATATATAGATTAAACATACCTGTAGTTGTGGATTGTTGACGACAACGAATCCGACGAGAACGATCAGGTCCAACACCATGGTCTCTGACAGAGTCTGGTCCAGGCGCTGGTTGCTCAAACCTAATGACAAACAACACTTTATTAGCTAATCAAGGTATTTCATTCAGTAATTTTCATTTCCTAATAAAAATAGTGATCGATACGCCAATACACTCACGGAACGTCTTTTTGTGATGAGCCCTTGCTGCGACCAAGTGTAACAGTACAATTATAGTTTTAAATAACGACCAGAAAGATAAAAGAAGATCATTGAGTTAAAAGGCGATCATTATTAGAAGATAAGTAAATGTTTTTAGGGGATCGATAAAATATTACCCTTTCAAAAATAAGGATTACTCTCTGCAGATACACACATTTTGTGTGTGCTAAGGAAATGCATACTATTGACCAAGCTAGTACCAACTCAATACACTGTAGCTTCATTCACCCATTCACACAGTGACATAATTTGTCCCGCACAAATAGTCTCTTATTCAAATAAAAATTTCCCTATTCCAACTCTGTTCCTGCAAGAGTACTATGAATTTCATTATATGCTCTTTAAGAGCAGATAATTAAATTCATAGTACTCTTATCGTAAATGTTTACTCACTATAAGTGTAAACATTTATTCTAAATTATTTTTATATTATGATATATTTTAGAAAGTGCATAGTTCATGAGAAAAACTGAATTGATATCTCTTATGTATTCATAAATATCTTTTCCCAAATTCCTTTAGGCTTTTATTTTCGTGCAATTCATTGACTATTTTATAATGTGTATGCTACTTACGCAAAATAGTGGTCCTCGGTGCCTCCTTATCATTGGGTGCATGTTGTGACAGAAGCCTGGCGACAGCTGCTCTGAATTCCAGTGGCCACCCACCTTCGCCGAAGGCATCCTGTTGACAAAGACAATTATAACTCATTAACTACACAAATATATACAAAATCAAAAGGAAACTTAGGCGTCCAAGTACTCCTCCACATCGCTGTCATCCGAAAACGTGCTCAGAAGACTAGTAAGAAATTAAAATTATTTTGACGAAAGCAATTGATACTGCAAGGGTACGAGGGCGGCACTGAAAATTTCGGGAATCAAGGAAGTGACACAACATTACTATTTAAAAATTTCTTTATTGCTTTTCGAAGTATTTATTCTCCGCGAAATTTGACACATTTTTCCATACGATGGAACCAATCATTGAAGCAACCATTCCATTCGGAAGTTGGGGTCTCCAAAATGGCCGTTTTGTAAGCGTCCACAGCTACTTCAGGTGATGAAATTCTCTGTCCACGCAATTTATTCTTTATTTTAGGGAAAGTATAGAAATCATTAGGGCTTAGGTCGGGGCTGTACGGCGGATGGTCTAAAAATAGAATTATTAGACCATCCGCCGTACAGCCCTTGCTTGTTTCTTGCTCTAAAAACTCTTTTGTTCTGTGCGCGGTGTGAGAACTCGCATTGTCGTGATGGAGGATAATGCGGCGGTTGCAGTTCTCTTTACGGAGTTCAGAAACGACTGTGGCAAACAAATGCTAGCATGCCATTCTGCATTAACCGTTCTTTGTCCATCAAGAGGAATAGTCGTAACATGGCCGGTTTTGGAGACAAACGTGGCCACCATTTTTTTTGCAACACTCCGTGAACGAACAATTTTTGTTGGCTTTAACTCATTTTCGAACACCCAAACTCGTGACTGGTTTTTTGTTTCTGGTTCGTACGCGTATATCCAGGATTCGTCACCTGATACGATGTTGTATACAGCATTTGAGGATCCTGCGTGGAATCTTTCGAGAGTTCTGACGCACCAAGTAACGCGAGCCGCTTTTTGATCTTCACAGAGCGAATGCGGTATCCATCGGGAAAACAACTTTTTTACACCTAATTGTTCATGCAAGATTATTTGTATTTGACTCATGCCAATGTCTAAAGTTGCCTGAATTTCGTGGTATGTCACATGTCGATCTTCCTCAATCAGCTTACGCACAGCATCAATGTTTTCTTGGGTGACTGCAGTTTTTGGACGACCTTGACGGGGATCATCACTGAGCTTGACACGTCCACGTTGAAATTCAGAAAACCAGCGATAAATTGTGGTTTTGGATGGGGCTTCATCACCAAATGCAGAAATCATCCGGTCAACACACTATTTTGTCCACTTCGAAAGTCATAATAAATCATCGCTCTTGAATTTTCTCGAGTCAATTCCATTTTCTCAACGACTAAACAAGTTTGACAAAACCTTGTGACAAGACCGAGAATCTTTTTTTAAATAAATAAATAGTATTCGATTTTTAAACCAAGGAGTTTTCAATTAAAAAGATTTTAATATGACAGGAACAGTGGAAATATTCCATTCCCGATACTTTTAGTGCAGCTCTCGTAGCTGAAATGTTTGAAGCAAATAACAGGGTCGTTTAGAGTTACACATCAGAGAAGAGTTATTCAGCCGTGGATAGATACGGACAGAAACGCTGATGAATGAACTGACGATATCTACCAGGATATTGGAACATACGTCCATGTTCGTATATCTGATTTAACATTTTATGGAGTCATCCAACTATAAAAATGTTTTACCAACTGATTTGTACATCCTAATTTGCTTCTAAACTGTCTTACTTGTTTTATCTACAAGTGATAGCAACACTTTTGGTACGATTTAGTCGGCTTCCATTACATTTGCTCAAACTTCCAATCTAACTAGATTTGCCTCACCAACAGCATACAACCCACTATTCCCTCAAAAAAAATCCACGAACCATGACTAAAACACCAAGTCAAACGAGGTATGACCCTCAAACCAGCGAGCGTTGAATCCGTGCGGTAAGTGCAGAGGTCACGCGAACTTTGATTGAGTTACTACAGTCTTGGCAGATGTGCTCTGGACACGCTACAAGTAAGTTTGAGGGTACATAATAAAAGAGTGGTCAGACTGAGATTGGGCGGTAGAAAGTTGTAAGTAAATCTGGTAAGGTTAGACGTGACTGACATGAATTTGTAAGTTACTAGTCTTGGCCAGAGATTCTGAAGGTTTATAAATCTACTACTAGACTAGTGCTATATCTACTGCTAAATCTACTACTAAATCTACTGATAAATCTACTGCTAAATCTACTGCTAAATCTACTGCTAAATCTACTGCTAAATGTCATGTTAACTGTCGTGATTGGTTTATCAAGGGTCAGTCTGCCTTACCTTTTCCCAACTATGTTGGGGTCGGCTTCCAGTCTAACCGAATGCAGCTGAATACCAGTATTCTACATTGAGCGACCGCCTATCTGACCTCCACAACCCAGTTGCTGGGTAACACGATACCCCTTGGTAAGACTGGTTGTCAAGACTTTTTCGGGCTTCTGACGACACCTAACGACTGTCATTGAGCCACGTATAACAGCCGGGACCAGCGGCTTAACGTGCTTTCCGAGGCACGGAGGAGTCTCGGTATGTAGAGATGGTCACCCATCCACAACCAATCGCGGCAAGCGTAGATTATCCTGATGGATCGACCCGTGCGGCTGTTATTACTTAGCCACGAGCTCCTCCAAGATATTTAGTGTACCGTCAATCAGCCTGTCATCCAAGCATGTCTCCAGCTTTCACGATATAAATCAATCTAGTCCTGTAAAAATGCGTCAATAAATCCATTGTAAAATAAAAATAAAGGCGTATCAGAAAACTGGGATTATAAAAACAAAAGAAAATAGCCTCCACAAATCAACCTAATCAAATAGTTTGATGTGACCCTGAGCTTTCAGCAAACCTTTTTAACATTGGAGTGGACAATTTCTATGGTATATCTAGAGAATTCTTGATGACACAGATTATGCTAATTGAAGATTCATTCGTTCTTTTGAATGACCTGACATTCAAAAGAACTAATAAAACACAAACACCATATTTTAATTCCACACTATCTTATTATCTTTCTACTAACAAAAACCGCAAATAATCCTCAAAACCGACCCATGTGCGTAATAAACCAATAATGATGTTTATCTTCTACCGTAGCATACAAACAGTAATCCCAGGGCGCATCGTTTGCGGACATCAAAGTTTTGAGTCCGCTGGGACGGGGGAGCATGAGTGGATTGAAAAGAGTGAGTTAATTAATAAATCACTAGTGTTTTGTGTTTACGTAACAATGAGGACGTTTCATTCTTATTTACTTCTAAGATATTCATTTCATAGAACAGTATTTATTAACTATAGACCAGGATAGTGAGAAAAGAATGAAGGAGAAAGATCAAAGAAAATGGTGTAGTTTATAAAGACACCTCCATTCAACATTGGATATCGAAATGTTGAAGGAGAATAACAAGCATACAGCAATCGCAAAAGGTTCAGACTTCAGATAGATTTGGCAGTAACATTCAAGGAATTCGATAATTATGATATTCTTTTTCTAAACTGAACACTCAGGCTGTGGCTAACATTCTAACTTCCTAACTAATATCATAAATGCGAAAGTGAGTTTGTTTGTAACGCTTTCACGAAGATAGCCTGGGACCTGGAAAAGTACATAGGCTACTTTTAAGCCTAGATCGCAGACGAAGTCGCCGGCAACATCTAGTTCTTTTAATAAAGGTAAACTCGAAAGTACAGACAAACGAAGTAAAGGAATGACCCGAGACACTAGTGATTGAATGTGGGTAAGGCCAATCGCTCACGACGCTCCTCAAAAATAACGTGTTA
Source organism: Atethmia centrago (assembly GCA_905333075.3). Taxonomy (NCBI): domain Eukaryota; kingdom Metazoa; phylum Arthropoda; class Insecta; order Lepidoptera; family Noctuidae; genus Atethmia; species Atethmia centrago. The sequence continues at coordinate 2,088,425 of HG995388.1, forward strand.
CAAACTCAAATCACTAAAGAGTAGCCAGAATGTCATAGCACTAGTATTTCAAAGGCAGTCCGTAGGTACACGACGCTACCAAACACAAACGCGCAAAAGTAAGTCACGTCGTGTAAGGACCACGTTACGTTTGAGTAGCGCTGTGGAGGCCGAAGTCTCCAAGAACTTGTTTGAAAACAGGAGTTTCTAAAAAACGCATTTAACAACTGCCAAATGCGGAAAACATGACCAAAACGAGCCCAAAACACAATTTAAAAAAATCACGTCTTTAGAATCCCTTACCAGTCGGCAGCGATATCGATTACGCGACTACCTTGAGGGACCGGCCGTTAAGAGACGCATGACGAGCAGTGGATGGTGCAGGAGAAGAAGAAACTAGTTTTGGGAATTCTTAGCAACATCTGTCGAAGGTTAATATTCCAGATATGTCGAAGTAACATCTAACATCTAACATTAACATGTGGCGTGTGAACGCCTGGATAATGGCTTGCCCGGATACGGTTCAGTCCGAGAAGCCATCTTCCCAGAGACAGTGGGATGAGCCACTCTGTAGGTTGGTACGGAATAAACTCATTAATACGTCCACCAATACTGCTGAGCGTGCCCGCCTGCTGGCTGTGGGTGAATGGGAGTCGGGCCTTTGGCTTCAGGCGCTACCGTCACCCAACATAGGCATCATGCTGGGTGACACCACATTCCGGCTCGCTACATGTTTGCGTCTGGGCGCTCCTTGCTGGGCTCCATATCGCTGTCAATGCGGTGAAGGAGTCGACTACGTCGGACATCATGGCCTCTCCTGCAGTAAGAGTGCTGGTCGGATGACACGGCACGCTAGCATTAACAACATCATCCGTCGGGCTCTTGTCACCACCGGGGTGCCAGCTGTTTTAGAACCCAATGGCTTGACACGTGATGATGGGAAGAGGCCAGACGGAATGACCATAATGCCGTGGAAGTTGGGAAAGCCTTTGGTGTGGGATGCAACCTGTGTCGACACTCTCGCGCCTTCCCATCTTCCTAGCACGGCGGGCTGTGCTGGGGCGGCTGCTGCAGGAGCAGAAAACCTCAAACGGCGCAAATATAACAACCTTATTGGGAGCTATATGTTTGAGCCGTTTGGGGTTGAAACACTAGGGCCTTGGGGTCCGAGTGCTCATCGAGTATTTCGGGACATCGCCAAACGGTTGGTAGAGTCTTCACAAGACCAGAGGGCTGGCCTTTTTTTAGCCCAAAGAATCAGCATTGCCATCAAACGTGGCAATGCTGCCAGCCTATTGGGCACTTTTCCCATTGACAGCGATGCGGACGAATTTTTTGATGCTCAATGAGCTCTTCCGCCTTTTTGTTTGTGTATAGTTTTAGTTCAGTTAGGATACCACTTTGTTATTTTTATTAATTAATTATGTAATTCTGAATAACTTAATAAACATCTAAAGGATCAGATAAAGGATCCTATAATGATCTTCTGTTTCAAAAACTGAATACCTAGAGCGAACAATCCCTTTATAAAGCAAACTCGAAAGTACAGGCAAAAGTAAAGTAGTTATTCCGGAATCTAATGATCCTATAGATGTATCTATTACACTAGAATTATTCCGACTGCTGACAGAATAATATTTCCAACAGAGCAGAATGAAACATTTTGTTATAGTCAATGAGTGTTAATATAACAAATGATACAGAAGTTAGAAGAAATTTATATAATTACAAAAAAAAATATTTTCAATCAATAAACCGCCAAATTTCTGCTAACTTTTGTATCATAAGTGGGAAAGACATTTGCGAATTTATATATATAAAGAAAATGCTAAAAGGAAGCGTTGGCGACGCTTACAACACGGCGGGAATGCTGCGACCCGGTATTTTATCTTGATGACCCGGTACCGGGTCCTGACCCATCAAATGGGAAACACTGCTATAGAGGTAAGGCATATATAAATTGCTGTAAAGGAGGAGCTTTCAAAAACGCATTTAATACAAGACGAAAACTTCGTTAAATCCGCAAATTTGTTTGTTTTGGACAACCGCAAAATACCCAAAAACATGACCAAAACCAGTCCAATATTTCCTGTTCAAAAATCTCGTATAAAGGCGCGGCACCTAATCCATTAACAGTCGGCCGCGGTATCGATTACTCGGCTACACCTCGAGGGACCGGCCATTAGAGACGCACGACCAGCAGTGGATGGCTATATAAACATTAGAACGGTACGCTTTTAGGGGGGCTCGGGTTTCGCGTCTATTGTTAGGGGGTTGCGGAGGAGTATGAAAAAAATGTTTTGTAAGATTTTGTTTATAGCGATATGATGGTGATAATGGAATGGCAATGTTGGTTGTCAGACAATTAGGCCGGCCGCAAACGTTCGGTTTCCGAATTAGGTTTCCAGATCAGGAATTCAGATTCGGAATTCCATGAGACTAGCGCAAACGTACGCACTTTTACTGGCGCTAAACAAGAAGAAGAGGAATCGTCAGTACTGGGTACACCCGTTGAATACTCGGAGATTAACAGACAGTCAATTCTATATAAAAAGAGCAAAATTACGAGCTCACCCAGAAGAATTATTAATATCCCATATGCATGGATATTGTTCCACCGCCATTATTAAATTTTCGGCTTCACACATTGTGTTACCTACGACGACGTCGCGCGTCGGGTCGATAGACGTCCACTCATTACAAGGCTCGCGCGCATAGAGTATAGTAGTAGATGGATCTGAATTGAAATTTCCGTGTGTGTGCGACGGACGAGCCAAAATGTACGCGAGCGCTGCGTTCGGTATGACGTCATTAGGATTTTTCCGTTCTCACGATCCGAACGCATCGAACTGATCGTTAGGTTTTTTTTCCGTTCGGAAAAAATAAGAATAATGTGCGCCTTGTTGAATATTTTGTTTGTAAGCAGAGCATTCAGGTTTCCGAATCTGAATTCCTGATCTGGAAACATAATTCGGAAACCGAACGTATGCGGCCGGCCTTATATTGGTGCTTGTTAAATTACATAACTAATGCTACAGATCCACATAATGGCGCTGAGAAGAGGCAAATGACCAAAATAGGCTTGTCTTAAGGAAAAAAATTGCCAAATCTGTATAGTTTGTGGTAGAGCAAAAATATAATATGTTAATTTTGAACATATTTCTCAGAACTTGGTTGTTACCAAAACACGTTTTGAAAAAAAAATCGATACAAACTAACGTTAAACTAACCTCTTACCTTGAGTTCCAATCCAAAATATCTGTATTAAGTAGCAACATACTAGTACGTTACGTATTTAATTAATAACAAAAACGTCTTATTTGAATGCAGAACTTGGTTGTTTTTTTATTTTAGATTACTCAACTCAATTTGATAAATAGATAATTGATTCATATTTTGCAATAAATTACAAGCGTTGTGTCATCGCGCTTCTCTTTCTTTTCTATGCAATAAGACAGTGACCGCGGTTTAGGTGTTATCAGCGTCTTAAAGGTTTGCAATTCCGAGGCCATGTGTTTTCATGGTCCTCGGAACGCGCCACCGTTGGGGTCCCAAATAACGGTAGGAGGGGTTTCTATCGGCGTCGAGTCGACGATGAAGTACCTGGGACTCGTCCTCGACAGCCGGTGGAACTTCGTGGAGCATTTCCGACGTTTGGCTCCCAAACTGGAGCGGGCGGGCGCTGCATTGAAGCGGCTCCTGCCCAATCTAGGGGGTCCAAACGCCTCCTGCCGGAGGCTCTACGCGGGGGTCGTGCGGTCCATGGCCCTCTACGGGGCTCCTGTATGGGCGCGCTCTCTGGCGCTGCGGCCAGCCCGCCGGTTGAGCGCGGCCCAAAGGGTCATGGCCATCCGGATGGTCCGAGGATACCGCACGGTCTCCTGTGAGGCAGCGAGCCTCCTTGCCGGATTGCCGCCATGGGATCTGGAGGCAAAAGTCCTCGCGCACGTATGGGAGTGGCGCGAGGAGGCGAAACGCCGGGGCGTAAGTCCGCCGCCGCGAGAAATCGCGGCACAGCGGACGGAGCTCCGGCGGGATCTCATGGCGTCATGGAAAGTACGGTTGTCGCAACCCAGTGCTGGGCACGCCACGATTGCGGCGATAAGTCCCCTCTTTGAGGAGTGGCTGGAGAGGCGCCACGGCGTCCTCACCTTCCGCCTGACGCAGGTCCTCACCGGACATGGCAGCTTCGGGAGGTTCCTATGTCGGATAAGGCGGGAGGAAACGTCCGGGTGTCACCACTGTGTGGATCGCCCAGAGGACACGGTGGAGCATACGGTGGAGGTCTGCCCGGCTTGGGCAGAGCACCGCCGTGTCCTCGTGGAGGCGATCGGCGGCAGAGACCTCTCGCGTCCGGCCCTGGTTCAGGCCATGGTACGGAGCGAGAGGGCATGGGCAGCCGTCACCTCCTTCTGCGAAGCAGTAATGCTCGCGAAGGAGGAGGCGGGACGGTTGAGGGAAAGGCACGTTTCGCGCCCTCTCGCCCCTAGCCGCCGCAGGAGACGCCCAGGGCGTCGGGAATCCCGGTTCCGGCCACCGTAGGCGCGGGCTTGCGGACGGTGAGCAATGGGTAGCTCACCGTCCGGTAAGGACCAGGCCCGGGTCGACGGCGCGTCGTATTCCACGCGCGCCTCAAAGAGATGTCGTCAGCACAAAGTAGGGGTCCACTAGGGCCGATGCCTGCCGGGGTCGCGAGAAGGTACTTATGGGTCACCGAGGCCCCCGCAACACAGGCAACAGGAAGGAATACGGGTGGGTTTTAGTCAGTAAGAGTCTGACACACCCTCCCGCTCCGCCCAGAGCGGGAGAAGTTATTTGATGATTTCCCACCCTCAAAAAAAAAAAAAAAAGGTTTGCAATTCCATCTAAGTTTTGAGCACCAGTTTTGCCAAATTAGCTCTAAATACTTCGTAAGCAGTTTCATAAATGGCAGAGAAATGCAGAACAAAGCTGATGAATGTTTAAGTGACCTACTGGTGACTGGTTTCCGACCGATTTGTGATTTGAACAAGGTGAATAAAAGAGCTCTTCCCGGTAGTTTCTTACAGCAGGCTTAGCATGACGTTTTCTATTTCTTCGAAGACAAGACACGGCTCTTTCTATACAAAGTGACATTTCGTTTCTCCTTTTTTGACATCCCACCGTAGAAATCCTTCTACATAAAAAAGGACCTAGACAAAGATCGATAAAAAAGAAAGACAAGATGACAGATTCTAAAAGGATTTCTACAGTGAGATGTCTAAAATGGAGAAACAAAATGTCACTTTGTATGAAAGAGCCGTGTCTATTCTTCGAAGAAATACAAAGAAATGCTAAGCCTGCTGGTCGGACAAAATATGCGATCGTAGTAGTCTATCGACACGAAAAGAAAGGAGAGTGACCAACTAACGGTCTTAGATATGGTGATATTCAGGGACGGGCAAAACAAAACATCACGCCTTGTTTCCCCGAAGGGTTGGGCAGAGGTGTACCTGTAGTACACCCACATTTCGCCAGTTATGTTTAAGTCCCTTGTAATAGGGGGGCGAGCCTTTTGCCATCAACCGGGCACAAATCCAGACTCCGGGCTGCTACTGAGATAGTAAAACCCAATAACACTTTGCCCGACCCGGGATTCGAACCCAGGACCTCATGCTCAACAGTAGCGCTTGCGACCACTTGACCAACGAGGCAGTCTTTCCAAATAGTTATAAAATAATGGTAGTTTTATTGATCTCGAATTTGAGCACACATTAATTAGGTAGGGCTGTTGATGTTGAATGTATTAAGAAAAAACTTCTTATCTCCGATTCACAGACAGTTGTGATGTGAATCAAAAACAAGTTGTAATTTACGAAAATACATTATCAGATTGCTACCAGATCCATCGGATCACGAGCAGTAATTAAATTCAGCAATAATTCGCACACACCCACGATTGGCACAATTTCAAGTGATTAAGTACACAGTGCGACACGTGGCGTCGTAACGAGCGTACATTCTACATAAATGAGGGTAGAAGTAAATGTTTATTTTAAGGGTATCACTTGTGTAAACTAAAGTATCATCGTTTTCCCTGAAGGGGTAGTGGAGTTTGCGAAAATTGTGGTTATTTTTAGAGAGGCAAAAAGAGAAATGCCCGTCGTTTTTGGGTAATAAATTGACGACGGCCCATAGGATATACATAATCAGCCTATAATGTTCCCACTGCTGGGACACAGGCCTTCTCTCTGTGAGAGGGAGCCGGCCGTAATCCACCACGCGGGCCCAGTGCGGGTTGGTAGATGTCACATGTCTTCACATTTTTGGTTCTAGGACATGCCGGTTTCCTCACGATGTTTTCACTGTTTCGAGAGCAGTGGTGATGAAATAATTTACACAAAGTAAAGCGCCTGTCTGGTTTCGAAACTACGACCTACAACTCGGTAAGTCGCGGCCGTTACCACTGGAGATAAGGTATAAAATAGATGTATTTTTTTATTGTTTGATGCGTTACCAAGATGCGCCTTTTATTTCAATGCTTTGCTATTGGTTTCCAACATACACAGAGATGTTGCGCTTACTTATGGGAAACCAGAACACAGCAATATCGTTTGGCGGCAGAAATACTCGACGGCTGATCGCATATTATTAGGCCGAAAATCTACGTTTGATTCGCCGTGTGTGTATGGAGCATTATGGAATTGTAATGACAGAAACGGCGGCACTACGTCACGTGCCATAGTGTGTACAAACGCGTCTTATAGTTAATATTCTTTGGCATCATATTTTATTCAATAAGCCCACATTTCGTCGGTCGAATCACGAAAGGGCATAACTGAGTTTTACCAAATTTTTCAGGAGAGCGATTTTTTATAAAATGTACAATTATGTACCGTCGTAACATTTTACCTAATTCTTATATGAGATTTATAGAATACTCGTTTTGATTAATAGTTAATTCTGTTTATATATTTAATTAACTTTTTTGTGTAAAACAGTTGGCTGTGGAGATACTCGATTTTTTTTTTTAAAAGTTTCACTTACGCCCCTTTGTGATGTACAATTAATATCATTAATTTCATTTACGCCCGGTCTCTTGGATTTAAATTAAATAAAAAACGGTAAGTATACTGAAGCTTAATCTTAATTTGTCTGTGTTCAAATTTTGACCACAGGACAAATTACATGCTCCATTTCACCGGCTTCACAAGGTTCATAACTCGTTTGTTGGGCTTGGTATTACTTTTTATAACAATCTACCCTCTTCATTGCTAGATTTGCCTTTTAATGCGTTTAAAACTAAAGTAAAATCCAAACTTTGTTCAAGGGCATACTATTCTATCAACGACTACTTAAAAGATAAGAATTGTTGGTCGCTGTGATTAACTCAAGACAATGTTTATGTTCTTTCTCCAGAATTAGCTTACCTAGTGACAGGTTATAGGAGTAGGTACATATAATTGTTTATTTTATTTGACTGTAAAGTCAATTCATTTTTAATTTTAATTGCGTTTATTATTGACATAATCTTGTCATCACAATGTTATTTTGTTGAGTTGTATTGCAAGATGTGGTTAGCGACCTCGATAACTGATTATATTATTCTTACAACCGGCAGCAAGTTCGTCATGCTCCCTTTTTTTTTTTTGGATGAGAAATCTTCAAATCACTTCTCCCGCTCTGGGCGGAGCGGGAGGGTGTGTCAGACTCTTACTGACTAAAACCCACCCGTATTCCTTCCTGTTGCCTGTGTTGCCAGGGGCCTTGGTGACCCTTTAGTACCTTCCCGCGACCCCAGTAGGCATCGGCTCTAGTGGACCCCTACATATGTGCTGACGACATCTCTTTGAGGCGCGCGTGGAATACAACGCGCCGTCGACCCGGGCCTGGTCCTTACCGGACGGTGAGCTACCCATTGCTCACCGTCCGCAAGCCCGCGCCTACGGTGGCCGGAAATCCGCCCGGGATTCCCGACGCCCAGGGCGTCTCCTGCGGCGGCTAGGGGCGAGAGGGCGCGAAACTTGCCTTTCCCTCAACCGTCCCGCCTCCTCCTTCGCAAGCATTACTGCTTCGCAGAAGGAGGTGACGGCTGCCCATGCCCTCTCGCTCCGTACCAGGGCCGGACGCGAGATATCTCTGCCGCCGATCGCCTCCACGAGGACACGACGGTGCTCTGTCCAAGCCGGGCAGACCTCCACCGTGTGTCATACTCCCTTAGATGTCACTGCTTGCGGTAGCGTCGGGGGTCGGGTTGCCTCCTTCCCTCAAATATAGCGAGGGGGGTAATGGCTGATTTTTGCGTTATGCTCGTGAACGGGTGCTGCTTGTGGTAACTGGTCGTCTTGCTGACTATTGTTTTGTTTTGTTATTAGTAATTAACTTTTTACTGCAGCGTTCTCTATGCATTTTAACACCATACTGCGATCGCCAACCCGCCTGCCAAGCGTGGCGATTATGGCAACCCCCCCAATGGAGGCCTATGTCCAGCAGACGATGACGATAAATTAACTGTTTTGGGGACTGTCTTATATATTTTTCACGTTCGAAAAGTGCTGATTCTCAGCCTAGTTTGAATAAATGACTTTTGATTTTGACTATTTCGCCCGATAGTATGCGATGGACGATGGTGCACGCTTGCCTAGAAGCAACCTATTCACTTAAGAATTAAACGCTTGTGTTCCACGCGCGCCTCAAAGGATGCTAGCCGGGTTCGCGGGAAGTTCAAAAGGGTTACGGAGGCCCCTGGCAACACAAGCAACGGAAGGAACACGAGGGTGGGTTTTAGTCAGTAAAAGTCTGACACACTCCCGGCCCGCCCAGACCGGGAGAAGTTATTTGATGATTACTCACTCAACAAAAAAAGCAGTAGTCAGTAAGAGTCTGACACAGCAGAGCGGGAGAAGTGATTTGATCATTTCCCAAAAAAGAAAGACTTGAAAGCAGATCCTAGATTCCTCGGCTATACGAAAAAACAGACTTCGTCAGGGTTCTATTCCTTCATCACCATTTCAGCTGAAAGAAGTTTACTAAGAAGGACATAGTCCTCCGTCAAGGGTCGCCCATCGTTCCAATCCTTAAGATATTTCAATGCAATGGTCGTAACCTAATTAATCTATGCTTCTACATACATAAACTCAAGCCTACTTCACATGGACGTAGGTAGAAACTACAGAACGCCACCTGCTACGATCCTTACAAACTCTACCCCTTATGCTTCGTTTCGCTTCTGTACAGCATCATTTCACTTGTAACATCTTAATAATTTCACTGCAACTACCTCTTCATAATTAAAAACAAACACACACAACGAACAAAAACAGCGAAACGATTCTCTGAACATTCCCTCGAAGAAAGACATGTAGCTTTAAACATGAAACAAGGAGGTCTGACTATTGACAATAGAGACTGCACTGGGTAAACAATTACTAGGTATAGTAATGCAAGGTAAACAATTTGTTTAAACTATTGTCGGGGGATCGGAGGGATTCGGCACGTGACGTGAACTATGTATTGGAGTTTATAAGGAAGATATTTAGTTTGCTGTGGCTCTGAACCTTGATTTTATTTTTGGTCGTCGCTATAGGTCCAGAGAGTAGAGCAGTGGTGGCCCATTGGTCACGGCCTCGACTTACGAGTTGTAGGTCGTTGGTTCGAACCCAGGCAAGCGCTTTACTTTATGTATTTTTTTTCATCATCACTGCTCTCAAAACGGTGAAGGAAAACGTGAGGACCCTGGCAAGTCCTAGGACCGAAAAATCGAACACATGTGACATCTTCCAACCCGCACTGGGTCCGCGTGGTAGACGGTCCACTCGTTCTCGGAGAGAGACCTGTGTCCCAGCAGTGGGAACATTATAGGCTGATTATGCTTATGCCATATATACCTACTACGCTTTGAAATGGGCAATTAGTTTCATCTTTCTGACTGACCAACCCCTTGACAATTCAAAAGTGCCTGAAATTGGTTTATTTGAAATAAATACTTTGGAGTTAGATATAGAAGTTTAACATTTAATATGAAACTATACCGTTTTCCAGAATTAAAGTCCCTGGTGTGTCAAGTTTCAAACAACCTTTTTACTTCTTTGCCAAATTCGATCACAATTGGTTCAATGGTTTAGTAATGCAAACGTTTCAACCAAAGGCGAACTTTTTGATTTTAAATACTAGCTTAATACTTACTAAAATTCGGTTTAAAGAACTTTATTCTCATTAAGACAATCGTCACTTACATGAGAACATTAAATCTTATTACTAGTTATATTATATCAGTGCGGGTAGAAGAAAAACTAAACGCAAAAAATAAAGTATGATCGTTGTCAACAAAATTGGAAGCAAGTTCACTGCATTCCTAAGATAAGGAGGTGGCACAAGTTAAAAGATGTTGCTGTTTTAAACCAAAATAAACACAACACAATTAATATAGTGTTTCGTCGTTGTAAATAAAAGTGATTAATTTATTTTTAAATATGTTGAGTGAAGTCGCTTCTTTTACATCCTTGGGAAGTTTATTATAGAGCTGTGCTCCCAGGTTAGGTTATTTTTACCGTAGTTTGTTCTTACTCTAGATAATACCAGGTTTCAATTGTGATGCTCCTTTGTAATCAACTAGCTACACCCCGCAGTTTCACCCGCATAAGTTTTGATTCCATTGGAATATCGGTATAAAAAGAAAAATCCTATGTGCTAATCCAGGTCATGGTCTACCAATGTGCCAAATTTCATCCAAATCCGTTCAGCCGTTTTAGCGTGCAACCGTAACAAACAAACAAACTCACTTTCGCATTTATATTATATAATATATGTATATATATTTATAGGTAGGAAGTAAGGGTTAGAAGACATAAATAAAATAATAATTTCATTAAAAAACAAAACCAGTACCGGTTATGATGGAATTACGACTAATATTGTTAAAGTTGTTGCTGATATATTTTCAGAACCCCTAAGCTATATAGTCAATTTGTGTATAGAAGAAGGCATATTTCCCGACAAATTAAAAATTTCAATTGTAAAGGCCGCTTTTAAAAAAGGTGACAGAACAAATGAGTAACTATAGGCCAATAGCGCTATTACCTATCTTTGCCAAAATTTTAGAAAAGGTCATTTATATGTCTCTACACCTTCTTCGAAAGTCATAACATTTTCTCTCCAAGTCAATATGGTTTTAGGAAAAATAAATCGATTAACAGAATAGAATAGAATTAGTTTATTTCGGACACCAAATATCCATATAGTGTTAGTAAAATACAAAAAATTTATGTAGCAAATAGCAATATATAATTTCTTAGGAAAAATAATGACAAATTTGGACAAAGGACTACCGGCTGTAGCAATATACATGGACATGTCAAAGGCTTTTGACCGTGTTGACCATAATATTCTTCTAAGAAAACTATAAGCATACGGTGTGAGAGGCGATGCATAAAATCTCATAAAATCATATCTATCTAATAGGCAACATATTACAGAGATAAGGAAGGTAAACATAGGCACAAAAACAGAAGAAACTTATGCGTCTGAATCCAGAACGGTAGAGCTTGGCGTTCCACAAGGGGGTATCTTATCCGCCCCTCTCTTCCTTGATAAACGACATGCCTTCGGTAATAAATCACGATATGACATTATTCGCTGACGATAGCACTGTACTATTCACTAACGACAATACAACTAATTTGGAATCAGACATTAACAAATCTTTAGTATTAGTAAATGACTGGCTTAATTTAAACTAATTAATGATTAATATTCACAAGACCAAAATAATGAATTTTAAAATAAGAACTCGATGTACGGGTACTTTAAATATGAAGTACCAAGATAAAGACATCGAAGAAATAGAAACAACGGAATTTTTAGGGTTACACGTGGATGACCAAAATAAACTTGAAAAACCAAGTTGACTATGTCTGTAAAAAGTTAAGCAAGTTCTCATATGCCCTTCACAGATTAAGAAAAATTGCAAATCTACCAACATTAATAACGGCATACCATGGTTACATCAGCTCTAACCTTAGATACGGTTTAGATAGTGTTGATAAAGAACGCGCGTTCATTGCACAGAAACGTTGTCTCAGGGCAATTTTCAACCTACAAAAAACTGAAGCCTGTGAACCATTTTTTTAAAAAGATGAACGTATTAAACATTACCGTGTCTATATATTTTTGTGGTCGCAGTTTTTGTTAAAAATAACATGGATCTATTTAAATATCGAACGCGTATACGGCATCAGGACAAGCTAGACATAGTGGCTAGTAAGACGAATTTTCCTGCATCAAAGTGTTTTCTGCTCGGCTCCGCGTATTTTCAATAACATTCCAAAGCCTATAAGAGCAGTTACTGAAATAAAATCATTTAAAAAGATTCTCCATGAACTGTTAGTAAACAAATGTTATTACTCTGTGAAATACTTCTATGCCGACAAATCACTGTCAGAATACAATTTTGCTAGGTCATGATGCGTTTTGTTTTTTTTTTTAATATTTAACGGTCTAAAATTTATTATGTATTGTTATAATATTCATGCATGTAAACTCCCTGTATGTACCTTTATTTATTGTACGCCTTAAGGGCAGGACATAGCTGTTCGCAAAGCACTAAATTAACACCAGTTGTATTATGTACACTTTCCTATGATCCACAATAAAGATGAATTGAATTGTTACATTGTCTTTTATTCTCCTTTGTAATTGAATTACATAGTCTTGTTTTCTTCTGGCATACATATTTTATTTTCAATATCTAAACTTATGAATAAAGTCATAGTTTTTGTTCATATGTAGATCAATAAACGCATTTTTCTCTATTTTGTTCTTTCCTAAGAACTTCAGCTACCCCAAAAACCTTCAAGATATTATGAAATGGAAAGAAAACTACTGCTATAGTAGGTATCAGTATAAATATATACCGACAATTAGCTAAATGCCCAGTGACGTACGTCCCGTCACCGCTTGTCACGTCGAGTCACAACGCGTGACCATCAATATTTATCGAAGCGGGACATACACAATACAGACACGCGACTTTGTGATGGGTGCGATTATCTGCAAGCGTTATAGGGTTAGCATTATTCGGATTTATTAAAAGACAATCCGAATGCCCGGTGGGATTTCTCATCGTTCATAATGACGAACTTCAATACAAACGTTTATACCCTATTTAATCCTTTTAGGGGATGGATATTTCAAAAATCCCTCTTGTCCAAATTTCATGGTTCTAGACTCAGCGAGTTAGGCAGCGCCGCAGGAGACGCTCGCGTCGGGAATCCCGGGCGGATTCCCGGCCACCGCAGCGGCGGGCTTGCGGACGGTGAGCAATGGGTACCTCGCCGTCCGATAAGGACCAGGCCCGGGTCGACGGCGCGTTGTGTTCCACGCACGCCTCAAAGAGATGTCAGCACAAGTGTTGGGGTCCACTAGGGCCGATGCCTGCCGGGAACGCGGGAAAGTACGAAAGAGTTACCGAGGCCCCCTGGCAACACAGTCAGCGGAAGGAACACGGGTGGGTTTTAGTTAGTAAGAGACACACGCTCCCGCTCCGCCCAGAGCGGGAGAAGTTATTTGATAATTCCCATCCTAAAAAAAAAAGCGGCATAGGCTGTGCGCTGTCGGTCAGTGAATGAATTCATGATATTGATTAAGAAGATTTTCAAAATGTTGACTTAACGCAAACTTACGCCAACTATAAAATATCTTGTGTCAATTCATACACACAATGTGAAAACTATATGGCAGAAATTGAGACACTATGTCGGTTGTAATGTGACAATGTCCTCTATAACAACTTGATAACAACTGTAATTAGTCCTCCTTTGACATCAAATGACACTCAATACTTATTGAGGCAAGACATTCACAATACCGACACGTGACTTGGGACATTTAGATTAATATGAGAGCATTATAGGGTTACTTTTGTGTTGAATGTTCAGTAAACAGAGTAATTTATTGAGATGAGTCATACGATAGAAATCTTAAAGGAGAGTGACGAAATTTTATTATAACTAAACAAGACACCTAAAACCTACAGGCTAGCGATTTAGTCACTTGCATCCGTCAAGGTGCAGGTGATTCTACCAGAAACCCAAGTATTTCCTTGTATGCCATAAATAATGACGAGTCTTATCTAGGTTCAAGAGCTTTACGAGTCATCCTAAAGTAAAAAATCTATCAACCATTCAAGAACAAACCCATAACACACGCAATCAATTCATGGCTCATTCATAATCTCAACAAACACAACGACAGATTACTCACGACGATCGGCATGCAGTTGAATATCAGTACAAACAAAGCGATGCGGTTCCAAATTAAAGTGCATGCGTTTAGACTTCAGTGGCTTGCGAAGAGTCCAGTAGCTTCGAGTATTGGGTAGACGAGTAACGTGAAACGATGCCACGAGTACTTTATGTATCTAGCAGTGGTGTGGAAGAAGAAATTTGAGGGATGGATGTGGCGCATTGAAAGATAAACTTCAAAGACTTAGGTAATAAAGTCAATAGAACATAATAATTTGTTTTATCAAATTCTTAGTGACACGCTCAATAAATTGGGAAAAAAATTGATCTTCGGCAATAAAACAAATGCTTCGGAGAAAATGGGCTCTAAAAGAAACATAACTAAATGATAATGATAAATGATTTTATTTCTGTAAGTAGGTCTGTACACTTTTACACGTCAATCATATTTTTTTAAACTAGATGAGGTCGGCGTTTTGGTCAGATCATGTGAAGATCATGTAGATTGGTGTCTGAAATGGTCTTGTGATGAAAGAACCACACAGATTGAGTGGACCTGTCCAGTCAGTGCACGCATTTGTCAGTCGTTGTGCAGCTCAACTCAGAACTTAAGGAGCTAAACCAAAGAAAGGACATTTGGCTAGGCCGCAAAAAATACTCAAACTGCCAGACTATGTTAAAAACTAACTTAATATTTTGTGTGGAATTTAATATTTACTTGTAACAAAAGTATTACATTGCTTTCAATTATAGTGAATGTGAAGACTATGTAGGTCATTGTTGTTTTTTTCTCATTTAGTTTTAATCTTGGTCTGGCAGTTTGAGTCATTTAAGCGACCTACCCAAATGTCCTTTCTTTGGTATTGTTCGTCGAATCGTTGAGCTCCTCAAGTTCTGAGTTGAGCTGCACGATTACTGACAAATGCGTGCACTGACTGGATAGGTTCACTCATTCTGTGTGGTTCTTTCCTCAAAAGACCATTTCAGACACCAATCTACATGGTCTTCACATGATCTGACCAAGATTATGTCTGGACTTTAAAAGAGACTCTGACCTCTGAGTTTGTTTCAGCCTTTCTTCTCAGAGTAGTTAGATAGGAAACGCCGAGCTCATCTAGTTTTTTTTTTTTTTTCTAAATATGATTGACGTGTAAAAAAGTGTTTGTACAAACCTACTTACAGAAAATAAAATCATTTAATCATTTCATAAGAATTCATCATTACATGAGAATAAAACAAAATTAAACAATGACCCACATTTACAATAATTAAAATAATATAATACTTCACAGAGTAAATATTCATGTCATTACATAAATAAAATTCATCAATGTCAATGTGTATATAACAATCCGGACATAATCTTGGTCAGATCATTTGAGGACCATGTAGGTTGGTGTCCGAAATGGTCTTTTGAGGACAGAACCACACCAATTTGAGTGGAACTGGTCAAAAACAGAAAACCCGTCAATCAAAGACCGATGCTTTCTGAAAATCTTTGTCAGTAGGAGTCCAACATACATCTCTACTGTCCCAATTAAAAATGTATCTGTTAAGATTTCCACACAGAAAATCAAAGAGTTGTCAAAAAACTTCAACAATCAGAAAATGATCAGATCAAAGGCCAGTGAAAACTGCACCTTTATGCTAACCATCTTTTTTATCAACTCCATAAGTGACCTTAGCAATCCATTCAAAAACATCAATCCCCTGTTCACATCCATACCATCGTAGCTCCGACGGCTACCGCACACCGCACTCATCGTTTACCCTGTGTGCTCAACAAACAGCGCAATGATACTCCAGTTAATTAAGGACCGAACAAATATGCTTTCTAACAGACGCGCTCGGAATATTTTATTACCTCCACCCATTTGTTGGACCGCCTTTTTATTAAACGTAGTGTTAGTTTGTTCTGTGGAGATCGTGGCTTGTGAAAGGTGATTTGGTAATGAATGGTTTTGTCGACAATGCTGCCGATTCCCTTGTTAACAAACTGAACTAAATTTAGGTTCAGTGCATCTTTTTCTTTCTATTTCCTTAAGAAAATGACAGAAGATAAATATTAATTTAGTTCTGTCAAATTAATCAGCGCTTGACGTAAATTGACGTAATTTTAGTAGGCAAGTTTTTATTCACATCTTAACTTGCATGGAGTAGTGACAGGCGCTGATTAATTTGACAGGACTAAACTAAAATGTATCTTCTGTCCTCTTCTTAATGAAATAGAAAGAAAAAGATGCACTGAACTTAAATTTAGTTTAGTTTGTGAACAAGGGAGTCGGCACCATTGAAAGCTACAATTTTAGTTGCCATTCTTGTAACAGCAGCGGTGACGATTTTATCTCTGGATAAAAAGAAAACAGCTCAGATTGTGGATATTCGATAGGCTTGATGGGATACGATGCTGCAGTTGGTGAGCGCTTGCGCATTATTGTGTAAAAGCAATCTACACGCGCCGCTGCAAACATTTCTGATGCGCTGCAACGCCATGGCAACCTCATCAGTTTTTTGAACGCATTATTAAATTGGACACGAAGGGCTCCATACGACGCCCGCGAATATGTATCCCACAAGCTGCATGTGTAGAAGGTGGTACAGAATGCTCTAAATAGTGTCACCTTTATTACATGAGCTTCGTCCAGGCGTAACCGCGCGGTTCTCGCGTGAGTAACGCGTGTCTGACCGAGCGCTTAGGTACTTCAACAAATACAATATGTCTACTACTTTCTTGAACTAGTCACCAGTGACCACGGTTAGTTAAGTAAGACCCGGCTCACATTTACAGCCTGGAATGTCCTACGTTAGAGGATTGTAACTACGACTCGACCTGAGGAAAAAGGAAGTTATATATAATCACTACTATACGTCAAACCAACTAACCTGTACAATCATATGGTCCAGCTCAGCCAGCGCCCGCAACAGATGCGCAGTGCGGGCAGCGCGCACGAAGCCTCCACTATGCTCCAATCCCGCGCCTTGTGCGAACAGCATGCAGAATTCTGCGCGGGAGCCGACGACGCCAGTGCCAAGGGCGCAGCGAAGGGATTGGATCGCGCAGATGCGTTCGGAGCCCTAAAAGAGATGGTGGTAAATTTTTAATGCTGTGAAAATGTACATTACATCAGTCACACCCGTAGGTCTAGTCTAGCCCGAGTTTTAGAAAACAATGAATAACGAAGCGGCCACACATTTCCTGATTCCATGGATAATTAATTATTGTTTCACTTATTATTGGAATGGTTAATTTGATTTGGATTTGAAAATTAGATAAGGGTTCTTAGCTGAAAGGTGTTTCAAAAATAAGGTCTAATAAAAGAAAAGAAAATTTGTTTACACAAACAATACAAAGTAGCCAAAAGCCTAGTATTCGACAAATAAAAAAAAAGACACTAAAACTTTATTAAAAAAGTTAACATTGTTTGTTTTATTTTTAATAAACAAATATATCGCAACTCATATCACGATATCTTTAAATGACACCACACGCCTTATGGTCTTGTACGTTTCCCAAAAATCTAAGTAAATTATAATAGTCTAAGTATGCGATCACGCGCTGGCGAAATAATTCTTATTTTTTGCCACAATCATGTTACTTTTAGAATCTGATTTTCTTCGGGAATAATAATGAGAATATAATGAGTATTATAAAGCTATACTTACAGCATCTATTTCGCAAGGATGGCAGAGGTCGGCGCAGACCGTCAGCAAGGTCTGAATGCTCTCGCGAGCGGTGCCGCCTTTCTCTGCGCGAGTTATGCATCCGGTCAAGCATAGGTAGCTGGAACAAGAAGGTATGATTAGGATTCGTTGCATACCACATTCTACTTAATAAAAACCTTAAACTCATTCAATGACAGATAAAGCTCGGCCTAAACAGTTGGCAGGCGTAAAGTTGGCAGTTCTGAGGTTCTAGGTCCAGCCTGGGAAAACTGCCAACTTTCAGATAGCAAGCAACGTCAAGCAAGCTAAACCGGAGGTGCATCATCTTGCATTGTCCGATCATGAAACGGGACAGTCGCTTTCGATGAGGACTATTAAAACGTACGAAATATGCACTTGGTTTGAGGAGGTCAGAGATTTTAGTCACGAAAACATGGACAAGTTCTATAGTTGCATGTCATCTCTCACTTTTTCAAGCGTATACGAAAAACATGGTTTTCAGGAAGCGTTTGGGGAATTTCACGGTCTTATAAAATTATTTTTTGACTTGTGCTTTCCAATATATTCAAAAAAAATGTCATCTCATAGAGAAAACCACAAATGGTTGACAAAAGGCATAAGATAATCGTGCGTAAAAAAAGGATTCTTTATCTTAATCAACAATACAATAAAACTAAGCGGCAAAAACTAAACACAACATATAAATCGTATAGTGACATTCTCAAAAAGTGTATATATAAATCTAGACAGCTACAAAGTAAGAAGTATATTGCCAATAATAAAAATAAGTGTAAAGCCACATGGGCGGTGATTAATGAAAATATTGATGATTTAAACGCTAAAACCCGAATTGACGTAATAACTAAAGATGACCGGAAAATTCTAGACCCTAAGGAAATAAGTGACACATTTAATCAATTCTACATACAAACGACCAATAATTCTAATTTTAAATACAATTTTGACGAGATAAACAAGACTATCGATGGTAATAATGACCACACAATATTTCTCAAACCTACTGATGCTACGGAGGTATTTAGAATAATACAAAATCTTAAAAATACAACTGCAGTAGGACTGGATGATATAACAACAAAGGTAATTAAATTAGGCGCTTCATGCATTTGCCAACCATTAAGTTATTTAATAAACTTTTCTTTTGAAGAAGGTGCATTCCCAGAGATTTTAAAAAAATCAATAGTAAAGCCACTTTTAAAAAAAGGTAATACATCTGACATGAAGAACTATAGGCCAGTGACTCTGTTACCAATCATGTCAAAAATCTTGGAGAAAATCATGCTGAGAAGGCTCCAAGAATTTGCGATTGGTCATCGTATACTTAAAGACGAACAATTTGGGTTTAGGAAAAACAGTACCACGTCTTTGGCTTGTTTCAATTTGATGAAGAATGTCACCCAGGCGATAAATGACGGCTTACCAGTAGCGGCAATCCTCTTGGATATGAGCAAGGCGTTCGATTTTGTAGATCACGAACTGCTCTTACACAAATTAGAAAAATACGGAATGAGAGGAAAAGCGAACGACTGGTTAAGAAACTACCTATAAAACCGACAACAATGTGTAGAAATCTCCAGAATACATAATGGAAAAAAAGTGTCATATAGAAGCGACTATCAGGAAAATAATTTCGGAGTGCCGCAGGGCAGTGTATTGGGGCCTTTTTTATTCCTTCTCTATATCAATGACCTTCCAAATATCACTCGCCATACAGTCATTTTATTTGCTGATGACACGACCCTTGTCGTGAAGTGTGATAGAGTCGATATCTACGAGTATGAGATTAATGAAGCCATCAAAAATATAATACACTGGTTGAACTCCAATAACCTACAAATTAATATGGAGAAAACGAAAATGATGCAATTTCAAACATACAGGAGAAACCCATTAACGCTGACTGTTAAATATAATGACACTACAATAGAACAAGTAGTAAGTGCTGCATTTCTGGGCATACAATTGGATCAAAATTGCGATTGGAAAAAGCATGTCGAATATGTTTGTGACAAACTGGACAGATTTATTTATGCACTAAGAAGATTAAGAGCCACGGTCTCAACTGAAGCGGCTCTTTGTGCATATCACGGATACGTTTCCTCCGTACTCTCATACGGTCTCTTGTTGTGGGGTAATTCGGTGGATGGCAATAAAGCGTTTATGTTACAAAAAAAATGTGTGCGTGCAATCTGTGGAGCTGGGTACATGGATAGCTGTAAGCCACTGTTTAGAAAGTACAACATTTTACCGTTAGCATGCATGTATATTAAAGAATTGTGCCTATTAGTACGACAACATCCTGAAAATTTTATTAAGCATAGAGATGTAACCAAAAGGAATGTTGCCTCTAGAGATAAACATAGGCTCTGCTTGCCACAATGCAAGCTCGATATATATAAAAGAAATTCGTTTATAATGGCTATTAAGATATACAATAAATTACCAAACGCCTTTAAAGAACTACCTTTGCTTATGTAAGTTTAAAAAAAAGCTGATTCAGTGGCTTCAAGAAAAATGTTCTTACACTGTTAATGAATTTGTGTCACATGTCGAAGAAAGAAAGTAATGTCATTATACTTGGTTTATTTAAATTTTATTTGTTTTTAATTTGACATTTACTTACTATTATTATTTTTACTTTTGACATTTTAACAATATTCATGGACATTATCATTTCAATTAATATATACAATCTGACACTTTATAAAGATCATATTGGTAACTGATGTAATGATATGACATTTTTAAATTATATAATGTACTAAGCGTTTCCAAACTTCTTTTATAATGCGCACAGCAAAGAAATGGAACTCTCTGCCTGCGTCTGTGTTTCCGAACGCATACAACCCTAATCTCTTCAAAGTGAGAGTGAACAGGCTTCTTCTGGGTAAGCTCGCTCCATCGTCGACTTTGTTTCTGTCACCTCTGACATAGACTAAGGTCAAGAGCAAACCCATCACAAATAAAAAAAATAAAAAAAATGTACCTATTGTGAAATTAAATATTTGCAATTAATTTATTTAATCTGACTGTTTGTAACGATTATAGTGATAACTGAAGGAATATTTTGACATTTTTAGTAATTTAATGTATTCAGAAATTAAATATTTGCACACCACATGTAATGGTAGAATGTGAACGGGCCACATTTATAATAACATCACACTACTTTGTACACCTACATTTTGGCAAATAAAGTTTTATTATTATTATTATTATTAAGTGTTTATTATGTTAATAAAACTGAAAGAAAAAAACGGAACAGCGTACCAATATCCAGGCATATGTCCAGCAGTGGATTGTTATGAGCTGAGTTGATTATACCAATATCCGAGAGTTCCCCAGCAGCCTTAGCATGACGCTTTCTATTTCTTCGAAGATTAGACACGGCTCTTTCTATACAAAGTGACATTTCGTTTTTCAGTTTTTGACATCTCACCGTGAAATCCTTCTACAATCTTTCATTTTGTCTTTCGTTTCTAACGATTTTTGTCTAGGTCCTTTTTTACGTAGAAGGATTTCTACGGTGCGATGTCAAAAATGGAGAAACGAAATGCCACTTTGTATAGAAAGAGCTGTGTCTATTCTTCGTACAAATAGAAAGCGTCATGCTAAGCCTGCTGAAGTAGACATGTACACATTCGCAAGAAGTAGATAACGGAATATGCATGTTATTCATATTTTTTTCACTATATTAATAATAGACAGTAATATAAACCCAAGAAAAGTATTAAAAGTTAAATTCAACTACAGCTTAATGCTTAAAAAAAATATGAAACTCCAACAATTTTCTACTACAGTTCAAACGGCCGTTTCTGTCGCGGGTATGATGTGATGTTATTTACCACGAAGCTTCTTTGTTTACATTTGTTTGTAGCCTCAAATCATATAAATTAAATTATTTTTTGTGCTTTATTCAAACAGAAATCGCACTTGCTTACATACCTTAGTGAGATTTCAAGCACTTTGCTAAAAATAGTTTTTATTAACAAACAAACATACATACATACATACATACATACATACATACATACATACACACATACATACATAGTTTCTTTCGTCACTTCCGGCATTGTCGAAGTCGACGCGTATTGAGTTTGCGTTCCGTTCCACCAAAAAAACGCAACATAAATTAATGAATTGTGAAATAAGTAATGCATTAAAAAATGTAAAAATAATAGGAAATTGTTTCTTTACACCTATACAATGTATATTTAAATAATGGATAAGTTTTGAATTACTTGCATATTCCCTATTAACATTTTAATTTTCACTAACCAATCAGCAGGGCCTGTAAACACACACACACACAAACACACACACACACACACATTAACTAATATTTTCACCACAACACTGACGTCATCCACATTATGCTTACACAAAACTCTAACCACAGATAGCTAGGAGTAAATCCTTATTGAAGACAAACAGCGTATGTTTTGTGTAACAACAATAATATAAAGGCTTTGGAGACTATGTTTTGATGGTCAAGCGTACCTAGGGCGGTACATGAGTATTGTGTTAGGATTAGAAAATGGCGCCTGTTGTATGTACGAAGGTGTGATGTGTGTACAATTAATATTGTAAACAAGAGGTTTAAATACAACGCCAGTATATTCTGTAAAATCTCAACGTGGAAACTTGGGTAAAGTGAGTTTATTTTTTTTGGGTGGCAAATCATCAAATAACTTCTTCCGCTCTGGGCGGAGAGGGAGGTTGTGTCAGACTCTTACTGACTAAAAGCCACCCGTATTCCTTCCGTTGCCTGTGTTGCCAGGGGCCTCGGTAACCCTTTTGTACCTTCCCGCGACCCCGGCAGGCATCGGACTTAGTGGACCCCTACATTTGTGCTGACGACATCTCTATGAGGCGCGCGTGGAATACAACGCGCTGTCGACCCGGGCCTGGTCCTTACCGGACGGTGAGCTACCCATAGCTCACCGTCCGCAAGCCCGCGCCTACGGTGGCTGGAAAACCGCCCGGGATTCCCGACGCCCAGGGCGTCTCCTGCGGCGGCTAGGGGCGAGAGGGCGCGAAACTTGTCTTTCCCTCAACCGTCCCGCCTCCTCCTTCGCGAGCATTACTGCTTCGCAGAAGGAGGTGACGGCTGCCCATGCCCTCTCGCTCCGTACCATGGCCTGAACCAGGGCCGGACGCGAGAGATCTCCGCTGCCGATCGCCTCCACGAGGACACGGCGGTGTTCTGCCCAAGCCGGGCAGACCTCCACCGTATGCTCCACCGTGTCCCCCGGACGATCCACACAGTGGTGACACCCGGGCGTTTCCTCCCGCCTTATCCGACACAGGAACCTCCCGAAGCTGACGTGTCCGGTGAGGACCTGCGTCAGGCGGAAGGTGAGGACGCCGTGGCGCCTCTCTAACCACTCCCCAAAGAGGAGACTTATCACCGTAATTGTGGCGTGCCCAGCAATGGGTTGCGACAACCACAACCCCCATATCGCCGTAGAGGGCCATGGACCGCACGACCCCCGTGTAGAGCCTCCGGCAGGAGGCGTTTGGACCCCCTAGATTGGGCAGGAGCCGCTTCAATGCAACCCCAGCCCGCTCCAGTTTGGGAGCCAAACGTCGGAATATTTATGACACTTGAAAGCACTTTCAATTGAATATGATTTAAGAAACTAAGAGCGGGTCAAATTAGATGCAGGAGAATATCAGATTTTTATACAAAGCAACTGATACAATGATGGATGTCGATTTTCTAGAACCAGAGCGGTCCTTAACCTGATTTCAGAGAACAATGTAGCAACAGATATTTGTATAATCAACATTTTCGCAAGTTTAAAAAAGTACTTGATAATTTTTGTACCAATATTGGTTATAACCAATCATCTCACGCCTGTATACCTCAACTAAAAGGGGAGAGCGGAGCAAAAAATTAAAAAATCTCGCTTTGCAAGCATCTTCGGTCGCTGTACATCCAATTATAAGTTGCGTCAATATTTGCGTTGCTCGTAACCACGGCTCGATGCGATGCTCAAACTTGCTTTACGGCTCGTTATCGGATTTGAGGAACATATTTTTATCTACGTTGACGAAGAAAGAATAATCACGGGAAAAATAAAAGTTATATCTAGAATAATAATAAAGCTGAAGAGTTTATTTTTGTTTGATTGTTTGAACGCGCTAATCTCTGGAACTGCCAGTCGGATTTTAAAAATCTTAAGGAAGGCTATACTTAGGCTACTCGTATTTAACATCATGCTAGTCTTACCAAGGTGTTAAATAGACTAAGTATAGCCTTCATCAAGATTTTTTTTAAACTTTCAGACTTTTTTTCTTTTTGCTCGGCTCCTAAGGGGTCTCCTTAGGAGCCGAGCAAAAAGAAAAAAAGTCTGAAAGAAAGGTAAGCAAAAACGAACTAATAACGAGGGCAGGCGATGCGATGCGACGGGGTGGGTCGGGGGAACAGGAAATTTCACGCAGACGAAGTCGCGAGTAGAATGAATGTATAAAGTATGAGACAGAAGAGGTCAGCACTGTATGGAAAGTCTAAAGAACTGTGGAATGTGATGATGATAAGGAAAAATAAAACATTGTGGCGATGCTTGAAAGTAGTCTATGGTACAGCAGTGGACGTCCTTCCACTGACAAATGATGAAGGTAAACGCAGAAAATGATGAATAAAGAATGGACCGAAATAATTAGATCAATGCTGCGCCTATTACAAAGTGATAAAGAGGGGCCTCCCCTCTGAGGGGGCTTATTTTCAGGATAACGTGTGTACATGTCCCCACGTTTTCAGATGGACTGTATATGGCATGTTCAATAATATCAGTCTCTACATCGAGTAGACAAACATGGCACTCGATAACTTTGGAAAAAAACTACTAAGTCAATCGACCAATGTTTAAATCTAGATGAATCGCTGACGGCTGAAAAAACTTTGGGAAAGCCAGCCCTAATCGAATCTCGCGAGGGTAACCGGTAAGTTTGGTTTGAATTCGCGGATTTCAGCGAGTAGATTTAATCTTCGTAGTAAGCGGTGTAAGATTGGGAGCTTGTAGACCAGTGATTGAGATGCACTGATTCATAACCAGTTTTTCCAGAAAATATGCTTAGAACAATCTTCATTAAATTGAGCAGAAATTCGAAAACTATTGCCTGGATTCTGTATTCTTTTCTTTTCACGTATCTATCTATAAGAGATATGCTTCATTATGTACAAAACTTATTGGCTATATTTTTTGTTAAGTACCTGGTACTTCTTGACAGGCCTACACTATCCTCCCATACCTATTAACACTGTGATTTGAAAACATTGCAAAAGCCAATTATTTTTAAAAGAGTAACCGAGGAATTTCTTGCCGGCTCTTCTCGAAAACGACCATTTGGAACCGTGCACCTAACTTCTGACGCTTCATAAGTGCCCATGTAGGTCTATGTGAAATATTTTGATTTTGGCTATAAGAACAAGGGAAGTAAAAATGGATGGACAGTGTCAAAGATGATATAGCGGGAAACGGGGTTACTACCGAGATGATGACTAATAGACAAGTATTAAAAAAGAAGAAGACACGTTGCGCCCACCCCATAATCATGTAAAAACTTATTGCTTTGGCACTAGAAATTGTCAATATAACACCCATTTTTGAAAAGTGTCTTAATTAAATTCTATAGTGCCCCAAAATTTTAAAATATGCCCCAAAAAAACATCACAAAATTTTTATTCAATCGATAAGTGCCATAAAAATGCATTTAAATTTTACATTTTCAAATTTCGGGCGTAGTTTGACGAAAACGCTGGACGCCATGTTGCTCTGTGGTCATGACGTCACTTGGCTATGTAAACAAATGCGCTAATCTAGGTATTAGCTATCAGTTGACACTTGACACGTTTTAGTTTACATAGCCGTATAACGTAATAACATGGCGGCTACTATTTCATGGTGTGTTTTAACAGATTTGAAAAACTGAAAACGTTGAATTAAATTTTAAAATTTATTTTGTTATTTTATGAACTAAAAGTAACATTCTCCGACTCCTTTTTGCCTAAACTATCTCAATAATATATTTAGAGATGTTTTCTCGTATATAGTAAAATACCCTATTATAAAGAGTTTTTAATCCTTTTGTGCTTATTGCTATTCTAATAAGGTGATTCGCTGAGTTTATAATATACTACACTCATCATTAACTTACATATAATCTGAATCGAATTAAAATTATACAAGCCATATAAAACCAATGAATACGGCTTACGAACATTTTTTCCGTCCCAGAATATCAAATAAAAAATACCGAAAAAAGATGGCGCCGTTGGTACGTCAAGAATTTCAAATTTGGAATCCGAGCTTCGCCTTGTGATTGGTCACTCACGCGCAACGATATGTTTTATAACAAGTATTCTTTACTGTTGATTTATAGAATTTTCAACTTTATAGCTTTGATATAAAGGTTTATATGAGTGCATAAGTTTGTCTGTCTGGTTGTAAACTTTTTGATAATGCTAGACCTCCTTGTAGAGTCGGGTTGAGATAATGTAATCTTAAATATTTGTGAGACTTTAAAGGTCACAAAGGATGGATGTAATGGTAAATGACCAGATTGATGACAGTAAACTGGATTAAGAATAATAAAGTTAAATGTAAGTGTGTTATTGGCCTCGTACGTTTCATTTTACGATAGATACAAAGTGATATGGAGTCGCAATTCAGGTCTCGTGCTCGCTAAACGATCTTTGTTACTTTAGAACGGCTGATGTCACATATTTGTATCGGTTTTGGTGGGACTCGTAGTAAAGACATAGGTACGTGACAATGTGAATATGTTCGGAAGTATCTTAAGTACACCATGACCTCTGAATCTAAGATGATGTAGGTACCATTAGTATACTTCAATATCTTTAGTCTGTACCTATAGACGATAACCATTTGTCTTGAATGTGACGAAACGATGGATGAATAATTGTGTGAAAAATATGGCTAGAGAGGGAGGAATACTGAGACGACGGACACAGAGATGTATAGAAGAACACATGCAACATTAAATAAATTGGCTGAGATAATCAACATCAAACGCCAGCAGATTTAACTGGTTTACAATTTATTTTTTTGTGTTCGTTGACAGCTACCATAATTTTAAAAAACTGTGTTGCAGCCATTAGCGCCCACCTCCGAGAGAGGAGACGTCGGCGTTCCAACATTTATACATAATTCATCATCATCTGCCTGCCTTTTCCCAACTATGTTGGGGTCGGCTTCCAGTCTTACCGGATACAGCTGAATACCAGTATTTTACATGGAGCGACTGCCTATCTGACCTCCACAACCCAGTAACTGGGTAACACGATACCACTGGTTGTCAGACTTTCGAGCTTCTGACGACCCGTAACGACTGTCAAAGATCCACAAATGACAGCCGGGACCAACGGCTTAACGTGCTTTCCGAGGCACGGAGGGTCTTGGTATGTAAAGATGGTCACCCATCCACGGACCAACCGCGGCAAGCGTAGCTTAACTGATCGATCGATCCGTGCGGCTGTTATTACTTAGCCACAAGCCCCTTATAATTTATAATTGTAGGCAGTAAAATAAAATTAAAAACAGTTATAAAATAATCTAAAGAAAAAGTAAGTAAATACATAAAAAATATAACTACAATATTAATAATTACATTTAATTCCTATCCCTTATTCCTATTCAATTAATAATTTTAAAAAAAATGTAATTATGCTTAGCATGACGCTTTCTATTTAAGTATACTCTACTGTAAAATAGAAATCGCTTGTCTACTGAAAATATTCTACCGTCTACACGAAAACGTATTTTTTGTCTACTTTGCCGTCGACAAAACGCTTCTCTACGGTTCTCGTGCTAAACCTGCAGATTCCGTAAACTGAGAACTAGTGCTTGATCAATTAGATTCAGAATACAAATAAAGAAACATATCTTTGGAGATAAGTATATTAATGTGTTGGTACATTAATAGCATCCAACACGTGTCAACCTACTTACAGTCAGTGTTGGCTGTATCTCTAACGCGTGATGTATGAAACAAATAGTGCCGTATTTTATGAATGATAGATGTCACATTTGAACGAGTATGTGATATACAACATGTCCCGGAATTAACGCAAAACAACAAACACCCCAATTAGAATATTATGAAATCATAATACATACACTGAATTTTTACTTTTGTGTATAAAACATTGTTTATTCATTAAATTAGTTACATTGATTGTAGAAGAAAATTGTGCTGACACTACAACTCTACGCACGCAAACAGTCGCATACGTATACGGGTCTAGCGTAGTAGGTTGTCCATTTTGGTCTGTTTTGAGTGTACAGTGGAAATGTAACTGTAATTTAGATAGTTTTCATTATTTTTGCGATAAAAATTACAGAAATCGATTCAGAACATACTACTCTCATATTGTGTATTAATTCAGTTACACATTGTTTAATGACGTGCCACTGTTCGGTACACGCGTAAGTTTTAAACTACCCTCTTCTTTAAAAGAAAGGAAGTAATAATAAACAATGTTACAACACGACAATAATCTAAAGTGACCCCGTAGTAATCCCAAGATCTTTCAATAAAATTTTACCTGAATCAAATAAATTTGTTTCTTTCGTTTCATCTATAGTCAGCGTATGCTGTTTTTGTCATAATCAGCCTCATTCTTAAGATTGAGTACAAGAACAACTCTTTTCATCTTTTACTAATTTCTGAAAAACCACATACCTAAACATCTTGGCTTTTCTCGCATAAAAACTACGTTGACTTTGCGCTTAGGGCTCAAGCTGTAGATCACAGAAAAAAACAGATTTCGAAAACCGAGTGGAATTGGTCAAGTGTTCTTGGACATAATTCTCTAGCTTAAAAGCTTGGGCAAAATGACCCAAAAAAAAACTGATCTCCAATACATTAATATCACACACACGTCAACCTACTTACAGCCAGTTTTGGCTGCACCTTCAACGCGTGATGTATGAAACAAACAGCGCCGTATTCTATTCATGATGGATGTCACATTTCAACGAGTATGATATAATGACGTGTCACTGTTCGGTACACGCGTGAAGTTTCAGGTTATTTTCATACGGTGTACCTATACAGGTTGTTGTTTTTGTAACTGAATCGGAAGCTTCCAGCTTTTGAACTGGCAGTATTACCTACCTATGTAGTGTAGGAGACTTAAGTACGATAATGCATAACATTACGATAACATTATATACCTACAATTTTGATTTCAGACTTGTTGTAATGGCAAACATGCCATTTGGTTTAAATAGGTTTTTATCATTTTATTAATATTTTACATAGATTCTTATGTACCTTGTGAATTTGAGAACGTTGTAGGCTTAATAGACTAGATATTTTATAGACCTTTTTCTTTTTTTTTGTTAAGTACCTACATACATCTCGACAGGCCTACACTGTCCTCCCATACCTATTAACACTGTAATTTGAAAACATTGTAAAAGCCAATTATTTTTAAAACAGTAACCGTGGAGTTTCTTGCCGGCTCTTCTCCATAGGAAACGACCAATTGGAACCGTGCACCTAGCTTCTGACGTTTCATAAGTGCCCTTGTAGGTTTATGTGAAATAAAAATATTTTTGATTTTGAATGTTATGTTACTTTCATGAGATTTAAAGAGTATTCAAATTACAATTATTAATTGGGCAACTGTCTTATGCTTCTTCTTCTATCGTGCCAAATTGACTGTTCATACTGTGTGATAATAAAAATAGATTATGAAAACCTTTTTAGGCACTACACCTGGATAGAAGTGAAGTTATCCTGGAAGTTATCCGGAAGAGAACCGGAGTTACCGACATAGCCTGCAGAGTCAGCAAGCTGAAGTAGCAGTGGGCTGGCCATGTTTGTCGAAGGACCGATGGCCGGTGGAGCAGACGAGTCCTAGAGTGGAGACCGCGTATCGGCAAGCGTAGTGTGGGACGCCCCCCAGCTAGATGGACCGATGACCTTAAAAAGGTGGCTAGGACAGACTGGATGCGGAAGGCGGAGGACAGGGTGTTGTGGCGCAGTCTGGGAGAGGCCTATGTCCAGCAGTGGACTGCTATAGGCTGAGTTGATTGATTGACATCTCGATAGACTGCTCATATAATATTGCTATAATATCATTAGACCTTCATTTTGAACAGCTTTCAGAAACGAATGCTTCAAAATACAAAACTACCAAATGATCAAAACAGTTCTTATTAAAACATTTCAAATTAATGTTTAATTTAACATCTAAACACAGCATCCTGTGTAGCGTCTCAGCGCCGGCGCCATGATTCATTGCCTCCGCCGGCCAATCGCGGTGCGTTCTAAATTCAAACGCGCTAATGGAAGGCGAGCATACGAGAGGCGCCTGCACATCTATCCGGATCAGTGTTGCCTAGTAGAACTGGATTTTGTAGTTTTAGGGATAATTCGCGTATTAAATATTTTGGAAATCAATCAGTGTATTGTTTTTAGTGCAATATTCCAAGTGTTATTTTCACAAAAAAAATTACTTTAGTATTTCTATTTTAAGAGACCTGAAATCTTAATCCAAAGAATATATTGGCTTAAATAAAAAATATAAGTATTAAACTAAATAGAGAAATACTGTAGGTACGTTGATAACACTTTGTACCTGAAACAAGCTCTTTTACTCAACCTAGTTGAACATAAAAAATGCCCTGAAGCAACTCTTTTTATTCATTTTCCAACGGTCATTCATCATTAACATTTTAAAACAAATCAAACACAACTTTTACCCCAAAATAAACCCGCAAATTAAACACCACAGCTGGCAACACCAAAAGAAAGCACTCACCTAAGAAAAATTTATGACTCGTTTAAAATGTTTTCGTTCTTAATTTCAGTTAGATAAACGACTCCGGCGCATTTCGGCGCCTTTTACAAGGTGAAATACGCATACCCATTAAGGCCACTATGTCGCCTTTGATATTCTTCGAGACTTAAAACGTCCATTCTAAAAAGACCCGTACGATTTGACAAACATCTTCATTTGTTGGTGATTTTAGTTTGAACGCCCGAGGCCAAGAACTTTTGGACACGCATTAAAATCGCTGCGGCATTTTAAGTGTGTGAGGTATGTTAATTTTGTGTGTGGATTTATTTTAATTGAAGGAAGTAATGAAAGAAAGCTTCAGTTAGCCGCTTCAATATGTTCGTGTATTTTATTTGAGGTTTTTTGTATAAAAAATATTTTGTATCATCTCGAGTGGTTGCCTGGATTTATGATTGGTTTTGATGTGTGAATTAGTGTTATAACATATTGTGCGAAAGATAAGATTTTTAAGTATATTTTGTAATAATTCTTTTCGTGACACAAATTGTAGATACATTTTCTGGAGCTTTAATCATCATCATCTGCCTGCCTTTTCCCAACTACGTTAGGGTCTGCTTCCAGTCTAACCGGATGCAGCTGAATACCAGTATTTTACATGGAGCGACTGCCTATCTGACCTCCACAACCCAGTTACTGGGTAATACGATACCCCTTGGTAAGACTGGTTGTCAGACTTTCGGGCTTCTGACGACCCGTAACGACTGTCAAAGATCCACGAATGAGAGCCGGGACCAACGGCTTAACTTGCTTTCCGAGGCACGAAGGGGTCTTGGTATGTAAAGATGGTCACCCATCCACGGACCAACCGCGGCAAGTGTAGCTTAACCTGATCGATTGACCCGTGCGGCTGTTATTACTTAGCCACGAGCCCCTCTCTGGAGCTTTAATCTCGGTAGAATATTTTTAATCGATGCCGCATTTCGTGGAATTTATTCTGGAAGTATACTGATTTCAGACCAAATGACACAATTTATCCGAGAGCGATACTAATATCGAAGTCATAACACTCACATAATTATAACCTGGCCTGACACAACTTAAATTAAATAACGTTCATAATCAGCTTATAATGTTCCCACTGCTGGGACACAGACCTCCTCTCTGTGAGAGAGTGTGGGCCGTAATCCACCACGCGGGCCCAGTGCGGGTTGGTAGATGTCACGTCATGTCTTCGAATTTTTGGTTCTAGGACATGCCGGTTTCCTCACGATGATTCCCTTCACCCTTTTGAAAGCAGTGGTGATGAAATTATTTACACAAACAAAGTAAAGCGCATGTCTGGGATCGAACCTACGATTTACAACTTGTAAGTCGCAGCCGTTACAACTGGGCCACCACTGCTGTCACAACACACAAATTGTTACAGATTAAGTATTATCTAAATAATTTCTTTTTTCGACTTTACCAACAGCTAAGACTTTTTTAAGAACTATTTTAATGGTTAATCGAGTTTTAATGCTTAATCTAATCCCTCCCTAAATTTATTGATCCCAATGTCAAAATAAATGAAAACTTCTGAATTCATCGAATCTAAAACCCACAAAAAAATAATCCTCATTCTCAATTAAAATAACTCCATATTTTAAATAACAACACTAGCAGGTGTTGCCAACATAAACCAGAAACCCATAAATCCATATGGGTTACATTTGACGTACAAGGGGGCACATTGAGACATCAAATTTATTTCACTTTAATAAACGCAAATAAATATGTAAATTTAGTTTAAACAAATTCGCGCCCCCAACGAATGTTGGTTTAGTTGTGCGTGAATAGAAATGAAATGTGGGGCTTGAATGGATATTAATAGTTGAAAGGGTGTGTGTGCTAATAAAAATATTAAGTCAGCATTGGACTGATTTGGCACAACTCTTAATTTGGAATGCTGTGACGCAACTTAGCTTGATCATCTGAAGACTGCTACAGATCAACCCTATTTTAGGCCTATAGGATCAGTCGATGATACAAAGGTTTTGTAAAAGTTTAGTTTAAATGTGAAACTATTGAAAACCGAATAGAAGTAGAATGTAGAGTAGGACTCCGTAAATGTTGAATGTAGGTATAGATATTATAGGTTGAAAAGATAGAGCCAGATTAAAATATTATACTGAAACGAAGGGCAGTTCTCAAAACTCTAGTAATCGGAAAACAAGAGACGATCGATTTGACGAAAGATGAAACTGAGAGTAAATACGATTATAACAATGCGAGAAACAATGTTACAGAAGGGAGAAAGCTTTATATTCTTTCCAGAGATGAGCTCCAATCGGATTGAACGGATTTATACTATTCGAAAGCCTAGGGGTTATTTAAAAACAGAATAACCAGGGGCTCCAAGCAAATAAAAGAATAATAAATTCAAACAGAATATGTAACAATTCTAATAAGAACGAAATTCTAACAAAATAATTCTAATAAGAACGAAATGCAATCACCATTAACATTGCTTACATTGCAAACAATTTTTTATGTCTAGACAAGATTCTAGTACTAAACGAAAATGTAGATAAGAATGTCAGTATTTAAATGCAATACGCCAATTAGTTGAAGATACATGTTTTACTAATTAGAGCGATAATCAGTTCGACATTAATCGGCTGTAAGTTAAACACTACTTTACATTTGATTAGAGGCAAATGATCACTTACCCCACGTTCACACGGACGTAAAAATATCACTGCGGGATTTCCAACTCTCGGTGTTGAGCCGAGCATTGAGAATCCAACAGAGCACATCCCAGCGTGTCAACTCTCGGCGCTGTCAGCAGAGCGTTGAAAATCCAGTGCGCGAAAAAAAAAGTAAGACTGCGATTGTCGCAACCCAGTGCTGGGCACGCCACAATTGCGGCGATAGAGTGGCTAGAGTGGCGACACGACTTCCTCACCTTCCGCCTGACGCAGGTCCTCACCGGACACAGCAGCTTCAGGAGGTTCCTGTGTCGGATAAGGCGGGAGGAAACGCCCGGGTGTCACCGCTGTGGGGATCGCCCGGAGGACACGGTGGAGCAAACGTTGGAGGTCTACCCGGCTTGTGCAGAGCATCGCCGTGTCCTCATGGAAGCGAGCGCGGCGGAGATATCTCGCGTCCGGCCCTGGTCCAAGCCATGGTACGGAGCGAGAGGGCATGGGCAGCCGTCACCTCCTTCTTCGAAGCAGTAATGCTCGTGAAGGAGGAGGCGGGACGGTTGAGGGAAAAGGCAAATTTCGCGCCCTCATGCCCCTAGCCGCCGCAGGAGACGCCCCGGGCGTTGGTAATCCCAGGCGGATTCCCAGCCACAGTAGGCGCGGGCATGCGGACGGTGAGCATTGGGTAGCTCGCCGTCCAATAAGAACCTGGCCCGGATTGACGGCGCGTTGTGTTCCACACGCGCCTCAAAGAGATGTCGTCAGCACAGATGTAGGGGCCCAATAGGGCCGATGCCTGCTGGGGTCGCGGGAAAGTCCGAAAGGGTAACCGAGGCCCCTGGCAACACAGGCAATGGAAGGATCACGAGTGGGTTTTAGTCGGTAAGAGTCTAACACCAACACAGGCAATGGAAGGATCACGAGTGGGTTTTAGTCTGTAAGAGTCTAACACACCAATACGCCGAAAAAAAAAGGTGCGCGAAAAAAAATGCCGCGGGAAGATATCGCCCGTGCGTACTTGGGCTTACACTGCAGATGTTAGGAAATAGATCAGTGATAGATACTCGTACAACAGTCAAAAGGATGTAAGTGGCTGTCAACATGTGAATCTAACCTAGTGGGTAAAACGCAAGTGTATCACCTGTTTCTCACAGGTTTATTTTTATAAATAATAATTAAATGCTTTTCGTTGGTAAGGTGTCCTTCACCACACAATCCTCACCTTTGAAAACTTCATTAAAATCAATTTTGAGAACGCCAAAAAATAGTAAAGAAATAGTCATAAATACCATGGTTAAAATATGATTCCGAAGTTATAGGTATAAGTTAGTAAGGATTGTGGGGTGAACGTCTCCACACAATCCTCACCTCAGTGCAAGCAAACGGCTGGGACTATCGACTTGGTTTCAATTGTCAAAAAAATTTCGTAACTCTATGCCAAATTACGAAAATAGTTATTAAGGGTTTCCAGAGATATAAAGGTGCTTGGTGAGGATTACGTGGTGAGCCTTTCTCGCCACAATCCTCACCTGATTACCGCGGAACGTTTACGATTTTGCATTTGAATTTGGTTTAAAAAAATAGTCAAGAAATAGTCGTCTCCAACCATGATTTACTATGTAGAAGTATGTTAAACTTCCATGTAAACTTTTACATACATTTTCGAGTCGAGTACGTCGAGCACAAAATTATTAAGTACGTACTTTTAATGGTCACCTTGTTTTTTTTGGCAATTTTTCGTAAAAGTCTGAATAAAGTTTTTGAATGAAAGTTTGGAAAAGTTGCCCGTAAAATTGGAAATTCGGGAAAAACTGAAAAGCCTTCTACTATGGGATCATTGAACATTTTTTTTTTAATTTGGACAGGTCAACGTCTGTCGGGTCAGAGGAAAACAGGAGAGGTTTGATAAAATAGAAGACTACGATGTTTAGCCTTCCAAGACTACGATCTATTACCATTAACATATTGAACGTCTGCAGAAAGCAGGAAAACAGCCTGTTATAAACATAACGTCCTTAAAAAAAATAACATAATGTGCCTAATGATAATAATTGATCTGCTATCATCCTCTCTGGTTTGTCAGTTTTGTCACAATGCAGCATAGGGCCACCTGACACTACACTCATGCACAATTGAACAAATAGGGGGTCGAGAGCAGCTTAAAGTACTCCACAGTGTAATTATCATTGCCATTTTATTTACCCCTCAAACGAGCATGACAACTGTGATTATTAGAAACAAAGTATTTTCTGTCACACAATATATCTATGTTCACAATCAATGGAGAACAGTGATGGCCCAGTGGTAACGGCACTGGCTTACAGAGTTGTAGGTCGTGGATCCGAACCCAGGCAGGCGCTTTACTTTGTGTAAATAATTTCATTTAAATAACTAAACAGACAGGTGTGCTTGCTGGGGAGTTTGTTCCGCCACTTCTTCCCAGCTAAAGAATTAGGAAGTGGTTGAAGGGCGGGCGTTTTTGGAGAACTGTCTTATGTAACTTTGACGTTCGAAAAGTGCTGATTCTCAGCCTAGTTTGAATAAATGACTTTTGATTTTGATTTTTGCTCTCAAAAGGAAAGAAAACATCGTAAGGAAACCGGCATAACCTAGAACCAAAAATTCGAAGACATTTGACATCTACCAACCCGCACTGGGCCCTCGTAGTGGATTCCCTCTCAAAGAGAGGAGGCCTGAGTCCCAGCAATGGGAACATTATAGGCTGATTATGCATGTATGCAATAATTAGAGTAACTCAAGTTTTAATGACTCCTTCTGAACTGCTTCTTAACTCATCGTATTTTGTCGTCGCGTGTTGACGTATTACATCATTACAATTATAATATTAATAAGTGAACCGAAAACTTTGTAGGTACACCTCTCTACGAAAAATACGCGGACGGCGGAGTATGTGGCACAAAAGTTTATACGGAGGAGAAGTGCGGAAAAGCTAATATATTTTTATAGGTATAATATGCATAAGAAATAAATAAAAAAAAAAAAAACATTACACACATTACCATGCGTTTGAAACACACACATAATACCAGGACTCCTCATGACTTGAAGATAGATAGGTGACAGAATTGACAGCTTGAGCATGGAATAAGTAAGTACTTTTTAATTTTTTGAATTGTGGAATTAGTAATTATTAAATAGATTGTAAATAGAAGGGGTCGAATTTCGACCAGTGGGCGGCTACTAGTTTAGTGCAGTATTTCGCCAGAAGGACATCACTTTCGCCCGCATTCATCAGTGTCTTTTTTTTTTTTGGGTGGGAAATCATCAAATAACTTCTCCCGCTCTGGGCGGAGCGAGAGGGTGTGTCAGACTCTTACTGACTAAAACCCACCCGTATTCCTTCTTGTTGCCTGTGTTGCGGGGGCCTCGGTGACCCATAAGTACCTTCCCGCGACCCCGGCAGGATTCATCAGTGTCTGGACTGTCATTCACTGAGTGCCAGAGGTAAGTCTTTTTTTACTAGGTCTTTCCGTCCCACTGCTGTACAAAGGCCACCCTATATTACTAGTAATAGCCAGCTACTATCAAACGACAGCCTCGTACAAACATTGAAAACTACATCCTCATCTCTACATCCCGAATGACGCAATCAGAAGTTTTCCTAACCACTTAAGACATTTAACTCCTCATCAGCCCATAGCAAACAAGCAATCAAATGCGAAACACGCTAAACGAGCCACTTCCATTAATTAAAGTGGTCACTAAACCCATCAAATTCTTTCTCCCACGCTTTATTTACTATTTACCTGGTATTTAAACTATGTAATCGTCTATTCCTGATTATTATTATCAATTAACGACTAATGAGTGAATGTTTTGATACAATGATATGCTTTTAACAAATTTTTGGGTACAGTATGGCATTCTAATTGGGAAAATGTTCAAAGTGTGAGTTCGCACGTTATACTCTGCACACTTGGTGACCGAGGCCGAAAAAAGTTTAACATTTTGACAATTACGACACTTTTGTTATGTAAGAAAAAAGTCGTGACGGCAAAAGTGATAGGACTAAGCCGATTCACACCGGAACGGTAGAAGCCGGCAGCGACGCGACGCGGGCAGCCGCGGGCAGTAGCGCTGCCAAGACGCGAGTGGCCGCGCGACCTTTTCGAGCTTTCCTGCGATACTGGACTTTTAATTATGTAGATAAAGCATAAAGTTATTTCACACTGAAAGTGCTCGCGGCGCCGCTGTCGGCCGCTGCTTTCCCGTTGTGAATCGGCCCTATGTTTCAGCGACAGTGTCCCACGACACCTCTCGTTTTTTGTTTTGTGATTTTCTTTTGTCTGGATAACATAACACCACGCTTACGCATCACGCGAGTATAACATATTAATCCCCGAAGGGATTGGCAGAGGTGTACCTATAGTCCGATTTGGTGTCGACCAAATCGGACAGATGCCATCTCGCCGGAGGGATGGTGGCGAGAAGAGTCTGCAGGACATCATCGACCTGCTGAAGAGGACAGATCCGGATGACGTGCCAGAGTTTGTGGCGAAGGAGCTGCACAAGCTGCCTCCCGTCACTTTCGACCACGTCGACGTCACCAGGCTGCTGAAGGACATCACGTCTCTGAAGGTGAGCCTGGCTGAGATGAAGTCCAAATTGGAGTCATCGGATGTTACCATTGGTGAGCTGCGAGCCGAAGTAGCGATATTGCGCAACGCTGTTCCGACAAGTGGGTCACCGGAAGGCTCCAATGTAAACACACGTTGCGGGGCACAAAATGCTTCAGTCTGCAGTTTTCAGTCGGCGAGTGAATCTACGTCATCGGCTGTCAATAATGCCAGCGTTACAGTGTTCCGCTGATCGCGTCGTGCCTGCCGGAGAAGCAACGCGCGTAAAAGGTACATCGACCCCCAAACGTTTATTAACGCCTATTCAGCAATTGTCGCCAAGACGAAACCTGCTGTGTCGCAACCAAAACGAAAGCAGAGCAACCTAAAGGAGGAAAGCAGAGTCGCTCAGCATCGAGTGCGACTGAAGGCGCTGTGATGGACCACAAACAGCAGGGTCCACCGAAGATCACATGCGATGAGGACGGCTTCATCAAAGTGGAGAGAAAGAAGAGGAAGCCTACTTATCGCAACCAGTGTGGGACAGCGCCTGCAGGAACAATATGCTGCTACGTCCTGCAGTACCGACGACGCAGCTGTACGTGTCCCGTTTGCACCACTCTACGAAGACTGAGGACATCGTAGAGTACATACGGGTGAAGACCAACTGGACCTTGAGGGTGGAGAAGTTGGAGGCGCGCCATAACACCAATTTCAAGTCGTAGTGCGTGTTCCGACTCATCATTTGGTGACCTTCCCCAAGGAAGAGTTTTGGCCGAAAGATGTGCTGTATCGGCATTTCCGCGGTCGGCTACACGACACCTCGCAGCGTAACACGACGCCGTCACTTCGTGTGCAGTAGTTTTTAAGTTTTTTTGTAGAAAATATGTATTAATTTATTTATAGTTATTGTTTTTATACTTATTTATGTGTTGTGTTTTTATGGGCCTTAGTTGCCTGAAATAAAGGATATTAGTATTATAGTACTCCCACATTTCGCCAGCTATGCCACCGAGTATAATCATGGAAAAACGGTTTTTGGTGTAAGCAGATGAGTATATTAGCATACTTGGGCGTTGGTTAACTGTTATCACTGACATTATCTGATCAACACCTTGCAGGTGCAATAAACAAACATCTTAAGACTTGTAATTTACTTAAGATTATATTTTTTACCTATAAGTTATGACTTTGGCAAACCTATCGCTTTTATCTACATAGCGATCTCTCATATATTAAAATCTGGGAAAAACTAAAGACAAACCATCACCCATCAACCACAAAGCTATCGGTTATCCAATCCATTAATCCTTCTTACATTCAGTCTCTATTCAAAGTAGAAAAAAAACGAATACAGTTCCTCAGCCGGCGACATAAACAGAAGACCATGTACTGCCTTATCAATGTATCATACACTACTCAAAAATTCAGACCTCGTTGCTTATTTACATAGGAAAAGTGTCGAGGGAGAGCGGGGTATCAGAGTAATCCGGATAAGTAATTCCCTCCTGGTAAGTAATGCGTTGATAAATGAAATTAAATCGCACAAACAAGCGTTGCCGTACGACCCGCCGCTCCCCTTTCATGTGTCTCTTGAAAGCTTGCGTAGGGATGTGTTAGATTAAGAAAATGTAATATCGATATTATTATGGTGACTTATGAAAAGCACAAAAATGTATGAGACTTGGTCAAGCATTGCTGTCATCATATGGGGTTTTCTAGAAGCATATAATGTAATAACATTTGACACAATACAATAAATTATTTTTCTGTGAATAAATGGAGTGAATGTATTTTTTTAAAACACAGTGCTGCTATTTTGTTTTAAAAAAAAATACATTCATTCCAATTGTTGTTGTCTATTTCTCTATTTAGCTTCTTTTTTCACTTTATTTATTTATTTTACTACATTATAAGCCTTTTTTAACAGGGCGTGATGTTATGTTTACTTTGAAATTTTATATTACGGCCATCAACCACTTTTACAGATTACTTACGCCCACCAACTATTTATCATTTATTCACCCATACTTAACACTTCCAAACCATTAACACCCACAACTAAAAACTTCGAGAGAAAAAAAACAATCAAACTATCGACACACCATCCCTCCCTAAAACACACTGCAAAAAGAACATCGCAACTCGACATGTGCGCGCCAATCTGTCGCTGTTACGCGAATGCACTTCAAGCACATCTCCTATCTCTTTCACACACGTCGGTAATAGTATTTCCTTCTCGTCCACACGCCCTAGTCAAAAGTATGCCCCATTCGCGGCTGTCGCAACTACTTAGCGATGGCGGAGCGATAATCGCTTGTTTCGATGTATTGGATTGTCCCGTCCGACTCGATTATTCGGTTAAAAAAACAACAGTCTCGAGTTACGTTGATTTGATTACAGTAGCTTCGTTTTGAAACTGCTTTGATTGTTATAGTTTTTGATGGAAAGGAAACATTGTAGATTTGATGGAACGGAAAAAAAGTAGCGAATGTTTGAAGTTTGACGTATCTCCAACCAAAAGCAATTGAAAATTGCAAAGAATGCATTCTAAAAAAAAACAGAAAATGGGAATAAACTTAAGTTTATTCCCATTTTTTGTTTTTTTCCTTTTCTACGAGGACGATATATATATTGTCCCCGTAGAAAAGTTTATATCTAACTATAATTTCAATAAGTTATATAGTTTTCGTTTTAGCTTGTGCGAAAACTCGTCATGTTGACATGTTGAACCTTAAAGTTTGGAGAACAATGACCTAAGTTACTACTAAAATCAGTAAGACACAATACCTAAGTAATCTTAGTTACTTTTTCCTTTAAAAACCGTTAAAATCAAAGTCTTATTTGTTTCAAAATTCACCAAAACAATTTAGTTAATTTTAGAATAACGGTTGCTTACAAAATGATTATCTTATCCTCAATTATAATTACTAGGACTGATAAAATGCTTAGTCATTATTTTTAGAATATCATGTTGCTCTCTGAAATAATCAATATAACTAAATCAAGTTCATTTCAATCTGATTATTTTAAAGATGGGCGAAAAATCACTAACTTACTTCGAAACTAATTGACTGAAGGGTAAAAAATATTTACTTTAGTTTTTCCTAATTATCTTTAAAACAAATGATTTTCTTTTAATATTTTGTATTAAAACATAAGCAAGCCTGAATTAAATATTAATGAGATAAGATCATAGATTCACAAATATCTATTGGCAAATGAAAGTTACGATTTTTTTTTTTCTTTACACATTATATACCTACAATTTTGATTTCAGACTTGTTGTAATGGCAAACATATTATTTGTAGGTTATAAATAAATAGGTTTTTATTTTTATTATTTTATTAATATTTTACATAGATTCTTGTTTACTAGGCTTAATAGACTAGATATTTTGTAGACCTTTTTTTTTTTTTGTTAAGTACCTGGTACTTTTCGACAGGCCTACACTGTCCTCCCATACCTATTAACACTGTAATTTGAAAACATTGTAAAAGCCAATTATTTTTAAAAGAGTAACCGTGGAGTTTCTTGTCGGCTCTTTTCCATAGAAATCGACCAATTGGAACCGTGCACCTAGCTTCTGACTTTCATAAGTGCCCATGTAGGTTTAGGTATGTGAAATAAAAATATTTTTATTTGATCGTTTTTTTTTTTCTTTGAAGCCTCGTATCTCATTTTGGTAATTTTCAACTTAATAACTTTTCGCTCTACGGGGACGACATTTTGTTTTACTTATTCACACAAATCACGTTTCCTTGAGTTAAAAATCAGCTTGAAAGCTGGGAAATTCCTAAAAAAAATTTTAGGAATTTCCTAGCTTTCAAGCTGATTTTTTGCTGACCATACATATTTTATCTTTTGAAGTTTCAAAACATCACAATTTTAAATCAAATTCGTATTCTATAATCACTCTTGAATTTGAATAGATTAAATCACCTCCACCAAAAGATTATCAATTTATTAACTCCGCTCCCAGCTTTACGACCTACAGACCCAAATCAAAACAGAACTAATCAACTAAAATCCAAATAACAATTGAAAATCACTGACCACTGTACCCCGAACCCCAATGAAATAATCTTTAAATCAAAACGGCAGTGCACATTTTACCCCCAATTTACTCCCGCAAGTGCGACATATCTCACGTGGGAGAGACAAGGGGCGAGAAGAACACCTGGCTATTCGCACGGCACTTAACGCGGTCGATAAGACTCAAACCAAGAATTCTGGAGGGTTGATTAGAATTTTAGCTGTTGGAGAGATGCAAGATAGAAACCTGAACAAGGGAAATCTGTGATTCGAATACTGATTCGAATCACAGATTCCTTTTGTTCAGGTTTCCGTCTTGCATCACATGCTTGTTACATATTCGGGGATCGCACTTTTTTAATCTAAATACTGAATTAGACAAAAAAAGTGCGATTCTGAATGTGTTGGATCATTAAGTTCCCTTCCTAATGGTTGAGCTGAAAGGTGCTGATCCACGCGTCATGTTCGTGAACGGGCGCCGTCAGTAGGGACTGGTCATTTCTTAGCTGCCACGGCTTATTTTAATTTTCCAATAATTGTTTTTTATTTGTATCTTTTTATTACGGACACATTTTAACGTGCACGATTTTCTACGTTGTTCTCACGTGTATTATTTCAACATGAATGATGTAACCAATATTGGTGTAACAATACTTTAATTTAAAAGAGTGTCCGTGGAGTTTCTTGTCCGTTCTTCTCCATAGGAACCTACTACGCTTTGGTATTGGCAACTAGCTTCATCTTTCTGACCGACCGACCCCTTGACAAGTTTATAATTATAAACTTTGTTTGATGTGGCACTAGATTTAGGGAAAACAAATGACGTATTAGTAAAAATTACTACCAAATCTCATGATTCCCAAAATAACAAAAGAAGACCGTAGAAATGGACGTGAAATTTCACAACATTTCAAATTGGAAAGGCTTTAAGGGCCCCAACACGCATACACACCACAGCGGAGCGCTAAAACGATGGC
This sequence comes from Atethmia centrago, assembly GCA_905333075.3. Classification (NCBI taxonomy): domain Eukaryota; kingdom Metazoa; phylum Arthropoda; class Insecta; order Lepidoptera; family Noctuidae; genus Atethmia; species Atethmia centrago. The sequence goes on from HG995388.1 coordinate 2,131,341, forward strand.
AAACTGTGGTGACGTGACGTGTGAATAGCGTCGCTGCAGCTTCTTACAGTTACGTTGTGGTAACTACAAAACTTCGAAGTGGTTGCGTTGTCGCTAGTAGTTACGACATGGTTACATTGTGGCTAGTGTTTCCAGACAGATGGACTCCGGCTGTGACAGTGTCGTCGCGTGGTTGAGTTGTGGCTGCGACGATAGTCTTGATGTGGTTGATATCAAATCAAATGATTTATTTGCTTAATACAGGTACTCTGTATCATTACCTAGTAAGGTGTGCAAATGTTTATGTTAGTGTTAATCTAACTAAATAATTATTAAAATAACATTATAAAACTATTATACTCAAAAAATAAAAAAAAAATAATACAATATAATAATCAGAATACTACAAATGTCAAAGTATTAAAAAAAATTAAAATTGTCAGGAATTCAAATACATGTCGTAGACTTAACAATCAAACAAATTCAATTAAAATATTGGTCCAAATTAAAATAAAATTAAAATAATATCGCCCACACGGTTGATTTTGACAGCCTAATGTGGTCCGTGTGAATAGACTATTATACGTTTTCATACAAATTAGCGCCCGACCACGTGGTGTCGGGTCCTTAGAATCCGAATAAAAGAATATCAGATTCTATTTCGACCAAGAAGTCTTTGATGAATACTCAAAACTGTCATAAATAAACAACAGCAAAACAAAAGAAAAACGAAGTTGCGCATTTTATTTACATCAGACACTAATATACATACGAAAAATTATTTCCATCTCCACTCACCGCCATATTTAAATAACACAACAATAAAAATCCATTGATCAGAACATTCGCTGCCCCAACACGGCCACACGGGGCGATCTATCAAAGGCGTTCGGTAGGCGTAAGCACAACAGCACAGCAGGCGACGCCGCGGGGCGTCAATTGAGATGTTAGCCGATTGTATTATTAGCGTGTTTTGGTTGATTACGCTTTGTTAGATTTGAGAGATTTGGTAGAGTGAGGAGAGTTTAAGCTACTGAGTAAAATGGAAAATAATTTTTCTAACTACAGCAGACTTTCCAATATACATAGGTGGTATATAGGAAAATTTGCTTTTGCAGATGTTCAATCTTCTGTAAATGGATGTAGATATAAGCTTTCAGTGAACGATTCACCACACCCGTTAGCTTTTGTTGTGTTATTTTATTGTTTCTTTTAATTTATTTATATTTTGTTTTAATTATTTAGTAGAAATACATGTTACCTGCCTGTTTATTTGTATGGCTTCATACATTTTTACAACAACAGGCACTTTTGAATTGTCAAGGGGTCGGTCAGTCAGAAAGATGAAGCTAGTTGCCCATTCCAAAGCGTAGTAGGTTCCTATGGAGAAGAACGGGCAAGAAACTCCACGGACACTCTTTTAAATTAAAATATTGTTATTGTTACATAAATACTAGTTACGAGTACATCATTCATGTTGAAATTATACATGTGAGAACAATGTAGCTTGATGTGCGCGTTAAAAGTGTTCGTAATAAAAACATAAAAACAATTGAAAAATTAAAATATAGCTAAGAAATTACCAGTCCCTACTGACGGCGCCCGTTCACGAACATGACGCATGGATCAGCACCATTCAGCTCAACCATTTTGAAGGGAGTTTAATGATCGCACACACGCCACCACCAGCGAGACATTTGAGTAAGCATGACATACTCTCAGCCGCCAGGGCACATTCAAGTCAATTAAAGACGTACCCAGTAAAACCTTCTTCAGGCTGTCACAATGTGAATTTTTATAGTTCAAAACTGTTAAGTGCTACAAAACTTGAGAGAAAATAAATAAACTTATTATTATATTGATAAACATCAATAGGCAAAATTTCTTTATAAGCAAATATCACGTATCTTTTGGGAATTGGATGACACAGTAAAAAAAAGTAGAATTAAATTCACCTAAATGTCCAGATGTTAATAAACTTTCTATTTACACAATTTTGGCGTATTATTTGGTAAGGACGAACATGTGACGCCCCTCGGTGTCAGTGTCATGTGACTGACAGACGTCATTGGGGATTTGGAGTCACTGTCATAGCGAATGATTTTTGAAACGATATGGGCAGTTTATAGCGAATAAATGTATTGGGATTTTTGCTATTCCAAATTAAAATCGGGATAGCTTGACCAGCTTTGGCACGCAAGCATATCTTCCTGTCTTTTTCTTTATTTAAACACAGTACACGGAAAAAAGTGACGCGGTTACGATTGCTGACTTGTGGTCAAGTAAACAGTTCCTTGTCCACGACATCGATTATCGTACTCGTTAATTGTAAGATATTGCTAATGATTTATTTTTAATAATGATTTTAAACTATAAGGCTTGCTTTCCACTGTGCTGTGCGAAATCTATGAATAGAAAGGGAAACCTGATATCTCGACAGATTTCGACCAAACTCGGCCCGCACGTGTGAATATTTAAAGCCCAGAAAAATTTTACACAGAAAGTCCCAAACCACATCCCATCTGTTAATATACCTTTCTATTTTAAAAAATCGCGTATATATTTATTACAAGCACCACGTGACGATCCTTGACACCGGATTGTCATTGGACGATTTGTAAAAAAAATCAACGTTGCTGCCAATCGACGCGGAAATGTCTCTCTAGCTCTTCTCTCTTCTAGCGTTAAATACACCGTGTAAACAATAATATGTATTACATCTTCTAAAAATACCATGTCTAAGTCAAATTCAGATCATTTATTTAAAATTCTAAATAATATTATAAATGCGAAAGTGTGTTTGTTTGTGATGCTAACGGCTCAACGGATTAGGATGAAATTTGGCACATAAGTAGACCATGACCTGGAGAAGGAAATAGGCTAGAACTGTTGCCAGCGAACTTGTCTGCGAACCAGGATGAAACCTGGTTCGCAGACAAGTTCGCTGGCAATAGCTATTAGACATAAAATTTGAACGTCATTTACGTGAAAATAGAATTGATTCTAGTTACCCCCCCTTCCAAAAGGTAGTTTCGCTTAGGTTTAAAATGTTTTAAAATATTTCCAATGAATTAGTTATGTAATTATATGTGAAGACGATGTACCTAGAATAAATTACAACGTAGGTAAAAATAATTAAATGTGTAATTTCTTTGTTGATATTGAAAGTACCAAACCACAGCCCATCTGTTAATAACCTTTCTATTTTTACATTTCGCGCATAAGGGCCATGACAGGACCCTTCGGACGGCGTCACTGTCAGACACTCCTCACTTGGGAACAACAACGATACAAGCTTATCATTGGCAAGAATTTACTTCTACTTTATTTTGTTTAACCGAATCATCTTTGATGATACATGCATTTGTTTCTTTGCTATTTATTTATATCCTATCTATTCGATTCTATGTATCCGATTTCCATTGCACGTTGACTAAAGAGAATAATGTTGCTTCCAAACGGCCAACAACCAATTGTTGGCTCACCTATATGAGTTTAATACACCAAAAGTTGCAATATGGTCTCTAAAAATATCGTGGAGTTTTTATCCAACTCAAAATTCCTTCCCAAAAAACTTTCTATTTTCACAACGAAGAAGAGGATTGAAGGAGGGTGATGTTTTTCGAGAGTATGTATGTACATATGTCTATTCTCTTTGGCACGCTCTGTAACCTAAACGGCTGAGGTGTCGTTAGATTCATTGTGGGAGTGGCATAGGCTATATATTATGTATTTATACGGTGTAGCGAAAATTAAGGGTGTGGTACAGACCATCAAACTGAATACCTTTCTCCGGGGGACCAACGTCGTAGTCGCGAAAAAAATATCAGTCATCACATACATTTGGTCGAGTAGGTATTGAAGTTTCGCATGGGACGACAGATTTTTTGTTCAGGATTAAGATGTTGTTCCCGGGAGAAATTTGTTCAATTTGATGGTCTGTACCAAACCCTTAATTTTCGCCATACCATGTACAGACACATTGTATATTGCATCTGCAAAAACAAAAAAGGAGGGGAAGGTTTTTTACTCGACTGCCTCAGGAGGGTAATGTTTTTAAATTAATTTGCAACAATATTGGTATCAAATAAAAGCTAATACTGTTCATATATATGTATATATATTAATAAAACTAAAACGCTTGAAATAAAATAAATTATTTAAAAAAAAGCAAAGTACTGCAACTACAAAGGAAAAAACACAACTAAAAAGGGAAAAACAAGCATTTATAATCTACAGAATTTTGGTCTTGCAGGCCCCCCACAAACGAATAACCTGAAATATGGTGTACCTTTTGATTGTCTACGCCTGCGATACCAAAATTCTATAGATTATAAATTTTTGTTTTTCCCTTTTAAGTTTTATTTTTGCAGTCGGGTTATATTTATTACAACGACGAGTAAATAGTAACGATACTAGGAGTTTGCCATGGGCAAGTCTAGCTTCTACTATTTGTCTAAACAAAAGATATTTGGTCATAAACACTTTTGGTGTAGAATAAAGCCCCATTCTGTCTTTCAGTTACTGGATTTCCATTGCACGATAAATACACGATGCCTAAAGAAAATACAACGCTGCTTTTATGTTTGATATCAGAATTATATTGACTTTGGCTGTTGCTCGTCTAATCGGCTCGGCGCTGAAAACCAGCGCTGGGACTCTGTCTCGCATAGGGTCGCAGCATTATGCTGAGTGATGGCCGTTTTGCGTGGATGTGACGCATATTCTCCCCCAAATTGTTTCTTTTTTATATTTGTGTACCTACCTTGCGTCATGTTTACCGCAAATAAACGTATTTTCTTTCTTTCATTCTATTTGAGTTTAATAAACTGTCTCAAAATACAAAAGTTGCAATTTGACCTCTAAAACCGTCCTTTAGTTTATTCACTAAAACATCACAATGTATATATAAAACACCGCCCGATTTTGAATTGAAAGTCCCAAACCGCACTCCATCTGCTAATAACCTTTCTATTTTTACAATTATTAGTAGGACCATGTGATACGACCCTTTGGACGGTGTCGCTGTCACACTCCTCACTTGGGAGCAACAACGGCACGAGTTTCAACTCACTCCCTTGAGCATACATAGAAACCGCATTTGTGGCACGCTTTATGATTATGAGTATGGGAGTTGTAATTTTTGTGTAATATTAAGTTTATTTTGCTTAGTGTACTCTAGTCCTCCATGAGAGACTGAACACAAAAATTAACGTAATAGATGTTGCACCAAAACCACCTATGAAGGTCTAGAATTGTCACGAACTTTTTCAATACAGCACCCAAGAGAGCATAGGTACTGTATTTTTTTCAAATACTGTAATGATATATTGTGTTGACCCGAATGACACTTTCCAATGTCATGCTCCGAACTTTCTGTGATATTGGAAACCCAGAGAACGTTAAAGAAAACCAGAACTTATATGTTCTGAAATCGGTTCCACTCAGTGGCTGCACAAGCGTGGTTTTAAGTGGTGGTTGTTCCTGATCCGTTTGAGAACAGGCATTTGCTCTAAAGGCTAATATTATGATGACAAATGTTCATGTTGAACACATTATATATATCACAAAGAACGCGACTGGCTGAGCATCAAGTCAAATTAAAGGGCGCAGCGCAATGTACCGACAATAATGAACGCACTTCTTTCATCCGATGTTTTGATTTAATTTCACGGACAACGCCTACGCATATGGCGTGATGACATTATAAGGACATATTCTACGGTTAGATTTAAGGATCACTTGACTGCTTTCTCCTTCTCATTAGCCTTTCGAAGACTGTAAGCTGCCTCTGACTTCACGATACCTCAATTTATCGTAAGATTTGTTGAGTCGCCACACGTTTTGCTCTATTTTGGGTCTAGTTCTTTGTAACCATGTCGTATATTAATTGTTGATTTATCAAAATTTACATCTTACTTTACGTAAAATGTGAGTATTTCTACCATAATAACGATTATAATAAAAGTTATAGTTGTCGGAACTGTCAACCATCTGCCTAGCCTTACCCAACCATATTGGGATCGGCTTCCAGTCTAACCGGGGACAGCTGAATCATATACACACATATATTATATTTATATATAATATATTTATTATATCATATATATTTATTATTATTATTATTATTCTGAGTAACACAATATCCCTTGACAAGGCTAGTTATCGACTTAGAACTACAAGTTACAAATAATTGACATGATAAAATATGAGTATTTGTACCATCACAGCGATGATAGAAGTTACTCGTTTTGGTTCTGTGTACCCCAAAATTGGTATAAAGACTAGCTCCATGAACATCAAGTCCAATTAAAGGGCGCAGCGCAATGTGCCGACAATAATGAACGCACTTCTTTCATCCAATGTTTTGATTGAATTTCACGGGCAACGCTTGCGCATATGGCGACACAAGGACATTTATTTTATTAGGATCAAAAGCTTAATCAAGTGAAAGTGGTCGGTGTTTTTATATGAGGGTGTTAAAAACATGTTGGAATAATATGGCAAATGTTAGAGTTTTATGTTGGCGCACTAATTCTAGGCAAGAGAGTACGATGACTTTGTGCCAAATTCATCAAAGAAACTGAACGCGCTCAACACATCAGGGGGGCAACCATCACCTCTTATAGTAGTATTATTTCAATATTACTTCAGCGTGAGAAAGAGATGGAGCTATAAATCCTGTACAGCTCCATCACTTTCCCGCTGTGATGTAATATTTTAATAATACTGCTATAAGTGGTGATGGTTGGCCCCCTGAACTGCGTTCAAGAGCTGTCAGTGTTATAATCCACAACAATGATGAAACTCTTGAACTCAATGATGAGATCGCGTTCACTTTCATTGGTGAAATCCGCCCTTAATGAACGTATAACACAACATACGAGGGCGGGTCAATAAGTCCGTGACTTTTGGAATAAAACACAGATTTTTTGATAAAAAAATAATTTTATTTTTCAACGTAGTCTCCCTTGAGCTCTATACACTTTGTCCAACGCTTCTCCAATTTTTTTATCCCTTCCAAAAAAAATGATTTGTCGAGGTCCTCAAAATAGGCCTTTGTTTGCGAGATGACTTCATCATTGGAGTCAAATCTTTTTCCACCAAGCCATTTCTTCAGGTTTGGGAACAAGAAGTAGTCGCTCGGAGCCAAATCTGGAGAATAGGGCGGATGAGGGAGCAATTCATAGCCCAATTCATGGATTTTTGCCATGGCAACTGCACATGTGTGCACCCTTGCATTGTCTTGGTGGAAAAGAACTTTTTTCTTGGCCAAATGAGGTCGGTTTTTTTTCAAATCGTCATTGAATCGGTCCAATAAATTGGCATAATATTCCCCAGTGATTGTTCTTCCCTTTTGAAGGTAGTCAATGTGGATTATCCCGCGTGCATCCCAAAAAACAGTCGCCATAACTTTATTGGCTGACAAACCCACCTTGGCCTTCTTCGGCGCCGATTCACCCTTAGAAACCCACTGTTTTGACTGTTGTTTGGTCTCTGGTGTGTTGTGATGGATCCATGTTTCGTCCACGGTTACAAAACGGCGCAAAAACTCCTCCATATTGCGATTAAACAACGCCAAACCTTCCTGTGAAGTTGTTACACGATTGCGTTTGTGGTCGACTGTGAGCAAACGCGGCACCCATCTTGCGGAAAGCTTTCTCATGCCCAAGTGATCATTCAAAATTGAAACCACTGAGCCATGCGAGATCCCTACGGCTTCCACAATCTCTCGCACTTTCAATCTTCGGTCGGCCAACACCATATCGTGAATTTTTTCGATTGTTTCGGGTGTAGAGACCTCAACTGGGCGTCCAGGGCGTTCGGCATCTTCAGTGATTGTACGGCCACAACGAAATTCAGTAAACCACTTTTTTACCATTGAAATCGATGGTGCAGAGTCCCCATGGTATTTATCAAGCTTAGCCTTGGTCTCGGTAATGGTTTTTTTTCGCAAGAAATAATGCTTAATAAGCACACGAAATTCACTTTTTTCCTCAAATTAGTGAGTAGTCTGATAAAAATAGCTGTCAAACACAAACTAACTGACGCAGCAAGTTTAAATTTTGACAGGAGTCAACTGACAGATGCCTGTTGACAGGAGCAGTGTTGCTGTTTCAGTAAAGAGGTCAGAAATTCAAAAAGTCACGGACTTATTGACCCGCCCTCGTAATATCACGTCGTAATCCCCAAAGGGTTGGGCAGAGCTGTACCTATAAGTACACCCACATTTTGCCAGTTATGTTTAATTCCCATGTAATGGGGGGGAGCCTATCGCCATCAACCGGGCACAAATCCAGACTCCGGGCTGCTACTGAGAAATACCAAATGGAAAAACCCAATAGCACTTTGCCCGACTCGGAAGTCGAACCCAGGACCTCATGCTCAGCAGTAGCGCTTGCAATCACTAGACCAACGAGGCAGAATAATAAACGTGTAATGGGTAGCTAATTGAGGTAAGCAGTAGGTTATTAAGGAAGGCCAGTTCGCGAGCACATTCGTAAGAAGCTGGCAGTATCATCACAACGGTAATGTTTTCCCATTGTTTGTCTTATCTGTTTTAGTATCTATATTCGTGTATTTATGTGTATTGATTAGGTCTTATATTTATGTATAATTAGGTATATATATTATATTTAAAGTTTTTAATAGGTATATGTATGTATATCCTTATGTTTAAATAAATTTATTTCACAGTTTTCGCTATTGCACCTACCACTGTCTGTCTCTGCATCACCCAAAGGTTGACTGGTAGAAAATGCCTACGGCATTAAGTCCGCCTCTGTTCATTTGTGTGCTTAAAGTATTAAATAATAAATAAATAAATAAATGATGACAATAATAGAAAACGACCGAGCCTTCCAGTAGTCGCTTATGATGTGTAACATCTGACATCTCACCTTGGTAATAACTTTAATAAGCAATTAAACTCAAAATTTATAATACTCGTAATATCTAAGATTTATAATAAATTGCCATGTTATATTACAGACACTGACAACTTACACATGTTTAAGCGGAAGCTAAAGGAATTTCTAACTGACAAAGTGTATTACAGTGTGAAGGAGTATCTAAAAGGGAATCCTTACGGCCAATAATATTGATCAGTTATTCAATAATAGAAATAATATGTGTTACTCGCAATTATTTATCTAAGACTTTTATTTATTTCACTATTTAATATGACATTTATTTAATTATTGACTACTAGGTAACTTCATGACCCTGAAAGATAAAATGATTTTCCAATTTAATAATTTAGTATTTTGATATTATATTGTAATTTATGTGTAAATTTTGCATGTCCAAGTGACGGCAGAGCATGGAGAACACTATCAAAACTTGTATATCATCTGTACCCCTACCCATGTTGGCAAAAATAAATGATTTGATTTGATAACGTACTCACTAATTCCATGCTATTAAAAAGCAGTTACTTATTCCATGCTCAAGCTGTAAATTGCTGTCTACACACTTCCGACCCTATTCACGAAATCACTCTCACATAAAGCGAGAAGAAAGATGTTATACATCAAAAATCTAGCGCCTGCATTGGAGCATAATATTACTGTTACTGTTAGCCTGTATCATCCCACTGCTGGGCAAAGGCCTCTCCCCATGAAGTACAGTGTAAACGGATCCAAAGCTAATGTGGACCCTGCCTGGGTCGCGGGAAAGTCCGAAAGGGATACCTAGGCCCCTGGCAACACAGGCAACGGGAGGAACACGGGTGGGTTTTACTCAGTAAGAGTCTGCCATACCCTCCCGCTCCGCGCATAATATCCCACCAAAAAAAAAAGAAGCTAATGTGGACCACTGGTCGTTTTTCCTGTCCAGCTCGTCCCGCCATCTTCTACGGGGTCTGCCGCGGGGTCCGCCTTCCAACTATTTCAGGGTTCCACGTAGTGACTATTGAGGCCCACAGCTCACTGGGCATGCGGCCGACGTGGCCAGCCCAGTCCAACTTCAACTTAGCAGCTTTTTGAGCAATGTCAGCAATCTTTGTTTTGGAGCGCAGTGTGGCGTTAAGAATATGGTCTGTTAAGGCGCTGACAAGACCCAATTGACCGAAATAGGCTTCGCTTAAGAAAAAAAATTGCCAAATCTGTATAGTTTGTGGTAGCGGAAAAAATATATGTTAATTTTGAACATATTTCCCAGAACTTTGTTGTTACCAAAACACGTTTTGAAAACATAATCTCGATACAAACTAACGTTAAACTAACCTCTTACTTTGAGTTCTAATCCAAAATATCTGTATCAAATATCAACATACGTTACGTATTTAATTAATAACAAGAACGTCTTATTTGAATGCAGAACTTGGTTGTTTTTTTATTTTCGATTACTCAACTCAATTTTGAGTAAATAGATAATTACTTCATATTTTGCAATAAATTACAAGCGTTGTGTCATCGCGCTTCTCTTTCTTTTCTATGGAATTTGACAGTGACCGCGGTTTAGGTGTTGTCAGCGTCTTAATTTGAAGCCTAGAATACTGCGCTCCATCGCACGTTGGCAAACCTTGAGTTAGGAATTTTGAATGTTTGTCAAAGACCAAGTCTGGGATCCATAGGTCAAAATAGGAAGAACGCACATGTTCATAATTTTTCCCTTCAGTGCCAAAGGGAAGTTTCCTTTCATCAGCTCTTTCATGGACCAGTCAAATTTTCTCATTCGATTTTGAACTTAACCACAAACATTTTAAGGTTTAAAATCATTTGGAGAAATTTGACAGTTACTGGTAACTGGATGTGCTGCGACTGTACGTATGGTAGTAGTACTTATCGAACCAACTCTTTCACGAAGAGCATTTATCTTGTTGGAAAGGTAAAAATGTTTTAAATGCAATCTGAAAACCGTTGCATCCTCGGTTATGATTATGAATCACGTCAAAACCGTTACTCAACTTTTCTGTCAGTCCCAGAACACACAAAAAGTCTTCCCTTCGTGGTTATAATAAAGACATACCAGCATAACAGTCACACACTACATCAGTCGCGTGTCTATCCTCTTGGGTAACCACAGGTTCGATTCCCGGTCCAATCCCTAGAGCAAACATTGTCACCGAAACACGTGCCAATGCATTTGAAATTTTTTATATTTGCACTTTACAAGAACCTTATTGTATACGTCTTAAAGTTGATTTTTCAGTTTTCTGATGAATAAAACAACAGTGTCGTTGCATTTTGTCAAGTTTAACATTTTCAATTTAAGAGACCTTGTGGTCAAAAACATAAGAGTGCTTTTGCTTTGAAAAGATGTATTATAAACGGTAGTAGCGAATAATTTTAGTTATTGGTCGGGCACGTGTCAGAAAATTATGTGCATTTCTATAATTGTATTAAATTGTGTGTGTGAGATAATGATACGGTAATTATTTTGTGGGTAATCGCTGCGGTTATTGATAATAGGAGCTGTCTTTTGTAACGGATTACCTAGTATACATTCGTGGGGTATTTATCTGAGATATTATGCAGGGTGGACTTTTGAGATGGAAAAGTATTTTGCGATTTCTGACTTTTCTAGTTATCAAACCTCAGTTGATCAGATATAATTTTTTTATCCTTATAAGAAACAGGATCGATTGGCATCAACAAAAGTTTTGGTGAAACAAACTGCCCATTTACTTGCTGACTGTACAATTTTAACCAAAATGATGAACACTGCCCATTTACTTGCTGTCTGTACATTTTTTTTTTCAAATGGTAAAAACTGCCCATCTACTTGCTGCTGACTGATTATTTTTTCAAAGTGGTGAAAACTGTCCATTAACTTGCTAGTGACTGTAATTTTTTTTTCAAAATGGTGAAAACTGTCCATTTACTTGCTGCTCACTGATTTTTTTTTTTCAAAATGGTGAAAACTGCCCATTAACTTGCTAGTGACTGTACATTTTTTTCAAAACGGTGAAAACTGCCCATTTACTTGCTGTTGACTGTATTATTTTTTTTCAAAATGGTAAAAACTGCCCATTTACTTGCTGCTGACTGTACATTTTTTTTCATAATGGCAAAAACTGCCCATTTACTTGCTGACTGTACAATTTTTTTCCAAAATCTATGAATGCGGATCAAAATGTCTCAAAAGTTAAGGATAGTCTCCTAAGACCGTTCTCCTGAGCTTCATCAGTTAAGGTACCTGCCCTTACTGCCCTGGCTGAAAATTCCACCCTATACAGTAAAGAAAGAAAGAAAGAAAGAAAAGAAAAAAATACATTTATTTAGTTAGCACAGACTAAAAGGCGCACAATATAAAGTACAGCAGATAAAAAAAAATAGAAAAGTCAAATAAAAGTGTAAAGTACGATGTACGTGATGTGAAAAATGTGTAGCTCTTTTTCTATTGAATCGATAGTTTTAGTCTTGGGTCCCAAGATACAGGCCCAGTTTGGAGTCCATGTAAAACCCCCTGTATTCCCCAGTAGACCTGTCAAAATGTCAATATAGTCTTGAGTCCACACAAAAATCCCATAGAAAAAAGTAATTTCGGTTTTTCCTGAATTTTCTACTATCCGGGGAACTTTTTAAATTTTTCTTTCCTTATAAACCTAGTTCGAACTATTACGAACATTTTAAAACAAAATTTGCCAAATCGGTCCAGCCGTTCTCGAATGATGTTAAAATCAAAGACAGCTCGGGAGGGCGGAGTAAAATAAAGTCTTCGTCTTGCCCTCTTTTTACTAAAAATGAAATACAAAACTAAAATAATTTAATGGATAAGTACAGGTATTTTCATTAACATAATAAACCAGACACTACTTTTATATTGTATTCGATAAAATATATTATTCAAAACAGCTCCTTCACAAAACAGACAACCGATCCATCAAAAAAATTACAAAACGTATTCAAAAACACGGTACATGTAAAACAGCCCTCTGCCCATCAGAATTACAATTTAATAGACAGTTTGTGACATACGGACAATGGACACACATAATAATGTTGAACAAACACGGAGCGATACAGATGTAAAGGTTGTATGTAGTGCTTCTGTAAGGAGAGCTAACACTGATAGCGAAGCGATAAAGAAATTAAGGAAGAAAGAACAAATAAATATAAAGAAAAGAAATATAAGAAAGAAAGAAAAACAGGAATTAAAAGAAAGAAAGAACGAACGAAAGAAATAAGGAAAGAACAAAAGAAATGAGAAGAAAAATATGCAATTTGAACCACATGAAGACAGTGATAATCCCGTTTTAACCAATAAAAGTAAGGAAAAAATCAAAACCAAATCAGAACATCAATACCAAAACGCATGATTATAGTCCCAATGCGCTTACTGCCGACGACCCATCCATTACATACCAGGGGGCACTAACAAAAACTATAAACGTCACCTGCCATTAAATCGAGCGCGCATCATTGACAACACACAAATTGAATGCGACCCCAACGTTGAGTACTCCAGCACCCCTTCGCGTTATTGAATAAATATTGTTCCCAGTATTGAGTTGTAGGATGTGACAGTTGGATGGTCGGGTCATTTGCAGATGTTCGGTGCTTGATTTTAGAGATAGCTTGAGAGAGAGATTATACTTAGTATCTTTATTCTTCCAATTATTTGAAATTGGCGCAACATGACGTTTTTTTCATACTTCTCTAGCCATCCTTGCATATTATAAAACCAAGTCCCTCGCGCCGCGTCTGTCTGTCTGTCTGACCGCGTTTTAACTCAAAACTACTGAACAGATTTTCAAACGGTTGTCATTAATTGGATGGAGTGATTCATGAGGAAAGTTTATGTGTATAATTAATTAAGGTTTTGTGTAAATTGGCCGAAATATGACGATTTGTTGAAGATGTCGGAAAAAATCATGCCGACTGTTCATACAGTACATAAAATTTATGTTCTACAAGATGGTACATCTTAAAAAGTTCAACAAAAAAGTCCGCATATGTCTATGTTCTAAGGATGACCCACAGTAACCATTTTTATCTTTCAGAATATGATAAAAAAAAATAATTGTCTGTAAAGTTAGTTTACGGATGATAATTTTAAGTGATAACGAGAGAAATGCGTCACAACTTCACAAGCCGAACGCTTAGGCCGATCGTGCCTCTCTATCGCTAGTTTCGCGCTCTCGCTTACACGCTCGGCTCAGGCGGAACGTGACACATTTTCGTGCGTGCAGCCGGCGTTCATCGATTTATAAGATGTTATCACGTCAAAAAAATATAACCGGTATTAATCCTTATCCAATAAAATATGTATTTACATCATACCATTTAAATGAATGCTTTAAAAGCTATCACAAATTCAAAATTACACGTACCTAACATAATAATTATTATTGACACGGCGGGCGCAGCGCTCGGCTATGAGGTATGCGATCGTTTTCATTGCCGTTTAATCCAGGTATTACGTTCCCGTAACCCGGTATTATCTTCTGATATCGACGCCGGCAAAGCCTAGGTAAAAAGCTAGTATCATATAATTATAATATACTTAGTGTTAGGCAAGAAAAGTGTAAGAAAAGAGGTAGATTAAAGAAAAGAGGGATAGATTTTGAGAAAGATAACAATGGAAGCCGACCTCGGCAAAGTAAGGGCTAAGACATTGAAATACAAAAAAAAAGACTTAAACGTAATCTAATTATTTATTTGGTAGCTAGCTCAAACTAGATATACCTACTAATTATTTGGCCAAGTTAAAACAAGGATATAATTCAGTTAGTCAACTGCCATTTTATGTTTATACGAAATACAACATTTAAAAAAAAATATTAAAATAAATTAAATGACATACATATTTACTATAAATTTATATGTCATTTATAAACGCAATGCTAACGAATTAAGACGACATTAGACTAACACAATTTTAGTAATAAGCTAATCAGTTTAACTACCTAGTACACTCAATCCCGAAAATTATCATCATCTGCCTGCCTTTTTCGCAACTATGTTGGGGTCGGCTTCCAGTCTTACTGGATACAGCTGAATACCAGTATTTTACATGGAGCGACTGACTGTCTGACCTCCACAACCCAGTTACTGGGTAACATGATACCCCTTGGTAAGACTAGTTGTCAAACTTTCGACCATAACGACTGTCAAAGATCCCGTAAATTATGTCGTTTATAATCACTTTAGAAATAGAAAACAGCTACCATCCATCATTGTCTATTTCATGTCGAGGAAGCAAGACGACAAGACTAACACAATTTCAGTCAAAAATCAAGTCATTTATTCAAACTAGGCTTGAGAATCAGCAGTTTTCGAACGTCAAAATTACATAAGACAGTCCCCCAAAAACGCCCGGCCTTCACCACTTCCTATTGCTTTAGCTGAGATGAAATGTGGCGCAAACTCCCCAGCAGCACACCTGTCTATTTATTTAGATAAACTTGATTCTATACAAATCGTATGCAAAGTAATTAACATTACGAAACAAAAAACATTAGATTAAATTACTTGCCATATGTTAGCTAGCACACGCCAATATACCAACAAAACAATGAAAACTCACAAAAATAAAAATTACAACATAAAAACGTAAACGGAACTTAACCTAAATAATAAGGCATTATATTAAAAATAAGGTAGTTTATAGAAGGTCAAAACTGATCAACTAAATTCGTCCTCAGTACTAGGAGTACATAAGCACCTCATATATTACACGAAAACAATCAACCATGACAAACACTCGACGTCCAGATGCAAACAAAATGGACGCTAATAAAAAATAAATATTGACTTTGAATATCAAATAATCATCGGGCTCCGTTTTAATAAATTATAAATGTCCCTGTGAAATTATAGGACATAGGGCGAGGTTTCACTGCGAGTGAATTACAAACACATTTCGGCGATTTTTTATATTTTAAGAACTATATCTATAAAACTATTAGAACAGAACGCAAAGAATAGAGATTAGTTGTATTACAGTTAGGTACTCTTCGAATGTAATTACAATCAGGTTGACAACCTGCCGGGGTCGCGTGGAAGTTCGTAAGGGTTACGGAGGCCCCTGGTAACACAGGCAACGGAAGGAATACGGGTGCGGGTGGAATACGGGCGGCTGTTACTGACTAAAGTCAGTAAGAGTCTGACACGTCCTCCCACTCCGCCAAGAGCGGTAGAAGTCATTTGATAATTTCCCACCCAAAAAAAAAAATGAGGTTGACAACAATTGTTGTAGCCCAACAATGTCTACATCTCTTTTATCTACTTTCCCATGGCAAGTATGCTAGAAGAGATTTCTGTACGCATAAGAATCACCTTTGTACGATTTTGTCTGTTCTTTTCTTCTTGTGTGTTTATATATCTTAAACGGTTAAATAAATAAATGACGACTTGGTTAGTAGCGGTATAAGAAAAAAGAGCCTATTTGAGAAGATAGATAAGAAAGGCTGATCCAATTCAGATGACCATCTTACCATATAGGGCAATCAATCGGCAAGAGATACACAGATTGAGTGTATGAACATACCAAAGTAGACAAGCAAAAGCCTGACCTTTATAGGCTTACTAAAAATAAACTATTAAATCACGCTTCCCGCTCCGCTCAAGAACCCGCTATCACAACCCCCACAACCTAACACCACGGGGTACGGGGCTGTTTTCATTTAGTTAACAAGGCGACTTTTTAATACCAATTGGTGGGCGGAGCTCAGTGATTGGTCGCAGGCGACATGCTGTCTAATTACAAAGCAGCTTATTGGCAGATAGCCAGATTGAAGAGCGTTCTCTTTGCAAACTGTCATCAAATTAATTCGGGGAGTAATTATAATGAGTGGTTCAGCCTTGGCTTTTGATACGTTACGTCAGTTAATTTAATGTTAAGTTTAAGGGAATTGGGTCAAAATGTTATTAGGTTGTTTATAGGTAAGTATTGAGTGAAACTGAAAACAGTAAAAATACTTTTGAATATACAATCTTAAGGGTCTGGTAATCGCCGCTGACCTTGGTCATACAAATGGTTTCATAGGGAATATTTCAAAGAAAAATCACAGATACAATATAAATCAAAATCAAAAGTCCTTTATTAAAACTAGGCTGAGAATCAGTACTTTTCGAACGTCAAAGTTACATAAGACAGACCCCCTAAAATGCCCGCCCTTCACCACTTCCTAGTGCTTTAGCTGGGAAGAAGTGGGCGGGCATATAGATAATGAAATAGTCTGTTGTGTGTGAAAATATCTTAAGTAATTTGAAAGTAATATCGTTAGGGTTCCGTAGTAAACAAGGAACCCTTATAGTTTCGCCATGTCCGCCTGTCTGTCTGTCCCCACTGCAGCTCAGAGAAAGCTGTTATTTGGCATAGGTATACATATTAATCACGCCGACAGTGCTAAAATAAAATCCTGAATCCTTTTTTTTTCGTCTACCCCCCTTGGTGTGGGATATCGTTGGATAGGCCGTCCAAAAATAGTGTGGGTCTGTAAATACCACTTTTCGATTCAAGGATCTCCTTGCGTAATATTAAGGATTAAAATGCTTAATTTTGTTACAGTCTAGTGCCCCCCTGCCAGCTAAATGGTTGTTTATTGAAATGTGAAAAATATCATGGCAGTAGTACATATACTTAACGAAATTAAAAGGAAAACTATCACAGCTAAGTGGGCGTTACAAACTTACAAGTTAAGGAGTAATAGTCGACCAACATAAATTTGCAGTTGGAGAATTGACCCGTGGCGTATATGTATGGGAGAACATGTTTTTCAACTACAATGTCAAGTTTGTTTTTAGGATAAATTCATCCCAACTTCCCAACTACAGTACCCTTCATTGTGCGTGGTCCAACATACACTTGGCCGGTTTTTTTATGCTTTGGGTAGACATTACTTCCTGAATTTATTTCATAAAGTATTTTACTACAATACTTTAATATTCACTTATAGAAATGGTGTGTACGAGGGCGGCACTGAAAATTTCGGGAATCAAGGAAGTGACACAACATTACTATTTAAAAATGAATTTATTGCTTTTCGAAGTATTCTCCGCAAAATTTGACACATTTTTCCATACGATGGAACCAATCATTGAAGCAACCATTCCATTCGGAAGTTGGGGTCTCCAAAATGGCCGTTTTGTAGGCTTCCACAGCTTCTTCAGGTGATGAAAATCTCTGTCCACGCAATTTATTCTTTATTTTAGGGAAAGTATAGAAATCATTATGGCTTAGGTCGGGGCTGTACGGCGGATGGTCTAATAATTCTGTTTTCTTGCTCTATAAACTCTTTTGTTTTGTGCGCGGTGTGAGAACTCGCATTGTCGTGATGGAAGATGATGCGGCGGTTGCAGTTCTCTTTACGGAGTTCAGAAACGACCTGTGGCAAACAAATGCTAGCACACCATTCTGCATTAACCGTTATTTGTCCCTCAAGAGGAATAGTCGTAACATGGCCGGTTTTGGAGACAAACGTGGCCACCATTTTTTTTGCAACACTCCGTGAACGAACAATTTTTGTTAGCTTTAACTCATTTTCGAACACCCAAACTCGTGACTGGTTTTTTGTTTCGGGTTCGTACGCGTATATCCAGGATTCGTCACCTGATACGATGTTGTATACAGCATTTGAGGATCCTGCGTAGAATCTTTCGAGAGTTCTGACGCACCAAGTAACGCAAGCCGCTTTTTGCTCTTCACAGAGCGAATGCGGTATCAATCGGGAAAACAACTTTTTTACACCTAATTGTTCATGCAAGATTATTTGTATTTGACTCATGCCAATGTCTAAAGTTGCCTGAATTTCGCGGTATGTCACATGTCGATCTTCCTCAATCAGCTTACGCACAGCATCAACGTTTTCTTGGGTGACTGCAGGTTTTGGACGACCTTGACGGGGATCATCACTGAGCTTGACACGTCCACGTTGAAATTCAGCAAACCAGCGATAAATTGTGGTTTTGGATGGGGCTTCATCACCAAATGCAGAAATCATCCGGTCAACACACTGTTTTTGTGTTAAACCACTTCGAAAGTCATAATAAATCATCGCTCTTGAATTTTCTCGAGTCAATTCCATTTTATAAACGATTAAACAAGTTTGACAAAACCTTGTGACAAGACTTGTGAGAAATAAATGGTATTCGATTTTTAAAACCAAGGAGTTTTCAATTAAAAATATTTTAATATGACAGGAACAGTGGAAATATTCCATTCCCGATACTTTTAGTGCAGCCCTCGTATGTGTTCTAGTTTAACATACGTTTTTTGCAGAAATTACTTGCATTATATTATGAGGGCGTAATAACAGATTTAAAAGTCACTAACATCATATATCTGAACCTTAAGGTAACCTTTCTTTGGTTCGTTGAATCGTTGAGCTCCTTAAGTTCTGAGTTGAGCTGCACGACTACTGACAAATGCATGCACTGACTCTTCAAGTCCATTCAATCTGTATCGTTCTTTCTTTCATCAAAAGACCATTTCAGACACCAATCTACATGGTCTTCACATGATCTGACCAAGATTATGTCTGGACTTTAAAAGAGACTGTGACCTCTGAGTTTATTTCGGCCTTTCTTCTCAGAGCAGTCAGATAGGAAACGCCGACCTCAACTAGTTTAAAAAACCTACTTACAGAAATAAAATCATTTGTCATTTAGTCTGGCGAAGGAGTCGACCTAAAACATTAACATGTGATGATTGATTACACAGTTTCCTAAACTCTCAAAATCCTCATATTCTAAAACGAAGCTTGCAACACGAATCAATATCCCACAAGCACAACAATCTCGCCATAACAACGGATCCATTAAAAATCGAAAAGGCACCATCAGCATCAAATCAAAATCTCAGCATTCCAATGAAGAACATAACAACGTCATCGAGTACTCTGAAGAGTATAATTCGATTCTGTTCACTTACAATGGTTCTCGATACTCGTAACGAGTAGCCGTTTGATTGAACAGGGAAACCCTTTAGTATAGGGCCAGAAATCAGGGCCGGATTAACCATGTCGGGGCCCCAAGGCAATGCAATTCTCGGGACCGTTTTCTTTCTAACTTATACATACATCTTTTCTACCACAATGCAATAATTACGCAATTTTTGTATATAATACGTATCAGTAAGTACTTGTTCATTAATAATGTAGAATTTTTGAAGCGCTTGCTTGCCGGACCATCGTCGGCGTTATTCACTCATTCATTCATTTATTCAGCGTTGTTCTTTATTCACTCTTCCTTCTTCGTTCAGTCTATCTCTCTGTGGAATGCGCTCCCCCAGGAAATCAGGATGGCAACCAACCGATTATCCTTTAAAGTTAAAGTTCGCGAGCACATTCGTAAGAAGCTGGCAGTATCATCACAACGGTAATGTTTTCCCATTGTTTGTCTTACTGTTTAGTATATTCGTGTATTTATTTGGTCTTATATTTATGTATAATTAAATATATATAATGTTTTTAATAGGTATATGTATGTATATACTTATATTTTAATAAATATTTATTTCACAGTTTTCGTTATTGCACCTACCGCTGTCTGTCTCTGCATCACCCAAAGGTTGACTGGTAGAAAATGCCTATGGCATTAAGTCCGCCTCTGTACATTTGTGTGCGTAAAGTATTAAATAAATAAATAAATAATTAAAATCGCCGCGATAAAATCGAATAACATTCTATAACAATTTGAAATACGACAATGTAATATATAAAAAATAACAAGGCAATAATATTGCCATTGAGGATACAAATCTTCAAATTAAATGTTCACTCGAAAAAACATTATTTTTTTTTGTTCTCGTTGCGCTGGGCCCTAGGGGCCCTTGGGGCCCAGCTGCCTTATGGATAGTCCGGCCCTGTCGGCAATGGTTGGTGTAAGTATGGGGTAAGTTGGTATTTAGGGGTAGTGTTTCTTTGAAGTAAGTTACTTAGCCCAGTGGTAATAAGACGGTTTGTTATATTAGGTAAAATAATGTGAGGCATATGAAGAAATAATATGAGACATCATGACAAGCATGTTCCACCATGCTCGAATTACTCCCATGATAGTCCAAATCTTACATGCACAATATGCACGTCTCCCTGTACTGAACTTCAGAAAAAACTTGAATTGAATTACTTTAATGCAAGCGTTTTTAATTTGCTTTAAATAGAGTTCAAGCCCAATCTGCTACACCTAACTGACAAAGACGGTTAATCCCAAAAACACACAAGATAACACCAAACAAACGTTATCAATCCTCACATATGGCAACAAACACCGCTAATTTATTACATCTTACAACCCTAACAGTGCCGGTATCCGATTGAATCGATAATCGTCTGCAATCTACCGAGTATCGATGTCGCACCCTAGCGCCACAGAGTAGGGTGAGATGGCAGATTGCACGTGGCGGTAATTTTAGTTTAATTTATGTTGGTGATCTGATAATGTGTTATCATCTGTGGTTATTTCTGTTTAGGCCAGAAGATGTCTTCCCGTAGTTAATTTAAATACAAGCATATTTAAGATGTTTTTGGGAAGACGGACAACATCTACAAAATTCAACTAAGTATACTGCAAGTCTCAATCTTTCGACCGGTTGTCTATCAAGTTACAACAGCATTTACTTCTAATGCAAACTGAACAAACGCAATCAATGTATTCGATAGAATCGATAATCGTACGTAATCTACCGAGTACCGATGTCGCACCCTAACGCCACAGAGTAGGGTGACGTGACAGAGAGCACGTGGCGGTAATTTTAGTTTAATTTAATTATGTTGGTGATCTGATATGATGTGGTTATTTGTGTAGGCCAGCTGATGTCTTCCCTTGGGTTTCACAAGCTATTTGTTGATAATGTTGTATGCTTTGTTCACCACCATAATTGCATATTTCGTTACATGAAAGTTAAAACTTTATCAATACAACACTTTTCAGTTACAGAACGGATTCACTGCGAAAGAACATTACTGTCAAAAGTAGTGTCAGAAAAGGGTCATTGTTTAGAAGCTCATCACACAGTTTCACACGCAATTTCAAATTTATTGTCGACCGGTGTCAACCGGAGCTCATTAATTGTTTTACACAAAATAAAGAAGATCAGTGGGAACTATAAAACATGTCCAATAACTATTGTCTCTCCTTCTCCCTTAACCCATTCAAAGGTTGTCAACGTTATTCATTATTATGTACACCATTTCTATGGCATATCATAACAAAATACCAAAGAAGTATGTAAAAAACTACTCTTATGACAGTCAAACCAACATCCTTATCTGTCAATTCTCAACCACATTCCCGCTACTCTATGCCGCTACTTAATACGGAGAAAGCTAGTGAATTCGCGGCACATATGGACACAATGGAGTGCCGTGCGCTATTGTTGGTCGGCACTGCACTCTTCTATTGTGATGTAGACAGGTCAAGTGTATTAAATGACGTAGTGTTTAATTAAAGTATGGATGAATGAAGTGATTTTTAATCACACGGGATTTAATTTTTTGTGTTAAAATATAAAGCATCTAGGAGAGAAGATATTTAAATGAACGTGTGCAGTCAGCCCGGCACCGCCCTCCCGCAAGATGAATTTCGATAGAAGTATTAACACGAGAGAAGAAGTAAACAACGCAGACTTTAGGGCCGATACACACCGGGAAAGCAGCGACGCGATGAGCACTTTCAGTGTGAAGTAATTTTAAACTTTATCTACATAATTAAAAGACCACTATCGCTTAAAAAGCTCGAAAAAAAAAAACGACGCACTTTACCGCGAGGCCGCCATGTGCGTCTTTTTTTTTTTGGGTGGGATATCATCAAATAACTTCTCCCGCTCTGGGCGGAGCGGGAGGGTGTGTCAGACTCTTACTGGCTAAAACCCACCCGTATTCCTTCCGTTGCCTGTGTTGCCAGGGGCCTCGGTAACCCTTTAGTACATTCCCGCGACCCCGGCAGGCATCGGCCCTAGTGGACCCCCCTACACTTGTGCTGACAACATCTCTTTGAGGCTCGCGTGGAATACAACGCGCCGTCGATTCGGGCCTGGTCCTTACCGGACGGTGAGCTACCCATTGCTCAGCGTCCGCAAGCCCGCGCCTATAATACGCTAGCCGAAAATCCGCCCGGGATTCCCGACGCCTAGGGTGTCTCCTGCGGCGGCTAGGGGCGAGAGGGCGCGAAATTTGCCTTTCCCTCAACAGTCCCGCCTCCTCCTTCGCGAGCATTACTGCTTCGCAGGAGGTGACGGCTGCCCATGCCCTCTCGCTCCGTACCATGGCCTGAACCAGGGTCGGACGCGAGAGATCTCTGCCGCCGATCGACTCCACGAGGATACGGCGGTGCTCTGCCCAAGCCGGGCAGACCTCCACCGTATGCTCCACCGTGTCCTCCGGGCGATCCACACAGTGGTGACACCCGGGCCATGCGCGTCTTGTCAGCGGTACTACCCGCGTCGCGTCGCTACCGACCGCTCCCGGTCGCTACCGTTCCGGTGTGAATCTGTCCTAGGCAACGTTCTCAAGTAAACAATTGAACATCGGCGAACTCCAGGCCAGTTAGACAATCAGTACTGACGAATAAGCTTTCTATAAACTAGGCAAATCTAAGCTACTGCAAGCAAGCCGTTCTAACTCTGCGCACTATGCAGATTTAGCTCCTAACCAATGCAAATATTAGATGGCAAACTATCATTTATCAGATCTCTCAGTCTGTGGTCAACGACGGCAGAGACATTGCAGGAATGCAGGTGAAGAAGAAAAATGCATTACAGCACAAAAAAACACCTTAAAACTATAAAAAACAGAAAACAATGATGATAATGCCAAAAGCATATATTATTGTATTTAATTTGAATGTATTTTGTTTTGGGACTTGGTGCCTTAGTTAATAAACAAAAAAAAAATAAAGGGCCTCATCTCAGCATAATGTCAGATGACAACATAAGGTGTACCACCTGACGCTGATATAATAAGCACATAGGGAAGTGTGTGCCCGCTCTTAAGGCGCTGACAAGACCCAATTGGCCAAAATAGGCTTCGCTTAAGACAAAAAATTGCCAAATCTGTATAGTTTGTGGTAGCGGAAAAAATATATGTTAATTTTCAACATATTTCCCAGAAATTGGTTGTTACCAAAACACGTTTTGAAAAAAATCTCGACACAAACTAACGTTAAAGTAACCTCTTACTTTGAGTTCTAATCCAAAATATCTGTATCAAATATCAATATACGTTACGTATTTAATTAATAACAAGAATGTCTTATTTGAATGCAGATCTTGGTTGTTTTTTATTTTCGATTACTCAACTCAATTTTGAGTAAATAGATAATTGCTTCATATTTTGCAATAAATTACAAGCGTTGTGTCATCGCGCTTCTCTTTATTTTCTATGCAATCTGACAGAGACCGCGGTTTAGGTGTTGTCAGCGTCCAAGTGAACTAAAATAAATACCAATGGTGCCGATTCCCTTGTTCACAAACTAAACTAAATTTAAGTTCAGTGCATCTTTTTCTTTCTATTTTATTAAGAAAAGGACAGAAAAATCAAATCAAATCAAATCAAACTTTATTTGTGAACATAGTACATAAAAGGTCTTAAAATATACATTTTCGCGAGATCTCTATGTTCTACCAATGCAATTGGTATACAAATAATTTGTTATATCATTTTAATATGTAGGTAAAGAAAAATTAAAGATAAATTTTAGTTTAGTCCTGTCAAATTAATCCGAATTTTTATTTTTTATTAATTCAATTAGTTGTAGGTAATATTGAAAATCAAGTTAATGCGTGGTTACTGTATTTTAGATATAGATGGGTCATATAGGTGGGCCAGCTATCAAGTTAACAGAGTAGAGAGCCGCCCCTGCCAAGCATCGTTTTTCGGCGTGACAAAACATGGAGACTTCTTCATTATGTGTAAGATTAATAATAATGTATTATGCATATAAAAGTTCCGGAATAAATAACCTAAATATGGTGAAACTGCATCCAAATCCGATGCGTAGTTTAGATGTAGATTACGGCTTAGATTAAGGCCTATCCAGACGGCTTTCATTAACCTTTTGACCGCCACAGTCATGTATAGATAACAGACCAAAATGTGCCCAGCACGCCACGGTCACTACTACATGACAGGTTTTAAGGAATAATTCGTAGCTTGGCGCCGAGGGCACGTCTTTGCTTTTTTGACGTGGAGGGCAATAGGTTAATCTACAAAATAGTAATTGGGATGCGTTTTTGTGCTGTTTATAAAACTGCATTAAAACTGTCGACTACCTGCGCAGTGCGTAGTCCACTTGCACGTGTAAGCTTGTTCATTATCTATTGCTTAAGGATCGGGTAATCGCAGTTGACCTTGGCAAATGTGCGTCGCGCTCACGCCGCGCGGCTGTTCGGTTTTGTAGGGAATATTTATTTTTAGTAATGAAAATATGAATATATGAAAAAATATCACAGATAGACTTATAGATAACAAAATAGTCTGTTCATAAAAAAAAAATCATGAAAATATCTTAAGTAGTTTAAAAGTAATATCGTTTTTATGCTTTGGGTAGACAATTACTTCGTGAATTTATTTCATAAAATATTTTACTACAATGCTTAAATATTCACATATAGAATTGATGTTCTAGTTTAACATTCATTTTTTGCATAACTTACTTGCATTATATGAAGGCGTAATGACAGATTTAAAAGTCACCAAAATCACATATCTGCGCCTTAAGCTATGAAAATAGCTTTTTAATTATTATAAAACTAGCTGCTGCTCGCTTGGCTTCTTTCTAAAAGTTACGCCTTTCTTCCAGTAAAGTCCCGTCAAAATCGGTCCAGCCATTTCGGAGATTAACCGAAACAAACAGACAGACAGACAAAAACATTTTTTTTTTTTTATATAATTGCTATTTCAATTATTTATTTGTATGTATAGATTATTG
Organism: Atethmia centrago; assembly: GCA_905333075.3. Classification (NCBI taxonomy): domain Eukaryota; kingdom Metazoa; phylum Arthropoda; class Insecta; order Lepidoptera; family Noctuidae; genus Atethmia; species Atethmia centrago. The sequence goes on from HG995388.1 coordinate 2,157,137, forward strand.
TATGCATTCAAATCAACAGACCAATTCTAAAGCATCGCATTTAATTAAAAGCTACAAGCCTACAACAAAAGCACCCCGGTTTCAGTCGTTGTCGCCAACATTCAAGAGAGTACGTCAGTGCAGGTGTATTGTTCTGAATGTGACGTGTCGGCTTTTTAACGTATTATAGCTTTTTGTGAATTACTTTGGACAGGCAGAATGTAGGTGAATTTTGTTGACAGGTTGTGTTTTTATAAAACTTGTGAATGCGAACCCCATCATCTCAAGTTTAAGTAAACTAAAAGTACGTTTATATTTATTTAATTAATGTTATAAATGATTTTATTATTAGTTTAATTACATAATCAGTGCGGGTTGGTAGATGTCACATGTCTTCGATTTTTTGGTTCTAGGACATGCCGGTTTCCTCACGATGTTTTCCTTCTCCGTTTTAAGAGCAGTGGTGATGAAATAATTTACACAAAGTGAAGCGCCTGTCCGGGTTCGAACCTACGACCTACAACTCGTAAGTCGCAGCCGTTACCACGTTAGTTTAATTAACGAAGATAAAGCCTAGCTACAAGCTAAACCTTTTTTTAATGGGATCGCACATTTGCATTGGTGGAGGAACTCTTAATTCAAGTGTTTTTAACTTTTTATTATTAATAATCATGATTATGTAACTACATACATACATAAATACTCTAAATCAGTTTTCTAATGGCCAGCGACATTTCCAGCAATCGACTGCGTAGTTTGACAACATCATACACGCATTAACCTCCCTCTCTCTCACAGAGAGGAGGCCTGTGTCCCAGCAGTGGGAACATTATAGGCTGATTACGTATACACGCATTGCGTTACTTCAAAAGAAAAGAAAGAAAAAGTCTTTATTGTGACTCGCACAGGAAGATCATAAACTAAACTAAACACACAATGGTAATAGTAGTTTATGAAACTGATGCATAATGAATGAGGGGTATTGAAACACGAGTGAGTGTTTAAAAACTGAGCCGTAGTATTACGCAAGTATTCTACTTTCATGGGATTGAACCTACTATATAAAAGATCAAAGTTAAAAGAGTAAGAAATTGTTGATTGCTTACAAAACCCAGCACATCACCACGCATGCGCTACAGCGGGTGCTACCACAGACAAGTACAAATTGGAATCGAAACTTTTTTGTAATGCTATAAAAATGGCGCGCCTCGCATAATGTGTTCCATTAGCAAATAATAATTGATGGAAACTTCGTGGTGATAAACTTCTTGGATTTGCCCTGTATCGTATTGGTAAAAAAAATGTTTTATAACATTATTTTGTTAATGAAAAACTGTTATAATATGATTATATTTATAAATTTCAGTATTATGTTTATAAAGTATGCCAACATAAACTCGTTTTGAAGTTTATAATCGAATTTTACGATATGAGAGTAGATAAAAGTATAAAAAACTGAATTATCTAAAAAGAAAATTAAAAAAAAAACAGAAGGTCCTGTACGAGGCCTAAAGGCTCCTACCTCAGCTTGATGCTGCGACATTTAAAAAGTTACTCCAAAACGTATGCCCTTCTAAAACGCCACAACAATAACACATCGCCACCATTCTACACATACGAACATAGTTCAAGATCGCTCTATCCATTTACTAGAACATAATCTAATTTGTCTAATGCGTTCCCGCCTCCCCTGTAATTTGGTGAAGGGCACTAGGACGCGGGCACGTTTTTTATTATTTTTGATATGAAAAAATAAACTAGTTCGAGTGTTTGCGTTTGTGATGGGAAATGCAGGGAAATTTTGTATTTTTTTTTGTTTTTATAGCGTAGTGAAATACATAGTATTCATGAAACATCACTGTGAACCTTCAACTATTTATCGATATGGATATTTCAGGTTTTTCAATGTTTTATGTGGTGGCTTTTTCAGAGGGGAATTTATAGATATGTTACTACAATGATAAATGGCTTTCTTTACTAAAAAGGAGACGGCAAGGGTATGGGGTACTCAGTAAGTGTATCCATATCCTCAAACTTTAGGATTTTTTTTCTCGACAATGACCAAGTAGTGCGCTCTACGGTTTGACGATATGGATACACTTACTGAGTACTAATTACACGCGGAACCACAGTTCTATTTGAGTACCCCACACCCTTGCCGTCTCGAGCTAAAGCTCGAGTCAGTGAAAGTTAATTCTTAACTTTGTTTTTGATCAATTGATCTGATGCTAAAGGCATCAATTGATCAAAAATAAAGTAATAATCTTACAAATAATAAAAGAAACAATGCCGAAGACCACGTCGACCTTCCGGAAACACAAATTCTGAAGTGAAACTACCGTTTCTTGGCTATCACGAGATCACGACACAGGCCGACGGTAAAAAACTGAAGTTTACAATAGAACTCGACGAATAAAGGACGTACTTCATAATCCACTATATATCTCCTTCTATCACGTTACTAATGAGAGATGCACTATCATCTATCTCCCCCTCACCTGATGAGCGTTTGTGCTCTGTTCCGTAGCGCAGTGAGTAGTTCCAGCTCGTCCGTGCTCATGTCCTAGTGATCTTCGTAGAAGCTGAAGGTATACTATCATCCATCCTCCTCTAACACGTAGTACTAGATACTATGATCTGTGTCCCTCTCACCTGATGAGCGTGTGTGCTCTATTCCGTAGCGCAGTGAGTAGTTCCAGCTCGTCCGTGCTCATGTCCTAGTGATCTTTTTAGAAGCTGATGGTATACTATCATCCATCCTCCTCTAGCACGTAGTACTAGATACTATGATCTGTCTCCCTCTCACCTGATGAGCGTGTGTGCTCTATTCCGTAGCGCAGTGAGTAGTTCCAGCTCGTCCGTGCTCATGTCCTAGTGATCTTTTTAGAAGCTGATGGTATACTATCATCCATCCTCCTCTAGCACGTAGTACTAGATACTATGATCTGTCTCCCTCTCACCTGATGAGCGTGTGTGCTCTATTCCGTAGCGCAGTGAGTAGTTCCAGCTCGTCCGTGCTCATGTCCTAGTGATCTTTTTAGAAGCTGATGGTATACTATCATCCATCCTCCTCTAACACGTAGTACTAGATACTATGATCTGTGTCCCTCTCACCTGATGAGCGTGTGTGCTCTATTCCGTAGCGCGGTGAGTAGTTCCAGCTCGTCCGTGCTCATGTCCTGGTGGTCTTCGTAGAAGCGAGTGGAACACAGCACGGAGTCGAGTGCTACGGACAGACAGTCGCCCGCCTGCCTCGCTAGGTCCATGTCGCGTTGTTCTGTGTGGATGTCTTTTTCCTGTTGGAAGAGAAAAGGATTTTAGATATACATCTAATCTGCGTTCGCAGCTATATTTCCAATCATGTAAACAAATATATGTGTTTTTGGAAAAAATACTTTAAAAGGACACCATAAAGTTCAAAAAGAACTGAATTAAAAAAAAATACTTTTTCAATATTGAAACAGTTGTAAAGTTGATATTTTGTTTAACTGGAAATATCATCAATTGGAAACAAGGATTTGAATAGACTGTACGTTTGCTTGTTTTTCGTTCTTAAGTGCAAGCGGTAATCGCAGCTTTATCAAGAAAACTATAAGATACTTAAAGATCTATAAAAGTTAAGATTTGAATACGTGACTAATTATGTCTTCTCAACATTATAGAAAAGAACGACGACTGGATTCTTTTCTAGGTTGATCCCATCACCGTGTGGTACACAGCTGCATATTAAGCTTTACATTTCCAGTATAAGCTGACCTCTCATTGTACGGAATGTCCTATACAATGCGTGATCAGCTTATACTGGAAAAGTATAGCTTGTTAAGGATGGAAAAATAACAGACACGTTTTCTCTATTTTTTAACGTTTCATCATGCAAACCACGACCATCCAAATGGTTCGCCTAAGTTGAATTTATATTTTTTATTAAGGTCTTGTTTTGTGAGGAAAAATATAGATATGTGTTTATTATTAATTAATTAACTAGCTGCTGCCCGCCGCTTCCTCGCATGGCTTCAGTTCAGCTACAGTCTATAAAGCGTAAGTTACTCCTTATAACATCAGCTATCTGCAGTGAAAGTCCCGTCAAAATCAGTCTAGCCATTACGGAGATTAGCCGGAACAAACAGACAGACAAAAAAAGGTTTTTCTTATTAACAGCTTTTACTAACAGATACTTGACATTACAAACAGACATTTCAGTTTTATTTTTTTGTATACATTATCCTTAAAGTGGTAAAGCTCACTATGATCATACCTATGTGGCGCCACATGCGAACTACTCATCAAAAACCTGACGTCACACAAATCCTGCATCGCGCAAGCAGAATTTACCGCGCGACTGGCATACAGACAACGTCCCGACATAAACTGTCGGACAGTAGCCCACCAGATACAACACCCGTCTGGTCGGAGGATCCTCCCTTTTCTATGGAGGATGAGCGAACTTTACACCCTGTTCCTCGAGCCTCTATATCCACTTGAAGTACAGTAGCTTATGCGAGGGCTACTCTAGGACGATTGCTCTACGTACATACGAGTACATATATCAACGCTTTCGTTGACCGACTGCATGGATTTACACTGTGGTATAACTGTGACGCGTTTGAATGAGCGAGTACACTTGCTCCATTAATAGTTAGTAAACAGTTTATTTATTAATTCCCAAAAGTAAGTGGTACCAATTTATACACACATATTGCTCATCAGCTTTACATAATATGCCAGTGGCGATCGACCTGACAAAGGAATTATTTATTAATAAAATGAACGGACAATTGGGACACTAGCAGATGGGACGATTATGCCCCACTGCGTCAAATTATGTTTGCAGCGACCTAAAAGCTGCTGAGGCCGTTAAGTGGAAGAGCGGAGTCACCTAACACAAGCATCTTCTTGCTTAAAGGGTGATCTCCAAATCACGTATGTTAAAGCTTTTTTTTGTAATTGAAATAAACTTTTTTTTTCTATTATCTACTTTGGGTACGCAATCAATACAGACTGTCCCATCTGCTAGTGTCCCAATTGTCCATTCACCTGCACTCCTGACGATTTGAACAACGTCTGTGATGCCGCAATAAATGTGGCCACACACCGGGTCCCAAACAGTATAAATGTACCGTCGAAAATAAAAAAAGAATAATTTAGAAAACACCTTTTACTAGCACTATCGCTGACCACTGAAGGCCGATTTAAAAGCGGTTCCTAAACATTCTCCAAGCGACGCAATAAACCTAACAGGCGCCCTACGATCCCGGACTTACGCCCGTGCTCCTTAGATATCGTAAATAACCAGTTACAAAAAAATCGCAACCGAAATGTCGGCCAAAGATGTTATCACCACAATGTCAATCGACCCTAATAAACAACTAGATTTACGAGAAAAAAAAAGGAAACACTTCGAATTTTGAAAAAAAAAATCCAAGATGGCGTGAGCGATAACGACCAATTAACATTGCCGCGAGTGTACGATTCAATAAGCTGGTTTTAATTGCGACTAATAAAATAAATATTTTCGGGTCCAGTAAGTTATGTAAATGGCGCAGATTACCACATTAGAGCTCTTTCAGGTAGATTAAGTTCAGCTGCATATGCATTATGCAGTAAGAAAAATTAGACAGTTGACTGATATAGCCACAGCTAGGTTAGTATACTTTGCTTATTTCCACAGTATTATGTCTTATGGCGTTCTGCTGTGGGGATCGGCAGCTGATGTAGATTCAATTTTTATCTTACAAAAGAGGGCAATCCGCGCAGTATATAGAATGGGTCCTCGTGAGTCCCTTAGAAACAAATTCAAAGAAATTAATGTACTTACTCTGCCTTCTCTTTATATCTTAGAAAGTATTTTGTATGTTCGCAAGAACTTATGTCTTTTCAAAACAAGAAGTGATTTCCATAATATAAATACACGTAGTAAACATGAAATTGTGATACCCAAATTTAGATTAACAAAAACAAGCAAATCATTTGTTATTAACAGTATCCGCTTTTATAACAAGTTGCCAAAGTCAGTTACAGAACTTAGCGATGGAAAGTTCAAAACCCACATCAAACGTGTCCTTATCAAAAACGCATATTACAAGATTAGAGACTACGTTGAAGACAAGGAAGTTTGGCAATAATTCCTTCTGCACATGTGGCTTCCCTGGTACACCAGAAACGGCATAACTATGGAAATATCTATTAACTGCTCCCAAATTACGATGTTTATTATTATTATTTTTTAGACATACATTTTTGACATTATATTTTCACTATTTGACATTATATACCTACAATTTATATTTCAGACTTAATATTATTAATATTATTTTACATGGATTCTTGTGTACGTTGTGAATGTGAGAACGTTGTAGGCTTAATAGACTAGATCTTTTTTTCTTTAGACCGTTTCCTTTTCTCTTTTTTTTTTGTTAAGTACTTTTCGACAGGCCTACACTGTTCTCCCATACTTAATTTGTGTAATTTGAAAACATTGTAAAAGCCAATTATTTTTAAAAGAGTAACCGTGGAGTTTCTTGCCGGCTCTTCTCCATAGGAAACAACCAATTGGAACCGTGCACCTAGCTTCTGACGTTTCATAAGTGCCCATGTAGGTTTATGTGAAATAAAAATATTTTGATTTTGATTTTGATTTTGATTTACTAAATTTGGCCGATATTTTTGTGTCCATATTCACAAGAAAATATAATGTACCAAAAGTACAAGCAATTACGTAGGCTTAGTGGGAGCAACATTTCTAGTCCACGAATGGACATCAAATAATAATCAAATTCTGGTGATTTTCTTATTATTGCGTGTAAAAAGCATATCGAAAGGGCCCGACAGTACTGAATAGCATGATTATAATCAGTATTTAGTCAATTTTTTAAACACCCTACTGATACAGCTGGAAAGCACATCATAAAATCATAAAGCCACCTTTCCTTTACGCTTGACGCTTAAACAACTGACACAGCCTGGCCACAAAAGACAACGTGTAACATTAAGCACAGAATACTCGTATATTATTTATTTTATTTACCAGAACATGGCGCAGTAGACCGAGCCGCGTTTTATCTTCAAAGCAATTCTGTTACGGAACTGCATAAGATTAAAATTCCCAATTTTATTTTTATTACAAAAATGCAACAATTATTTGGCGAGTTTTTAATAACATTTTTTATAGCGCGAGATTGTACATGCACTGGGAAGTCGTAAGGTTGGACATTAAAAATGTTAATACGCTTTTTGTGGAACAATGCGAAGTAATAATTAGTTTTTTATGTAATTTGAAAGTAAGGGCACAAGTGTGATTCTGTTAGAGAATAACTCAAAAGTAAGACACTTAAGAATTAGGTACTACATCACGCTCAATGTCAAAATCCATTCTCCATTGGAAATTATTCTGCCGTTCATATTTTAGTTTAGTATCTACACTATATTATAAACCACATCTGGGGATGGCAATTTGCGTCGGGAATCCCGGGCGGATTTCCGGCCACCGAACGCGAGCTTGCGGACGGTGAGTAATGGATAGCTCGCCGTCCGATAAGGATCAGGCCCGGGTCGACGGCGCATTGTGTTCCACGCGCACCTCAAAGAGATGTCAGCACAGGTGTTATAAGGGTTCACTAGGGCCGATGCCTGCCGGGGTGGCAGGAAAGTCCGAAAGTGATACCGAGGCCCCTGACAACACAGGCAGCGGAAGGAACACGGGTGGGTTTTAGCTCCGCCCAGAGCGGGAGAAGTTACAATTAGTTATAAACCTAGTTATAATTTCCCACCTAAAAAAAAGGGATGGCAATGTGGGATAACATTTAAATGCCTTTAGTCCGTTAACAATTATCACTTAGCAAATCATGGGGCTTATGGCTAAGTAATAACAGGCACACGGGTCGATCAATCAGGGTAAGCTACGCTTGCCACAGTTGGTCCGTGGATGGTTGACCATCTTTACATGCCAAGACCCCTCCGTGCCTCGGAAAGCACGTTAAGCGCTGTAGGCGTTGGTCCCGGATCTTTGACAGTCGTTACGAGTAGTCAGAAGCCCGAAAGTCTGACAACCAGTTTTACCAAGGGGTTTCGAGTTACCCAGTAACTGGGTTGAGGGGGTCAGATAGGCAGTCGCTCCATGTAAAATATTCGTATTCAGCTGTATCTCGTTAGACTAGAAGTGGATCCAAACATAGTTGGTAAAAGGCTTGGCAGATGATGATGACTTAGCAAGTCAAAAGATAGGTTTACGAGTCGAAAAAGAAAAAGACTTGGCATTTTCAATACACACACCAATTGCATAGATAAACATTACGACAAGTCGAATTTCTGTTCAAAAACAGTTATGGATTGACAACACTCTTGAATACCAAAATAACTCTGAATACAAAAAGATTCCCAATCATCTGAAACCTCAAATTTATATGGCCATGTTACTTCAATATCTTAGACCCGTCCCTAAAGATAACCGGAGATAAAAAGAGAAAAAAAAACCTTTTTTATTTATATAACGACTACAGAATTTGTATCAAAGAGTCGGTAACTGCCTAATTAGAGGTCGGAGTTTTATTTTTTATTTTATTTTTATAACAAACTGTAAAGCTTACGGTAAGAATATTCAGGGATTTTTATTTCTGTACACGGTAGCGAATTCAGATAAAATCTTTATAGTTTTGCGGAGATTGTAATGTGCGTCATTGTCTGTGGTTCCTTGAGTTGTAATAGACAATATTGAGTGCACTTCTCAAGGCTTTAAAATTATTTTATGACTTTTTTAAAGACATTTTTTATGATTATTTTTTAAGTTATTGGTATGAAAGGTGGTACAAATTTAATAAATGGGAATCTTGTGCCAAAACTTTGAAACAAAAAGTTACCTACATAAACAGTTAGAAATATTATACGCAGACTTTAAGCAAGTTACTCGCGCAAGTAATCAGACGAGTCCTATGACGGTGTAAACGCATTCACAACATAGATGATAATTTCAGAAAGATTTATTGATTGGTTATTTTGAGTTTTTGAAAGTATTTCCTAATTTTTCAAAAATTCCTGTAGACACTATCATCTGTGACAATCCGAGATATTTATATTTATTAATTCAAACTTCTCCCACACAACAAGGTACATTACATTGGTATTCTCTACCAGTCAACCAAGGGTGGTGAAGAGATCAGATGTTACGATGCAAGCGTGAATAAATAATTAACATGATCATTTTCTGACTCCATTAAGTGCATCATCGCTTCATCATAAGTTTGAGATAGCTACTAGTCAAAGGGAAAATAAAATTATTAACTTACAATTTTTTTTTTTTACAATCCAAAGAAATTAAGAAAACGTATCTAAACACAATAATAAAAGTAAAATAATAAAAACAGCGCTGGTATTCTGATAGGGCCCGCTGAGATGTCACGAGCAGATACAGAAATACATAAATAATTATCAATAAATAGATATATGTCAACTGTCAACAAATAAAAATCGGTCAGCGCCCGACGTCACAGACACGCCCGACGTGAGAGCAGTGGTGGCACAGTGGTAACGGCCGCGACTTACGTGTTGTAGGTCGTAGGTTCGAACCCGGACAGGGACTTTACTTTGTGTAAATTATTTCATCACCACTGCTCTCAAAACGGTGAAGGAAAACATCGTGAGGAAACCGGCATGTCCTAGAACCAAAACTTCGAAGACATGTGACATCTACCAACCCGCACTGGGCCCGCGTCGTGGATTACGGCCCACTCTCTCTCACAGAGAGGAGGCCTGTGTCCCAGCAGTGGGAACAATATAGGCTGTTTATGTGCCCGACGTCACATCATTACTTGTCTATGCCAAAAATCTCTCTTTGTACCTATATAAGGTATTTAAAAATTAACACGACAAACTTTAAGGAGTGCTTATGTATGGGACAGCTGTTTTTTTTTTTTTTGCGATTTCGAAGTTGGTCCCAAATGTGTCATTTGGCTTGCAAATCCACGCCACGGATGTGAAGAGTCGTCATCTAGTGATGGGTAAGGAAAACAATTACGATAAAAGCTTTATCAAATATTTTACGAAAACAAATTAAATTAAAAGTTATTCAGTTCGATGGTCTAAAGCACCTCTTAAAGTTTGTTGGGTTCATTTTGAAACACCATAATATAACTTCACATTTCCACAGTCACACTTACTATCTACTACTAAACATAAATAATTATAGCTACTAGCGCAAGTGGTCACTAGCTAGGCAAGTTATAAAGGACAACGTGAACGGTCGCGTGAGATGCATTAGCTGTGCTTTTAGGGCGCCCACCCACTCAACGGCTACTGGCGGTAGAGAACAGGGCTGGCGCGAGGGGTGAAAAAAATTAGATATTTAAGGATTGGCCCAAAATAGCACTAGGCTGGAAAACGAAGAAAAAAGGAAGAGAAGGTTGATAATAACAGTAATTTTTTTCACCTTGGTTGGTACAAAAACCCAAGGTCACTTTTTTGTACCAAGTTGAAAAATTACATAGCATAACATCGGTTTTTTTTTGTACCAACCAAGGTCAAAAAAAGACATAACATGATGTTATGTTGTGTAATTTTTTCACTTTGGTTGATACAAAAAACCCTAAATAATTGTGTCATTAGAAAGAGGTATTTATAAACAAGAATTAAGATGTCTAAATAGATACCGGAAAAATTGAGCGTACTCAACTACTATGCTCTACGTATGTGAATCTGGTCAGGAGATCATCGTTTCACGACGAGTTTCGATTGTGGCGATAACACTGCGTTAGAAGGTGACGCGATACATCTATACTAATATTTATTATAAAGAGGTAAAATTTGTTCTAAGTTTGTATAAAGGGGTTAAGACGCTGACAACAGCTAAATCGCGGTTACTGTCAGACTGCATAGAAAAGAAAGAGAAGCGCGATGACACAAAGCTTGTAATTTATTGCAAAATATGAAGCAATTAGCTATTTACTCAAAATTGAGTTAAGTAATCGAAAATAAAAATCAACCAAGTTCTGCATTCAAATATGACGTTCTTGTTATTAATAAACTACGTAACGTATGTTGATATTTAATACAGATATTTTGGTTTGGGACTCAAGGTAAGAGGTTAGTTTAACGTTAGTTTATAACGAGATTTTTTTAAAAACGTGTTTTGGTAACAACCAAGTTCTGAGAAATATGTTCAAAATTAACATATATTTTTTCCACTACCACAAACTATACAGATTTGGCAATTTTTTTCTTAAGACTAGCCTATTTTGGTCATTTGCCTCTTGTCAGCGCCTTAATCTCTGGAACTACCAGACTGATTTGAAAAATTCTTATTTGCATTTGATAGCCCAATTCTTGAGGAAGGTTACAAGTTATTTAACATCACGCTATGAACATTAGGAGCCAAGCAAAAAGAAAAAAAGTCAGAAAGAACGCTAAGCGAAAACGAAGTTAAAGCGCGGGAGAGCAATGCGATACGACGCAGTAAGTCGAGGGAACAAGAAATTTCACAGAAGCTAGTAACATTTAAGTCCGTAACAAACTACATAGTGATGATAAATAAAATAATAAAAATAAAACATTACATTCATATGGCAACACAATAATCTGAATCCAGCTTCGAACACATTTTACAATTTTCGCTTCTGCCTGGTGTTATTTGTACCAGGTTTTTAGATCTCTGATTTTTTCTCAGATTTTTCTATAAATAAATGATTTTATTTCTGTAAGTAGGTTTTCACAAACACTTTTACACTTCAATAATATTTTAAAAACTAGATGAGGTCGGCGGTCACAGTCTCTTTTAAAATCCAGACATAATCTTAGTCAGCTCATGTGAATCCTACATAATTATTTATTTATTTAAACTTTTCGCACACAATTAAGTACAAAGGCGGACTTAATGCCTTAGGCATTCTCTACCAGTCAACCAAGGGTGGTGAAGAGATAAGATGGCAGGTGCTGGTATAACATAATAGATTATAAATAGAATAAGTACAGAAATACATAAATAGGTTACAAGCATAAAATACAAATACATACATATTTACTACAATATATACATACATATTTACTACATTATACATATATATATAATTACTGTTACAGACCACAATATTTCACATATTCATATTAACTTTCGTTTCTTCTTAAACACTTGTTCTGCCTGCAATTCTTTTGTGTAACTGAATTATGTATGGGCTTGTACCACTGCCCTTAATACAAGTTATTCCATAACTTAGTAAGGGTGCTGGTTGCAACACCTACCTGTTTTGTTAATTATCATAAGCCAAGTGTACCTACAGACGATACCATTTAATGTTAACATTGTTATTTGATTGATTAAATAAATTATTATTCTACGACGTGACACCCCTTAAAACCACGTTCGTCATACGTCTCATGGCGTGGCGTCTAGCGGCGTCTAATACATACCTACCTACAGTATACACACACACACGTATGTACATAACATAGAAACGTAGGGGGAAGTCCCGTAGCGCCGGACGGCACCTACCGCCGGACACTCGTACTATTCAAGCAAGTATAAACCGGTTCGATTCAAAGTACAAGTGAAAGGGGCGCGGGGGGCACACAGCAACAGGATCACGCGCCGTGGCTCGCGAGTGACGCGCAAGGCCACGGCGGGAGCGGGCGTTTGCTGCTTTTGGCGGGAAATCACGGCGTCACGTAAAAATCGATGTAAGTAATTCTGGCACATTTCTGCATTTACATTTTAATGGTATTCAAAAATAAAAGTAGTACTTAATTGTTACCCGTAAACTGATAGAATATTATTAGATTTTTTAACTAATTATAGTAGGTACCACCTAATGTACGAAATCATCTGTCCCTTAGTACCGGACACTAAGTCATCCCTTAGCACCGGACAGTAAACATATTGATATTTCTCGTGAGAATTAACGTTATTTATTCTAATTGTTAAATTTTGTTTTAGAACATAGAAGAATGAATAGCATTGAAATGGAAGAGAAGAAAAAGAAAGGATCGTGGGCTTACAAACGGTGGAAAGCTTACAAACTGCTATCGATATTTTTTTTCCAAAGAACTGAGTGTAAGACAAGCTGCAATGCGATACAATATTCCTAAAAGCACTGTATATGACAAAATAAAGGCGCTAAATCGAGGAGAAGAAGAAACGCCGTACAAAAAAGTGGCAGAAGAAAAAGAAAATGAAAAGAACATGAGAGACAAAAAGAAGGAATTAGGATCTAAGTTTAAAGCAGCAATTGTAGGCAAAGGAAAGCAAACCAAAGGAATTAAACCCAAAGGAAAAACAGCGAAAGACGTGGAGCCCAAAGAAAAATATGGAAATAAAGTGGAACCGTTAACTGAAACATCTAACACAAACACAACAATTTGCGTGGTTTGCTTAGAAGACACTGAGGAAGACTGGATCCAGAGCTCATCCTGTCTTGGGTGGGCACATGAAGCATGTGCAGACGTCCCAGAGGCTGCAGATGGCTACATATGTGATCGATGCAAGCTATTCTGAGATGTCCAGTGCTTTTGGTATGGCACAAATATCCGTCCGGTACTAGGTGCCACTTTTATAAATTACATTTTTTGTTACCGAAGTCTGATTAATGGTGTTAATTATTTTTAAGCAGAGGTTGTGTTTTTTTTAGTTTAATTTGATTTCTAACTTAGTTATCTATTGTAAGTCATAAATAAATAAACATTCCTTAAAATATTTTTTATTTTATTTCTAAAAAACCTTAAGTGTCCGCCACTAGGAGACTTCCCCCTATAGAAACGTCACGACCTCTCCATGTAAGGGGCGAGCTGAGTTACAGCGAGGTTGTACTACCGGGAAGGTAGCGGTTGGAAGTCGTGAGTTTAACTGTTTTTAGATCAGTATGGATTATATTGGTTTGGTCTTGCACGATAATAAGGTCTATTTTATTTTGACTGGCATAGCCCGACATAATAATTGTGTGAAAAGGCTGAGACCAATTAATCGTTTTACCTACTCAGTCAGATTTATTAACTTTGCTTAAGTGAGTCTGACTGTTTGTTTAAGGCGCTGACAAGACCCAATTGACCAAAATAGGCTTCGCTTAAGAAAAAATATTGCCAAATCCGTATAGTTTGTGGTAGCGGAAAAAATATATGTCAATTTTGAACATATTTCCCAGAACTTGGTTGTTACCAAAACACGTTTTGAAAACAAAATCTCGATACAAACTAACGTTAAACCAACCTCTTACTTTGAGTTCAAATCCAAAATATCTGTATCAGATATCAACATACGTTACGTATAATATAATTAATAACAAGAACGTCTTATTTGAATGCAGAACTTGGTTGTTTTTTATTTTCGATTTCTCAACTCAATTTTGAGTAAATAGATAATTACTTCATATTTTGCAATAAATTACAAGCGTTGTGTCATCGCGCTTCTCTTTCTTTTCTATGGAATTTGACAGTGACCGCGGTTTAGGTGTTGTCAGCGTCTTAAGGCTAATTATTTTCTAGGCGACTAACAACTTAAAGGGCGACTAACTATTTGCTACTAAAAAAATAAAATGGCTAGCAAAAATAATAGGTTGGCAGCTAAACAGTGAAGTAGCATTTTAAGTATAAAATCATTTGGGTTAGGTTAGGTAAGAACAGTGACCACTAACGCTGATCCCCTCGGTTGTTGGTGACTCTCAGTTACCAAAACAAAAACTCGATGCTAGTTTAAATTAAAACAAAGCTAACAATTTATAATTAATACGTTGGCGGACAGTAAGGCCCACAGGCGTCTAGGTAGCTAAATGCGATACGACAGTACGCCTGTCGTATGTGTTTTTACTTGCATAAAATCAGTAAAAAACGATTTTTTGAAAATAGTGTAGTGACAGTACAAAAGTCGTAATTACACCTGCGGTGACAGTACAACATGCCGTTCTCTATGATAGTATGAAAAATCGGTCGTCGTGTGGCGTACTGATTTTATAAAAGTAAAAACACAGACGTCGACAGGCGTACTGTCGTATTACCTAGACGCCTGTGGTAGTTACTGTCCGCCAACGTGTTAAGCTGCTACTTTATACTTAAAATGCTACTACACTGTAGCTGCCAACATATTATTTTTGCTACCCATTTTAATTATTTTTAAAATCCTAAATCAAATTAGTTTGCCGCCGCGTTAAATACATGCCTTTGTTTAGAACCTAAGTATTCCCAAAACCAACTTCCAAGTTCTTTGAAAGTAAGCTAGATTTCGGAAGGTTATAAGAATGGTAGGTAGGTACCGCTTTTCTGGAAATTATTTACATAAGGGTTCGGTGAACACGACACAGTCTCAAATATTTTATTGCGCCAATCCCAACTTATTTTGCAAGAAGAATATTAGGTACCCCTTACTTCATTAGCAACAAAAACACAACTACTATACTTGCTAACAAAACAGGCCATAAAACCATCTAAGGGAGGATCCTAGAACGTCCCTAAATAATCCAGATTCATACCAATTTTCCATAAAAAACTACCAATAAACCGAAATCAGCCGAGCACTTTCGGAGATTACAGCAAAACTTCGGACATACACATAAAATAGCAACCCTTGCGATGGATGTCAGCGTGTAAGTGAAAGGGTAACATTTTCTGCCTAGTTAATTTTGATGTGTTTCAATCTGCGTACCAGTCTTGATTAAGTTTCGTAGTAAACGTTTTGGGACTGAAGTTTTTTTCGTAACTTTGTACTTCGTTTTGATGATTGATGTTTTTTTGTCAAAAAGATACGAGGAAAGAGATTCTTAGTAGAATATTTCAATGAATATGACTGCCTCGTCGGTCTAGTGCTCGCAAGCACTACTGCCGAGCATGAGGTCCTGGTTTCGATTCCCGGGTCGGGCAGTGTTATTGGATTTTTCTATCTGGAATTTCTCAGTAGCAGCCCGGAGTTTGGATTTGTGCCCGGTTGATGGCAACAGGGTCGCCCCCTATTACATGGGACTTAAACATAACTAGTGAAATGTTGGTGTACTACAGGTACACCTCTGCCCAACCCTTCGGGGAAACAATCAGTGGGGAAAACCTTTTTTCTGACTAATCGCCTGTTTCATTGCCTCCAGATCATTCCGATTAATTGCGTAATACTCTATCAGTAGCAAAGGGTTTCATTTTCACAGTTCGACAACATTAATTGCGTTATTTACCACGTTGAGCAGACTAATTTTCGGAACATATGAAGCAACTAGCTGTTGGCCGAGGCCTCGCCCGCGTGGCTTTTTTAAAAATAGCCTACGTTACTCCATATTACATCAGCTATCTGCCAGTGAAAGTTCCGTCAAAATCGGTCCAGCCGTTTCAGAGATTAGCCGGAACAAACAGACAGACAGACAAAAATTGAAAAAAATGTTATTTTGGTATATGTACCGTGAATATATCCATATGCATTTAGTAAAAAGCGGTTATTTTAATATTACAAACAGACATTCCAATTTTATTTATCTGTATGTACGTACAGATGGATTTAGGTTAGCAATATACTTCAAAATCATTCAGATTGTGATTCAATAGGTAGTGTGTTACGCAATTAGGGTGCGGGTATATATATGATCTGAATGAATGAATGAAAGAATGAATTATTTAATGGATGAATGAACGGAATGAATGAATGAAATGCACCGACCACAACGTGGTTAAAGCAGACTCG
Source organism: Atethmia centrago (assembly GCA_905333075.3). Taxonomy (NCBI): domain Eukaryota; kingdom Metazoa; phylum Arthropoda; class Insecta; order Lepidoptera; family Noctuidae; genus Atethmia; species Atethmia centrago. The sequence continues at coordinate 2,173,740 of HG995388.1, forward strand.
ATTACTCGAATGAAAGCAAGCTCTTTGGGAGCCTCATGTTTTTTGGGACTAATAATAATAATCGTTTATTTGCTTAGAAAGTAGTAGGTACATAAAATAAAAGTCTTTACAAAATTTGTGATCCCTGTACAATCTACCCTAAAATTAGGCATGCAAACATTGAAAATATTTTTTGTATTAAAAACACTCAATCAAATTAAACAAAACTCGTCAATCAAATTAAAATTGGCAAAAATAATAAATTAAAAATGATAAATATATTAAATATGGAGGCCTTGGCAGAGAGTACAACTTTGTGCCCTTTGGCGTCGAGACCCTCGGTCCGTGGGGTCCCAGTGCGCATAAGTTATTTGCGGAAATCGCGAAACGTCTAGTTGATGTAACTGGTGACCGAAAAGCTGGCGGCTTTCTCGCGCAACGCATCAGCATTGCAATTCAGCGAGGAAATGCCGCCAGCATCCTCGGTACAATGCCCCGAGGGCCTTTTTTAAGCTTAACTTAGTTTTAATTTAATTTAGTTAATGTTAATAATCATCTTGTAATTTGGTTATGTAAATAATTGTATTAAAATGATAAAAGATATAGATATAGATAAGAATAAATTTAAAGCGACCATAATAATAATAAGGAAATATACAATGTCAAATAATAAATCTAAAGTGTAGTGTCATTTAAAAAATCGTTAATTTAGTAATAATAACACTTATCAAGTAATAAGGCTTTTTTTTTGGGTGGGAAATCATCAAATAACTTCTCCCGCTCTGGGCGGAGCGGGAGGGTGTGTCAGACTCTTACTGACTAAAACCCACCCGTGTTACTTCCGTTGCCTGTGTTGCGGGGCCTCGGTGACCCATTAGTACCTTCCCGCGACCCCGAAGTAATAAGGCTGTCAGTTTCTTTTTAAACATTAGGATTGGATCATTTTTTTATGATGTATGGTATTTTGTGGACTACAGAGACCATTGCAGATAAACTCAAGTTAATTGTGTTATACTTTCAATATTTGTTTGGATACAGATAATCGCCCTACTGCGAATTCCTAATACAATTTACCCTGGGTCATTGCACTTATTTATTTATAATAAGCACACCAACAGCACTGTCACTTACATTACAAACAAACTAACATCTAAAATCGGCATTTCAGTAACCGTGCAAATAACAGGTACGCATGACATTGACATACTGAAAAAATTAGAGACAGGAAGGAAAAATAAAAAGTCATACACACCTATCATCACCCAAGGGCATAGGTAGTTGAAAATTCTACCTAATAAGCCTGTATTTAACCAGCAATGTTTTCAAATTAAAACACACTGATGTTGCTTGATGTCATACATTTAGAAACTACGTTAGCTCAACAGTATTACGTTGCACAACGAACAATTTTTCAGATGCAGACATGCAACCAAGTCAAATATTTTTTTTATCTTCAAGTGTAATACCTGTTACGCCATCTATTGTTAAACAGCTGTAAACAGTACAACATCACTGGCAGCGCCGCATTGAGGCGCTGCATGAAATTCTTGTTCAAGTTTGTAGTTCATACTATGATTCATAGATGGCGTGTATTTAAGGCGCAGCTATATGATTTCAGTGATTTTTAAATCTGTTACTCATTCATTTAATGTTACTTGCATTATATAAAGGCGTAATAAAAGGAAGTTATGCAAAAAAAAATATGTTAAACTAACACTATGTCTCCTTACACGTATTTTTTTATTTTCTTTGTTCTTGCACCTGTTTTTGTTCATAACACTTGTTTCATGATTATTATTAAATATTTATATAGATAAATTTAATATATACCTATGTATTTTATTGTATATATGTAAATGGTACACCACAGACCACCTGCAGTATTGGCTCTCCTTTCCTCCCTAATCCATCCAAAGGTTGTCTTTAAAAGATCGTTTTTAGCGATAAGACCGCCCATTGTGTCACCCTATGTAAAAATTCTACATTTATATCTGTATTATTTTTGGTAATAAAGAGTATTTATAGAATAATCTCTATTCTGTACACCATAAAAAATCCAGATACAAATGATGAAATTTTACAAGGGGCGATCTTGAACATGAGCTAGAACGCATACGCATATATTTCAATATTTAAGTATTATAGTAAATACTTTATGTAATAAATTCAAGACGTAATGTCTACCCAAAGCATAAAAAGTTAGTAAAAGTTTGTTGTATCATTACTTTCAAAATACTTAAGATATTTTCATGATTTTTTTTGTATGAACAGACTATTATATTATTTCTATAAATGATTTTTTACAAATATTCATATTTTCGTTACTAAAACTAAATATTCCATAAGAAACCGAACGGCGGCGGCGCGGCATGAGCACGACGCGCATTTGTATGGCCAAAATCAACGGCGATTATCCGACTCTTAAGGCGCTGACAAGACCCAATTAACCAAAATAGGCTTCTCTTAAGAAAAAAAAATGCCAAATCTGTATAGTTTGTGGTAGCAGAAAAAAATATATGTTAATTTTGAGCATATTTTCCAGAAATTGGTTGTTACCAAAACACGTTTTGAAAAAAAATCTCGATACAAACTAACGTTAAACTAACCTCTTACCTTGAGTTCTAATCCAAAATATCTGCATTAAATATCAACATACGTTACGTATTACATGAATAACAAGAACATCTTATTTCAATGCAGAACTTAGTTGTTTTTTATTTTCGATTACTCAACTCAATTTTGAGTAAATAGATAATTACTTCATATTTTGCAATAAATTCAAGCGTTGTGTCATCGCGCTTCTCTTTCTTTTCTATGCATTCTGACAATGACCGCAGTTAAGGTGTTGTCAGCGTCTTAAGCAAGAGTTTTGTCTACGATTTCGTATCTTTACGACTGCGTGAGGTAGGAAGTGTCAGGTATGGTTTAAAGTCACACCTCACCGGGAAGTCATGGCGGCGCAGCCAGGTCGCGTCGCCAACAACGAGTAACATAAATTGAAGATTTACCGGTCCGTAAAATATAAGAACCGGACATTATTGACATGATAATTTTGCATAAGAGATCCTCATATAACGAAGGTGAACACTAAGAGAGGATTTCTGAAAATTCAGCCCCTAAATGACTTAAATAGGGATGAAAGTTTGTATGTATTTTCGACATTTTCTTGGTTAAAAACGTGAAAGTTGGTACTGATACTTCTGTTTACAAGTAAAAGGTTGTTGTAGACGCATGAGGAACAGGGTGTCGTGTCTGGTGGGCTACTGCCCGACTGTTGAAGTCGGGATGTTATATATGCTAGTTGCACGGTAAACTCTGCTTGCGCGATGCAGGATTTTGCGTGACGTCAGTGTGTTGCGTAGTTCGCATGTGGCGATGTAGATGTCGCCACAGTTGTACCATCGCTTTTTGTAAACTCATCCCCTAAGGTTCTCAGAAGTTGCCGGTGGGCAATTTCATCGGGCACATGGCTTGTAAGCACTTAAGCCGTTGGTCCCGGCTGTCATTTGTAGATCTTTGACAGTTATTACGGGTCATCAAGAGCCTGAATGTCTGACAACCAGTCTTACCAAGGGGTACCCAGTAACTGGCTGGTCAGATAGGCAGTCGCTCCATGTAACATACTGGTATTTAGCTGCCTGGTTAGACTGGAAGCCAACATAGTTGTAAAAAGGCTAGGCAGATGATGACTTGGCTTGTAAATAAATAAAAACACTCACCAGCTGTATACTCAGCAGTTTGACGACGTAGACACACGTGCAGGTGCTCATGAAGTACGACGCACTCATTGTGCACGTAGATATTGTGCGGGAGAGAATCATCACTGATGTGTACAGGGCCCTGGGAGAAGACAATCATGGTCAAAAATTATTTAAGTACTAGCTGCGCTCAAGTCTCGATCCTTTGGAAATATCGGGACAGATTATAGCTCATACGTATAACAAAGAAACAGCCAAAAAGAACATTAAGACGCTGACAACACCTAAACCGCGGTCACAACGCTTGTAATTTATTGCAAAATATGAAGTAATTATCTATTTACTCAAAACTGAGTTGAGTAATCGAAAATAAAAAACAACCAAGTTCTGCATTCAAATAAGACGTTCTTGTTATTAATTATATTATACGTAACGTATGTTGATATTTGATACAGATATTTTGGATTTGAACTCAAAGTAAGAGGTTAGTTTAACGTTAGTTTGTATCGAGATTTTGTTTTCAAAACGTGTTTTGGTAACAACCAAGTTCTGGGAAATATGTTCAAAATTAACATATATTTTTTCCGCTACCACAAACTATACATATTTGGCAACTTTTTTTCTTAAGCGAAGTCTATTTTGGTCAATTGGGTCTTGTCAGCGCCTTAATTTATTGATTTACACATACATAAACAGACGCCTTCTTCATCATGGAGGTAGGCAGAAACTATAGAACGCCACCTGCTACGCTCCTTACATACTCGTTTTGCTTCGTTTACGTTCATACATCTGGTCATACACGCACGCCAGTTGCGAGTACTACGCACCTGACCTTTCTGAAGAACATCACCAATTAGGTCACTATATGTCCTCCTAGGGCGTCCCCTCTCGGCGTTTTCACTCAGCTCTGCTTTGTTTATTGATTTAATCAATCAATTAATAAATGAATGTGCTTTTTAGCTGTTGATTGATTAGCAAGTTATCCTTTTGCAGAAGTTAATTTCAGCCTCCCTGTATACTTACTTGGTAGTGAACTGCGACGACAGATCTTCGCGGTCACACGCGATGGCTAGCAGCTCTCCTATTACTTTGATCATGTGAATTTTGTGTATGGACGTCTTCTCATAAGGTGCCTGTAACAAGGACAAAACATTACGTGGATTATTTGCGTTCGTTACTCTAACGTGCTTCGTAAACAAAAGTGCAATGAATGAGTAAAAACATCGGAGGACGAGATATCTACAGGGTTCTCCGCAAACGTGATGGGTATCGGCGGCATTGTACATGTAAAACTAAAAACAGATTTGATGATATTTTTTTTGGGGTCAACGACCGCTTGTAGTGTATGTTACTTGAATTATGAGTTGAGAAAATCATTTTGGTTTTATCGTGTTTAAATTTCGAAACTCATCACCGTCTGTGAACACACAACAAAAAAAAACAAAAAAGAGCTGATATTTCAAGTGACTCCACTACCTGTGGCTGGTGACTGCAAAAAAAAAACACTAGCTAATTGAATTTGACCCTGTATCCTCATGTATTATAACTTAAAACAATACGAGCCATTTTAGCTGGGAAATAAGTGGAAAGTGAGATACCAAGTCTCTCTCTAGCATAGATTTAACAAATGCTTTAATGGGGACATTAGTGATCAAACAAAATGAGGTGAACATCTTCTTGAAGAAATGGTTCAGAATATATTTGGGTCTGGATGGCTTGTTCAGTCTCAATTTTTCGTCTAACCTCTGTGCCATAAACATGGTTACTGGTAACTCGACGTATTCCTTGCAGGACGTCATAGTAGGAATAAAATGCAACTAATTAAGCCACCAAACGTTCTACCGAAGTTCAGTAGTTTTAAGTTAGTTCGATTTCTTGTTTTTTATGAAAAATCCCAGATTGAATCATTTGTAACAACATAAACCAATATAACAATGCTTTCAGGATGTTGTTGAGGCTGCTTCGTTATTGTAGCGCTTCAGAAATGTTTGCACAAGCCCGCACCGACGGCTTCTATGCAATTATACGCAAGAAAACTGCGTCGCTACTGAGGAGAGCGAGGGGCAGTCCGAACAGCATCCTGAAAACTGTAGCCGGGAGCTTCGGCTCTCCGATTGTACAGCAGTTTGTGCGCAGGTTGATTTTTACTAACACTAGGCAATAAATTTATTTTATTTTATTTTACTAACACTATATGAATATTTCGTGTCCGAAATAAACTGATTCTATTCTATTTGAAGCCAATTTAATCAAAAACGATTTTCATAATGTAGTCCTGTGAAATTTAATTAAGTTTCATACCTTTTCGAGTAGCTGATAATAAGACAAGGATCTTTCTGACTGACCGACCCCTTGACAATTAAATAGTGCCTGTATTTGGTTTATTTGAAATAAATGCTTTGAGTTTGAGTTGACTTTGATATTTTCCCAGTAATTTGTACATCAGGCATAGTATTTTTAGCATATTTATATTTTTAGTATTTTTAGCACTAGACAACATTTTTTATGAAGTAATGGCAAAAATTACAAAACAATTAAATGTTTAATTAGTGATCTTCGCCAATGTTTTAGGCATTTTTGAACTTTTATTTATTAATAAAGGTCTGCTACGGCATCAACAAAATTCAGTACAGTCGCGCTGTAAATCATTTTTAAATTGGCTTCAAATGATTTAATCTGGGATTTTTCATAAAAAAACTAAAAATAACTCAAAAACTAATAAACTTCGTTAGAACATTTGGTGGCTTAATTGGTTGCATTTTAACCCTAATATGACGTCCTGTAGGGAATACATCGAATTACCAGTAACCCTGTATATATAGACTGATGCACGAAAGTTGTTCTAATTAAGTTTATCAATTCGTAAAAGTTGTATTTTGTAGTATTCGTTCAGTTAATCAAAGTATTGTAGCCTTATATCTTACCGCAGTTTTCTGACGCAGGCCGAGCCCGGGAGCGAATACACGGCCCAAACCACCGAGTTTGACTCGCTGTTGGGTTGCGCACTACATTCGAATAATAAAAAAAAAAGTAGAATAAAAACAAAAAAAATATGTTTACACTTTTGTGCATCGTGTACACTAATATCATAAAATGTATACGCATTGGCAATTCTATGGTTAGTAATAACGAAATAAAAAAAAAAAACAAATAGAGATAAAAACACTTTAGTAAGACAGTTTTTAATTCTGTAATACAATTTCCACTACTAGAGCGCGAGCTCAACTATGCCATTTCAATGTATATTTAATACATAACAATAAGCAAGTCGGTCTGTTTGTCCGTTTGCATATTCAGCCTATAATGTTCCCACTGCTGGGACGGCAGAGAGGAGGCATGTGCCTCCTCTTCGTGAGAGGAAGTGGGCCGTAATCTACCACGCGGGCCCAGTGCGGGTTGGTAGATGTCGATTTTCTTTGAATTTTTGGTTCTAAGTCACGAGCAGTGGTGATGAGATAATTGACACAAAGGAATACGCCTGTCAGGGTTCGAACCTGCTACCTACAAACTCGTAAGTCGCGGTCGTTACCACTGGATCACCACTGCTCTTATTACGTATACCCATGCGAAATTACAGCTTTCTAGTACTGAGTCTCTGAGCCAAATCGTGGACAGACAGACGGACGTGGCGAAACTATAAAAAAAAAATCTAGCTCCTGTAATACACTACACTACTATTTTTTGTCATTAATAAAGATTATAAACACAACTTACTGTCTTCTCAACCATCCGATGCAATTCGTTCAGCTGCTTCTCCAAAGCCTGCATATCTATAACACTCCGAGTCTTCTCGAGCTTGCCCGAACCAAAACTCATATCACTTAACGACGAACAAACCGAATTAGTCTTACTTAGCTTCGGCTTATCTTTTTCTCCATTCTTTTTCTTCTTTCTTTTATTATTTGTAGTATTTACTGTAGGAATGGTTTCTACTTCTCCATTTTTCTCATTATTATTATTATTTTCAGTTTTTTCTTTCACTTTTTCCTTGCTCGGTGGTCTTTCCAAACCTCCATTGATTATAATCTTATTTTTCTTTCTGTTATTTTTCTTGTCTAGGTCGTCATTAAATCCGCTGATTTCGAACGTTTTGTGCGCGACGTCCCAGGAGCCCATGCCGATGGGATGTTCCAGGAATGGTGTCATCATATGTGATATATTGTGGATCACTTTGCAAGTTTTAGCTGCAGCTGGAGAAAGGGCATCTATTACATAGTTGTTTTCGTCCATTACTATAGTTTCGTTGGCTCTGTAAAGAATAGAATAACATTTATTTGCATAAAAACATGGTATATAAGATGGTACAAGAATTACATAGAGAGCATACATGTTTTTGCTTAACATTATAAGCGTGCAAATTTTTCGTGCATACAATCACTTCATTTACATTTTTTTGTCAAAAAACTCTTTAACACTATAAAAACTATTAGTGGAAAAGCAATCATGCAATTTACGTCTAAACATTCTGGTATTTAGGATTTTTAGGTCGCTCGGTATCTTATTAAATATTTCTACACACATACAAACAGCTCTTTTTATATTTGATTAGTCTTGGAATTACATCCAGCATGAGCCTGTGGGGGTCGGGCCGGTTTCGAGGACGTACATCGTCCGCTTTTGTAAATAACTCCCTATTTTTCCACACAAACATCATTATCTCATATATATAAAGCGACGGTAGCGGTAACAAACCAAGTTTTTAAAATACCGGCCGGCAAGAATCATCGGATTGAAGTCCGTATATTGCTCTAATACATTTTTTTGTGCAATAAAAGCTCTATTTTGATCGGTGGTAAAAGAAATATTAAGGTTTAATTTCATCTAGGGTTTGCTAATAGAGTGAATTTTTAAGAATGGACTTCATAGCAAAATGCAAAAAAATATGAGAAATAAAGAGTTTCAAGACCGGCAAATGTAAACTGAAGAAGTCATGAACTCAATCATTTCAGAAGATAACGTTTTAGACAGCATTTTTGAATCTTTGCTGTCTGTGGTGATTCTGGAGTGATTCGGAAGTGACAGATTGAACATGGAATAAGTAAGTACTTTTTAATAACATGGAATAAGTGTAATCATGGAATTAGTAAGTACTATATAGATCGTAAGTAGACGGGTCCAATTCCGACCACTCCGTGACCACTAGTAATGAATAATTATTCGAATAAATATTTCAGAAATAAACTTTTTAAAATTCTGAGGTTAATTTCTGTCGCTGCTCAGTAGCTTATTACCAAGGTGAGATGTCAGGTGTTACACATCATGCGCGACTACTGTAAGGCTCACGTTTTTTTTTAATAACCCTAGTTTAGCAAGGAATCGAATCAGGCCTTTTTGCCAAGAAAAGAACTGATCGATAATATACAACAAGAATACTCTCATAGCGTTTACGAAGAGGAAAATACACACTCCCTATTTATAAATGATAAATGATTTTATTTCTGTAAGTAGGTTTGTACAAACACATACACGTCAAACATATTAAAAAAAAACTAGAAGAGCTCGGCGTTTCCTATCTGACTACTCTGAGAAGAAAGGCCAAAACAAACTCAGAGGTCACAGTCTCTTTTAAAGTCCAGGTATAAACTTACTCAGATCATGTGAAGACCATGTAGATTGGTGTCTCAAATGGTCTTTTGGAGGAAAGAACCACACAAATTGAGTGGACCTGTCCAGCCAGTACACGCATATGTCAGTAATCGTGCAGCTCAACTCAGAACTTAAGGAGCTCAACGATTTGACGAACAATGCCAAAGAAAGGACATTTGGATAGGCCGTAAAATACTCTACTGTTAATACTTATGTTTTCATCATACTTACGAGCTCAAAAGCTTCTGTTTCACTTTCCTAGCCTTCTTCTTTACAGCTTTTAGTTTCTCCCTCTCTTTTCTCTCTTGTTCGAGTCGTTCCGCTTCATCTTGTAATTCTTTCTCTTCTTTAGCTGTCTGGTCTTGGCTCTCTGAAGTTGTCTGTGATAATTATAAAAATAATTAAAAAAATTGAAATAAAATACGTTTATACGTGTCTACTCTAGTAGCAACAGTTGAAAGTAAAAACTAAAAATCACTATCTATAGTGCTTTTTAGTTTTTACTAAAACTGGCACTACTCAGTAGCAGCCCGGAGTATGATTAGTGCCCGGTTGATGGCAATAGGCTCGCCCCCTATTACATGGGACTAAAACATAACTGGCGAAATGTGGGTGTACTACAGGTACACCTCTGGCCAACACTTCGGGGAAACAAGGCATGATGTTATGTTACTTTCAACTGTTGAATGAAACAATCTCAAATATCTTCCTATACCAACATTTTCGAACCTAAATAAACGTACCGATTTGTTAGCCAACGTTAGGTTAGCCTCCGACAAGTGTAGGGGTCCACTAGGGCCGATGTCTGCCGGGGTCGGTCGTGGGAAAGTCCGAAAGGTATACCGAAGCCCCTGGCTACACAGGCAACGGAAGGAACACGGGTGGGTTTTAGTCAGTAAGAGTCTGACTCACCCTCCCGCTCCGCCCAGAGCAGGAGAAGTTATTTGACAATTTCCCAGCCAAAATATAAAACAAAAAAAAGCCTCCGATATGGAGATTTTCGAAGTGAAAACTTCTTTAGGCACGTTGAGCGATTTTTGGGAGGGGATTATTTTTTTGGGTTTGCGTCACAGACATTCTAATGTTAACAGTAGGTATACGAGGTGCATTCAATAAGTACCTAGCCTCAGCGCCAGAGGGCGCTGTAGTTTCAAAAGAGTTTTACCACAGTGTAGCACATTCTTTTTTAATTCTTTTTTTCAAATTTTCATTCCAATCCCTTCATTTGTTTTAATTTGACAACTTATGGAAGCGAACGTGTCGATCGGTTTTACAAAAATGGAAAAAGAGCAATATCGTTCGGTGATTCGATTCCTATTTTTGGAAGGGAAAACGCGCATCGAAATCAAAGAGCGCTTGGATGCTGTGTACGGTGACTCTTCTCCATCGATGGCCACCGTCAAGAATTGGTTCAACGAGTTTGCACGTGGCCGTACGTCGGTTTTTGATGAACCACGTCCAGGTGCACCGAAAACAGCTGCTACGGAGGAAAACATTAAAATAATCCATGATTTCGTATTGACAGATCGCCGATTGAAGGTTCGGGAGCTAGCTGAGACTGTAGGCATTTCAGAAGGAACAGTGCATCATATTCTTCACGAGGAACTCGGCATGAGAAAGCTGTCGGCGCGATGGGTGCCGCGTTTACTCACACCAGAAAACAAGCGCAACCGTGAGACCACATCGGAGACGTGTTTGGCGCTGTTTAAGCGGAATCCAGCGGAGTTTTTGCGTCGTTTTGTGACCGTCGATGAAACCTGGATCCACTGGTACACACCAGAGACCAAGGAGCAATCAAAACAATGGATCCAGACCGGGGAACGTGCTCCAAAGAAGGCGAAAACTGTAAAATCGGCCGGAAAAGTTATGGCCACCGTTTTCTGGGATTCACAAGGTGTGATCTACATCGATTACCTCGAGAAGGGTAAAACAATTACAGGGCTTTACTATGCCGATTTATTGGGCCGATTCGACGCCGAATTAAAGAAAAAACGACCCCATCTGGCCAAGAAAAAAGTGCTGTTTCACCACGACAACGCACCGGTTCACACGTCTGCCGTTGCCATGGCCAAATTGGTCGAATTACGCTACGAATTGTTGCCCCATCCACCGTATTCTCCAGATTTGGCCCCTTGTGACTTCTTTCTGTTTCCTAATCTGAAAAAATCACTCGCCGGGAATAGATATGGATCGAATGAGGAGGTCATCGCCGCCACGGAGGCCTATTTTGCAGAGTTTGACAAAAACTATTTTTCGGACGGGTTAAAAAAGTTGGAGCATCGCTGGGCTAAGTGTATCGAACTAAAAGGAGACTTTGTTGAAAAATAAATTGCCACTTTTCCAAAATTTTCGTTTACTTTTTGTAGGCTAAGTATTTATTGAATGACCCTCGTATCTGTAGCTATGAGTACGCTAGGCGCGGCCCCGTGGCCCTCTCCCGGATGGCCTGCAGGTGCGACTCCAGGCGCAGCTGGCTGGGTCCTGCTAGTGTCACAGTATGTGTGTACCAGGTGCACGTACCGCAGGGCGCGGCCCCGTGGCCCTCTCCCGGATGGCCTGCAGGTGCGACTCCAGGCGCAGCTGGCTGGGTCCTGCTAGTGTCACAGTATGTGTGTACCAGGTGCACGTACCGCAGGGCGCGGCCCCGTGGCCCTCTCCCGGATGGCCTGCAGGTGCGACTCCAGGCGCAGCTGGCTGGGTCCTGCTAGTGTCACAGTATGTGTGTACCAGGTGCACGTACCGCAGGGCGCGGCCCTGTGGCCCTCTCCCGGATGGCCTGCAGGTGCGACTCCAGGCGCAGCTGGCTGGGTCCTGCTAGTGTCACAGTATGTGTGTACCAGGTGCACGTACCGCAGGGCGCGGCCCCGTGGCCCTCTCCCGGATGGCCTGCAGGTGCGACTCCAGGCGCAGCTGGCTGGGTCCTGCTAGTGGCACAGTATGTGTGTACCAGGTGCACGTACCGCAGGGCGCGGCCCCGTGGCCCACTCCCGGATGGCCTGCAGGTGCGACTCCAGGCGCAGCTGGCTGGCGTCCTGCTAGTGTCACAGTATGTGTGTACCAGGTGCACGTACCGCAGGGCGCGGCCCCGTGGCCCTCTCCCGGATGGCCTGCAGGTGCGACTCCAGGCGCAGCTGGCTGGGTCCTGCTAGTGTCACAGTATGTGTGTACCAGGTGCACGTACCGCAGGGCGCGGCCCCGTGGCCCTCTCCCGGATGGCCTGCAGGTGCGACTCCAGGCGCAGCTAGCTGGCGTCCTGCTAGTGTCACAGTATGTGTGTACCAGGTGCACGTACCGCAGGGCGCGGCCCCGTGGCCCTCTCCCGGATGGCCTGCAGGTGCGACTCCAGGCGCAGCTGGCTGGGTCCTGCTAGTGTCACAGTATGTGTGTACCAGGTGCACGTACCGCAGGGCGCGGCCCCGTGGCCCTCTCCCGGATGGCCTGCAGGTGCGACTCCAGGCGCAGCTGGCTGGGTCCTGCTAGTGTCACAGTATGTGTGTACCAGGTGCACGTACCGCAGGGCGCGGCCCCGTGGCCCTCTCCCGGATGGCCTGCAGGTGCGACTCCAGGCGCAGCTGGCTGGGTCCTGCTAGTGTCACAGTATGTGTGTACCAGGTGCACGTACCGCAGGGCGCGGCCCCGTGGCCCTCTCCCGGATGGCCTGCAGGTGCGACTCCAGGCGCAGCTGGCTGGCGTCCTGCTAGTGTCACAGTATGTGTGTACCAGGTGCACGTACCGCAGGGCGCGGCCCCGTGGCCCTCTCCCGGATGGCCTGCAGGTGCGACTCCAGGCGCAGCTGGCTGGGTCCTGCTAGTGTCACAGTATGTGTGTACCAGGTGCACGTACCGCAGGGCGCGGCCCCGTGGCCCTCTCCCGGATGGCCTGCAGGTGCGACTCCAGGCGCAGCTGGCTGGGTCCTGCTAGTGTCACAGTGTGTGTGTACCAGGTGCACGTACCGCAGGGCGCGGCCCCGTGGCCCTCTCCCGGATGGCCTGCAGGTGCGACTCCAGGCGCAGCTGGCTGGCGTCCTGCTAGTGTCACAGTATGTGTGTACCAGGTGCACGTACCGCAGGGCGCGGCCCCGTGGCCCTCTCCCGGATGGCCTGCAGGTGCGACTCCAGGCGCAGCTGGCTGGGTCCTGCTAGTGTCACAGTATGTGTGTACCAGGTGCACGTACCGCAGGGCGCGGCCCCGTGGCCCTCTCCCGGATGGCCTGCAGGTGCGACTCCAGGCGCAGCTGGCTGGCGTCCTGCTAGTGTCACAGTATGTGTGTACCAGGTGCACGTACCGCAGGGCGCGGCCCAGTGGCCCTCTCCCGGATGGCCTGCAGGTGCGACTCCAGGCGCAGCTGGCTGGGTCCTGCTAGTGTCACAGTATGTGTGTACCAGGTGCACGTACCGCAGGGCGCGGCCCCGTGGCCCTCTCCCGGATGGCCTGCAGGTGCGACTCCAGGCGCAGCTGGCTGGCGTCCTGCTAGTGTCACAGTATGTGTGTACCAGGTGCACGTACCGCAGGGCGCGGCCCCGTGGCCCTCTCCCGGATGGCCTGCAGGTGCGACTCCAGGCGCAGCTGGCTGGGTCCTGCTAGTGTCACAGTATGTGTGTACCAGGTGCACGTACCGCAGGGCGCGGCCCCGTGGCCCTCTCCCGGATGGCCTGCAGGTGCGACTCCAGGCGCAGCTGGCTGGGTCCTGCTAGTGTCACAGTATGTGTGTACCAGGTGCACGTACCGCAGGGCGCGGCCCCGTGGCCCTCTCCCGGATGGCCTGCAGGTGCGACTCCAGGCGCAGCTGGCTGGGTCCTGCTAGTGTCACAGTGTGTGTGTACCAGGTGCACGTACCGCAGGGCGCGGCCCCGTGGCCCTCTCCCGGATGGCCTGCAGGTGCGACTCCAGGCGCAGCTGGCTGGCGTCCTGCTAGTGTCACAGTATGTGTGTACCAGGTGCACGTACCGCAGGGCGCGGCCCCGTGGCCCTCTCCCGGATGGCCTGCAGGTGCGACTCCAGGCGCAGCTGGCTGGGTCCTGCTAGTGTCACAGTATGTGTGTACCAGGTGCACGTACCGCAGGGCGCGGCCCCGTGGCCCTCTCCCGGATGGCCTGCAGGTGCGACTCCAGGCGCAGCTGGCTGGCGTCCTGCTAGTGTCACAGTATGTGTGTACCAGGTGCACGTACCGCAGGGCGCGGCCCCGTGGCCCTCTCCCGGATGGCCTGCAGGTGCGCCTGCAGGTGCGACTCCAGGCGCAGCTGGCTGGGTCCTGCTAGTGTCACAGTATGTGTGTACCAGGTGCACGTACCGCAGGGCGCGGCCCCGTGGCCCTCTCCCGGATGGCCTGCAGGTGCGACTCCAGGCGCAGCTGGCTGGGTCCTGCTAGTGTCACAGTATGTGTGTACCAGGTGCACGTACCGCAGGGCGCGGCCCCGTGGCCCTCTCCCGGATGGCCTGCAGGTGCGACTCCAGGCGCAGCTGGCTGGCGTCCTGCTAGTGTCACAGTATGTGTGTACCAGGTGCACGTACCGCAGGGCGCGGCCCCGTGGCCCTCTCCCGGATGGCCTGCAGGTGCGACTCCAGGCGCAGCTGGCTGGGTCCTGCTAGTGTCACAGTATGTGTGTACCAGGTGCACGTACCGCAGGGCGCGGCCCCGTGGCCCTCTCCCGGATGGCCTGCAGGTGCGACTCCAGGCGCAGCTGGCTGGGTCCTGCTAGTGTCACAGTATGTGTGTACCAGGTGCACGTACCGCAGGGCGCGGCCCCGTGGCCCTCTCCCGGATGGCCTGCAGGTGCGCCTGCAGGTGCGACTCCAGGCGCAGCTGGCTGGGTCCTGCTAGTGTCACAGTATGTGTGTACCAGGTGCACGTACCGCAGGGCGCGGCCCCGTGGCCCTCTCCCGGATGGCCTGCAGGTGCGACTCCAGGCGCAGCTGGCTGGGTCCTGCTAGTGTCACAGTATGTGTGTACCAGGTGCACGTACCGCAGGGCGCGACCCCGTGGCCCTCTCCCGGATGGCCTGCAGGTGCGACTCCAGGCGCAGCTGGCTGGGTCCTGCTAGTGTCACAGTATGTGTGTACCAGGTGCACGTACCGCAGGGCGCGGCCCCGTGGCCCTCTCCCGGATGGCCTGCAGGTGCGACTCCAGGCGCAGCTGGCTGGGTCCTGCTAGTGTCACAGTATGTGTGTACCAGGTGCACGTACCGCAGGGCGCGGCCCCGTGGCCCTCTCCCGGATGGCCTGCAGGTGCGACTCCAGGCGCAGCTGGCTGGGTCCTGCTAGTGTCACAGTATGTGTGTACCAGGTGCACGTACCGCAGGGCGCGGCCCCGTGGCCCTCTCCCGGATGGCCTGCAGGTGCGACTCCAGGCGCAGCTGGCTGGGTCCTGCTAGTGTCACAGTATGTGTGTACCAGGTGCACGTACCGCAGGGCGCGGCCCCGTGGCCCTCTCCCGGATGGCCTGCAGATGCGACTCCAGGCGCAGCTGGCTGGCGTCCTGCTAGTGTCACAGTATGTGTGTACCAGGTGCACGTACCGCAGGGCGCGGCCCCGTGGCCCTCTCCCGGATGGCCTGCAGGTGCGACTCCAGGCGCAGCTGGCTGGGTCCTGCTAGTGTCACAGTATGTGTGTACCAGGTGCACGTACCGCAGGGCGCGGCCCCGTGGCCCTCTCCCGGATGGCCTGCAGGTGCGACTCCAGGCGCAGCTGGCTGGCGTCCTGCTAGTGTCACAGTATGTGTGTACCAGGTGCACGTACCGCAGGGCGCGGCCCCGTGGCCCTCTCCCGGATGGCCTGCAGGTGCGACTCCAGGCGCAGCTGGCTGGGTCCTGCTAGTGTCACAGTATGTGTGTACCAGGTGCACGTACCGCAGGGCGCGGCCCCGTGGCCCTCTCCCGGATGGCCTGCAGGTGCGACTCCAGGCGCAGCTGGCTGGCGTCCTGCTAGTGTCACAGTATGTGTGTACCAGGTGCACGTACCGCAGGGCGCGGCCCCGTGGCCCTCTCCCGGATGGCCTGCAGGTGCGACTCCAGGCGCAGCTGGCTGGGTCCTGCTAGTGTCACAGTATGTGTGTACCAGGTGCACGTACCGCAGGGCGCGGCCCCGTGGCCCTCTCCCGGATGGCCTGCAGGTGCGACTCCAGGCGCAGCTGGCTGGGTCCTGCTAGTGTCACAGTATGTGTGTACCAGGTGCACGTACCGCAGGGCGCGGCCCCGTGGCCCTCTCCCGGATGGCCTGCAGGTGCGACTCCAGGCGCAGCTGGCTGGGTCCTGCTAGTGTCACAGTATGTGTGTACCAGGTGCACGTACCGCAGGGCGCGGCCCCGTGGCCCTCTCCCGGATGGCCTGCAGGTGCGACTCCAGGCGCAGCTGGCTGGGTCCTGCTAGTGTCACAGTATGTGTGTACCAGGTGCACGTACCGCAGGGCGCGGCCCCGTGGCCCTCTCCCGGATGGCCTGCAGGTGCGACTCCAGGCGCAGCTGGCTGGGTCCTGCTAGTGTCACAGTATGTGTGTACCAGGTGCACGTACCGCAGGGCGCGGCCCCGTGGCCCTCTCCCGGATGGCCTGCAGGTGCGACTCCAGGCGCAGCTGGCTGGGTCCTGCTAGTGTCACAGTATGTGTGTACCAGGTGCACGTACCGCAGGGCGCGGCCCCGTGGCCCTCTCCCGGATGGCCTGCAGGTGCGACTCCAGGCGCAGCTGGCTGGCGTCCTGCTAGTGTCACAGTATGTGTGTACCAGGTGCACGTACCGCAGGGCGCGGCCCCGTGGCCCTCTCCCGGATGGCCTGCAGGTGCGACTCCAGGCGCAGCTGGCTGGGTCCTGCTAGTGTCACAGTATGTGTGTACCAGGTGCACGTACCGCAGGGCGCGGCCCCGTGGCCCTCTCCCGGATGGCCTGCAGGTGCGACTCCAGGCGCAGCTGGCTGGGTCCTGCTAGTGTCACAGTATGTGTGTACCAGGTGCACGTACCGCAGGGCGCGGCCCCGTGGCCCTCTCCCGGATGGCCTGCAGGTGCGACTCCAGGCGCAGCTGGCTGGGTCCTGCTAGTGTCACAGTATGTGTGTACCAGGTGCACGTACCGCAGGGCGCGGCCCCGTGGCCCTCTCCCGGATGGCCTGCAGGTGCGACTCCAGGCGCAGCTGGCTGGGTCCTGCTAGTGTCACAGTATGTGTGTACCAGGTGCACGTACCGCAGGGCGCGGCCCCGTGGCCCTCTCCCGGATGGCCTGCAGGTGCGACTCCAGGCGCAGCTGGCTGGGTCCTGCTAGTGTCACAGTATGTGTGTACCAGGTGCACGTACCGCAGGGCGCGGCCCCGTGGCCCTCTCCCGGATGGCCTGCAGGTGCGACTCCAGGCGCAGCTGGCTGGCGTCCTGCTAGTGTCACAGTATGTGTGTACCAGGTGCACGTACCGCAGGGCGCGGCCCCGTGGCCCTCTCCCGGATGGCCTGCAGGTGCGACTCCAGGCGCAGCTGGCTGGGTCCTGCTAGTGTCACAGTATGTGTGTACCAGGTGCACGTACCGCAGGGCGCGGCCCCGTGGCCCTCTCCCGGATGGCCTGCAGGTGCGACTCCAGGCGCAGCTGGCTGGCGTCCTGCTAGTGTCACAGTATGTGTGTACCAGGTGCACGTACCGCAGGGCGCGGCCCCGTGGCCCTCTCCCGGATGGCCTGCAGGTGCGACTCCAGGCGCAGCTGGCTGGGTCCTGCTAGTGTCACAGTATGTGTGTACCAGGTGCACGTACCGCAGGGCGCGGCCCCGTGGCCCTCTCCCGGATGGCCTGCAGGTGCGACTCCAGGCGCAGCTGGCTGGGTCCTGCTAGTGTCACAGTATGTGTGTACCAGGTGCACGTACCGCAGGGCGCGGCCCCGTGGCCCTCTCCCGGATGGCCTGCAGGTGCGACTCCAGGCGCAGCTGGCTGGGTCCTGCTAGTGTCACAGTATGTGTGTACCAGGTGCACGTACCGCAGGGCGCGGCCCCGTGGCCCTCTCCCGGATGGCCTGCAGGTGCGACTCCAGGCGCAGCTGGCTGGGTCCTGCTAGTGTCACAGTATGTGTGTACCAGGTGCACGTACCGCAGGGCGCGGCCCCGTGGCCCTCTCCCGGATGGCCTGCAGGTGCGACTCCAGGCGCAGCTGGCTGGGTCCTGCTAGTGTCACAGTATGTGTGTACCAGGTGCACGTACCGCAGGGCGCGGCCCCGTGGCCCTCTCCCGGATGGCCTGCAGGTGCGACTCCAGGCGCAGCTGGCTGGGTCCTGCTAGTGTCACAGTATGTGTGTACCAGGTGCACGTACCGCAGGGCGCGGCCCCGTGGCCCTCTCCCGGATGGCCTGCAGGTGCGACTCCAGGCGCAGCTGGCTGGGTCCTGCTAGTGTCACAGTATGTGTGTACCAGGTGCACGTACCGCAGGGCGCGGCCCCGTGGCCCTCTCCCGGATGGCCTGCAGGTGCGACTCCAGGCGCAGCTGGCTGGGTCCTGCTAGTGTCACAGTATGTGTGTACCAGGTGCACGTACCGCAGGGCGCGGCCCCGTGGCCCTCTCCCGGATGGCCTGCAGGTGCGACTCCAGGCGCAGCTGGCTGGCGTCCTGCTTGTCCCGGATGCGCGAGCGCAGCGCGTCAGCTTCCAGCTCCGCGGCCGCGGCGAGGGCCGACAGACGGGACTTTACGCCTTCCGCCTGAAAAGAAAAAGTTTATTTTTATTTGCGCAAGTTAAGATGAGACTGCAATGGGAAAAATGTATGGATTTAAAATATCGGTAAGCAACTAAGTACGTTGCTTACCGATATTTTCGGTAAGCAACGTACTTACTTCAAGTAATCATTATTATTATAACTTTCCAAAAAAAAATATTACATGCAACAATAAGCAAAAGTACAAGTTTATATAAAATGAATCAGCGAAACTTTCCAGACCCATCACGTCTTCAGAAGTTTTACTAGCTAATTTATTTTGACCCTGTATAACGAAATCTTTTTAAACCTCACCTTCTCTCTAGCCGCGTCATCTCTCTCTTGTTTCTTCAACTCCTTCAACTCCTCGACTCTGGCATCTCTTTCCTTTCTTTTCTCGAGTAGAGTCTCCACGTGTAACTTCCTAGCTGCCTCTAGAGCTTGTCTGCGAGCGCCCACGGCTGCCTCGCGAGCTGCTTTTTGTTCCTAGAAAGAGAGGTTCCAAAATTAGTTTTATAACAGTTTGTATTTCTCTACTCCTTAGTGAATAATATAGCATATTCTATATTATTGACTAAAACTTAACAAAACCCACTAACAAAATCATTAATATTCAGAGTATGGTTATTCACGGAAGTAGAGAAATACAAAGAATTCGAAAAACGGACAACCTTTTTAGGGTTCCGTAGTAAAAACAAGGAACCCTTTCTCCATGTCCGTCGGTCTGTCTGTCTGTCCGTCTGTCTGTCTGTTTGTTTGTCTGTCTGTCTGTCTGTCTGTCTCCACTGTAGCTCAGAGACGCTTAGTACTAGAAAGCTGTAATTTATTTGGCATAGGTATACATATTAATCACGTCGACAAAGTGCTAAAAAAAAATCTTGAAAAAAAAATATTTTTAGGGTTGCCTTGCACGTGAAGTGGGGTTGATATTTTTATTTCTCGTCTATTCCATGTTGTGGGGTATCGTGGGACAGGCCGTTCAAAAATTTTGTGGGTTTGTGAATAACATTTATTTTAGGTTCAACGATCCGGTTGCGAAATATTAAGTTCTAAAGAGCTAATTTTGTTAGAGTCAAGTGTCTGCCCCCTCTGCCACCTAAATGGTTGTTATGGAGACGTGAAAAAAATCATGGCGGCAGTAGTACATATAATAAAATTAAAAGAAACACTATCACAGCTAAATAGGCTTTATAAGTTAACGAGTAATAGTCGACCAACTTAAATTTGCAGTTGGAGAATTGACCGTGACGTATGTTGATGTATGGGAGAACATGTTTCTAAACTACAATGTTAAGTTTGTTTTTGGGATAAATTCATCCCAAATTCCCAACTAGAACCCTTCATTGTGCGTGGTTCAACACGCACTTGGCCGGTTCTTACCTTTATGGTCCGATTCTAAATAATCAAATGGGAGACAAATCTAGGAAACAATGGTGAGGTCGCCTTAAACAATCTTGAACCCATAATTTATTTGTACCCGTAATTCGTTATTTCCTCTATCTAGAAGATACGTAGTAGATCGACACAAAAAGTTACGAGCACAATTTCTTCTACTTACGTTTTGAGTAGTGTTACTGATCAATTCAAGGGAACATTTGTTTCTAGACCTTACTTTTTAACTCAGTTTGGCGACCTCTTATTTCCATGATAAAATAGGCCAAGTGCGAGTCGCACTCGCACACGAAGGGTTCCGTACTGTTTTAATATCAAGCAAAAAAAAAAAACGCCGAAAAAAAACACGTTTCTTGTATAGAGACGCCTTTAAATTATTAACTTTATTTAATTTTCATTATTTTTTGTTATAGCAGCAATAGAAATACACAATCTGTGAAAATTTCAATTGTCTATCTATTGAGATACAGCCCGCTGACAGACAGACTGACGTCGGACGGACGGACATCGGGGGCTTATTAATAGGGTTCCGTTTGGCACCCTTCTGGTACGGAAACTAATAGAGAAAGGGACATGTTGCGCGGATCACAAATAAATTGGGATAAGGGTAGGAGAATGATGATGATTGATAATATATTTATATTTTAAAAGAGTAACGGTGGAGTTTCTTGCCCATTGTTCTCCATACGAAACTACCTTTTGGAAGGGGCTACTGAAATCACTTCTTTTTGTAAATTTAAGATAAATAATTTGACTTTGAACGTCGTGACCTGTCCGCTTCATCACTATCCAAGGGTATTTAGAAGGTTTCCTACAGCTAAATAAAAGATAATCATCATTCTCCTGCCCTTATCCCAATTTATTCGTGGTCGGCGCAACATATCTGCTTCTTCCATACTTGTCTATTAGTCGTCATCTCGGTAGTCACTCCTTTTCTTGCCATATCATCTTTCACACAGTACATCCATTGTTTCTACTCTTACAGCCATTCAGCCAATCAGTAGTCAAAACGTCATACAAATAGTTTTCTGACAGCTGCGCGCACAGATTACTAAAGGCAGGCAACGCGTACGTCGTAAACAAAATGTATTAAGTTCTCACTACCAAATGTACCCCAAGTGGCTCTAAATTTAAAACTTGATGGCAAGAGACTAGATGCTATTACAGAAACTATATTTCTAGGAATGACTCTAGATTCAAAATTGCAATGGGGAGCCCACATTAGAGCTCTTTCAGGTAGATTAAGTTCAGCTGCATATGCAGTAAGAAAAATTAGACAGTTGACTGATATAGCCACAGCTAGGTTAGTATACTTTGCTTATTTCCACAGTATTATGTCTTATGGCGTTTTGCTGTGGGGATCGGCAGCTGATGTAGATTCAATTTTTATCATGCAAAAGAGGGCAATCCGCGCAGTCTATAGAATGGGTCCTCGTGAGTCCCTTAGAAATAAATTCAAAGAAATTAATGTACTAACTCTGCCTTCTCTTTATATCTTAGAAAGTATTTTGTATGTTCGCAAGAACTTGTCTTTTCAAAACAAGAAGTGATTTCCATAATATAAATACACGTAGTAAACATGAAATTGTGATACCCAAATTTAGATTAACAAAAACAAGCAAATCATTTGTTATCAACAGTATCCGCTTTTATAACAAGTTGCCAAAGTCAGTTACAGAACTTAGCGATGGAAAGTTCAAAACCCACATCAAACGTGTCCTTATCAAAAACGCATATTACAAGATTAAAGACTACGTTGAAGACAAGGAAGTTTGGCAATAATTCCTTCTGCACATGTGGCTTCCCTGGTACATCAGTAACGGTATAACTATGGAAATATCTATTAACTGCTCCCAAATTACGATGTTTATTATTATTATTTTTTAGACATACTTTTTTGACATTATATTTTCACTATTTGACATTATATACCTACACATTATATTTCAGACTTAATATTATTAATATTATTTTACATGGATTCTTGTGTACGTTGTGAATGTGAGAACGTTCTAGGCTTAATAGACTAGATCTTTTTTTCTTTAGACCGTTTCCTTTTCTCTTTTTTTGTTAAGTACTTCTCGACAGGCCTACACTGTTCTCCCATACCTAATTTGTGTAATTTGAAAACATTGTAAAAGCCAATTATTTTTAAAAGAGTAACCGTGGAGTTTCTTGCCGGCTCTTCTCCATAGGAAACGACCCATTGGAACCGTGCACCTAGCTTCTGACGTTTCATAAGTGCCCATGTAGGTTTATGTGAAATAAAAATATTTTGATTTTGATTTTTTTTTTGTCGCGGGGGAGTTTTACACCTCATTGCCCCGCGGGCCTGAGGTGCGGCACCAGCCGGGGATCCCGGGAGTCGCACTAGATCCCATGATCCCCGGTGCAAGTGTGGGAGGGGAACACCGGGGTGGTTTTTAGTCAGTAAGAGTCTGACAGAGCCTTCCGCCCGCCCCGGGGCGGAGGACACCCATGAGGATTTTCCACCCCGGAACAAAAAAAAGGCGGCGAGTACGTCGTTGCCGACGGAACGGAATGTTGACATTTTACATACCTATTTAGAATAAACATGTAGAATTAAGTAGTTTGTATTTATTTTAATTTTATTTCTTACTAGATGCGCTCCGCGGTTTCACCCGCATAAGTTTTGACACCGTAGGTATATCGGGATAAAAAGTATCCTATGTGTTATTCCTGGTTATAAACTATCTGTGTGCCAAATTTCATCCAAATCCGTTCAGTACTTTTTGTGTGAAGGAGTAACAAACATCCATCCATCCTTACAAACTTTCGCATTTATAATATTAGTAGGATTTATAATCTCACTGTATGCTGCATAGGGTCGCAGCATTATGCTGAGCGTTGGCCGTTTTGCGTGGATGTGACGCATATTTTCCCTCAACTTGATCTTTTGTGTGTTTGTGTTCCTTCTTTGCGTCATGTTTACCGGAAATTAACGTATTTTCTTTCTTTCATCGACATTCATACTCAAAACTAAATAAAAACTAATACTGACCAGTTTAGACAGTCGATCCCGTCTCATCTGCCTCAGCCGCGTGGTGTGCGAGCGACATTGCTCCAAGAACTCGTGCCGACGGTTCTCGGCTTCCAACTGTTTGATGAACGCGATCTCACGAAGTTTTTCTTCTTCGTCGTGGGCTTTGCGGACTATGTCCTGTGAAAAGAATAATAATAATAATCGATTAACAAAAGTAGTAATTTTTTTTTTTTTGCTGTAATTCAAACGATTTGACAATAATTTGTATTAGGTACTAGCTGCGCCCCGCGGTTTCACCCGCGTAAGTCTCGATCCCTTAGAAATATCGGGATAAAAGTATCCTACGTCCTAATTCAGGTTATGGTCATGGTGCCAAATTTCATCCGAATCCGTTCAGCCGTTTTAGCGTGAAAGCGTAACAAAAAAATATACAAACATACTCACTTTCGCATTTATAATATTAGTATAGATTGTTACATTTTCCTAATTGTTATTTAAAATTTTAATATCTGTGTGTAAATTAATTACTAATATGAAATTAAATTAAAAGTCATTTATTCAAACTAGGCTGAAAATCAGCACTTTTCGAACGTCGAAAGTTACATAAGACAGTCCCCCAAAAACGCCTGCCCTTCACCACTTCCTAGTGCTTTAGCTGGGAAGAAAAAGTGGCGGAACAAACTCCCCAGCAGCACACCTGATATGATTTGCATAACCATGAGACGGATGTCTACGAGGGCGGCACTGAAAATTTCGGGAATCAAGGAAGTGACACAACATTAATATTTAGAAATGTATTTATTGCTTTTCGAAGTATTCTCACATTTTTCCATACGATGGAACCAATCATTGAAGCAACCATTCCATTCGGAAGTTGGGTCTCCAAAATGGCCATTTTGTAGGCGTCCACAGCTTCTTCAGGTGATGAAAATCTCTGTCCACGCAATTTATTCTTTATTTTAGGGAAAGTATAGAAATCATTAGGGCTTAGGTCAGGGCTGTACGGCGGATGGTCTAATAATTCTATGTTTTGTTGCTCTAAAAACTCTTTTGTTCTGTGCGCGGTGTGAGAACTCGCATTGTCGTGATGGAGGATGATGCGGCGGTTGCAGTTCTCTTTACGGAGTTCAGAAACGACCTGTGGCAAACAAATGCTAGCATACCATTCTGCATTAACCGTTATTTGTCCCTCAAGAGGAATAGTCGTAACATGGCCGGTTTTGGAGACAAACGTGGCCACCATTTTTTTTGCAACACTCCGTGAACGAACAATTGTTGTTGGCTTTAACTCATTTTCGAACACCCAAACTCGTGACTGGTTGTTTGTTTCGGGTTCGTACGCGTATATCCAGGATTCGTCACCTGATACGATGTTGTATAAAGCATTTTAGGATCCTGTGTGGAATCTTTCGAGAGTTCTGACGCACCAAGTAACGCGAGCCGCTTTTTGCTCTTCACAGAGCGAATGCGGTATCCATCGGGAAAACAACTTTTTTACACCTAATTGTTCATGCAAGATTATTTGTATTTGACTCATGCCAATGTCTAAAGTTGCCTGAATTTCGCGGTACGAGGGTCATTCAATAAATACTTAGCCTACAAAAAGTAAACGAAAATTTTGGAAAAGTGGCAATTTATTTTTCAACAGTCTCCTTTTAGTTCGATACACTTAGCCCAGCGATGCTCCAACTTTTTTAACCCGTCCGAAAAATAGTTTTTGTCAAACTCTGCAAAATAGGCCTCCGTGGCGGCGATGACCTCCTCATTCGATCCATATCTATTCCCGGCGAGTGATTTTTTCAGATTAGGAAACAGAAAGAAGCCACAAGGGGCCAAATCTGGAGAATACGGTGGATGGGGCAACAATTCGTAGCGTAATTCGACCAATTTGGCCATGGCAAATGGCAACGGCAGACGTGTGAACCGGTGCGTTGTCGTGGTGAAACAGCACTTTTTTCTTCGCCAGATGGGGTCGTTTTTTCTTTAATTCGGCGTCGAATCGGCCCAATAAATCGGCATAGTAAAGCCCTGTAATTGTTTTACCCTTCTCGAGGTAATCGATGTAGATCACACCTTGTGAATCCCAGAAAACGGTGGCCATAACTTTTCCGGCCGATTTTACAGTTTTCGCCTTCTTTGGAGCACGTTCCCCGGTCTGGATCCATTGTTTTGATTGCTCCTTGGTCTCTGGTGTGTACCAGTGGATCCAGGTTTCATCGACGGTCACAAAACGACGCATAAACTCCGCTGGATTCCGCTTAAACAGCGCCAAACACGTCTCCGATGTGGTCTCACGGTTGCGCTTGTTGTCTGGTGTGAGTAAACGCGGCACCCATCGCGCCGACAGCTTTCTCATGCCGAGTTCCTCGTGAAGAATATGATGCACTGTTCCTTCTGAAATGCCTACAGTCTCAGCTAGCTCCCGAACCTTCAATCGGCGATCTGCCAATACGAAATCATGTATTTTTTAAATGTTTTCCTCCGTAGCAGCTGTTTTCGGTACACCTGGACGTGGTTCATCAAAAACCGACGTACGGCCACGTGCAAACTCGTTGAACCAATTCTTGACGGTGGCCACGATGGAGAAGAGTCACCGTACACAGCATCCAAGCACTCTTTGATTTCGATGCGCGTTTTCCCTTCCAAAAATAGGAATCGAATCACCGAACGATATTGCTCTTTTTCCATTTTTGTAAAACCGATCGACACGTTCGCTTCCATAAGTTGTCAAATTAAAACAAATGAAGGGATAGGAAAGAAAAAAAAAGAATGTGCTACACTGTGGTAAAACTCTTTTGAAATTACAGCGCCCTCTGGCGATGAGGCTAGGTACTTATTGAATGCACCTCCTATGTCACATGTCGATCTTCCTCAATCAGCTTACGCGTAGCATATTGATGCTACGCGTTTTCTTAGGTGACTGCAGTTTTTGGACGACCTTGACGGGGATCATCACTGAACTTGACACGTCCACGTTGAAATTCAGCAAACCAGCGATAAATTGTGGTTTTGGATGGGGCTTCATCACCAAATGCAGAAATCATCCGGTCAACATACTGTTTTTGTGTTAAACCACTTCGAAAGTCATAATAAATCCTCGCTCTTGAATTTTCTCGAGTCAATTCCATTTTCTCAACGACTAAACAAGTTTGACAAAACCTTGTGACAAGACCGAGAATCTTTTTTTAAATAAATAAATGGTATTCGATTTTTAAAATCAAGTTTTCAATTCAAAAGATTTTAATATGACAGGAAGAGTGGAAATATTCCATTCCCGATACTTTTAGTGCAGCCCTCGTATTATAATATAACATCTATGTACTAATCACCAATAAATGATTTGATTTGCTGAGATGATTGTAAGCTCATTTAAGCTTACCATTCTCAACTTAGGGTCACCACAAGTAAGTCAATTTTCTTCAACATGACCGGGGTCTACTCCGTAAGTCCGTGAACCGTGCCCGTCCGCAAGTAGTTGATCCGTCAAAACATGTGACACATAAAACATTTCAGACGGGCAAATACAATATTACACATACAAATACAATGCATTTTACATATTTATTGTATAGATGTAAATAGTACACCACAGACTACCTGCAGTATTGTCTCTCCTTTCCCCCCAATCCCTCCAAAGGTTGTGTTTAAAAGATCGCTTTTAGCGATAAGACCGCCCATTGTGTCACCTACAATGTAAAACTTCTACATTTATAGCTGTAATTTTTACGGTTTAGGTACATAATAAAGAGTATTCTATTCTATTATATTATATATCGGGAGTAGGGATTAACTGTCAAATCGCGTAGTCATTCATTCTTAGTTCGGGCCTTAAACTTATCTTATGTACTATCGGCCCAAGTTAAGCATGCTCACTTAAGAAAATATTCCTGCGAGAGCGCAGCTAGTGAAAAACCACACCCCTTCCTAGTTTCCCCCAATTAGAGACAATATGCATTTGTGTGAGTAATGAGCGAGTAACATAAAATAACAAACATTAGCTAGAGCGCGGCAGTGCCAATTTGCTCTCGCTAATTGTTGACGCTTCCCTTAAATTCCTATCGCCATTTCATTTTACGACCTGTTTATTTCTATCGGACTGATTGCCTGCCTAACTGTGACCTCTGCTTGTATACCGGACTGTGATCGAAAGCCTCTTCTTGACCCTAGCTTGTATCCTGGACTGTGTGTGTATTTGTGTGGGCTGTGACTAACGTGGTGCAACCATGACGACCCGAAACCTGATTCAGGAAGAAAGGAATCAAATTATTGTTTTGCATAGACAAGGGTTAAATATATCCCAAATAGCAGTGGAGTTGAACATGCAAGTAAGTTATGTTTATTCAGATAGAGGGAGAGATATAGAAATAAATAAAGTGATAGTAATATTATTATTTCATAGTTTGCATTTTTCCTTATATTGCAATTTAAAAACAAATTCCATGAAAAATATTGGTATTCAGCTGCATCCGGTTAGACTGGAAGCCGACCCCAACATAGTTGGGAAAAGGCTAGGCAGATTTATATATAAAAATAATAAAATTATTATAACTTTCAGATGGATTCTTTTTAAAAGTCTCATAAGATATTACCTACTTATAGTAATGCATTCAAATAAGATTGTTCTTTTTATTTATTTTTGCTTTCAAAGACGTTGTTGGAGCCTTTTATGACCCGATAATAAATCCTAAACCAAAACAACCTAAACAATGGTGCCTTATCTCACAGCGTCGTTGCCGCATTTTAATTAGAAAAACCAGAGCGCATTCGTCGCATTTCTAGAGGCTTGATCATTATATTTCAAACTACAATTTTTTTTCGCCCAAGCACAAGATAATTGTTTTTTATAATTATTTTTAACATTTATTTTATCATAATACTGCAGATGGAAAGTAATTGACAATAATGTAAATTTTTGTTAGTAGTGCTCGTAAATACTTACCAAAAAAACTTAAAAAAAATTGCACACATAGTTTTAAATACTAACGATTTAGTGCTTGGCTGGCCGATAAAATACCAAGTACTTACTATTTTTTCGGCCAAGCACTAGATCGTTGGTATTTAACCACGAAAAACCTTTAGAAATGCCACGTTGCCAGCCCGCACGGGATAAACACTTTTAAATAGTAGAGATAAAGCACAAATTTGCTTGGGACAGTTTCATACAATGTTGGAATTTACGTTATGCCATTTTTCTTACTCATAGGTATACGAGGTGTAAATTGCAATATCTGAAAACCTCTTAAGGGGTCATTGTACTAATCATTATGAACAACTTTTACTACGGGACCAAACCTGAAATCGCGAAAAAAAAAACAGCTGTTCCCTACTATAGATGCTGGCGGGAAAAATTCCGAATCATTCCCGTCGAATACTTCGGAAGTATTCCGAAATATTCTGAAACTTTGGGAATATTTCAATTGTCAAAAAAAAACCGGGAAAATTGTATTAACCTATTAAAAGTCACTGTACTCGATTGAGTACAGCGTAACGAAGTAAAATAATAAGGTGTATCACTTAAAATTTACAAGATCTGTAACTTACACTTCGGGATAAGGCTGTACTCAATTGAGTACAACATACTTTAATGGGTTAACAGTAATAAAAACAGAACGGATTTCAATAAAGTTCCGTCTTTATTGAAGTTGGTTCTATGTTCTAAGATTTTATTGAAGAGGTTGGTTTGAGGTGCTCCGGCTTCATTGAAGTTGGTTCTATCTTTTTACTTAAATATTTTTATCTCAACATTTGTTTATGTCACGTATACATATAGTGACTATAGTCCGTCTTATGAAAGCGCGACCTGAGAAAAAGAGGTTAAAAACAAAAATTTTGTATGTGGTATTACTAACTAGTAGGAGAATTATTTCTTGACACTTAAATTTTTTTTGTTTCCTACAATTGCGGCTGAATAATGTTGCCAATTAAATTAAAAAAAAAACTCCATGTCGCGCTTTCATTAGACGCACCCTAGTAATATTGTTCTAAAAACTGCATCAAAAGCGGTTTAACGCGAGATAATCGCGGACAAACATACACACCTACATACGGTTCAAACTCATAACCTCCTTTTTATTGAAGTCAGTTAATATATATCAAAACCTACTCCTAAGTATAGCAAATAGGTACTTTTCTGAAAACCGCATCAAAACGTGTTTGCTTGCAAGGTTTGCCTTTATTTGTTTTTATTGACTTTTATACGCGATATGTAGATAAGTAGGTAATGATTAATACATATCTATGTGACTCGCGAATACTCGGGATGCGAACAGAAGAGCTATATACAAACTAATCAAAAACATAGGTATCCCTTTTTCAAAAAACAAATCAAATATGCTCGGTGGTTTTTTATTCCACAACTAAGTACCTAACATTTAGAAAAAGAGCATTTGCAAAAATAGCACAAAGAAATAAAAATCCTGTTAATCGCAGGATAACATATTTACCTATAAAAATATCAACATAATATATTATACTTAATCAATCATATTTATAATAAAATAAACATTTATATTTTACTTACTTATGTGCCACTGAAAAATAAATTCACCCACCACACAACAAAATAAACACGTTTAGGTATTCCTGAATAATTCGGTCGAAATATTCCGCGGAAACATTCGATTGCGGGGTATGAATCTTTCTCCGGGGGCGAAAACTTCCGGGGAGCATCTCCCCTCTTACCGCACCCCGCACCGCCATCGCCTGCATCACCGCTAACAAAGAGTTTCAAATAAATGTCACTAGATGGCACGACATTTATTGATCTGTGATTGAAGTGTAATTTCAAAGTTTTTGTTGACTTTTATATGGTTTATTCATACATAATCAACAAATAATAATCATAATCACACCAAATTATGTAACAATAAGGTCTTAGTACAAATTTCAAAGATGATTGGAATGCACAATTAATATTTATACCAGTAGATGGCGCTGTATTAAATTTCAAAGGTTAACATCTCGATTTTTTAAATTTTGTTTTGTTTAATAATATCACTGATAATAGGAGTAAGGAGTACGTAGCAGCAGTACAAAAGTACAGTGTGCTTTTAACGTCATCTATTCGGAATAAAAGTATAATGTAACCCTTCTTGCAAAGTCGCTACTAACACCATCTATTGGGAACGAACGCGATTGATGTACAAAAATAGCTAGAATTGCCAGATGAAATCTGCTCTTTACGTCGGGACATTTCTTTGTATGGGATGAGGCATCTGTATGCTAGTATCGATGCAAAATACGATATTTCAGCAAAAAAAATAAAAATTTCAATAAAATTCATTTTGAATAATTCTGATTTAAAGAAACTTTCCCAGAAGTATTCCGGAATTATTCAGAATTTTTCAGAAGTTTTGCAACTATATTCCCTACATTTATGTTCGCGTAACTCGTCAAAATGTATGGACCAGCTGCTTTTTTATCGCGATTTCAGGTTTGGTTCTCATAGTAAAAGTTGTTTATAATGATGAGTAATGACCCCTTAAGAGATTTTCAGTTATTGCATTTACAACTTGTATTTTAAAATATAGTTATGAATGTTATAACTACTTAAATTAGTTATAGAAAAGTTAAGAGTTTATTTATCATGAAGTCAACCAAAATGCACACCTTAAGTATTTCAATACTTATAATTTTTATTTATAGTGTACTAGTTGTGCCCTTTGAATAAGACTTTTGTAGTGTACTCGTATTATTATACTTAGTTCCTATATTATGTAAAAAATCGATGCTGATAGTTTTTTTTTTTTTTTTTTCGTTAGAGAACAACGGTGCGCCGCTGGGTGCGAAGATATGAAGAAGGAGAAATTACAGAACGCGTTCGTGCACCTCGACCCCGGGCTATAAACGAAAACGAGTTAAATAATATGATAGCCACGTATGAAGAGAACCCGTTCACACCCACTCGCAGTTTCGCACAAGAATACGAAGTTTCGATGCAAACTATTAGAAACGAGTTGCATCGAGCTGGAGTCCATCACAGACGTCCCGCAAAAAAAAATATTTTGACGCAGGAGCAGAAAGCTGCTCGCGTGCGATTCGCTCGTGACTACAGGAACTTCGATTTCTCTTACGCCATATTTTCTGATGAAAAGTGCTTTAGGTCTAGCCAACAAGGTCGTCGGAATTTATGGCGTGTAGATAACACAAGATACGAACCTCGAAATGTGAACCCAAATGCAGAATCGGGAAGAATTGTAGTGAACATGTGGGGCTGGATGAGTGCTGCTGGACCAGGCGAGCTCGCTTTTATACCAGGGAGGGCAAACGGCCAAACGTATTTAGAGGTGCTACAAACCATCATGGTACCCACAGTGCGCACGGTGTATCCACAACTGGACGTGCCAGAATTTTATTTTTTCCAGGACAATTGCCCGATACACCGTGCGCGGGTTGTTCAAGAGTGGTTGCGAGGGCAACCACAAATTAAAACAGTGCCATGGCCCTCCCGATCGCCAGACTTAAACCCCATTGAAAATTTGTGGGGTTTAATGGTCCAGAGATGGGATAGTAGAGCAGAAAGAACGAAGGAAGCACTTGTCACACATTGCGAACAAGTTTGGGACACATTCAGAGGTTCGAATTTGTGCGAAGTCCTGGCTAGGTCCATGCGTAGCCGTTGCGATGCTGTGATAGATGCGGGAGGAGCAGCGACGAAATATTAAGTTAATATAATTTTTAACATGCACTATGTTAATTAACGAAAGGCGTTCCCGTTAACCCGCAATAGTCCAAACATGCTACAATTAATATTACCATTTAAAAATTCGCGAAAAAAAATCAGCTGCTCCCTACATTTTGTTAAGCTAGGTATGCGAACATAAATGTAATGAACAGCAGATTTTTTTTCGTGAATTTTCGAATGGTCATATTTTGGTAGCATGTGGACGCTATACTATTGCGTTAATTAACATACTGTATAATTACATTATACAGGGTTATTTTTCTAACACCTGGTAGGACTATATTAGTACAACCACTTTTGATCTATGACTTTTTAGAATACCAAAAGTAAACTTTCAAGTTTTTGTTGTAATATTTGTAATAACACTTTTTAGATCTGTATTTTGTAGTAAGTACCGCTGCGACCCTGCATTCGCAACGCACTGTTTGTTTATTTAACTACTTACATATTTTGGTACCGCGTAGAGTTGTTCAAATTTAGAGCGATCAAAATAAATATTTTTAATTGTATTATGAAATTATTTTTTTATGAATTATTAAAAGTCATACAACAAAAGTTGTTATTTATGATGTTAGTATTATAGTCCTACGAGCTTATTAGTGTTTTATCATCAAATGACTTCTCCCGCTCTGGGCGGAGCGGAAGGTCGTGTCAAACTTTTACTGACTAAAACCCACCCGTGTTCCTTCAGTTGCCTGTGCCAGGGCCATGGTATCTCTTTCGAACAACCCGCGACTCCGGCGGCTTGCAAATAACCCTGTATAGCTATTTTTATTAGGTTTATTTTTATTATTCCAATTTGTATTATATTACTTCGTTGATTAATGTCACAAGGGAAGACTGTAGACCGTAATCATAGTTTAAAATATTGCCAACGATTTTGAAGTCTTCTTGTAAAATTATTGATGTCAATTTAGTGTCATGTTGCCTTTATTGGTGGATTTATTGTTTTATTTACAATCAATGTTGTCATAAGCCCCGATCTCGTTAGTTTGTTATTTTACATATTCAGTAGTGTCATCATATCCGTCCACCTCATAAATAATTGATCTCATTTGCTTGATAAACCTAGTCTGTAGTGTAATGTAATTATTGCAAATTATAAAAATTATTAAGATTCTTAAATTGTACTAATCTTAAAACTTTTCAATTTCATTAGAACTGCACGAGCAATATTCTCCTAATCTTATTTACTGACAGGCTTTTTGCCTGTCGTTGTTGTGTTGTCTGTTTGTCATTGTTGTGTTGATTTCATATTTTGAACTTTACGATATAAGTGTAGATAAATACAGTTTATAAATGATATTATGAGTAAGAATCTTTTCACTTATAATATTTTGCATTTTGATGATAATTTCTGTGTATTTTTTTGTTATAATATGTTAATTTCTGGATGAATCTTTAATGTTTTGAAAAAGTCTATTAAAAATAAATTAAGTTACTTATATTGTTTTTTTTTCTACAACAGCAAATCCTTAAAATTGTTCTCAAGTAGATTTTAACTAACTGTTTATTTTTTCACACTGAGATTACAGCCGATAGTTTCATACAAAAAGCACTTACTATACATCTTTTATTATACAGATAAGATTTAAATATCAACCTAAATAAATCTTTAATCCTGCATAATGTTAAATGAACACAAACTAAAAATATATATTTCAATAGTACCCAACATTTTATTTCAATCCTTTCACTCTCACTGCTGCCAAGGCACAAATTATAGTTCAGTTTAATTACTTGATAAGCTTCTGAATTTTAAAGTGGCGTAGGAACTGAATCATTGTTAGATTTGTCAAAAAAAAACTTGACATGCATGATTTCGCTTAAAATCATGAATTGTCAAACTATGACTAGAGCATGAATTATAAAAGAGTAAAGTGTTGGTTTGATTATAATCCAGTCTTAAAGTGCTCATCCTGCACGGCATGCCTGGGCATTTTAATTGCAACGATACCTTGTTCGTTATACAGGCTGAAATTTAATTCATGGGTATCCTCTTAAGGGGTCATTGTACTCGTCATTATGAACAACTTTGACTATGGGAACAAATATGAAATCGAGAAAAAAAATTGTTGTTCCCTACATTTTGTCGAGTTATGCAAACATAAATGTAGGGAACAGCTGATTTTTTTTTCGCGATTTCAGGTATGGTCTCATAGTTGAAGTTGTTCATAATGATGAGTACAATGACCCCTTAAAAGGATGCCCATGAATTCAATTTCACCCTGTATTATTTTAATGAATAAAAGGTAATATTACAATTACCTACTGTTAAAAGTATTAAACCAAATACAAGGAACAACTGCAAAACATTTGAGATAATCCTAAGGTAATAAAAAAACGTATGGCCCTTGTATTAAGCCGTCCTCTATTGTTTAACCGAATTTCCAGACATTCCCACTAAATAACAATGGGTCTTAGATAATGAACTTATTTTTATTTCAGTTGCAAGAGTTGTGCGGCTTGCGGCCTTGCGTTAGCTACAAACAAAAAGCTCTGATAACATTGTATGAACTGCGCAGAGTATTGGTTCAAATATTACTGTAATTTTCAAGTATTCCCAAATTGCCCAAGTATAAACAAACACATAGAAATTTAGATAGTTATTTACTTTTAATAAAGTCGATTAAACACAAAAAATTTCAATATAAACATTTGATACCTTCATGCAGTGCCGGTCAACGCACCTATACCTAACGTATTCAGGGAGCCGTGAGATAAAAGGTAAACAAACCATAAATGTCCGTTCAATCGATTTTGAATGCTATTGTGTTGGTGGCATGACAAATGGCAGCTGCAGTAAACAGTTGGTATTGTAACCACTTTTTTGCCTTTAATGCCATCCATAAGCCTACGGAATAGAAGTCAAAATCGGTGGAACGGACTGTAATAAAACGGTTCGTTTCAATGTCTCATCTTATTGTGAAGGGAATATGGTGCGGTTGCTGCGGCATGCGGCATCACATAGGATATGGTGAAAATTGGAGAGGCAGTGAAAGTGTTCATAAATAACCTATATCTATAGACCCAATAGAGAGAGGAAAATATTAAAGTGGATTAATACATATAAATTGTAGTTTATTAGTTATTACAAATTATTTTTGTAAATACTGCAATATCAATAATACATTTTCTAAACCAAACAAACAGAAGATATGAGTACTAAAATTAATTCTTGTCAATAATAAAATAACAATTCAATTCAATAACAAAGAGCTCACGCGCCGCCGAGCCGCGCTGGCCGTGCCCATTAAAAACTCGTCTCTTAGCAGAAACAAGTGAGCATAGTACGCTCCTAGTGTGAGTGTCACACATTCTATACATGATTATACTAATACGAACACCACTAAAATACGCTTTGTGCATCCTATTGGTCAAAACTCGTGCATTGTGCGATCGAGTCGTGAGTCGTGCTATGCGATTATCGCCTTTAAGGTGAGCATGCGGAACTTTGGCCGATAGTACGTAAGTGATGCGGAGTAGGGTATGCCCGTAGCTACTCAAACTATGGTCGGACCAAGGTGAGTGCAGGCAGGCCAAGGAAGCTCTCCCTACAATTGATGGTCGCCTCACGAAACGGGTTCTCCGACTAACTAAACTACAGCTGCGCACTGTTACAGCAGCTATAACAGGCCACGGGTCATTTAACAAACACCTTTTTATCATAGGAGTCACAGACAGTCCGCTGTGCAGGGCCTGCATGAAGGACGACGAGACAGCAGCTCATGTGCTACTAAACTGCCCGGTCGTCGCCACATACAGGGCAAAGTACTTCGGTAACCCAGGTACCCTCTGTGAGATGGTCAGTAACACCAAGGCGTTGCTGGCCTTCCTTGAGGAGCTGGGGTGGATCGAATAATCGATTTCCCACCCGTACGCAAAATACGCGCATTGACGTGGAGTTGCGGACACCGGCCCGTTTTACCTATTACCTATTACCTATGCCCGTAGCTTCGGCAGAAACTACGGATTTCATGCTTAGGGAGTAGACCCCCGGGTGTCACCACTGTGTAGATCGCCCGGAGGACACGGTGGAGGTCTGCCCGGCTTAGGCAGAGCACCGCTGTGTCCTCGTGGAGGCGATCGGCGGTAGAGATCTCTCGCGTCCGGCCCTGGTTCAGGCCATGGTACGGAGCGAGAGGGCATGGGCAGCCGTCACCTCCTTCTGCGAAGCAGTAATGCTCGCGAAGAAGGAGGTGGGACGGTTGAGGGAAAGGCAAATTTCGCACCTTCACGCCCCTAGCCGCCGCAGGAGACGCCCTGGGCGTCGGGAATCCCGGGCGGATTTCCGGCCACCGTTGGCGTGGGCTTGCGGACGGTGAGCAATGGGTAGCTCATCGTCCGGTAAGGACCAGGCCCGGGTCGACGGCGCGTTGTATTCCACGCCCGCCTCAAAGAGATGTCGTCAGCACAAATGTAGGGGTCCACTAGGGTCGATGCCTGCCGGGATCGCAGGAAGGTACTAATGGGTCACCGAGGCCCCTGGCAACACAGGCAACAGGAAGAAATACGGTGGGTTTTAGTCAGTAAGAGTCTGACACACCCTCCCGCTCCGCCCAGAGCGGGAGAAGTTATTTGATGATTTCACAACAAAAAAAAAAAAAAAAAGGGGAGTAGACCCCCAGACACAAGATTAAACAGTGAAATGAAATTGTTTAGTAACAAACTGACTGAGTACAGTATACAGCATAATCAGCCTATAATGTTCCCACTGCTGGGACGGCAGAGAGAAGGCATGTGCCTCCTCTCTGTGAGAGGGAGTGGGCCGTAATCTACCACGCGGGCCCAGTGCGGGTTGGTATCATGTGACATCGAAGCCAAGCCGGCAAACCGGCAAGTCCTAACTTGCCGGTTTCCTCACGTTTGTTTTCCTTCACTGTTTTGAGAGCACTGGTGAAAGAGTACTTGCTAAGAAATATTTCAGTTTGTTATTGTAATTATAAGCAAATAATAAGTGTAAGCAGTGGTGGCCTAGTGGTAACGGCCGCAACTTACCGAGTTGTAGGTCGTAGGTTCGAACCCAGACAGGCGCTTTACTTTGTGTAAATTATTTCGTCACTACTGCTCTCAAAACAGTGAAGAAAAACATAATAAGGACACCGGCATGCCTTAGAAACAAAACATTCGAAGACTTGTGACATCTACCAACCCGCACTGGGCCCGCGCGGTGGATTACGGCCCATTCCCTCTCACAGAGAGGCCTGTGTCCCAGCAGTGGGGACATTATAGGCTAATTATGTTGATAAGTGTAAACACCTGAGGAAGCAAAGAAAACATCACGTTGAGACAATTTAGATAACGTTAAATATTCCATACCTTGAGATGTTGGTCTCTGTTTTCAGCGGCCTTCTGAAGCCGCCTCTCCATACGGAGTCGTTTCTCTTCAATCAGTTCATTCTTTGCAACCTTTTGAATAAAAAACTAAATAAATAAGAACATCAAGCCAATATCGTGTATTTTACACATATGAAACTTTGTAAATATGGTCTCTTTGCGCTTTCGTTATCATGAAACTAACACGACCTTAGCGCCGCGTTCACGATGCCTATACGTTCTACGAATGCTCACGCTGTAACAAAGACTGATGGTAAGGTATCCATAACTAATGATATAGTTTTAAAGTTATTAAAGAAAATAGATAAAAATTGACCCTTTATCCCCGAAACAGCCGAGCCGAAAAAAATGAAAAAATACAGAGAACAACACAACTCTATACATATGGTCTATGACAGCAATTTCCGTTCAAGTCGGAAAAAAGGAAAACACAAATTACCTACTATTGGAACTATCTATACCTGTACTCATAACATAACATAACGTCACGGCTTGTTTCTCCAAAGGGTTGGGCAGAGATGTAACTGTAGTACACCCACATTTCGCCAGTTACGCCCGTTTTTAGTCAGTAAGAGTCTGACAGACCCTGCCGCCCGCCCCAGGGCGAAGGACACCCATGAGGATTTTCCACCTCGGAACAAAAAAAAAAAGAAGGCAGCGCGAACGTCGTTGCCGACGGAACGGAATGTTGACATTTTACATACTTAGAATAAACATGTAGAATTAAGTAGTTTGTATTTATTTTAATTTTATTTCTTACTAGATGCGCTCCGAGGTTTCACCCGCATAAGTTTTGACCCCGTGGGTATATCAGGATAAAAAGTATCCTATGTATTATTCCTGGTTATAAACTATCTGTGTGCCAAATTTCATCCAAATCCGTTCGGTACTTTTTGCGTGAAGGAGTAACAAACATCCATCCATCCTTACAAACTTTCGCATTATATACACGCAATATTACACAATAACTGTCGTTATTTTGACGTTATTTTTCAAATGCTATAATAAATGGAGTAAACAACAAAATCGCTTTCCTTGTATGTCTCTGTGACTGCTTAACTCTTCTACATCACACAACGGATTTTGATGAGGTTTACACCATAATTTAGAGAATTTAATCTAATTTAAGCCCTACCTTCACTTCTTCCACTCTCGCCAACAGCTGGTGTATCTTCCTGGCGCGTTCGGTCTGGTACTCGATCCTCTGACGTTCTGCGCGCGCTTGTTTTAGTTGAAGACGTCGTAACGCGTCTTGTAAGCTGCCGCGACGTTTTATGCCTTGGGAGAGTTTGGCGTGCAGTTGTTGAGCGCGACCTGAGGGACAGATTGTTTAGAATTTTGATAATCACCAAGATCACTCTCTATTCTATCACTAACCCAAGAGACATTGAACAGAACAATAAAATGTACAGTGGGAAGTTGTATATATACGAATATTAAAGAGAAAAGATTTGATTTTTTGTTTATTTGTTTGTATTGGATAAACTCAAAACTACTTAACTGATTGTAAAAAATGCTTTCACCTATAAAAAGCTACATTATCAACGAGCAACATGGGCTGTATTTAATTTTCACAAAAATATGAGATCCCTACGAAAATTACAATAATGTAACCCAAGGTATCAAAAACTTGCTTATAAAAGTCATTATTTGACGTACGCAGCGAAAACTATTGATGATACGTAAAATAATGTACTACATGTTTATAGTACTCATCATTACCCACAAAAAAGTCCGCGAGGCTATAAGTCTAACTATTATAGTTAAGTCACAATAACCATTTTTTGTTCAAAGTACTAATTCATATTTTAATAACCTGTAATCCTGGATTATCACATAATTTAATCCCGGTAGTTACGTTCCGCGTGCAAAAGCTAGTCGCAGATAACGATGATAATTTGGTATTAGAACCTACTTGACTGACTGCAATGTCTTGATGTTGAATCATAACTAATATAATAATAACTTCTTATGGATTCGCTTGACTATCGAAATATGAAACACTAATGAGTGATCACAATTGTACAACTATTTACCTGGATCCCTAGCGACCAACGCTTCCAAAGCACCCAAGGTATCCACTCGTTCAGCCCAGGACATCCCGGCTAAAGCAGTCTCGTACTGGTCTTCAAGACTTGCAGCTAAAGACAAGTTCTCTGTGGATTGGCTAGAAGCGCCCGTTGATGTGTCCTCGCAGAGAATTTCTGCGTCAGTCTGTTCAGGGAAAATTATATTGACACAACACGAACAATAAGCCCACGTGCACCAAAAATCATTAATACATTTGGCGGTATCTCCGCCGTCTATTTCGAGAACCATTGGTCCTACGAGGATCTTATTTTAAACTTTTTATGCAAAATTAAGTAAAGAAGAAACTTGTAATATCATAAATTGACGGAAATATTTTTTAAATATTCACAAAAAACCGACTTTCGGGAGTTTTTTTTTTTTTGTTGGGAAATGGGTTTTTTTTTTTTATTGGGGGTCGCGGGAAGGTACTAAAGAGTTACCGAAGCCCCTGGCAACACAGACAACGGAAGGAATACGGCTGGGTTTTAGTCAGTAAGAGTCTGACACACCCTCCCGCTCCGCCCAGAACGGGAGAAGTTATTTGATGATTTCCCATACAAAAAAAAAGTATTTCTAATGCCTCTATGAAGATTCTTGCGTGGTGGTTCTAGGACAAGCCGGTTTCCTAACGAGGTTTTCCTTCACCGTTTTGAGAGCAGTGGTGATGAAATTG
Organism: Atethmia centrago; assembly: GCA_905333075.3. Lineage (NCBI taxonomy): Eukaryota > Metazoa > Arthropoda > Insecta > Lepidoptera > Noctuidae > Atethmia > Atethmia centrago. The sequence goes on from HG995388.1 coordinate 2,213,807, forward strand.
TTTACACAAAGAAATAGGCCTGCTTGGGTTCGCACCCACGACATACAACTCGTAAGTCGGGGCCGTCGGACCACTGGGCCACCGCTGCTCTCTCTCTCTCTTAGTATGGCTAGTAAGAACTATTGAAAGTCATAAAATTTGTTGAAGTTGTAGTGCAAACATACTTTTGCGCTCTCGAAAATATAGTTTATTTCGCCTTTGAATAACTTAATGAGGACATATATTATCATGAAATAAAATTTTGATTTTATTTCAAGGATAGCCTAAGACTAATGTGTCAGTTTTAAATTTCTTGAAATGTATTGTTAAATAATAGGAAAAAAATACATTACTGAGTTTTTTTTAATGGCTTTTATAAACATTATTTTTCTGATATATTTCGTATCGAAGTTATAAAATTAGTTCAGTCACGTGCATGTAGACCATAATTATGTTGATGATATTATTTAATGTTCAAAATCAAAATAAGTTTCTTGTAAAAAGATAATCAAACGTCAGTCTCGCGTCATTTTTCGGAAAACTTGTTGCTAATATTAGTGATTTTCTATTTTTTTATTTTTTATTTTATTGATGATTTTTATTTTTTTTTCCATCAATAATTAATTTATTCGAAAAATCCCTTCCAGCCTCTCGCAAAACAAAGAACTCTACTTTACAAATCACAAATTATTTTGTTTAAATTCTTATTCCCATTCTCACAAACAATGAACAAAATTGATTATAATCAGGCGGTTTCGTGCACGGCTTAAAAAACTAAATTACAAACGCAGGCTAGATGAAAGACTTACCTCAGTATCATCTGTCTCCGTATCCAAATCAATATCAGAAACTTGTTGCAGCTCCATGATCTGCCTGTTCAATAAATCCTCTTCCTCACACAACTTCCTTTGATCCACTTCCGATTGGAAATCCAACGCCCAGCTGATCTTCCTCTCATTCTCCTCAATCTGCGACGTCATCTCCGCTATCTCTGACATTTCTGACGGATCAGCTGATTTGAGTATTTCATTATGATCATTCATTTGATCATCGTCCTCCAAAAATTTGAAAGTCGACATGAATTCGGACTTCCATTTGTCAAAGTCGAAAGTTTCTTCGGTCTTTTCTTGGGATCTAGCTAGACCTGTGGTTAGACTTTCTAAGGATGAATGTAGACGGTTTTTTGTCAATTCCGAGCCGTCGTCTTTAGGCGTATTTTTGTTTTTCTCGCGTTTCAAAGCCTTGCTTCTAGACGTACGGGTTTTCAATCCAGTCACGTCTGATTTCTGTCTTATAATTGATAAGTCTTTCTTTACCTCTTTGATTTGAGGTTTTGTTTTCACAACTTTAGGTTTTTCTGGTGTATTTTGCGGCTGTTCTGATTTAGCGCGATCCAGCTTTGAGGCGGACACTATCTCTTTGACTTCTTGTTTAGGAGATTCAATCATATTTAGAGTTGGTAGACTTGTAGTTGCTGAAGGTTGGTGGAATCTGCTAGCCCAATGTGACTTATATTGCTTCTTCGATTCGCGGCTCAAACGTCGAGATTTCACAGTAAGCCAGCCATCGTTATCGGTCTTAGCGTTATCAACGTTAAGTACTTCGACAGAGTTAGCGAAATCTCCCTCTTCTGGTACTAAAGTCTTTAAACTTTCGCTGGATTCGATACGGGACATATCAATTTGAGTGACAATAGTATCAGAGCTACTGTATTCCTCGCCATCTTTCTTATCAAAGGACGGATTGATTTTCTCTGTTTTATCTCCTTTTTCGTTGATTTTCAGGGTAACTGGTCTGGGAGGACGTTTCTTTAGATCAACTTTAAGTGTAATCTTATTATCTCCTGAACCCATTTGGGCACGATTGGGATTTGGAGGTTTTTTAGATACTGCTTTATTGGCAGGAGCATCGAACAGACTAGTCCTGCCTGTTGTAAGGTTGAAAGGATAACTGCATTTATTTGTTTGATTTCGTTTAGGGAACACCCTTTGGGCTTTAGAAGCTGAGTTAGGACGCATTTCAACAACAGTTTTGCTTCGAGCTATCATCCTGGTTGGAGTTTTAACTTCAGTTTTGGTTGTAGTCACAGGTTTTGGCTTAGCCGCTGCCTGGGAGTAAGCCGGTCTTAAGTTTGGCTTTTCAGCTGCAGTTTTGAGATCAATCTTCCTAGAATCGTGATCTTTTTTTGCTTCTTTAACTTCACTGAGTGGAGTGTCTTTGTTTGTTGTGTCATCAGCTTTAGTGCCTTCAGATTCTTTTATACCATTTAATGGTTGGTCTTTTTTTGTCTCCTGTGTGAGTTCTTGATTTTTGGGACCCACTTCTTGATCTTTGATCTCATTTTTATTGATTTCTGGTGAAACAACAGCTTCTTTAACGTTTTTTGTAGCAACAAACTCATTTTTTTCTTCAGTTGGTGTGGGTTGGTCATCGCTCGACTTGCAAGAGCTCCTATTGGATACCTCAACAAACTTGCCCTCAGATTTAACTAGAGTCTCTGTTGATACGCTTTGTTTTTCATCTACAGCGGTATTTTCGTTGACCGTTTTAATTTTTTCAGCAATAGCTTTGATTTGTTCTACAATTTTTACTGCATAATCATTTGTGTCAGCATCTTTTACTGCACTTTCAAACTCCTTGTCAAGATTTAGTTGATTCTCATTCTTAGCTGCATTTTCAGTCATTTGTTTGTCTAAAAATTCGTTTTCCATAGCATCCAGTTTGGCAATGGTTGCCTTAGCTTGGCTACAAACATCTCCATTGGGTACTGACTTCGCGCCATCTTGTAATATTGTGCGTTTAGGTGATTTTATAACAACCATTTTTGGGCTTGTGTTGGGGCATTCTTTTGCTTTACCTATTTCGACAACAGGCGCTTTGATTGGTTTATCTTTCTCGACAGCTGGTGGTATCACATCGTTCACTGGTTTTTCTTCTTTTTCATCAACTGATGGCGTAGTCACATTTTCTTCGGCTGTATCCTTAAAATCCTTCTCCTTTATATCAGAGAGTCTTGATAACTCTTTAGCACATTTAGGTTCAGGCTTAGCAGTGATTTTCGAAGTGATTTTGTTGCTAAAAAACTCAATGTTAGCTTTAGGACTATTATGTCCTGTAACTCTTGGACTGACTTTTCCGCTCCCAGGACTGGCTTTTCCCGTTAGACTTGGACTGTTCTTGCCACTTGGGGTGTTATATCCTGATAGCAAAGGGCTGTTTTTGCCTGAGACTGACGGAGAACTCTTGACTGAATACCCTTTTCGAGAATCTGGGCGTACAAAGTCAGTCTTTCTGATCTCCCATGCCAGACTCTGTGGTCTTTGAGGTGGTGGTGTGTTGTCGTATTCCCACTTCAGTCGGAACCATTCACCGAGAGCTTTGAAATCGCGAGTGTAGTTCTCCAACACTAGAATGACTTCTTGGCACTCGTTTAGATTCTCGTGAGCCTCAACTGTGTTGTAGATTTCGCCGATCTGTGGACAAATAAGTTTATTGTATTTATAGATTAAAACAAAACAAGGTAATAGACGGAATTCATCGTGAATATCACGCGTTATTTGGAAAGGCTGCAGCATTGGAATCTAAAATGTCTTCTTAAAAACTATATGTGTAAATTCGCTTTGAAAACAGGTAGGTAGTCAGTACTCAGAAATGATAACCGATATGGACTACATTGAATTATTTTCACAAATATATAATTGATCACTATCGCTACATTCATCACTAGACTATCAAGAAGGCTTTACACTTATTTCATAAGGTCGCATAACAGAAGTAATCAATAGCACTTCGTAAAACTTCGACTAACATCGACAATTTTCAAGTACGCATTTATTGCATCAACACTTAAATTACATCCCTTACAAAAACGCAGAACAGTTACTAAAATTGCTCGCAAACCACGATATATAGTACAAATAATACTTCCCAAAGGTGGACCCTATATATACATACATACATACATACATACGATGCAACGCCATCATATCGAATTCACAGATTGAAGCGTGAAGATCGACATTGCTGGCACAAAATAGACAGAAGGTCGGCTCCTTGCAATGAGCGAACGCACTAACACATAACAGGTTTAATAAAAAGACGCTTAACGAAGTGAGTGCCTTATTAATTTATTTAAACTTTTCGCACACAATAAGTTACAAAGGCGGACTTTGGGCATTCTCTACCAGTCAACCAAGGGTGGTGAAGAGATACGATGGCAGATCCGTATAGTCCTCGTCGTTGTGATAATTTATTTGTACTCGATCATAACTGGAAACCTTTCTGGTTACGGAGATACTGAAGATCCAACTTTTTTTGTACTTTTTTCCACGAAAACCAGTTTTAAATATTTTGACTGAACTTGACTTCAAATATCCACACAACTCCAGTACCGTTTCAAGCACCCAAAAGCGCAGTGCTGCCGTAAACAGCGATATTTCACACCAAAAAAAATTGGCAGTCATGGGGACTGTCGAAAAACTTAAAACTATGGAATAACATATATAATATATTAACATGCATGTACATGTACACAGGCCGCTGCGCGTCGCCAGGCTGGCACAACATGTCACGTGACGCTGTTAGCGTGTCGGTAACACGTGCTCATAAGTTTTGCCTCTACCAAAAATCGCTCAAAGCGGCTAAAGAATTTTTCACTTCAAAAAGTAGTTTCCCAGCAATAATTTTCAATATTAATTAGAGTGATGTACAGAATGCGTAGATAACGGTTATGTGATGCGTATTTTTACACCCTGTTCATACACGTCTACGTATTACGTACGCGTCTGTGTGCGTGCACCTGCTACCGCTCGTTGCATTCAGCATTATTCCAGGCATTATTGATTTTGTCCCGCAAAGGGATGTTATTTCTAGAATGAAGCTGAGGTCAGCCCGCCTGTGCTACATCTACCTATGTGTTGCATTGCATTCGAGAGCTTTCGAGAGATATCATTTGAAATATTTAATTTAGATAGAGAGACGTTTATGGGAACTGATTTAGATAAAAAGTGGGTAGGAAGGTAGCTTATGGCAGTTATGCCCACTTAAATGAATGCCTAAATAAAAGCGCACTATCGGATTTTCAAAGCTTGGCTCAATACCGAAAGTTTACACGTTTTTATTAACAATCGTTTTTGGACCAACAAAATCGATTTTTTAAATTGATATTTAGTACTGAATCAATCCAGTGAGGATTCTATTTTTGTTTTGATAAGAACCGTAAATTATTTACAATTACTTGAATGTAAATGTCCTACCCAAACTCATGTAAAGAAATAAAAATAAAACACTTAATTACTCAAAAACTTGGCTGTGTACTCAGTTTCCTTCGTCGCTCCTCAATAGGTAAACAAAGAAAATACAATTGCGAAAAGCAAATCGAAAAAAGATCGATTTTTGGAAAATCTATATTTTGACCTCGATATTTTTGTGTATCGATTTATTAGATTACGAATTGGGTATTAGATTTCGAATCGAATCGATTTAAGAATCGATATTCGGAAAGAATCGTCATCCCTAGGAGGATGACGAAAGGAGACGAGAGGGGGACGAACAGCAAGGACAAGCATCTAGCAGGGTGGAAGGATGATGAAATAGTTATACTCACAGCTCGCTGCAGATCTCCGAACAGCAAGGACAAATATCTAGCAGGGTGGAACCCCGACGTGATTAAAAAGCACCCGACGTGACTAAAAAGCACCCGACGTGATTAAAAAGTGTGTCGTGATATAAAAACTAGCAACGTGACTTTACCATCAGTGATTTTTAAAGATATTGTGTGTACGTGATCGAGAACGGGCAACTCACTCAACATCAGCGTCTATAGTGCGGAATCTTTTTTTTTTAAATAATCTGCGTGAGTAGTTAACATCATGGAAGACAAAGTAGCAGCCGACGAATATTCCCTTTCACCGGTCTCCATCACCGATAAGTTAGAAGATTTTTGGCCGAGAGCACCAGAATTGTGGTTCACCAAGGCAGAGGCGATAATTAATTGCCGGAAGATGTCCGACGATTCTAAGTATCGGATAATATGGCGATCCCGGTCAAGATCAAACCTCATGTCTAGAAACGTGAAAGCACCTGAGGACGACCCCAACTGGTTATGTTTTTACCACTTCAAATACTGCAGCAAAGCGGTTAAGTGCGTTCAACCATGCAATTGGAAGAGGAAGGACGCCAAGCCATCGGAAAACTAGAGTCGGTGCAGTCAGCAACGGGAGGCTGTGACCGCGTGCACAACAATCACCGACAGATGTCCTAACAGCATGGATAAGTATCTAGCAGGGTGGAAGGATGATGACATAGTTATACTCACAGCTCGCTGCAGATCTCCGAACAGCAAGGACAAGTATCTAGCAGGGTGGAAGGATGATGACATAGTTATACTCACAGCTCGCTGCAGATCTCAGAACAGCAAGGACAAGTATCTAGCAGGGTGGAAGGATGATGACATAGTTATACTCACAGCTCGCTGCAGATCTCAGAACAGCAAGGACAAGTATCTAGCAGGGTGGAAGGATGATGACATAGTTATACTCACAGCTCGCTGCAGATCTCCGAACAGCAAGGCCCAATATCTCGCACGCAGTTCAGACCGCTTGTCTCTGCCGGCCGAAGCTGATCTGAGGCGTGTGGGGCCGCGGGGCGCAGCGCGACGGGGCGGCGGGGCTCCGGGTCGAGGCGGCTTGCGGGAGATGCGATCTGTGTAGGCGTGAACGGGGTATACGATTAAATGGGGATAAAATAGCTTGTCATGTTCTGCATGCGAGATTAATTCAGCTCATGTGGAGTTCATGAATGAGGGCTAATGTTTAGACCGAAAGTAGTATTTTCACGTGTGTAAAGCGGTATTGTACCTACGTTCATACTCTAGAGTTTCAATATAAACTCACGCAAGATGCTACTGGTCAAATTATTAAAAAAAAAACAAATTTCTGTTCCATAATAACTAACCAACTTTTTTACCCAGCGTGTCCAGAACATGTACTGAATCCATGGTAGGTAAGAGGTTGCTCCTCGATGTCCCTGCCATCCTGTATAACGTTATACTTGCTGGGATCATACAAGATTGAATACACTTGTCAGAACATAGGATCTTTTTGGTCAGACGAACGATGTTTCGGCTGTAAAATATATGGCAATCAGTCCAAAAAAACTTGCATTCAGCGTTGAATACACTTTAAAGAATGACCGATTTAGAAGAATTGTTATCCCATGTTTTGTGTTTCCTTATTTGATAATGTTAATTACTTTGCATACTATTGTAAAGAATCAAGATCGAACTTAATAGACAGACGTGGTGCTGGGAAGTTTGTTCCGCCACTTCTTCCCAGCTAAATCACTAGGAACTGGCGAAGGACGCGCGTTTTGGGGGATAGTCCAATGTAAATTTTGACGAAAGAAAAAGTGCTGCTCAGCCTAATTTAAATAATAAATATTGATTGATCCAAAATATCAATATTACCAAGAAGTAACTTTAATTAATGGTTCCGGGAAACTTGAAAGGGAAATTTCCCCTTTAAGATGTGATTAATAATAACAATTACGCTCACAGGGGTTGCGTTTTCCGCTCACATTTCGTCAAAGGCTTCTTCATCAGGTGTACCTCTGTGTGTATGCAATTAGTATTTGATAAACAAGGCTTTCATGGACGGCTATGATTACCTTCTGCAGGTGCTTAGTAAATTACAGATATCTTTATTCTAAATGTATACCTTCGTTCCTTTGCAAAATGATCTCAGAATTTAGATGTTTTAAGACGGTATTTTAATTTAAGTGAAGATATTTCAAGTGCAAATTGTAATTGGTTATAGGTTTTGAGTGTTGTGGAGGAGTCTCCACAATTTTCTTTAGTGTGACCAAGAAATCGAGGTTTTTCAAAAAAGGAGCTGCCAGCCATCGACTTTTTTGAACGGAACGAAAATCCGATGACGTTTACTTTTGATCCTTTTAAAAGCGAGTTCTTAAAATCTGAGCGCTTTTTTATTCGGGCCATAAAACAACACAAAGCAAAATCATTGCGAATATTTACATAGCCAGGGATACACGAGGCTAGTTTAGTAAGCTAGCAAGTTAGTAACTCTGGCTTCGTGTATATAGAACTAGCTTCAGTTCTAGGCTAGTAAGCTAGCGTCTCAAGCCAGAATAGTTTAATAGGATGGGATTCTATTTGTAAGCTAGTTCGGCCCCCTACCACCGATGTATAGTAACATCGGTGGTGGGGTGGGTGTACTAGCTTCGTGTGGCCGGCGAAGATAGTACCCAGTCAGATCATTTTATTCTACAAAGTCACCGCAATGCTATTAACTTAAAATTTACTAGCATGATGTAAACAACACTAGCTTGTGACAAGCCAGGACAACAAGCCAGGGTAGAAGACAGAGCTTGTAGCTTGCTATCATAGCTTTAAAAAACTAGCCTAGTGTATCTCGGGCATAAAGGTGAAGTTGATGTAAACACTACTGAACCTATCTAGGTCACAGGGTCACACTAGGGTCACCTATAACTATGTATATACGTACCTGGTGTAGGACGGGAGCGAGCTACCTCGCCATCCGGGCTCATCCTTAATGCCCGAGGTACACGAAGCTAGTCTAAGCTATTACACAAGCCAGGATGATAAAATCGAACTGGTCCAGGTACTACTAGCTCAAAATATCGAAACATAGCTTGCTAGCTTACTAACACTAGCTTAGGTACTCAAACTCAAAGGATTTATTTCACTTAAACCATTTACAGTTACTTTTAATTGTCAAGGAGTCGATCAGTAGGAAATATGAAGCTAGTTGTACATTCCAAAGCGTAGTAGGTCCCTATGGAGAAGAACGGGCAAAAAACTCCATGGACACTCTTTTAAATTATATTGTTACAAAAAGATGAGTATAAATAATGTTGAATTTATGTAATAACTAAATATGAGAACGATGTAAAAAAACTCGTCCATAGTACAGCAATGTCAACAGCATATATGTATATTCGATATCCGTGGTCAACAGCAATGTCAGTAGTCCATGTTCAGCAGCTCCAACAGTATGTTCAAATGTTAATTAATTAGTTGTGGTTGTGGAGCAGGACCAGCATTGAGCCAAGCATTTTTATCAGCGATGTAATCACCCAACTTATAATATGCCTGCCTATTATCCTGGTTTGAAAAACTAGCCAAGTGTATCTCGGGCATTACCTAGAATTCATGATCGATATTGCAGGGCTATATATACAGGCAAACTGTGAGATGCGTAGCAACTAGCTGGTTTAATCACAGCCCAGATTGACCTATTTATTGATTGAATTACATTTTACTTTCCTATTAAATAAACGATGTTAAAAGCAATGCATCAAAATCAAAAGTGATTTATTCAAATTAGGCTATCCCCCAAAACGCGCCCTTCGCCACTTCCTAGCGTTTTGGCTGGGAAGAAGTGGCGGAACAAACTTCCCAACACCACATCTGTCTGTTGATCTTGATTCTTTACAATAGTAGGCAAAGACTTGATGAAGAACTTGATGAAGAACTTGATTCTTTAAAATAGTATGCAAAGTAATTAACATTACAAAACAAGGAAACACAAAACATTGGATAACAATTCTTCTAAATCCGAAGTCATTCTTTAACCTTTTGACCGCCACAGTCATGTATAGATGACAAACCAAAATGTGCCCAGCACGCCACGGTCACGACTACATAACAGATTTGTATGGAATAATTCGTAGCTGGGCGCCGAGGGCACGTTTTTGTATTTTTGACGTGTCGGTCAAGGGTTAAAGTGTATTCAGCGCTGAATGCAAGTTTCTTTCGACTGCTTGCCAAATTTTACAGCCGAAACATCTTTCGTCTGACCAAAAAAATCCTATGTGCTGACAAGTGTATTCAATCTTGTATGATCCCAGCAAGTATAACGTTATACAGGATGGCAGGGACATCGAGGAGCAACCTCTTACCTACCATGGATTCAGTACATGTTCTGGACACGCTGGGTAAAAAAAGTTCAGTCGGTTGTATAAAAAAATCTGCTGTATCACGAGTAGCAGTCAAGGACCGCGGATCAAGATTGGGGATTGACATACACTATTAATTTCGGGCGTAAATAATTATTCAAATCGGAGATCTTTTTGCAAAGGAACGAAGGTATCTATTTAGAACAAAGGTATCTGTAAGTTACTAACCACCTACATTATGTGCCTACCTTAGCTAGGCGTAACGTTATTACCTTTGCATCCAGCAGGCTTAGCATGACGCTTTCTATTTCTTCGAAGAATAGACAGGGATCTTTCTATACAAAGTGACATTTCGTTTCTCCTTTTTTGACATCCCACCGTAGAAATCCTTCTACATAGAAAAGGACCTAGACAAAGATCGTTAGAAACGAAAGACAAAATGACAGATTGTAGAAGGATTTCTGCGGTGAGATGTCAAAAATGGGGAAACGATATGTCACTTTGTATAGAAAGAGCCGTATCTATTCTTCGAAGAAATAGAGAGTGTCATGCTAAGCCTGCAGAATATCAATACTACAGTCGTTACGTGTCGTCAGAAGCCCGAGTGTGACAACTAGTCTTACCAAGGGATATCGTATTACCCAGTAACTGGGTTGTGGAGGCCAGGTATGCAGTCGCTGCATGTGAGTTATTGGTATTCAGCTGAATCTAATTAGACTGGAGGCCGACCCCAACATAGTTGGGAAAAGGCTAGGCATATAGTTTTCACAGATTGTACATTTATATTGCTGCTTTAACAACAAATAATAAAAATAATATAAAGTTAAATATTAAAGGGGGTCATACATGATACGTGTTTTTATCGGCGTTTTTCTTTTGCTAAATATTGTACGTTAGTCCGGAACCCTTCGTGTACGAGTCCGAGTCGCAGTTAGCCAGTTTTTTTTAAGTATACTAACAAAAATATGGATCACTAGTATCTGATTTAAATAAATTATTATTATTATAAATGGAAAATCTGGAGTTACCTATAGACAAATATTATCTTTTACTTAAAAAATACCAATTTCATTCATTCACTAACAGACAACACACATCCTAAATCAAATCTAAAACATGAAATTTTGCGCAAGAGTTCCTCAAATAACGAAGGTTACCTATAGAGAAATATTATCTTTTAGGTACTTAAAAAAAATAATTTAATTCATTCACTGACAGATAACATCCTAAACTAAATCTAAAACATGAAATTTTGCGCAAGAGTTCCTCAAATAAGGAAGGTGAGCATAAACAAAGGATTTTTGGAAATTCGTTCCCTAAAGGGGTTATAAGGGGGAACGAAAGTTTGTATGGAAGTTCACTTCGTTAGGTATACCGATGCAAAATCGTATCGGGCACGCGGCTTGTTTAGAATTAATTAAATACCATCATCAAACATTGTGACGAACCAAATATTAATTTATAGTAGTTGCTAGCTTTTGATCTAATCGTAATTATGCTACGGCTACATTGTCGCGATACGCGCGCTCTCGCTCGCACAACGTTCGACATCCCGCTGTACAACAGAGAGCACGCGAAGTGTAGTTCGCGTTATCGCGACAATTTAGCCGTTGCCTGGGTTGCCAGGGGGCCTCGGTAACCCTTTAGTACCTTCCCGCGACCCCGGCAGGCATCGGCCCTAGTGGACCCCTACACTTGTGCTGACGACATCTCTATGAGGCGCGCGTGGTACGCAACGCGCCGTCGACCCGGACACAACGCGCCGTCGACCCGGACCCGCAGCGCTGCACGGGGAATTTCAGAACGAAACGCATTCTCGGCAACAAAACGTCAACTTAAAACGAGGCAGCATGACTCAGTTCCTTCGCCTTGAATTGAAAGAATTCAACTACTACTACAAAACATCAACTGTCAAACTATCAATAAATTGTCAATGAATGCCGCCCGATTTTTATGTGTTTATTTTCTACTGTTAAAATAAAAAAATAAAATAGAAACTGATGAGGGTTCTTTCACGCCACACAAGAAAAAGGAAAAAAAAAATAAAAGGCGTCCCACTACCAATTCTGCAAAGATGTTATTAACAAATATGGAGCAAAGTGTACTGTTATAAACGTAATATTACCTTTATCACTTGATCATTGACGGCCAAAGAGAAGAGCAATAACAAATATATGGAAAAATAAATAATGATTAAAAATAATTGTGTACCTGAATTTCCCAAAAGTACCACATTTTTGCATCTTTTTTGGGAAAAATACTATATTTGTTAAAAAAAAATTGGAGGCAACCCTAATTACAACCCTTATTCTCTTATTTAACCTGTTAAGCCCCTCGCGACACCGATTCGGAATCAAACAATAGAACATCAATTGTGTCTCATTAGCTGTCCTTGACCAATTAATTCAAACACTAAAACAAAGACATTGAATAGGTACCTATAATGTACGTTTTTAAGGCGTAAATAAACATGTCAATAGAACTGTTTCGTCCTTCACAACATAATGCTGCTGCCCAGAGGTTATAAATATAATAATTTACTACAGCGGATGATTTCTTTTAAAATCAATAGATTGTATTTATTTTAAATTGTTTGGTATTCTTCATGACTTCAAGTAGCCTGAAAAACTGGTATCTGTAGACGAGAATATGGGTCTCTATGACCATCTGCCTAGCCCCCTCTTTTTTTTTTTTGAGGGTGGGAAATCATCAAATAACTTCTCCCGCTCTGGGCGGAGCGGGAGGGTGTGTCAGACTCTTACTGACTAAAACCCACCCGTATTCCTTCCTGTTGCCTGTGTTGCGGAGGCCTCGGTGACCCATAAGTACCTTCCCGCGACCCCGGCAGGCATCGGCCCTAGTGGACCCCTACTATATGTGCTGACGACATCTCTTTGAGGCGCGCGTGGAATACAACGCGCCGTCGACCCGGGCCTGGTCCTTACCGGACGGTGAGCTACCCATTGCTCACCGTCCGCAAGTCCGCGCCTACGGTGGCCGGAAATCCGCCAGGGATTCCCGACGCCCAGGGCGTCTCCTGCGGCGGCTAGGGGCGAGAGGGCGCGAAACTTGCCTTTCCCTCAACCGTCCCGCCTCCTCCTTCGCGAGCATTACTGCTTCGCATGCTGCTCCCCTGAGGTTATAAATATAATAATTATCTACAGCAAATGTTGTCTTTTAAAATCAATAGATTGTATTTATTTTAATTTTTTTGTTATTTTTCATGACTTTAAGAAGCCTGAAAAACTGGTATCTGTAGACGAGACTATGGGTCTCTATGACCATCTGCCTAGCCCCCTCTGCGGCCGACCCCACCGGACCGGTTAGACCGGAATCCGAATTCCGGTCTAACCGGATGCAGCTGAATAGTTGATTAATAGTATTTTTACATGGATCGACTGCCTATCTGACCTCCACAAACCAGTTACTGGGTACTCGGGACAGTCTTCTATGCAGATATGTAAAATATTGCGATTTCAGTCGCACTTGAACACCGGAAGCCTGTGGTTATAGGTCGATGTTAATAAAGTTCGGAAAACAGATAAGTACTGCTAAAGCATTGCTATTACGTCAATCCTAATTTAAAATAAATCTAGGAATACCACAGGGATCAATTTTGGGGCCAGTTTCAATTATAAGTTATAATCTATAAACAAAAATATTAGTTCGGTAATATACTTCGCACAAAGTATATAAATCATTCACTTTTCTTTATTTCAAACGGTAAGTAAGCGCCCATATTATAGCGTCCCAATGGTTGACGATGCATCTCGACTCGATGTGCCTCGCGATGCGTTACGTACGATACCCGTAGAACCAAACGGATAGAGCTCTCTAAACTAAAATTGGGAGGATCTTTTCTAAAAAAAAATATTCTGTTCTAACCGGTTCAATCTCCAAGTGTATGTTGGTAAAATGAATATCAAGTTAATATCATTAGCTGTTAAGTTCCCTCGTGCTGAAAAGATCTTGGCTATGCTACAGCCCAAGTAACCTCGTTTGTACTTGAAAGGTAATGTGGAATTTGTAAAAAAATAGCTTATTGTAATTATTATTAAAAGCCTGTGGCGGCCCCTCCAGGGTAAAGGCCTCCCCTACCCTACTCTCTCTACATGTGTCTCTGAATAGGTAAATAAAGCTTCTAAGAACCGGTTCTTATTGAAGAAGTCCAGCTTTAAATAGCTATAAAAATGTCTGCAGTCAAGATTTAGAAACTTAAACAATGCCACGCGATCCGGCAACCCTTCCGCTCACAAACGATATCGATGCAGCAGGGACTAACAACGTTGCACAAGGGACAGCAACACAGTAGGTACGCGTCGCATTTTGTCGCCCTGTATCAAATGCATTCTTTAATGCCTTTGAGGCTCAAGTCGACATTTGTAGTGTTTGGCAACCTGGGAACAGCGCAACGTAATTGCCAGCTGAGAATAACATGACGGGCTGTCGCTTTGTAAAAAAAAATAAAGCTTTGTTTATATCAGCTAATGATATTAATCCACGGAGCCAGCGTGATCCACAGAGACTCGTTCTACGTGATCTTCCCAAATTTGCTAAATATAATAAAAGCTGCTTATACGAGGTGCATTCAATAAGTACCTAGCCTCATCGCCAGAGGGCGCTGTAGTTTCAAAAGAGTTTTACCACAGTGTAGCACATTCTTTTTTAATTCTTTTTTCAAATTTTCATTCCAATCCCTTCATTTGTTTTAATTTGACAACTTATGGAAGCGAACGTGTCGATCGGTTTTACAAAAATGGAAAAAGAGCAATATCGTTCGGTGATTCGATTCCTATTTTTGGAAGGGAAAACGCGCATCGAAATCAAAGAGCGCTTGGATGCTGTGTACGGTGACTCTTCTCCATCGATGGCAACGGTTCAACGAGTTTGCACGTGGCCGTACGTCGGTTTTTGATGAACCACGTCCAGGTACACCGAAAACAGCTGCTACGGAGGAAAACATTAAAAAAATCCATGACTTCGTATTGACAGATCGCCGATTGAAGGTTCGGGAGCTAGCTGAGACTGTAGGCATTTCAGAAGGAACAGTGCATCATATTCTTCACGAGGAACTCGGCATGAGAAAGCTGTCGGCGCGATGGGTGCCGCGTTTACTCACACCAGAAAACAAGCGCAACCGTGACACCACATCGGAGACGTGTTTGGCGCTGTTTAAGCGGAATCCAGCGGAGTTTTTGCGTCGTTTTGTGACCGTCGATGAAACCTGGATCCACTGGTACACACCAGAGACCAAGAAGCAATCAAAACAATGGATCCAGACCGGGGAACGTGCTCCAAAGAAGGCGAAAACTGTAAAATCGTCCGGAAAAGTTATGGCCACCGTTTTCTGGGATTCACAAGGTGTGATCTACATCGATTACCTCGAGAAGGGTAAAACAATTACAGGGCTTTACTATGCCGATTTATTGGGCCATTTCGACGCCGAATTAAAGAAAAAACGACCCCATCTGGCGAAGAAAAAAGTGCTGTTTCACCACGACAACGCACCGGTTCACACGTCTGCCGTTGCCATGGCCAAATTGGTCGAATTACGCTACGAATTGTTGCCCCATCCACCGTATTCTCCAGATTTGGCCCCTTGTGACTTCTTTCTGTTTCCGAATCTGAAAAAATCACTCGCCGGGAATAGATATGGATCGAATGAGGAGGTCATCGCCGCCAGGGAGGCCTATTATGCAGAGTTTGACAAAAACTATTTTTCGGACGGGTTAAAAAAGTTGGAGCATCGCTGGGCTAAGTGTATCGAACTAAAAGGAGACTTTGTTGAAAAATAAATTGCCACTTTTCCAAAATTTTCGTTTACTTTTTGTAGGCTAAGTATTTATTGAATGACCCTCGTATACTTGTGTTCATATATATAATAAGATACCGAGTAACATAAAAAACTTACTTTAGATTATCTAGGAAAATTGTTTGATTGGTTGAATTCTAATAATTTCTATAGTCTTAAAGAATTCATGAAAAAGAAATTCTCATGTTAGTTTTAAGTAAAAATTTGCATGCTAAGTACAATTCTGGCAAAACATGTAAGCTCTTTATTGTAATTATTGAAACACCATGTATACCATGTTTTTTGCAAATAAATACTTTATTATTTATTATTATTATTTGTTTTGAACAAGCAATGTGCTAAACAAAAGTTGATCGTTGTTCTATATAGGTCGATTCAAACTTGATGGCGGTTTTGAAGTGCGCTATACTCGATGTGCAGTACCACACCCCTCACCCCCGCTGACACGTGAATTTGTGCGACTCGCCTCATGTTCCGAGCAGCCATAAAGTTTGAATCGGGCTGTATGCAACGCAAGGTGTTCCGTATCAACACGCTACAACGTTAGAAAACATGCTTTGCGCGTAAAATGTTTCCTGGGTTTACTATTCTTCTGCAAGCAAACCTAATATACATATAATAGAATAGGTATGTATACATAATCAGCCTATAATGTTCCCACTGCTGGGACACAGGCCTCCTCTGTGAGAGGGAGTGGGCCGTAATCCACCACGCGGGCCCAGTGCGGGTTGGTAGATGTCACATGTCTTTGAATTTTTGGTTCTAGGACATGCCGGTTTCCTCATGATGTTTTGCTTCACCTTTTTGAGAGCAGTGGCGATGAAATAATTTACACAAAGTAAAGCACTTGTCTGGGTTCGAACCTACGATCTACAACTTGTAAGTCGCGGCCGTTACCACTGGGCCACCACTGCACTGCTGCTGAATAGGTATTTAAAGTCACTTTTAATTGATGACCTAATGCAATTATTTGATTTAATCGAAAACCATCAATTCTTATTGAAACAATTAATAACCTATGACAAGAAGCAATGATAGTCAATATGTGGGATCGCAAATGAGATGTAATAATAAATACAAAGTTATTGACTGATGACATATCTATTTGCTAACAACATAACTTGAAATAATTATCAGAGATTATTTTTAACGATTCTTCTCGGTCCTCTGAAAACCGCAGAACACAAAAAAATCATTTTTTTTATTATAGTGTTCAGGGCAAAATCTCCCCATTCCTATTTTCTGTCTCCAGTATTTCGCAATACTTCAAAAACAAGTATATGTTACTGAAATCAAAATATTTATCTGTTATACTATATTATAATGAAGAAGTATAAGTTAGTAGTTACTCTAATTTCAGACAGATGACTAATCAACAGAGCTGATAACAAATACAAGACACAGCTGTCTAAACTTGTCCCATTAGTCAACATTATTCCAAGAATTAGTATGTAAATGTAAGTCCATAATGCCATATTTGTAGATTACTGTTATAACTTTTATAAGTGGGTATAAATAGATGGTGTTGTAATGTATGGTGAGCTGCATGAGGACCTAAATCCTCCTCTGATTGTTGGTGATTATTAATGAGACTAAAATTTTAGATTTAAGGCTCATTAATAGTCGCAGCCTGTAATAATGTAGCCTGATAAGATTAAGATAATTATAAATAAATACATACCTACATTTAACTAACAACATGGTTAACCTATTGACCGTCACGTCAAAAAAGCAAAGACGTGCCCTTGGCACCAAGCTACTAATTATTAATTAAAATCTGTCATGTAGTTGTGAACGTTTTGGTCTGTCATCAATACATGACTTTGGCAGTCAAAAGGTTAGTTTTGTTTAAAATAAAAGCTTGAATAATATTTGCATTGTTTATGTGACTTTAGTAAACAGTTGTTTATGGGTAATAAGGTTCTCCCTAGTTTAGTTAGCTGATGCAAATTAGGAAAGGCATATGTCCAACTAGCAACACAATAGACTGCAATAGGGTTAGTTGAGGAGCCAACAGATTGAATGTGTACCTTGTTTCATCAAATATTACACAGTTGCTAACTAAGCAATTGCTAGAATAAGCAACTGAAACTTTCTAACATTTTTATGAACGTCAGTTGAATTTATAACAGGACCTCAATTTCTTCTCAATTTACAGTTAAAACTATGAAATGCTTACTGTAAGATTGCATGTCAGATAAATGTTTGCACAAATTAAGTTAATGTAACAGGTATTATTAGATTATTTCTGATATTTTCGATTATGTAGCTCTTGTAATGCGATAATATTGATGCAATATGGGAATATAAAATGGTTAAGGTCATGTGCATAGTGCTTGCAACCGGTGTGTGTGTATATGACCAGATGTATGAGTGTAAACGAAGCAATAAGATATGTAATAAAGATTGTAGCAGGCAGCATTCTGTGCTTTCTACTTACCCTCTGGGAAAAAGCGTGAGTTTATGTATGCATGTAAATTGATTAATGGTGGATGGATTGCTGCACCAAATAAATAGTTGGAGAATGATCAAGGTAAGTGGTATGCAATTGGAGGAGGCTTGGTAGACTGCATTGGGTATAATGATGTCTGGCTTGCATATTGGACAAGTACGAAAAACGTATTATGTTATTATTGTATATCTCCCAGAATCGTCACAAAATGAAACAAAAAATTATGAAGGATTAACTAAACTTAACTGATGTTCCACATCCCACTCTCCACTGGACCATTGTTAACATCTAAATAAAGGTCTGTGGCCAAACAATGTATTCATAAAAATAAATATCTTAACATAAATAAAAAACAAACAACTCATACAAATAACACTCACACAAAGGTCTTCACTCATTCTGCTTAATATTCTAAATGAACACACTAAGACAACATTCTGTACAATGTTATAACAATGTTTACGCTTTAAACCGCGTTTTTGTACCTGCGGGCAGTCCTCCGCAGGCGCTTTCCGAAACAAATAAGTATTACCGCCCACAGGCGAGAGGTTTTGACTTACTTACCTAGGTATATAAATAAATAAAATGCATTTACTTGGTGTGTCGACGGCCACATGGAATGCAACCAGGTTTCGCGCCTCCCGGCCTTCTTCTTGCACCAGCTGCCTCACTTCCTCCATCGCAAATCAAACAGAAATTTTAATTTTCTGGACAAAACAAAAAGGAAAAACTCGATACATCACTCGCGGATACTAGTCACTTTGTGAACACCTGATTGCACTTTGAAAACGAAATGTTATAAATGTAAAGTAAAAAAGACAATAAATCAAAATTCAAGAGTTAAACGTTAACAACTGGCGCAAATGCGAAAAATAATTTGGCGATTATTTTCATAACAACTCGCGTTCTGACAGTTTCGTTCACAAATGTTACCAGTTTAGTTAAACGAACTAAGTTGCAATAATTGCAACGAGAATTTTTATAAAGTCCATTCAAAATTTACTTACTTTATATGAAAAGCTCAAATTGTTTTTGATGCGCAAAATTCAGTTTGAAAATAATATAAAAGATAAAATGTGGTTATTCACGCTAAAACATGAAATAAGTTGAAAACTACCCAAAGGAGAGCGGCAGCACTTTTAGGGTAGTTTTCTTTCACCGGAGCATTTGCCCGTAATGTAAGAAATTGTTCTTTTTACATTACAGGTTCGATTTTGTGCATTACGTTACAATACTGCCTCACTGACTGACGAGCAAGGAACATATTTACTCTAGCTGACGAGCATTCGCCTGTAGTATTCCCTACATCCCCACCCTCTTTCGTAAACATTTCTTTTTGATGTGACAACGCGGCCTGCACGCACGAAAAAGCATTACTCAATTGTCACGTCACTAGTGATGTGTCCCTCACTCATGAGGTCCCTCGTTTGAGGTACTCATAATCGCAAATTGAAAGAGTTACCCGAATTTCCTCATTGAACCATGAGGTGGTTCAATGAGGAAATTAAATAATTTTAGGTGGTTCATTGACCAAATAAAAAACCAAGCCGTAGCGCTATCAACTGTGATGTGAGGGCGGTTTCTTAACATGTGTGCACTTAGTAAGATGTAGTTTGGTTCAAATAAATTGTAAATGCATGCGTGAGAGCGTGTATACACAGAGCGAAGTGTAGTTTTGGCATTGCTTCACTTTATTGTTCGCAGCACTATGTCTTAGTTTTTTATTTGGTTTGAGCAATTACCATTAAAAGATTGTTTGATATTTGTGGCGATTCCCTTATTCACAAACTAAACTAAATTTAAGTTCAGTGCATCTGTTTCTTTCTATTTCATTAAGAAAAGGACAGAAGATGAATTTTAGTTTACTCCTGTCAAATTAATCAGCGCTTGACGTAAATTGACGTAATTTTATTAGGCAAGTTTTTACTAAACTTGTATGGAGTAGTGACAGGCGCTGATTAATTTGACAGGACTAAACTAAAATTTATCTTCTGTCCTTTTCTTAAATGAAATAGAAAGAAAAAGATGCACTGAACTTAAATTTAGTTTAGTTTGTGAACAAGGGAATCGGCACCAATATCAAACAGGAGTCAACAGTGTTAAAAATTAAGTGGCAACATTCATTAGTTCCTGTTTTTGACACAGAAAAGTGTGTGGCGCTAGACGTATTGAGATAGAATCATTATCAGAAAAAAACGCACTGGAATATTTTCCCTCCCCGAAGTCCGAATGTAAAGGAACATAATATTTGCTCTGTAATCATCTAATGTATAAATAAATCAGCCTGTGGCATATTCATTAAAATAAAACAGAAGTGTACTCCGTGTCAAAATGAACTGTGTAATCTGTGGTCTATCTGTGACATCTGTCAATAATAAAAAGCCCCGCCATGTAGCCGTCATCTGCCGTGTTTGATTCCAACCAATAAATCTATCCTAGTCAGGGTGATCCCCACGAACTTTCAATAGGTTATGGGCTCAGACATTGCTTTACGGCCTAACGGTCGTGGTGGATCGAAATTGTGAAGAAAGCGGCCGGTAAAGGTCGAGAAAAAAGGTGGCGAACGGCGTGCGTGAAAGGTATCCCTCCGAAGTAGTAAAACGACGGTTTAGGGCTCCGTCGATGGCCGGTCAAGGCCAAGAACAAAGGTACCTACAATACGACGGATAGTGACTCCGTCGGTGGCCGGAGAAGGTCAAGAAGTAGTAAAACGACGGTTTAGGGCTCCGTCGGTGGCCGGTCAAGGCCAAGAACAAAGGTACCTACAATACGACGGATAGCGACTCCGTCGGTGGCCGGAGAAGGTCAAGAAGTAGTAAAACGACGGTTTAGGGCTCCGTCGGTGGCCGGTCAAGGCCAAGAACAAAGGTACCTACAATACGACGGATGGCGACTCCGTCGGTGGCCGGAAAAGGTCAAGAAAAAAGGACTGCGCGCGTCACGAGCGTGAAAACGGTAAAGGTACTGTTATTGTAGTTAAGCAATATTAATACGACGGATAGCGACTCCGTCGGTGGCCGGAAAAGGTCAAGAAAAAGGGGCTGCGCGCGTCACGAGCGTGAGACCTGTAAACCTACTGTTATTGTGGTGAAGCAATATTACGATGATGGATTCTGTCGGAAATATGGTGAACGGACCAGGCTGCCAGCAGCTAGAAGGTATAGAAAATTGGACCACATGGTCATTCAAAATTAAGGTCATCCTTAAGGCGGCAGATCTCCTGAGTGTCGTAGAGGGCACATCCAAAGACCCTCCGGGAAAAGATGAAGAGCGCGAGAAATGGATACTGAAAGATGCAAAAGCGCAAGGTATGTTGGTTACACGCATATCTGAGAAGGTCATACCTCAAATAGTAAGCTGCAAAACAGCAAAAGAAATATGGGATAAACTACATACAATATATGAACAACGCGGAGAGCTGTCGGTGCACATACTCCAACAGAAATTCTTTTCAATGAAATTTGAAGACAAAGAAACTGTATCACAGTTCTTGGGACGGTTCGAGAGTCTCCTGAGTAAATTGAAAAATCTCAATGCTGAAGTGAGTCAAACCATGGCAATCACCAAGATAACATCATCGCTACCATCACAGTTTCAACATTTTGTGTCTGCATGGGAATCGGTGCCAGCAGAGAAGCGGACCATGGATGAGCTAGCAGCGAGGTTGCTGATTGAGGAACAGCGTGCTACTTCCAAAAATGGAGAAAAGTCTGCAGCGCTGGTGTCCAAGTCTGCAAAAAAGTGCTTTCAGTGCGGTAAAATGGGACATATGAAGAAGGATTGCAAATCATATATATATAAAGGTAATAATTACTGTAATTATTGTAAGAAAAATAATCACAAGAGTGTAGATTGTTGGTTTAAAAACAATAAGAATAATACTAAGAAAGATAATGTAAACAAAAGGCAGAGTAATGCATTTTCTGTGTCTGTGTTGTCATCAGCATTTTACAGTCAGTTAGAAAGTAATAATTCTTGGGTAATGGATAGTGGAGCATCAGAGCATATGTGCCATGATATTAGATTATTTACAAAATATAAAAAGCTAGAATGTCCTAGGCCATTTATTATCGGTGATGGTAAAGTCATACAAGCCATAGGAATTGGTATCATTTCCTTGGAAGCATATACAGGTAAAGAATGGATAAATACAACATTAAGTAATGTTTTACATGTCCCTAGTATTAAAATGAATCTATTTTCAGCAAGCTCAACAGCAGATAAAGGTTATGTTATGACAATAAATAATAAGTGCTGTTATTTCACAAAAAAGGGAAATATAAATGTTTGTGCATTAGCATATCGTGAGAATAACTTGTTTATTATGAAATTTAGATTCAATAAAGTTGAAAATGCTTGTGTAGGTAAATCAAGTAATGATCTTTCTGAGTGGCATGAGAAAATGTGTCATCAGGACATAGAACAGGTAAAAGGTGTGTTAAATAAATGTAACATAGATTTCTGTGTTAGTAAACAAGAGGAAGTAACATGTGAGCCATGTCTTCTTGGGAAGTTGCATAAAAAACCATTTCCATTAAGTGTGAACAGGGCAGAACGGCCCGGTCAGTGTTTACATGTAGATTTATGCGGAACTATGGAAACTACATCCTTAGGTGGTGCCAGATATTATTTATTAATAAAAGATGACTACTCAAAGTATAGAACAGTTTATTTTCTGAAAAATAAGTTAGAAACAGTTGATAAGATAAAAAGTTTTTTGAATTTTGTTACAAAAAATTTAGAATATAAAGTGGAAATAATAAGATCAGACTGCGGTTCAGAGTTTTTAAATAAAGAGATGAAGTCTCTCTTAGATAATTTAGGTATAGTACACCAAACTAGTGTTCCATACACACCTCAACAAAATGGTTGCATAGAACGTGAAATGCGTACAATAACTGAAGCGGCTAGAACAATATTATTGTCAAGTGGTTTAAATAAGTCTTTGTGGGCTGAAGCTGTTAACACAGCTGTATACGTTATTAATAGAACTGGAAAGAGTAGAATTAAAAATGTAACTCCATATGAGCTTTGGTATAAAAAGGGTTCATATGATATAAATAAATTAAAAATATTTGGATCAAAAGTAGGTGTTCATGTTCCAGATCAAAATCGTAAAAAATGGGATAGTAAAGCTGAAATAGGATATTTTGTAGGTTATAGTGAAACAACAAAAGGTTTTAGAATTTATTTTCCACACAAAAATGATGTTTTTATAAAAAGAGAGGTAACATTCCTGAAAGGTAAGTTTAATCAGAAAATAGGCAATTACTCTCAGGACCATAGCAATATAACCCCATATAAGGAAGAACTGTCAGAACAGTCGGAAGAAGCAGAGGAACAGTCAGAAGACGAAGCAGAAGTGTCAGAACTGCCAAAAGAAGCAGAAGAACAGTTAGAAAACGCAGAAGAAGAGTCAGCAGACGCAGAAGAAGTGTCAGAAGAGTCAGAAGAAGAGGCAAAAGAAAGAGAAGAAGAATTGACACATTCAAGGAGAGGCAGAGAAATAAAGAAACCATTGAAGCTAAATGATTATGATACTAATTTTTTATCCATTGACACGGAACCAGTCTCTCTAGAAGAAGCACTTAATTCTAGAGAAAAAGAAGAGTGGAAAAATGCTATGAAGACTGAGCTAGATACTCTGAAAGAGAACAACACATGGATAGAAGTAAGCAGTGTTCCAGAAGGAAATAAAGAAATTTCTAGCAAATGGGTTTTCAAAATTAAAGAAGTAGGTGGTAAAAAGGTATATAAAGCTAGATTAGTAGCGAGAGGTTTTGAACAGTCAGATTGTGATCTAGAAGTATATTCTCCAGTGGCTAAATTGCCAACATTTAGAATTTTTATAGCAGTTGCAAATAAACTACAACTCCCAGTCCATCAGATGGACGTTGTAGGTGCTTTCTTACACGGTGAAATAGATTTACAGGTTTACCAAGTGGTGAAACCTGTAAATTAAATAAATCATTATACGGTTTGAAAAAGTCCCCAAAATACTGGAATGAAAAATTTGATGAGTTCATGACCAAAGAGAATTTCAGTAAATCTAAAAATGACCATTGTTTATATTTCAAGAAGGTAAATGGATGTAAACTATACGTTTTGCTATTTGTTGATGATATTATTATGTTTTGTAACGAAAATAGGGTTTTGGAAGACTTCAAAATAGAACTAAGCAAAAACTTTAAAATGAAAGATTTAGGTTTAGCAAAATGTTACTTAGGCATTGATATTGAGCAAAAGAAAGATACAACAGTAATCAGTCAGAAAACGTATTTAACTAAAGTTTTAGAACGTTATAACATGTCAAATTGCAAACCAGTTTCTACTCCGATAGACCAACACTTTAAGTTTGAAATATTAAAAAGGGATAAATCTGAAAGTCCAGAAATAGAGAAAAGGTGTAGACAACTTATAGGCAGTTTAATGTATGCTGTTTGCGGTACAAGACCAGATCTATGTGTATCAGTTAGTTTTCTCAGTAGATATCAACACTGTGCTAGCGTTATGTTATACAAGGCATTAAAAAGTATTTTACGGTATATAAAAGGTACATTAGATTACTCGTTGGTGTACAATAGCACCGGCACAGAATTGCAAGGTTTTGTTGATGCAGATTGGGCGAGTGACACCCAAGATAGGAAATCAACCACTGGTTATTTCTTTAAAATATTTGATTGTATTATATTATGGTGTTGTAAAAAACAACTTAGTGTGTCATTATCCTCCACTGAGTCAGAATATATTGCATTAAGTATGGCTATTACAGAAGCATGTTGGTTGAAAAGCCTGTTGTGTGATTTTGATGTTATCAATAATGAAGCGACACTGTATGAAGACAATCAGTCAGTAATAAAACTAGTTTATAATAATGAAAATAATAAAAGATTAAAACACTTGGATATCAGGTATCACTTCATTATGGACAAAATAAAAGAAAAATGTATCTCTGTGAAATATGTTAAAACTGAAGATAATTTAGCAGATTTGTTAACTAAGCCATTGGGTAAAACTTTATTTGAAAAGTTTGTTAAGTTAATTTTTTTAAATTTTAATAAGAGTACTTTGTAATGGTTACAACTGTCTTGCTATCAGGAAAATAAATGTTGAGGAGGGGTGTTAAAAATTAAGTGGCAACATTCATTAGTTCCTGTTTTTGACACAGAAAAGTGTGTGGCGCTAGACGTATTGAGATAGAATCATTATCAGAAAAAAACGCACTGGAATATTTTCCCTCCCCGAAGTCCGAATGTAAAGGAACATAATATTTTCTCTGTAATCATCTAATGTATATATAAATCAGCCTGTGGCATATTCATTAAAATAAAACAGAAGTGTACTCCGTGTCAAAATGAACTGTGTAATCTGTGGTCTATCTGTGACATCTGTCAATAATAAAAAGCCCCGCCATGTAGCCGTCATCTGCCGTGTTTGATTCCAACCAATAAATCTATCCTAGTCAGGGTGATCCCCACGAACTTTCAATAAACAGTCAGGCGGAACGTGACAATTGAGTCATGCATTTTCGTGCGTGCAGCCGGCGTTCATCGATTTTTAAGACGTTATCACCATAAAAGTTTGTACGATATTATTATTAGTAAACAGATTTCACGTTAAAATAGCATACAGATAAAGTACAGATTTTAGCGGTTTCTGCTACAGATAAAAGGTTAAATGCATCTGTCAAAACTGCTGACGAATGAATATTACTAGGCGAATACTGGAAACTGTCGACCGTCGAGTTGAACATTTTTTTTAACAGCTAGTTCCGCTAGTACTTTAGTTTACATGGTAGATTTCAAATGTGAAATTAGTTTATCACAAAATATAGATCAC
Organism: Atethmia centrago; assembly: GCA_905333075.3. Taxonomy (NCBI): domain Eukaryota; kingdom Metazoa; phylum Arthropoda; class Insecta; order Lepidoptera; family Noctuidae; genus Atethmia; species Atethmia centrago. Next base: position 2,239,825 of record HG995388.1, read on the forward strand.
AAGCGCCATAGCGTGGACAAAGTGGCAGCATTGCAAGCGTCGAATAAAGAGTTTCCTGTGGTCAAAAAGAGATAGGTAATAATGGCACCATGCGGTTATGTTGCACATAGGTATATTCTACCATCCAAACAACGAAAGCCAGTTAAACACTGATAGTGCTAATAACACTTATTTCAACCTAGACAGGGACGGATGCAATGAGTAACTTTAGAATTTAATGCATATCGAGAACCCTACCCAGAGAGGGTGCCTCATGCATTATAAAAAAATCGTAGGTCGTCGTACGTTGGGATGTTATGCGCATGATCAGCATATTGTATTATCTAGGCATGAAGACACTGTCAACTACCAGCTTGTTATAGTTGATCGCGATAATATGTAGCAGCGATGTATTTTTTTTTGTAATAAATACCTTCGCTTTTTTACATTTGTGTTTTTATACTATACCTACTACATACTAACTGCATAACAACTTTATTTTCATGAAGTATAAAATCATTACTTATTATTTAAAGAAATAAATAACCAATCATGGGGATAATTGTTAAAGAAAGTAATTTCACATTTTTGTTATTGCCCATTTACCCCACATATTTTTTTTTATCTGGGCTTTTTGTCCATACATTTTTGGGCATTCTACATTAAACTCGAAAGCAATAAATGACAACACATGTAGGTGCGTTCAGGTCGCTGCGTCGCATCTAGGTCACTGAGCCTGCGCCATGACACGAAACGGTCATTAGTGTCATTACAAGTGGTGCGAACTGATGTTACAAATTGTATCACGGTTGCGCACTGTACCGTCTGTATAGATAGTGCCATCCACGATGACGTGCACCACTATTTTTTGGTCAAGGGGGCCGCGGGGTGTGGAGAATTCATATAAATATACCTAACTCAATGGGAGAGTTTGATCCGAGCTGATTTCCATCGCAGTATTTGTAGTGTGCGTGTGCACTCATAGGCAATTCATACGTATCAACAGCACCACAACACTACCAAAAGTAGGCACACTTGCATTGTAAACAATTAGGAAAAAGAGTGGGACGCGTCTTCGTGGAAGGCACTATCGTACAGTCACGAGTACTAATGTGTATACACTTAGCAAAATACAAAAGTGATTTTATCGTGGAATAACGACTGCAACATTGAGGTAAGACCTATTTCATAATAGCATAGGTTCCAAAATACTATGTTCGCAACGACATGAAATTACAGTCAATACAGTAGGAGAAAATAACTTTTAAAAGTTGTTATGTGTATACATATTAGTGCTTGTGACCCTACCTAATAATTGGTTCTCTTTACTCACTGAAAAATGCTCAAATCTGAACTGTTACATTACCCCGGTGAGAGAGTGCCTTTTGGAATTCAATAACAAAAGTACACTAAAAATTTGAAGAGGATTATTGAAATTATGAAGCTTTTATGAAAATAATAGATCATCTCAACTAAAATATTCAAATTATTTGGCAACATTCCTATTTTGTTTCGTAGGAGATTGCAGTCGTTATTAATTTGCAACATCACCTTCTTTTCGTTGTCAAGCAAGATGGCGGATCAGGTACGTGTTGGTTTTCTGGCTAAAATAATTAAAATTTTGGCTAAATCATTATGAATTTGTTCCAAAAGTGACAATAAATACTTGAAGCTTCATCTGACTAATATTTTCCAAGTGTAAAACAAGTGTTATTGTGGAAATGTGGTTCCGAAGTTGGTGCACGTGGGAATCGGCTTTCCCGATAAAAAATCGGTCAAAATGTGTTCCATATTGTAACTTAAACCCAGTTTTTTTAACTAAATGGTGCTTTAAAATGAATTAACTTCAGTATCTGTAAAATCATCAAGTTAAAACTATCACATTCATCATGGAAGTGTGTTCGATCGATAGGTTAGTTCCGTTGTAAAAATGTGTTCAGTTTGGTCAAAACCATGCTAAAAATCTCTAAGCATTGTTATTCACCCCTAAAATATCTAATTTTCCAAGATATATATTCAGTAAAACCAGAAACGACAAATTACTCTAACTTGACAGGTTATGTTTACATCTGAACTTCAGTATACTCAGCGACTATTTCGCCCTATTTTATACATAATTCACTAGTTTTCGATAACAAGGTCGGTTTTATTTTCAAATTCTTAAAATAAAATATAAAAATAAAATGCTCTGAAAAGAATGCCCACAATGCACCTGTGTCATAAAATCTTCTACAACTGAAATAGCTGGCACTAGCTTGACTGAACTAGTTTTAAATAAAATACACCAATATTACTGGATCTCACGACTTAGTTGTGTTTTCAGATCCAAATTTAAAAACTTTAAAAATAGGTTCAACCTACATAATTATTTTATTAAAGTGATTGAGGACACTTGCAGACTTTAAAATGATGATACCCACACGACGGTCTTCTGACAACCAAGTGACGAAGAACGTGTTCTAACCCAAGCTCTGATTACAGTCAAACAAGTGATCTTCAATAAATTAACTAGTTTTTAGTATTCAATAATACCCTGAAATTGATGAAAAAGATTGTCTAAATAATATCATTGATATCAGATTAACTAGTCATTCCGTGGTTATTATTAGAACCTTTGCTGAAAACAGTTCTGCATCTAAAATAGTTAAAATCATAAACAATGAAACATTAATTTGTGGCGAACTCAATATTTCTAACTTTATAAAATATTGGGTGTTTGCAGCCATTACTATTTTCAAAGCTTTAATATTTAATTCTTAAAGTGTGCCATTATTTTTCAGCTGTAGTTTGTTTGTAGTTATGCTTTTAAATAAGTTAATTATTATTTTTTCTATCCTCTTCCCGCTCTTCTTTTACCTTCACACTTTCTGTAGTTAGAAAACCTTAATCTTTTATCAATAATTAAACTAATGCATTGATAAAATTACAGACGGAACGTTCATTCCAAAAGCAACCAACGGTTTTCTTGAACCGTAAAAAGGGTATTGGTGTGAAGCGTAGCAGGAAACCACTGAGGTACCACAAAGATGTGGGACTCGGTTTCAAAACTCCTCGCGAGGTAACGCATGATGTGTGGAAACTAACGTGTTTATTTTTCCGTAGACAGAGAAAGCGTTTCAGAAGCAGGCGACGGTGTTCCTCAACCGGAAGGGGGTGATGAAGAGGAAAGACATGAGACATTCTAAGAATGTCGGTCTTGGTTTCAAGACTCCGCTTGAGGTGTGGTACTTTTAGTTATGGTCGATGGGATCCAGGCTTGCAACGGTGGTGGCTACTACGTTGTTTGTTTTATGTGCAATGGACTATATTTACACATACGATTTTAAAAAGCACAACAGCTCCTTTCTATTCAATCATAATGAATTAATAGAACCTGTTTGGTGAAAAAATAATAAATTAATGATTGTTCCATTCAACGATAATCTTTTTTTTTTTATGTTTTGTAGATGTTAAGAACATAGCAAACTTATTAACAGTTTTCAAAATATATTTTTTCCTATAGAATTATTTTTTCTTTCAATGTGACCAGTGTTTCAGTGCTGTTCAAAAAATTTAAATAGTCCACTGTACATAAAACTGTTTCATGTTGGTCAGGGGAGGAGCTTGCTTTAACATGTGCATGGCTGGAGTCGTCCAGTGAATTCAACAAACATTGGAGCAGATAATTTTGATACTTTATACTATAAAATGTGACTTAGGGTAGGTACAATAGTAGTTGTGTTTCATGAATGCAGTCATTCATTGCAAATTGAATCGTAAGTCAATGAAGTTAAGGTCACATTATGCATGGTCATGATCGGCAACATCACAAGTCTTAAAAATGTAGATATAAAAGTTGAAATCAGTTCTGCAGATATTATTTATATTTCGATCATCACGAGGCTTACTTGATAAGCTAACCCTTGTTCAAATCTTTGAAATCCATCTTACAGTTTTATAGGAATAATTCACCAATTGACCCAAAATACCAACTTGAATCAAAATGGACCTTTTCTCCTGCATGTCAAGTATCAAAATTATCTGCTCTAATGTCATCAGGTTATGGTCAGCATTGTGTTAACCAATCAGGCTAGGTGCTATCAGCCCATTTGGAGGAAGGTATTGTATGCATGCTGCTCTCAATGTAACAATGTTAATATTTAGATGTAAGTTCATTACTAATTAATTTCATTATAAGGTACAATTTATACCGATGGGATTTTCTACAAACAAGTTGAAAATCGCCCCTTGTGATATCCCTTCTGTATCCATTTGCATCACAAAATAAAATATCAGTATATGTACTTCATAATCATTATTTTTCATTGAATGTGAATAGGCAGAAATTAGTCTGTAATATGAACTTTGTCCTTTCGTTTTAAAAGCTCATTGTTTAAGTTCTATATTGATTAAACTCAGCTCGAGCTGTTAGAAATCATTCTGAATTAAATAATTTCGGAAGTACTTCAGCACTTTGGAAACTGACTTGTTGCATGGAAACAGCAATTCCACTGCAAGAAGTTTTATGTCGCAAAAAATACAGAATTTAGTTGCAATTTTTACAGTGGTAATAATGATTGCAGAAGTAAACTAGCTAGTAGATGGATCACTAAATAAATTTGAGGTACTTTTGGATCTTAAATAATGGGCAAGAATAAAGGCTTCTACATACTGGCGCGACTTGTCGCGCGTCGCGACACAAAGACACCGCGTGTAGCGCTACAAGCGGTGCCTTTGTGTCGCGACAAGTTGCGCCAGTATGTAGGAGCCTTAACAGTAAAATTGATTATACCTACCTAACATTATGGTGGAGGAATTTTAACAATAATAAAGTGATTATTATTGCTTATGACATAATGGAAGTTTAAAACACTTGTAAACACTGCTAACATGATGATACCCACACGACGGTCTTCTGACAACCAAGTGACGAAGAACGTGTTCTAACCCAAAGTCTGATTACAGTTGAACAAGTGATCTTCCATATTAAGTCCTAAATTCCAATCAATGGAGGTCATAATCATAATGCAACCCGTTTTGGTAAAGGAATTAGCAGTGAAGTTTTTACTGAAGTAACAACATTCAGCATTATAAGACTACCTTCTAGGTAATATTCGCCTTTTTGGGCAATACAAAGTATACCTTAAAGTAACTCGAATAAGTTTTATATCGCATTGGCCTAGTAACGCAAAATATGTGCAGAAATACGAAAAAAAAAACATTGAAATAAGCTTTGTTGATTTTATCTTTTTGATCAAAATATTTATCATTACAAAGTCTTAAGTTTGTTTCTTCATTGCATAGGTTTTGACTGATTTGGTAAAAACTTCGAAATTGCGAAACAATTGCAACATTGGTAAATTAGACTTAAGCTTCACTTCTACATTCCTTTCCAAAACAAATCATCCATAGGAGGGGTAAATCACCAAACCACACAACCGGGCGAAGGAATTCTAAACCGCTTCACAAAACACAACTAACTCTTCCAACCACCATTTTCAAAATACTTACACTCACTTTTCCAAAACAGGCGATCGAAGGCACATATATCGACAAGAAGTGTCCCTTCACTGGAAACGTGTCGATCCGTGGTCGTATCCTCACCGGAGTGGTCCAGAAAATGAAGATGCAGAGGACTATCGTCATCCGCCGCGATTATCTACACTACCTGCCTAAGTACAACAGATTTGAGAAGCGTCACAGGAATATGTCTGTACACTTATCGCCGTGCTTTAGGTAAGGGTTTTTTAAATAGTTCTTTGTTGTAATGAGCTAGGTTAGCTTCTGCATTGAGTATGCAAAAGCTTACATTGGTCCACTTTATGTGCACCCATTTCTAGAACCTATACCTATGGGGTTGTAACTTAAACCCAGGTATTTGTAAACATGCTTTCATTTTCTTTACAAATAAATAAAATTTAACTAACTGTTTGTTGTACGGTATTTATAACAAAAAACAATTTTTAATTTTTTATCTGTCTGTCTTGTTTGTTTCGGCTAATCTCCGAAACGGCTAGACAGTACTTTTATTTTATAAAAAAAACCATGCGGGCGAAGCCGATAAAATATATAGGTATTTTCACTAAAAAATGCTAAAATTATAGAAAAATATTAGTAATAATATTTTTAGATAAATGATTATATAATTCATTTAATTAAAATATAAAACATTCCTCGCGGGGATCTGCTAGTGTATAAGCAATTATATTGACCCACTTCTAAACAGGCCATGGTAGAAAAATAGATAACTGTGAACCAGTTTGCCCAAAAATAGGTTTCTATAAAAAAAAAATCTAGTGGTTGATTAAAAAGTTCTAGTGAATTAAACACTCCTGTAATTATAGGATTTAAATGATGATACTCACACGACGGTCTTCCGAACAACCTATTGACGAAAGACGTGTTTGTTAACCCAAACTCTGATTTTATCCTACCCCCATACATCAACCAACTTGTAAAAAAAACATTTCTCTAAAACATTCCATCTTTATATTTCCAGGGACGTGGAACTAGGAGACATTGTGACCATCGGCGAGTGCCGGCCGCTCTCCAAGACTATCCGTTTCAACGTACTCAAAGTCACGAAGGGCAAAGGCTCCAAAAAATCCTTCAAGAAGTTCTAATAAACTTATGTTATAAGTATTTTTGTGTTTGTTGTTGTATTCCCTCTTAAATTACCCCAAGCAGCTACGATTGTACGAAAGGTATAGGTACATACATTTACTAGATAGCTACCTATTATAGACCGTAGCATGTGGCATTCTATAGTTTCTACCTACCCCCATGAGTATAGGGCGTGAGTAAATGTATGTATGTGTTAAAGTGTATACCTACACGATGCAGCTGCTGAGATCTAGCCATTAGACAAAAACAGTGCATTCTGAATCCCATGGGCAAAAATAATTGTGCTTTGATGTTAGCATTTTTTCGTTTACCTCTTGCACTTTAAGTTCACAGGGAAATTATTATTTCATCATCTAGCATTCTAGCTCCTCATCTAAGTATTTCTTTCAGATCCAGTTAGATCCCAACCCCACCACGGGGTGACAAAGGACGGCTAAAGTACAAATAGGGTCGCCTATACTTGGTAAATAGGGACATATGAAAGTTGATTAGGGACGGTAAAGTTTGAATAGGGTCAGGGCTGCTACAACATGAATTGAACATTTTATCGTATTAATTTTCAGGATTTCACTTTTTATTAAAATAAGGAATTTTTATTTTATTTATTTTAAACTTATATACAAGCATACGTACAAGGCGAACTAATGAGAAGCAATAAGAGATACATAGGTACGAACTTATATGATTTAAAAAACAAGCCTACAAACAAATAATAAAAATATGTAGTGTGTTGAACTAACAATATATGGGTCTTCGTTGTTTTATGCATTTTAATATTTTACATTTATAGGTTCCTATATTCTTTAAATTACTTTACGCTTTTATTTTCAACTTAAAAAAAAACCTGGAAGTTCTAAATTGGACTATATGTTTTTTGTTTGGTTTGTATGTGGCGCTATTATTCCGTCATTATTGTGAATTGATTTTGATGATTTTTTTTTGTATGATAGGATATAACTTCAGAACAGGCCTCATAATAAATTTTATCGAAATTGGTTCATCATTTTTTTTAGAAAATTGACGAAAAAGATAAACATGTACCTATACACACTTTTACAGAGATTTTATAATATTATAGCGCTTAGTAGCTTTCTGCAAGATATCGAAGTCGATCGGTTTAACGTTTTTAGCGTACAAAATTTTGTCTTATGTGATTGTTAAAAATGGGTATGTGGATACCTGATTTCTACAAAATAGATGGGTACTCACCTACTACAGTAAATAAATAGCGACGTAGGTACCTACCTAACCTTGATTGTTGTTATTTTCAGAAATGCCTCGTGTATATAAACCGGGTGGTACGAAACACTACAAAAAATATGATGAGTTGCTATTTTTCTATAGGTACAGGTAGTACAGAGTATTACTAAAAGTTATCCATAAGCGATCAATATAGTGTAATTCGAACCTTTGAGTGTAACAACCTGTAAAGTAAAATATTTATGTTTTTTTATTTCAATAAAATATTTTGGATTTATTGTGTTATTTTTATTTCCAAAAATTTTAAATTTAATGAAGAAAATTAATCTTTTAGCACTTACTTAGTTCCTTTTTTAAATAGGAAAGAGACAACCCTACTAGTTTTTCCCAAGTTACCCATGTCTCGTTCCAGGTCACCCCACTTCAAGCATGAATAGGGTCAGCCTATATTTTTGTTAAAATATCTAAATTTTAACTAATTTTGGGGATATTTTTAACATGTACGAAAAGTATTAACTGCCGGAAACCCTAGGAAAAAGTTATCAATATTGCATTCGTCCTACAACATCGATTAATTTCAGTGACAAGTTCGATTTTGTCCCTATTCACCCCATTTTACGGTACGTGACCAACGTCATGGGTCAAGTTAATTAAATAACTCGAGGACAACGCCATCTAGGTAGACTTGTAGAAAAACTTGTTCGATATATCGATATTTTTTTGGCGAAAATTGTTATTTCGATACATCGATATAAAATATCAAGTACCTATCGAAAATGTATCAAAGACGATATATTTCTAATAGCAACATCGTTGTCGCCACACTCGCCACTGAATGTTTTTTTTTAGATAATATTTTGAAATAGACATCAATATTTTTTTTAAATCCTATGCCTTAGTATAGTGATACTTTTTGGCACTTCTTTCATGCGTTTTAGAAAATATGCCAAGACGCATACTTTTATTTTCCCGTACCTAGCAGGTCAAAGATGACAGTATTGTCTCTTAATAATTGTCTATGAAATGCGTTCATGATCTACTGCGGCAAATGAAACAAGGGTCATTATAAGCAGCAGTTTTTATCTGCATTGTTTTTTTCTACGCGCTTTGCAATTCGTATTAAAAACAATCACGCATTAAAGACACATTTTTTATACTTTTTATCCGGGTAAATACTCACATGAAAAAGCCCGCTGGCAATGGCTTTTTTTTTTTTTTTTTTAGGGTGGGAAATCATCAAATAACTTCTCCCGCTCTGGGCGAAGCGGGAGGGTGTGTCAGACTCTTACTGACTAAAACCCACCCGTATTCCTTCCTGTTGCCTGTGTTGCGGGGGCCTCGGTGACCCATAAGTACCTTCCCGCGACCCCGGCAGGCATCGGCCCTAGTGGACCCCTACTTTTGTGCTGACGACATCTCTTTGAGGCGCGCGTGGAATACGACGCGCCGTCGACCCGGGCCTGGTCCTTACCGGACGGTGAGCTACCCATTGCTCACCGTCCGCAAGCCCGCGCCTACGGTGGCCGGAAATCCGCCCGGGATTCCCGACGCCCTGGGCGTCTCCTGCGGCGGCTAGGGGCGAGAGGGCGCGAAACTTGCCTTTCCCTCAACCGTCCCTTTTTTTCCTTTTTATTAGTCCCTTGCTAAAAAAATTGTTTTCAAGGTAAAAATCTAGTATCGTTTGGCAGGAGAAGGAGGGTGGGAGTGGGGGAGGAGGTTGGGTGGTGGTGCACCTTGCCCCCTGGTACCACTCCCTTGAAAAGGTAACGCACCGTTCTTGAGAAAAACAAATTATTGTAACCTAACCTCAAAACTCTTAGTCGCTTAAAAAGCCGTAGTATGAGGCCCGCTCCGCGGGCCTCTAGGGTTTATAAAAAAAATAACCAAACCTGTCCGAGTCGGGTTGCCCCAAGTCCCGAACTCGCTTCGCTCGCTCTTGCATCCTAAGTTCTCCTAGTAACAGTAGTAATATTGCCTTTTGTACACACATACGATCAGTGGAAGTACAAACATAGAGAAAAAAATCACGCAACTCGAGGAGAAACGGAACGATCAAAAACGAATGATAGTGACTCATGACGCAAATGGCATACCTGTTTTATTGTTTACTTTCCGTGTCATCGATTTGGTAAAAATCTAGTATCGTTTGGCAGGAGAAGGAGGGTGGGAGTGGGGGAGGAGGTTGGGTAGTGGTGCACCTTGCCCCCTGGTACCACTCCCTTGAAAAGGTAACGCACCGTTCTTGAGAAAAACAAATTATTGTAACCTAACCTCAAAACTCTTAGTCGCTTAAAAAGCCCTAGTATGAGCCCAGCTTCGCGGGGGAGATTGAGGGAGGGGTGCTCCCTGCCTCCTGGCACCACTCCCATGAAAAGGTAACGCACCGTTCTTGAGAAAAACAAATTATTGTATCCTAACCTCAAAACACTTAAAGTCGATTAAAAGGCGTAGTATACGGCCCGCTTCGCGGGCCTCTAGGGTTTAAAAAAAAATAACCTCGAAGGGGATAGCGGGGTCTGAGTTCGCTCGCTCCGCTCGCTCACTAGACCCCGCCATCCCCTTCGAACCTAACCTGTCCGAGTCGGGGTGCCCCAAGTCCCGAGCTCGCTTCGCTCGCTCTTGCATCCTAAGTTCTCCTAGTAACAGTAGTAACATTGCTTTTTGTACACATATACGATCAGTGAAAGTACAAACACAGAGAAAAAATTCACGCAACTCGAGGAGAAACGGAACGATCGAAAACAAATGACAGTGACACATGACGCAAATGGCATACCTGTTTTATTGTTTACGTTCCGTGTTATCGAATTTGCCCGACATTTTATACCATGGACTGACTACAAATACTGATACTGGATACTGGATACTGACTACAAATGCTGGGGCAGATTTGGTTGTCAATCGCCCATTTTAAACGTTTCGTTTTTCGCTTCTTATCGGATTTGAGGTTAGAAACATTTTTTTATTAATTTCTCGAAAAATATGCATTACCTTTTAATAAGAGTGGTAACGTTATAATCGGGGACCCAAACCCTACCAACTTTAGCCCCTTTTACCCCCCAACTCCTGCCAAACGATACTAGATCCAACCCATTCACACTGATAGGTTATCATTGTTATAAACTTTTGGTTTCAGTCTATTCTTTAATCCGGTCTCTGAAAGCCACTGATTTGTAAAACTTCTGTCAATGTTCAGAAACTATTTTAGCCGAACAAATTATTTCTTATCATGAGACTTCCGACTACCAGTGCCTTTGAGGCATTCCTGACCAGACAATGACCCACTGTTTGGAGTGTCCAAAGTGACTCTGCTCCTGTACATTAAAAATGCTACTGAAGCTGCGATCAATGTGGCCACCTTCGTCGATTCGAAAAGAAGAAGAAGACAATGAGACATGACAAACTCACAGGCTCACAGCATACGTTTTAATATTAATATTATTATAATAAACGGGGATTAGGGGAATATCATAACATCACGCCTAGTTTCCCCGAAGGGTTGGGCAGAGGTGTACCTGTAGTACACCCACATTTCGCCAGTTATGTTTTTTTTTAAGTCCCATGTAACTGGGGGCGAGCCATCAACGGGGCACAAATCCAGACTCCGAGCTGCTACTGAGAAATTCCATTATGAATATCATTACATGTCATGCCAAACTGTATGGTAGTGTTTCAGAATATCAGGTAAATTCATCTGGGAATAATAAGTCTTTACCTTCGTAAATTCTGACCAGCAGGGCTATTGGCTATCTTTTTCATTGCCAGTGACTAACTAGCTTCAGTTGTACACCGAACTTTGATGACAACTGAGAATTTCATAACATTGGTATTACGTATCACAGTAAGTGGACATCACGTTACGGTGACCAACAGACCGGGATCGGTGCTCATCGTCCCAACACTTGACGCCTCTATTTTTTATCGACTATTATGCGGCTAAGTTGAGTAGCGCCTTTTGAGCGCTAGAATACTTTATTTTAGGGAACATTTTGTATTAAGCGGTTTATATATACTTGAAACGTGAAACTGGCGGTAAATTCAATCTTTTGCATTTTTAACTCGACAGCCTAGCGAAATTAAATAGTATGTTTTTACTTGTGCTAATAAAGTGGAACTTAGTGAAAATAAATCCTCAAAGGAAAGGTAGGTAAATAAAACCACGAAATAGGTAAACAAAACCACGATAAATAATGTACAAGTTGTTAAAGTATTAGAAGATCATTTTGGATGCTGTATATATATAGCTATGTACATCGTTAGGACTCTAGTATGATGTATGTACCTACATAACTATGTACATATGTACTATGTATATATGTTGTAGTTACATAATTACTCGCGTATACCTACTCTAAATATTATTATTACTTCTTATTTTGATTATATTTTTAGGGTTCCGTAGTAAACAAGGAACCTTTATAGTTTCGCCATGTCCGTCCTGTGTCAGTTTGTCCCCGCTGTAGCTCAGAGATGCTTAGTACTAAAAATCTGTAATTTGGCACAGGTATTACATATTAATACCCAGCCCAGTCCCTCTCATAGAGAGGAGGCCTGTGTCCCAGCAGTGGGAACATTATAGGCTGATTATGATGATTACATATTAATCAAGCCGTAAAAGTGGTAAAATAATATTAAAAAAAAATGTTTTTAGGGGAAGTACCTACCTCTCTTGCATCAAATATGGGGATGTATTTTTTTTCTCATCTATCCCAAGGTGTGGGGTATCGTTGGATAGGCCGTTCAAAACTATTGCGGGTCTGTGAATACCACTTTTTATTCAGGGATCCGTTTGCGTAATATTAAGCTTTAAAGTGCAAATTTTTGTTAGAGTCAAGTGTCCCCCTGCCGGCTAAATGGTTGTTTATGGAGATGTGAAAAAAATCGAGGCAGTAGTACATAAAATGAAATTAAAAAGAAAACTATCACAGCTAAGTAGGCTTTACAAGTTAACGAGTAATAGTCGACCAACTTAAATGTGCAGTTGGAGAATGAACCGTGACGTATAGCGATGTATGGGAGAACATGTTTCTCAACTACAAGTTTGCTATTCGGATAAATTCATCCCAACATTCCCAACTACGGAACCCTTCAGTGTGCGTGACACGCACTTGGCCGTGCCATACTCAGTGTTCTCGAACCTACCGATTTATCGGTATTTATACCGATATGGGCTCTGTGCTACCGAAATACCGAAATATAACGAATTTTCTACGATTTCTGGATGCACATGGAAATTCTCCCGATTTCTCTACCGATTTTACACTTTTCAGTTGGCAACCCTTTTCATTTATGTTTAATTTAATGTTACGGACGGGGAAGCCCTCAATAGTAAGTATGGGCCTAGTGCAGAATGTTCCATATATTTTGGGGAATACCCTTGTTCCTACAACTTGTTGTCTTACAACTCGATGTTATAAGGGGCTTCCCGCTAGGGAATTTACCTGTAACCAGTCTAGTCTATATAAACAGGAATTCGGTTTTATTTTTTTCATTAATTTTCTTAACTTTGAAGAGATAGTAGAGTACTTATCCTAAAGAGTGCGTGAGAAGACCATTCAGTTAAAATGTCGTCTGACGAGGAGCCAAGCACAAGTGCGAGTGTAAGAAGAAAAAAATATCTACAATATTATAGAAAAGAATGGGAAAAAGAATTTCCAGGCTGGTTGCAAGATAGTCGTAAAGGCGAAAGCTATGCCTATTGTAAGAGTTGTGATAAAGATATCAACATCACATCAGGAAAAGACGCTTTAAAGAAACATAGTTCTTCACAAACACACTCAGTATCATCAAAGAATATAAAATCTCAACCGAAGATATCATCATTTACTGTGACCAAAACTCAAAAAACTGATACACTGGTTAAGCAAGGTAATTTCTTTTTAATTATTTGTTAGGTACTATTTAGATTGTTATATTATTTTGTTTTCTAGTTATCGATAAATAGAAGCAGTGGATATAATTAGACCCTAATCGCTACTAGATATACCTACATAATTTTTAATTCTAAATTTTAATTTCAGGTGAAATAAGATTAGCCTCGTTTGTTGCTGAACACAATCTACCATTCACTATTATGGAGCACCTACCGAAGCTGATGCAAGCCGTTTGTCCTGATTCAAAAATTGGCAAAGAAATCAAATGTTCTTCGACGAAAACTCACGACATAATTGATCATATTATAGGTAAAGAAAGTTTCGATAATTTATGTGAAGATCTGCGGCAAACTAAGTTTTCGCTTATTATTGACGAGTCCACTGATCTTAGTACAACCAAACACTTGTGCTTAGTCGTGAGATATGCGAAAATGAATCGTATTAAAGATTGTTTTTTAGCTCTTATTCCATTAGAAGAAGCTAATGCAGCAACCTTATTTGAACACATAGTAAACTTTTTTAGCAGCAATGATATTCCATATCAAAATAATCTAATAGGGTTTGCATCTGATGGGGCAAACGTAATGATGGGACGTAATAATTCTGTTGTAACATTGCTGCAAAATGAAATTCCCAACATTTTTATACTTAAATGCACCTGCCATTCGTTTCATCTTTGCGCGTCATATGCTTGTACCAAATTGCCACGCTTTATAGAGGATCTAGTAAGGGACATTTACAACTACTTTTCTTCTAGTCCAAAAAGAGTAGCAGAGTTTAAAAACTTTCAAATGTTTTGCGACTTAAAAGTACATAGAATACTTCACCCCTCTCAAACACGCTGGTTATCAGTACATGCAGCAGTGAAGAGAATATTGGAACAACTCTCTGCTCTAAAACTATTTTTTATAGACCAAATCTCTAATAATGATCATCTTTTAGCTGCAGAACATATATTACAAAAGCTCCAAGATCCCACTACGGTATTATTTTTGGAATTTTTAGATTTTGTATTACCATTATTTACCGATTTAAATAAAGAAATGCAAGCAGAACACCCGAAAATTCATACTTTATATGAAAAAATAACTGGAACATTAAAAACTATATTTGATTGTTTTTTAAAAAGAGAATATTTAACTAGCACACCAATCGAAAATGTTGATTTTAAAAATCCTAGAAATTTTATGGATATTGACGCCGTATACTATGGTGCTGCTGCGTCTAATACACTACTAAGTAGTTCAGAAAATCTAAACGCAGATCAAGTAAATTTGTTTAAATGCAGATGCCTAGATTTTTATATCGAAGCTTGTAAGCAAATAACCACGCGGTTTCCATTGAAAAATAATCCAATAAAGGGTTTAGACATAATTGACCCAAAAAATGTTAAAATTGGCAATACCTCTTCGATAGTTCCTATGAGTAGGCTTTTTCCCAATATTGTTCAGAGCAATGATTTCCAGGAAATTGATACAGAGTGGCGCATTTTAAGAAATTGTGAACAAATCAAAACACTTCCTGATGATGTAGAACTATTTTGGGATGAAGTAAGTTTACTAAAGCGTGGCGATGAAACTCAAATGTTTCCTTTGTTATCTAATTTCATCTTTAATATTTTATCACTTCCCCATTCATCCGCTAACGTTGAACGCATATTTTCACATATTAATCTTTTGAAAACAAAACAGCGAAATAGGCTGTCTACTGAATCAATCACTGGTCTATTACACGCAAAACGACTCTTTAATACAGCTAACTGTTATGACTTTGAAATCAACTCGAAGATGACCGCGGCTATGGCCAAAGAATATTGGTATAAAAAATGATTATATAAACTAGTCTGTAAGTGATTGTATATAAATTAGTCTGTAAGTTTTTGTTTTCAATAAATAAACGAATTTGATTGAATACTGTTTGTTTTTTGTCAAATACCGATTTTGGGTACAAATATACCGATTTTAGCTGGCAACTCTACCGATCTTGCTCTATGACGTTCGAGACCACTGGCCATACTTCTGCCACGACCAAGAATCACAATAAAACAACATAAGAAGTAATATTTACACGCTTAACTTACTATCGGCTTCGGTGTTAATCACTATAATTTATAAAACACTACCTTTGAGTAGTGTCTTTCACGAAAGCCACCACAAACTAAATGATCATCAATTTGATGTCCACTAAGCTTACACAATCGCAATCTTAGCAATATCGATACAAAAACATCTGTCAAAATGTGTTACGGTGGCTATCAGCGGTACTGGGTGCCTATGACGTCATCCTAGTTAGTCACTGAAGTTAGCTAATACGAAACTAACTGTTTGACAGTTAATCGTTAAACACTTTGCCAAGTGATCATCATTATGAACTGTCAACAGAGATACGCAATAGCCCTGCAGAAAATTGTTTTGATAGTGATTGTACGAACGCATGTGTAACTCCATAGACAAACTACGGGAAAATAACAAGCTCCAACAAAACAAATATGTCCGACTTGTGACTAGAAAGAAATCAGTGGAATATTCTAATATCACCAACGATATGATATCGTTTTTCTCAAAACTCTCTTTGAATAACTCACAAAAACAACCAGTGGAGCTCGCGAAGCCAGCTTATATGGACAAAAGTGCGACACTACAGGAGTTAGGGTATAGAGATGAGAACGACCTGAAAGAAACGATTTACGGTTTGTTTTGATCAGTTTTCGTGTTGTTTTGGACTTGTTGGGTTGGTTGTTTGTGGCTTTAACGTGTGTTGTGGTGTTCTAGACTTTTTGCGGACGATACGGGATCCGGAAAAGCCGAGTACGCTCGAGGATTTGAAGGTGATTTACGAGGAAGGAATTTTTGTGAAGGAGCCTACAGCTGATAACATTCCCGTGATACGAGTGGAATATAATCCTACAGTGCCTCATTGCTCGCTGGCGACTCTTATTGGACTGTGCATACGCATTAAGATACAAAGATCGATACACCATCCAGTTAAATTGGATATTTATATCAAGAAAGGCGCACATACAACCGAAGATGAAAGTAAGTACATCCACATATCTTTCCACGTAAAAAACCTCACGATAGTGTGAATTAGGAGTGATTAGCATGTTTCCAAACAATGAAAGTATTGGACCCATTACATGATAAATTTACCCAAAATTTACATAGTACTATTCAAAATTCATTCGATTTTACGTCACAACACAAATACGACAGTTTTATTACCCATTGTTGTCAAACCAAGATTTTAAAAAGTTTCCTGAAATAGTGAGAATAATAATAAGTAACTGCATTATTATTTCCTTTTTTATGACCTTGTTTGTATAATATTTGATCATCAGCTGACTGTGACTACATTAAAATATTATGAGTATTCTTGAGATAAACTTATTAAATAAACAGTATTATTAAATAATATTCCTACCTACCTATTTGACTGGTTGTTTATTCGTTGTGATATTATTGTACTGAAGAAGGCATACATTCCTACATTCTTGTATAAGCATTAAAAGAAACAAAGTAGCACATTATATCAAAACAACTTACGAGGTGCATTCAATAAGTACCTAGCCTCATCGCCAGAGGGCGCTGTAGTTTCAAAAGAGTTTTACCACAGTGTAGCACATTCTTTTTTAATTCTTTTTTCAAATTTTCAAAGGTTAAAAAAGTTGGAGCATCGCTGGGCTAAGTGTATCGAACTAAAAGGAGACTTTGTGGAAAAATAAATTGCCACTTTTCCAAAATTTTCGTTTACTTTTTGTAGGCTAAGTATTTATTGAATGACCCTCGTATATGCAGTTCTAAATAGTTCATAATAGACACACAGCATTTAGAATGTTCTAATGAATTGTCAACATATTGATTTTTAACTGACTTCATAAAAATGACGATGGTTTCAATTTGGATGTATTTTTTTTTTTTTGTTACCTTAGAACTACACTGTTTATAAACCGATTTGGAAAATTCTTTTTTATTTGAAAAGATATACTTCCAGATTTGTCCCATTTTTATCAAAATCCAGTTCTGATGATGGGATTCATTAGGAATTGAGGGAGCTCCTCAAATATTATAGGTGTACATATAGCGATTTTCAGTAAAGAAGGTCAGACAAAGCAGTATTGTTTGAGAAAGAAACTCACCTTTCTAAATAAATAATTTATATGTAGATTATTTTATTACTGTTCCTAGATTTATATTAAAACGTAAATAAAAACATAACATCATGTTTTGTTTCCCTGAAGGGTTGGGCAGAGGTGTACCCACATTTCTCCAGTTATGTTTAAGTCCGATGTAATAGATTTATGTTATAACTTTGGGTTGGATCTAGTATCGTGTGGCAGGAGTTGGGGGGTAAAAGGGGCTAAAGTTGGTAGGGGTTGGGTCCCCGATTATAATGCTACCACTCTTATTAAAAGGTAATGCATATTTTTCGAAAAATTAATAAAATATGTTTCTAACTTCAAATCCGATAAGAAGCGAAAACGAAACGTATAAATTGGGCGATTGACAACCAAATACTGGGGCAGATCCCCAGTATTTGTAGTCAGTATCCAGTATCAGTATTTGTAGTCAGTCCGTGGTATAAAATGTCGGGCAAAATCGATGACACGGAAAGTAAACAATAAAACAGGTATGCCATTTGCGTCCATGAGTCACTATCATTCGTTTTTGATCGTTCCGTTTCTCCTCGAGTTGCGTGAATTTTTTCTCTATGTTTGTACTTCCACTGATCGTATGTGTGTACAAAAGGCAATATTACTACTGTTACTAGGAGAACTTAGGATGCAAGAGCGAGCGAAGCGAGTTCGGGACTTGGGGCACCCCGACTCGGACAGGTTTGGTTATTTGTTTTTAAGCCCTAGAGGCCCGCGAAGCGGGCCTCAAACTACGGCTTTTTAAGCGACTAATTGTTTTGAGGTTAGGTAACAATAATTTGTTTTTCTCAAGAACGGTGCGTTACCTTTTCATGGGAGTGGTGCCAGGGGGCAGGGGGCACCATCCCCCAATTTCTCCCCACTCCCACCCCCCTTCTCCTGCCAAACGATACTAGATTTTACCGAAAATATCATTGTGCAGTTAACAATTAACTACCTTAACAATTGAATACAACAACTATCATAACAATATAAACCAGTCTTTCCAAGGAGTATTGTTCTATTCAGGAGGTCAGACATGTAAAAAACTGGTATCCAACAGTATCCGGTTAACCTGGAAGCCAACCTCAATGTAGTTCGGTAAAAGGCTCGACTGATGATAACTATGATAACAGTTGACAGCTGGCCAAACCCTGTCTGCAGAATCAGAAATCCTCTACTAAGAAAATGCATTGTCTTTGAAATGGAACAAGTAACTTTCAACTCAATAAGCCAGGAGGAAGTTGTCAAAATTAGCTATCAAAATCACAAGTCACTTATTCAAACCAGGCTGAGAATCAGCACTTTCGAACGTCAAAATGACACAAGACAGTCCTCCAAAAACGCCAGCCCTTCACCACTTCCTAGTGCTTTAGAAGTGACGTAACAGACTCCCCAGCAGCACACCTGTCTGTTTAGTTAGAAAAACTTGATTCTATAGAAATCGTATGCAAAGTAATTAACATTACGAAACAAAACATTAAATTAAATTACTTGCCACCTTCTGGGCCCTAACATACTATAATAATTTTACCTTTGCCATTGACTCGAAAAGAAGAAGCTGGCAAAAATCCATACTCTTAACAAAATCTAGTAAACACATGTTTGGATTGCATAACTTAGCAAGCCTTTGCACTTACGTGTGAACAGATAATAATGGAATTTTCCCATCCGTCTGTTGATTCAAGTTTGGAACATTGAACTGATGAGTCAGTTGTCATTCAAGTTATGTTAACAATGCTTATTAACAAAACAAGTTGGAATTATCTTCAGAAATGTACGCGTTGTTTATCTTCATTCAAGAATTAGGCACTACCGTTTCCATACATCTAAGTAAATTCAAGGGATTCTTTTTAACATGATTTGAATACTTTATAAAAAAAGTAAAAAAACCGGCTAAGTGCGAGTTGGACTCGCACACGAAGGGTTCCGTACCATATCGTACAAGATAGTTAAAAAGAATATTTGTCATCTTAAATTTAAATAATCGCTAAGATAAATTTGTATTTCATAATGGTAAGTACACAAATTACAAATAAAAAGAAACCGGCCAAGTGTGAGTCGGACTCGCGCACGAAGGGCTCCGTACGTAAAAAAAATCATGTCTGTTGTATGGGAGCCCCCTTAAATATTTATTTTATTCTGTTTTTTGTTATTTGTTGTTATAGCGGCCACAGAAATACATCATGTGTGAAAATTTCAACTATCACGGTTCATGAGATACAGCCTGGTGACAGATGGACAGACAGACAGACAGACAGACAGACAGACAGACAGACGGACAGACAGACGGACAGCGGAGTCTTAGTATAGGATCCCGTTTTACCCTTTGGGTACGGAACCCCAAAAACAAAGAATTACAAAGTAATTTTAGCAGTTTAGTATCGGCGTTTATATAATTGATGATTGATTAAATACAGTATATGGTACAGAAGTTTCATATTCCTAGCTAGCTTTCCTAACTAGTTTAGTTGTTGCGATAGAGCTCTTACAAAAATGGTCTAAAACTGTCAATTTTAACGGACCTATTATTACTATTTCTTCAGTTTTGAAGAAGAAAAAAATATATATTCGTACTCTACTTGATGTTCTAGACAATGACACCCCACATGGGGTAACATATTTGTTTTCAGTATCAAAAGTTTATTGTATGTCAATTTTTTTACTTTGTTTTATTATTCGTTGTTGCAATAGAAATACACACTCTGTGAAAATTTCAACTGTCTACCTATTACGGTTCATGAGATACAGCCCGCTGACAGACAGATGGACGGACAGCGGAGGCTTAGTAATAGGGTTCCGTTTCGCACCCTTCAGGAACGGAACCCTAAAAAAACAGAACCACTTCTGCTGTAGATATTGATGAACAGAATAAGAGGCTTGTGACCTGTGCGTCGAAGTCGGCCATAAAGGCAAATAAAAAAAAAACAGAGATTCTGACATTTAAAAACTGGATGAAAGGTGTAATTATTCTAAATTAAGTACCTAATTAATGTAAGACAAACTTGGTCAATGGACTTAATTTACTATATTCACAATGCAATGCTGATTATAAAGTAAATAACAACTCAGTTGGTCATTGCATAGCTATAGTGAATGTTGTCTTTTTTTTTGGATGGGAAATCATCATATAACTTCTCCCGCTCTGGGCGGAGCGGGAGGGTGTGTCAGGCTCTTACTGACTAAACCCCACCCGTATTCCTTCCGGTGCCTGTGTTGCCAGGGGCTTCGGTGACCCATTAGTACCTTCCCGCGACCCCGGCAGGATGTTGTGTCTCTTGTATTTGATAATACTTACATTCACATGACTTTATTCATCATCATCATCTGCCTGCCTTTTCCCAACTATGTTGGGGTCGGCTTCAAGTCTTACCGGATGCAGCTGAATACCAGTATTTTACATGGAGCGACGGCCTATCTGACCTCCACAACCTAGTTACTGGGCAACACGATACCCCTTGGTAAGACTGGTTGTCAGACTTTCGGGCTTCTGACGACCCGTAACGACTGTCAAAGATCAACAAATGACAGCCAGGGCCAACGGCTTAACGTGCTTTCCGAGGCACTTGGTATGTAAAGATGGTCACCCATGCACGGACCAACCGCGGCAAGCGTAGCTTAACCTGATCGATCGACCCGTGCGGCTGATTCACATGACTTTATTATAAGGTAATAATTGTATATGCAAGAAAATATACAATTCTCTTTTGATGTACTTTTGTCTGATCAGCAATTATTATTAATATACAATTCTCTTTTGATGTACTTTTGTCTGATCAGCAATTATTATTAATATACAATTCTCTTTTGATGTACTTTTGTCTGATCAGCAATTATTATTAATATACAATTCTCTTTTGATGTACTTTTGTCTGATCAGCAATTATTATTAATATACAATTCTCTTTTGATGTACTTTTGTCTGATCAGCAATTATTATTAATATACAATTCTCTTTTGATGTACTTTTGTCTGATCAGCAATTATTATTAATATACAATTCTCTTTTGATGTACTTTTGTCTGATCAGCAATTATTATTAATATACAATTCTCTTTTGATGTACTTTTGTCTGATCAGCAATTATTATTAATATACAATTCTCTTTTGATGTACTTTTGTCTGATCAGCAATTATTATTAATATACAATTCTCTTTTGATGTACTTTTGTCTGATCAGCAATTATTATTAATATACAATTCTCTTTTGATGTACTTTTGTCTGATCAGCAATTATTATTAATATACAATTCTCTTTTGATGTACTTTTGTCTGATCAGCAATTATTATTAATATACAATTCTCTTTTGATGTACTTTTGTCTGATCAGCAATTATTATTAATATACAATTCTCTTTTGATGTACTTTTGTCTGATCAGCAATTATTATTAATATACAATTCTCTTTTGATGTACTTTTGTCTGATCAGCAATTATTATTAATATACAATTCTCTTTTGATGTACTTTTGTCTGATCAGCAATTATTATTAATAGAGGAAATGTTATATTAGGTACAGTCGTGTACTCGTGTCGTGATATGATTAAATTTCTGTAAGCCCACGTCAGTACGTGAGCTTTTTTGACGCGTCGTTTTTTTACAGCGCACAGAATTGTCATCTGTCGGCGCTGAGCCAAGCGCTGAAAATCCAGTGCGCGGTAAAAATGTCGCGTTAAAAACTGCCCGTGCGCATGTGGGATTACTTTCATATTAAGTAAATAGTTCCGGATTTACACAAAGCCAAGCTATTCTTGAGCAGAGAAATCGTTACTTCGGGAGTTCATTTTCCCAACTATCAGAAAATTATTAAATAAATATTTTAAAAATTTTTCTTTGGGGTAGTATACAGGGTGGAAAAAATCAATGGGCCCTGAAGGGAAACCACTTTAAATCCTTAAGGGTCGGGTAATCGTCGTTGATCTTGGCCATGTAAATACGCGTCGCGCTAACGCCGCGCCCCCGTTTGGTTTCATAGGTAATATTTATTTAAAGTAACGAAAATATGAATATTTGAAAAATTACAGATATAATTATAAATAATAAAATATACCGTTCATTCAAAAAAATAATTGAAAATATTTTAAGTAGTTTGAAAGTAATATCGTTTTTTATGCTTTGGCTAGACGTTACTTCCTGAATTTATTTCATAAAGTATTTTACTGCAATACTTAAATATTCACATATATAAATGATGTGTAGGTATGCGTTCTAGTTTAACATACATTTTTTGTATAACTTAGGTACTCGCATTATATGAAGGCGTAATAACACATTTAAAAGTCACTAAAATCATATAGCTGCGCCTTAAGATTGATTATTTTACTTAAAGGAAACATTCCTTTATTTAAAAAGAAACAAAACTGCTTTCACAGATTTCTCGACAAGCATACCTAAACCGGGAATCGAACCAGCTAAAAATCCAAAAAATAAACGCGCTATTTTATTTCACTAGTCCTTTTATTTGCTCACAAAGTCATAGCACCCGGTACTTCCCCGTCTATTCTCCACCTTTATCCGCCTTGGCCTTAAGACTATCTCAGACACCAATCTGCATGGTCCCCATACGATCCGACCGACTTTAAAAGAGACTGACTGAGTTTGTTTCTGTGTTTCTTCTCATAGTAGTCGGATAGCAAATATCAAACTATATCAGCTTAGCTATTCACAACCATTCGACAGGCAATTGTGTCGAAAATGACACATTACGATAACCTGATATGCCTTGCACCCGATAGCAAATAGCTGTTGGAAGAATAGCGGTTGTCTTTTTTACACGACTGCCCAAAAAAAGGAGTGTTATGTTTTCAGGGTTCATGAATGTTTGTGAGTTTCTTTATTCCACCATAACTTCTAAACGGCTTAACGGATATTAATGTATGTGGTATCGTTAGAAGCGTTGCGTTATACCGGGTAACATTGGCTGGTGAAAATTTAAACAATATAACGGGGAATCCATGGTTTAAGACTGTTTTTTTTTTTTCATAAAAAATTTACTACTTATACTATCATCGTCTAAAGCTTGCTTAGCACATAACAAAAATATATAACAGTAGTATTCAGTATGTACTCGTTCACTAATAATTAGAGATCGGATATTCGGAGGCATATTCACCTAAAGTTGAGCAGTTGGCTAATATGGAATGCGCTTTTGTATCGAAATAATCCTAATTTTCTTTTTTTTTAATTCCGGGTATACAAATTTAGGTTTCTGATTATAAAATCGAATGTATATTAACTTACTTTCAAATGTTGGCTTATAAGGAATACACTTTTGTATCGATCGTAAAATACCGGAATCCACAAATTTTGTGTTTTTTTTTACTATAGAATTGGCTGCATATCTACCTACCTAATATTGTAATTTAAAGTAGGTAAAAACATAAACTTTATTTTTAAATAAATATGCAATCCATGAACCCCGGGTTTTTTTAAAATAAATATTTTTTTAGAAGTCGTTTCTATACTATGCACCCGACTATGCATTCCCGGTGTCCCTGGCATCCCGGGATTTTTAGTTAAAAAAAAAAAAATTTAGAAACCGCTTCCATACTTTCATAGCCAAAAATGAACTTTAGGTAAATATGCATCCGAATATCCGATCTCTGCTAATAACATTACGAAAGAAAATTAATTATATTTAAGTTAATTAAAATCGTTTTATCACTAAAAGGTATAAAATAAAAAATACATAATAAAAAAATTAAAAAACACGCCTGCCTTGTCAAAAGTGAATTACAAAAATTTAACTAAAAAATTAAAAAACAAGCTTAACGATTTTGACGGTTCCTTGGAACAGTTCTTTACAGGTCCCTCGACTTCGATGAAAAGATTGGTATTTACTTCAAAATCATTTAGCTTGTTTTTAATGTTTTAGTTCAATTTTTGTAATTCCCTTTTGACAAGGCAGGCGTGTTTTTTATTTATTTAATTATGCATTTTTTAATTAAACTGACAAAGTTTTGGATTTGTGAACAGCGTTTAGAGGACTCCTTCCATAGCATTCATTGATGTTCGATTCGGTACGGAAGCGTATGGAATGGTTGTGAATGGCTATGGTGATCTAGTTTTAGAATATCACTTTTTTTGACGTGTAATCAATCAATCAAAAGTCATTCATTCAAACTAGGCTGAGGATCAGCACTTTTAGAACGTCAAAATTACATAAGACAGTCCCCCAAAACGCCCACCCTTCGCCACTTCCTAGTGCTTTAGCTGGGAAGAAGAAGTGGCCAACAAACTCCCCAGAAGCACAGCTGTCTGTTCAGTTCAGCAGAAATAAAAAAAAAACTAAATTTCTTTAGACCAGTCGAGTCTTTTTTAAGGTCATCGTTATTCTGTAGCATTCTAGCCGCCGTTGGGTGTCCGACACTACGTTTGCCGATCGATAAACATAATGTATTAATGGTTGTGTTACTAGTACCTAAACAATACAATGTGGACTCAATACAATATTATTTCGTCATATTGTTTGTTTAGTCGGCACAGGCAGCCAAATGGAAAAGTACGTGTTCTCAAAATATATAATATATAATAAACAACTTCGTTCTAGATTTTACACTTGATGTAACAGTTTATAATAGGTATATACATATAGTACGCGTCAAACTTCATGGCGCCTCTGAAGTGAATGGCGGCGCTGAGAACCAGTGCTGGGGCTCTGTCTTGCATAGAGTCGCAGCATTATGCTGAGCGTTGGCCGTTTTGCGTGGATGTGACGCATATTTTCCCCCAAATTGTTTCTTTTTTGTATTTGTGTTCCTTCTTTGCGTCATGTTTACCGCAAATAAACGTATTTGAAAGTGCGCTACTCGCTGTCAGTACCCCACCCCTCACCCCCGCTGACACATGAATTCGTCACTGCGCAGCGACTCATCTCATGTTCTGAGCCGCCACAATGTTTGAATCGGACTTTACTTTATCTGTTGGAAAAATATTATTAAACTAGGACCCAACAATCACTTCCATACATCAGCGTAAGTCTAGAGGGGCTTGTGGCTAAGTAATAACTGCCGCAAGGGTCAATCGTAAGCTACACTTACCGCGGTTGGTCCGTAGATGGGTGACCATCTTTACATACCAAGACCCCTCCGCGCCTCGGAAAGCACGTTAAGCCGTTGGTCCCGGTTGCCATTCATGGATCTTTGACAGTCGTTACGGGTGGTCGAAATTCTGACAACCAGTGTTACCAACGGGTGTCGTATTAGGTACCCAGTAACTGGGTTGTGGAGGTCAGATAGACTCCATGTAAAATACTGGTATTCAGCTGCATCCGGCTAGACTGGCAGCCGACCCCAACGTAGTTGGGAAAAGGCTCGGCAGATGATGATGACATCAGCGTAAGTCTGTGGCAACAAAACCAGTATTAGCGGGCCTCTTACTTCTTTGAAACTCCGTGCTACGCTAGGCCAGTTCAAGATCTATGTCTCCACTCACGTGCGATCTACAGTACTAGCACACTATTGTGGATACAAACCGTGCTTTTGGAACTAAACTATCGTTCGTATGAAATACACTCAGGGGCACAATTAACCGTCCACTCATATCGAATTTCATATCGTTTGTTTATGATAACTTAAGCTTTGACTACTAGGCGTAACTTCATAAGTGGGTATATCTGGAATAAACAAAACAATCATACCCGCGTTTTGTTTATTTTTTTCAATAATAATCAGTTAAGTCGAAATTTGACAGTCTCGCCCCTGGTTTTGTGTGAAGGATACATTTGTTTTAAATTGTTGTGTTACCATTTTTTCGAATAAATCCGAGGTGTTGGAGTGCCGTGACCTCATTTAGACCATAAAAATGCCACTGGTCGCAGCTGGACCAGCCCGGGCTGTGGCACTCGCAGACGCTGGGTTCAGCCAGCGTCGGATTGGACGAATGCTTGGATATCCACGAACCACTATTCAAGATGCTATCCGACGTTACAGAGAGACTGGTTCCTACACAAGGAGGCCAGGGCAAGGTCGTAGAAGGTGTACATCAGAGAGAGATGATCGTTACATCGTCTCGAACGTTCTTCGAAATCGGTTCACAAACGCTTCTGAGGCTCGTAACCGTTTGTTTGAGGTACGAAATGTAAGTGTGAGCCTAAGAACAATAAGAAGAAGGTTAGCAGAGAGGGATCTGGGATCATTTCGACCAGCTCGAGTCCCAGAACTGACCGCAACTCACAGAAGAGCAAGACTTGCATTTGCTAGAGAACATTTAAATTGGACTTCGGAACAATGGAAGGCAGTTCTCTTTTCTGATGAATCAAGAATCGCTTTACGAGGTCCAGATGGACGTTAGCGCGTGTATAGACGCCGTGGTGAAAGGTTTGCTGAATGTGCTGTGGTTGAAACAGTGGGCTACGAGGGAGGCTCGATAATGGTGTGGGGTGGCATTTGTTACTACGCCCGTACAGCGTTGGTCGTATTCGATAGAGGCAGCGTTAATGCTCACAGGTACGTGACAGAAGTCGTAGAACCACATGTGATTCCGTTTGCGCCATTCATTGGTGATAATTTTGTTTTAATGCACGACAACGCACGTGCACACACCGCGAGAATTGTCACGGATTACTTGGACGCCGTCAATATTCAGCGATTACCATGGCCAGCTCGGAGTCCAGACCTAAACCCGATAGAGCATGTATGGGATAACCTAAAAAGACGGATTCGGAGTCGGACACCAGCTTCTACGACCATCAGTGAGCTAAAAACTGCAGCTATTGAGGAGTGGGAGAACATTCCACAAAGCGACATTCAAGACATAATGGACGGGCTTTCAAATCGGTTACAAGAGGTCATTAGGGCCAGAGGAGGAAATACACATTATTAATGCGATAATTTAGAGCATACTTTTTTTTAAATTAAAATTTTGCAAATTTTTGTTTTTGGTAAGAAAACTGCAAATTCTCTTTTTTATTGTTTTGTTTTAAATAAACCATTTCACAACTTACACATGTTTCATTTGTTTTCGTAAAGGTTCACCCAATGTATCATTATAACAAAATTAATTAAATTACGATAGAATTTTGAAGAAATCGACAAAATGTAAGTGGACGGTTAAATGTGCCCCTGAGAGTATTTTCTCAACCTGAAATTGCATTAAGATTTATTGACAATATTGTTCGTGTAGGTACAGTTCCATTAGACCCATTGATTTATTTGTCAAATATTTTTAACAGTCGTTAAAGATCAATTGTAATCATTAAAGACGAGTGCCTTTTTTAATGGCTCTCACTTTGATATCATTTCATTCAATCCATTGCAGTCTACTGCTGGACTTGGGCCTTACTTTATTAGCGCAACAACACCTTGTTCTCCGGTTTTTGTTATCGTAGTCGAACTCTAGTTATTTTCAGGATCTGACCAGGAACAATATCAAAATCTAATCACTGATCAGGTGCCGTATTATGACGTGCTAGATAGAGACAAAGCTATACATGGCCGATAGCATCAACCCTTTTTCGGACTGGAATCACGATGGCAATATTATCATTCTCCTGCCCTTGTCCCAATTTATTTGGGGTCGGCGCAACATGTCCCTTTCTTCCACACTTTTCTATTAGTCTGTTGTCATCTCGGTAGTCACCGCCTTTCTAGCCATATCAACTTTCACACAGTCCATCCATCGTTTCTTCGGTCTTCCCCTACTATTATAGCCATCGACATTCATACTCAAAACTTTACATACCATGACAACCGATTTCCGCACAACTTTTCAGTCATCGGTGCCACTTTCAGACTTCCTCTTATGACGATGGCAATAATACTTCATAATAATAATATAACTTCCCTGATCCTGGAAATAATTGGAGTTACCGACATAGCTTGCAGCTCAGCTCAGATGAATGTTACAGAATACTTCGGAAAAAACATCGTTAAAGACGTAACGCTAACAGTTTGTTTTCGTAAGAACTTGTTATTGAAATTATCTAAGTGCCAGATAGTAGATATTACTTCCACTGCACAAATATTTATAGTGCGGCGCTATAATATCTTTACTATCTAGCTAAACCAGGTTCTTGTAGAATAGATAATGCTAAGATATATTACATATTATGTGATCGTTTGAATTTGCTTGCTTTTAAGATTGACCTAAACAAAATATGGCGGCCAACCAGGCATCAGAGTCTATTACGTAGTTACTAGTAACGTTTATTTCCCTCACCTAAATTCTTGATTGAATAACATTTATGTTAGTCATTCCGCTGGTCGTGATAGACTTCTCAGAAGTTGTAGAACAAAATTTGATCGGGACCTGCCGATCTATTCTGTTAAAATCTCACCGTGAAAACTCGGGTGAAGTGAGCAGTCAAAAGTGTCAGTTCCTAGCACCAGGTTACTCTCTTCTTAATCCTCTCATCGCTCACTCTATCCATACATTTTGAGCTGATTGTAATGAGCTATAAACCAGTAACATTCTTTACCGAATTTCTCCCATACTTAAACCGGCTGACTGCGACTTATATATCCAGGCTTCACCATTTAACTTCTTCAGCTTTAGTCCATCTGACTGGTGGACTGGTGGCCAATCTTATCTCAAGATAGCGACACTATTCAAACCGTTATTAAGTGAATAGGAATATGCAGTTACTAACTTTGCTGTTGCGACCACAACTGTCATTTGTCTTTCACCCATACATTTCTATCGACTCTATCAATCGTCATCTCATCATTTAATCTCTTCTTAACCCTCTCATCATGATTCATTCATTTTTGTAATGAGTTATAAACTAGTAACATTCTTTACCGAATTCCTCCCATACTTAAATGAGAAACAAATTAGTCAGTAATGAAGGTTGTCATGGCCATCACAACCTTCAGCTTTGTTCAGCTGGATACAAGGCTATTATATATTTAAAGCAAGCTTCTGTCCAAACAAGTGATTAAAACGATAATATTATTGTGTTTATACCGCACTTGTCTGATAAGCAGGTTTCTTTATAACGACTTGTTTATTTGCATATATCGAGAATTTCTAGATGTTCTTGTTGTTTAGGTCTGATAATTAAGTCTAGATAATAACAGCGTAGTTATCTACTACTGAACATGTTAGCCTTTAGCCTTTTCTATTTATAAAACATCTTAGAATAATATCCGCTCAATGCCCTGATTGTGTGCTTTCTTGCTAGCCTCGTCAGTGTTTCTACTTACGTTGCAAGGTTACTTGCCACACCTATTTCAGCCGCCAAGCAATAATTTAGCTGTGTTCTGGTTGCAACGTAACACATACCACACACTCTTTCGGGTCTACACATTTTATTCGGCATAATTTGTTGAACAACAAAGCCGACCCAAAGCGATTACTACATTAATATTCAAGTTTACCGGCTGGCTGTCGCGAGTAATGCCGTCTCGAACAAATGTAGACACACCTTATGGAGGCAGTGTACAGGGATATGAGACATCTCAGTTTTGTCTTTGGTATAGCAACGTACCTGCGATGGCTCTGGTATTGCACATGTCCATCGGCGGCAGTAACCACTTACATGGAGTCGGCCTCCTGTTTTCGCCACTATACTTAGGATACAAGCCGTGTTTACCACATTAAACATGAAAAACAAAACTATCAGTAGCTATTAGTAGCTAATCATTTGTGACCTTCCAATATTGGGGGCAAGGTCGGATCTCTCTGTACTTACATTTATTTCGATAACAATTAATTTTACTCTCGTGTCTATCTCAAGTCATCAGTAATTACGTAGGATGACTAGCATCTCTATCTGCAAGAAAACGTGTTCACAAGAAGTTTGTTTACGTTTAAAGGATTAGTTTTATGTAAGGCTTGTATAAGATCTAGGACTGGTTTGATAAGCATCTGAGTTTAAGCCGGTCTAGACGTCTTTCAGGCTCGTTGTATTTATAAACAGTGACGGTTACGCTAGCGTGACTGTAGGGCTTACAGTTTAATTATGTCATAGACATTTAAACGCTTCACTGATTTTAGTATTTTTCCTTTCTGTTTGGTAGAAATCTTCCACCAACCCGCACTGGACTCGCGTGGTGAATAATGGCCCCCTCCTCACAGAGAGGAGGCCTGTGTCCCAGCAGTGGGAACATTAAAGACTGATTATGCTTTTGCTTGTTATAAAGGTTGACCTTATTGTTATAAACTATCTTTGTCGATAATACAAAATTACATTATTTTAGTATATTCGGGTACATATACTTAATTTCTAGAGGATAACAAATCATAATCTGCCCTTTTGTCCTAAGAAAGCTAGCGGTCTGTGCTGACGTCATCGATAATACCCTTTGTAATGTTGGGACACCTTATCGGTACCTGTTGTTTGCATTTTGATTAATAATTGCTCTATTTCTCTTGTTACAGTCAACAAACAAATCAACGACAAAGAAAGGATTGCAGCCGCTATGGAGAATCCGAACTTGAGGAATCTAGTAGAAAACTGCATCGCCGACGAAGAATAAACTCCAACAACAATGGCGCCGGACGCCGCTTTCTCAAACATAAGCGACAAAAACGAATTCACAAAGTTCACCAAATTCTTAGCATATAAAGGCGTCCAAGTAATAGTAGAATCCAGGAAAGGAGTTAAAATAGAACCGAATAGTAAACCACAATCGTCTGATACTGATTGGTTCAACCTTCAAATACCTGATACTCCCGAAGTCAACCAAGCCACCAAGAATGCTCTCCCGTCTGACAGAGTCCTTGAAACCATCAGATCTCAATTACACGTCGAAATTTCAGTCCAAACTGAGGATGGAGACGAAATGGTACTCGAATTATGGACCTTAGAACTGGATGAGACTCAGTTCGATACTTCGTTGAAAGCAATGAATACAGTATACTTTCGAATGGGGATCTTATTGAAGTCTCTTATCACAGTAACGAGAATAACTCCAGCATATCATCTGTCAAGAAAGCAGAGGACAGAATCTTTCACCATATTCTATCGAATCTACAATGGAGAACCGAAAATGAAAGCCTTAGGCGAATCTGTTAAGAAAATCCAAGCTGGCATGTTAAAGACTCCTTTAGGAGCTATATGCTTCTCAGTTTCATACAGAACGAACTTTTCCATTTCCCCGAATAGAATGGAGAAAAATAAATTACTGTTACTAAAGAGTGACCATTTCGAACTGAGTCCAAAACACGTGATATTTGAGTCCAAGAAAAAGAAGGACCAGAAAAAAGAACCAAAACCTTTTGGTCCTGTTGACTTGAACAGACCCTTACGATTAGCTGCCTTTGTCGACGAAAACGTCATCAAGCAAGCATTTGACGACTTCTTTACTAAAATTCCTATCCCTAAATGTAGGAAGCGGCCTAAAACTCCACTAAGAACAAGTCCTATAGAGCTCAAAAGTACGCAAGAGCTGGATATTACAACATTGTCCAAAAGTCCGACTTCTTTGGAGATGCCACCGAAAAAATTCACAGGGTTCCGAAATGAGAATGAACCGCCATTAAAACTACTGCATTTTCCTTTCGCCGACCACCATCCGATAAGAGAACTCGCAGAGTTTTACAAGGACTTTTTCAACGCTCCGCATTTGAAATTGGCCGACGATCTTGTCCGATCAAAGTCGAGGAGTCCCGAATCGATGAGGAGGATGGAATTGGCCAGTGAGGATTTGTCAAAGGACCTTGTGTTGTATGAGAACTCTGTTCTGGAATTTGATGAGTTGCTGGCTGATATGTGTAGGTCGGCTGAATGGAGCGGGAATTGAGGGAACAAAGAATGTCCACAAAATTGGTACAGAAAAACCTGCTTCATAAAAGCGCACTATGAGAGGCTTATGTACAGTTACAGATAGCAGCTTCTGTTGCAACTTATTCTGCATTAGGTCGAGATTGTTCCATTTCACCTATTTCGTAAATATTTTGGCGTAAGTTTCTCATCCAGGAGCTCTAAGGAGTGGGTTGATCTACCATACTTTGTGGTAAATTAAAGGTTGAAGACTGATTTATCTGGATGATTTTATAGTTTTTTTGCATATAAGGTATGGGATGATTGACAAATGGACTGTGAATGATTTGAACTTAATGAACTATACTTCAAAGTGTTTATCTATGTTGTGAATAGTAATAGCTGGACTAATTTGTGTTTTTACGTAAAAACGATTCTGCAATGTTCAACGTCTGTGTAAAAAATAGTATTTTATTAAATAGACGCATGAAATAATAATTCAAATAATAATTAAGACGCCTTCAATGTCTTGTAATGTATAAATCTAGTAATTATTGCACTGCTCTCCGTTATTTAATTGTAATGTATAGAGATGTCATGAAACGATTTTTGTCAATTTTCGTTAATTTTACTGTTTTGATTCGGTGTATGGTTCCAAATATGCAGAGATGCTGCTCAACACTAGTTTTTGTATATATTTATTTACTTAATTATATATTTTAGTTTGCCTCGTTTTCCAATTATTTTTAATTTAACCTTATACATAGTTTTAATTGCCTTACCAGGTCACTTTAATTATAAATGCGCTTATACTCAGTAGGTAACTCTCCTGAATTCTCAAACGACGTATTTAAACGTTAAGGCGATCTTAAGTCTTTCTATCGCTACTAGCTACAATACACCTTAAAGTTACAGGGACAGCATAAGACGTGACGGGTACTTTATAGAAAATTATGTTTGAGAATTCGGTTTTATGACTGACTAAAAGAAAAGCCGTTTCTAGACGTGCGATTTTTGATACCCGTTTTGACTTACACTAGATGACACCAAAATTAATGCCTAAATAAAAGAGCGCTGTTGGATTTTTAACGCTCGGCTCAGCATCGAAAGTTGTAAATCCAAGAGCACGCTTACATTTAGGTGTTGCCTAGTGTTGGTGAAAAGGGGCAGGAGAGCTGCGTTAATCCACATTGGCAGCTAAAAGCCCGACTGTAGGCGCCGTAATATGTGCTTCAGACATTGGGGTTAAAAATAGAAACTCCTTTTCTAGCAAGTCTGTCAAAATGCTTCGCAGATGAAGACTTGTTTAAAGAAAAACTGCTGCCCCGGGGCTGCATGCGCCTTATTTATTAAATTTTTCAAATAGTGTTTGTTTTTTACACAGGGTAAAGCAGGGATATATCTGAGGCCACTTGCCATTTCTTTTACTCCCCCTTCGAGTAACTCAAAGCTCTCCTATCAAGTGAAATGAAAGCCTATTAAGTTCAGTTTGACACAAACAAGTAACGCAGTTGCATTACAATTTACCGACTTCTATAGCAAGATTCATAGACCTCACTTTGATTTTGCTTTGCTATGTAAGCGATTCATACAAATATTAATTTTATTTTTATGTGTACTATGCTCATATTCGCAAATGCATAAGCCATAAGCAAATGTGAGTAAGCGTTTCATAAGAATGTGTACATTAACTTTATGCGAATAAAGTTCATATCCGTATGAGACGCGGGTACCTACTTTGTTTAGCACAGAAAAGTGGTCTTTGAATTTTGCCCTTAGCTACTATTGTGCGTTCAATCGAACGATAGTAGTAACCAGGGCCGGTTTTAAATGAGTGGAGGCCAAGGGGCAAGAAGTAATGGCCCCAAAAATGTTTGGAACATTATTCAATAATTTATATTACATATAAAAATATACAAAAGAAAAAAGAAATTGTTAGGCGAATTGAATCTTGCGAGCTTTTTTCGTCGAAAAATCATTAATAATTTCGGTGAAATCTCAGTAATCACGCAATACTCAGTAGGTTAATTTTGATAAGCGGTTCTGTGTCATTATAGTTCGAAGTCTATTTTTTTATAATTTTACTTTTCGAAAATTAGCACTCTCCAGTAGTCTCCACTGCAGTCAAAATATCAAATTGTGGAGGCCCCGGGGCTAGAGCCCCTGTTGCCCTGCCCTAAATTCGGCCCTGGTGGTAGTACTTGAACATGAACAACGAAAACAGCCGTTACTCCTACGTAAAAAAAAAATTGCCTTGGTTTTTCAAAGACAAATTGTGACCAATAAGCATAATCAGCCTGTAATGTTCCTACTTCTCGGACGCAGGCCTCCTCTCTTCGAGCTGGAATGGGCTGCAATCTACCACGCGGGCCCGGTGCGGGTTGGTAGAAGTCACATGTCTTTGAATTTTTGGTTCTAAGTCATATCGGTATCCTCACGATGCTTTCCTTCACCGTTTTGAGAGCAGTTGTGATGAAATTATTTACAGTCATGCGCCTGCCTGGGTTTGAAACCACGACAATTCTCGGGGCAACTCTCAAGTCGGGGCCGTTACCACTGGGCCACAACTGCTCTCTGGATAAGGATGGAGATAAGCATAATAATATGCGGTTGACTACCATGAATTCATTTCTGGCTAAAATCAAATGCCATGCTATCTGTCTGTACCTTACCCATTTATGTTTATCACTCATTTGATTAAGTAACCGCTGCTAACCCCTATTAGTACAAGCGCACTTAAAAGATATAAAATGTTATGTATAAATAACTTGGGCATTATTCCCAAATAATATGAGTTTTAGAGTTCCTTATTTCCTTAAAGTTATACATAATAATTATTATTTTAAAATAATGTTTTTAATTTTATATTCCTATACTTGTAACTTGTGGTACAAACTACTTATTCTGTTTAGTTGTTAGAATTAGATAGCATGAAAAATCTGAAATGTTTTAAAATGAATGATTTAATAATGATTTAGTTTATAAATCGTAGAAATAATTTTCTCACCTTTTTTGTAGGTAGATGGTCTGAATAAAGATATTTACAGATTCATTTTCGTTTTTTTCTAATAAGCATAAAAATATTTTGCAAAAGTGATAAGAGACTTATTTGGAAATAAAATGAAACATAAATGAATCAAGCATATAATTTTAAAATAACAATGTCTAAATTGTACACTTAGCTCAGAAAGTTTAGGGATTATAGATCCTATTTAGTACTTTGCCTGGTTAATGGTTAATGCACAAGTAAATCTAGATATGAGTTGATAAATATCAAACGCCAATATGTCCACCACAGACAAAAAATGACTTTTTTACATCAACGTAAAGAGAAAAAAAAATACAATATTTCAATATTTTACAAATTCCAATATGTCCACATATTTACTACAAAACCATTGGGCAAAAACTCCGTTTCGTTTCAAAATCTAATAAGTCCCCAAAGACATTAATATCAAAATCCAATACGTCCAAACGGACCAATCAAATCAAGCGACTGGCTAAGATGGCGGCCATTAGTGTTTTGGTTACAGATCGTTTTTGATACGGTTCCGCAATTAATATTCATTTTAAATAGTTAAGTAGTGTTAGAATGGACTCGAAAGTGCAAAATGTTGAACCTGATAAAGCTAGGAAAAGGTCAAATATAAAGTCGCAGCAGAAGAAAGCAGAAAAAAAACGGAAATTGTAAGTTTAACTTTCTTTACCTTGGTTGAGCTTGCTCTAGTAGGTATAGGGCTGCCACCATTTTACTTTTAGGTACTACGATTTCTCTCGTAATTCGAATTTCGGGATTTTTTTATCAAATTCTGTTATTCTATAATAAGGATATACTTTTCTATTCCAATTAAAATAGTTCTTTATTGTGAGTGCTTGAACGTATTTTTTGTCAGTCTATTTAATTTTGTAAGTACCTACAGAAGTTAAATCGAAGACAATAGGGGTTGTAAAGTTTGTTAGGTTTTTTATGGGTGAGTATGGATTTAGTAGAGGTACCTACACGTTGAATGTTTTTTTTTTTTTCAGATATTCAGCACCGGGTTTACCTAAAAAGCCTCCATGTAAACACAACTCAAACACTATGAAATGTTTGTCACTTACAAGTAGGGATCTCTTTTACTTTCATCAAAGAATCTATGAAAATGACTCAAAAATTCAACAAGACAATTTTATACTTAAATACATTGCTGTCACAAAAGTGAAACGTTATCGGCCACGAAAAGGGATTAAAAATCCTAGGGCTTTTGTTGTAAAGTTTTACATACCGAATTATAAAACTAAGGAATTTGTCCCTGTATGTAAAAAAACTTTCTTGCTGGCTTCCCGATTAAAGTCATCCAGAGTTGAAGGAGTAGCGAAAAGACATTACGAAACTGGTGGTTTAGCTAAGGAAAGAAGAGGAGGCAACAGAAAGCAATTTGCGTTTGCCTCAAGAGCAGAAGCCGTAGAAAAATTTATTAAAAGTTTCACTCCTTTAGAAAGCCATTACTGCAGAGAACAGATAAAGGTGCGGCAATATCTTCACCCAGATTTAAATATAAGAAAAATGTGTGTAATGTATAATGATCAGTCTTTGCCAGGATTCAGTGTTAAAGAAGGCTTTTTCAGAAAAATATTTAACACGAGATTTAACATCGGATTTGGTAGCCCGAGGACAGATGTATGTTCTCTCTGTCTCCAGCTGATCGAAAAAATTAAAGTTGAGTCTTCACCAGCTAAAAAACAGGAACTTATGACACAGCACAGAATACACAAACTGCGTGCTAAACAATTTTATAAAATGTTACAAGAGGAAGTCCCTGGTCTTCTAATAATTTCGTTTGATTGTGAAAAAAATCTTCCACTACCAAAAATACCGGACCAATCAACATACTACTCAAGGCAATTGTATTTATATAATTTTACAGTTGTTATCGGCACTTCACGTGCATCCTTGACGTCCAATAATATACACGCGTATGTTTGGACTGAAGATGAAGCGGCTAAAGGTTCCAATGAGATCTGCTCCGCTTTGTACCACTGTATAAATTCAATAGATATGACTGGAGTGCACACAATAAGAATGATTTCAGACGGCTGTGGCGGCCAAAACAAAAATTCTATAATTATATGTATGGTGATGAAATGGCTTCTAGAAACGACCACTAATATCAAGCAAATTGAAATAGTATTTCCCGTCACAGGACATTCTTTCTTACCCGCCGACAGGGTGTTCGCATTAAATGAAAAACTTATAAAGAAAAGAGAGAACATTATTAAGCCAAGTGATTATGAAAACATTATTAGAGAACATGCAAATATTCACAGATTGGCGTCGGAAGTACCCGTCTTCGACTGGAAAGAAAAAACCAAAGAATTTCTCAAAGGAACTCAAAGTTGGCATTTTCAAATCAGCAAATGCAAAAGAATTTTATTCAACAAAGCAAATCGTAATTCAGTTCATGTTCGCGGTGAAGTTTCCTATCGAAATAACATTTGCAATAATAAATCGGTGACAAAACGCGGAAAGAGATTAAGTGAGCTAAGTTTGATTCCAATACCAGCTGGCGTTACCGTAAAATCAGCAAAATTGAATGATGTCAACAATCTTTTAACAAAACACTATGGGGACGAATGGAAGGATCTTGAAGATCTATCTTATTATAAAAATGTTCTTAGCAGGAGCGACAACAGTGCAAATAACGATTCCGAAATTGAAAGTGTAATAGATCCCGGAGATGTAGAAAACGAGGAAATTACTGACTTTGTTTAACGAATTATTTGCTAATTGATTACTGTTAAGACTGATTTATTGTGATTAGTAAGTTAATGATTAAAATTTTCATAATAAGTACATTTTTTTTTTAATCTAAAATTAAGAGTAATTTTTAACACCATAGGAGGTACACCTAGTGCCACCCCTAGGTTCTAGCCCAAGATGACGTCATAAAATAGTATTTCTGATCAAATTCAAATATGTCCAACCATGCAGTTTTTTCAAAGTAGTTTATGTCCATTAGTTTAGTTCAAAACCCAATATGTCCAAACAAGTTTTAACGTTTGTGGCAAGATTTGATTTGATTCGTTATATTTCTACATTGCCAGGAATAGTCATTGTCAAACAAAGTTAAAATAAACCTTAAGGTCTAAGAAATAACGTTGTCAGCTCCTGCAAACGAAAATACTATGATATTTCTTTTTCACTTATCATGGACATATTGGCGTTTGATATTTATCAACTCATATGAAGAACTAAGAAAAATACAATTTTTGTCTACTTTTTAGGGTTCCGTATTTCCGAATGAAAAAGAGGAACCCTGATGGATCACTCGTGTGTCTGTCTGTCTGTCTGTCCGTCAGTCGCAGTCAATTTGCTCTGAATCTAATAATAATAATAATAAAAAATTACCCTTAGAAAAACATACGTCCGTAGTCTGGTCATAAATTTTGTCACATATTATGGAAAGTTAAATAAATGATACAATGCGTTACGCACTACAACCATGTATATATCAAATGAAAGGGTATACAATACAGATTTAAACCACATTAAATCTATTCGAAATGTCCTCCTCTTGCTTCGATACAAGCCTTCAATCTGCAAGGCTAGTCATCAATCGAAGCACGCACGATATATCAATATCGGCGACTGCTTTAATCAGGGATGCTTTTAGTGACTCCAAGTTGCGATGGGGTTTAGCGCAGACCTTCTCCTCTAAGTGCTGCCATATTTTGTAATCCAAGGGATTCAAATCTGGACTGGATGAGGGCCAATCCTCATGCCTGATAAAGTCGATTCCACGGGCCGTGAGCCAGTTTTGGGTACTTTTCGCCTTATGAGCCAGCGCAGAATCCTGCTGGAATACCCAGTGCCTGTTTTCGAACATTGTTTGTGAAAGAGGTTCCACAATGTTTGTTAAGACTGTGTTTTGATATCCTCGTATATCTGGCACTGGTTTTCACTCCTTTTTCACAAAAAGACACCTCCGTTGGAACCAAATAGGACACCCCAAGCCAAACCATGAAAGCCGAAGGGTGATGACCACGCTGAACACGTGGCACACATCTTCTCGTTTCTTCAATAGAGTGTGCATACCTACACTTTATCATTTTGTTTGTTGAAACTCTCGTCCGAAAATGAATGTCATGAAATGAATGAATGCAATGAAGAAGAAACTCCTTGCCTGGGCTGCGGAACACCGCCAAAAGACGGTTGAGGGCTGGAATATGGTCAGTTTGCATTATTACTGGTATTTTACAATAGTTAAAATAATACTTTTCAAAATAATAAACAACTGTTACGATTCACGATTTCTTTTATTTGTGAAGAATAAGTTTTAAATGAATTAGAAAAAACACATTTTTTTAACGATAAGAGCTTTAATTACACAAAACAGTTATTTACGAAATAAAATAAAAAGAAACGATTTTTTTTATTTGTGAAGAATGAGTTTTAAATTAATTAGATAAATTATTATTAGGGATTATTTTTCTGTTCCTTTCTTCTTGTCTGTTTATGTGTGTGTACATAAACTGTTAAATAAATAAATAAAACACATTTTTTAAATGATAAAAGCTTTAATTAGGAGTGAGCCAACTTTTCAAGAATTTATTTTCCTATAATATGTAAAACAATTAATTGTTTTAGTACGGAACCTAAAAAAAGATTATATGATTTGTCAAATCAATCATTTGTCAAATCAATCATTTGTCAATCATCAACTATAAATGAAGTCCAATAAATAATCAGTGATTATAAAATCCGAGGATTAAAACGTCATTATAATTATTCAGGGATTTTAGAGGAGTTTGACTATGTTTCCTATGAATTTTTGGGAAATATACTCACCTATTCCAATCTCTGGATTTGATTTGATGAAACAAGAATGTAGAATAACTAACTTATGGCCGACTGAATGTAAATAAAGTTGGAAACTTGATTAACTAGTTTTGCATTTTTCTGAAATTTAAAGTAACATTGGCTCCTTCCAAGGTCTAGATAAATTGTTATCGCTATTAAGGCACTGACAACAGCTAAACCGCGGTCACTGTCAGCATAATCAGCCTATAATGTTCCCACTGCTGGCCGGGCGGGACACAGGCTCTGTGAGAGGGAGTGGGTCGTAATCCACCACGCGGGCCCAGTGCGGGTTGGTAGATGTCGCATGTCTTCAAATTTTTGGTTCTAGGACATGCCGGTTTCCTCACGATGTTTTCCTTCACCGTTTTGAGAGCGCCTGTCTGGGTTTGAACCTACGACCGTACTCGTAAGTCACTGTCAGACTCATAGAAAAGAAATAGAAGCGCGATGCCACAACACTTGTAATTTATTGCAAAATATGAACCAATTATCTATTTACTCAAAATTGGATTGAGAATCGAAAATAAAAACAAATTCCGCATTCAAATAAGACTTGTTAATAATTAAATACGTACCTAACGTACGTTGTTATTTAATAGATATATTTTGTATTGGAACTCAAGGTAAAGGGTTAGTTTACCATTCCACCAGTATTGCAATATGTGGTTAGCTAGCGACCTCGATAACTGATTATATTATTCTTACAACCGACAGCAAGTTCGTCATGCTCCCTTAGATGTCACTGCTTGCGGTAGCGTCGGGGGTCGGGTTGCTCCTTCCCTCAAATATGGCGAGGGGGGTAATGGCTGATTTTTGCGTTATGCTCGTGAACGGGTGCTGCTGCTGCTTGTGGTGACTGGTCGTCTTGCTGACCATTGTTTTGTTTTGTTTTGTTATTAGTAATTAACTGTTTATTTATTTTAATTTGATGGTCCTAGTTCATCATTTGTGACTGTTACGGCTGTAGATATATGTAAGCGTAGTAATTTTTCATCATGGGTGTCGTTTTCATGGTTTTCGGGGGTGTTACAGCCGATAGTGAGGTCAAATCTAAAAACCAAGATGGCGGCTGCGAAAATATTCAGATTTTTCATCATGGGTATCGTTTTCATGGTTTTGTGGGGTGTTAAATCCGATAGTGAGGTCAAAATTAAAAAGCAAGATGGCGCCTGCGAAAATTACCAATCCTTTTGGAATAAAAAAACCAAATTGAGTTTCTGACTGAATTTCTGTTTTGCTATTTTATTTAAAAAAACCC
Organism: Atethmia centrago; assembly: GCA_905333075.3. Classification (NCBI taxonomy): domain Eukaryota; kingdom Metazoa; phylum Arthropoda; class Insecta; order Lepidoptera; family Noctuidae; genus Atethmia; species Atethmia centrago. The sequence continues at coordinate 2,281,351 of HG995388.1, forward strand.
TAAATAGTTTCAGCGCTTTCAGCGCTTAAATACTAATTTTGAAATAATATAAAATTATCAATAGAATTAGCATAAAAATATTATTAAAATCTCGATTATGATTATAAATGTAATGCTTAGTCACTCCCTAGCATCAGTGGAATGACACTGACAGCTCACTCCACGCGAGATTTTTACAGAATCGACATGCTGTTAATGAAACTGTTGATGAAAAGTAGATCACGTACGACAAGAACGTGCGAAAAAGGTCGTGGTCAAAGGCCGGTCAGGCTTCACAGAATGTAGTCCTTGAGACAACTCTACTTTGGTTATTTGCCTCTTGTCATCGCCTTAATAATAATAAGTTTGCTCTTTCGGAAGGAGTTTTGCAACGCGACTTTATAATATGTACAGAATAGATAGACAATTATTTTGTCCGTTTTGCAGTGTTTAATAATAGTATTATACCAAATAGTGTCACACTAAATAAAAGAATAATGCAACGAGTAATATTTTATTTAAAAAATATGGAACGAAACGCAATGATTAATTGGTTATCGATAACTTATCGATAAGATGTTGGAATACCTATTTTTCTTGTAGGTATTTGCGTTGAATTTGTGGCTTGGCGTAGCAGTGGCGCCGATTCGTTTACGCTCTGGCGTTCAAAAGGTTAAATAAAATAACTATTCGTCCATCGACAGCTTCGGAAGCAACACCTTTCTAACGTTGACTAGTGAGATACAATTAATTATCTACTGTTGAGAGACCCCCGTGGGCAAAGTGCGTCAAGGACTTGCTAGTGTTTTAAGTGAAGCTGTTCACAAATAGTTTTTCGTAATCTTAAAGTGAATTTATTGGAATCGTGCAAGTGACGGTCACCATGCCTGACAACAGCACCGGAGTGCCTGCTCCTACAGAGAGCGAGGACACTGAGGACCCGTTAGTCACTCACGTTGCTATACGGAATGACGTCATGGTGCATAATGAAAAAGTTTCGTAATTACAGAAACTATGTGTTTCTTAAAGGAATTTTAGCAAACTTCTTAATCTAATTTTACGTAGACATTGTAAAAGTTTTCAACGGTCAAATCCGAAGGAGATATCTAAAAAGTGGCCTCTTTGGTTGGGGTGCGGCTTTAATACCAATTATACTTTTGAAACTTTGTATGGTTATTATAAGTGACAAGAAGGACCGACTACAGTTTTCAACGAGCTTATACGTTTTCTCATTTAGGCGCTGCGATATTTTTTCGGGTTTTTCAAAAAGGCGCTATTACATGAAAATTTTGTCACAAATACGCACAAATAAAGAGCTACTCGTGTATTCTACAGGCGCAAATACAATGGTTTTAAAGATACACGATTCTGCAAAACTTTACTCCAGCAGCTGCAGGAAACGCAATAACTCAAAAATCTAAAGACGCACAAATTTTATTTTTGGCGCTCATTTACGCACAAATATAAGTTCTCTGTCACAATATTTCTATATATTTTTCTTTTGCTGGAACAACGTTACTCCAGCAGGAATCGTTTTTTCTGTTTTTTTTTCCGAAATGACAAAGAGCATTTTTTTTATGTGGCGCACATTTACAGCATTTTACTTACGCACTAATTATACGTTCCACCCATATCACTCTAGTAGCCACTTTCCTGCTGGAGTACACGCGCTCAACACACTTTGGGCGCCACGAATTTCATTAGTACCGCCGTTTCAACACGCGGCCGGCGCACACTGGATCGAAAATCGCGTTTCGAATAGTGAAAAAATTAATTAAAAATGTATTTCTCTTCATATTATAACTATTGTTAAAGATGAGAAAAGCAGTTTTTCCCGTAATATGAATGATGTCAATAAAAACATAAATAATTTGTACTATAACTCTTTATGGATATAACGGGAAATTTTGCAGTTCCAGAGATGTCCTGATTTTTCATACCTGCTCCATATTTTTTCTCTCTTAAAATCTCATTGTTAGTCCTCAGTTTTCAACCCAAATTTGACCACAGTATTACTAAATAGAAATCTTAACAAACCCAAAAACTAAGTAAAAAATTCGAAGTCTCGAAACGCGATTTCGATCCAGTGAGCGGCGCCGATATTCCGTGCTGTGTGTTATCAAATAACATCAAGCTGGTACAAAACTCAAATACTTTATTATTCCTTACAAAGTATGTACATCGTAGTCTAGTAGTTTAATCGTAACATATAACTAATTATAAGTAATTATATTAATATCTAAACTAGAAGTGAGCAGTCAGTCTGTCTATCTCGTACAAGTCAGACATTATTTCTTCCACCTTTGTGCCGATTTTCTTGGCGATCTGAAACGAAATATTTAGATATATGTAAAATATTTTTTTTCCTGTAGTTCATTCATTTAATCGATGGGGTAGGCAGAATTGTATAAAACCGACATTTTGAAAGTTACGTTTTAAAACCCTTGAGAAAAGGGGGAAGCCTATTGCCATTCACCAGGCTCCAGACCCAGACTCGGGGCGGCTACTGAAAATTTTTGTAATGAAAAAAAAAAAAAAATGATCGAACCCAGGACGTATCGAACTGTGGAGTTTCTTGCCTGCTCTTCTCCATATTAAACGACTAATTTGGAACCGTGCCTGTCACTACTCCATACAAGTTTAGACGTGATTAAAAACTTGCCTACTAAAATTACGTCAAGCGCTGATTAATTTGACAGGACTAAACTAAAATTTATCATCTGTCCTTTTCTTAATGAACTAAAAAGAAAAAGATGCACTGAACTTAAATTTAGTTTAGTTTGTGAATAAGGGAATCGGCACCATTATCACAAGCTACTGTATCTATAAAAAATATCAATTGACACACAATATCACAAGCTACTGTACCTATTGGCGAATAAGACACAAGCAACTATCCGTTATTTGATTGCTGATTCAACTTTAAGATGTATGCTGATGTTTTCCAGCCTCCGAGAATGCGTAATTATTAAGTATTAAAATATCAATTGACACAAAATATCACAAGCTACTGTATCAATTAAAATATCAATTGACACACAATATCACAAGCTACTGTACCTATTGGCGAATAAGACACAAGCAACTATCCGTTATTTGATTGCTGATTCAACTTTAAGATGTATGCTGATGTTTTCCAGCCTCCGAGAATGCGTAATTATTAAGTATTAAAATATCAATTGACACAAAATATCACAAGCTACTGTATCAATTAAAATATCAATTGACACACAATATCACAAGCTACTGTACCTATTGGCGAATAAGACACAAGCAACTATCCGTTATTTGATTGCTGATTCAACTTTAGGATGTATGCTGATGTATTCCAGCCTCCGAGAATGCGTAACTGACACCTGTCAGTTGGACACGATTAGGAACTAATAAAGTTTAAATTCGTAAAACACATATCGTTTTATACTCGGGGTTTGCAATCTTTTCATAGTTGTTTTGTTTACTTCTGATTTTGAAACACAGTAATCTAATATTGCCTAAGTGTTGTGATGTCTTTTGTTTTTTTTTTTTAATGTATTATTTCAATATATACCGCATAACAATGTCCACTGTGGCGACACTGTCAAAGTCAAATTATAAATATTAAAACAAACTTTTAAAATGTATTTTCAGTATGGCAACTGAATGTATTATTTTACTTTGGCAACACTTAGAAATAACGGTTATGATGTCATCGTCATTTCTGTGTGGCGCAAAAGTAATTTTAAATGGTAAAATATAGTGCAGAGCCAGTCGTCGTTTGATTGTAAAATATTACGACTGTGTGGAATACAAGTGTTTGATAGAAAAGAGTATTTTTCTTTCTAATAAGGTTACATTCATATGTATAATATAGCGCAAGGTTATTTTTGCGCGCGACTAAAATCTGGTTTAGGCCGCTATTTTGTTTTATGCATACATTTCAAGTGACAATGTTGCACAAATATTTACCAACAGCCTCATCATCATCATTCGAGTGCCAATAGACCGTTCGTAGCAGTGTAACTGTGAAAGGAGTGCATAAAGGGTCAAATTAAAGTAGTTAGGAAATCTTCACAAACGTGCTGGGTATCGATACCAAACATGATAAAACAAAAAAAATATGCTTCAATTTTTTTTTTGGGATCAACGACCGCTGGCGGTGTTTTGAAGTATGGGTAGATGAAATCGTTTTTTGTTTTATTTTTACTTATTAACCATTACGTGTGTGATGTTAACACAAAAATGCTGATATTTCACCCTATTGATAATAAAATGTCATATCACAAAATAAAAAGATTATATTTTTTTTTGTTTTAACATGTTCATATCGATTTATAATTATATAAAGTTTGCGGAGTTTCGCTAGCTAATTTAATTTGACCAGTATGACAGGTGTCAGGAATGCATTCTTTCATTATTAAAAATACATACATAAACTTACTCCTTTTGCTTCGTTTACGTTCATACATCAGGTCATACGCGCACGCCGGTTGCGAGTACTACGCACCTGACCTTTTTGAAGAACATCATTAATGAGGTCACTATATGTCTTTCTGGGGCGTCCCCTCCTGGCATTTCCACTCACATCTGCCTTTTGTTAGTCGCCTTTCATTCATCCTCTCAACAAACCAAACCATCTAAGCATACTCTTTTCAATTTTTGTCAATACGTCTTCCTTTAAACCGCACCGTTGCTTTATCCCATCATTTTTCAGCCTATCGTTTATAGTCACACCACACATGCTTCTCAGGGAACGCATTTCCAAAGCATTTATTCTACGTTCATGCTTCTTTTGGCACACCCAACAATCACTTCCATACATAAGTGTAGGCACCAGCACACCATTATGAACAGCCAGTCGAGCCTCTTTGGGCATCGACTGGTTGGTCACCATCGCATGTATAGCACCATTCACTTTATTTCCCACATTTACTCTCCTTTCCCCATCTTCATCAATCTTTCCATCCCTTGTAAACAGACTCCCCAAATATACAAATTCACTTACTTGCTCTACTCTTATCATTTATTTTCACATCACACACCGATATATCCTCTTCTCTTTCAAACACCATGACCTTCGTCTTATTCACATTTATATTCATCCCTTTCATCTTATATGCTACATCCATCACAGGCACCATGTCTTGCAGCTGTTCTGCTGACGATGCAAGTAGAACTTGATCATCTGCGTACAGAAGGCATTTGACAGGCAACTCATTCATTCTCAATCCACAGTCACCCTCTTTCAAATCTATCAGACAGCTATCCATGTACAAGTTAAACAGCCACGGTGACTCTTCACAACCCTGTCTAACATCCCTTGAGATGTTACCATTGTTACCCTTGAGTTGTTTACCAGTCACTGGAATCCTTGTATAAAGATTTCAGTGCCCGTACCAAGCGCCAGTTCACACCATATATGGATAGTGTCGACCACAGTTCTTCTCTCCACACACTGTTATAGGCTTACTCCAAGTCAACGAAAGCACAGTAGACTTTCTTGTGCTTTGCCAGATGTTTTTCAGCTATGCACCTTAAGGAGAAGATTTGATCCATACAGCCCATTCCCTCTCTAAACCCTGATTGCACATCCCATATTTTCTCATCGGTCACTGTTATCACTCTCTTTATTAAAACGTTCGCATACAGTTTGCCGACAACATTCATAAGACTATTATATATAAACCCACGCTCAGATGCAGGTGAAGGGAATATATTTCATTCCCTTCACCTGCATCTGAGCGTGGGTTTTCCAAACTGGCTTCTGTCCAATTACCGACTCCATGCACACTATCCTGACAACTAAAAAACCTTTCAAAGTATCCCTTCAAGCGTTCCAAGACCTTACATTCTTCGCCTAGTAAACATCCATCTTCAGCTCTTATGACATTCGCACTCGATGTTCCTGCCACTCGGCGACCCAATCTTACCTGTTTCCAGAACAGCTTAACTTTGGCCTCATTATTATCAGTTGTTTAGTAAATTGTTTGGTTATGGTTTTCTTTCGGGCTTCCGGCTACCCATAACGACTACCAAAGATCTAAAAATGACAGCCGGGACCAACGGCTTAACGTGCTTTCTGTAGTACAGGGGTCTCGGTATGTAATGGATGGTAGATAGATAGATAGATAGATAAAACATTTATTCAGTGCACACAAAAGACATAGCACAACACACAATAGCACAATACATGGATAACAAATTACAGGAATATATACAAAAACAAGACATACACCTCGAACTCGGCAAGCGTTGCTTAACCTTGAAGATCGACCCACGCGGCTGTCAGTACTCAGCCACGAGCCCCTCCCGAGTGACAACGGTCCTACAGGCATACTCACGTCCAGCTTGTCGGCGTTGGGCAGGCTGCAGTAGTGCGCCACCAGGTCGCCGTCCAGCACGCCGCGCGCCGCGCCGCCGCCCGCCGCGCGCCGCGCCGCGTACGTCCTGCACACGCAACGTTACGCACTCACCATCTTGTTACATCAGTTTATTCATAAAGGGTGATCCAATTCGAGGTTCCTATACTGTCATTGTCACAGCTGTTAGTAAGGGCGCGTGTTTCAAACGACAAATATTAGTTTGTCAACTTCAACATATTTATTGTGGATCATAGGGTAGGTTCATAATACAGATACAGAAAGCAAAATCCCTAGCAAAATGCTACAAAATACATTTAATGTCGAAATATAACGTACAAAACAACATTTATAACAAAGTCAAAGCGTAGTACACATATTTAATTTAAGTTTAATTTATTACTAGTTTTAAGACTTTTGTCATTAAAAAATTCGTCAATGCTGTATTATTGATTAACAAAGCGCTGAATTTCTTTTTAAACATGTTCACATTCTGAATATTTTTTAATTCTGCAGGTAATTTGACAGACTGCACGCGTGTCGAGTGTTTGACAACATTAAGCTTTGTCTGCAGAATAGTAGGAAGATATTTTCTGCGAGTATCTACTCTATTTTTTCTTTCATCGTCTGTTTCAAAGTCGTTTAAGTTTAAGTTTTTAAGGTCGACGGCGCGCGTGGAATACAACGCGCCGTCGACCCGGGCCTGGTCCTTACCGGACGATGAGCTACCCATTGCTTACCGTCCGCAAGCCCGCGCCTACGGTGGCCGGAAATCCGCCCGGGATTCCCGACGCCCAGGGCGTGTCCTGCGGCGGCTAGGGGCGAGAGGGCGCGAAATTTGCCTTTCCCTCGACCGTCCCGCCTCCTCCTTCGCGAGCATTACTGCTTCGCAGGAGGTGACGGCTGCCCATGCCCTCTCGCTCCGTACCATGGCCTGAACCAGGGCCATTTGATTACTTTTTCAAAATGTTTGGATAGAACCGGTAACAGTGAAATGGGCATGTAATTGCCTGGATCAGTTTTAGCACCTTTCTGAAATAGTGGTAAAACTCTGGCTAACTTAAATTGGTCAGGAAAGACGCCTTCATTGACGCAGTTATTTATTATTTCAGATATTGGGTATGCCAGTAGTATCTATATTATCTTTGATTACGCTCAGCGGTATTTCATCCTATCCAAATGACTTTTTACTATACATACCTTTTCAGCATCATCATCATCATCATCATCATTTCAGCCGAAAGACGTCCACTGCTGGACATAGGCCTCCCCCAAGCACCGCCACTTCGACCGGTTTTGTGCTTCCCGCATCCAGCGGATTCCTGCGGCCTTCACAAGGTCATCGGTCCACCTTGTAGGAGGCCTTCCAACGCTACGTCTTCCGTTACGCGTTTGCCATTCCAGAACCTTTCGGCCCCATCGGCCATCTGTTCTGCGAGCAATGTGCCCTGCCCACTGCCACTTAAGTTTGGCAATTCTTCGGGCTATGTCGGTGACCTTGGTTCGCCTGCGGATCTCTTCATTTCTGATTCGATCACGTAGGGAAACTCCAAGCATAGCCCTCTCCACTACCCTTTGAGTGACTTTTAGCTTTTTGATAAGGCCCATTGTAAGCGACCACGTTTCAGTGCCATAGGTCATCACTGGCAACACGCACTGGTTAAAGACTTTCGTCTTGAGACACTGTGGTATGTGGGACGAGAAGATATTGCATTTTTTCTCGAAGTTGGACCTACCTAACTGGACAGTTTGTCATAGATACGAGGTGCATTCAATAAGTACCTAGCCTCATCGCCAGAGGGCGCTGTAGTTTCAAAAGAGTTTTACCACAGTGTAGCACATTCTTTTTTAATTCTTTTTTCAAATTTTCATTCCAATCCCTTCATTTGTTTTAATTTGACAACTTATGGAAACGAACGTGTCGATCGGTTTTACAAAAATGGAAAAAGAGCAATATCGTTCGGTGATTCGATTCCTATTTTTGGAAGGGAAAACGCGCATCGAAATCAAAGAGCGCTTGGATGCTGTGTACGGTGACTCTTCTCCATCGATGGCCACCGTCAAGAATTGGTTCAACGAGTTTGCACGTGGCCGTACGTCGGTTTTTGATGAACCACGTCCAGGTGCACCGAAAACAGCTGCTACGGAGGAAAACATTAAAAAAATCCATGATTTCGTATTGGCAGATCGCCGATTGAAGGTTCGGGAGCTAGCTGAGACTGTAGGCATTTCAGAAGGAACAGTGCATCATATTCTTCACGAGGAACTCGGCATGAGAAAGCTGTCGGCGCGATGGGTGCTGCGTTTACTCACACCAGAAAACAAGCGCAGCCGTGAGACCACATCGGAGACGTGTTTGGCGCTGTTTAAGCGGAATCCAGCGGAGTTTTTGCGTCGTTTTGTGACCGTCGATGACACCTGGATCCACTGGTACACACCAGAGACCAAGGAGCAATCAAAACAATGGATCCAGACCGGGGAACGTGCTCCAAAGAAGGCGAAAACTGTAAAATCGGCCGGAAAAGTTATGGCCACCGTTTTCTGGGATTCACAAGGTGTGATCTACATCGATTACCTCGAGAAGGGTAAAACAATTACAGGGCTTTACTATGCCGATTTATTGGGCCGATTCGACGCCGAATTAAAGAAAAAACGACCCCATCTGGCGAAGAAAAAAGTGCTGTTTCACCACGACAACGCACCGGTTCACACGTCTGCCGTTGCCATGGCCAAATTGGTCGAATTACGCTACGAATTGTTGCCCCACCCACCGTATTCTCCAGATTTGGCCCCTTGTGACTTCTTTCTGTTTCCTAATCTGAAAAAATCACTCGCCGGGAATAGATATGGATCGAATGAGGAGGTCATCGCCGCCACGGAGGCCTATTTTGCAGAGTTTGACAAAAACTATTTTTCGGACGGGTTAAAAAAGTTGGAACATCGCTGGGCTACGTGTATCGAACTAAAAGGAGACTTTGTTGAAAAATAAATTGCCACTTTTCCAAAATTTTCGTTTACTTTTTGTAGGCTAAGTATTTATTGAATGACCCTCGTAAACATACTCGTCCACAACTTCGAGCGTAGCGTCTCCGATTTTCATGAGAGTGAGTGTAACATGGGCACTCTTTCGGAAGCTCTACTGAGGTCATCGAGCATTGTACTGAGGTCCTCCATAGTCTCAGCCATGACAAGTATATCGTCGGTGATTGATGTACTCGCCATTGATGTTGATGCCTGGCCCTTTAAAACTACTGAAACCCTAAATTCCTCGCCATCGCGTTTTATTGATTTATTAAGAGCAAACGTTTCATCCTGCCCGATTGAATTTAAATTCAAGCATAAACCTTAACAGTAATAAAAGCTTTCAAGCAAATCAAGATCAAATTAACAGAAGATCTATGGGGAATGTCAATCAAAGTTTGTACCTCCATTATTGAGACTATAGCGCCGCACTTAGCATTATTATTTAATTTGTGTGTTGATCAAGGAGTCTTCCCGGATCTAATGAAATATAGTAAGGTAATACCGCTTTTCAAATCCGGGGATAGTAGAGACACCAATAATAACCCGTATCCGTGTTGCCGGTTTTCAGCAAGGTGTTTGAAAGGGTAATGTTTAATCAAATGCTCAATCATTTTAACACCAATAAAATCTTACACGATCAACAGTATGGCTTCACCAAGGGACGTTGTACGACTGACGCCGGTGTCACCTTATTAAAACACATATTTACGGTGTGGGAAGAGGCCCAAGACGCAATAGGAATATTTTGTGACCTCTCCAAGGCATTTGATTGCGTCGACCACGAAACATTACTCTTGAAACTGACTTTGCGCAGACCTTGCGCTCAGTTTAGTAAAATCTTATTTAAATGATAGACAGCAGCAAATTCAAATAAATGGTGTCAATTCACTGGGCTTAAAAGTAGAAATGGTGTACCACAAGGCTCGATATTGGGTCAGATTAGATTAGATTAGATTATATTTATTTGTGAAAACATGAGTACACATACAGAGCATGCAAGTTATTAAATTACATTATAGTCTTAAGATCAGTCATGTTTGGCCTTAGTGGCGTACAAATATTTAAATTTCAGTTATAAAAGTTATTGGATAAAGTATTAGATTACATAAGAACAAAATAGTAAATGTCAATTATGAAAACAATTAAATTAAATATATCATAGTTACGTAACAATTATTAAATGTCAATTAAAATTATCATCATAGCAATAATATATTGCTTTATGTAGATTATGTCAAAGATGTATTGATAATATTAGTTACTACACGGTATTAGATGTTGTCATTAAGAAATTCTAGAATACTGTAGTATGCTTTCCCTTCTAGCAGTATCTTTAATTTATTTTTTAATTGACGAGAATTAAGCTCCTTCCAGCTATTTGGGAGTTTATTGAAAATTTTAGGGGCCATACAGAAAACACTCTTGTGCATTAATGCTGTTTTCGATCTATGTAGACAGAGAATACTGTCATCGCGTCTACTATGGTTGCGATCGACCACTTCTGATTGTCGTGGAAATAAGTGTCGATTTGATTTTACAAACATGACAATGTCTAAAATGTAAAGGCAAGGCAGAGTTAATATTTTATATTTTTTAAAGTAGGGCTTACAACTTTCGGTTGACTGTAACTTAAACATAGTTCTAATGCACCTTTTTTGGGCTTTAAAGGGTATGTCCTTGTCGGTTGAGTTGCCCCAGAAAATGATCCCATATCTTAAATGTGAAGAAACCAAACCGTGATAAGCCGTGAGCAATGATTCACTGTTAAGCACTGGGACCAGTTTGAACAGCGCATAACAAGAATTACTAATTTTTTTACTGAGTTCTTCTATGTGTGCTTTCCAGTTTAGCTTTTTGTCAATCGTCACTCCAAGGAATTTAGTGTTGTCAACTTCTGTAATAATTCTATTATTGTACTGGACGTTAAGATCGGTCATGGTTGATTAACGTTGACTGAAGTGCATTACGTTAGTTTTACTAAGATTAATTTTTAGATTATTATTATTCATCCAATTTATTATTGATGTGACAGAATTATTAATGTCATTATTGTAGCTATCTTTAGTATTACATTGAATTGTGATAGTGCTATCATCAGCAAAGAGTGTAACTGGTTGGTCTACATGTTTAGGTAAGTCATTTATATATACTATGAATAGTAGTGGACCCATCACACTACCCTGAGGGACTCCATACTTGACTACTTGCTCGTGCGAATGAAATATTTCTTCACATTTAGTTTTAATGTTTATCCTAGATATCTCCGTGACCTGTTTTCTGTCATCAAGATATGTTTTTATTAATTTTAGAACCGTGCCTCTTATACCGTATGCTTCCAACTTATTTATTAAAATATCATGCCTGACGTAATCAAACGCCCGCGTCATATCACAGAATATGGTACAGACAGGGTTGGTTCTATCGACATTTATCATAACTTTATGTAGGAAATCGTAAACAGCCATATTTATAGTTCGGTTTTCTCTGAATCCTTTTTGTTCGTTAACTAGTATATTGTGTTTTTCTAAATAAGTACTAAATTCTTTATAAAAATACTTTTCAAAAATTTTGGAGAAAACACTAATAATCGAAATAGGTCTGTAAAATTCCATGGATTCTCTATTTTCTTTTTTAAATATAGGTTTTACAATAGATTTTTTTAAAGCATCAGGGAATATACCGGTACTTATACTTAAATTAATCAGATGGCTAAGATGCGTACAAATTTCTGGAGCCACCAACTTAACTATTTTTGTTGATATTCCGTCATGACCCACGCTGTTCGTATTTTTCATTAGCTTGATTGTTCTAAACACGTCTTGCGGTATACAAGGGGGCATAAAAAATGATTTTTCTCTATTTGGGACTTTTGAAGTGACTTGCTTTCCTGAATCTACAAGCGGGACTACTTTTTCAATGAAGTAGTTGTTAAATTCGTTGGCTATTTTCTGGGCATCTGTTATAGTGTCACTGTTTACTTTTATTTTTGTGATAAGGTTTCGTGGTATGTTATGCTATGAGTTATTGATGATTTTCCAAATGGTTTTAGATTTATTACTAGATTGTTTTATTTTATAATTATTCTGTGCATATTGCGTTAGTTGCATAATTTTCTTAAACAATTTAGAGTATTTAGTCAAGCTATATTTATTAGTTCCATTTGGGTCACGTCTGTATTGCCATAAAAGTTGTCGCTTCTTTTTGCTGCACATTTTGATACCACGTGATACCCACTTAGATTTATTTGCCGTATGTATGGTTGCAGATACTTCAGGAAAGCATAAATTGTAGAAAAGCGAAAATGTTTCTATAAATATATTGTAGGCTATGTTAGGATCACCTGTTTCGTATATCTCAGAGAATGACAACCTACGCAGGTAATTCTGAAATTTTGAAATATATTCTGATTTGTAATCACGCCTATTCATACGCCAGTATCTTAGAGTGCAACAGTTTTTGACGGGTATTTTTATTAATTGCGCTGTGTGGTCGGACAGCGCGAATTCAAGTACTTCTACTTTACAGGCTCTTTTAAAGTTATGTACAATATTATCTATACATGTTTGACTCCTTATTCTAGTGGGCTGGTTAACAGATAATCTTAAATTATAATTCAGTAAGAGACACTCAAAATCTAAAGTTTGGTAAGATTTTTTTAAAATATTTACATTGAAATCTCCAGCTATTACAATATTTCGAAAATATTTATTAGTGAGTTCTCGTAAAAACGTATGTAGTTTTTCCATGAACACATTGAAATTATTAGCGTTTGGAACTCTATAAATACAAGCTATTACAATTTTATAGTTAATCAATTCTACGGCACAACATTCAAAAACGCCGGTTTCTGACATTTTTATAATATGTTTCAATTCCTTATACTGAATTCCGTTTCTTACAAGTATGCATGCTCCACCTCTTTTACTTTCCTTTCTTGTGTAGCATGCCGCAAGCTGATAATTAGGTATATTTAGATACTGTTCATAGCCCTTCATAATAAAATGTTCTGTAATGCATAGTATGTCCACACAAGACTTTATATCTGCTAACTCTTCTAGGCACACTGTTATGGCATCTGATTTAGCTAACAATCCTGCAATATTTTGATGCATTATGTGCAAATATTTAGTTGCGAAAAAGGCTTGTTGTTTGCTCATTACAGGTGTCGTCTTTATTATTATCCGCAGAAACTTCGTCACATATAGCAAATGCATTGCTGTCGGTTTCACTGAAGTTGTTCATGTTAGAGTATTCTATGTCAGTGATTAGAAGTTTTATATCTTCAAAAATTATCCTTTCCTCTTTTTAGTATATATTAATGATCTACCTCACTTGTTAAAAACACCACCACAAATGGTGTTATTTGCTGACGATACTTCCTTAATTATTAAAATTAATAGACGTGCATCAAATTTTGACGACGTGAATAACGCCCTATTGCAGGTCCAAAATTGGTTAACTGCTAATAATTTAGTATTAAATGGGAAAAAAACTAAGTGCATAAGATTTGCTTTACCAAGTTTCAAAAGTAGTATTTGTGAGATAGTATTGAACCAAAAGAAATTAGAATTCGTGGATAAAACTGTATTCCTGGGGATTACGCTCGACTCAAGGCTTCAATGGGGGCCTCATTTAACTTCCCTTGTAGGACGGCTAAGTTCAGCAGCATATGCTGTGAGAAAAATCCGTCAATTTACTGATGTAGATACCGCACGGCTAGTATATTTTAGTTACTTTCATAGTATTATGTCGTACGGTATTTTACTATGGGGACGGGATGCAGACATCAAGTCTATTTTTATTCTGTAGAAAAGAGCCATCAGAGCCATATATGGCCTCCGCAGGTGCGACTCTCTAATGACGATCATGACGGTACCTTGTCAATATATCTATGAAAACTTCATGTACGTAAGAAAAATCTACATCTTTTTAGTAAAAGAGGTGAAAGACACAATTATATCACTAGACATAGGGACCAATTAGTTCAACTAGGTTTCAGGCTGGCTAAAGTAGACTCATCTTTCATGGGGTACTGTTTAAAATGTTACAATAAAATACCTCCCCACATACTTCAACTGTATGAAACAAAATTTAAATCTTGTATAAAACGCACACTATGCAGCCAAGCATATTATAGGTTAAGGGATTACATCGCTGATTAAAATGCTTGGCTCAACGCTGGTCCTGCTCCACAAGGGCGCAAAAACGAATTGATCAGCTATTGAAAATAGTGTTGGAGCTGCTGAAGATTTGAAAAACTCTCATTGCATTGTATAAATTAAATCTCTTAGTATTGTATAGTTGCACAGCACATTGTTATGTGATTACTATGTACTATAAAGCTGCCATTTACTGGATACGTAAAGACGTATCCAGTAAACACAGTAGACACATTCAAGTCAATGAAAGCATTGACTTGAATGTGCCCTGGCGTCTGGGAGTATGTCGTGCTCACTCTAATGTCTCGCTGATGGTGGCGCGTGTGTTGGATCATTTAGCTCCCTTCAAAATGGTTGAGCTGAATGGTGCTAATCTATGCGTTATGTTCGTGAACGGGCGCCGCACAGTGGAACGAAAATCGGCTGTAGAAGTCATAGGATCTCGATTTCTTAAATGTTATTTTTTTTGCTGGAAATGACTTCTGCTGATCATTACTGTTCTATAAAATGTCATATGAAGTAATTGTGTGCACAAATGGAAGAGTTATAATTTTTATAAGAAAAAAATGTATGGAGCTGACATGAAAAATGAGGATATCTCTGGAATCGCAAGGTTGGCCGTTATATCCTTGCACACTGTTATAGTACTATTTATTTGTGAATTTTTGACATACTTAATATCGCGGCATCACTTGCGATTTTTTTTTTAAATCTTCAAAATTAAAAAAAAAAAAGTATATGATACATTTTAATGCTTAAATATGGCTATATTATATTTTTTATGCTTAGACCAAAACATTCTAAGAAATCACAAAGTCGTATTACCTACTTATTTGAAATGACATGGTAATTATGAATTACATAATATGTAATCTTGTCTAATGCCTCAAGTCCACATTAGCTAATGATTAATAAAACTTAATACCTATATACCTGTTAAAAGGATACGTACCATAATGAGGGTAATTGGATAAACGTGATCATTAGTCAATAACAATAAATGGTAAACTATTGTATGATTAAAAATAAAAGCAAATTATAAAAAAAAAATATTAACTTAACCTAACCTAACATAAACAATAAAAGTTAACTTATTTTATACTTCGTCACCATCAGAATCCACTTCAGAATCAGGCTCTACAATAGATATAATTTCTAAGAACTCTGTCGGAGCTTCCTGATCCTGAAGTTTCAGTAGTTCTACTGTTTCCTTAAAGTATGTCTGCCTCTTGTGGGCATTTAATTTTGGTCTTGTGGAAGAAATTAGAGGATCAGAAGAGACGATAAGCATATTGAGGATATCTTCGTTTGATGCTTGTCTACTCTTTTCCCTCGAATGGTGTTCTCTGAACCTCCTAAAGTCTTTGTTTCGGGGCTCTGAAGCTTCTTCCGAAAGACTTCCAATTGGTACAATAGCATTTTCTGCAATTACGTCCCCTCCGTGAATCAACAATTTGTGGACGGTTGATGACATGTAGTACCAATCGTACCACGTATTTTTCAGCGGTTGTTCTAGCGTATTCTTTAAATTTCGGCACGTCTACAATCTCTCCAGATGTGATAGCTTGCAGAATCACAGCAAATCTGCGTAGGTATTAGGTCTTTATCTAATCCAGTGATCGCTGCAGTTTTATCAGGAAATTCAAAAAACCGCCTTGCTGTGTTCCCGTCGTTAGTTGTGCCTAATCCTTGCTTAACGATGTCAATCAAAAGATTGAGATCATCTTTGAATCGATCTTGAATGAGTTTTTTTCGTGAATGCAATAACTCTTGATGAACTTCTCCTCTTGCAGACCACTTTTTGAAGTCGAGACGATACGCTATGTGTAGAAGACATGCCATCACATTAATGCGGGCATGAAGTGAGGATAATCCGAACTCATACACACCAGAAGAAATGGTTTTTGACGCAATGACATCTAACTTATTCATTTCTGTAGGCTTAGCCAAACACAGGTAGCAGGCCGCATTTGACTTAGCTTCAGACAGATATGTACAAATTTTGCCGTCAATCATCGCCATCATTAATTTGTGACTAATTGCATGTCCTTGACATTTTGAGGGAACGAGAGCTTCAATTTCGTTATCCATTGCAGTTTTTTCATTTATGACAACGTCTTTGGTTTCTTTCACAAAACTAAACTGGACTGGACGGCAATACCTAGGTGAGCAGGGTTCTGGATTCACCCATACGGTATCACCGTCAGCTGTCAACTTTAATGGAACCAAAGAGGTCATAAATATGCTGGAATCATCTTGACCACTCTCTATGTTTTGCTTATATCTACTTTGGTTAGATGCACCGTCACTTTGATATTAATATAAATTGTTTATCTTGTATCGCATCAGGACTACGAATAGTTTCAAAAATTCTGTTCACTGTTAAATCTAGTAACGCTTGTAGTGCAATCTTAGCAGATGAATCCGTTACAGTCACAAATGTCTTCGGAGGGTAGCACTGTAGCTAAGCTTTTTGCACTTTATAGTAAGACGGATATATCTCCTTTGAACCTTCTCGAATAGTCGTTTCCCTTAATGTGATATATTGCCATTTCGATAATTTTAATGAAAGTAGCAAACCCAGTCCTTTTTCTGGTGAAAATATTGTTGAAGGAGCTGGTTTGTTCAACATTTCCTTGATTTTTGCTGCTGCTTCTGGATTTTGGAGCATATGTTCAATAACAGATGCAATATCCTCACGACCATCTCCTTTCAAAAGTGCTGCAGCTGAATAAGCTACTTCATTAGGGTCATCGCCTATATGGTCATCAGATCGTCTCTTCTTCTGCTTGTTACTTAGATATTCAAACAGATCACACACAGATCTTTTTGTCATCGTTTAAGTTGATTTCATTGTTGAAGTTGATGGTACAGGTTCAGGTACAGGTTCAGTAGAAATATTTTCACTTATTGATTCTTGAATAAGCAAATTGGTTTGCACGCAGTTTGGCCAGTCAATATTTGCCTCAAGCCAATTACTGTAATCACGTCTAAAAACTTCACTTTTCCTGTGGGATCGTAACCATCTCTTTTGAACTGCCCGTGTAAATCTTCGACAAAATTCTTTCACGGTAACACTGTCTTCATTTGAAAGGCTAGAGCCCAGTCGAATAACAAGTGTGTTGAACAATATTTCATGATCGAAAGACGAAGCATCCTGATTGCTCAGAATAACAAACAAATTTGTAATAATGCTTTCCATTATTCACGATCACTGAGTAAAAAGACACGGTAGGATAGATGTTAGTATTAGAAATGCTCTAAATGAACTGAAGTTGTGAATCCAATGTTTGACTATTTATTGATATTGACTAATGATGGTATCACATTTATCTAATTACTATCATTAAGTTAATCCTGCACTAATTGCTAAATTAGCGAGTACTCCAAATTATTTTGGTACATATCCTTTTAACTAGGTATATAGGTATTAAGTTTTATTAATCATTAGCTAATGTGGACTTGAGGCATTACACAAGATTACGTATTACGTAATTCATAATTACCATGTCATTTCAAATAAGTAGGTAATACGACTTTGTGATTTCTTAGATTGTTTTGGTCTAAGCATAAAAAATATTGTAAATTACACTTGGTATAGCCATATTTAAGCATTAAAATGTATCATATACTTTTTTTTATTTAATTTTAAAGATTTAAAAAAAAAAATCGCAAGTGATGCCGCGATATTAAGTATGTCAAAAATTCACAAATAAATAGTACTATAACAGTGTGCAAGGATATAACGGCCAACCTTGCGATTCCAGAGATATCCTCATTTTTCATGTCATTTCCATACATTTTTTTCTTATAAAAATTATAACTCTTCCATTTGTGCACACAATTACTTCATATGACATTTTATAGAACAGTAATGATCAGCAGAAGCCATTTCCAGCAAAAAAAAATAACATTTAAGAAATCGAGATCCTATGTCTTCTACAGCCGATTTTCGATCCACCGTGCGCCGTCAGTAGAGACTGGTGATCTCTTAGCTGCCACGAGATATTTTAATTTTTTAATAGCTTTTTTTTTTTGTTAATTTTTTTATTACGGACGCTTTTACATTTTGCGTCGTTCTCACATGGATAATTTCAAAATGAATGATGTAAACAATATTTTGTAACCATAATACGTTGATTTAAAAGAGTGTCCGTGGAGTTTCTTGCCCGTTCTTCTCCATAGGTACCTACTACGGTTTAGAATGGGCAACTAGCTTCATCTTTCTGACTGACCGACCGACCCCTTGACAAATCAAAAGTGCCTGTAATTGGTTTATTTGAAATAAATGTATGGTACGAGGATCATTCAATAAATACTTAGCCTACAAAAAGTAAACGAAAATTTTGGAAAAGTGGCAATCTATTTTTCAACAAAGTCTCCTTTTAGTTCGATACACTTAGCCCAGCGATGCTCCAACTTTTTTAACCCGTCCGAAAAATAGTTTTTGTCAAACTCTGCAAAATAGGCCTCCGTGGCGGCAATGACCTCCTCATTCGATCCATATCTATTCCCGGCGAGTGATTTTTTCAGATTAGGAAACAGAAAGAAGTCACAAGGGGCCAAATCTGGAGAATACGGTGGATGGGGCAACAATTCGTAGCGTAATTCGACCAATTTGGCCATGGCAACGGCAGACGTGTGAACCGGTGCGTTGTCGTGGTGAAACAGCACTTTTTTCTTCGCCAGATGGGGTCGTTTTTTCTTTAATTCGGCGTCGAATCGGCCCAATAAATCGGCATAGTAAAGCCCTGTAATTGTTTTACCCTCCTCGAGGTAATCGATGTAGATCACACCTTGTGAATCCCAGAAAACGGTGGCCATAACTTTTCCGGCCGATTTTACAGTTTTCGCCTTCTTTGGAGCACTTTCCCCGGTCTGGATCCATTGTTTTGATTGCTCCTTGGTCTCTGGTGTGTTCCAGTGGATCCAGGTTTCATCGACGGTCACAAAACGACGCAAAAACTCCGCTGGATTCCGCGTAAACAGCGCCAAACACGTCTCCGATGTGGTCTCACGGTTGCGCTTGTTTTCTGGTGTTAGTAAACGCAGCACCCATCGCGCCGACAGCTTTCTCATGCCGAGTTCCTCGTGAAGAATATGATGCACTGTTCCTTCTGAAATGCCTACAGTCTCAGCTAGCTCCCGAACCTTCAATCGGCGATCTGCCAATACGAAATCATGGATTTTTTTAATGTTTTCCTCCGTAGCAGCTGTTTTCGGTGCACCTGGACGTGGTTCATCAAAAACCGACGTACGGCCACGTGCAAACTCGTTGAACCAATTCTTGACGGTGGCCATCGATGGAGAAGAGTCACCGTACACAGCATCCAAGCGCTCTTTGATTTCGATGCGCGTTTTCCCTTCCAAAAATAGGAATCGAATCACCGAACGATATTGCTCTTTTTCCAATTTTGTAAAACCGATCGACACGTTCGCTTCCATAAGTTGTCAAATTAAAACAAATGAAGGGATTGGAATGAAAATTTGAAAAAAGAATTAAAAAAGAATGTGCTACACTGTGGTAAAACTCTTTTGAAACTACAGCGCCCTCTGGCGATGAGGCTAGGTACTTATTGAATGCACCTCGTAGTTCGTTCAGCAGAGTAAATGCTATGCATGGTGGCTCATTAATTTTAATAAATAACCAGCTTAGATTTAAAGACCGCAAGGACATTGTGAGCCTCTCTGTTGAGCGGACAATTGAAATAGCCTGTATATAATTAGAGCAGTTCTTTATATTAAGTGTGTACAGACCATCTTCAGGATTGTATGATTGTTTTGAAAGGGTTATGGATGATGTGTTGCACAAAATGTGTAATTAGAATAAGTCTATCATCACTTGTGGTGATTTTAATGTTAATCTATTAAAAATTCGGGGTTAAGTACTAAAATTATAAGTTTTTTTCAGTCATACAATCTTGCTCACCAATTTTTAGAGCCCACTAGAATAACTCCCACTAGTGCCACATGCCTAGATAATATTTATACAGATGTTACACCAGCCCACAAAAAATATCTTAATTTAATAGAATCAGATCATTGCGGATAATTTATCACTATTTATATACTAATAAGTCACCTGTAAAGATATAATTTAAACCTTTCACACGTTAAATGTTAAAAAGACCGCAGATCTATGGGGTAATTCTGTGGACGTTGCTAAGTCCATTATGAACATTGTAGCACCTACTTTAGCTGTTATTTTTAATAATTGTATTGATCGTGGTGAGTTTCCTGATCTTATGAAAAACAGTAAAACTTTGTTTAAATCGGGTAG
The DNA here is from genome assembly GCA_905333075.3 of Atethmia centrago. Classification (NCBI taxonomy): domain Eukaryota; kingdom Metazoa; phylum Arthropoda; class Insecta; order Lepidoptera; family Noctuidae; genus Atethmia; species Atethmia centrago. The sequence goes on from HG995388.1 coordinate 2,302,128, forward strand.
TACGTCAGACCCTACCTTTATTAAAATTTTCTAAAAACTTATTTTAGATCAAACCCATTTTTTTTTAAAATAAACTTTAATTACTGCATAACAACTGTGTTAAACTATTAGGACATGTTTATAATGCATTGGAGGATAAATGCGATGCTTTGGGCACTTTTTGCGATTTGTCAAAGGCATTCGATTGCGTTATTCACGAAACTTTAAACAGGAAACGGCACCACTACAGAATCCGAAACGCCTCTCTGTATCTTCTTACTTCATATTTAAGTGATAGGATTCAGAGAGTTGATGTTAACGGAAAAAGATCACCCAGATGTGTAGTAAGAATGGGGGCTTGTTTCTTGGCCCTTTTTGTTTCCTATTTATATAAATGACTTGCCTTGCCTAATAAAGGATAATCATGATATAGTATTGTTTGCAGACGACACTTCACTTTTATTTAAACTCAAACGTCAGCAGTTGGTTACTGGCAATGTAAATAGTGCTCTCGAAAAATTAGTTAACTTGTTTAATCTTAATAACTTAATTCTTTACGAGAAAAAACCAAATATATTAAGTTTACCATACCTCATGTTAGACAAGTAAAAACTAGTGTTCTCATAAAGGGTAAAGAGTTGAAACCCGAAGATTCCACAGTGTCTTAGGCATAACTTTAGATGTCAAGCTTCAATGGGCCTCCTTATAGATCAATTGTCGAAAAAGCTTAGCTTTGCGACATAGGTACGCCACGCCGTTAGAAAAATCTGTGATTTAACTGATTTCTGACTCTCTCTCTCTCTCTCACTTAAATATTAAGTAAGAAGATCAAGAGAGGCGTTTCGGATTCCGTAATGGTGCAGTTTCTGGATTAATGTTTCACGAAGACCTCAATCGAATGCCTTGGAGAAGTTGCAAAAAAATCCCTAAAGCATCGCATTAATCCTCCCAAGCATTATAAACATGTCCTAAAAGTTCAACACCGGTATCAGTAGTCAGACGACCCCTTGTAAAACCGAACTGTTTGTTATGCGGTAATTTGTTTATTAAAAAATCTTTGGACTTGATCTAAAATAAGTTTAAAAAAAAAATTACTAAAGGTAGGTTAGCACTGAAATAGGTCTAAAATTAGTAGGGTCTGATGTACTACCCAATTTAAACAACGGTATTATTTTACTGTTTTTCATACGATCAGAAAACTCACCACGGTCAATCACAGACACAGAATTCAGAATCACAAACTGGAACGTTTTCTTTAAGTTAATACTCTGCAGCAGTGGATGATGAGTTTAGAGATTTCTCTGCAAATACATTTTCTAAGGCCATGGCGACTTGAGAATCTAAATTAATTATGTTGTCATCAGCAAGGCTGTAGTCACTACTTCGGTTGCATGACCTTCCGGTTCGCTATTATAGATATTCCCTGTCATTTTAATCACATTACCACTATTATATTTAATTTTTTAACTAAACTAACGTGGCTTGGCCATACAATAAACTTTTTAAATAATTTAGAATAATTCTTAACATATAAATTAAATTCAGAGGTGTTTATACTTGTCCGTTCAACATACAACTCATTGTTTTCTACTTTTATGTATACCAATGGTGGTCCAGTGACCGAATGAAGCGTTACTATTAACCGAGAATGTCTTTGGAATGTGAAGTGTTTTCAAATTGTGTGCAATACATATTATAAAAAAAACATTAAATTGTGGATTAATTCATCATTAGTTGACAATAGTGGTAATTTACTCTAAAGTTTAGTTTTAAATGTTTCCAACCTCTTAGTCGTTTTTGGGTTGACCGTGATATCTTTTTTAGTAACTTTTTGATTGGATTTGGAATAGTGATAAATTGCTCGCAATGATCTGATTCAATATTTTTTTTTTTGTGCTGGTATAAGATCTGTATAAATGTTATCTAGGCATGTGGCACTAGTGGGAGTTATTCTAGTGGGCTCCAAAAATTGGTAAGCAAGATTGTATGACTGAAACAAACTGATAATTTCAGTACTTAACCCAGAATTTTATAATAATCTAGATGCGCCCCGCGGTTTCACCCGCATTAGTTTTGACCCCGTGGGTATATCGGGATAAAAAGTATCCTATGTGTTATTCCTGGTTATAAACTATCTGTGTGCCAAATTTAATCCAAATCCGTTCAGTACTTTTTGCGTGAAAGAGTAACAAACATCCATCCATCCATACTTACAAACTTTCGCATTCATAATATTAGTAGGATTAACATTAAAATCACCACAAGTGATGATAGACCTGTTCAAATTACAGATTTTGTGCAACACATCATCCATAACCTTTTCAAAATCATACAATCCTGAAGGAGGTCTGTACACACTTAATATAATGAACTGTTCCAATTCTCAAGTTGCATTTTAAAGCCTGTTTAAAGTTACATTTAATGTTTTTTTTTCATAATATCAAATAATGAACAGCCAAATATACAGTAATTTATTATTGAGTGTCCCGTGTAGTTATCTGTTAACAAGTGGCCTAAGTCCTTTCCAATCTCGTCACAAAAATACAATATATTTATTTACAATTAGTTTACATTGATTATTGGAATTATTAGTATAGGGAATTGTCAAATCAACACAAGGCTGCGGTAAGGTGGTATTGCATATTGACAATGAATTTGGCGTAGGTACATTGGATGGTGATTGACAATGCTCACAGTTGTTTGTTTGTGAATTTACCAGCTCATTTTTTGCCAACACATATTCCCTCATAAGATCTTCTGAGGTATAGGTATTATATTTGTTAGTCATCCAACTAAGTTTCTCATGTAGATGGTCAAGTTGAGATTGCAAGTCCTGTGTGTCATATTTTGTAGAACTTTGCTCCGTTAGATTATCAGATAACCGATTTAACAAAGCACCTTCAAATCGGAGATGAGATCCTATCTGTTACAGTCGTCAAGATTTCGTTTGATTTAACGTCATTGTTTTTTTTTTGTGTGAATTTATCTAAAGAGTCGCGTCTATACCAATACACCTGCACCGTTGGAGCACCTAAGAACCAACATCCACCAAGTTATTGCCGAGATAACTCTACGAAATTTACGAAAGAGTCATCGAAAGTTACCTCGAAAGAATCAACTGCTGCAGAAGGTTCAGAGGCGGCCATTTGCCTGACATCATTTCCATAATTAATGAATAACACTAAATATTCGATTAAAGATAAGAGAATTGAGATATTATTACATTACATGTATTTAAAAAAAATAAAAGTAAGAAATCTCGAATTGGATCATCCTTTATGAAGTCAAATGTCTATACATAATAATAATACTAGCTTATTATGTCTCACTGCAGGACAAAGCCCTCTTCTCATACACAGAAGGCACGAGCATTGATCACCACGCTTGCTCAAGACGGGCTGGCGATTTCAGACTTAAATTGACTGTAAGTCCAGGTTTCCTGACGATATTTTTCCTTCACTGATGTCAGTTATGTCCAAGCTAAACTCAGCAAGCACAAGTCACGAGCATAAATATTACTATGGACAGCTCGACAATAATATCTGATTTCATAATTCAGCCATTAAAATACGACAGCAAATATATATGATCATTTGTGGAAGGCATATACCAGTGGCAGCACAAATATGTGACTTCGAAGGAACACCAAAACTATCTGGCGAGACAAGCGACGAGAAAATACAGGATGCTGTATCGGCTTCGAAAATTGTCGATGCAATTTTAACGGACGTCTTGATGCCTGCCTACTCAGTTACGTTCAGAAGAATGTGATACTTCGCTGTGATCAAAAATATCATCGCTTTGGCAGTATAAAACCCTAACAAATGCCTAAATTAATGTAAATTACTAATATTGAGGCGGCGCCTAGCAAACAATCAACGAAGATCAATCAAGCTGCCATCATTTTCTTGGCGCCTTTATACAGGTTGAAATTGAAAACTTGCGACAAACTGAAATGGGACATTGCAAAAAAATCTGCTTTTCCTACATTTTGATGAGGTATTGCGAACATAAATGTGAAAAGGGGACAGCAGTTTTTTTTTTGGGATTGTAGCTTTGGTCCCTTAGTAAAAGTTGTTCATAATGATGAGTACAATCTTCCATTTCGATTTGTCGCATGTTTTCAATGTCACCCTGTATATTTTCGGCGAATTGGTCTTAAATGTCATGATTTCATGAAATAGTGATTTAATAGAGTAATTTTAATTTAGAAAGATGTATGTATGATTGTAATAATTATAATTCTATAGATACATTATTGATTACGGTCGCCAATCATATTTTGATCAACATAAAACCTGATACTGACCTGAAAATTGCAAAAAAAAACGTAAGAAATTTGATTTGACAAGGACCCCTTGGCGCATTCGCCTTAAAAAAAAACAGTGTACTTGGAACTAAATACGTTTATCAGATGTTTGTGCATCACAGCATCAGTTACGACTAGGGCTTTCAATACCGGTATTCCGGGATCCCGTAATACCGTGATCACGGATTTTATTTTGGCCTTTTACAATACCGGTATTGACACCCCAATACCGTGATTACGGTATTACAAACATTAGATCTGAAAATTATGTGATCTTATTTTCACACTTGTTTTCTACTCTCACTGCTTACTACGAGGGCTGCACTAAAAGTATCGGGAATTGAATATTTCCACTGTTCCTGTCATATTAAAATCTTTTTAATTGAAAACAACGTGGTTTTAAAAATCGAATACCAATTTATAAAACCACAATTTATCGCTGGTTTGCTGAATTTCAACGTGGACATGTCAAGCCCAGTGATGATCCCCGTCAAGGTCGTCCAAAAACTGCAGTCACCAAAGAAAACGTTGATGCTGTGCGTAAGCTGATTGAGGAAGATCGACATGTGACATACCGCGAAATTCAGGCAACTTTATTAGACATTGGCATGAGTCAAATACAAATAATCTTGCATGAACAATTAGGTGTAAAAAAGTTGTTTTCCCGATGGATACCGCATTCGCTCTGTGAAGAGCAAAAAGCGGCTCGCGTTACTTGGTGCGTCAGAACTCTCGAAAGATTCCACGCAGGATCCTCAAATGCTGTATGCAACATCGTATCAGGTGACGAATCCTGGATATACGCGTACGAACCCGAAAAAAAAAACCAGTCACGAGTTTGGGTGTTCGATAATGAGTTAAAGCCAACAAAAATTGTTCGTACACGGAGTGTTGCAAAAAAAATGGTGGCCACGTTTGTCTCCAAAACCGGCCATGTTACGACTATTCCTCTTGAGGGACAAAGAACGGTTAATGCAGAATGGTATGCTAGCATTTGTTTGCCACAGGTCATTTCTGAACTCCGTAAAGAGAACTGCAACCGCCGCATCATCCTCCATCACGACAATGCGAGTTCTCACACCGCGCACAGAACAAGAGTTTTTAGAGCAACAAAACATAGAATTATTAGACCATCCGCCGTACAGCCCCGACCTAAGCCCTAATGATTTCTATACTTCTCCTAAAATAAAGAATAAATTGCGTGGACAGAGATTTTCATCACCTGAAAAAGCTGTGGACGCCTACAAAACGGCCATTTTGGAGACCCCAACTTCCGAATGGAATGGTTGCTTCAATGATTGGTTCCATCGTATGGAAAAATGTGTCAAATTTCGCGGAGAATACTTCGAAAAGCAATAAATACATTTTTAAATAGTAATGTTGTGTCACTTCCTTGATTCCCGAAATTTTCAGTGCCACCCTCGTACTTAGCTAGTTAAGCTATACTTAACTTACTTGCATTTCTACAAATAATGATACCTATGTTGATTCTTGATTTATTTTGTTACTTGTTTAGTTTTAGATCTTTTGATTGTTTTTTTATAACTTAATTATTAAGAATGTTACTAAAATGATTACCAAATGATTGCTACTAGCTAGTTAAGGTATACTTTACTTACTTACATTTCTATAAATAATGATACCTATATTGATTTTTACATGAGACATGATTACATTTAGGTAATAATAAAAAAAATATTTTTTTTTGATATTATACAAACAAAGTCTATGTGAAATGCCTTCCTGCAAAAAGAGTAAGATTAAGTTTAAGTTTTCATTATGTTCCTAATTCCTAGTCCTACGTAATTAATCAACCAATACCAAATTATTATATAAGAATTAAGAAAGCTATGTATGTATAACGTATTATTTTATTATTTTCAATAAATAAGAACAACAAAGAGTGATTTTAAAATATAAGAAGGCGTATTTTATTAGTTTTATTAATGTTCAAATTGAACTTGCGTTCAATACCGGACTTCCGGTATTGATACCGGGATCACGGTATTGACTTTTCCAATACCGGTATTGATACCGGTATTGAAAAAATTCGGTATTTGAAAGCCCTAGTTACGACACATTGTTCATTGATAGAAATCTCTAAAACTTTCATCACTAGTGGGACCTGAACCCATCGTGCTACTCCCCTTCGGGTACTTACGCACTCTGGTAAGGTAACGCACTAGAGATAAACATCTCAAACTATGGTCGGAACAACGTGAGTGCAGGCAGGCCAAGGAAGCACTCCCTACAATTGATGGTCGCCTCACGAAACGGGTTCTCCGACTAAATAAACTACAGCTGCGCACTGTTACAGCAGCTATAACAGGCTACAGGTCATTTAACAAACACCTCTTTGTCATAGGAGTCACAGACAGTCCGCTGTGCAGGGCCTGCATGGAGGACGACGAGACAGTAAACTGCCCGGTGGTCGCCACAAACAGGGCAAAGTACTTCGGTAACCCAGGTACCCTCCGTGAGATTGTCAGTAACACTAAGGCGTTGCTGGCATTTCTTGAGAAGCTGGGGTGGATCGAATAATCGATTTCCCTCGATTTCATCACTTAGGCCACTTTTTTTTTTGAGGTGGGAAATCATCAAATAACTTCTCCCGCTCTGGGCGGAGCGGGAGGGTGTGTCAGACTCTTACTGACTAAAACCCACCCGTATTCCATCCTGTTGCCTGTGTTGCCAGGGGCCTCGGTGACCCATAAGTACCTTCCCGCGACTCCGGCAGGCATCGGCCCTAGTGGACCCCTACACTTGTGCTGACGACATCTCTTTGAGGCGCGCGTGGAATGCAACGCGCCATCGACCCGGGCCTGGTCCTTACCGGACGGTGAGCTACCCATTGCTTACCGTCCGCAAGCCCCATCACTAAGACCGCTTGAGTCACAAATCTTTTAATGCATTTAGACAAATGCTGAACGAATTCTGTCTCTGTCACCTTGCAACGATTGACAGAAAAAGAAAGATGTTTTAAATTCGTCATGCGGGCCGAAACATTTTAGAGTTGACACAGTACTCTTCGATGCCGAGCTAATACCGATTGTAACGACACTACTGTAAAGCAGCGATGGTAGCGAGGCTGCGGTAGACGTATAGTTTGTTCCAAAAGTATCTTATAAAAGTGTAAACAAACCCTTTTCAGGTTAAGTTCTTACGCAATCACTCACTAAATTATTATTATTTACTTAATAATCTTATAACCTTAACACACTTATTGTACTACTATTACAGCCAATTACGGATTCACAATTAATTTCCTTTACAAGAAAAATAGAATTGCAACGGAAACTTAAAGGGAATAAATAACAAATTTATCTGTATTTATAAGGTTTCAACTTTGTTATCTTTTGAATGTTTCTAATAGTTATTGTTTGAATAACAATATTAAATGGTAATTGAAAAATCATTGACGAAAATTTTTGTTATGAAATTAACCTCAATATTCAAATGACAAATACTTCAAGGGCGATTTAAAATCAGAATTTCGTGTTTTAAGTATTAAAATAATCAAATCAAAGCACTCAATTTGTAAGTGGCACTAAAACCTGCCACCCACAGGTGCGTGTTCTGATCCATTTGTTTACATTTTCATCAGATACTGTCGGAACAGACCATACATTTTGAGTATCGCCACTAGTCGAGGTTATCCAGAGGCATTGTGGTGTGTTTGCGATTTTAGACTATCAAGTCTAGGACGTTCCTATTGCCCGTTCATATAGTCACTGACCTGAAGGCCCTGGGGTTTAGTCCTGCTATGTGACAGCAGTAGTTGTTCATGACATTCTGCAACATCAGCAGTCGGCGGTACATCTTCTCTGTTATCGGCAGGATGTAGCCAACGCCGCCATCTAGAGTCGCTGTAAAAAAAAAAAACATTAAATAAAAATTGTATCGTATTGCGGGGTCACGGGAACGAAAGGGTCACCGCGGCCCCTGGCAACACAGGCAACGGAAGGAACACGGGTTAGTTTTAGTCAGTAAGAGTCTGACGCACCCTCCCGCTCCGCCCAGAGCGGGAGAAGTTATTTGATAATTTTCCACCCAAAAAAAAAGGTCAGATGAATGACATGAATATTTACTTTGTGAAGTATAATATTATCATTATAATTATTGTGAATGTGAGGACTATGCGGGTCATTGTTTTTTTTTTTTTCCATTTACTTTTTATAATGGTCTGGCAGTTCGGAGTTATTTATGCAGCCTACCCAAATGTCCTTTCTTTGATATTGTTTGTAAAGTCGTTGAGCTTCTTAAGTTCTGAGTTGAGCTGCACGACTACTGACAAATGCGTGTACTGACTGGACAGGTCCACTCAATTTGTGTGGTTCTTTCCTCAAAATACTATTTCAGACACCAATCTACATGGTCTTCGCATGATCTGACCAAGATTGTCTGGAATTTAAAAGAGACTGTGACCTCTGAGTTTGTTTCGGCCTTTCTTTTCAGAGTAGTCAGATAGGAAACGCCGACCTCATCTAGTTTTTTAAATGGGGTTGACGTCGCTCCAGATATAAACCTGGTATGGTATTCAGCTGCATCCTGTCAGACTGGAAGTTGACCCCGACGTAGTTGGTAAGGCAGGCAGGTAGAAACATTAAAAACTCGTAGATATGTGCAAGGTAGATGATGAATGCGGTGATTTCTAATGTACAGGGTCAAATAAAATTAATTAACGAAACTCCGCCTGTGTGATGGTATTCTATATCTAAAGACATAACATAACATCACGCCTTGTATCCCCGAAGGGTTGGGCAGAGATGTGCCTGCAATACAGCCACATTTCGCCAGTAATGTTTAAGTCCCATGTAATAGGGGGCGAGCCTGTTGCCATCAACCGGGCACAGATCCAGACTCCGGGCTGCTACTGAGAAATTCCAGATAGAAAAACCCAATAACACTTTGCCCGACCCGGGAATCGAAACATGTTCAGCAGTAGCGCTTGCAACCACTAGACCAACGCGGCAGTCAGTATATCTAAAGACGATAAAACAAAAAAAATGCGCGAGCAGCACCGTACACGTGATCGAAGTGAAACTTCTTAAAAAATAAGAGATTTTGTATGAGACAGAGAGTTATATCTTTCTTCCCTCTCATGTTACGAAATGTGCCTAAACGTCACACGTCCTTGATATTACACTCTCAAAATTCTCGTCCAAATATCGAATCGCCACCTAAGAAGTAACACTTAAAAAAAACTCTAAACATAATATCAAGAAAATACACGTAATAAACGGGTTTTTTGCACTATCAGCCGCCGTTGATCCCCTAGTCAGCTGTAGTATAGTTCGCGTCAAATAACTTTGCTGCTCTCAAGTAGGCTACAAATAACTGCGCAGTAATCAATCTTACGAATAAAACAGCCACGCAGCGCGGGGCGGGGAACAGCGTTGTGTTTCTGTCTCAGTCACTCGTGTGCGTGCGTGCTTGTGTGCCGCTCGCACAGCACGGTAGGCTGTCGATGCCAAAAGTGTTACGCATTTACATTGTTTTTAGTTTGTTTTATTTTTTGTTACTTTGCCTTGTTATTGTTACTGGTTGACGTTGCAATTTGAGTTATGTGAAAGAAATGCCAAAACGGAACACTATTTTACGCCGCCAGGCGAGATAAATAATTCATAATGTGGTGCAATCTGCATATAATTCATGTGGTGCGTGCATTATATTGCAAATAAAAATAAAACCAATTAAACTTACACTTGAAATATTTTTTCGTAAGCGAACATTTTTTTACGCGATGGTACCTGCGCGGTCGTTCGGTAAGCCTAGCTTCAGAGCGGCAAAGTCATTTGACGCGAACTATACTCAAAATTAAAAGTATAATTTTTATTTTATCGTCTTTATAGTTCGATACCATCACGTCTGCGGAGTTTTGCTAGCTAATTTAAATTGACCTTATATTGTAATAACACATAATATAACATCACGCCTTGTTTCCCCGAAGGGTTGGACAGAGGTATACCTGTAGTACACCCACATTTCGCCAGATATGTTTAAGTCCCATGTAGGGTACAATAGGGGGCGAGCTTATTGCCATCAACCGGACACACATCCAGACTCCGGGCTGCTACTGAGATATTCCAAATAGAAAAACCCAATAACACTTGATTGTAATAACTCACTGAACATGGTCACGTGTCGCTTGTGCGCCGTGGTGGGCACGAGCCTGGCGTTGATGCGGAACATCGCGTTCACTTGCTGGCCCAGGTGGTAGTCGCTCTTGCGGATGAGGCGTTGGCCTGGAACATTACCGGAACTTGTGTGAGATTACATTATGGATAGTTTCGTAATGTTCTCCAGGAACACAGTAGGTATCACTTACTACCGAACGTGATTCACACGATAGCTTCGTCACTCACTGCCAATAAAGACATTAAATTATTTATTTAACAATAGACGGGACATAGCGAACAAAATAGTAATCCGATACATTTGTCCTAGTGGGCAAAAGTCGCTCAGTGTGGTGTGGTACGCCTGCTTGTCAAGTCACCTTCGTGTCCACCATTATTTTCGCAGTATATTTGCCGAATTCAAGGAGCCGGAGCTATGTAGCTGGCACCACCTACAGCGACGCGGGAGGCGAGATGTGGGATCGCGAACGAATTATCGTGGCACTAAAAGTGCCGCACAACGCACTCAGCGCGTTCACTACAATTTGTGTGGCGGCATCGCATAGAACATCGTGAAAAATTTTGTGGTAGGTACTTCAGTCAAGATTACCAACTGTACATCGGGCTGCACGTCTAAGCGCGTATTGTGAGTGTGGAAGCCAACCATCAAACAACGTTTTATAGTACTTACGAGGGTTTTTGTTTAAATAGTTAAACTATGAAGTCTGTTATATTACAGTAAATCCATCGATACTAATAATACAGCTGTAGAGTTTGTTTGTTTGTTTGTTTGAGCGCGCTAATCTCTGGAACTGCCGGTCGGATTTGAAAAAATATTTTTGCCTTTGATAGCCCAATTCTTGAGGAGGGTTATAGGTATATTATTTAACATCACGCTACAACCCTTGGGAGCCGAGCAAAAAGAAACAGTCAAAACTAACGTTAAACGAAAACGAAGTAAAAGTGCGGGCGGGCGATGCGATGCGACGCGGTGGGTCGGGGGCCGAGGGAATTTTATAAAAACGTGTCTGTGAGTATATTGTGTATCTTACGACTTCTACGCGAACGTAGTCACGGACAGAAGCTAATCCAAACTTAAAACTAACATTATAAAGATAAAACATTTGTTTTTTGTATGTTTGTTTGTAATTAATAAACTCAAAAAATACTTAGCCGATTTTAAAAAAAATCATTCACCTAACACAAAAGACGGGTAGAATCGAAATACGATGACGTTCGTATTCGTTCTATCTAGTTCGTTCGTCTATTAGTTATCTGCAAATTTTATTTTTTTGTGAATTAACACATAGGATTGACTACTTCTAATCCTGATAGTACGTTTCCGTGGGATATTTTCCGACAACCACGCGGGCGAAGGCCGCGGTCAAACGCTAGTCTATAATAAATTGGTTAATCATCAAACGAGGAATATAGGTACATGTTGAATGCAATGATCCTTTGAATTTGGTTAAAAACGTGAAATTAACTATTGTTTTACCATAATATTGTTTTCTACTATAAGGTGTAACTTTACACACACGCGATAAAATTTACCAAAAATAAATAATTCAAAACATTAAAAACACGACTGCCCTGCCAGATAAAGAACTAAAAAGCTGAACAGATAAATAAAATTGTTACTGCTGTCCGTGACCGTGCTGTGGAATACTTCTTAATCTAAGAGGTCCCCCGCCTGCGTGTAATGTATAAAAACTGAAACCAATTAAGTGCCCCGACAGCAAATAATATGTCCGTTGTAGATTCTGTAAACATTCACCTCCATAGCTCTCTCTGGCTTGCGGCTGGTACATGAACAGCGCGAGGTTTCCTTCAGCCTCGCTCACTAAGAAGCCTAGCGTTGTGTTGTCGACCATGAATTCCATGTCAAGTATCTGTAACAATTCAAAAAAGGAGAAGGTTATAGGTATGTTTGTCTGTATGTTTCTTTTTATTCGACTGCCCCAGGAGGGTAATGTTTTTCGAAAGTATGTATGAATGTATGTCTATTTCTTTGGCACGCTCTGTAGCCTAAACGGCATAAGGCGGAACATACAGTCTGTTCCCTGCCATTTTCCCGCTAGATGGCGCTGATCACATAGTTCCATAAACTGGATTGATAATTCGTTCTTCATCCGGCTATCGGCCTCTCACAAATTATTCGCGAGACACGACATTTAGATGCTCAGATAGAAACGCTCCAATGCTTGACATAGTCGCACGGTTGCCGATTACATTGAAAGAATCTTCTAAATGGGGAAGGTTAAGGAGGTGAAAAGTGACGATTTTGAATAACCACTTCGGCGTATAGCTGGAGCAATCGTAAATAATTCTACTACCGACTGACGATGCGGTACGCTTGTGCAAGTTTTGTATTGTCTTTGTAACGGGTGATTAGGCCGTTATAAGGGGTTCATTACATTAGTACGCACCTAGTGATTACTGGAACGTGTCTCGCTCAATGACAGTTGAACTTCGCAGTACTCTGCCTTAGGATAGAGTAAGACATGACTAGAGCTTAGGGAACGTGGCTTGTTAGAATCGTAGCAGTGTCCTTAGTGGTCCTATGCGTTCAGGTCTAACAATACACGCATGACACTGTCAGCTGCTGTAAAGCAGTCCGACGTCACTTGGGGTGTAGTTGGGTCTGTAGTTATTGTAAAGAAATCCATTAACGTAACTTAGGGTAATTTACTCTTACGTTACGTGTCACTTACCAACCCTTTTGTATTACTGACATGTCTTCTAACTTTCATAATCAAAATAAAAGTAGATAAATTAGATTCCTTTCCATACTGTTCTTACCTATGAATTCCCATCCTTATTTTATATTGACATTGTTTACTTGTAATCCCCTCCTTGTCCGAGTGGGCTGTCGCTAGATAGCGAGTATTAGTTATAGTGGGTTAAAGCCCCGATTAGACTAATTGAGTACTTAGTAGTGTGTGTGTTTGTTGCAACGACTGGGTGAGCCTTTCATTATAATATTTATCCTAGGCTGATAGTGTAATTATAGTTGTTGTAACTAAACAGACAGAGACGTGTTGCTGGGGAATTTGTTGCGTCATTTCTCTCCCCAGCTCAGTGATGCAGAGTGGGCGCTTTGGGGCTGTCTATAGATCTTTAAGAGAGTTGATCCACAGCTCTATTAATTAATAATTCTTCAGTTTCGATTCTCAACTCTTATTATCTAGTAATTCTTGAATGTTGTATTCTTTATCTTAAACCAATAATTCGGTTAGACTGACATGAACACGTGTCTTGCAAATATGCTTGTTGTGCAAAGGGTGAACTTCCAGGGGTTTGGGTTGATGCCGACGCAATGCCGCTGGAACTAGCCGCCCCGTTGTTAGACAAGGACGGTCCACACGGTTGCCGCAGGGAAAGCCGCTTCGTCACGTTTATCAGTTCGAAATAACTGCTAGGGACCATGTCTCCTAAAGAGCATGATGCCGACGTAATACCGCAGAAGTGTTGCTCTGAGTACTCCAGGCGCAGATGTAAAGTATCGTGTGAGTAATGCCTGACCAAACACCCCTTACGCTAGCGTAAGAGTTACTTCACAAATATATATAATAATATACTTAGTATCCCTCTATTATGTATTGTCTTTCTAAAACCACATCCAACTTCATAACTATGAATTCCTAAATCTTATTTACTATTTCTTTCAATCCTTTCCTTGCTCTTTTAATGGGACAAGGCGTTGAACTTTTTCATATTTGGAATTCATTTAATCTCTGTCGGTGGGAGTGTCCAGTCTGGAGACGAGCTCTACAGAGCCGTACGGGGTGGAGTACGGCTTTTCCCCAATAGGGGGAACCGACCTAAACAGTCATATTAACGGAATTAGGAAAAACGAAAATTTTATCAGCCCAGGGTAATTTAGAACAGTCACACAAGTAACTACACTACCTATGGCCGTGGCCCCAAACAGTTTCACCAACTAATAGAACTAGCCCCTACCCACCTGCGCGCTCCGCAAGTCCCGCGACACGAGCGACAGTGTCCTGTGCTGGTGCTGGTAGCGCAGCAGGGAGATGGACTTGTACACGTCCGCCACCAGCACCAAGTTCTTCACGGACAGCATCTTGTGCACGTAGATCTGCGTGTCTATGAACGCGACGCCGACAAGGTCGTTGTCCTTGAGTTGCCAGATGTAGATCTGTGGAAGATATATCTAGTATTAGTTCTTAGTTGGTAATCTATACTTTTATTCTAATACTAAAGTCGGACTTTTAATTACACATAACATCACGCCTGTAGTCCCCGAGGGGTTAGGCAGAAGTGTACCTATGGTACACCCACATTTCGCCAGTTATGTTTAAGTCCCATGTAATAGGGGGGAGTCTATTGCCATCAACCGGTCACAAATCTAGACTCCGGGCTGCTACTGAGAAATTCCAGATGAAAAAATCCAATAACACTTTGCCCGACCCGGGAATTGAACCCAGAACGCTCAGCAGTAGCGCTTGCGACCACTAGACCAACGAAGCAGCAACGAGACTTCTAATTAGCAGCAGTAAAATGACACTTCTTACTGTCATTTTGTTAAAAAAGTTATTGATGAAATGACAGTAACACGGGACATTCTACTGCGGCTAATTAAAAGTCCTAGTGTAGCTTCCGTTTCAAATGATTTTTTTCGAAGAATGTTATTACGATTTTAGAGTTCCGAAATACGAGGGCGACACTGAAAGTTTTGAGAACTGGCCACTTGTAAACGATATAATAAAAAAAAATAGTTCAAATTTTGAAAATGTAACTCTGCCAATATTATTGTGTATGTATTTTATTATTTTGTCATTTGTTTACGATTTGGCGGCAAATTGAAAGTTGTCTGTGTCACGTCAGCATGAATTTAACGCGAGAAAATTTTCTTACAATGATTTGTTATGACTTTCGATGTCATTTAAGTCATCAAGAAAGTTATGATAGACTTCGATTGGTCTTTCAAGATGAAGCCCCATCTCGTGCCACTGTTTACAACTGGTTTAATGAGTTTAAACGTGGTCACACTAATCTCACCGATGATCTGCGTGAGGGACGGCCTTCTACGGCGACGACTGAAGATAACATCAGTATTGTGCGGCGTATGATAGAGACTGACAAAAGAGTGACTATTCAGCAGATTCGGACAAGCTTAGGCATCGGCATGAGTCAAGTGCAAAAAATCCTCCATGAACATTTAGCGGTCAGGCAATCTTCTGTCGTTCAACCACTAGAAGATTGTGTCATAAGGGACCAAAATAGTATATTGAGGGCGAGAGTGATTGTTTGAATCCAGAGCGAAGCGAAGGATTCTAAAGTAGAATCCTAAGCGTGGCGAGGGATTCAAAGTACGTCGCTCGAGGTTAAATAATTTTGGTACTGTGTGACACACTCTGCTTTTTATCCAACTCTATGAGAAATATAAATAAGAGATGCTTTTAGTAGTGACAAATATTTATATTTACATAACAAAATTACAAATTTCAAATTAAATTTGTCTGTAATATTTTGACAAAAAGTAATGAAAAAACGAATAAGAAATTCCCGCGTATTTTTTTTTGTTATTTGTTTGACTAATGCCGCTTTGGCAGGCGCGCTTTTTTATTACCGGGTAGGACTTTATCGAAGCGAATTGCGTTCAAACTTTTAAATTAAATAGTGTTCCAAATCAAAAGTAATTTCGTCACTGTTATTAAGTGCGCCGGAATGACCCATTTTGGTCGCACTTATCGAGGAACCCTTCGCCTCTTTTCGAATAGATGGGATAAAAAATATGTTCCGTCACCTTAAGGATTATTTCTGTCTGCTCTTTGCTCAATTAATCTGCTATTCTGTCTCCGCATTACATGCTGCGTAAATACCGCAGAATGACATTCAGCCTTCTTCTTTACATGTCAGACCCAATTAAAAATGTGACACTGACAGACTATAACAATTAAATAAAAAAAATAAAACAAAACATGGCCAGGGCATTAAAAAGGTCTAAGGATGATGTCAACTCGACATTGGTTAAAGGTTTATACTTATCCTTTATCTTTTTTATCAAGTAATTAAATGTAGTTTTCTATGCAATATTCTACTCAGGCTTGATAGAGGAAAGAATTTGGAAACTGATGAAGATATAAAAGACTCGACTATACATACCAAAGTATAATGAACTCGTTCATCAGTTTAGGATTTCGATCGTATTAATCTCGACCGAACAAGACGTGTAATGTTTGACGTCGTCTTTTAAGGTTTTGATAAGCTGATTGTACCTTCTGTCCGACAGCAGATATGAGAAAGCCGAGCACTTGTGTGAGCGCGGTGACGGGACCCTTCTGTTCCTTCGCGTACAACTCCTTGAAGCGGTTCTTAGTGAGGGGCTGGCCGGGCTCCGGAACCACGTCTATTATGTCGTAGATAATTATCTGGAAATAAGTTTTAAAAAACCATGGGTAAACCAAGAAAAGAATGGTGTTTTTAAAAGCGAGATTTTTTTTTAAATCCTTATAGTAACAAATAATATTTTTCTATCTTTTTAAAGTAATATTTAAAAACGTATTTTATGTGGCAAAAAATTTAATAAACGAAATAATAATTATTCAAATAATGAGCTTACTCTTCCCCTTGAAGTGATATCTTCACTGTAGTTGTAGTTTGTTCCTATCGCTATGTAACCTCTCAGTCCGGATCTGAAATAGAGATACGACGCATATTATAACAAGGTGCAGCAGAGATCCTGTTATTTAAGTTGCGCGCCCTTCCTCAATCTTTTCTTAAAGTTTGTGAATACAAGGTAAAGAAGAATGTAATTGGGCCGTACCAACTTGCACGGGACCACGGGATCCCAACCAAATGTAGTTACAGACTCATTTTAGTTATGAAAAAAAAAAGTTCCAGATTGCTGTCATCATGAAAATAAGTTTTTTTTTTATCATTATTTCCCACTGACACGTCAAATAACACGCGTCAAACTTAATGGCGGCTCTGAAGTGCGCTACTCGCTGCGCAGTACCGCACCCCTCACCCACGGTGACACATGAATTCGTTACTGCGCAGCGACTCGCCTCATGTAGCGAGCCGCCATTAAGTTTGAATCGGCCTATACCATTCGACATTTTCATAGATTTCAGTTCATCAGGGAATCCATGTAAAAAATAGTTAGCAATATAGAAAGAGTATTCAATTCTCCTCCATAAACACTAGAAGGTGGAATTTTAGTTTAGTACGGGGCGCGATATACAGGGTGTCAAATCAAATCAAAAGTCATTTATTAAACTAGGCTAAGAAACAGCACTTTTCGAACGTCAAAATTACATAAGAGTCCCCCGGCACGCCCGCCCTTCACCACGTCCTAGTGCTTTAGCTGGGAAGAAGAAGTGCCGCAACAGACTGTCCAGTAGCACGGCTGTCTGTTTAGTTAGCAAAACTTGGTTCTATACAAATCTTAACATGCAAAGTAATTAACATTACGAAACACAAAAAATTCAATTAAATTATTTGTCATATGTTAGCTAGCACACGCCAATATACCAACGAAACAATGAAAACTGTACTCGAGCAGAAATAAAAACGTAAACAGAGCATAAGGCAATTGTCCCACCGACACCGGCGAGGAAGCGACTAACTATTGGTTTTTTTCTCGCTCAAGGAACGTACCATAGATATGTCGGAAATACGTTAGGCACTCGTTTGACTAATCGGGACGCCAGCGCCACCAAGCGACACTCGACAGAGTCTACAACATAACGCTCGACCGGAGTTAAGGGCAGTTTTTCGGAGGCGGTCAAGGAGTGAACACGTTAAGAAACTTTCGCGCGTTCCGTATAGTTGTATCGTGTACCTACAGTGTGTGAATAGACTGTGTGATTTTTTATCGTAAATTATATTTTGATTTAAACTGCTAACGGTACTTCTATTGTGCAATAACCAACAATTCCCACTGTACGCCCACAGTAGTTAAAATATGGCTGATGATAACGAGAGAGACGTACCTTCTCCGTGAGATATATATTCAGTGTAAACAAAAGAAATGCATACATTGATAGTTGATGGTTGACTGTTCACACCGCCAGCGAGTACTCGCTCCACTAGTTTGTCGCTGAGCGACAAGAGCTATCAAAGATAATACTCGCTCAGCGATACTTGCTCAGCGATGCGCGCTTGGCGATCAGAACTCACGCCGAAAGACCAACCAGCAGTCGAGCGAGTGGTGCGAGTAATCGCCCGTCGCACTCGGACACTCGCTGATAGCCCAGGGACAAAACTATGGGACCTACACACTCGCTGCTCGCCAACTCGTTTTCAGTTGCTAGTTCTACTCGCAATTCGTCCATCGCCGGCGGTGGAACAACTCCCGTCATAAGACCTTCACTAAGCCGTCATCTACGCATTCTGTACATAAAACTAAGTATTGTAACCTTGTGCAATAATAATTGCTAGGAAACAACTTTTATTTTTGCTATGAAAATTAGCTGTTTACGGCAGTGCGCGGAGTAAGGCACGCACAACATTGTGCTTATGGGTGCATGCAACTGCACAGGGATCGTGGGGGTATTTAAAGTTAACTTATAACATTTAAAACTTGTTTTCGTAATAATACATAAAAAGAAGTTGGAACTTTGACCTTCACTATGTCCGTAACCAGAAAGTCCTCAGGTATGGTCTAGTAGAAAAAAATCTTAATAACGGGAAGCACAAGACAAGTGATTCTCGTCTTGTAACTGTTTGGTTTGCCGTATGTCATTACTTTGCCCAGAACGTGATCCTTATTACTATAGCCTTTTTATCTCACAAAGCGCATTATACTTGTGTGAGCCAAGTGTACAAACACGCTGTGAATGTATGCATGAAGACGAGTAGCGCGAGGACGTAACATACATTCACACACACACTTCCGACTTCGCCCGTGTCTCGAACGGTACCGAGAGCTCCTGCGCTTCCTCACACATTCACAGCGTGTCTGTACACTTGGTTACCACAAGTAAAGCACGCGTCGGTTTGTGAGATAAAAATTCTGTAGCACTATCGGATGGTATATAAATCTAAATCAACGAGTTAAATCTTGGCTAGGAAAGTCGTTTATATTCATGCTATTTAATATCGGTTTCTGTTTTGGCCATTCACGCCCAAAGGAAAAATTCACCATTTACACGTCAGTCGGTCAGTCTTTTGTTCGCATACTTTGCATTAGGGTTGACTATTGAGGGTAATTACCCTAATCCACGGGAAATTTCTTTAAAGAAGGGAAGCGGGTCTACTTCTATTACTATTTCATTACTTCTTTTAAGTACACTTACCTCGTCCCTTCATAAGACAGCGAGACGTTCTTCAGGCACGTGACATGTTCCCATTCGTCGAGCTCTATCCGCGTGTTGGGGATGATCTCCCAGGAGACAGGCGAGAACAGGGTCACGAAGAACTTGTCTTGTAGAGGGTACGGGAATCTTGAACAACAATAAATTCAAATAAAGTAAATATTATGACTTTGAATGGCGCTTTTATTCAAGCAGGACAATGCACGTATTTTTAAGCACATACACATTCTAATCTCAGTCTCGATCCGTTAAAGTACTTCTAGTTACTTTACATTTTTGACTAGTTTTTGACATTGATTGTCGCTGAGATGAGTTACGACTAGATTTTGAATGTTGTCAATTACAGGAATTGACTGAACTGATTTTTTTTTTTACTATCTTTCGTTCGCAAGAGCAGCGGTGGCCCAGTCGTAACGGCCGCGTCTTACGAGTTGTAGGTCGTAGGTTCGAACCCAGGCAGGCGGTTTTGACACTCGCTATGTATCACTCGCCTACCGAAGGATTGAAAAATGAAATAAAAGGAGCAGATAGAAGGAACGTTCATTCCTATGCTACGTTGTGGGTGACGTGTGAACGTGGAAGGAAACAAAAATGAACACTCACTCGTCTGATACCAGCTTATGGACGCCTTGTTAAACCTACAAATGAGAAAACTTCCCCGTATCTTTGACACGACTGTTACGGCGGTAGCGACGCCCCTGGAACTTAGCCCTAGATCTATAAGAAATACTTAGCGCGTGCTTTGACTTAGACATATTATTTGGCTTTGACTTTTACAGTTCAAGCAGTACGGTTGTGTAATGCCTTGCCCGTGTCGATGAGGCGTGCTCAATCTCTCTCCTTAGACATAGTTTTTATTTTCTTTGTTCTTTGCACCTGTTTTCGTTCTTAAAACTTGTTTCATGATTATTGTTGAATATATTATATATATAATTTTAATACGTTTTATTTATGTACGTATTTATTGTATACTTATGTAAATGGCACACCACAGACTACCTGCAGTATTGTCTCTCCTTTCCCCCCTAATCCATCCAAAGGTTGTCTTTAAAAGATCGCTTTTAGCGATAAGACCGCCCATTGTGTCAAATTTATCTATTTATATCTGTAATTTTGATGGTGTACATAATAAAGAGTATTCTATTCCATATTGCCGTTTTTATCTTGCAATTACAGTTTGACAGTTTATTTATTTATTTAAAAAAGCACAGCATGTATGTGTTGAGATACATTAAAACTTATGCCAGAAATCATCTTAATAACTAAAGGACTAATGTACATGACAATTGCGGCGTACATAGCATTGACAATGTCTTGCTGCCTTGAAATTGAATACACTAAACTAAAAGTAAAATAAACTAAAACAGACTAACGTAAATAAGACGGGTAAATAAGCAAAAACAAAAAAGTTTAGAAATTAAAAACAACTTGGCAAAGACATTAACTTAGCAAAGACATGTGTTGAACACATCTGACTTAGATATATTCAGCGACAAGCTACCGGGATTCAGAAAGAAAATCACGGTATGATTTTCTTTCTGAATCCCGGTAGCTTGTCGCTGAATATATCTAAGTCAGATGTTTTCAACACAGTATTATTGTATTCGTTGCTCATTCGTATAACTGGAGACTGTAAGCCCAAATTGGTTTTTACAAAAGGTGTATTAAATATTTACCTTTTTAATTTTTTTGGTCCATAGGTAAGTTCTTGGAAACGGTTGTGCAACAGTTACAGGAATGCCGCTTAGCTAGAGTACGTGCTAAGTTACGTTTATAGATCTCTGCCTTAGTAATCAACACGAAATAAACCAAAATTATAATAATCCAGTCTGTATTGACCCAATGCAGGTCAAAAGCCTTCGTTTCCTTTTTCCACTCAACTCGTAACAACGACACAAATGCCTATCTGAGTTCGAACCCACGACCTGCAACTCGTAAATGGAGGGTTACCAATGGGCCAACCCTGTTCTCATGATGACATGTAAAGTTACTACCACCCATTACCATTAACACTAGGCGACATCTAAATGTGACGTCTAAATAAAAGCGCACAATTAGATTTTCAACGCTCGACTTAGCGCCGAGAGTGGAAATTCCAACAGTGCAATAATACACGGTGTAAGAGTCATCGACGCGCGAACCGTTACCATGAATTTAGCACATGATTCTAGACCCTACAACATACATTTTTCTTCGGGTTTTTCATACAAAAGTTACTTACACGGTTAAAGTGTACGGAAAAGCTGGGGTGTAGGTTCACGTACTGAATTAATGGTAACAGTTTGCACGTCGATGCCCCGCTTATTATCCTTGTCCTCGCCATTAAAATGGTAGTAGAAGGTGGGAACCCTATGGTTACGGAGATATTGCTTCATAACCAGAGGGTTCCCAGGTATGATCCAGTACAAAAACTGATCACAATGACAGGGAGTAGAAGCGCGTCTCGGACTACGTTGAGCTACTTTTCACACCCGTCACAGAGGCATCACATTAGCTGATACCGAGTGTTAGTACAACGGACATAAACCCTCACCTGTCCCCCTTGCTGTCGCTGCTCTTCTCCTTGTCCTCCCCGTTGAACTTGTAGTAGGAGGTGGTGGGCGTGTGCGTGGAGGCCACGAGGCAGTAGGTCTTGGACTCCAGGTGGAACGTCACGAAGTGCGGCGTGACGCGCAGCGGCACCTTGCGCACCGGCCACGCCGCGTCGTGCGACAGGTGCGTGGGCAGCGCGCTGATGCGCAGCGACGACTGCGGGATACGCATTCATTACATGCACTAAGCTCTGTTTGCTGTTCCACTATGATTTTAGGGTTCCCTACCTCGAAAGGAAAAAACGGAACCCTTATAGTATCACTTCGTTGTCCGTCCGTCTGTCGGTCAAGACAATTTTCTCGGGGACGCGTGGAGATAAATATCAAATACTATATATATAGTATATATAGTAGGTCTATGGTCTCTTGGAGCTCTAAATAATCAAGATTCTAAGTCAACGCAATAAAAAAAACACGCTCTAAAAAGCTTGAAACGAGAAATTCTCATCTGAAATTGTTATGTACAAACTTTCAATATGTATCTTAGCTCGAAAGACTCTTAGTACTAAAAACTGTTATATGGCATTTTCTCGTATACCCCATGGTGTGGGGTATCGTTGGATAGGTCGTTGAAAAATATTGCGGGTCTGTGAAAACCATTTTTCCGATTCTGGGATCCTTGGGCTTGCGTAATATTATGCTTTAAAGTACTATTTTTTGTTAGAATCAAATGTCCCCTAAGCTCCCCTCTCCTCTGCCAGCTAAATGGTTGTTTTTGGATATGTGAAAAAAAACATGGTAGTAATAGGTACATATAAAGAAATTAAAAGCAAAACTATCACAGCTAAATAGGCTTAACATGTTAACGAGTAATAGTCGACCAACTTACATTTGCAGTTTGAGAAATGACCGTGACGTATATCGATGTATGTTGAACATGTTTTTCAACTACAATGTTAGGTTTGTTTTTGGGATAAATTCATTCCAACTAAGAAACCCTTCATTTTGCGTGGTCCGACACGCACTTGCCGGTTTTTTCCATACTTCTCTATTAGTCGTCATCTCAGTAGGCGCCCCTTTTCAGCCATATCATTGTTCCCACAGTCCATTCTTAGTTTCTTTGGTCTTCTCCCACTCCTACATCCACCCATATTCACACTCCTCCTCCTCGCCTTCACGGACACACTTACCTTAGCATTGAAATACAAGAATCCCTGTGGACAGTTAGTGTTGTTGAATGGCGCGAAGGTAGCGACCGGCGCCTCCTCCGTGCACAGAGCGTGCAGGCGCAGCTCGCCACGCGCGGACAGGAACAGGAAGTATGGCGACACGCCGCAAATAAACACGCCGTTGTAGCCGCCCACGTTACCTAAGAAATGCGGGGAAAATTCTTTAAAATTTATTTTTTTATTCAAAACAACATATTCCAATTAAACACTACGTGAAAAATGGCTTCAAATTCGGAAGTCGGTGTCTTTGATTTTGTATGTTCGTCTTTTGGTCAAGAACTTCCGCAATTAAAGTAATTTTTCACTTTTTAGTGTTTTTTTCAGTCAGTTATTTTTAGTTGTAGTACCTACCCACACAAGTTTGTATAACAAGCATATAAACCCCATAACAGTAATAAAAGCTTTCAAGCAAATCAAGATCAAATTAACAGAAGATCTATGGGGAATGTCAATCAAAGTTTGTACCTCCATTATTGAGACTATAGCGCCGTACTTAGCATTACTATTTAATTTGTGTGTTGATCAAGGAGTCTTCCCTGATCTAATGAAATATAGTAAGGTAATACAACTTTTCAAATCCGGGGATAGAGAGAGAGACACCAATAATTATAGACCCATATCCGTGTTGCGAGTTTTAAGCAAGGTGTTTGAAAGGGTAATGCTTAATCAAATGCTCAATAATTTTAACACCAATAAAATCTTACACGATCAACAGTATGGCTTCATCAAGGGACGTTGTACGACTGACGCCGGTGTCACCTTATTAAAACACATATTTACGGCGTGAAAAAAGGCCCAAGACGCAATAGGAATATTTTGTGACCTCTCCAAGGCATTTGATTGCGTCGATCACGAAACATTGCTCTTGATACTTAAGCATTACGGACTTGTATTACTCCAAGTCCGTTTAGTAAAGCTCAGTTTAGTAAAATCTTATTTAAATGATAGACAGCTGCAAGTTCAAATAAATGGTGTCAATTCACTGGCCTTAAAAGTAGAAATGGGTGTACCAGAAGGCTCGATATTGGGTCCTTTCCTCTTTTTAGTATAATATATTAATGATCTACCCCACTTGTTAAAAACCCAACCACAAATGGTGTTATTTACTGACGATACTTCCTTAATTTTTAAAATTAATAGACGGGCATCAAATTTTGACGACGTAAATAAAGCCCTATTGCAGGTCCAAAATTGGTTCGCTGCTAATAATTTAGTACTAAATGGGAAAAAAACTAAGTGCATAAGATTTTCTTTACCAAATGTCAAAAATAGTATTTGTGAGATAGTATTGAATCAAGAGAAATTAGAATTTGTCGATAAAACTGTTTCCTGGGGATTACACTCATTTAACTTGCAGGACGGCTAAGTTCAGAAGCATATTTTATGCTGAGAAAAATCCGTCAATTTACTGATGTAGATAACGCACAGCTAGTATATTTTAATTACTTTCATAGTATTATGTCGTACGGTATTTTACTATATGGGGACGGGCTGCAGACATCGAGTCTATTTTTACTCTGCAGAAAAGAGCCATCAGAGCCATATATGGCATCCGCAGGTGTGAATCTCTAAGGGAACTGTTTAAAGAAATTAACATCATGACGGTACCTTGTCAATATATCTATGAAAACATCATGTACGTAAGGAAAAATCTACATCTTTTTAGTAAAAGAGGTGAAAGACACAATTATATCACTAGAAATAGGGACCAATTAGTTCAACCAGGTTTCAGGCTGGCTAAAGTAGACTCATGTTTGATAAATGATAATGATAAATGATTTATTTTCTGTAAGTAGGTTTGTACAAACACTTTTACACGTCAATCATATTTTTTTAAATAAAGCTAGATGAGGTCGGCGTTTCCTATCTGACTACTCTGAGAAGAAAGGCCGAAACAAACTCAGAGGTCACAGTCTCTTTTAAAGTCCAGACATAATCTTGGTCAGATCATGTGAAGGCCATGTAGATTGGTGTCCGGAATAGTCCTTTTGAGGAAAGAACCACACAGATTGAGTGGACCTGTCCAGTCAGTGCACGCATTTGTCAGTAATCGTGCTGCTCAACTCAGAACTTAAGGAGCTCAACGATTCGACGAACAATACCAAAGAAAGAACATTTGGGTAGGCCGCATAAATTACTCAAACTGCCAGACCATGATTAATACTAAATGAGAAGAAAAAAAAAAACAATAATGACCCACATAGGCTTCACATTCACAATAATTGAAAACAATATAATACTTTACAAGTAAATATTAAGTTCCAAACAGTATATTGAACTCCACAAAGTAAATATGTCAAAATGGTATATAAATAAAATAAAAGTTTCAGTATGCAATAATTGGAGCAGCCTAATCCCAAGCCTTTTTGTCCTCAATATAATCTTTAATAGTATAAAAGGCTTTCTGGCACAACTTACTTTTAATAAATGATTTGAATTTATTAAGGCTTAGATCTTGAACGTGGCTTGGAAGTTTATTATAAAAACGTATACATTGACATCTGAATGAGCCACCTATTTTCTTGAGCCTTGTTGTAGGTACAACAAATTTGTGTTTGTTCCTAGTATTTATATTATGGATATCACTGTATTTTTTAAACAATTTTATATTTTTATGGGCATATAAAAGATTTTCAAAAATATACTGGGAGGGCACAGTCATTACGTTAATCTCCTTAAATTTCTCTCTGAGAGAGTGTCTCGGACTTAATCTATAAATTGACCGAACAGCTCTTTTCTGCAAAACGAAGATAGTCTGAATGTCAGCGGCATTTCCCCACAACAGAATACCGTACGACATTACACTATGAAAATAGCTAAAGTACACTAAACGGGCTGTCTCTATATCAGTTAAATTACGAATTTTTCTAACAGCGTATGCTGCGGAGCTTAGCTTTTTCGACAATTTATCTATATGTGGACCCCACTGAAGCTTAGCATCCAAAGTTAAGCCCAAGAATACTGTGCTATCTTCAGGGTTCAATTCTTCGCCCTTTATCAATACGTTAGTTTTCACCTGCTTAACGTGAGGTAGCGTAAACTTAATGCATTTGGTTTTTTTTTCATTAAGAAGTAAATTATTAACATTGAACCAGTGAACTACTTTTGAGATCGCACTATTAACATCGTCAGTAACCAGCTGCTGACGTTTAAGTTTAAACAAAAGTGAAGTGTCATCCGCAAACAACACTATATCATGATTATCCTTTATGAGGTATGGCAAATCATTAATGTAAATAAGAAACAAGAAAGGACCAAGAATTGAGCCCTGTGGGACTCCCATTGTTACTATAGATCCGGGAGATCTTTTCCCATTAACGTCAACGCTCTGAATCCTATTACTCAAGTATGAAGTAAGAAGATCCAGAGCGGTGTTCCGGATCCCGTAGTGGCGAAGTTTCCTGATTAACGTTTCGTGAAGAACGCAATCGAATGCCTTGGACAAATCACAAAAGATGCCCAATGCATCGCGTTTATCTTCCCATGCATTATAAATATGTCCTAAAAGTTCCACACATCAGTAGTCGAACGACCCCTTGTAAAACCGAACTGTTTATTGTGCAATAATTTATGTTTATTAAAAAATCTTTGTAATTGGACTAAAATTATTTTTTCAAAAATTTTACTAAAGGTAGGTAGTACTGAAATAGGTCTATCATTGGTGGGGTCTGATGTACTACCTGATTTAAACAAAGGTATTATTTTACTATTTTTCATAAGGTCAGGAAACTCCCCACAGTCAATGCAATTATTAAAGATAAGAGATAAAGTAGGAGCTACAATGTCAATAATTGACTTAGCAACTTCCACAGAATTACCCCACAGATCTGCAGTCTTTTTTACATTTAAAGTGTGAAAGGTTTTAATTATGTCTCTACAGGTAATATGTTCAAAATGAAATTCCGAATCGCAAACATTAACATTTTCCTTGAGCAAAGACTCAGCAACAGAAGGTGATGAGTTTAGGGATTTAGTAGTTGAAACGGGAATATCTGAAAATAAATTTTCAAAGGCTGCGGCGACTTGCGAGTCTGATTTTATTATTTTGTCATTAATTGACAGGCTATAGTCAGTATTTCGGTTACTAGACCTTCCCGTTTCACTATTAATAATATTCCAAGTCGTTTTGATTACATTACTACTATTTTTAATCTTCGAACTCAAATGACGCGACTTGGCCATACAACAAATTTTTTTAAATAATTTTGAATAGTTTCTAACATATAAATTAAATTCAGCAGTGTTTATGTATGCCCTTTCATTGTACAGCTCATAAAGCCGTGTTCTACTTTTATGAATACCAATGGTAGCCCAATCACTGAAAGATGCGTTATTATTAATCGAGATAGTCTTGGGAATAAAAATGGAATGAAATTGTTTACAGTATATATTAAAGAAATCATCATATAGATGATTAGGATCAGCAGGAATAGACAAAACTGGTAATTTATTTATGAGTTTAACTTTAAAAGCCTCCAAGCGACTTGCAGTTTTAGGGTTAACAATGATATCTTTTTTAGCCACTTTATTGTTTTGGTTTTGAATAGTAATCTTTTGCCCACAATGATCCGAGTCTAGTAAATTTATAATTTCTTTGTGGCTTGGTATAATATCTGTATAAATATTATCTAGGCATGTGGCACTCGTAGGGCTTATTCTTGTGGGCTCTAGAAATAGATTTACAAGATTGTAGGACTGAAACAGACTTATTATTTTACTACAAGAACCTGAGTTTTCTAATAAATTAACATTAAAATCACCACAAGTGATAATAGACTTGTTTGAGTCACAAATCTTATGTAACACTTCATCCATTACCTTTTCAAAGCAGTCATACAATCCTGAAGGGGGTCTGTACACACTTAATACAATAAACTGCTCCAATTCTACACAGGCTATTTCAACTGTCCGCTCAACAGATAGGCTCACAATATCCTTACGGTCCTTAAATTTAAGCTGATTACTTACTAAAATTAATGAGCCACCGTGTATAGCATTTACTCTGCTGAACGAACTACCAACCTGGTGATTGTTAAAATTGAACAAGAACTGGTGGCTTTTAAGCCAATGTTCTGTTATACAAAGAATATCAATACTGTAAACATTCATAAATAACTCTACCTCTAAATGTTTGTTTATAAATCCTTGAATATTCTGATGCACCAGGTTGATACTATTGACTGATTTTAAACTTTTATTTGATTTATTTTTGCAGTTCTGTACATTGCTAGAGATTTCCTCTATTGTCTTAATTTCTAATTTAAATTATTATCAATGTCAATGTTTGATACCAAATTATTGGCTGAATTATTTAAAATGTCATCATTGCATTGCTCAATAGAAGCAATTTGTTTAGCCAAATTCTTGGCTGTAATAGAAAAATAGTAAGATAGCGACACAGCTATCTGTCTTTTACAGTACTTTGAAAGATAATACCTATCCATAAAAAATCTATCTTTTTTCAAATATAAATGATTACCAACATAGTTGTTAGTGTCAATTAATTGGAATAAATTATTATTATAAGTCAAATTATGCAAAGTCATATTAATTTCAGACCTAAAGATGTTTTCTTCCTGTGGCAAACTTTGGCTGTATGGGAATGTGAACATCACAATTTTTCTTAAATTAAGGTTGCATAATGATCTATAATATTGGAGTAATTCTCCTTTGTTCACATTTCCCCTATTACCAACAAACATTAATAGTATAGTATCCTGGTTAAAATTACATTTTATAACTTTTTACATTATGTCAAATAAAGAACAACCAGGCATGCAGTAGTTCATTATTGAGTGTCCTGGATATTTATTTGTCAACAAGTGGCCTAGATCCTTTCCAATTTCATCACAAAATAATACTATTTCTTTATTTACAGTCTGTTTAGGGAAACAGTTAGTAATTGATAATGGCAAACTAGCACAAGACTGCGGTATGGTGGTATCACATATTGTCAATGAATGGTCTGGTGTGGGGTCAATAGATGGTGGTTGACAATGGTCACATTTGTTTGTTTGAGAGCTTACCAGCTCATTCATTGCCAATACATATTCCCTCATTTGGTTTTCAGAGGCTGTATATTTGATGGTCATAGAAGTAAGTTTCTCCTGAAGTTGGTCAAGTTCATACTGCAAGTCTTCAGTGTCAATTTGGTATTTCCTAGTACTTTTTTCTAAGTTTAATGAATACATATCTAATTGTTTCAATAGATTTAACCTTTCTCTATTTAGTTTTACATTTTTAATGAAGTACTTTTGTTTTTTGACCATTTTCTTAGTTTTAACTATGTATTTGTTAATTTTAATATATTTTTTAAGTTTATTTTTACTAGTAACTACCCTCACTGATTTACTTGATTTCGAATCATTATGACCTGTTAAATCTATTGTGTAAGAGGGGTTTATTACAGAAACCATTGATGGGGCTATAGGCACCAATTCATTGAATAGACTTTGATTCAATGAGGCGGTGATGTTTAGATTTGTAGTCTCAAGTTGTTCAATCTGACTTTGAGCCTCATGTAGCTGCTGTTGTAGTAAATATTTGTGACTAAGAGTTTGTTCATACTCATTGCTACACTGGCTGAACCCGTCCACAACAACTTGGAGCCTATCCCGGGCTGCTATGGCATCAGTGTGTTGAATATATAACTGAGCCATTTCTGTTTTCAACTTGCTATTCGCTTCAAGGACACCAAGGAACTCTATTTCATTTTCATCTCTTTCCCTAATCAGTTGGTCACAGTGCTCCTTAGACGCCTTTAGTTCGCTCAAAGCCTGAGTGAGTTTGGACTCTTCTAGGCGAGCCCGCGCGCTGCGAGTCATAATCATGATTAAAAAGAAAAGAGAAGAGATTGGAAAAGAGTAGTGGAATGAGTAACAGATAATTAGTTGAACGGAAAATGAAATTTAGATCGTAAAGGAAAAAAATAAAAAGTTCTGTCACCAAACTAATTAAGGTTATGTTTACGTGTTTAAGGTCATAGGCATCAACTTGTAGCCGTATTATAAAAGTGGACTAGTGAATTGTAGGAAAAAAAAAAAAAAAAAAACAAATTGAACGCAAACAATCTACTACCAAGTTAAATACCTATATAGTATTGTACCTGATTTCGAGATGAAAATGCAACATTCGGTTGAGCCGGTAACTGTCAACGAATCACAAAGAGACTTTTACACTTATTTTGCACATAATGCATAGATTTAACACAGAAAACACTTAAATACGCTATATACTAGTTTATTAATTGGAAATAGGCCTTATTAAGGAGGAAATCTATTATTTAAAATTAAAATTACAGGGACAAATTCAAATCAGCTGTTAGCTGTAGTGTTGCCACAGGAAAAAAAATGGCATACTGTTTAAGATGTTACAATGAAATTAATACCTCCCCAGATAAATCAACTGAATGAAACAAAATTTAAATCTTGTATAAAACGCACACTATGCAGCCAAGCATATTATAAGTTGGGGGATTACATGGCTGATAAAATGGCTCAATGCTGGTCCTGTTCCATAAGAGCGCAAAAACTAATTGATTAGCATTTGAAAATAGTGTTGGAGCTGCTGAAGATTTCAAAAACTCTCTTTGCATTGTATAAATTCAATCTCTTAGTTTTATATAGTTGCACAGCACATTGTTATGTGTGTACTATGTACTATAAAGCTGCCATTTTCTGGATATGTCTTTCATTTACTTGAATGTGCCCTGGCGGCTGGGAGTATGTCGTGCTCACTCTAATGTCTCGCTGATGGTGGCGCGTGTGTTGCTCCCTTCAAAATGATTGAGCTGAATGGTGTTAATCCATGCGTCATGTTCGTGAACGGGCGCCGTCAGTAGAGACTGGTCATCTCTTAGCTGCCACGGCTTATTTTAATTTTTGAATTGCTTTTTTTTGTTAATCTTTTTATCACGGACGCTTTTATGTTTTGCGTCGTTCTCACATGTACAATTTCAAAATGAACGATGTTAACAATATTTTGTAACCATAATACCTTGATTTCAAGAGTGTCCGTGGAGAAACTCCACGGACACTCTTGCCCGTTCTTCTCCATAGGTACCTACTACGCTTTGAAATGGGCAACTAGCTTCATTTTTCTGACTGACCGACCGACCCCGTGACAGTTCAAAAGTGCCTATAATTGGTTTATTTAAAATAAATACTTTCAGTTTGAGTTTGAGAAGTTAAAAGAAATAGTCATTATTACATACTGATAAAATACCCACATACCCACACCCATTTTTCTGTAAAAAACTATAAACTAGTCAGTTTTTTTTTTGTTCAAATTTATTCAAATTTCGAAGTGGATGTTCACAAAGCAAGTTTAAGAAATCAGGTGAATTTAATTTATTGATAAAATCATGTTTTTTTTTGGTTAATAGTTACTCGATGTAATGTTCATGTGTGTGTGTTGGTTGCATTTAATGAAATACCCAGTAAAACTCATTTATGTACCACTTTACATTTTCTATCACAATTATCTATTTACTACCATTTTCTAGCGTTCCCTTTAGACACACCAACAATCGGTTTGAAAAAATCCCTCGACACGGATCTGTGAATAGCGTTTTGCCAGCCCTTCGGTTCAAAAATCAGGATATCGAACAAGTGTCATTGTCGATATGGTAGCGAATCGTACCTTTGTGAATAACTATGCTGGACGGCAGATAACATAACGTATGTTGTTCGGTCTTAAGATAGTCCATCGCGCCAAATGGCGTGGTGTACATCCAAAATTTGATCGTGAGTGTCGTTTCTTCTATCCAAATTTTGGCGCGACGTCAAATCACGGATTTTCCGTGCGTGCCGTAATCCACAGCCTCACTCCATTCGTCTGTGATTGTGAAACCCGTGGGCCGTGGTATCACGCTGCGCCGTGAGTGTGCAAACCCACATCAATTTTGCGTTCAGTATGTTCAAAGCCATGCAGTGAAACAGATGTAAAAATATACATAAAATACAATCAAAAAGTACAAGGAATTAGAGGATATATGGCAAGTAAAAAATAAACATTATAAAAATAAAAGAAAAAATACCTTGGAACAACAATTACTATCAACTATGAAGAGAAAAGATCTTCATCTGCCTGTTTTTTCCCAACTATGTTGGGGTCGGCTTCCAGTCTTACCGGATACAGCTGAATACCAGTATTTTACATGGAGGACAGCCTATCTGACCTCCACAAACCAGTTACTGGGTAACACGATACCCCTTGGTAAGAATGGTTGTCAGACTTTCGACTTCTGACGACCCGTAACGACTGTCAAAGATCTACAAATGACAGCTGGGACCAACGGCTTAACGTGCTTTCCGAGGCACGGAGGGGTCTTGGTATGTAAAGATGGTCACCCATCCACGGACCAACCGCTGCAAGCGTAGCTTAACCTGATCGATCGACCCGTGCGGCTGTTATTACTTAGCCACAAGCCCCTGAAGAGAAAAGATGAAAACATTAATTTAGATACGCTCTCAGGCTGAACTGTTTATGAAGTGCTTTTAATAAGGAGCACCTCCGAGCACCACATTTGGGTATTATTTATTTATTTATTTATTTAATACTTTACGTACACAAATGTACAGAGGCGGACTTAATGCCATAGGTATTAAGTTCTGTTTACGTTTTTATCTCTGCTTGAGAATAGTTTTCGGTGTTTTTCTTTTCTTTTTTTTTATTGGTATAGTGGTGTGCAGCTGACATATGGCTAATAATTTAATGTTTTGTGTTGCACGTAGTGTAAATTATTTTGCATACTGTTGTATAGAATCCATTTTTTTTTCTGTAATGAACAGACAGCTGTGCTGCTGGACAGTTTGTTGCGCCACTTCTTCTTCCCAACTAAAGCACTAGGAAGTGGTGAAGGGTGGGCGTTTTGGGGGACTGTCTTATGTAATTTTGACTTTCGAAAAGTGCTGATTCTCAGCCTAGTTTGAATAAAATGACTTTTGATTTTAATTTTGCACCATAAAATGTTAATTCATCCAGCAAATTGACGTGTGATAATTTATCTCTTTTTCAACCACTCCTTCGACCATTTTGTTTTTGGTTTTCTTGTTAATACTTGGCGACAAATAGCAACCGCAGAAAGTAAAAATTCTTCTTCAGAGTCTGAATCCATTTTGTACTACTTCACCATACCACCACGTCTGTGTGCGTCCCTATTGATCGTCAAATGAAAGTAATTTGGACTGAAGCCGTGAGTGGCCTAAACTACTGGCGTCCATCCGTGAATGCCCAGCTTAAGACCAGCTTTCATACATTTTTGCCGAATCTCCCTTGTTTATTTGTAGTAAGACCGACCGCAAATTGGATACAAATTTGTATTGTACATAGCGCTATTGGACGTCCGAATTAAGCATGCACACTGATTGCGTTTACCTTCGTTGAAATGCTAGCTTTCTAGGACTTGGGATTTGCCCTAGCGTGCCTTTTGTTTCTGGCTAACACAAACAGACGTAAAAGTCAAATGACCACCAAACCATCAAATTAATGTCACAAAGGTAATTTTATACCGCATAAAAGCATGCGGGAGTCGTCAGAGAGATAACCTTTATGAACCGTATCAGCGACGGTATCGTTTTTTCGGTTTTTATTATTCAACTCTGAAACTAAGCAAAAAGGTCTTTTTATATTGTTATTTTTAAATCAAGCAATCTTTGCAATTTTAATTTTTAAATATCAATTCCTATGTGAAAAACCTGTTCATGCGCGCTTGCGACAATTTAATTAATATTATTATAATTCATACTAATAGTATAAGGCTAATTATTTTCCAGGCGACTAACAACTTAAAGGGCGACTAACTATTTGCTACTGAAAAATATAATGGATAGCAAAAATAATAGGTTGGCAGCTACAGTGAAGTTGCATTTTAAGTATAAAATCATTTGGGTTAGGTTAGGTTAGAACAGTGAGCACTAACGCGCGGCAGCGGCCTCCGAGCGTCAGATCCCCTCGGTTGTTGGTGACTCTCAGTTACCAAAACAAAAAATCGATGCTAGTTTAAATTACTATACTTAAAATGCTACTTTACTGTAGCTGCCAACCTATTATTTTTGCTACCCATTTTAATTATTTTTAAAACCCTAAATCAGATTAGTTTGTCGCCGCATTAAATACATGCCATATTATAAATACGTAAATCTCTTAAACTCTAAAAGTCTGTTTGTCCGTCAATCAGTCAATGCCTAAACACGGTTCAGCGAATGATTTAGATGAAATTTGCTTCACGGCCCAATGGGGACACTTTTTTATCCCGATAATACGTTCCCGTGGAATAATGTCCAATTTCCACGACGCGAGAAAAAGCTAGTATACTATAATTACTATAAGAATACTGTCTGTCTATTACCTTTTCCCACCTCAACGGCTGAACGGATTTGGATTTAATTTGGCACACATACACCTGGGTTAGGACCTCATCATCCTTCACCCACTGCTGGGCATAGGCCTCTCTTTTCTTGTGGCAATCCCCACGCTCCTGTGCCAGCCTCATCTAGGTTCTACCCGCGATGGTAACAATGTCGTCCGCCCATCTCGCCGCCGGACGAGCGACACTTCGTCTTCCAGTCCTTGGACGCCACTCGATCATTGCCTTATTCCACTTGTCATCATTGCGCCTAGTCAGGTATCCTGCCCAAGTCCATTTCAATTCCATAATTCGTGTTCGGACATCGAAAACCTTTGTTCGTATCCGGATTAGATGTTTTTTTTTTTTTGAGGCTGGGAAATCATGAAATAACTTGAGCGGGAGGGTGTGTCAGACTCTTACTGACTAAAACCCACCCGTATTTCTTCCTGTTGCCTGTGTTGCGGGGGCCTCGGTGACCCATAAGTACCTTCCCGCTACCCCGACAGGCATCGGCCCTAGTGGACCCCTACCTTTGTGCTGACGACATCTCATTGAGGCGCGCGTGGAATAGAACGCGCCGTGGACCCGGGCCTGCTCCGTACCGGACGGTGAGCTACCCATTGCTCACCGTCCGCAAGCCCGCGCCTACGGTGGCCGGAAATCCGCCCGGGATTCCCGACGCCCAGGGCATCTCCTGCGGCGGTTAGGGGCGAGAGGGCGCGAAACATGCCTTTCCCTCAACGGTCCCGCCTCCTTCTTCGCGAGCATTACTGCTTCGAAGAAGGAGGTGACGGCTGCCCATGCCCTCTCGCTCCGTACCATGGCCTGAACCAGGGCCGGACGCGAGAGGTCTCTGCTACCGATCGCCTCCACCAGGACACGGCGGTGCTCTGCCCAAGCCGGGCAGACCTCCACCGTGTCCTCCAGATTAGACGTTTGGAACTCGTTCTATGAGCCTTATACCGAGCATGGGTAGCTCCATGGCGCTCTGTGCAACTCTCACCCCGTACAGAACCTCCTGTATTAGCGTCCACCTCTCAGCACCGTAAGAGCCTGTACACACGATGCGTTGTGGCACCGCACCGCAAGGATTTTGCCGCATAGGCACACGGGTGTTGCGGCGGCGTAACGTTGTTACACCGCACCAGCGCTCTTATATGTCATGATCCGTCAAAACATTACCAAAAAATCCGTATCCGTAATTAATCCGTAACAAGCGTGTGCCCTTCTTCTGCCGTCCAAATAACTGAGCGGAGCCACTCCAGCGTACACCGCTCCTCCCCGCCTCGTCTCGCGGGTTGCGAGGTACGTGCGGTGCGACGCCGGAACACACCGTGTGGCATACCATTGATATTTGTATGTAGGATGCCGCAGCGACACCGTTCCATCGTGTGCACAGGCCCTAAGTCATGGTGGGCAGAACACACTGTTTATAGAGGCGAGACTTCATACATTGTGAAATTTTAGCTGATTTCAGAATGTAGTCCAATTTGCTAAATCCGGCCCACCCAAACTGTATTAGTCTCGATATCTCGGTTTGTTGATGCTCTTTGCCAAATGAAATAATATGGCCAAGATAGACATATTGATCCACCATCTCCAACATACCATTTCCTACTTTAACAGAAAATTTCTGTTGCTAAAGATGTTTGCCATAATCTTTATCTTGGCCATATTCATCCTAAGTCCGACCTTAAAAGAAGCAACATAAAGGTTTTGAAGCATATTCTTGAGATCATCGTAGTTTTGAGCAAAAAGCACAAGGTTATCTGAAAATATTAAGTGGCACAGGTAGGCACCATTGATTTTAACACCCCAATAGTCTTAATCTAAACTTGTGACGATGTTTTCTAGGACTACTGTGAAAAGTTTCGGTGAAATGGTGTCATCCTGTCTCCCTCTCCGCTTTATCAGTACGAGTTTCGAAAGGGTATGCGGACCTGCAGAGTGTCCGAGGTGTATAATTCCCGCAGCACATCCACGTAAGGAAAACCAACAACAACAGCGATGGAGATCGTGGAACACGGCCTAATGCTCGACACTGTCGAAAGCCTTCTTGTAATCGACGATAGCCACACACAGGGGCCGGTAACACTCTTGACACTTCTCCGTCAGCTGCTTTACCGTGTGGATATGATATGGTCGATAGTCGAATATCCTCTGCGGAAGGCTGCCTGCTCAATAGACTGGGCTTCATCAAGCTCACGGCAAAGTCGATTAGTGAGGATTTTAGCGAATAGCTTTTATATCTGAGAGAGGAGGCTAATGGGAGTGTAGTTGGTTAGATTTTATTGGCAATGCACAGACAGCGGAAAGAACACGGGTGGCAATAAGAGTGACACCCCTCCCGCCGCGCGCCGCCCAGAGCGGGAGGAGTTATTTGAAAATTTCCCACCAAAAAAAAGGACATAGGATAATTTTTTTACCCCGCTAGTACGTTCCCGTGGTATTCCCCCAGCTGCGCCCGCGTGGAGGTCCACGCGGGCGCAGCCGGGGGCTATTTTAGTCGAGAGGCGAATGCACAAATCTATGAAAAATCTATTGTATTTTTCAATTATACTATGCCGAGACCTACTATGCTTTAGTTGGGAAGTGGTGAAGGGCGGGAATTTTGGTGAATTGTCTTATATAATTTTGACGTTCAAAAAGTGTTGATTCTCAGCCTAACTTGAATAAAAGACTTTTGATTATGATTTTGAATAATTTAAACAACCTTTTAATTTGTTCAACTATCGCGATAAAATATTGAAAATCTAGCGAATTACAAATAAATGACTTACTGAAATAACGGCACTGTCGCACATTCTCCTTCAACAGTGCGGTCTCGTAGGAGTCTTCAGGCGTCGTCAGAGGCGCTGCACTGTACCCGAATGGGAACGATACGCGCGAACGACTGAAGCGGAGTTTCAAGTTGCCTCGGGGATATTTGTAAGCCTAGGAATGTTTAAACAAAATGTTATACATTGGCAGTGGGAAATAAAACAACAATGACAATAGAGAAATATTTCATTGTTCCTTTAATGTTTTTGTGCTTCTGATGATATGCGCTTTTTTAATAAATGTGCCTCTTTTTATCTATCTGGCCTTTTCTCAAAGTTGGTCGCAGTAATTAAGCTAGCGCACCGCGATCAAATAGGTTATTATAGTTGGCGCAGGTAGTGCGTAGTGCCCAATTTTTGCGGTAAACTTTATACCCTAACTAACTTTGTAAATGAAAATTATTATTTCCATTTTAGTACTTGTTTATTACTCAATTATAAACAGAATGAACGTCAGTCGCCACACAAGGGGGAATCCAAACTTACAGCATCTCAAAGTTGTAAAACATAAACTTAAAACAATGTAATGCATACAGCTGCAAAAGCTTATGGGGTGGTTTATGGGACCATCTTAAACCCAAAAAAAAAATGTCGGCTTCTGCAGGAATATTTTCAAACTATCATATAAATCTCAATACCGAAATAAAAAAATCAAGCAAACTAAATAGTATTGATGGAGTGTCGGACTACGTAGAAACTTGTGGCTAAATAATTAAGCTACACTTGCCGCGGTTAGCCCGTGGATGGGTTACCATCTTTACATACCAAGACCCCTCCGTGCCTTGGAAAGCACGGCCTGCCAGGGCCGCGGGAAGGTACTAAAGGGTCACCGAGGCCCCCGCAACACAGGCAACAGGAAGGAATATGGGTGGGTTTTAGTCAGTAACAGTCTGACACACCCTCCCGCTCCGCTCAGAGCGGGAGAAGTTATTTGACGATTTCCCACCCTCAAAAAAAAAAAAAGCCGTCGCAGAGTGTCCTGGCTGTCATTTGTAGATCTTTGACAGTTGAGAGAAACCCGAAAGTCTGACAACTAGTCTTACCAAAGGGTATGGTATTATTATGGTCAGATAGGCAGTCGCTCCATGTAAAATATTGATATTCAGCTGCGTTAGACTAGAAACCGACCCCAACATAATTGGGAAAAGGCTAGGGAGATTGATTGTTTGAGCCTTCTGAGAACCAGTCTTAGCGCGAGTTATCGTGTTACTCAGCAACTCGGTTGTGGAGTTCAGATAGACAGTTGCTTCATGTCAAATACTGGTATTCAGCTACATCCTGTTAAAGTCAACCGTGAAATTTGGTAAAAGGCTTGGCGCATCTGCCTAGATGATACTGGTATACTGGGTGCAAAGAGACTCGTCACAAAACCGTGGTCTAAGCAATCTGCACATCAAACTGACTAACATTTTATAAAAATAAGTTCCTGGGAAACTTAAAGCTTTTATTTTTGGTGAAAAACCGTTGTTTACAGGTGTGCATGCAACGGTACAGGAACAATTTTTTTTTTCTAAACTAGTTTATGTTAAATGTTTAATTTTAAATACGCCCAATTTAATATTAAACATTTAACATAAACTAGTTTTCGAAAAAAAAAAATGTTGACCTTGACTTTCAATATCAATATCCCCGTATCCAGGAGGTTCTCAGGTATGGGTCCAGTAGTAAAAAACAAATTATTTAAATAACAAAAACCCGACTGCTAAAACACATAACTGAAAAGAGAAAAACAAGCTTTATAATCTATAGAATTTTGGTATCGCAGGCGGGGACAAACATAAGTGACAACATGTTTCGGGCTATTGGTTTGTTCCCGCCTGCAGTTTAGCAGTCAGGTTTTTTAAATAATTTGTTTTATTTCAAGCTTTTTAGTTTTATTAATATATATATACATAGAATTGACTCATTACTAGCTATTATTTGATATCAATATTGTTGCAATTTAATTAAAAAAAAACCTTTCCCTCCCTTTTGTTGTATTTTCAGGTGCAATATATAAATATTGTATAGCCTATGTCACTCCCACAATTAAGACGAATCTAACGACACCTCTTAAGTTAAAATCCATCAAGCCGTTTAGGCTACAGAGCGTGCCAAAGAAATAGACAGACAGACAGACATACATACATACATACATACATACTCTCGAAAAACATTACCCTCCTTCTGGGGCAGTCTGGTAAAAACTTCGTTCGGCTTCGTTAAGCATTTTTTTACACCCGTTATTTGCCCTTACCTGGTATATCATGAGCTGGTCTTCGCACCTCATGAGCATCAGGACCCTGGTTCCCTTATGCCCAACTCCTACGACCAGCAGTTCCCTGCACTTATCGGCATCAGTGTTCTGCCCACCACTGCTCAGTTCTTCATCTTCGACGCCACTGCTGGGAATGGGGACCGATTCAAGACTGTCGGCTAGGATCTGTGGAAAACAAGAAGTTTGAGGACCTGACAAAGTGTGATATAGTAAAAGCAATGCTCTGTTGCAAAAGTATCTGATGAAAATGTAAACAAATCGATCAGAAAACGTACCTGTGGATGCTAATTTGTAGTGCCATTTACAAATTAAGTGCTTTGATTTGATTATCTGAATACTTTAAACCCGAAATTCTAATTTAAAATCACCATAAAGATGTTTTTTATGTGATAACCGGGGTTAATTTTATAACCTTAATTTTCTTCAAAGATATTTCAATTACAATTTAATAATTTTATTCAAACAATGATGTTGGAGAAAGTTGCGGGATATAAAGTTAAACTTTCTAAATACAGATGAATGTGTTAATAAGTCCCTTAAGAGGCCGACAACACCTAGAGCGCGGTCACTGTCGAACTGCATAGAAAAGAAAGAGAAGCGCGATGACACAACGCTGGTAATTCATTGCAAAATATGAAGCAATTATCGATTTACAAAAAAACTATAGACTGTATAAAAAAATAAAACACTATTATGCTAATATGTTGTTTGTAGAATAATCTGACAAAAATCAGAATGATTGCATGTATATTAGTATGGTTTTTAATCGTTAAAAGACATTTTTAGAGGTATCTTCGTGATTTTTTTCTATCGTATCTGGTGTGGCAAGTTATTGCCCCTTACATTTTTTTGATTGTGGACGGTTTATAAGGTGTCTGTAGTCTGTCTTAGGCTTATATTGCAGTCGCGGATATTGTGTGTCGCGGGATTTAGAGAATCCTGCGGCTAGTGACAGCTAATGATGGCTGTCAGACGTCATAGTACACCGGCGCCGAACGGAAGCATTTCGTCTCACCGCAAACCACGTTTTTTCAATCTCAGTTCATCGCGCCCGCAAAACCGCAAAACTTTATTACGTTATCCCGTAATCCTTGGGGATATACTGTGTTACGTTTTCAAAATTAAAAATAATAACCCGCGTCCGATTAAATCCAAATTATAGACTTTCAAGTGACCAGTGTACGGGCAAGCAAGGTGGCCACCTGCCCAGAAGGATTCTTCAAGACTTTCGCCAGGAGAAGCACAGGTACCGCTTTGCATTATTTGCTGGAGTTAGGCTACAAACGCCACCTGACCGTCACCAATTCCTCTTTGAAAGTTTGCTCAAAAAAAAAAGGCAAATTGAATTATTATGCATTCCAGATAATAATTTTTCTGTCGTCCTCGACCCGCAAGGATACACGGCTATTTTATACGCCTGTCCCTCCATACTTATGGTCCATTCGAGCCTGGATAGGTATCAGTTAAATAAGTACAAGTCATTGCAAGTACTTACGATAATTTACAGCAATTAATATTAGATAGTGCCTTATAATGGCTACTAATAAACAAGAGAAAAAATTAGATCAGCTAATTGCTAAAAAACAAATAATATTTGAGCGAGTTAATCGCTTGTATGATGCATCTAAACATATCTCCAATTTAGATTCACGCTCAAATGAGTTATTTCTAGCGCAGTCTGAATCTATTAGTGAACAATACAGCAAGTTTGAAGCAATTATCGACCAGATTAATGAGTTGAGGTTTGAAATTGATGACACACCACCAGATTATACGAGTCTATGTTCTATTGAAGACTTATATTCCAGTATTAAATACAAACGTAATCTCATACTTTCAAACAATAAAACATTAGCATCAGATCAGAAGAGAGGTAGTGGCATAAAATTACCACCAATCGAATTACCATCATTTGACGGTAGAACTGAAAACAGGCCCATTTTTATGAAATATTCCGCAGTAATGTTCATCTAAATACTGATCTGACGGATTCGCAGCGTGTGCAGTATTTAATAGGTAAATTAACTCATGATGCCTTAAAACTAACTGCAGGCATTGTTCCCACAGGAGATACATACAGTGTTATGTGGAACAGTCTTGTCAAAAGGTATCAAGATAAACGTAGTTTAGGTATTCATTATCTCAATAATATACTGGACATTAAAGGATGCGCCGGCAATGCTGCTAGTCTGAATGCATTTGTAGAACGATATTCAGCGTCTGTCGCTGCATTGAAGCAGTTAGACATTCCAGACTTATTCGATTTCGCAATATTACACTGTGGTTTAAGAAAGGTTGACGCACAAACTGTTCAACAATTTGAAAGCCGTGTGAGTGGGAAAGAATTACCTTCCTATACGGAGTTTATATCATTTTTGCAAGACCATGTTAAGGTACTCCAGCGCTCACACGTTAATAATCCACAGACGGAACCACGTGCTAAGTCTAGTTTAGCTCACAATCGAATAAATAATACGCAAAGTACCGCCAAGTCGTTCGTGTCATGCAAACCAGTTCCGAATAACCGTTGCCCGCTATGTGATAACGATGACGTCGATCATCGACTGTTCAATTGTTCACAATTTAAAAATATAAATTCACCGCAAGCTCGTTTCGAATTTATTAAAAAGAAACGCGGCTGTGTTAATTGTTTAAGTATATCCCACTCTTTGATTAAATGCAAGTCACGGAGTGTTTGTAAAACTTGTAAGAAAACACATCATTCATTGTTACATTTCTCCGAAGTAAAAAGTGATTCAACGCCGAGCGAGCCTGCCGCTACGTCTGTCTCGCTTAGTGCCGCCGCTAAAATATGTTTACCGACAGAGACAACTATTTTGTTAGCTACCGCGCAGATATACGTATATGATAGCAGCGACCGAGATAAGCTTGTTGTCAGGTGTTTAATAGACAATGGATCGCAAAATAATTTAATTACTGTGGACTGTTGTAAACGTTTGAACTTACCCATAATTAAATTACGCAATTCGTCTTTACAAGGTGTTGGTATGACCTCACGACCTGTACACGGCTTTATTTATCTCAACATAGAATCTCGGATTAATCCTCACAATAAGTATTATATACACGCATTAGTTGTTGATTGCATTACAGATAGACTTCCCGCTAGTTTTATCAGATTAAATGACGATATGTCATATTTAAATAATTTACCGCTTGCTGACTCAACCTGGAATGTACCATCGGCCAAACTTCCGCATGCTCACCTCTAAGGCGATAATCGTACAGCACGGCTTACGACTCGATCGCCCGATGCAAGCGTTTTGACCAATGGGATGAACGAAACGTATTTTAGTCGTGTTCGTTATAACGTAATTATGTATAGAAGTGTGACACTCATACTAGGCGCGTGTTATGCTCACTTGTTGTGAGATCATTTTTAATGGTCTCGGCCAGCGAGAGCTCTTTATGAATTATTATTGTTGACAAGAAGTAATTTCGTACTCATATCTTCCGTTTGGTTTAGAAAATGTAATATATCGGTATTGCTATATTTAATTAGTATCAATAATAAAATATTTCCATAAAAATATAATAATTTGGAATAAGGAATGTCATACAACAAATTATGTCTATTCTATACACTTTGATATTTACCTCTTTCCGACACATGGCTATGCTCTGTCGGGTATATAAATTTAGTTATTTATCATCACTTTCACTGCCTCTCCAATTTTCGCGATGTCCTATGCGATGCCGCCAAACAAATCGCAGCGAACGCACTAGGTGCGTTAACTGACACTGCATAAAGGTATAAAATGTTTATATTGACATTTTTTGTGTTTTATCAGCGTGCGACTTGTTACTTGTGCAGCGCTATTGGAAAGTAAATAACTGCAATTAAATGTGTTTAAACTTGGGAACTTAAAGCTTAATATCACGCATATCGATCCCTGAATCGAAAAATTGCTTTGACAAATCAGCAATATTCTTGAACGGCCAATCCAACGATACACCTATGGGATAGGTGAAAAAAGTTATCATCCCCACTTTACGTGCAACTAAAATCCTAAAAAAATTTTTTTCAAGATTTTAGTTTACCTATTTGTGGGCGTGATTAATATGTATACCCATGCCAAATTACAGTATTCTAGTAGTAAGAGTCTGTGAGCTAAGCCAGGGACAGACAGACAGACGGACATTGCGAAACTTTAAGGGTTCCTTGTTGACTACAGAACCCTAAAAAGGAGCAAGTTACGTAGTTTTGTTAGAAATTGACAACATTTGGTATATTTTT
Source organism: Atethmia centrago (assembly GCA_905333075.3). Lineage (NCBI taxonomy): Eukaryota > Metazoa > Arthropoda > Insecta > Lepidoptera > Noctuidae > Atethmia > Atethmia centrago. The sequence continues at coordinate 2,346,263 of HG995388.1, forward strand.
CTTTTATTGCTCTGTTTTGATTAAAATAGCAAAATTACAGTAGTGTTTGAACCAATAGTTGACGCAGTTTTTCAGAGATATTTGTTTATTGCTGTCGCAACTTTTGCAACTGCAATAAAAATAAGTTCATTATCTAAGTACCATTGTTATTGGTCGACATCCGGTTAAACAATAGGACGGCTTAATAGAAGGGCCATAAAATACGGTCACAAAAAATGACAAAATATTTCTTCAACACACTTGCTTGTAAAGTGACTCTTATAGCAACGCATTTAGGTTCATAATTCAGCGTTTATTACACTAGTATTTTTACTTTACAGTTATTTTTCTCAATCTCCGCAAAGAGTTTTTTATATCTAAAAACAATGAATATTTTTGAGAATAAATAAACTATTTTAGGTTACATTTATGATAAATCAATCATCAAAATTATTATCGTTTCTTCAAATGATATATTTTTCACTACGAATTTACCTTAATTTGCGTATTCAAAAATTTATTTTGTTTTTATTATATTTTTATATGGGCTGTTCAGCGGTTTTGCCGTGCCTTTATTTACACCTGGACGCGCATCGCTAGCGTGGCGCGCGGAAGAAACGAAACCAGCACGCTATTTTCTATAAATACTCGTTAACGTTTTCGTTGTGTGGTTAATTATTATCAAAAATGTTGACTTCAAGTAGGGAAGAAGAGCGAAGAGCAACGCGTAGATTTGACCACCCCCGGAAATACTAATTGAGGCACGAAACGCGAGTGACACGCCTTTTGCCACCAAAATCTAGAGAGAAATACCTAGCGGCCTACGAAACTATAATAACAATACAAGTCTGTTTTTTCCTCTCAAGTTGAAAACCATCGTATGAAACGCGTGTGTATTGATAATTACTCACTCGGCGCCCTTATCGCGCTCGTCTTCGGCTCGCGCGAACAATACCGGCTCAAGTGTAGTTAGTGACCAACATCACACACTTGTATCATAATGTACTAGTATGTCTGTTGTTATTTTTTGTTACCCGCCCAATACTCACACAAATGCATATTGCCTCTAATTGGACGAAACCAGGAAGAGGTGTGGTCTGTCACTAGCTGCGCTTGCCGCAGAAATATTTTCTTAAGTGAGCATGCTTAAGTTTTGCCGATAGTACCTGGTGGAATCGATGTTGTGCTTGGAGCACAGCTGTTCCCTTTTATTTATTTAGGTGATAGGGTTGACTCAGGCACCCGCGCACCCCCAGCTATACTGACTAGTTTCGGATATGTACTGATGGGTGATATTGATTGTCATAGTAGTGACGTAACACACATGACATCTTCGTTTACCGCGCTTGCTAGCATTGACGTCGAGTCAAGTTTGCAGAAGTTTTTTGAGCTAGAGGAAATTCCATCTCAGCGTTTTATTAGTCCGGACGAATTAGAGTGTGAAAATAATTTTAATTCTTCAGTTTTATTTAAAGACGGTAGATATTTTGTCGATTTACCTTTCGCGCGCAATCCCTCCGAATTAGGCAATTCACGCGGTGTCGCTCATCGGCGGCTACTTGCGCTCGAGCGTAAATTCACGTGCGTGCCAACCCTACGCGAGGATTACAATAAAACTATCACCGATTATATAACTCAGGGGTATTTATCGGAGGTACCCGACTCTGAATTAACAGAAGAGGGATACTACATACCGCATCACGCCGTTATTAGACCGGACAAAGACAGCATTCGAGTGGTTTTGGACGCTAGTGCCAAAACACACTCGGGGTTGTCACTCAATGACATTCTGCATGTAGGACCTAATTTACAGGCCGACTTGTTTTTATTATTACTCGATTTTCGTACCCTCCCTGTCGCAATGACAGCGGATATAAAACAAATGTTCCTACGGATCGGTGTAAATGAGCACCACCGCAAATATTTACGAATTTTATATCGATTCAACAAAAATGAACCTATACGTACTTTTCACTTTAACCGCGTTCCCTTTGGATTAAAGCCTAGTCCTTATTTAGCGATGCGCACAATACGCAATTTAGCGTGTGAGCATGGCGACCGCTATCCTGAGGCTTCTAAATTAGTAGAAACTCAGTTTTTTATGGACGATTATGTCTATTCTGTTCCTGATGAACAGATTGCTATACAATTATCCCGCGATTTAATTGAGTTATTTAACCGATAAAGCCCCAATGGCTCCGAATAGGAGCCCTCGCGGCGCGCGATTTGTAAGTAGTTATCGAATAAAAAAGTTTTTTTTGAGATTGAGAGATGACGTTATTGAGCCACGGGCCTGAGCGGTTAAGTTAGGATTCTTTGACCTGGTCAAATGGGCTAATAACTCACCCGCTTTGTTGGAGATTCTCCCAGAGTCTCACCGCTTACCAGTTAATTTTTCTGGCATGGATAATGATAAACATAATTTCAAAATCCTTGGATTAACCTGGGAACCCGCTGATGATTATTTTTCTTTGACAACAGTCGCTGTAGATGATAAATGCACTAAGCGTGCGATTCTATCGCTAGTTGCCCGCTTGTTCGACGTACTTGGCCTCGTAGCACCCGTCGTGTTGTACGCGAAAATCCTAATTAAGGAACTTTGGTTAGCTAAAATAGGTTGGGATGAGGTTCCTCCGGACTCCCATCACCAATCGGTTTTCCGTTTTTTTGCGCGATTTCCCCTCACTCTCTTCTCTAAAGGTTCCTCGCCACTTTGGCGTCTTTAGAGAAGCTGTAGTGAATATCGTAGCCTTTTGCGACGCCAGCTTTAGTGGTTATGGTTGTTGTATTTATTTACACATAACTGACTCTAAAGGCAATATCAGCGTTCGGCTTTTATGTGCAAAGTCCAAAGTTTCCCCGCTAAAATAACAACGCTAGCTCGATTAGAACTTGTCGCCGCTTTACTTCTGTCTAAGCTTGTTCGCGTGGTCAAAGATAAACTTTCCGCTCGTGTACCTATTGCAGGTGTCTACGCTTTCTCGGACTCCACCATAGCTCTTTCGTGGATCCACTCATCTCCCCATAGATGGTCTATTTTTGTCAGTAATCGCATTGCTAAAATACAGGAAAACCTACCTGCCGCTAGTTTTAATCACGTGTCCGGAAAGGAGAATCCTAGCGATTGTCTCTCCCGCGGCATGCTGCCATCTGATTTAATTGAACACTCTTTATGGTGGAACGGTCCTACTTGGCTCCATCGACCCATTAGCGAGTGGCCTTTAAAATTCTCTCCTACTGAATGTGAAACATTGCCAGAGTTTAAATCAAAGGTTTTTCTTGTAGAAACATCAAATACTGAACCGCGTATTTTAGATACAATAGCTGACCGTGTTTGTTCATGGAATAAATTGTTACGTGTATTTATGTACATTCTTAAATTTACGAACAGACTACTTAGTCATAGCTCTGTTAAAAATATACAAACCGCCGAAAATTTCATTATTCGAATAGTTCAAAATACGCATTTTTCTAACGATTTAAATTTAATTAAAGCAGGCGAACTTCCATCTAAGAAGTTGCGCTGTTTGTCTGTCTTTATTGATAGCTACGGAATTTTACGTATTGGGGGCAGATTGTCTAAATCTGACTTACCATATGAAGCCAAGCATCCCGCGCTTTTACCTAAACGTGACCGCGTAGTTGATCTAATTATTGATCACTATCACAATACGCACTGCCACACGGGCCCCGGATTATTGATGTCTATTATAAGGCAGCGGTTTTGGATATTAGATGGACGAACAGTCATACGTTCCCGCTGTCGGAAATGCAACACTTGTTTCCGTCTAAATCCTACGCATCTAACACCCAAAATGGCTGAACTTCCTGGATACCGTGTCCGTGATACTAAAGCCTTTGTGCACACTGGAGTAGATTTCGCCGGGCCGCTTGCTTACACACCTATTCGCCGTAGAGGTCAACGTTCGCAAAAACTTTATATATGTTTGTTCATATGTATGGTAACTAATGTCATACATATCGAACTCGTATCGGACCTCACATCCGAGGCTTTCTTATCCGCATTTAAAAGATTTATTTCTCGCCGCGGTCCAGTGTCTGTCATGTACTCAGACAATGGTACCAATTTTGTTGGCGCTAAGGCACAACTTGATGATATTTATTCTTTCTTATTGAACACGTCTGTTCAAACAGATATTAAAAATGAGCTTCTAAAATCTCGCATTGAGTGGACAAGAATACCGCCGCGAGCTCCGCACTTCGGAGGTATTTGGGAGTCGAACATTAAGAGTGTTAGAACTCACTTGTATAGAGTCATAGGAAAGCAGCTTCTCACTTACGAGGAACTCTCTACCGTACTGGTACAAATCGGGTGCCTTTTAAATTCTCGACCGCTTAGTGTTCTCTCATCAGACCCGCATCCGGACGTGCTCACGCCTGCGCATTTTCTAATGTCCAGTCCACTTAAGCATTTGCCTTCTTCTGAATTGACAGAAGAAAACATAAATTTAACAAACCGCAAAAGGCTTTTGGATCAGCTTGTGTTATCCTACTGGAACAAATGGCGAGTTGAGTACTTGCACACGTTGCAAGTTCGCCAGAAATGGTGCACTCCCGATCGCCCTATAGAGATCGGTACTGTCGTTCTCTTGGGTCAAGATAACGTACCACCATTGACTTGGCCATTGGGCATCATAGTGGAAGTTTTTCCGGGATCGGATGGTGTAATTCGAGTAGCTTCAGTAAAAACCACGTCAGGTACATATAAACGTCCTGTCACCAAGTTATATCCTTTACCAACCCAATAGAACTATATTATTTCGTAGTTTAATTTAGTTTATAATTTACAATAGTATATTTTCTCAATGGTACGCCATTACATAGTTATAATTTAGCTTAGTAATTCAACTTTGTCTTAATTTAATCAAACTGCAATTTCATTCTTTGGAATCTGATAATTAATTTCGAACGCCGTTTCCTAGTAATGGTGTTTTTGAACTGCTGCTTAGGATTCTCTTGATGCTTTCAGACTGCCAGATATATAAACATCATCTCATCCTCCCAACCGCACCAGCTTTTCAGCGTATAGATTATCATCTTTGAAAGCTCGGGACCTTTCAAGGCGGGGAGTATGGTGTGGCAAGTTATTGCCCCTTACATTTTTTTGATTGTGGACGGTTTATAAGGTGTCTGTAGTCTGTCTTAGGCTTATATTGCAGCCGCGGATATTGTGTGTCGCGGGATTTAGAGAATCCTGCGGCTAGTGACAGCTAATGATGGCTGTCAGACGTCATAGTGCACCGGCGCCGAACGGAAGCATTTCGTCTCACCGCAAACCACGTTTTTTCAATCTCAGTTCATCGCGCCCGCAAAACTTTATTACGTTATCCCGTTCCGTTCAAAATTAAAAATAATAACCCGCGTCCAATTAAATCCAAATTATAGACTTTCAAGTGACCAGTGTACGGGCAAGCAAGGTGGCCACCTGCCCAGAAGGATTCTTCAAGACTTTCGCCAGGAGAAGCACAGGTACCGCTTTGCATTATTTGCTGGAGTTAGGCTACAAACGCCACCTGACCGTCACCAATTCCTCTTTGAAAGTTTGCTCAAAAAAAAAAAAGCAAATTGAATTATTATGCATTCCAGATAATAATTTTTCTGTCGTCCTCGACCCGCAAGGATACACGGCTATTTTATACGCCTGTCCCTCCAGTATCAAATTAGTTATATTATGTTTTCAACACACTATCTACCTAGCATTGATCCTGAAAAATATCATATATTTTTCTTATTTTATTTACTGCAGTGGATCATATACTTTTAGGCATTATAAAACTTAAAAAATTTGCGTTTAGGTCCTGTAGTCCCCTTAAGTGACTGTGTTGGGGTGTAATGCCCAACAGTGGAATGTTATGTAATTATTATGATTTCGTAAGAATTAGATCTGAACAGGGTTTGTTTATACTTCATCATATACTATTGGAACAGACTATAGGTTACACTGTAGAAGCTAACATCGAGCCTTATCAGTTACTACACTCGACCCATGTGACCGCATTATACGAGTAAAATCAGATGCACATGACTGTGTTGTGTCGTGTCGTGACGCCTTCTGGCGCAGAGATAGCCAATCAAAACTCGTTGTGATTTGATGTAGTCCTGAACAGATTCATTTGATTGGTATATCCTACATCACACAACACGACACAGTAATGTGTCGGTGGCTTTACAGTAACAGGCGGGCATCCAAATTACTACAAGTATTTTATTTCTACAAACTCAATGTCATACTGGACTCCCTAGTCCCTACTCTCCTTGAGTAGGGACTAGGGAGGCCTTTGCCCAACAGTGGGAAAATAATGGCCATGGTAAGAGCAGTGGTGGCCCAGTGGTAACGGTCGCGACTTATGAGTTGTAGGTCGTAGGTTCGAACCCGGACAGGCGCTTTACTTTGTGTAAATTATTTCATCACCACTGCTCTCAAAACGGTGAAGGAAAACATCGTGAGGAAACCGGCATGTCCTAAAACCAAAAATTCGAAGACATGTGACATCTACCAACCCGCACTGGGCCCGCGTGGTAGATTACGGCCCACTCCCTCTCACAGAGAGGAGGCCTGTGTCCCAGCAGTGGGAACATTATAGGCTGATTATGCTATTTGAAAATAAAGTATCTCTTAAAACTAATTGTAAAGTTTTAAGAGATACTTTATCATGGGAAACTTATCGTTCTAACCGCTACACTTGTTTAATTATCTTAATAAGTGTTAAAGAAGTTCCACTAAATAATAGTTTATATTTAAAAATAGAGAGCAGCGGTGGCCCAGTGGTAACGGCCGCGATTTACGAGTTGTAGTTCGTAGGTTGGAACCCAGACAGACGCTTTACTTTTTGTAAATTTATTTCATCACCACTGCTCTCAAAACGATGAAGGAAAACATCGTGAGGAAACCGGCATGTCCTAGAACCAAAAATTCTTAGACATGTGACATCTACCAACCCGCACTGGGCCCGCGTGGTGGATTTTGGCCCACTCCCTCTCACAGAGAGGAGGCCTGTGTCCCAGCAGTGGGAACATTATAGGCTGATTATGCTATTTGAAAATAAATAAAAGTGTCAGTCCTGTAATGTCCTACTGTAGGGTAAAGCCCTCTTCTCATACACAGAAGACACCAGCATTGATCACCTCGCTTGCTCAAGACGGGTTGGCAGACTCACATCACTTCTAAGTCCAAGTTTCCTCAGGATGTATTCCTTCACCGATGTCAATAATGTCCAAGATAAACTAAGAAACTACAGTCACATCAAGTTAACACAAACTGTCAAATTATCTCATTGGATTTTTAACTTAACCACCAACATTTCAAGGTTTAAAATAATTTATAGTGGTCTAAGTCCAGATTTCTACACGATGTTTTCTTTCACCGATGTCAATAATATCCACGAAATTAAAATAGTCAAATTGGTACTTGCCCGGATTTAAACCCACAACCTAAGAGACGAGGCCTTAAGACGCTGAAAACACCTAAACCGCGGTCACTGTCAGGTTGCATAGAAAATAAAGAGAAGCGCAATGACACAACGCTTGTAATTTACTGCAAAATATGAATCAATTATCTATTTACTCAAAATTGAGTTCTGTATTAATAAGATATTCTTGTTATTAATTAAATACGTAATGTATGTTGATATTTAATGTAGATATTTTGGATTAGAACTCAAGGTAAGAGGTTAGTTTAACATTAATTAGTATCGATTTTTTTTTCAAAACGTGTTTTGTTAACAACCAAGTTCTGAGAAATAAATTCAACATTAACATATGTTTTTTTCCGCTACCACAAACTATACAGATTTGGCAATTTTTTTTCTTAAGAGAAGTCTATTTTGGTCAATTGGATCTTGTCAGCGCTTTGACCATTGGGCAATTAAGACTAAGACATTATATATAAGTTATTTAGCCAAAAGTTATGGTATCTATGGCAGGTTAAAAATTTGGTTTTGTTTATGAATAGCTGCCTGCGGCTTCGCCCCTGTGGTGTTTTTCTAAAAATTAAAGTAGCCTAAGTTAGCCCTCATAACATCAGCTATCTGCCAGTCAGTCCCGTCAGAATTAGTCTGGACTGATTATTGCTAATCTCAGAAACGGCTGGCCGTTCCAGGGGGGTAACCATCACCTCTTTAGCAATATTATTATAATATTACTTTACAGCGGGAAAGTGATGGAGCTATACAGGACTTATAGCTCCATCTCTTTCTCACGCTGAAGTAATATTGAAATAATACAACGTGATGCAACGTGATGGTTACCCCCCTGAGATCAGCCGGAACAAACAGAAAACATACAGCTAGAAAAAATAAAAATTGTTTTTTGTTATAAGTGCCTTATATACTATCATATGCGATATGTAAAAAGTTGTTATTTTGACATTACAAACTGACATCAATTTTATTTATTTGTTTGTATACGATTGTTTGTATATAAGGATATAAATATGTTTAAAGAATTCGTATGGAACAATCAGGTCTCACATAAGTACTTAATTGATATTGTTATTCTGAACTAATGTGTATATTGCTATGTGCGTTTTACTGCCCATGTATATAATAATATGTGTAACTTTGCTCTTTGCTATTTCCCAATATTGCTATTAAAAAGTGTAATCATTGACTTCATCTGCATAAATGCAATATTATTTACTAAATTTTTTGTTTTCTGTTTTGCTAATGTTACTAACTTTCAATATTTTTTTTTATCAATTACTGTCAAAACGTTTCTATATTCTAGAATACGAGCTGCATTCAATAAGTACCTAGCCTCATCGCCAGAGGGCGCTGTAGTTTCAAAAGAGTTTTACCACAGTGTAGCACATTCTTTTTTAATTCTTTTTTCAAATTTTCATTCCAATCCCTTCATTTGTTTTAATTTGACAACTTATGGAAGCGAACGTGTCGATCGGTTTTACAAAAATGGAAAAGAGCAATATCGTTCGGTGATTCGATTCCTATTTTTGGAAGGGAAAACGCGCATCGAAATCAAAGAGCGCTTGGATGCTGTGTACGGTGACTCTTCTCCATCGATGGCCACCGTCAAGAATTGGTTCAACGAGTTTGCACGTGGCCGTACGTCGGTTTTTGATGAACCACGTCCAGGTGCACCGAAAACAGCTGCTACGGAGGAAAACATTAAAAAAATCCATGATTTCGTATTGGCAGATCGCCGATTGAAGGTTCGGTAGCTAGCTGAGACTGTAGGCATTTCAGAAGGAACAGTGCATCATATTCTTCACGAGGAACTCGGCATGAGAAAGCTGTCGGCGCGATGGGTGCTGCGTTTACTCACACCAGAAAACAAGCGCAACCGTGAGACCACATCGGAGACGTGTTTGGCGCTGTTTAAGCGGAATCCAGCGGAGTTTTTGCGTCGTTTTGTGACCGTCGATGAAACCTGGATCCACTGGTACACACCAGAGACCAAGGAGCAATCAAAACAATGGATCCAGACCGGGGAACGTGCTCCAAAGAAGGCGAAAACTGTAAAATCGGCCGGAAAAGTTATGGCCACCGGTTTCTGGGATTCACAAGGTGTGATCTACATCGATTACCTCGAGAAGGGTAAAACAATTACAGGGCTTTACTATGCCGATTTATTGGGCCGATTCGACGCCGAATTAAAGAAAAAACGACCCCATCTGGCGAAGAAAAAAGTGCTGTTTCACCACGACAACGCACCGGTTCACACGTCTGCCGTTGCCATGGCCAAATTGGTCGAATTACGCTACGAATTGTTGCCCCATCCACCGTATTCTCCAGATTTGGCCCTTTGTGACTTCTTTCTGTTTCCTAATCTGAAAAAATCACTCGCCGGGAATAGATATGGATCGAATGAGGAGGTCATCGCCGCCACGGAGGCCTATTTTGCAGAGTTTGACAAAAACTATTTTTCGGACGGGTTAAAAAAGTTGGAGCATCGCTGGGCTAAGTGTATCGAACTAAAAGGAGACTTTGTTGAAAAATAAATTGCCACTTTTCCAAAATTTTCGCTTACTTTTTGTAGGCTAAGTATTTATTGAATGACCCTCGTATATGCTTAACGTGATTAAGATAACGTTTGTTAATGATAATAATGTTCTTATAATTAAGAGTATCTTTGGAGTTTATTGCCCTTCTTCTCCGTGAGGACTAGTGGAATGGTCGACGAGCATTTTTATTTACTGACAAGCCTTTTTCAAATAAATGCCTACACTTGTCTTTCTGTTGTTTTCATAAAATTATCATCACATACAGGATTATTATAAAACGACTAGCTAAACTTCACAGACGTGATAGGTGTAGATATCTAAACACGATAAAACATAAGAAAACAGTTTTTCAGAACTCATACTTCAAGTAACAACATTAACAGCGGTCGTTGACCTCCCAAAAACAAACACCAATCTTTTTATTTATTATTTTATCGTTTAAATATCGATACCCATCGCATCTGCGGAGTTTAGCCAGCTTATATAAAATAACCCTGTATAAGAAGAAAAGTCCTGACTCACGGACTGGCTCATCAACGCCCAGACGACCAAACCCTTGGATCACGACAGCAGAAATTTTGCACAGAGGTTTCCTTTCTAATGAACCCAAGGAATAAGGCATTTTTTTTTATTTCCACGTTATTGGATGTATAGGGCGCACCAAGTTGCGGGCAAACTGGTCCTTTATAATTAATTTCTATAAGAACTTTCATACACAGTCAATAACCAGTTACCATTCTGAAATGCAAAGCTCATACATGCATGCCCAATTTTCTGGATATTTAATTGTTTCCTTCTCCGGATTTTCAAAAATAATTATAATGTAAATTTTCAAGTATTTTCTATGGGAAGGTTATTATGTTCGGAAGTGCAGCAAGCTTAGCACGAGAACCGTAGAGAGCGTTTTAAGAGTAGACAAAAGTTTCCGTGTAGACAGTTGACAGTTTTCTACCGAGAAATGTAGATAAGCGATTTCTGTACTACAGCAGAGACGACATAACATCATGGTAAGTCTGCTGATGCCAAAAGTTAGGTTCAAATCAAAATCCAAGATGGCCGCAATGACAATTTGCGGTCTGTCACGTACAGCGTCGCTTGTAAAGTTTCAATACTGACTGTGCGTTATTAGAGCGTTAGATTTATGCAGAGTTAAAAAAAAACATATTTTGTTCTTTGTTTCGTTCCTTCCCTTTTTATTTTCTTTATTTTCAGGCGTTTATAACAGAAATATCGATACTGCTCAGGTATCGAATTCATTTTCGGGCCCTATGTATAATATTGTACTTTCTCGACAAACTGCGTTTCAGTGCCGCCGTCCGTTTTTGATATTCGCTCAACTGACTTCATAGTAATTATCTTATCGCACAGATGTCGCCACAAGTAGCCTTTCGACTCACTCATATGATAAGAATCATATTGAGTCGAAAGGCAACTTGTAAAAAAAAAAAGAAAAAACAAAAAAAACAAAACGACAAAATATAACAAATAAATACAAAGAACATAAGAATGTTCTCTGTTTTTATTTGTTATATTTTCTTACTGCACTTATCGAATACGTTTCTCTAAGCTATTGACTCACCCTATTCCCGGCGCAGGCGTCTCTGACGAGGAAGCTCAGCCTCATCTCGGGCAGCGAGTAAATCTCGAGGTTGCCGTTCAGTCGCAGTACGAAGAGCCAGTACGTGGGCTTTACTTCTACGAGGTGTTTTTTCCACCAGCGAGATATACGACGAGGTACGCCCGGGTTCTTTGATTGTTCCGCTAACATTATCTGTGAAACGTAAGTTTTTATAAGAACCGAAAAAAAAAACAATTGACGCTTAACATACCATCACACCAGTCTTCCACGAAGCGTTAGGCAGAGGTGTAACTATAGTACACCCACATTTCGCCAGTTGTTTAAGTCCCATTTAATAGGAGGCGAGCCTATTCAAAAAGCCAAATCCAGACTCCGGGCCGCTACTGAGAAATTTCAGATAGAAAAACCCAATAATAACACTTTGCCCGCCCCGGGAATTGAACCTAGGACCTCATGCTCAGCAGTAGCTTGAAACTACTAGACCTACGAAGCAGTCTATTTCGTTCTAGAAACTCCATTTATTTATAAAATAAAGTACTCAAACACAATAAGAACAAGTGGGTGTGGAATATGCGTCAAATCCACGCGAGACGGACATCGCTAAGCATAATGCTGTGACACTATGTGAGACAGAGCCACAGCGTTGGTTTTCAGCGACAGAGACAGCTTTTAACAAATAAAACCATTCCTGTCAAGTGCAATTTGGCCTCGCTGGGTATTCTAGAGGCTGTAACCTGGAAATGCTACTAACATGCAACCTCCGCGTGTTTAAGTTGAGGTCATAAACACGAGAAAAACATTTAATTTATATTTAGATTAGAAGAAAAGATCTGGCAGTCAGCTCAGCGAGCTGACAAGCGCATGTCATAAACATACAAAATACCATTTCAAGAAACCAACCTACATGGTTCTCAAAAGATCTGACCAAGATTATTTTCGGATTTATATACACATCGGCATTGATGAATTTTATATATACAATGACATGAATATTTAGTTGTAAAGTATTATATTGTTTTCAATTATTGTTGAGTTTTGATTTTTCTCATTTAGTTTTAATCATGGTCTGGTAGTTTCAGTAATTTATGCAGCCTACTCAAACGTTCTTTCTTTGGTATTGTTCGTCGCATCGTTGAGCTCCTTAAGTTCTGAATTGAGCTGCATTACTGAAAAATACGTGCACTGACTGGACAGGCCCACTGAATCTGTGTGGTTCTTTTCTCAAAAGACCATTTCAGACACCAATATCCATGGCCTTCACATGATCTGACCAAGATTGTCTGGACTTTAAAAGAGACTGTGACCTCCGAGTTCGTTTCGGCCTTTCTTCTCAAAGTAGTCAGAAAAAGACCACTTCAGACTCCAATCTACATGAGATTGGAGTCTGAAATGGTCTTTTGAGGAAAGAACCACACAGATTGGGACCTATCCAGTCAGTGCACGCATTTGACAGTAATCGTGGAGCTCAACTCAGAACTTAAGGAGCTCAACGACTCGACGAACAAAACCAAAGAAAGGACATTTGGGTAGGCCACATAAAGTACTCAAACTGCCAGATTATCATTAAAACTAACTGAGAAAAAGTAAAATTTAAAAATATATGATCCACATAGTCCTTAAAAATCAACTTATTTTTCTTTCGTTCTTTCCTTTTCTTTTCTAATGAACAAGTACTCACGCTAGCCATGGACGCAGGCGTCTGGTCTCCGCCGTACAACAGCTCGTCTTCATCGTTGAGCTCGTAGATAGTGCCCGGCTTGAACCCCTCAGCTTTCACGTTCTTCTTGCCTTTCATTTTGCTGCTGAATTCGCCTTTCACCTGGAGGCAGGGTGTAAAAATACCCATCACATAGCCGTTATCTACGCATTCTGTACATCAAACTAAGTAACATTGAACAAAAAATATTGCTGGAAAACTTATTTTTTGTGAGAAAAATCGCACGCAAAACTTTGTGCTTATCGGAAAATGCAACGATACAGGGGTCTGTTGACGTCCACATTAAAATCTCGATTTCGTGAAAAAATATTTAACCTATTGACTGCCACGTCAAAAAAGCAAAAACGTGCCCTCGGCGCCAAGCTACGAATTTTTCCTTAAAATCTGTCATGTAGTCGTGAAATCTCGATTTCGTGAAAAAATATTTAACCTATTGACTGCCACGTCAAAAAAGCAAAAACGTGCCCTCGGCGCCAAGCTACGAATTTTTTCTTAAAATCTGTCATGTAGTCGTGACCGTGGCGTGCTGGGCACATTTTGGTCTGTCATCTATACATGACTGTGGCGGTCAAAAGGTTAAAAAAGTTTGAACTTTGACTGTCATTTGACATTGACATCGCCTTTATGGCTTAGCATTACGGGTGATTTTCGTAGAGTAAGGGTGACCACTGATGTGCGGTTGACTACCTACTTTTAAGAACATAACCTATTACGGATCAACTCCTGCTACCAGTTCTTGATATAATAAATGAAGAAAATAGTGACGATTTTGATTTATCGTCGTCTGAGGATGATGATGATGATGACGACGAAAGATACACATCAAAATGTCAAACGACATCAAGTTTTTGCATAGCTCCCACTATTTATAATAAGTAACCCAAAATTTGGAGGCAAATTAATAATGTACAATTGAAAAAAACAACTAAAAGTCATTTCTAACTAACAAGGCATATTAATGCATACGCATAATTAAGGCTGTTAATGAATTTCTGGCAGAAAGTTTAATTTTACCATAGAGTTTACGTTTTTTTTTTGCTGTTGATATTTATAATCTATTATTGTTCTCTGAATTGACGTTACATTAACCGCTCAGGCCCGTGGCTCAATAACGTCATCTCTCAATCTCAAAAAAAACTTTTTTATTCGATAACTACTTTCAAATCGCGCGCCGCGAGGGCTCCTATTCGGAGCCATTGGGGCTTTATCGGTTAATGATAATTATTGTATTCCAAATAATTATTACCAATCATAATAAAATATAGTTTTCCTTTTAATTTCGTTATATTTATGTACTACTGCCATACATTTTTTCACATATCTAACACACACTTGACTCTAACAAAAATTTGCACTTTAAAACTTATTATTACGTAAACGGATCCCTGAATCGAAAAATGGTTTTGACAAATCCGCAATATCTTTGAACGGCCTATCCAAAGATACCCACACTATCGGAAAGGCGAGAAAAAAAATATCATCCCCACTTTATGTGCAGGGGAGGTACCCTAAAAAAAAGTTTTTCAAGATTTTATTTTACCGCTTTATCGGCGTGTATACCCTTGTCAAATTACAGCTATCTAGTACTAAGCGTCTATGAGCTAAAGCGAGGGCAGACAGACAGACGGACATGGCGAAACTATAAGGGTTCCTTGTTTACTACGGAACCATAAAAAGGCAGTCATGGGGACTGCCAATAGACGTGAAAACTTATCACTCAACGCGTCTAAAGAGGTTTGCACTTCAAAAAAATTATGATGAAACACAATTTAAACAATGCACAGCATACACAAATTAAACTTTACACGTGGTCAATTTAACTTCGCTTATTGCTACTACAGCACGTTGGTGCGGACATGTCGGTGACGCGAACCCATAAGTTGTTCCCTTACCAAAAATCGCTCAACGCGTCTAAAGAAGTATTCACTTCAAACAAATGTGTAGCTTTTCCTAAAATCCTTAGAGGATTTGGATGTAGGGTTTTTAGGTAACGTAGGCAAAAACCTTTATCCAAATTTCGAATTCCTACCCTAAGCGATTTGGGCTGGGCGATAATGTCAGTCGGGACACTTGCCTTCTATAAATAAATACAGGCTGTAAAAAACCCCTCACATAGCCGTTATCTACGCATTCTGTACATCAAACTAAGCAACATTGAGATTTTTTTTTTTTTTTGATGAAATCGACTTTTATTTTTTGTGTGAAAAGTCGCTCTTAACGGCAGCGCTCATGTAACGCACGCAAATCATTGTGTTTTCGGGTGCATGCAACGGTAAAGTTGTTATTGGGGTATTCAAAGTTTAGTTATAACAATTGAAAATTGTTTTCGTAAAAAAAAATTGGAACTGTCGTTAAATTTTTCCATAACCAGAGGGTTACCAGGTCCCATGGTCCAGTACAAAAAAATGGATCTGGTACTCGTGCGCAAAAGACATTTTCGTGAAAAACACTTGTGCGAACCCACTTGCACGAAAAGACATTTCCGCGAATGGACTTTAACGCAGATGTATTTTTGCGCTAAAAACAAATTGCGCACAACCCACTTACGCGAAAAAGTTGCGGAAATCAGATTTTTTTCATAACACCATGCTTGTATTTTTTCAAAGGGTTGGGCAGAGCAGGGGCGTGCCGTCCATAGAGGCCATTAGGCCTAGCCTACCCTACCAGCAACGCCAAATGCATTTATTTTAACTATGTAATACAATAACACAAAATATTGAAAAAAAAGTTAAACTCCTGTTAAAACTCATATAGCAACTAGTCGCAGACGCCACGTGACTTACAGTTCGACGGAGCTTACGTACGCAAGGCAAGGATTCTTTTCGCCTACATTTCGTTCCTAAATTTACGCACACTCGTGTATATTTTCGTGTGTATGAACGGCACACAATAGTGAAATGGTTTAAATTAGGGGCGTAACTCCGGCGGCAGGAGCTTGGTCCTCATTGGTTGTGTGTAAAGTGAAGATTTAATGAATGAAAAATATTGAAGACCAGGGTTCCCAATTTTTGGACAATTCCCCGAATTGCGGGGAAGTTTCCTTCTTGACTACCAGACTACTAGAGACAAAAAAAAAGGGTGGTATTGTTGAATTTATACCTTCCAAAAAAATTATAAATTGTAAGGAATAGCAGTATCATCACACCGATAATGTTTTCCCATTGTTTGTCTTACTGTTTAGTATATTCGTGTATTTATTTAGTCTTATATTTATGTATAATTAGGTATATCTATTATATATATATATAATGTTTTAATAGGTATATGTATGTATATACTTATATTTTAATAAATATTTATTTCACAGTTTTCGTTATTGCACCTACCGCTGTCTGTCTCTGCATCACCCAAAGGTTGACTGGTAGAAAATGCCTATGGCATTAAGTCCGCCTCTGTACATTTGTGTGCGTAAAGTATTAAATAAATAAATAAATAAAAGCCCTATAGAAGTAATTAAAAACTTCATAATTTTTTATTTTTCTTCTCATATTTGGGAAATTTCGCTTGGTTTGTGGGGAGAGTTAGGAAAATAAGTTTCGGCAACACAGTCCAGTGTGTCAGTGTTATCCGGCAAAATATGATAGTCCCTTTTGTGGAAGAACACGGTATGACAGTGATACAATTTTAATTGGTAGTGTTTGTTTCATGTGACTGACACGTAATTTATATGTGATCTCTAATGTTTTGCTGTTTTAGATCTTATTAAGTTATAAGTAATTGGTTTTGAAACGTAAAGTAGTGTAAACATTATGTGTTGTGTTATTATTTGTTTATTTACCTAAGAATGGTGTTCTGTTGTGAAGTTTACGCCGATAATGTGTTGGTTAGGTTAGGTTAGTCGCACTTGTCGTTTAATGATAAGATTCAAGTTGTGTCTAAAGGTAAATGTGTGCCCGAATTACGAGAATTTATCCAAAAATATGATAATTCATGACTAAGGATATCTTGCAAGTGACGTGTTCTGTAATTATCAAGCACCCACTTGGTTTTGATATTTGAGGTGGCCGAATCTTTCTTCTGTTTGCATCGTCAGAAAATCGTTTTTTAAACCTTGAATAATGTGGTGAGTTCTTGTATGTAGAGCCGCGCTGTGATGTTGCGTGAATTAGTTTTTTTTTTGGTGTCTGTATGCGTGGCCTACCCTCTGTGGAGAACCACTGCACGCCACTGGGGCAGAGTGTATATTGTCGTTACTGATTATTACACCCACAATTTGCCAGTAGTTAAGTTCAAGTTACAGACAGTCTGGCAGTAAATAGTCCAATCAGGCGTCAATAGTTATTGTCATAGTTTTTCCCTACTCTTTTTTTGTTTCAAATAAAAAGGTCGAAATAAAAATTCAACATGGTCACCGAAAATTTGCTACACACCGCTAATTGTTCACCAGGGCTATTCTTTTCCATAGTACACCCACATTTCGCTAGTTATGTTTAAGTCCCATGTAATAGGGGGCTATTTCTTTATTTAAAATACAACGATAAAAAGAGTGAGTATATGCTTATCAGAGGTAAGATTAAACAACCTGAACATATACCACCAGTGTATCTTAACGGAGTATCCTTGAGTCGGGTCTCTCAGTTTAGGTATCTAGGACATGTTGTGACCGAAACCCTACATGATGATGTGGATATTGAGAGAGAGCGGAGAGCATTGTCGGTGCGAGCAAATATGTTGGTGCATAGGTTTGTGCGGTGTACAGCACAGGTAAAGGTAACATTGTTTAGAGCCTACTGCCAAAGCTTTTACACCAGCGCCCTATGGACCAACTACACGCAGCGGGCCTACAATGCTCTCAGAGTTCAATATAACAACGCCTTTAGGATTTTGGTGCGGCTGCCTCGGTTTTGTAGTGCATCGGGCATGTTTGTCGACGCGAGGGTGGATGACTTTTTTGCATTAATGCGCAAGAAGTCAGCCTCACTAATTCGCAGAATTCGAGGTAGTGGCAACGGAATCCTGAAGATGATTGCGGATCGACCAGTATCGCCAGTGGTGGGAAGGCTCATCAGGCTACATGTCTTCTGATGAATTGAATGTAATTTTATTCTCTTTGTTAATTTGTGTTTATATTTTTATTTTTTTTTAATATAACTTGACATCATTTGTTGCAATTCAATTTAATTTAATTTATTAATTCATTATTTATTGACATTAGTTAATCTTATGTATTTCAATTTAATTTATTTTCGGTCAAGTTATTTTAATTATTCATCTGGACCTATATAACTGCTCCTAACTTAGTCTTAAGATAATTAATCTGTTACTAACAAAATATGGACATTACCTAGTCTGAAATAAACAAATTTTTTTTTTTTTTATTACTTCTCGAAGCCATATCCAGCAGTGAAAGCTTCATCCGGCATTGTTCCAGAAGGCATGTTGCTGTATCAATTATCAATTATTTTGATTTGAGTTTGGCAGTGGGTGTAATTCTCCTGAAATAAACGAGTGGAGGATGTGGCAGTACTCACGTGCGCGCTGTCGGGCTCGGGCGGCGCGAACAGGCCGCTGAGGTCGCGGTACACGGCGGCGCGCAGCAGCGCCGGCCGGTGCGGCACGGGCTGGCGCGTGGGCGCCAGGCGGCCCGACCACTGGCGCGGCATAATAATAATAACAATCTTTATTCATACAACAACCTTTCACAGAGCTTAAGACTAAAATACCACTTCGTTGAAAGACTGGGAAAATGATGCTCATAAAAAAGCTAGGGCGCCCTGCGGACTCTCCGTTCACTTATCGGCCCATCGGGCTGCTCGACGAGGTGGGCACGAGGAGACGTAACTCTGCTGCTGCGAGAAATCGCGGCACAGAGGACAGAGCTCTGGCGGGATGTCATGGCGACAAGGAGAGTGAGATTGTCGCAACCGGGTCACTGAGCACGCCACAATTGCAGCGATAAGTCACCTCTTTGAGGAGTACTTCAAAACGAGTTTATATTAACACACTTTATAAACACACTATCAAAATTTAAAAATAGAATCATATTATAACACTTTTCTGTAACAAAATAGTATTATAATAGTAGATTGTAAAACTAGTGCATAAAAGAAGCCATTTTACCCCAACACTTAAATAATAAATGAGAACTATTTTATCTGGTTCTATTAAATTAACGATAGAAAACACGGAAATGATGTAAATTAAAGCAAATGAAGTATGAAAAAAAGGCGTTTGTCCTGCAGAGGGACAATAACAGGCTGGTATTACGAGGGCGGCACTGAAAATTTCGGGAATCAAGGAAGTGACAACATTACTATTTAAAAATATATTTATTGCTTTTCAAAGTATTCTCCGCGAAATTTGACACATTTTTCCATACGATGGAACCAATTATTGAAGCAACTATTCCATTCGGAAGTTGGGGTCTCCAAAATGGCCGTTTTGTAGGGAAAGTATAGAAATCATTAGGGCTTAGGTCGGGGCTGTACGGCGGATGGTCTAATAATTCTATGTTTTCTTGCTCTAAAAACTCTTTTGTTCTGTGCGCGGTGTGAAAACTCGCATTGCCGTGATGGAGGATGTTGCGGCGGTTGCAGTTCTCTTTACGGAGTTCAGAAACGACCTGTGGCAAACAAATGCTAGCATACCATTCTGCATTAACGGTTCTTTGTCCCGCAAGAGGAATAGTCGTAACATGGCCGGTTTTGGAGACAAACGTGGCCACCATTTTTTTTGCAACACTCCGTGAACGAACAATTTTTGTGGGCTTTAACTCGTTTTCGAACACCCAAACTCGTGACTGGTTTTTTGTTTCGGGTTCGTACGCGTATATCCAGGATTCGTCACCTGATACGATGTTGTATACAGCATTTGAGGATCCTGCGTGGAATTTTTCGAGAGTTCTGACGCACCAAGTAACGCGATCCGCTTTTCGCTCTTCACAGAGCGAATGCGGTATCCATTGGGAAAACAACTTTTTTACACCTAATTGTTCATGCAAGATTATTTGTATTTGACTCATGCCAATGTCTAAAGTTGCCTGAATTTGTCACATGTCGATCTTCCTCAATCAGCTTACGCACAGCATCAACGTTTTCTTGGGTGACTGCAGTTTTTGGACGACCTTGACGGGGATCATCACTGAGCTTGACAAGTCCACGTTGAAATTCAGCAAACCAGCGATAAATTGTGGTTTTGGATGGGACTTCATCACCAAATGCAGAAATCATCCGGTCAACACCCTGTTTTTGTGTTAAACCACTTCGAAAGTCATAATAAATCATCGCTCTTGAATTTTCTCGAGTCAATTCCATTTTCTCAACGACTAAACAAGTTTGACAAAACCTTGTGGCAAGACCGAGAATCTTTTTTTAAATAAATAAATGGTATTCGATTTTTAAAACCAAGGAGTTTTCAATTAAAAAGATTTTAATATGCCAGGAACAGTGCAAATATTCCATTCCCGATACTTTTAGTGCAGCCCTCGTATAACATCAGGTCATATGTATTTTCTCTCACGTCCGGCCCTGGTTCAGGCCATGGTACGGAGCGTTAGGGCATGGGCAGCCGTCACCTCCTTCTGCGAAGCAGTAATGCTCGCGAAGGAGGAGGCAGGACGGTTGAGGGAAAGGCAAATTTCGCGCCCTCTCGCGCCTAGCCGCCGCAGGAGACGCCCTGGGCGTCGGGAATCCCGGTCGGATTTCCGGCCACCGTAGGTGTGGGCTTGCGGACGGTGAGCAATGGGTAAGGACCAGGCCCGGGTCGACGGCGCGTTGTATTCCACGCGCGCCTCAAAGAGATGTCGTCAGCACAAGTTGGGGTTTCCACTAGGGCCGATGCCTGCCGGGGTCGCGGGAAGTTACTAAAGGGTTACCGAGGCCCCTGGCAACACAGGCAACGGAAGGAATACGGGTGGGTTTTAGTCAGTAAGAGTCTGACACACCCTCCCGCTTCGCCCAGAGCGGGAGAAGTTATTTGACGATATCCCACCCAAAAAAAAAGGCAGAGACCACTCGTGAGCGGGCGAACATTGACGCGCAAGCAGTTACCATGAATTGAGTACATGATTTTAGATCAGCGTTGAAATTTTTCGTCGGTTATTGCTGTTTCATAGATAATTACAATACCAACACAGCCAAAATGTATGGAACAGCTGTTTTTTTACTCATCGCGCCATCTGTTCTCTCTGAACTCTTAGAGGGAGAGTACTAGAACTCTTCCGCATATGGACATCACTCACAGATATAGGTCGGCTGTGGCAGTATATTCTGGATTCTGTCCACATCCGGTTGATTTGGAATTGCAGGTTTAAAACTGTAGCGGTTTGGCCGGATACCGCATGCATAATATCCGGCAATCGTATAAGCATGATAGTCGCATATTCAGAGGCCAGATATCCTGAATCCTAATTTTCTATATCAGGCCAGATACCGGATAGTTAGTTGCCGGATATTCGTGATTCATGTAATACTTACCGCGCCATCCTTCCCTCGGAACTCTCTGAGAGCTAGCACCAGTACCCGTCCGCACATAGACATCACACACAGGTACGGGTCGGCCGTGGCCGCGTATTGTGCGGTCCATTCTAACTGGATCGACTGTAGGTTGACGCCGTCTGTGGAAGACAACATGCGAAATAAATGAGGTTACAGATTCTTTATTTATTCTAAACTAGTGAGCGCCTCAGCTTCGCTCGGTTTCTGCGACTTAACCAAAACATTGCATATACAGGATGTCCAGAAAATAACGGACAACCTTGAAATAGGACATAATAGACCTTACGGCAATTCTAAAAAAAAATTTCCCAAGCAAAAACTTGTTCTCTTAGTACTCGATCTTATTTTTTTATCAATATTTTAGTTTAAAGGTGCCACCTATAAATTTCGTCACACCTTAAGGGGGGTCAACAAAGTGTGACATCGTGTGACAAGGAGGGGCACGAGTCGTAAGCTTCGTGACGTCACATGTATAAATCTAAACTTCAACTGTATAGAAAAACTTTAAATATTACCAACTCTACACATAACATAGTCTGTAATCCCCAAAGAGTAAGGCAGAGGTGCTCTATCATTATTATTATAAGGTTTAATTTAAAATGGCAAAATATGTGACGTCACACCAGAAGATTATTTGTCGCCAAAGTCCATAAAACCTACTTACTCTTAATAAGTCTTATGCCCGTGGTAGTGACTTGGACCATAAACTTGTTGTTTCCCAGATTGCCTGCGAAGATGGTTGGGGAACCCGTCATGAAGCCAGAGTTGTCTACCTCGTTGATTTCTTGACCTGTTGAACAGAAAGTGAATATTTTAGTACAAGGTGTGAGCGGCAGGCTGTAATAAAACTATGGAGGCATGAGGAACAGGGTGTAAAGTTCACTCATCCTCCATTGAGAAGGGAGGATCCTCCGGCCAGACGGGTGTCGTGTCTGGTGGACAACTGCCCGACGTTTGGTGTCGGGATGTATATATGCTAGTCGCGCGGTAAACTCTGCTTGCGCGATGCAGGATTTTGCGTGACGTCAGTGTGTTGCGTAGTTCGCATGTGGCGATGTAGATGCCGCCACAAAACATTTGTCTAAGTTCGGTTTGCACAAATTACGACGATATTCTGAATTTTATTAGAAAATGCCATAATTATAGTTGTTAGTTAACCAATCATCGAGGAACTCGTGGTAAGGCTAAGTATTAACAACCGCATCGGTCGATCCATCAGGTTCAGCTTCACTTGTGCGGTTGGTCCGTGGATGGGTGACCATATTTACATACTTTTCCGTGCCTAGGAAAGCAGGTTAAGCCGTTGGTCCCGGCTGTCATTCTTGGATTTTTGACAGTCGTTACGGGCCGTCAGAAGCCCGTAAATCTGACAACCAGTCTTACCAAGGGGTATCGTATTACCCAGTAACTGGGTTGTGGAGGTCAGAGAGGCTGTCGCTCCATGTAAAACACTGGTATTCAGCTGGATTCAGTTAAACTGGAACCCGATCCCAACATAGTTGGGAAAAGGCAGGCAGATTGATTGAGTTAAACATCTATCTCATAAAGCTTAAGAGCCTCTTCGGGAACACTTTAGGAATCCGCGATCGGCTATTTTGCAACTACATCAATGCTGCATCGCGTTTTGGCGACATCGCGGCGTGTTCAAAAGCATTAAGAATTGCTTCATTGCTGGTCACCAAAATCAAAATATTTTATTTCACATAAACCTACATGTGCACTTATTAAACGTCAGAAGCTAGGTGCACGGTTCCAATTGGTCGTTTCCTATGGAGACGAGCCGGCAAGAAACTCCACGGTTACTCTTTTAAAAATAATTAACTTTACAATGTTTTCAAATTACAGTGTTAATAGGTATGGGAGGACAGTGTAAGCCTTTCAACAAGTACCAGGTACTTAACAAAATAGAAAATGGTCTACAAATCTACAGCTTATTGAGGCGCTGACAAGAGGCAAATGATCAAAATAGGCTTGTCTTAAGAAAAAAAATTGCCAAATCTGTATAGTTTGTGGTAGCGGAAAAAATATATGTTAATTATGAACATATTTCTCAGAACTTGGTTGTCACCAAAACACGTTTTGAAAAAAATCTCGATACAAACTAACGCTAACCTCTTACCTTGAGTCCCAATCCAAAATATCTGTATTAAGTATCAACATACGTTACGTATTTAATTAATAACAAGAACGTCTTATTTGAATGCAGAACTTGGTTGTTTTTTATTTTCGATTACTCAACTAAATTTTGAGTAAATAGGTAATTGCTTCATATTTTGCAATAAATTACAAGCGTTGTGTCATCGCGCGTGGGGCTTGTGGCTAAGTAATAACAGCCGCACGGATCGATCGATCAGGTTAAGCTACGCTTGCCGCGGTTGGTCCGTGGATGGGTGACCATCTTTACATACCAAGACCCCTCCGTGCCCCGGAAAGCACGTTAAGCCGTTGCAGCTGCCGTTGTCCCGGCTGTGATATGTAGATCTTTGACAGTTGTTACGGGTCGTCAGAAGCCCGAAAGTCTGACAACCAGTATTACCAAGGGGTATCGTGTTACCCAGTAACTGGGTTGTGGAGGTCAGATAGGCTGTCGCTCCATGTAAAATACTGGTATTCAGCTGTATCCGGTAATACTGGAAGCCGACCCCAACATGGTTGGGAAAAGGCTAGGCAGATGATGATGTGTCATCGCGCGTCTCTTTCTTTTCTATGCAGTCTGAAAGTGACCGCGGTTTAGGTTTTGTCAGCGTCTTAAGCCTTTCTTTTTACCCGACTGCCTCAGAAGGGTAATGTTTTTCGAGAGTATGTATGTATGCATGTATGTCTATTTCTTTGGCACGCTCTGTAGCCTAAACGGCTTGATGGATTTTAACGTATGAGGTGTCCTTAGATTCGTCTTTATTGTGGAAGTGACATAGGTTATACGAGGGCGGGTCAATAAGTCCGTGACTTTTTGAATTTCTGACCTCTTTACTGAAACAGCAACACTGCTCCTGTCAACAGGCATCTGTCAGTTGACTCCTGTCAAAATTTAAACTTGCTGCGTCAGTTAGTTTGTGTTTGACAGCTATTATTATCAGACTACTCACTAATTTGAGGAGAAAATGGAAAAAAGTGAATTTCGTGTGCTTATTAAGGATTATTTCTTGCGAAAAAAAACCATTACCGAGACCAAGGCTAAGCTTGATAAATACTATGGGGACTCTGCACCATCGATTTCAATGGTAAAAAAGTGGTTTACTGAATTTCGTTGTGGCCGTACAAGCACTGAAGATGCCGAACGTCCTGGACGCCCAGTTGAGGTCTCTACACCCGAAACAATCGAAAAAATTCACGATATGGTGTTGGCCGACCGAAGATTGAAAGTGCGAGAGATTGTGGAAGCCGTAGGGATCTCGCATGGCTCAGTGGTTTCAATTTTGAATGATCACTTGGGCATGAGAAAGCTTTCCGCAAGATGGGTGCCGCGTTTGCTCACAGTCGACCACAAACGCAATCGTGTAACAACTTCACAGGAAGGTTTGGCGTTGTTTAATCGCAATATGGAGGAGTTTTTGCGCCGTTTTGTAACCGTGGACGAAACATGGATCCATCACAACACACCAGAGACCAAACAACAGTCAAAACAGTGGGTTTCTAAGGGTGAATCGGCGCCGAAGAAGGCCAAGGTGGGTTTGTCAGCCAATAAAGTTATGGCGACTGTTTTTTGGGATGCACGCGGGATAATCCACATTGACTACCTTCAAAAGGGAAGAACAATCAATGGGGAATATTATGCCAATTTATTGGACCGATTCAATGACGATTTGAAAAAAAACCGACCTCATTTGGCCAAGAAAAAAGTTCTTTTCCACCAAGACAATGCAAGGGTGCACACATGTGCAGTTGCCATGGCAAAAATCCATGAATTGGGCTATGAATTGCTCCCTCATCCGCCCTATTCTCCAGATTTGGCTCCGAGCGACTACTTCTTGTTCCCAAACCTGAAGAAATGGCTTGGTGGAAAAAGATTTGACTCCAATGATGAAGTCATCTCGCAAACAAAGGCCTATTTTGAGGACCTCGACAAATCATTTTTTTTGGAAGGGATAAAAAAATTGGAGAAGCGTTGGACAAAGTGTATAGAGCTCAAGGGAGACTACGTTGAAAAATAAAATTATTTTTTTATCAAAAAATCTGTGTTTTATTCCAAAAGTCACGGACTTATTGACCCGCCCTCGTATAATATTTATAAATTGCATCTGCAAATACAAAAAAAAAGGAGGGGAAGTTTATTTTAAAATTAATTGCAACAATATCAAATAAAAGCTAGTACTTAGTGAGTCATTTTAAAATATATATAATAATAAAACTAAAAAGCTTGAAATAAAAAAAATATTTAAAAAACAAAAAACCCGACTGCAAAAACACATATCTGAAAAGGGAAAAACAAGCATTATAACCTATAGAATTTTGGTATAGCAGGCAGGGACAATCAAAAGTTACACCATATTTCGGGTTATTCGACTGTCCCCGCCTGCAAGACCAAAATTATATAGATTATAATGCTTGTTTTTCCCTTTTCAGATATGTGTTTTTGCAGTCGGATTTTTTGTTTTTTAAATAATTTATTTTATATATTTCGTGAATGTGAAACGTTGTAAACGTTCTCACATTCACAAAATATATAAGAATCTACTTTTAAAATATAAAAAAAAAAATTAAGAATAAAATCCTATTTAAACCAAATGACACGATTGCCCTCAAGACTAACAAGTCTCAATTAATATCCAGTCCACAAAAGCATTTATAAATAAATAGTTGAAATTAACATTGTAGACACCGATGTTAAAAGTTTCGTGTCTTCTATGGCCCTAAAACACGATTACTGTTTTATATCTGCATAACCCACCCCCTCTCACATAGAGGCGTCGGGAGTTCCAGGAATGGGAACATTATACAGGGCATCCCACGGATATGCCACATGGAAGGAAAGTACCTTGAATATTGTAGATGGAACATTTTACTGAAAGAAGACATTATTTGAATTTAAAAAACAATTTAAACTGCATTCATAGACATTTAAATAATTACATGGTTGAACCGAAAATCGAACCCTTTACACGAGAAAAATAATCACCCTGTAGCTTTATCATACCGATCGAATGGCTTCAACATAAGGATTATTTTTTGCTAAATAACATAGTGTCACAAATAAAAGGAAGACCATGAATTTTATCATTTGATGTGAAGTTTTGTTGACATTGCCGTAAGGGCATAAAACTGACATTATCATAAGTACCTATTACTAATAAATGTACCCACTTGAGAAGTACGCATCATTCCCCTATTATAATTAAGTGCATGATAAATTGATAAAGAGATACGTAATTAGTAGGTACATGGTTGTATGCAACAAATCGAGCCGCA
The DNA here is from genome assembly GCA_905333075.3 of Atethmia centrago. Lineage (NCBI taxonomy): Eukaryota > Metazoa > Arthropoda > Insecta > Lepidoptera > Noctuidae > Atethmia > Atethmia centrago. The sequence goes on from HG995388.1 coordinate 2,373,358, forward strand.
TCCTGAGCCGAAAGACGGGTAAATTATTTTGTCCATCGCAATGCGGCTGGCTGATTATAAAGTATTTAATAAATTGATAAATTTTGTATTAAAAATGTTAAAATTCATGGTCCTCCTTTTATTTGTGACACTATGTTATTAAGCAAAAAATAATCCATATGATGAAGCCTTTCGATCGGTATGATAAAGCTACAGAATGATTATTTTCTCGTGTAACGGGTTCGATTTCCGATTCAACCATGTAATTATTTAAATATCTATGAATGCAGTTTAAATTGTTTTTTAAATTCTAATAATGTCTTCTTTCAGTAAAATGTTCCATCTACAATATTCAAGGTACTTTCCCTCCATGTGGCATATCCGTGGGACGCCCTGTACAGGGCGTAGAAAGACACATCACAAAGCCGTCAACTATGCATACTGTACATCTAACTAAGTGGCTTTGCGCAAAAATGATTGCTGGGAACCGATTTTTATTTTTAGGTATACAAAAATAGCAATTTTTGTTGCGCGCAATGTAACTCGAACCCAGGCAAACGGACTCAGTGCTGTTGCTACAATCTGTCATTTTGTCTTTCGTTTCTAACGATCTTTGTCTAGGTCCTTTTATATGTGGAAGGATTTCTACGGTGGGATGTCAAAAAAAGAGAATCGAAATGTCACTTTGTATATAAAGAGCCATGTCGTTTCTTCGAAGAAATAGAAAGCGTCATGCTAAGCCTGCCTGTGGCGTTCTATAGTTTCTGCCTACCCACCCCCATGGGAAGAAGGGGGGAGTTCATGTATGAATAAAACTAACCGGTCTGTAGCACCATGCTGCCCTCTTCCTGCGTGAGAATGAGGTACGCGTGAGAGCCCTCCGCTTCTCTAGCACCGTCGGTATTCTCGCCCAGCACCGACCACATGTCTATACAACCTGTAGGTGGAAATAGGATAAAGTATTTAAAAGATGAGTTATGAAACCTATGCACAAAATATGCGTAATTAGAAATAGACTTTATGACATGAAACGCTAGGTCTATTATTGCTTAATGGGTAATGTAAGTAGGTTTGTACAAACACTTTTACACGTCAAAAGCTTCAGTCATAATTTCAAATCATATAGGATAAAACATAGAAGAAAAGCTGTTTTAAGAATTAAGTATATACTTTATGACATGGATTACTGCGTCTGTTATTAGTGATCGACGAGATTCCATATAAAGTTTACACGAGAGCCTTTTTAGGGTTCCGTAGTAAACAAGGAACCCTTATAATGTATTGTATGATGTAAACAATATTTTGTAACCATAATACGTTGATTTAAAAGAGTGTCCTTGGAGTTTCTTGCCCGTTCTTCTCCATAGGTACCTACTACGCTTTGGAATGGGCAACTAGCTTCATCTTTCTGACTGACTGACCGAACCCTTGACAATTCAAAAGTGCCTGTAATTGGTTTATTTGAAATAAATGCTTTGAGTTTGAGTTTGAGTTATAGTTTCGCCATGTCCGTCTGTCTGTCTGACCGCACTGTAGCTCAGAGACGCTTAGTACTAGAAAGCTGTAATTTGGCATAGGTATTAATCACACCGACAGTGCTAAAATAAAATCTTGATAAACATTTTTTTTTAGCATACCTCCCCCTTTCATGTAATGTGGGGATGATTTTTTCTCGTCTACCCTTAATGGTGTGGTGTATCGTTGGATAGGCCGTTCAAAAATATTGCAGCGTAAGAAAGAGATGGAGCTATAAGTCCTGTATAGCTCCATCACTTTCCCATTATTGAAGTAATACTGCTATAAGAGGTGATGGTTACTCCCCAAGTCTCTGAACACCACTTTCCGATTCAAGGATCCACTTGCGTAATATTAAGCATTAAATTGCAAATTTTTGTTCGAGTCAGCCCCCCCCCCCCCCCCCCCCCCCAACGGTCAGCTAAATGTTTGTTCATGGAGATGTGAAAAAATTCATGGCAGTAGTAGATATAGTGAAATTAAAAGGAAAACTATCACGGCTAAGTAGGCTTTACAAGTTAACGAGTTATAGTCGACCAACTTAAATTTGCACTTGTATGTAGGTATGTTTGGGAGAACATGTTTTTCAACTACAATGTTAATTTTGTTTTTGGAATAAATTCGTCCCAAGTAAGCCCAACTACGGAACCCTTCATTGTGAGTGGTCCGACACGCACTTGGCCGGTTTTTAGATTTAACTTAGTTTTAATTTAATTTAGTTAATGTTATTAATTGTTGGTGTTTAGAGGAAGAAATAAAAGTCCCTCAAATGTCCCTCCCGTGGAACTAAACGGCTCACCTTTGCAGAGGGTAGCACAGTCCAAATACTTGGGCCATATTGTTACGGAGGATCTTAAAGATGACTTCGATATGGAAAGAGAGCGCAGGGTGCTGGCTGTGAGGGGAAACATGTTGGCAAGCAGGTTTGCTGGTTGTTCAGTACCGGTTAAAATAACACTTTTTAAGGCGTTTTGTCAAACATTTTACACCAGCAGTCTGTGGGCTAATCATACCCAAAAAGCAGACAGCGCACTGCGCATTCAATACAACAATGCCTTCAGGGCGCTGTTGAGACTTCCGCCTCACTGTAGTGCGTCAGGGATGTTCGCTGACGTGCACACGTGGCATCAGTGTTGCGCAGAGTGAGGGGAAGCAGCAATAGCATTCTGAAGGTTTTTGCTGACAGGTTAGAGGGGCCTACAATGGATAGGTTTATCAAGCTACATGTCAGACATGTGTCTTGATAGATCTTCCTCGGTGTAGCTGAATCTGTGTGTTTTTTTGTGTTTTTTGATTTTTTAATTTTCATTTTGTACTCATGTGTGCCTAAGTGTTACTATTAACATAGTTTTTAAGTGTTTTGTTTAGTAATACTAACATACTATGGGCCTTTGACGACTGAAAATAAACGATTTTTATTTTTTTATTTTTATTTATTTTATTATTTATTAATCATCTTGTAATTTGTCTATGTAAAAAAATCAAAATTTCTTGAATTTTACACGTAACTTCGTCGATAAAAAATATATACCTATTTAGCGCTAAATATATTTTTATGATTGTTCTGTTTCAAATATCGATAGCGCACTTTTTTAGTAAACTGCTGTTAAAAACTTAATCAAATAAACTGTAACTCACCAGGTAAATTGAAAGCCGTAATAAGCTGCGGCCTCACAGTCCTCTGTAGTACAGTCAGCGCCCCATTCTTGCCTCTACCACTGCAGGCGACCAGCTCAATGACCGGGTTGTCTTGCTGCCGACTGTACTCTTCTGATAGTAACTGAGGTTCACCCATCGATACGTCGCCGATTGGGCAGATGTTTAGGAGGGAGTCACAAACCTGGGGGGTAAGCAATGGATAAATATTTAATTAATCCTCTAAAAACTTATTGATTGCCGATCGCCTTTTTTCGATCCTCTAAAAACCTTATTGATCTTCTAATGATGAGCCTTTTTACCAGACTGCGCAACGCAAAGGAGGGTAAGGTGTTTATCAACCTATGTACGAGGTGCATTCAATAAGTACCTAGCCTCATCGCCAGAGGGCGCTGTAGTTTCAAAAGAGTTTTACCACAGTGTAGCACATTCTTTTTTAATTCTTTTTTCAAATTATCATTCCAATCCCTTCATTTGTTTTAATTTGACAACTTATGGAAGCGAACGTGTCGATCGGTTTTACAAAAATGGAAAAAGGGCAATATCGTTCGGTGATTCGATTCCTATTTTTGGAAGGGAAAACGCGCATCGAAATCAAAGAGCGCTTGGATGCTGTGTACGGTGACTCTTCTCCATCGATGGCCACTGTCAAGAATTGGTTCAACGAGTTTGCACGTGGCCGTACGTCGGTTTTTGATGAACCACGTCCAGGTGCACCGAAAACAGCTGCTACGGAGGAAAACATTAAAAAAATCCATGATTTCGTATTGGCAGATTGCCGATTGAAGGTTCGGGAGCTAGCTGAGACTGTAGGCATTTCAGAAGGAACAGTGCATCATATTCTTCACGAGGAACTCAGCATGAGAAAGCTGTCGGCGCGATGGGTGCCGCGTTTACTCACACCAGAAAACAAGCGAAACCGTGAGACCACATCGGAGACGTGTTTGGCGCTGTTTAAGCGGAATCCAGCGGAGTTTTTGCGTCGTTTTGTGACCGTCGATGAAACCTGGATCCACTGGTACACACCAGAGACCAAGGAGCAATCAAAACAATGGATCCAGACCGGGGAACGTGCTCCAAAGAAGGCGAAAACTGTAAAATCGGCCGGAAAAGTTATGGCCACCGTTTTCTGGGATTCACAAGGTGTGATCTACATCGATTACCTCGAGAAGGGTAAAACAATTACAGGGCTTTACTATGCCGATTTATTGGGCCGATTCGACGCCGAATTAAAGAAAAAACGACCCCATCTGGCGAAGAAAAAAGTGCTGTTTCACCACGACAACGCACCGGTTCACACGTCTGCCGTTGCCATGGCCAAATTGGTCGAATTACGCTACGAATTGTTGCCCCATCCACCGTATTCTCCAGATTTGGCCCCATGTGACTTCTTTCTGTTTCCTAATCTGAAAAAATCACTCGCCGGGAATAGATATGGATCGAATGAGGAGGTCATCGCCGCCACGGAGGCCTATTTTGCAGAGTTTGACAAAAACTATTTTTCGGACGGGTTAAAAAAGTTGGAGCATCGCTGGGCTAAGTGTATCGAACTAAAAGGAGACTTTGTTGAAAAATAAATTGCCACTTTTCCAAAATTTTCGTTTATTTTTTGTAGGCTAAGTATTTATTGAATGACCCTCCTATGTATGTTTGTTCCTTTGTGGCGCTAGAGACCAAACGAGTGGACCGATTTTGATGAATTTTACGTCAATCGATTTGCCACTGAAAACATGACAGTAATCAAAATTCAATATGGTGACACCAGACGCTATATTGTGAAAAAGAAAATAATAAAGTCTACGACTTCCAGTTTTTTTTTTTTTTGGTTGGGAAATCATCAAATAACTTCGAGGGGAGGCGGGAGGGTGTGTCAGACTCTTACTGACTAAAACCCACCCGTGCTCCTTCCGTTGCCTGTGTTGCCAGGGGCCTCGGTAAACCTTTAGTACCTTCCCGCGACTACTTCCAGTTGGATTTGAAAAATGCTTTTGCATTTGATAGCCCAATTCTTGAGGAAGGCTACAAGCTATTTAAAATCACGCTAGGGCTCCTAGGAGCCAAGCAAAAAGAAGATAAGTCGTACCTCGAAAACATAGCTAGTAAGCTGCGTCGAGGTCCTGATATCAGACCCGTACACTTCCAGTTCGTCCTTGTCACTGATCTCTATCACGTTGGTGGCCACACAGTCGCTGATTGTGTCCAGACGTCGCTTCTTCGCTAAAGGATCTGATTGGTCTTTCTGTTGTTGTTCTCTGTTGAGTTGTTGTTCTGTTTGGACAAATAATATAACGTTCATCATCTGCCTTTTCCCAAATATGTTGGGATCGGTCCTGGATACCAGTATTTTACATGGAGCGACTACCTATCTGACCTCCACAACCCAGATACTGGGTAACACGATACTACTTGGTAAGACTGATTGTCAGACTTTCGGGCTTCTGACTAACCGTAACGACTGTCAAAGATCTACAAATGACAGCCGGGACCAACGGCTTAACGTGCTTTCCGAGACACGGAGGGGTCTTGGTATGTAAAGATAGTCACCCATCCATGGAACAACCGCGGCAAGCGTAGCTTAACCTTATCGATCGACCCGTGCGGCTGTTATTAGTTAGCCACAAGCCCCTCGTTACGTTATAATATATATTTATATACATATGTATATAATAAAATAGTAACGACGTCAAAACTGTACATTGAATATTTTTGAAAAACAGTAGTTGCTACGAGGTGTGGGAACGAGTCTGATGCTGAAAATATAGTTTTTAGATTTTTTGTCCGTTTGTCTTTTTTTACTGGCGGGAAATTATCAAATAACTTCTCCCGCTCTGGGCGGAGCGGGAGGGTGCGTCACTCTTAATGACCCACCCGTGTTTCTACCGTTGCCTGTGTTGCCAGGGGCCTCTGTGACACTTTCGGACTTTCCCACGACCCCGGCAGTGTCTGTTTGTCTGTATGTATGTTCCGGATTGGCGCAAAAACGGTTGAATGGATTTGGATGAAATTTGACACACACCGTCTTATTACAAAACAAGGATTATCTTTAGACCCAGGTTTAAATTATTGAGCCATTTTTGAATTTCGAACTTTATTCCGTCTACGTTAAAGTTCTTAATGCAAAACTGTCAAATTAGTACCGGACTAAGTAGTCAGTTTTGTATAAAGAACTGTATTTCAACCATAGTAACGTACTTATTACAAAAACTGGCTCGATGGATTAAACCATGTCCAAAAGTGATTCTTGTTTTGTAATAACGCCGACATAGTTTATAACCTGGATTTACACAAAGGGTAGGTAGGTGTGCTGCTGGGGAGTTTGTTGCGCCACTTCTTCCCAGCTGAAGCACTAGGAAGTGGTGAAGCGCGGGCGTTTTTGGGGGACTGTCTTATGTAACTTTGACGTTTGACTCTCAGCCTAGTTTGAATAAATGACTTTTGATTTTGATACTTTTAATCCCGGTAATACGTTTCCTTGGGATTTTTTCCGACATTCACGCGGGCGAAGCCGCACAGAGAATTCATACAGAAGTGTTAATAAGGAAACCTTAAAACTAATATTAGGATCCAAATAATAATCTTATAAAGGGTGTCTCAGAATGTTTTTCGTTTTTAGATGTTAAATAAAAAACAACAATATCGATTAAAACTCGTTTTATTTATTGTTAAATTAAAGAGCAGTTCTTGAAGTTTATTTATGAAAAACAACCGTTTGCAAATGCGCACCATTCACTCGTTCATATTCATTTAATCTGGAGCTAAAAAAGCTAGGAAAAAATCAGCAGGCGTTAAATCAGGGCTCCTCGGTGGCCAGTTGATGTCTCCTCGGCGACTTATAAAACGAGCGCTGCGGTGCCGTGAAACGATTCATGGCTACTAAACTTAACAAGCCGGCCAAGCGTTTGAGACCACTGCCCTCCCCCTGCTACCTGCGGCTGGCACGTATTGGTCAATTCTAAAACGAAAAACATTCTGAGACACCCTTTACAAGGTGTTATTGAAATAACTGAAAACCTCTTAAGGGGTTTTGTAATCTTTTAAAAACAACTTTTACTATGAGACCGACCATAAAAACGAAAAAATCAAAACCGCTGTTCTCGATATTTTGTCGAATTATGTGAACACAAATGTATGGAGCAGCTTTTTTTGCGAATTCACGGTAACATAAGATTTTTTAAACACGAATATTATTACTTGAGTCTTGTGTTTGCAAAGTGAATTTGGTGTCTGAAACTGCCCACGAATGGATAGAATACATGTAGAGTCAAAGGAAAACCCCAACTGTGGTATAATGTTTTAAAAATAATCTACGATTCTTACCACTCTCAGACACAGTGAGGTCCACAATATCTTCTAAAGATTTGCCTACTGAGAACAATATTCTGTTCTATCTCTCTCAGTCACTCTAAGTAGGAGAGAGTCACACAGGAATAAGAAGTCTTCTTCTGTTAGCAACTATAAGATGTACTTACCACTCTCAGACACAGTAAGGTCCACAGTGGCTTCTAACGGTTTGTCTACTGAGAACAGCATTCTGTTCTCTCTCTCGGTCACTCTAAGTAGAAGAGAGTTGCCCAGTCGAGAGCCCAGGAATAGAAAATCTTCTTCAATTACGCACATCTGTGGATAAAACATTAATTTTAGTTTAGTTTATTTTAAAGTTCCGCGATTGAGGTTTGGAATAAACAAAAGCCGACTAACTTATTAACTCAAAAACTCATTGGCACACGAACGTATTAACTCATAAACCCATTAACTCGCAAATCCATCAACTCACAAACTATCAACCTGCAAACTATCAACCCACAAACCCATTACCTCAAAAACTCATTGACTTACACACCCATTAAACTTTCAAAGCCCATTAACTCATAAACCCATTAATTAATAAAACCATTAACTTACACACCCATTAAATCACAAACCCATTAAACTTTTAAAGCCCATTAACTCATAAACCCATTAATTAATAAAACCATTAACTCACATTCTCGCATTACAATATATTATTTTGTATATATCGACGGCAGCAAAGTAGAAAGAGACAACTGCACTTTTTACGAAATTCATTTTTTTACATAATTCGACTCAGAATTCTTTGTTTTATCATAGGATTTTTTTTTTCTATTTTTTTTTCAATTTTTACTAACATTAAGTCACGTATATAAAGACAACTACACCTATTTTTCACAAAGTGACGAAGTAGACACGGACATATACAATTAGTCCGTGTATACGTTGGACAATCAGCGCGTTCACCTGCTGTAAACAAAGACATCGGTCACATATCCGTTTTAACGTCGATTTTTTTAAACTTGCGTTATTTTAATGCAACAACTATAGTAGTAAGTCACGTCGTCGTTACAAATAATGGTTCAATAAGGACTATTATTACAGACCTTTATTTATTGTATTTAGTGCAATATACGATGTAAAATACAAAATAAAAGTTATAACTGTCGTAATATTCCAAAATAAATAAGCTTAAGCAATTAGGAAATTCTGCGTAGAAGCGGATATATGGCAGTTGACTCATTTAGTTTACTTTTTGTACGAAGTAGATAAAGACATCTACCGTATTTTGGAGAAAAAAAATAATTACGGTAATTAGCCTTTACCATTTCCTTGGTAATACCCTATTAACTAAATGTTGTAAAATCGAAGAAGATAGCTTTGTTCTTCTATTAATTATCACAGTTTTGCGTTCAAAACGCTCTCTTGTAAAATCATGATTTTGTAGATATCCGTACATACTTTGCGGCCGTCGATATAGCGTAATATAGTGAAACCTATAATTATGTCAAAGATTCTGGGTTTATGCTGTGTATGTGTTTAGTTGGTAAGCTTTTATCCACTAGGCATTTAAACCAACATAATAAAGAAGAAAATATTTATTGAGTTCTTTTACGTTTGTTTGCTATAATTTTACAGAAAAACAACTGAATGGATTTAGATGAAATTTGGCAGATTAGTAAAAAAGTATCCTATGTCGTAATTCAGGTCATAGGAGTCACAGACAGTCCACTGTGCAGGGCCTGCATGGAGGACGACGAGACAGTAAACTGCCCGGTGGTCGCCACAAACAGGGCGAAGTACTTCGGTAACTCAGGTACCTTCCGTGAGATTGTCTAATCTTTATTTATCAATTTAATTTAGAATAGTGGCCATGGAGTTTCTTGCCCGTTGGAATGGGCAACTAGCTTCATATTTCTAATTGACCAACTCCTTGACAACTCAAAAGTGCCTGTAAATGGTTTAATTGAAATAAATGCTTTGAGTTTGAGACGTTGCTGGCCTTCCTTTAGGAGCTGGGGTGGACTGAATAATCAGTTTCCCACTCGTACGCAAAATACACGCATTGACGTGGAGTTGCGAACACTAGCATGTATTATCTATTACCTAATATACGTATTACTTATTACATAGAATACTTTTCATCCCCATATTTCCACGGGATCAAGACTTATAGCTAGTAAATAAATAAACCCCGGACTGACACAGGTGGTGAGCACGGAGGCGGCGGCGCGGTCCAGGTGGAAGCTGCGCACCGTGCGCACGGAGTCGGCCAGCAGCGTCAGCACGTACAGCTGGCCGCCGCGCAGCGACAGCGCCAGGCGCGCCTCGCCCAGCGGCGCCGCGCAGGACCCGTCCAGCGTGATGCACACGCCTTCTTGGATCCCTGCTCAAGTATTAACAAGTGTCACAAAAAAAAAAAACAATAAAAAACACAAAAAAAAACAATAAAAAACACAAAAAAAAAACATTAAAAACTATTTGATATTTTCAGGACCAGTCGTGGCGATGCTTTGGAGAGGCCTGTATCTAGCAATGGACATCTTTTCGGGCTTCGATTCATACGGGAAAAATCACGATCAAGTTAGACTTTAGAGATATGTCCAAAATCAGACTCCATTCCTACTACGCCGCAACTTAAGGCTGCGCTAGTCAGCATTTTCCTTAAGAGCAGAATAGTTCAATAAAAAAGTAATTTAACGTTATGAGCCTCGAAAGATCCATATTTCAACACTAATTTAAATAAATAACAGAAGCAGTAAGAAATCTCCAAAACAAAATTTTAACAACCTTAGTTCAATTATTTATGAGTTCAAGTAAATTTATTTTGAATTAATACATACAGTAGTTTTTGCTCACAAAAACCACATACCACATGATTCGTTCATTAAATTTATTCGGTAAAAATCATCGTGCTCGCTATAAGACTTTGGGCGAAACAGTATGCGTTTTAGCAACGCCCACGAACGAATTGGAGCCGTCGATTAGCACAACATTAAGTTGAAGGAGCAGCGATATTATTTAAGACAATATTATGCTTATTTTACCCTACGTATTTTAATAGAATATGGAAGGGCTTGTGGCTAAGTAATAATAACCACACGGATCGGTCGATCAGGTTAAGCTACGCTTGCCGCGGTTGATCCATGGATGGGTCACCATCTTTACATACCAAGAGCCCTCCGTGCCTCGGAAAGCACGTTTAGCCGTTGTCATTCGTGGATTTTTGTCGTTACGGGTCTTACCAAGGGTATTGTATTACCCAGTATCTGGGTTGTGGAGGTCTAATAGGCAGTCGCTCCATGTAAAATACTGGTATTCAGCTGCATCCGGTAAGACTGGAAGCTGACCCCAACCTAATTGGGAAAAGGCAGGCAGATGATGACTTACTGAGTGGGAAATTAGTAGTATGTGAGGCTACGCTGTTCAACGATACGCCGTACGGTGGTACCGACTGATTCAGGTATATAAGAGAGTTCACAGCCATTATCAGACAGCCACCTGTAATAAAAACAATATCATTTAATGTTATATCGAAAAAATAAGTAAATTCCTTTGTAAACAAAATTGGGCAACACTGGGCTTCTTTAGCTTATAGCAACAGACTAGCAGAAATCGGTCTCAGGTATACTATTTATGAGCTGTCAGATAAATTGAGAACCAACTCCGTTTTAAAAAAGCCATTTAGAGTACTGCAGATTCTAAAAGTTGGCAACTTCGCAAATAGCTGCCAAATATTTACCTGTTTTTATTAATTTGTTAATATTACTGTATGAAAATATGAATAACGCTAACTAGTGACCTAAAATATTAATAATGAATTGCATTTATAACACTGAATTTGATGTTATAACCGTTTTAGGCATAAAAAGGGCAATTGGAAAGTTTCCAAATACTTTTTTTTACATCTAAAACTAAATATTCGGTGGTGCGATATTAATTAGGTATTGCATTTCATAATCAATATTTTATTTATTTATTTATCTGTACACCACAAAAATACAATATACAACACAATGATACACAGATAGGTATATATATATATATCCTAAATAATATATACATATTTTATAATATTTTAGTTCACTAGCTAGCGATATTTCATATTTCCATACAGTAAAATTAGAAAAGTATAAACGGTGCCCAGTATACATAGGCGTGTTTCCAGTCTCGTTTTTATGCCAATATAATATGACCATTCTTACAAACTTCTTGATGTATTTTTAGCCGACGAAAAAAAGAAAAGGTCCTTAAAACGACGTGTATGTATTTTTAGATTTAGCAAGGGAATTTATTACTTATCACTTACCAAGTGGCTTTTGGATGGGTACAGCTCTAAGGCAATCAAAGGGCAGATGCGCCGTGGCCCAAATAACTGGGTGCACGCGAGCGCTCATGTTGAGACTCACGCCGCACATCGCGCACGTGTCGTTACGGACCGCTGTGCGACTGAAAATTGATTCTTATTATCGAACTGCGGACTATGGAAAGGCGATTCTCTGGAATACGTGGAAGACTACAGTCCCCGGCACGTAAGTTGGCAAGAGTCGTTAGACGCGCAGAAGTCATATTTTAGGTCCCTTTGGTACGCGCGGGACGCGGGGTGTGAGCGCGCGATTGCTGCATCAGTAGACCCTTGCGCCTCGCATTGTGTCTACGTCCCGTTCGCTCCCGAATGCCACTAAGTGTACGATGCGCGAACTTACCCCCACTATGCCAAATCCATGCCAAGTTACGTGCCGGCTACTGTACATGTACTTGGGTCAGGTCATCTCCATAGAAGAGCAAATGCCGAAAGAAATCACCGCAAAAGGTTGGAAAAATACTGGTCGTTAAACGAGATAGTGAAGGCCAAAGACTTAAGTATGCCAATAAAAAGAAAAACATTTAAGGGGAGTACAGGACCTAAACTCAAATTTTATAAGTTTTATAAAGCCTTAAAGTATATGATCCACTGCAGTAAACAAAATCAGAAAAATATATTATATTCTTAAGGATATAATTATGCTAGGTAGATAGTGTGTTGAAAACATAATATAACTAATTTGATACGATAGAAAAAAATCACGAAGATACCTCTAAAAAAAATCTTTTAACGATTAAAAACCATGCATGCAATCATTCTGATTTTTTGTAAGATTATTCTACAAGCAACATATTAGCATAATAGTGTTTTATTTTTTTATACAATCTATAGCTTTTTTGTAAATCGATAATTGCTTCATATTTAGCAATAAATTACCAACGTTGTGTCATCGCGCTTCTCTTTATTTTCTATGCAGTCCGACAGTGACCGCGCTTTAGGTGTTGTCGGCCTCTTAACACCTGCATATAACTTGACTAAACACGGCTGCAAAACCTGGACCCTCACAAAAGCATAGAGGAAAAAAAACTCATAGCACAGAGAGCAATGGAGAGAAGTACGACCGGTTATAAACGACAGGATAAGATTAGAAACACTGATCTAAGGACAATGACAAAACTCTCCGACATACTCATGAGAATCGATTAACAGAAGTGGAGGTGGGCAGGACATGTGATGCGCGATAAAATGGGGAAGTGGAGCAAGAGTCACTGAATGGTACCCAAAGGACGGCAAAAGAAGACGAGGAAGACAACACACAAGGTGGGAAGACAAAATAAAATTGACGGCAGGATCAAACTGGAGAAGCGTTGCTCAAGACAGGCAACAATGGAAATCGTTGGAGGACTCTATTGCCAACAGCAACGCCGAAATAAAATACATTTTTTAGATTTTAATTTTTATAGTTTTTAATTTCTGAGTTTAAGTGGGAGTGTTAGTATTTCGGAATAAAGGGTTTTATTATTTTATGGAACGGCGTGTTTCTAGCCAATTCAGTGCAAGAAAAGAACTCCAACGAGTGGCAGTGCTAATCATTTTTCCAGTACACTCTGGGGTTTCAGTCGCGTTATAAACCTACTGACTGGCTGAACTTTTTGCCATGGCATAAGCTAATATTCTAGCCAGCAAGAGAGAACAGGGTTCAGTGGAACTTGTTCTCATATTAGCTGTAGTTTTTCCTTGAATATTCACAACAAACTGGATAGGTTCCGTCAAAACCGGAAGGAGGAGGCGCGGGCTCGTGAAAAATGGAAGGAGTGGCCTTTGCCTAGGGCTGGCCCAATGTAAACCAGTAAAAAAAAATACAACAATTAACTTAAGACCCACGCGGGTTCAGTCCGGGCTGGTAGATGTCACATGTCTTACAATTTTTGGTTTTAGGACATGCCGGCTTCCTCACGATGTTTTCCTTCACGACTTTGAGAGCAGTGGTCATGAAGTTATTTACACAAAGTAAAGCGCCTGCCTGGGTTCGAACCCACGATCTCGTTAAGTCGGGGCCATTACCGATGGGCCACCACTGCTCTAGATTTCATAGCATATATGGAATTAATGACACAACTTTCAGAATAGTGGAACTCAAGAATCAATTTGTGTAGACTTACAGTTGCATTTCTTAAGCCTGCCAGGTTAAGAAATGCAACTGTAAGTCAACACAAATTGTAGTAGTACTGTTTCATTTTACTGTCTAAAATGCAGGATTTTTTTTAAGTCATCTGGAAGTTCTGCAAGTTACTGACCAAGCATGGTGATCCTTCTATGTATAAAACATCATAAATAACACAACTCACCCAGCAAAAGTCCTGACGGGCTCGTAAAGTATCAACAGTGTTGGTTCGTAGTAGCCATGCAGAAACTGTATGTCTAGAATATTGTCTATTTTCTCATCTAGATCTTTTAGCACTATGACGTAAGAAGCTAGGGTGGGCGCTCGGTTGATTGGTTGTGTTGGTTGCTGTAACAAAAAGTTATTTGCTAAGAGAGGCTTTGGCAACATTTTATTTAATAGGTAGTTTCAGGAGCTATAAATGATAAATGATTTTGTTTCTGTAAGTAGGTTTTTACAAACACTTTTACACGTCAAAACATATTTTTTTAAACTAGATGAGGCCGGCGTTTCCTATCTGACTACTCTGAGAAGAAAGGCCGAAACAAACTCAGAGGTCACAGTCTCTTTTAAAGTCCAGACATAATCTTGGTAGTCCAGACATAATCCAGTCATAGCTGATCTCCAGATTATTTTTCCAAGGATGAAATATCTTTATTTGCTGTTCACAACATTTTTAAGTATGTTAAAATAAGTTTATTAAGGTAGATCCGCAGCTGTGACCCGCGAAATTCTAATATTCATACGTTTATGCTATTCGCAAGTCAGTGTCAGGTTGTATCTTGAGCAAAATATGATTGGCGACTCTAACAGATTTATGTATTTACAGAATTATAATCATTAGAGTCATTGAATAATGTTTTCATGAAATCATGACTTTAGGAACAAGTCTAACTTAGAGAGATGTATTTATGATTCTAATAATTATAATTCTGTAAATATATATCTGTTATGCTGCGAATCATATTTTGATCAAGATACAGGGACTGGTCATCTCTTAGCTACAATGGCTTATTTAATTTAGTTTTTAATTGTGTTTTATTTTAATTCTTTTGTTACGGATGCTATTGACATTTTGCATCGTTCTCACATGCCTAATTTCAAAATGAATGATGTAAACGATATTTTGTAATCATATGTTGATTTAAAATAGTGTCCGCAGAGTTTCTTGCCCGTTCTTCTCCCTAGGTAGGTACCTACCACGCTTTGGAATGGGAATGAAACCCTTTGACAATTCAAAAGTTTATTTTAAATAAACCAATTAGGTTTATTTAAAATAAATGGTTTGAGTTTGACTTTCAGATACAACATGCAAATTGCAAAAAAATAAGAAAATTTTAATTTCGGGGGCTACAGCTGCGGATTCACCCGAAGTATAGATTACAATCCTTTGCCTGGCTTCAAGTATCTAAAAATATTTACTAAAATAAGGAAATTAGTATTACACCTTTTTTCCATATTGGATCTTGAATGAATCTAAACTTCTAAAGATTCTAAATAATATGCACAGATGTTTTGTAAGACATTTAGAAGTTTATAAATCAATTGGTTGTACAGAGTATGTAGGACAGGACTTAATTTCTTCAGACACTATATGAACAGATTATACAGCAATGTGGATTTAAATTCGGAAATAAATGAATTTATTTTATATCCATATCTATACTAACAAAAAGCTGAAGATTTTGTTTGTTTGTTTGAACGTGCTAATCTCTAGAATACTAGTTGATTTATTTTATTTTGCATTTGGTATTCCAATTATTGAGGAAAGTATTTAACATCACGCTATGAGCGTTAGGAGCCAAGTAAAAATAACAGAAGTCAGAAATAATGCTAAGCGAAAACGAAGTAGCGCAGGCGGGCGAAGCGAGACGAGGCGAGGCGATGCGACGCGGTGGGTCGAATTCGCGGGCAGGAACTAGTTATTTCATACTCACAGATTTCTTGCTATCAAGCGGCTTAGCTTCCAAGGGATCTCCATCCTCATTGGTTATATCCTTCCTAAATGGTAACACAGCCAATTTCTTGCCGTACAGTAACATGACTGCACATCGGCATTCAGGATCCACTCGGATCCATGGAATGTGGGGGTGGGTTGTCCAGCCATTCTGGAAATGTCAGTGGAATTCATAAATTGTGTACATCGATGCTTTATTCAGAATGTGCTATTTCAATAACTGGATGCCAACATCATCTGCACAGCCTTTTGCCAACTATGTTGGAGTCATTGTCCAGTCTAATTGAATGCAGCTGATTGCTGTAAGTGTATATTATCCTTAAATTATATCAAAGTGAGTTTTTGTTTGTACGCTTTCACACTAAAACGGCTGAACAGATTTGGATGAAATTTGGCACATGGATATACCATAACCTGGATCAGGACATAGGATACTTTTCATCCCGATATTCCTGCGGGATCAAGACTTATGCAGGTAAAACCACGGAGCGCAGCTAGTTATAAATAAAATTCAATCTGCAGGAGTGTGTATGTAGCAAAGCATGGAGCTTTTAGCATGCATTTGAGATTACTGACGAGGAGATTTTTGACGAGGATTGTGTATGTAAAGAGAAATGCACAATTTCCATAGATTAGGTACATAAAATATTGCATTTAGTGCAAATTACAACAAAGTAAAGTCGAGCAGTGTAATAATTTGAAGTGCATAAATTCAACTTCACTTGTATATTTTCTGTGATATCTATCTTTTCTGCTGACTGTACACAAAGTATGTAGAATGAAATTTAAAAGCATACCTTCATATCATCCTCCTCAAAATAATGCATACTCAATGTTATAAGGTTATCCGTCTGCGGATCATACTGCACTACGGACAGCTTGGCTTCCCTGAATGATACAAGCAAAAGATCTCTCCCAGCACTGGGGCAGCGCACAGACGCCAGTGACATTACGTTACCCCACATTGTGTATGTCGCTAGACATTCTAGCTTCATCTTTGGAGGGATTGGCTGGCCAGCTAAAAACAATTTGGGAATGTAAGTTTTTGTTATTCTTTTTACCAGTTTACAATATAGTTTCAGGAAATTTCTTGTCACACGAGTGAAAGCTTACCCTTTTAATATCTATGCTTGGTTGTTAAAAATTACCCAAAAGCCTGTACAAGTTAAACCATTAAATTGTCTAAAGTAAAAGAAAGAGAAAAATATTTTATTCGGGACACGCACAAGAAATACAAAAAGTAAAAAAAGGAGCATTTAAAACTAACAAAATTTACATATTTGTTCGATAAAAAACAAAAAACAACAAAGAAAATAAATAAAAACGACTTGTGCGATGCCAAAAAGGCTATCTCAGCATAATGCTGCGATATTTAAAAAATAAATACCGCAGTGCTGGTATTCTGATAGGGCCCAACTACAAGTACTTAACTCACATCAAATGTTTTGATTGCCTGTACTTATTTTGGTTAATCAATCAGAATAAATTACTAACAATTTACTGTTCAGACCAAGCTTATAGAAACCAGTGATTACTGGTTAGTGTGCATTTTCAATGATATTTTAAAAGTGACCATAAATGAACCCTCCAAGACTTGATAATGACTGTTCTGGAGTTAATAAATAACATTTAGAACTTAGGTTTTGCGTTTTTAAGAAAGGAAAACGTAGGCATGAATCGTACACGGCTTTAATCTCATGTCAGACATAAATCAAGGCACTAAACTAAATCGATCAGTACATAACATTGAAAGAAATGGTTTACAACGGTGATGCATTACAAAATGGAAAGAAACAACAAATTGCAACTTCTAGAAAAGATCGTTGATAAAACTTACCGGCGTTAACCTCCTTAGTTTGGCCTTCAGGTAACAACCTGAAAACCTTGAGGATATTGGCTCCAGCAGTAATGAGACACGTATCATCATTGTTGAAGAAACAGCAGCTCACGGCATGCTCAATTCCCGTAGCAGGGTGCGTTTGCCGGCAAATCGAAAACATTTTCCAATCGCGTCGGTTTCTAGGTTATGTTTTAAAAATCAATTAAATTTGAAACTATAGATACTTAAGCACTTTTATTCAATCTTTTCACATATTTATAGAATCGCTAATGCATTTTAAAGAGAATTGATCGTGTTTTACAATTGTTTATTTGTGATGCCGTTGTCGCGTCGCTCAACACTTCAACAAAATAGTGAGCGTTCCGAAATCTGAACCGGAAACATGTTACCACGTGAGAGAAAGCCAAAGTAAGAAATATTTTCGTTTTCTATGTACAGACATCTATAAATATTATTATGTTATTATTTTTATGTTATTATTACTGTTTTAAATTGTTATAAATAAGATACGCAATATTTATATCCCCGTGGTTTTATGTTTGTTTTGAGACATTTATTCCGAAACCAAAATTGGATTTACTTGGTCCATTTGTTTCGAACGCATGTTAGGAAATCAGCCCACACATGCAAAAAAATTAATTGACTTCATAATACAGGCTGTTCGGTTTTCAACTTTTAGAGGAAGTCCTCAATCCTAACTTTATTATTATTATCCTAACTTTATTATTATTATCCTAACTAATATTATAAAGGCGAAAGATACCATGTGATGCCTCACTGTTATGGCGTATATTGTTATAAACTAAATAAGGCCAACACCACTGATTTGCCGAAGATGTTTGCTACAGAAACACAGATAGTTTTGTACGTACAAAACTTCTTCGTAATTTGACTTCATACTAAAGGCTGTTTGGTTTTCAACTTTTAAGGAAGTCCTCAATCCTAACTTTATTATTATTATCCTAACTAATATTATAAATGCGAAAGATACCATGTGATGCCTCACTGTTATGGCATATATTGTTATAAATTAAATAAGGCCAACACCACTGATTTGCCGAAGATGTTTACTACAATTGCAATAAGAAACTGTTAGAAATAAAGAACGTGGAAATACATTATTTATAATAATGTTTTTTTTTCACTAAACGTTGACAAGACAATATATGTAACGGAAATACTTTTTCTTTTTTATATTAGGTCAAGTATCAGCGAGAGTGATGTGGCCAGTACTCACACTCCTCTTCACGGCACTATCGCGGTCATCAGGAGAGCCCTAGGCTGCTGCGCAAACTCATCACTCGCGGACCAGCTAGAGCCTTGGTCAGAAAGCTTCCATATCTTCGGTTCGCAGATAATTTAGTTCCAATGCTCCTTCTTGGATACAGTTCCTTATGAAGTGCATTTTCAAATCAATGTGTTTCGATTTTGAAGTCACCATTTGATTTTTACTGAGTTTGATTGCTGCTTGATTATCATTCAAGATAACTATGCGTTCGTAGTTGGCTCCCAAGTCATTGAAAAAACTCTTCAAGTGGATAGCTTCTTTTGCAGCTTCGGTTGGAGCTATGTACTCTGACTCGGCTGTCGATAAAGCGATGCTCTTTTGTTTCTTCGACATCCAACTTATACCTAGTCGTTCCAGCGTATTTAAAACAGTAGCCCGAAAAAGACTTCCTGTCTAGCTTTCAGGCGCCCCAATCTGCATCCAATGCAGATTTCTATTTCAATCTGCATGCCATTCCATACAGGTCTTGCCCTGTTTTCGTGAATGTTAAGGCGCTGACAAGACCCAATTGACCAAAATAGACTTCTCTTAAGAAAAAAAAAATAGCCAAATCTGTATAGTTTGTGGTAGCGGAAAAAATAAATGTTAATTTTGAACATATTTCCCGGAACTTGGTTGTTACCAAAACACGTTTTGAAAAGAAAAACTCGATACAAACTAACGTTAAACTAACCTCTTACCTTGAGTTCTAATCCAAAATATCTGTATTAAATATCAACATACGTTACGTATTTAATTAATGTCGAGAACGTCTTATTTGAATGCAGAACTTGGTTGTTTTTTATTTTCGATTACTCAACTCAATTTTGAGTTGAGTAATCGAATCCATCATCCATCATAATCCAACCATCTATGCCAATCAGCCGTTTCGGTTTTCCCTTGGGAAAACCGAAACGGCTGATTGGCATATATAATATATAAATTCGAATTATAATAATATATAAATATAATATATAATTCGAATTAAAAGACTTGTCTTTTAAATTTGAATTTTGAATTTAGCAGGTTTTCTTTTTCAGAACAAAGGTTTTCCTGCCAAAAACGTGGAGGTGATTTCCAGATGGGGTTCGGCCTAACCACTTCGTGAATGGAATGTCGCCGTTTAATGCTTTTGAAGGACTACGGTTTATGAGATAGTTTGCCGTAGCGACTGCTTCCGCCACGAGCTTTTTGGGGCACTAGCTTCGATCAACAGGCATCTGGCTTTGTCTAACAAGGATCTGTTCTTCCTCTCACTGATTCCATTTTGTTGTGGTGTGTAAACTGTGGTTAATCTTCTTTGGATGCCATGCAGTTTAAGGAAATCGTCAAATTCCTTGTTACAATACTCAGTTCCGTTGTCTGACTGCAGATGTTTTATTCTTTTGTTGTGGATCGTCTCGACTTCATTTTTATATTGTTTGAAAGTGTTAAGTACATCACTTTTCTTTTTTATGAAATAGACGCGACAATATCGGGTGTAGTCGTCTATAAATGTGACGTAGTATCTTGAGCCTGCTAGTGTCTCACACTCAAAAGGTCCACAGACGTCGCTGTGAATTATCTCCAGCTCTTGCGTCGTGTAGAGATCATCATGTCTTATAAAAGGTAATCTTGACAGCTTACCTTTGATGCAGTTTTCGCATGTTTCCAACTCTTCGTTGTTCAGGTGTAATCCGTACATTAGGTCATGCTTCGCCATCTTGATCAAGTCCGTTTCATTTATATGGTCAAGTTTACGATGCCATTCCATGATGTCACCTTTTTCTTCTTTTGGTATATAGTTAGTAGTCTCTTTCTTGTCAAACTCAAGGTAGTACAGTCCATTTTTCCGTTGTGCTGTCAGTATCACTTCGCCGTTCTTTTCTACGATGTAGGCTTTATTTTTTTCGAAAACGACTTTGTTTCCTCTATCTTCTATTTTGCTTAAAGACAGGAGGTTCACCGACAGCTGGCAGCTGCTGCCACTAGTGGGTTGGTGTGTGTGGTAGCAGAGTCGAAGAAGCGTTTACTTGCTTTTTTAAGAAATTGCCTGATGGTTGGCAGATTTAAATCGACATGTTTTGTTCATTGCGTATGTACCAGGGGCTGCCCGTGCGTGGCTTTTCGCAAGAATCGATTCTGGAGGATTTGCATTTTCTTTATTTGTGACGGCTTGACGTGTGCGAACACGACGCCAGCATAGGTCATGATGGGGCGTATACACGTGGTGTAAATTCGCACCTTTGACTTAAGGGCTAATTTGCTACGAGTAATAACGAGAGAGTGAAGGCGACCGAGCGCAAAGAACGCACGGTTGCGTACTGTTCTTATGTGCTCGTTGAAACTTAACTTGTGATCGAGTGTAACACTCGATCACAAGTTAAGTCCGATCAAAAGATCCCATGGGAACTCAAAACCAAATGGTTTTGAGTTCCCATGGGATCTTTTGATCGGACATGGAGATAGGTCGGGTGCGGGTGTGTGCGAGGCTGATTTTGCCTTTTTTGATAAATAGAACAGCTGCACTTTTTGATGGGTTTAGTTCGATCCGCCATTTCATGAACCATTGCTCTAGAGCGTTGTCTGCTGATTGGAGGTGTCGGTGGATGTACTCAGTGCTGCGACTTGAGTAATACATTGCAGTGTCATCTGCGAATAAGGCCAGCTGACATTTGGGGTGTTTGGGGATGTCGCTCGTGAAGAGCGAAAAGAGGGAGGGGGAGAGTACGGAGCCTTGGGGACCACCAGCTCGGATCGGATGAGGGGAGGACAGGGTCTCTCCTATGCGGTAGCGAAAGGTTCGATTTGACAGATATTTCCGTGTTATCGATTTTGCCCGACATTTTATACCACGGACTGACTACAAATACTGATACTTTTTTTTTTTTTTTTTGAGGGTGGGAAATCATCAAATAACTTCTCCCGCTCTGGGCGGAGCGGGAGGGTGTGTCAGACTCTTACTGACTAAAACCCACCCGTATTCCTTCCTGTTGCCTGTGTTGCGGGGGCCTCGGTGACCCATAAGTACCTTCCCGCGACCCCGGCAGACATCGGCCCTAGTGGACCCCTACTTTGTGCTGACGACATCTCTTTGAGGCGCGCGTGGAATACGACGCGCCGTCGACCCGGGCCTGGTCCTTACCGGACGGTGAGCTACCCATTGCTCACCGTCCGCAAGCCCGCGCCTACGGTGGCCGGAAATCCGCCCGGGATTCCCGACGCCCTGGGCGTCTCCTGCGGCGGCTAGGGGCGAGAGGGCGCGAAACGTGTCTTTCCCTCAACCGTCCCGCCTCCTCCTTTGCGAGCATCACCGCTTCGCAGAAGGAGGTGACGGCCGCCCATGCCCTCTCGCTCCGTACCATGGCCTGAACCAGGGCCGGACGCGAGAGGTCTCTGCCGCCGATCGCCTCCACGAGGACACGGCGGTGCTCTGCCCAAGCCGGGCAGACCTCCACCGTATGCTCCACCGTGTCCTCTGGGCGATCCACACAGTGGTGACACCCGGACGTTTCCTCCCGCCTTATCCGACACAGGAACCTCCCGAAGCTGCCGTGTCCGGTGAGGACCTGCGTCAGGCGGAAGGTGAGGACGCCGTGGCGCCTCTCCAGCCACTCCTCAAAGAGGGGACTTATCGCCGCAATCGTGGCGTGCCCAGCACTGGGTTGCGACAACCGTAAAATACTGATACTGGATACTGACTACAGATACAGGGGCAGATTTGGTTGTCATTCGCCCACTTTAACGTTTCGTTTTCGCTTCTTATCTGATTTGAGGTTAGAAACATTTTTTATTAATTTCTCGAAAAATATGTACTTATTACCTTTTAATAAGAGTGGTAGCGTTATAAAACGGGGGGACCCAACCACTACCAACTTTAGCCCCTTTTACCCCCCAACTCCTGCCCAGTAGTTTATATTGTTAGATCCAACCCGCCGTTTAGGCTACAGAGCGCACAGTGTCCGGCGTAGAACAAGCCAGTTGGACAAAAATATTTTTTCATGGTTTTGGAACTGTATCTATAAATGAGTTATTTATGTAGTACCATAATATATTTTTTTAAGAAAATGCATAGGAATTGTGTATAAATATTTTATTTCATGTGTACACGATTATAATATAGGAAAAAAAATAAGAATAAAATTATTTTAATCGCTCCAAAATCAACGCTAATTATATAACCTTAGACCAACATATTAAATACAAAAATTATAAATCTAAGACTAGAGGTACATTAAAACTAATTCTCGGATTCAGAATCCGATGAATTCGATAGAAGATTGTCTTCCTGAGTTTGTGGAGGTCTTGGTTGCAGTTGGAGTCGAGGCTCTATACTGGGAGCTATGATGAGCTTTAAGACCTCCGCGCACAATTTATTACACTTTTTTTTCGGTACTTCCCGGAGGCTGTTGATCAGAGGATCAGACGTTAAAATCAACACATTGAGCAAGTCTCTTTTCGTGGCAAGACGAGAGTACTTTCTGGTGTTGTGCTCTCTAAACCTCCGGCAATCTTTGTTTCTCGCTTCTTGGGCTTCCTCTGAAAGCTGCCCTATTGGAACTATTGCCGTCTTAATCACCTCTGTACTGTGAATAAGCAATTTATGCACAGTAGCAAGCATGTAGTACCACGAGTAGAGACTTAGATAAAGTTTTCTTGTCTCGAGACAAAGCTTTTTGAATTCAACAAGATTTATCTCGAATCCAGAACACAATGTCCTCAACAATACATCAAAGTGTTTGATGATTGTAACATCCAATCCTGTGATCTGAGCACTCAGTTCGGGGTTCCCGAAAAAACGTCGAGCTGTGTTTCCATCATTTGACGAACCAAATCCTGGCTTTGGCTTGTCCACAATTAATCCCATTTCATGCTTGAATCGTTGTTTGATTTCATCTGATCGTTGTTTTACACTTGCTTTTTCCTCTGAAGACCTAGCTTGCCATTTCTTAATATCTAACTTATAACTAATGTGTAAAACACACTCAAACGAACGAATCCAAGCATGTAATGTAGCCAAAATTATCCTGATTGCTATCAAAATGCCTTCATCCTGCATCCTTGCAATCATTCTGGGAGTAGCCCCACAAATATAGCATTTCTGTGATGAATGTGTCTCTGTCAAAGCGTTGCACACTTTTCCATCAATCATAGTCAGCAGAAGCTTGTGCTTAACAGAAATTTCAGAACCACCAAGATCACAAGATGTAGCGTCCAAGTTGTTTATTTGTTTCAAAACCTTATTTGTCTCGATTTTTGTCAATTCCGTAGTTTCTTTTGCAAAAATGAATTTAATTGGACGACAAAACATCGTCGATGATGGACGAGGATTTTGCCAGATAATGTTGTTACCTTCGTCGATTAACCTTAGAGGAACGAACGAATAAACAAAAAGGAACTCATCAGTGTCTTCGCTGTTCTCAAATTTCTGTTTGTAAGCACTATGACCGGAACTACCGTCACATCTCCATTTACTTATAAGAGTAAACGATGAATTGGGTATTAGATTGGGGAGCACACTTGTGACAACTTCTCTCTGAGCTTCAACTAAACGTTCTGCTGTTTTATTCAAAATAGCTTGTAGGTCAATTTCTGCTCGAGATTGTGTCACAACAATGTGCTCCTCGGAAGGATAACACGCTTTTTTTGATTTAACAATGCAATCATATGAAGGAAACACGTGATGCCCGACTTTCATAGTCCACTTCCTAGTCTGTTTATATGAGTGAGTTGTTGATTTTGAATCAATATAATACGCTAATCCCTCGTCACTACTTAGCGGTCTATCACTTTGCACAGCACTTGGTTGTTGAAGGCTAATGCATGCACTTGCAGAAGCAGGATTTTCACCAATGTCCTTTATAACTCTGGCAACGTTTTTATGTCCAGTTGACCGTGCAGCTACCTCTGCAGCAGTCATTAATTCCCCAACACTTTGACTTTGACTTTGATTGAACTAGATCAGCAACTCTACGTTTCTTAGTTTTAAAAGATGAATCTTCAAAGACTTTTTTAGGTCTTCCGGGTAGAGAAAGGTCAGCGGATGAGGCAGAAGGTTGCGGTTGAGTCGATCGCAGGCAGAATTCTATCTTCTCGCCTTCCAGCCAACACTTATTTTTATTCAGGAAACGCTCTTTTGACTTTCCTGAAGACACCCACTTGGTAGCAATTTTCGAAGAAATGGTGGCTAATTACATCTTAATTTCCCTTTGACATTCTTCAGTGATGTCAGAGAAATCACACTTAGACAAAATAAATTCAAATAGACGATCATTTCTTTCGTCTTTTTCGTGCTTAAGCCACTCTTCGAAAAACACTATTTTACTAATAGAGTAAACCTTTTCTGCAAAAAGAAATAAAAAATGTTGTACTCAAGTGTGCTACATAAAATATATGTCATAATCTTCTATAGCCATGTAGCTAAAACATATAAAAAAATCAGAGTGGACACAAGAGGATACATGGCTTTTCCAAGCCTTAAAACAAAGAAAAACATTGTTTTTTTTTTGTGTATTCACAAATAGTCTACTTTATGAATGTTTATGACACATTAAAAGATTCTAATAAGAAAATAATATAGTACATACCTTCAGAAGTAAAATCCATCATTATAACTTTCCACAAAATTAGAACTGCCACCATGAGATGTTTGCGACACTTGCACTAGCAAGTGTCGCGAAAATGCAAGTGACCTATTTCTTTAACTGCATTTACCTCGTTAGCTTACTTTGATATACGATGACTCATCAGTACGGAATGTTAGACGTAAACAATTCTTGGAATCAGAGGTTTAGGGGTGTTGTTTACAGGTAGAAAGTACAAATTTCCGGGAATTTGATAATGACTTCTGTCCACTTGGCTTGTTCTAGGGCGGACACTGTGGAGCGTGCCAAAGAAATAGACTTGTACATTTATACATACATACATACATACTATCGAAAAACATCTACCCTACCACATACCTTCCTTCTGGGGCAGTCGGGTAAAAAGAGATGCAATGATACGACGATGACGTAAACATGTGATATTGATAGGTATGTAGCACCTTAATATCGTAGCAGTAATGTCGGTTTTCGTACTACAAGTGTTACTGGTTACGTGCGTTGCGTTAAGAATTTCTTGATATCTTCGATTATTAATTTCCGAGATAAACGCCGGGCCACCATAGCTAGGAGGACATATTATTATGTGACCTTATTGGTTATGTGCTCCAGAAAGGTCAGGTGCGTAGTACTCGCAACCGGCGAGCGTGTATGACCAGATGTATGATCGTAAACGAAGCAAAAGGACTACCTACTCATGTCAGGATCGTAGCAAGTAGTGTTCTGTATTTTCTGCCTTCCCCTTGGGTATGTGCGTTAGATGACACACCAATTGAGCGGGTAGAAAAGGTACGCGATTTGGGGGTGCGCCTGAACACCGAGTTAACATTTCGTGAACATATTATAAATGTTTGTAAAAAATCATACAGAAGCCTGGGTTTCATACTCCGTCGGGCATCGGGTTTTACAAACATTACAGCGGTAACAGCATTGTATAATGCTCTGGTAAGAACTCAACTTGAGTGTAATGCTGTCATATGGGCTCCACATGAGATTAAATATAGTCTTATGTTTGAACGCATACAGAACAAATTTATCAGGTAATTATATATGAAACTTTACGGGGTCTACCCCTTTTATCCGTTGATGTACCCAACCTTGTTCGTAATTGGCATGGTTGGGTACAACAAACTGGAGACAAGAAGGGACCTGGCTTTTACCACTTATATTTTTAAGCTGTTGCGCGGTAAAATGTTTAATGCTAATGTTTTAAAGGAGATATGTCTGAATGTGCCTGATAAGTACGCATTGCGACATCGACGGCCACGGTTGTTAGCAGTGCCACGCGCGCCTGCTCAGTAAAGCGCCCCTGACGCGAGCCTTGCATACACTGAATGACACTGCTGATAGGATAGATTTATTTATTTGCTCTCTGAATGAATTCACAAAGGTAACATTGTTTGTATTATGTTATGCTAATTTATAACTAGTAGCTTTAATTGTAATTTAGAATGTAACTAAAGACCACGCTACCGCATTAGGATTATTGTCTGTAATAATAGTTGTGTTTGTGATAAATAAATAAATAAATAAATGTTGAAGCTGTTTGTACTGGGACGTCACTTGTCCCTAAAGGTTCATTAGGAAACCAGCGTCAGACAGCATTTGTCTGGCATTACCTAATGCTGAAATGAACCTTTTTGGTGCAGCCGTGAGGCACACACTATTGTTGTAAAACATTATTTTCACTTTATTGTTATTTTTATTTTGTGTTTCACGAACTGTATCCAAATAAACGTTATTCTTTATTTCTTTCTTTAAGAAGGCGAGAGTTTATGTATTTATAAAGGGTCACTAACAAAAACTCATTGTTCAACTGGCCACGTTTGTTTAAACTTGACGCTTATAATAACTAGCTTTTGTCCGCGGCTTCGCCCGCGTTGAGGTTTATTTAATGACACCACGGGAACGTACTAACGGGATAAAAAGTTCCATGTCCTAGACTTAGGTCGTGGTCTACGTGAATGCCAAATTTTATCCAAATCTGTCCAGCCGTTAAGGCGTAAAAAGGAAACACTTACAGAGTAACTTTTGCATTTGTAATATTAGTATGGATACAAAATATGTAGAAAAACAGGCCAAATGCATGTCGGTCCACGAACAACGAACGGGTCCATAGTTGAGATGAATTTATCCTAAGAACCAACTTAACATTGTAGTTGATAGGTACATTTGATACGTTTCAACTGCAAATATAAGTTTGTACGCACAATATTGAGTTATTTACCAAGTTACTTATAGACTTCTTGTATGTTTCCTAGAATCTATAAGTTAGAACTTCTTGTCTGTATTTTTTTTTCAAAATTTTAGGATCAGCTTTTAGTTTAGGGAGAATGTTCAATTTTCATCTATTTTCTTTTATAGCTTTAATACTTATATTTTAAAATTATAAAAAAATATATTTCTTATCCTCCTTCATTTCCTTTCATTTGATATGACACACGGTACAGCAGGCAAAACTTTTTTTTTAAATAACATGGTTATTTTATTTTATTTTATTTACTATGGGATAATAAACAACTACAACATATATAATACGTAAGGTTAACAAAACTTTAAGTAGCAATGTTGCAGTCCACTGCATTATCCGCAAATAACACATATTTATGGGTCAGTATATATGGGTCGCCGCTAGACGGGCATTATCAAAATTAATGAAATATATTGAAATAAATAAATAAGCGACTATAAAGCTAGCTATAGCTACAAAGCTAAATTAGATCACAAACAACTTCATTTACTTAAATTATGCAATAAATAAATAATAACAATAAGATTACCATTAAAATATATTTTTTTTTTATATTAGATTTAAATTTATTTTTCGAGCATGCAAATATATCAATGTCAATGTAATTTGAATTAAAGGATTCCAACAATCTATGAATAGGGCAGCGTAAGCCAGAGTTTGTACGACAAGAATTAATCGCGAAAAGAGTAGGTACGTGCACGAACTTGACGCACATGAACCGTTCGGGGGACAGTACGAGTATAACACAGCTTACTCGTCAGATCAATGGCATCAAAATTATTGTGAACAATATCATGAAGCACGTTGGCCTCCAGGTATTTGTGCCGGTTCTCCAAGCTGATAAGCTTGTACTTATCAAGAAGTTGGGAGTATGACAGATAAGTCTTAGCCCCATAACATCTGTAGTACATAGCACGTAGGTACTTGCGCTGGACCTTTTCTATTCCAACTACGTACTTTTGGTAGAAGGGGTTCCAAATAGGGACCGCATATTTTAACTGAGAGCAAATGAGCGTCTTATAAAGATAGAGATAGGTTAAGGTACGCTTAAATTCTGTTGAAGATCTCATCACAAAGCCATACATTTTAAAAGCACTATTGACTATGGCTTCGATATGCTGGTTCAAGGACAGTTTGCCATCAAAGAGAACACCAAGATCCTTCACTATTGAAATATTATTTAAGGGGATACAGTTAAGGTTGTAATTGAAATTGAAGATAAATTTATTCTTAGTAAAGTGTATATAGTTACACTTGGGGATACTAAGATGCAGCTTATTGTCAATACAGAGGCAGTTAGTCTGTCTAGGTCCTCCTGAAATGACTGACAGTCGTCCATAGTACGTATCTCTCGAAACGCCCTTAAGTCATCAGCGTACATCAAGAATTTGGACTTTTTGAAGTATTTCTTAATGTCGTTGATATAGATAATGAATAATAGCGATCCCAGAATAGAGCCCTGTGGAGCTCCGGAAGTAATATTAACAGAGACAGACTGATGACCATTAACCACAACCCTCTGTGACCGGTTTTCGAAGTACGACACAAGCCAACGCAACAAATTTCCGCGTATTCCATTGTAAGCAATTTTATTCAGGAGAATTTCATGATCAACCTTGTCAAAAGCTTTTTTGAAATCAGTGTAGACCGCATCTATTTGTAATCGACTATCAACACTTTCAAAAAGGTAATCAGCAAATATTAACAGGTTTACATTACAACAATTCTTACATCTGTAAGAATGATAATATTATGCAGAAGAGGGTAAATCTCGTTGTGAACCAGTCTTTCAAAAAGCTTTGACAAGGTCGGCAGAATCGAGATAGGTCTATATTGTTCGATTTCATGCTTTGAGCCACCCTTATGCACTGGGGTAATGTTAGCCCGCTTCCACACCGCCGGGAACACACCTTCATGCAGACATCTATTAAAAATATTAATAGTTATTAAAAAAAAAATTAAATTAAAATGTTTTTATTTATGCTTCAGTTTACATATAAAGGGTTTCATGTCTGGAGCCTCCTTTTAAGCAAACAATGCCTGTGTTAGGAGACTCCGCTCTTCCATAGTACAGCATAATCTTAATCTATAAAACAATTCCGTAGGTACCTACCTAAAATATCTTAAAATATCAAATAAAAACAAGTATGTTAGTGAGAGTGTGATTCGAGTGTGAATACCAGTGCGTAGTGTGTCTGTATGTGTAATTGTATGTGAGAGTGAATGGGGGTGTGTGCGCGAGTGTATGCGAGAGTGAATGAGAGTGAATGTTAGAGTGTAAGGAGTGTATGTTAAAGTGTAAGTGAGAGTGTATGTGTGAGTGTATCTGCTACTTTATGTGCTCTAAAAGTGCCTCCGTTTCATCATATGTAAGTGTCTTTATCCAACTGGTTATTGTTTTTTTACATTCATAACTTTTTTTTGAGTATATGTTAATATGTCTGTTTATTTTGTTGTACAGTTGAGCAGACCGTTTATTAAATTGTCTACAAGCAAACATGGTTTTGGTTTTAGGAATTTGTGCAACAGTGTCGGTCCTCCTTTTTCGTAATAAGTGTGGATCATATTGCAGGGTTTTATGCTTTTTTAAAACTATTTGGATAATGTACAGTTTTCTTACGGAAAGCAGATTACTCATTTTATATAAGATATCAGTAGGATATCTTTTACTTTTGTAGTACATTATCTTTATCAGAGCTCGTTGGGATCGCTCCACGTCTATAAAATTAGTTTTCGCTGCACCTCCCCAAATAGGGATGCAATATAACAAGACAGACTGCACCAAAGCCATGTAGATCTCATTAAGAACATTTCTTGGGGGGTCTCGTTTACTCGTAATATTATTTGGAACAACATGTCGAAGTGTTTTAAAGATCCAGCTTAATCTCCTAACCCTATTTGAGACCTGTTCTAGATGTGGATACCAGGATAACCGCTGATCGACTATCACGCCTAGATATTTAATTTGAGTTACTTGTTTTATGCATGAACAATAACAGTATCTGTTATTGGTATCACCGCATGTGTGTATTCTTAGATTGAGATCCTCGCTTGGTTGACTACTTTTGTTAATACTGAAGCAAATGTAATTGGTTTTTGACGTATTTAAAGTGAGCAGGTTATTATTTAGCCAATTAGTTACTTGTGCCATGCCCATCTCTGCTTTGAGTTTCACGTCTTGCCAGGATTTCCCAGAGAAAACGACAGCGGTATCATCGGCGTATGAAAAAACTTTTGCATTATTGATATGCATGTTGCAGAGATCATTTAAATATACCAGGAATAGTGTAGGGCCCAGTACGCTGCCCTGGGGAACGCCATATGTGACCTCAGCATCACTACTGGTCAGTTCACCCACCTTTACCCTTTGTTTTCTAGACGAGAGATAGTCTTTAAGCAATTTCAGAGGGGTATCTCTTATTCCAGCTTTTTCCAGTTTACTCACAAGAACAGGGACAGAGACGGTGTCAAAAGCTTTTTTAAGGTCCAGGAAGACAGTCAGGCATTTATTGCCAGTGTTAAGGTTATAATGTCTTATTGGCTCAGTGGTTAAGGCCTCGACTCTCTTGCATGCGGTTGTGGGTTCAAATCTGGGCAAGCACCAATGTGACTATTTCAATGTATATGTACAGTCGCCAGCATATCAAGTTACCACTAACTGTAATATTTACCTAAATGATTTTAAACCTTGAAATGTTGGTGGTTAAGTTAAAAATTCAATGAGATAATTTGACAGTTTGTGTTAACTTGATGTGACTGTAGTTTCTTAGTTTATCTTGGACATTATTGACATCGGTGAAGGAATACATCGTGAGGAAACCTGGACTTAGAAGTGATGTGAGTCTGAAATCGCCAACCCGTGTTGAGCAAGCGTGGTGATCAATGCTCGTGCCTTCTGTGTAAGAGAAGAGGGCTTTACCCTACAGTAGGCCATTAATGGACTGGCATTTTATTTATTTTTAAACATAAAACAAGCAATAATAAATAAATATTTAGTGGAACACAAAATAAAAATAAAAAAAATATTATATTTCCTTAACTTATGCAACGTCAGAAGCTAGGTGCAATGTGAAAAATGTTCCAATTGGTCGTTTCCTATGGAGAAGAGCCAGCAAGAAACTCCACGGTTACTCTTAAAAATAATTGGCTTTTACAATGTTTGCAAATTAGCGTTAATACGTGTGGGAGGACAGTGTAAGCCTGTCAACAAATACCAGGTACTTAACAAAATAGAAAATGGTCTACTAATCTACAGTCTATTAATCCTACATACAACATTCTCACATTCACAAAATATAAAAGAATCTCGAAAATAAAAACCTACTTAAAGGCTCCTACATACTGGCGCGACTTGTCGCGCGACGCGTCGCGACAGAAAGGCACCGCTTGTAGCGCTACACGCGGTGTCTTTGTGTCGCGTCGCGTCGCGCGACAAGTCGCGCCAGTATGTAGGAGCCTTAAACCAAATGACAATTTTGCCATTACAACTGTAACAAGTCTGGATATCCTGTCCACAAAAGCCACAAATAAATAGTTTAATATCAAAATAGTAGGTATATAAAGTCAAATAATGAAAATATTATGTCAAGGCAGTATGTATGAAAAAAATAGAAAGTTTACCAATGTATAGGTACAATATAAACATATACCAATCTTAGGGTAAAACTGGATAAAATAGTAACATCAACTGAATGTTCTGCAACCATGTTGTTTGAAACAATTTATTACATTGAAATAGCAAAATCAAATCTAAGAAACAGTAATAATAAATAATAATAATAAATCGTTTATTTAAGAGGGACACATTTACAATAAATACCTTAACAATTAAAATAGAGCACAGTTGATAATTTGCCTGAACTAGGTTGGACCTGTGCTTCAGACTAGAAAGAACATAAATACATAATGTAATAAATTAACAATGAATATAGAGTTACAACTAAAATAAAACTTAGGTAAATAAAAGTATGTTAGCAGTTCTAATTGCAGACAACAAGTAGATCTTCATAATTGATGGTTAGTAAATACTTAAGTATAATGTTCTTACAGCTATAGTAATTTAATTTATAGATACTTAGTTTTTTATTTAATCTATTGTACAGAAATGGCCCTAAGAATGTAAAAAAATCTTTGTACAAAGACATGTTTTGAGGTTGCATTGGATATGCATACTATATCATTCCGTCTCTTGTTAGTATTGTCGGCATTGTAGATAAGCATGGTGTGCTGTTTTAATACTAAGTGCATTATGAAAAGCTGGCGAACTGTCAGTACGTTGCAGGATTTATATAGCAGATCTGTGGGAAAGAAGAAGGGATGGAAGTTTGCTACCTTCAAAATAGCTCACTGAGCTCTTTCAAGAGGAAGCAAATTAGTTTTTGGTGCGCCACCCCAAGACGTGATACAGTATTGAATTATAGATTGACATAGGGCCAAATAAACTTGTGTGATCAATTTTGAATCTGCTAATGTTCGCAATTTCTTAAAAAACATATATTAGTTTGCGCACTATTTTAACCAGGCTTTCAATATGTTTTTTAAAAGAAAGTGTGTCGTCCATTATTATCCCCAGGTATTTTATGTTGCTCGTTTTGAGCATTTGCCGGTATGGTTTCCACATTGATGGGCATATAGATGAGGGTTAGTAATGTTGAGTCTTGCGCATGGAGAAGGTAATATATTTTGTCTTGTCAGCATTTAATGTTAGTAAATTGCTTTGAAGCCAATTAGTCACAGTATTAAAACCTAGTTGAGCGATTTCAAACAGTTCGCTACTGGATTTAGCGGTAAATATTAACGCCGTGTCGTCGGCATATGATATAATTTTGCCGTCTTTAATATTTAAATTACACAAATCATTAATAAAAATCAGGAAAAGGGTGGGGCCTAGAATACTTCCCTGAGGAACACCAAAACCAGTATTTTTCTGTTCATCACTTGTAATATTATCTATTTTAACACATTGGTACCGGTCATTTAAATAGGCAGTAAAAAGTTTTAGCGGCGTTCCCCTTATTTCTATGGTCTCTAATTTGTTCAGAAGAACAGAAACACCGTGTCGAAGGCCTTGGCTAAATCGAGAAAGACTCCCAGGGTCTGGTTTCCTTTGCCGATTTCTTTTGAAATATAATCAGTCAGGCTATGCATCGCTTCCGCTGTCGATAGTTTGGCTCTAAAACCAAATTGCGCAGGGGATAAGATGTTGTTTTTTTCTAGGTAATTAACTAGTCTACTGTTTATGATTTTCTCTAGTATTTTTGAAATTAAAGGGAGTAAGGATATTGGTCTGTAATTATTAACTGTGTCTACGTCCAGATTTAAAGATAGGGATTACAACTGACTTTTTTAGACAACTAGGGAAAATTCCTTCGGAAAGACAGATTCTAAAAATATGCGTTAAGGAGGTACCAGAATATGCTTAAAGAGTTTAAGGATCTTATTGCTCATATTATCCCATTCAACTACACAGTCATCCTTTAGCCCAGAAATGATTCGGGTTATTTCATCTTAATCAGTTCCAACATAGCAAAAGATTTCGGGTAACAGCTATTGTTTGAGTTTTGAACAGATAGTTGGTCGCAATATTTCGGTATCTGTTCGGCAAGAGTTTTTCCAACATTCACAAAAAAGTAATTTACATTGTTAGCTGATAAGATTGGTGAAGGATTAGCAAGCAGTAAACTAGAATTTGACTCACTCACGCTGTTTAGACATATTGGTGACATTTTTAATATGTTTCCAAAGTTGGATGCTATTTTTACCTGCTCTATTTAATTCGTCTTTATCGTAATTATTTTTAATATTCTTTAGGAGATTGTTGCAGAAATTCCTGTATCTTTTATAGATGGTTAGTGTTATTACATTATCAGGGTATCTCTTAGTTTTCTGATGAAGTTTATCCCTGTGTCTTATACACCGAATTAGCCCAGGAGTAATCCATGGTTTAATATTATAAAGTTTCCTGTTTACTGTAGAAACTGTCGTGTTACGTAATATTGCTCGTTGCACATGTTCTATTAAATACAATGAAGCCAAATTAGCGTCAGCAGTATTGTAAACTAGGCTAAAATCAAGGTTGCATAAATCATATTCGAGTTTATTTGTTTTTAAATTGCTAATAGTCTGAGGACGATTTAGCTTAGGCAGCGTTAAATTTACAGTTAGTAGGACTGCGTGATGGTCAGTAATTGTTGAGTTAGTAACAAGCGTAATATACTCGTATGTATGATAGGCTGGTTTTGATCATCATATGATCGAGGCAGGAACCGCTCTGATGAGTTGGCAATGTTTGAGCGGGGAGATAACCACGGTATAAGCAGATATTAAAGTAATCTTGGGTCCCTGCATCGCAGTTTTCGGAGCCAATATTTATATTTGTCGGAGAAAGCGATAACTTTTAAACATCAAGTTGCTGATTTGACTATTGTAGTAGGGGTAAACGCCGTGACGTCAGATGTTGTTTTAATGGCGGCACGTGGACAGAGTCGTTTTGTAGAGTGGGGATTGTGCGGAGATCACTTTGGCTCTAAACTCCAACCCGGTCACTCCTTCAGAACGAAACTGTCGGTTTGCCCATTTTATTTTGAGTAATTATTTGTTAGTGATAATTTAATGTGAATTTGTATTAGAAATAAACTGTGATTTTTGTGTACCGAAACCGAAACTATTATTTTACCATGAACCCGGTACCACCGAACCCTAATAACAACAGCGATATCGCTCAGCCATTGCTTACGCCGTCATCAGAAGTGGGATCTGGACTCGATTCCCACTGGCGTGCTATGTTCGAGATGCAGCAGAAGAACATGATGCAGCTGATCGAAGCCATCAGGACACCAGCAGTGGCACCTCAGATCACGCTGCCAGAAATTAATCCGGAGCTACCAGATACCGATCCACGTGCTTGGTGCGATACTATCGATATTTGCCTCGACGAACGTCCACTGGAGGGTGCATCGCTTATTATAGCTCTGAGCAAAGCCCTGAAAGGTAATGCGTCATCGTGGCTGTCGCAGATTTCGCATGCAGGTATGACGTGGCAGCATTTCCGCGACTTATTCCTTGCGCGTTATGCATCCACCGAAACTCTTGCTGCATCGCTTGTTAACATCCACAACGGCCGGCCGAAGGAGGGCGAATGTCTCGCAGCGTACGCCAGCCGCCTAATGACTACCCTGTTGGCTCGATGGAAGAATCGAAGCCATGAAGAAATAGCCACGTCGTATGTGCTGGCTCATGTCTCGCAGTTCGACTCTCGGCTTAATCGCTTGGCGTTTACTAGCGAAATAACGTCACGCAACAAGTTACTGCAGGAGATTAAGGCGAGTGCAAGTCTGAAGCGGAAGTTCGATCGCAGTACCGGTGATGGCGCCACTGATGCAAAGCGTTTTAAGCCACAAACTTCCACTATGTTCACGTGCCACAAGTGCGGAAAACCGGGACACAAAGCAGTGAACTGTCGTTCGAAGTTTACGCAGCCTGCTGGAGCTAACGTCCAGAAAACTACACCGGCGGCGACTTCATCGGGTTCCAGCAAGAGAGTAACGTGTTTCCGTTGTGGAGAAGCCGGACACATCTCTACGAACTGCCAACGCGGCACTGCGGGTGGCGCGTCATCGTCGGCGGGCAGCGCTGCCAACGCAACGGCGGAGCGACGCGTCGATAGCTGCGAAATAGCAGGTATTTGCGGGCAAATGGAACAATCCGGTGAGTCGTACTATTTTTATTTTGATTCCGGTGCCGAATGCTCTCTTGTCAAACAATCTATTAGCCGTTACTTCAAAGGTCAACATGTTTATTCGATAGTTCGTATAAAAGGTATTGGTTGTGCTAATGTAGATTGTACCGAACAAATTCTTTGCGACGTTTTTATTAATAGTCATTGTTTACCGATTTTATTTCATGTCCTACCCGATAATTATTTGAAATATAATGTAATGATCGGACGCGAAATTTTAAAATTAGGTTTTACAATTAACATGACCAGCTCTTCCTTAATTATTTCTAAACAAAAAAGTGTAGCGGTTTGTAGTTATGAAAATAATCGGTTACTTTGTTTTAATGATGTCGATACCGATATGCAAAATAGTGTACCTTTGATATCGTTGTTGAGTGAATATTCCCATGCTTTTATTAACGGGTTACCCCGTACACGTGTTACTTCTGGTGAACTAAAAATTAGGCTTCAAGACCCGAACCGTACTGTTTATCGTCGACCTTACCGACTTAGCCCAGACGAAAGGCAAGTAGTGCGATCTAAGGTTAAATAATTATTAGACGCTAATATCATTCGGCCTTGTCAGTCCCCTTTTGCAAGTCCTATTCTTTTGGTTAAGAAACGTGACGGTTCTGATCGTATGGTAGTAGATTATCGGGAACTAAATTCTAATACTATCCCTGACCGGTTTCCATTGCCTCTTATAGCTGATCAAGTGGCTAGGTTATCAGGCGCGAATTTTTACTCCTGTCTAGACTGCGCAAGTGGCTTTCATCAAATTCCAATTCGGGATCCCGATAGTATCGAACGTACTGCCTTCATTACGCCTGATGGGCAGTTTGAATACTTGGCTATGCCGTTTGGTCTTCGAAATGCACCGAGTGTTTTCCAAAGATCGGTGTCAAATGCCCTTGGTGACTTGGCTTTCTCTTACGTGGTCTTATACATTGATGACATCCTCATACCGTCAGTATCTGAGGAGGAAGGTATCAATAGGCTGCGCGAAGTTTTAGAAGCACTGACTAAAGCCGGATTTTCTCTTAATATTTCGAAGTGTTCATTTTTGAAACGTCATGTAGAGTTTTTAGGCTATGATATCACAGCTGGCGAGCTGAGGCCGAATCCCAGAAAGATTGAAGCCCTAACTAAACTACCTCCCCCTGACAATGTTCATCAGCTTAGACAATTCATTGGCCTTGCTTCATACTTTCGTAAGTTTGTTAAAGGTTTCTCTCAAATTATGTCCCCTCTGTTTTTATTGACGACTAGTAAGAAATTCATTTGGAAATTAGAACACGAGCAGATAAGACAACAAGTTATTTCAATTTTAACTACTAAGCCTGTCTTAATTATTTTTAACCCTGAGCACCCAATTGAATTGCATACTGATGCAAGTGCTGATGGGTATGGCGCTATTCTTTTTCAAAAAGTAAATAATGAACTTTTGGTTGTCGAGTATTTTAGTAAACGCACCTCAAAAGCCGAGTCAAAATACCACTCATATGAGCTGGAGACTCTGGCCGTAGTAAACGCAATTAAACACTTTCGTCATTATTTACAAGGGCGATATTTTGAAGTTATTACCGAATGTAATTCACTGAAGGCTTCGAGAAACAAAATTGATATTACACCACGTGTCGTGTTCATCGTTGGTGGGCTTTCCTTCAAGCATTTGACTTTCAAATCTTTTATCGCGAAGGTCGTCGTATGGCACATGTCGATTTCCTTTCCCGTAATCCATTGAGTAGTACTTCTGAGCAAAAAGGTATGCAAAAAATCGAGCAGAAACGTGTTGATATCGCTACTTTATCACAAAATTGGTTATTAGCCGAACGATTGCGTGATCAAGAGATTCAATCGTTGGTCACCAAACTTAAAGAAGGTCAGTTTCCACCGGACGTTGCAAAGACATACGAATTGCGTTCGGGTGTATTGCATCGCAAAGTACAACGTAACAATCGTACTCGCTGCCTCCCTATAGTCCCACGTGCTTTCAGATGGTCGGTTATTAACCATGTGCTCGAGTCACTTATGCACCTTGGTTGGGAAAAGACACTTGAAAGGGTATATGAACACTACTGGTTCGAACATATGGCTAAGTATGTTCGTAAGTTTACCGATGGATGTATAACCTGCAAAGTGTCTAAATCTCATTCCGGGCGTATACAGGCCGAACTTCATCCGATCCCCAAAATTAGTGTCCCGTGGCATACAGTTCACGTTGATATAACCGGCAAGCTTAGTGGTAAAAATGATTCTAAAGAGTACGTCATAGTTTTAATTGATGCTTTTACTAAATTTGTTCTTTTGTATCACACTCTTCGCATCGATTCAGCTAGCGCAATTAAAGCTCTAAAGTCTAGTGTGTCGTTGTTTGGAGCACCCACTCGCGTTATTGCTGACCAAGGTCGATGCTTCGCCAGCAAAGATTTTAAAGATTTTTGCGAGTCCCACGGTATAAATTTGCACTTGATTGCGACGGGATCAAGCCGCGCTAACGGGCAAGTCGAAAGGATTATGAGTACACTCAAAGGCATGTTGACTTCCGTAGAGACATCCGATCGATCTTGGCAAGACGCACTAGAAGACGTCCAACTTGCATTAAATTGTTCTGTCCACCGTGTCATAAAAGCAAGCCCTCTCGAACTTTTGATAGGCCGCGTAGCTAGACCCCTAAATCTTTTAACGTTAGACGATACCGAAACGGAGATTAACCTTGACGAGACGAGAGAGCAAGCGGTAATAAATATTGACAAAAGTGCAAATTATGAAAAATCTAGATTTGATAAAGGTAAAGCTAAGTTGGTAAAATTTGATGTTGGTGATTTGGTTTTAATTCAAAATGAAGAACGGAATCAGACTAAATTAGACCCCAAATATAAGGGACCGTTTAAAGTTGTAGAAGTACTTGACGGTGATCGTTATCTTTTAAAATCTTTGAATGGTAATAGAACCTACAAGTACGCTCACGATCGTATACGAAAGATGCCTCTAAGTAATGTTCCTAATGAGTTAAACGTAGAGGACGGTGATGAAAGTACCTCCACCGAGTAGTAGACACATACCATGGCTATTTGGTCGCACCGTACGCACTAGTCTGTAGTCGTAACTGCAGCTCACTTGTGAGCTGTTCAGGGGGCGATGGGCAGCTGGTGGTACGGCGGGGACCTGGGTCTCAATGGAGACTATTGTTGTTTTGGTCTTGTACTGACCTGGGAGTCGCAGACTCTATGTGATGTGTGTGATCGTATCACATGAGGTGATGACGATATGGGTGGCATAAGTGTCACTAGCTGCTGCGGCAGCTGGGCCATGAGCGTTGTATGTGATCGAAGTTGATTTAGTTGCTGAGTAAATATGATGGAGACTTAGAGGAACCTTTTGTTTGACAACTGTTATTTTCGAGTTGTGCGTTTCCTTAAAGATGTGGTCAGGTTGACAGAGCCTGTACTGTTGCTCCAAATTTGACCGATTGGTTACAGGTACTCACGAGGACGTGTAACTTGTCAGGCTGGCCGTGTCGGAGAAAGCGATAACTTTTAAACATCAAGTTGCTGATTTGACTATTGTAGTAGGGGTAAACGCCGTGACGTCAGATGTTGTTTTAATGGCGGCACGTGGACAGAGTCGTTTTGTAGAGTGGGGATTGTGCGGAGATCACTTTGGCTCTAAACTCCAACCCGGTCACTCCTTCAGAACGAAACTGTCGGTTTGCCCATTTTGTTTTGAGTAATTATTTGTTAGTGATAATTTAATGTGAATTTGTATTAGAAATAAACTGTGATTTTTGTGTACCGAAACCGAAACTATTATTTTACCATGAACCCGGTACCACCGAACCCTAATAACAACAGCGATATCGCTCAGCCATCGCTTACGCCGTCATATTTATATCACCTGTTAGTATAACTTTCATAAAAGGGCTTAGTGCTTGAAAAATCTGATTTAAGGATTCGTTAAAAGGATCGAAAAGGAAGTTTCTAGCGGAAGGGGATATATACATAGTTATTATAGCTGTGGTTGTACCAATTTTCATGACTAAACAATTGCTCATACAGTCATGCAGAGTATGTTCTTCGACTGTGACCTTTAATGATTCCTTAGCAAAGATTACCACACCATCATTTTGATTGTGGTTTAGTGGTATGCAATAAGTTGTACCCCGGTATTAATGGGAGGTTATCGTAGCGATTAGATAGCCAACACTCAGTAAGTACCGTTATATCACAATCAAAGTTTAGTCTATGAAGAAAAATGTTAAAGCTATCTATGTTCTTAGAAATACTACGAATGTTTTGGGTCAGTACGGTTAGTGAATTTTGATAGTCGGAAAGATATTTTCTGCAGTCCTCAACGTCACATGCCTCTGACACAGTAAAAATGTGTTATCTATATCGGTAATTAAGTTATCATCCATACTAAACTAAAAACAAATAACAATAATAAGTTGAAGTCTAAAATATAAACAAGTATGTGGCGCTCTTAGGCGCCTTCATAATCTATCGAATTTATGTACCTGTATTCGGCAGCTTTTTTAGCCGGGCAATCTGTGTCTCCCGTCTTGTGGTTGGCTTGTATTTTAAAGCGCAAACATGTAGCACATATTGGCGGATTCGATTAAAGTTGGTTCAAATATAAACATTCACTTTGTACAATGTAAAACTAAAGAAGTATTTTGTATTAAATTAAATCACATAAATTAAGGTTTTGAGACAAAAAAAATCTCTTTACAATAAATTCCGAAACGTGGTTGATTAACTAAAACATTATTATCATAAGTTTAAATCCATCATTCTACGGGGTGGATTTTTGAGACGCTACAGGAGACTGTGTGTTAAGAACAGTCTCATTGACTAGACTGGATTATAGACTAATCATAGACTGTACCATTTTTCCGAAATCGCAATCTAACAAATCTAGGTTTTCCCACGAGGAAACCTAAAAAGAAATTTGACTGGAAAAAATAAATGTTTTGTGAATAAGTACATTTCCTTTCCATTGTTTTGTGAGCGGGGGGGGATGAGATTACTACGCGGTTTAGTGAAACGAACCGCCTGACTTTTGTCGAGGTTAACTTCGATTCTCCACTTTCTAAACCAAGCGCCAAGCTTGTTGACTTCGGTCTGGAGAGTGCGAGATATCTGGTCGTGGACTAACCCGGTGTAGTAGATGGCCGTGTCGTCTGCGAACAGAGTCAACTGCGTCTTTCTACTTTTCGGGATGTCACTGGTGAAGAGAGTGAGAATGAGAGGGGCTAGTACAGAGCCCTGAGAGACGCCTGCACGGATAGGATGAGGGGAGGATAGCGCTCCTTCGATGCGATAGCGGAAGGTGCGGTTTGACAAGAAGTCTCGTAAGATGAGCACGAGACGTTCGGGCACACAGAGTTTGTAGAGCTTATACAGGGTGTGGCGTAAGTAGTGGTCCACCGTTCAGGATTCGATGAACCAGATAATTAACTATAACAATTAAAATTTTTAACCATTTTTACCCAAGGGTTACGAAAATATTTCCTTTTTGTCTTTTATTTACGAAATTTCTATCTTTTTTTACAAATTTGTTTGTAGTTTCAACAAAAACCATTATTTTTTCATTTTGATTTCTGTTAATTACTGCTGAATAATAGAGCTATCATGATAAATTATGATTTTTTATGCAAATTCAGCTCTTTTGAAGAAAAAGTTGGTTCTTCTCTAATTTTAACCCTAATTTTTAAAACACCTTCAAGTTCAAGAGCGATTTTTGTAAAATAAACGTACTACATTGTCAGTGCCCATGCATTTAATAATATGCCTACTAAATACCGATTTCAAAATGATATCACTATAACAGATCCAATAATTTAACAAAAAGATATTCAATTTTAATTGAAGAAAAGAAGATTTTCATGAAACTACTTTTTTAAACTTTGTTGCGTTAATACTATTACAAAACGTATAAAAACTCAAAAAACGGATACAATGTAACTTTTTACAATTCAAATGTGATTTGTGTTAAAGCACAAACATGTCAGGTAAAAAAACCCTGACCCTTTTTTTACCTGAGACATGTTTGTTTTGTTAACAAAAACCGGTTGAAGCTCTCGCAATTGAGTTACGCACAATAGGAGTGATAAGGAAGAGATATGGTAGGGTATTGCTATCTCTTTCATTACTAACGTTGAAATCTTCAGAAATCTCGAAATGATTTAGTACGATCTCGTCACTCGTGTCGTGCGTCGTATGCGTTTCGTTTTTATTCTGCCTGTGTTTACCTCCGCCATTTTTTTACCCATGCCTGCCCCCGGACTCTGTTTAATTTGCCTACTGATTGGACTTGTTGTTTTGGTGATCTCTGCGATATTGGCTACGTGTACTGGTGACTTTGGCTTGCTCAACGATTTGGACAAACGTGCAGTGCAGTGACAATTAAAAAATGTCTCGGTACACACCGCGCGAATATGCTGACATGCATTTTATTTATGGCGAATGCAGAGGTGTCGGTAGAGAAGCAGCTCGACTTTATCGGGAGAGATATCCCGATCGAAGACATCCAGACCACCGAGTTTTTGGAAGAGTGCATAACGCATACACCGAGGGAAGGATACCTGGCACAGGCGTAGGCGGTGCAGGTGAAGGACGACCGCGACGACACAACGATGAAGAGGTAATGAATTTAGTTACAGAAGATCCTTCAACATCGGTCCGTGTCTTAAGTCGCAGAACTGGCATATCAACTAGATCTGTACATCGAATACTCAAAAGACATGAACTGTACCCATACCACTATCAAAGGGTACAGTCATTGCTACCAAGAGATTATCAATTGAGAGTAACATTTTGTAGAGTAATGCTACGCAGAATAAGAGAAGACCCGCAGTTTTTTAATAAAATACTATGGAGCGACGAGTCATCCTGCAAAAAAGATGGATATTTAAATCTACATAATTTGCATAACTGGCAGCTAGAAAACCCGCATCTCATAAGGCAAGACAGATCACAGTATCAATTTAAAATAAATCTTTGGACCGGAATCATTAACGGACAAATAATTGGTCCACACGAGCTGCCAGAAACATTAAATGCAGAAAGATATTTAAGTTTTTTGCAAATTGACTTGCCCTTGCTTCTGGAAGGTGTCGTTCCTGAAGTCCAAGAAGACATGTGGCTGCAGAACGATGGCTATCCCGCTCACTACACTGTTAGAGTACGAGAGCACCTTGATACAGCGTATCCAAATAGGTGGATAGGGCGCTTAGGTCCAATATTGTGGCCACCACGCTCGCCAGATCTAAATCCCCTAGATTTCTATTATTGGGGTTGCCTAAAAGAAAAAGTCTATAGCAAAGAAATCACTAGCATTGACCAATTGAGGACTAGAACCCAGGCAGCAGCTAGAGTAATCAGCGAAAGCGGGTTTGCCCGACGAATTAAACGGTCGTTTATTCGACGTTGCAGAGCGTGTATAGCTGCGAATGGTGGCCATTTTGAACATTTTATTAAATAAATGGGCACTGACAGTGTAGTACGTTTTTTTTACAAAAATCGGCCTTGAACTTCGATGGTATGTAAAAATTAGGGTTAAAATTAGAGAAGAACCAACTTTTTCTTCAAAAGAGCTAAATTTACATAAAAAAATCATTATTTATCATGATAGCTCTAGTATTCAGCAGTAATTAGCAGAAATCAAAATGAAAAAATAATGGTTTTTGTTGAAACTACAAACAAATTTGTAATAAAAGGTAGAAATTTCGTAAATAAAAGACAGAAAGGAAATATTTTCGTAACCCTTGGGTAAAAATGGTTAAAATTTTTAATTGTTATAGTTAATTATCTGGTTCATCGAATCCTGAACGGTGGACCACTACTTACGCCACACCCTGTATAATAAGCCGTTGTGCCAGACT
This sequence comes from Atethmia centrago, assembly GCA_905333075.3. NCBI lineage: Eukaryota > Metazoa > Arthropoda > Insecta > Lepidoptera > Noctuidae > Atethmia > Atethmia centrago. The sequence continues at coordinate 2,417,765 of HG995388.1, forward strand.
TTGTCGAACGCTTTCGCTATGTCGAAGAACACAGCACCGGTCGTAAGACCACGTTGAAAGCCGTAGCTTATGTGTTCTACGATGCGGTGGACCTGTTGTACGCAAGAGTGTTGGGATCTAAAACCGAACTGCTGGTCGGGGATGAGGCTCTTTATTTCCGCAAAATCTCTGAGGCGCTTTAAAATAAGCCTCTCATAGACTGCCGAAGACATTGAGCAGACTGATGGGTCGGTAGCTGGTGGGTTCTGTTTTCGACTTACCGGGCTTCGGTATGCCGATGACGGTGGCCTTCTTCCACTCTTGTGGAAAGATGTTATTGCTCAGGGCTCCATTGAAGATGGTGGCCATGAGCATTATGAGGTGAGCGGGGAACAGTTGGAGCACCCTATTGGTGATTCCGTCTGAGCCGGGGGCTTTGCGAGGCTTTAGACCCTTGATGATATCATGCACTTCGTCTGGAGTGACGGGAGGCAGAGGATAATCAGGGTCTTCAACGGGCGAGAGGGAGGCTCTACGTTCGACTTCCGCGTCGACCTGGGACAGGTGAGCTTGGTCTACTGGTTGAGAGATAGGTGAGCATTGAGCCTCAAGAATATCGGCTAGGCATTCCGCCTTGTCGACGTCATCGAAAGCGATGGTCTTGTCGGGGCGCACCAGGGGGGGCATTGAGACGACTTCTTCGGATTTGAGTTTCCTCTGAAGGTCCCAGAAAGCTAAGTGGGTGGGCTCTAACTCGCTCAGCATCTTGTCCCAGCCGGCGTCACGCAGCTCCGATAGGCGTGTCTTTACAGATCTCTGTAAATAGCGCATATGTGGTCTCATTTGCGATAGCAAAGAAGTTGCTCAAGAATTTGTAAATTTTTTTACCAGTGTCCCGCTTAATACTACTGAAACTTTAAATTCCTCGCCCTCGCTCGCTTTTGATTTAGTAAAGGAAAACGTTTCAGCTTGCACGATTGAATTCAACTTTAAGCATATTAATCCCATAATAGTAATAAAAGCTTTTAAGCAAATCAAGATCAAATTGTCTGAAGATCTTTGGGGAATGTCCATTAAAGTCTGTACCTCTATAATTGAGACTATAGCGCCCTACTTAGCCTTAATATTTAATTTGTGTGTGGATCAAGGAGTCTTCCCGGATTTAATGAAATACAGTAAGGTAATACCACTTTTTAAATCCGGGAACAGTAAAGACACCAATAATTATAGACCCGTATCCGTGTTGCCGGTTTTCAGCAAGGTGTCTGAAAAGGTAATGCTTAATCAAATGCTCAATCATTTTAACTCGAATAAAATCCTTCACGATCAACAGTATGGTTTCACTAAAGGACGGTGTACGACCAACGCCGGTGTAACCTTACTAAGACACATTTTTAACGCGTGGGAAGAAGCGCAAGACGCCATAGGAATCTTTTGTGACCTCTCCAAGGCATTTGATTGCGTCGACCACGAAACCTTACTCTTGAAACTTGAGCATTACGGACTTGGAAAACTTGGCGCTCAGCTTAGTAAAATCTTATTTAAATGATAGACAACAGCAAGTACAAATTAATGGTATCAATTCACTCGGTTTAAAAGTAAAAATGGGTGTTCCACAAGGCTCGATATTGGGTCCTTTCCTCTTTTTCGTGTATGTTAACGATCTACTCCATTTATTAAATAATCAACCACAAATGGTGTTATTTGCTGATGATACTTCTTTAATTTTTAAGGTAGATAGACGTGCTACTAATGTTGACGACGTAAATATCGCCCTATTGAAGGTTCAGAACTGGTTCACTGCCAATAATTTAGTATTAAATGGGAAAAAAACTAAGTGCATTCGATTTTCTTTACCAAATGTCAAAAGTGGTGATTATGAGATAGTATTAAATCAAGAGAAACTAGAATTCGTCGATAAAACTGTTTTCCTGGGGATCACGCTCGACTCAAGGCTACAATGGGGTCCTCATTTAACATCTCTTGCAGGACGGCTAAGTTCAGCGGCATATGCTGTCAGAAAAATCCGTCAATTTACTGATGTAGATACCGCGAGGCTAGTCTATTTTAGTTACTTTCATAGTATCATGTCTTACGGTATTTTACTTTGGGGACGGGCTGCAGACATCGAGTCAATTTTTATTCTGCAGAAAAGAGCTACCAGAGCCATTTATAATCTCCGCAGGCGCGATTCTCTAAGGGATCGGTTTAAGAACATTAACATCATGACGGTACCTTGTCAATATATCTACGAAAACATCATGTACGTAAGAAAAAATGTACATAATTTTAGTAAAAGAGACTACTAGAAATAGTACTAGAAATAGGGACCTATTATCTCAGCCAGGTTTCAGACTGGCTAAAGTAGACTCATCTTTCATGGGGTACTATTTAAAATGTTACAATAAAATTCCACCCCACATACTTCAACTGAATGAAATGAAATTCAAATCTTGTATCAAACGCACACTATTCAGGCAGGCATATTATAAGTTGGGTGATTACATCGCTGATAAAAATGCTTGGCTCAATGCTGGTCCTGCTCCACAACCACAACCAATTGAATAATTAATATTTGAAAATACTGTTGGAGCAGCTGAACATTGTAAGACTATCTTTGCATTGTATAAATTCAACCTACGTTGTATTGTATAATTGCATTGCACAGGTGTGACTACTATGTATAATAGAGCTACCATTTACCGGTTATGTAATTGACTTGAATGGGCCCTGGCGGCTGAGAGGATGTCATGCTCACTCAGATGTCTCGCTGATGGTGGCGCGTGTGTTGGATCATTTAGCTCCCTTCAAAATGGTTGAGCTGAATGGTGCTAATCCATGCGTCATGCTCGTGAACGGGCGCCGTTAGTTGGGACTGGTCACCTTTTAGCGTCCTCGGCTTATTTGTAATTATTTTATTTAGAAATTGTTTTTGTTTCTCTTTCTACTATGGACGCGTTTTTTATTTTACATCGTCTTCACATTTGGTTATAATTTCAACATTATTTTTGTACTAATCTTTATGTATCAATTTAATTTAAAAGAGTGTCCATGGAGTTTCTTGCCCGTTCTTCTCCATAGGTACCTACTACGCTTTGAAATGGGCAACTAGCTTCATATTTCTAACTGACCGACTCCTTGACAATTCAAAAGTGCCTGTAAATGGTTTAATTGAAATAAATGCTTTGAGTTTGAGTTTGAGTTTATGGACTTTGTTCGCGTGGCAGGGAAAGTTACTGTACGCACGGACAGCCGCGTTCTTCTCATTCAACAGTTCGCGCACATCGCCCAGGAGCTTCCAGCGATGGTCGTCCATCGCCGGAACCTCCCTTGAACAGTCGTTCAGGACTGATTATACGTGTACTGTGAATGAGTCGATCGCGGCTGTCGTGTCATCGATAGAGTTGAAGTGGTCGGGAATGGAGTCTAGTCGGGGACCTAACGTGGTGGATTTCAGGCAGTCGCTTACTTTCCTCCAGTCTGTAACTAACTTGGTGACGGTGGTCAGAGGAGAGTTCGTCGAGCGCCTCTATAGAATCCAACCGTAGGTTGATACTCTTCAGAAGCGCTATGTCAAGTACGTCAGGGTTATGGTTAGGGTCGTGGGGAAAGTGCGTGGAAGTCATCGGGGCGATGATGTCGAAGTTGAGGATGGGAAATAGGTCAAACAGGTGTTTGCCTCTGGTGGAGATCCTGGTGCTGTTCCAGGCATGATGTTTGGCGTTGAGATCGCCCGCTATGATAACGGAGTCACTCAGGCCAAGTAAAATGGAAAGGTCGTCAGAGAGGGGGGGAAGGGCTAACTCTGATGTGGAAACGGGGGGAATATAGGCCGAAACTAAGGTGATCAATTGGTGGCCAGTCATGCCTAGGGGATCGGAGAGGGGGCGGGTCCATTGGGATGCAGTGCAGGGACGTTCTATAATAGATTAAGGTGCCGCCCTTGTGACATCTAGTCCTGTCATTGCGAACTATGCGATAGTTGGCAATTGACGGATTTCGACGGCTGGGCTTTAAAAGGTTTCCTGTAAGAGGAGAATATCAATTTGGTGGTCGCGGAGGAACGCAGCGATTTCATCGCGTTGTTTTAGCATGCCATTGGCATTGAAGAAACCTAACTTTAGGGATCGGGGTTTTAGTACGTGCTTGGACTCGTATATCCATTACTGGGGGGGTTTCGCGAAGTTTTCTAGGACTTGCGTAATCTCGGGATACGCGAGGAAGATTCGCTGGATCTGAGCGAGATCGCAGAAAATTCGGGCGGCAACGAGTTCGTTGGCCATTTTACGCGCGCGGGGCGTAAAGAATAACGCGAAGGTTCCAGAGATCACGCTGAACGGATCTACTGGGACAGACGGACCGACCACTAGAGTGGTTGAAGCGGCGACGGGCCGTGGCGCAGCGGTTGCGGCAGCGGCTATGGGAGCGGGCGTGGGTCTCGCGGGTTGTACGGGTACTGGCGCGGGGACGCGGATGCGGGGATCCATCAGCGGTCTGACGGGAGGCGGAGTGGGTCTCGGCTGAACCATAGCAGGGAAGGCCAGCTGGTGGTTCAGGTAGTTTCAGGGGCCTTTGCGGGCTTAGCCTCTGGGAGAGTTGCGAGAGGGTCTGCGGTGGGTGGAAGAACCAATATGACGGGCACTCTCTCTGCTAGCGGGCGTCTGCACGCTTCACCAGCTTTGAGGAAGTAGTTTTAGGAGCCATACGACAGCCACGGTAGTTGGCTGGGTGCCCAGCCTCACCGCACAGCACGCAGCTGGGCGGCACGGTACAAAGTGGCCTATCTTTGAGGCGGGAGCAGTCGGACGTGCCATGTTCACCCAGGCACTTGACGCACCTGGGTTTCGCATGGCAGTTCTTCTGCGCATGCCCGTAGAGCTGGCAACTGTCCGATGCCCTTCTGTCGGGGGGCATACGACGAGAACCATGTCGTATGCTGAACCCCCCCTGGCGCGGTGCATGCGGTGCACTTCGTCCACGGGGACGCCTTGGGACTCAAGTTCGGCCTTGATGTCCGCTGTGGGGATTTCTTTAGGGATCCTGCGGATCACTACGCGGGTCTGGCGTTCCTCGGGGAGCGAGTAGGTGTGGTATGACATACCTCTCGCTCGGAGAACTCTGGTTAATTTCCTATAGTCGCGGAACGTCGGGACAGATATTTTAATACCCTGCTGGGTAATAGTGGCTTTCGAGAAGCCGATTTTTAGGTCGACGCACCATTTCGATACGTCTAACCATTTAGACTTATCCTGTAAGATTACAGGAGGGGGTGGGGGAATCTTTTTTGGGGCCGGAGTGGCCGGAGTATCCTTAGCGGATGAAGCGGTCGGGGTGGGGATAGTGGCGGAGGGCGCCACAGGTACTGAGGGAGTGGGGGCGGAGAGAACCTCCGTGGCGGCGATTTTGGTCACCTGCGAGGAGGTCGCCTTCCTCTGCTTCCTCTTCTTCCCCTTTCCGGTGACGGCCACGAAGCCGTCGTCCTCGGAACAGGGAGCAGAGTGAGCAGAGGAAGACGAGCTCACAGATTCGACGTCGGAGTACGCGAATGGGGTCGGGCACCTCTTGTCTTGCGACAAGGGTTCCTCAGTGTCCATAGACACCGAGGGACTAGGAGGGATGGTAACGGTCGCGGTCGCGGGGGCCAGGGCATCGCTGAAGTCAGCGATGGAGTCGGCAGAAGGCGGCTGAAAGAGAGCCGTAAACTTAGCGCCATACTTGGCGAGAAAATCTGGGTCCTTAAAAAGGACCTCTTTGAAGAACGCCACTATAAGGGCGTCCTCCATGACGAGGGAGAGGGGGATTATTGGGGCGAAATTTTGGAATCTAATTCCTCCTATAATAGACCTAACGGCCCTAAACCTAACTCCCCGGGTGGATAGGCCCGGGGATGAGTCGCCCTCCTGTCGGGTGCAGACAGGGAGGTGTGTACCTGATTGTGAGCCCTAAGCTTGTAACCCTTTGCCAATCTTAATGTGCAAAGGGGCCCTGAACCAGTCTAGCGCGAAGGGTGTAGACACACCCTAAAGACACTATACTAGGTGAGTAGCCGGAAAGGAATTTAGTGCACCAGAGCCGACTAGGAGATCCCCCAAGGCCGGTTAACTCTGGGACCCTTCCAATTGACTGCCTAGCTCTGAAGGGGTTCGGCGGGTGTATTGGGACAACAATACCCCACTCGGTTTCGTTGGCACCGTAAGGTATCCGCCGAGGACCACGAAACAGTGGTTTTAGCCCAGAGGGGGCCTATGAAGCTACTCTGACAACTATTCTCTTGGAGAAACACTTGCCTTGAAAAATGCACTTTTTGTGATCAATACGGCCGATTAATAAAATTAATCGACCGTGGATCGGTAGTAGTCGGCGACTACTGGAAGTTACAGCAGCGTAACAATATCCGGATTCGACGGAAGCAGTGAGCGAGTGCTGCGAGCGGGAGCGGCAGCACGTCCTTTCACGGCGGGTGGCGAGCACGGAATGAAAACCTGATCCAATTAAGATAAAACCTGGTATTTATACTAATATTGAAGTTGTGTCCATCCCGATAATGACCTATTGTTATCCCCTCCCCCCCATTTCGCGAACTTAAAAACGCACCCTCGTAAGTTAAAAAATTGAGATGAAGCCAAAATGTAGTGCTAAATGGACGTATTTTAGTGAAGTGGACGATGATACTGTTAGATGTAAAATATGTGACCAAACATATTTAAGGAAAGGGCGCGGGACTTCGGGGATAAGAAGTCATCTCAAGTCACGCCATGAAGTAGAATATGCCGAGTATAAACAAAAGGATACAGCATTAAAAAAGCCGCGGTTGATAAACGCAAATTGTCGGTGGTGGAAAATGAACCCCAAATATCTTGAACTTTACAGAGCTGTGCGCCAGTATCTTTCAGCCCCTCCATCAAGTGTCCCCAGTGAGCGCCTTTTCAGTGGCGCTGGATTAGTTTACGACGAATTACGAAACCGTCTATCTGGAGAAACAGCTTCAAAGTTAATTTTCATTAAATTCAACCTCCCTATTGTGAATTTTGACTATTCAATTGTTTTCTTTTTCTTCTTTCTAAATGTTAAAGGGCCCATTCGCAATATTTCTTTAAATTAAAATTTCAATTCCAAATCACAGGTTCCATCTGCCTCTTCCTCATCCTCATCCTCCTCCTCATATCCTCATCCTCATCCTCGTTCTCAAAACGTATTTCTAATAGTTTATTTATTTATTTATTTATTTATTTATTTATTTATTTATTTATTTATTTACTTATTTATTTATTTATTTATTTCCAACTTACATCTATCCTTACAGAGAAACCTATTGCGATAGTGTACATCTGAACTCTTATCCTAACTTATTTACTAACACATTATTTTAATTAAATTTTGTAAGTTATTACAAATAATGCATTCTTTGTGAACTCACTCAGAGAACAACAGAATAGGTCTGTGTCACTAGCAATGAGGTTGAGAGTGCGGAGTGCGCGAGTCAGTGGTGCCTCACTTAAAAGATCCGCATCCTTTTCCTCGTAGCCACTTCCTCATAAACCCTAATACACACAAGGTACATATACAAAATAACATTTTTTACAATTTTTGTCTGTTTGTCTATCTGTTTGTTCCGGCTAAACTCTGAAATGGCTGGACCGATTTTGACGGGACTTTCACTAACAGATAGCTGATGTAATAAGGAGTAACTTAGGCTTACTTTTATTTCCAAATTTGTATTTATTTTAATAATATATATAAATAAATAAATAATATAAAAACTGCTATTCCGCGCGGACGAAGTCGCGGGCACAGCTAGTATTATATATCTTATTATGTGCGTTCGCCGATTTCTCCGTCAATTGTGGACCGATTTAAAAAAAAAGTTTTTTTTTGAAACGGGAAGGTGGTCCCATTGTCACCAAGTCATAATCTGATGAGGGGCTCCCATGGAAATCGAGGGAAATCCTCAAAGTTTAAAGGCACACCTACATACGAGCCCCGATGCAAAATAGTTCGGTTAGTATGGAAAGTAGTGCAAAGCGTAAAATATAGAAAGTAAATATTGGTAAAATAATTAAGAACGTAAAATAAAAAGTAAACCACAATTTGAGGAACATTTTAAAGTTTATTTTAACATAACTGAAATTCTTTCATGACTTTACATAACATAAAACATTTAAAAAAATATTCTAAAAAACATACTGCAAAAGTATTCGTCTACCCTTGTCACTCACGCAAAATAGTTCGTTGTCTGGGCTGTTAGATGGCCATTTGATTGTAGGGATGCTTTTCGCCAGTAGCCACGTCTTTGTTGTCCTTGCAGTATGGCAGGAAGCTGTCTGTTGATAAATGAAGGAATCTTGGTGCTTAAGTGACGGAATAGAGGGCAGTAAATTCTCTTCCAAAAGGTTTTGATACCTTGCAGCATTGATAGAACCATCTACAAACTGCATACCACTAACACCTTGTGCAGACATGCATTCCCATATCATAAGAGACGCCGGAAACTTCACTTTGCGTTTGAGACAATCAGTATGAAATGCCTCATTTTTGTTCCGAATCACTTTTTTCCTTTCATCGCCGACTGTCACTTCAAATTTGGACTCGTCACTCCAAATGATACTACGCCACTGATCGGAAGTCCAATTTAAATGATCACGAGCAAACTTCAACCTCTTTTTCTTTTGTTCAGCAGTCAACAGTGGTTTCTCCTTAGCGGTGTAAAATCCGTAACCCATTCTTTTTAGGACTCTTTTGCAAGTATCAAGTCTTTGTGAATCATGTCCTTCCATTACACCGTGAGTTCTCCAGCTCGAGCACGACGATTATTTTTGATAATTTTCTTCAGGATTCTGTTTTCTACTGCACTTGTGATGCGTGGTGAAGATTTCAGAATAATTACTAATTCTATTGTTACTTTACTGGGGTTAATATCGTTTTCTCCTATGCATATAATTAAATTATTATCTTAGGAATCTTCAAGCTTGTAAATAGTTTTAAGAATTGCCTCTGTGGTGGCATATGGTTTTGTAGTGGAAGAAATGTGGTAATTCTTGTACTTAGTGTCTGTTCTAGATTGTATGAGTAGTGAAGCAAGCCCTGTCAAGCCAAATCGTTTATTTTATTCACACTGAAGCCACTGTAACTATAATAAGATTATTCATTTAGGTATATAACTTTCTAAATTATCAAGTAATCAAACCACAATCAACACATTCAACAAGAAAGTTTCCCAATACAATACAAAACTTTACTGTGGAATACATAATTTTAAGTTGCGGGTATACTTACACAATTTCACTCCACGCATAACACTGTCACAACACCAATGTATCTCGTCTGCTCGACGTCCGTATGTCACTGCAGGGATCCAGCAGAATATCAGCGTCAGGTATATTTGCCTGACACATGCTGAGCTGGACTCCCATTTGGTGCAACCTTGAGACACACACTTTATTTCTATAAGCATGTTTTTCTTTTTTTTTTGTATATTGGCACCTTGTTTTTATATATATTCCTGTAATTTGTAATCCATGTATTGTGCTATTGTGTGTTGTGCTGTGTCTTTTGTGTGCACTGAATAAATGTTTTATCTATCTATCTATCTATCTGTGAACTGTTATCCGTCAACTATAGTAAACTGGGATTTTGATTTATTTTCTGTGGTTTTAGACAGCTGTTGGTTAATGTTTACTCAGTTTTTCTTACGCATATTTAATAAAGCGCCATCTGGTATGTCTTGGTCACACTTCTTTGAGTTCAGGTTGTGCTGTTGTGATGACCCGCTCGGGTTCGTTGTGCCTGCAGCGCCATCTGTTATATTTTCTTCACACGATTTTGTCTCAAGATCAATTAAACTTGTCTCAAGTTTCTTTTTGTAGGTAATATTAAGATTATGTACCTTACAGTTCTTCTTTTTCGAAGTTGAGTGTTTTTTTGACCTACTTGTTGGTCCGCTACATAGGTTTTTTTAATTGCCCTATGGTATTTAGTTTTTCAACTGTTTGTTTTTTCAAAGTGCTGTTTTCCATGATTAAGTTATCTATTTCGTTGTTAGCGGTATTTAATTGCATTCTCAACTGTTTCATTTCTTCGTTTAGTTTTTCAAACTCTTCACAACTTAAGACGGTTGACATTTGTGGTTGACTCTTCGAAAGATATTCAGAATTTGTGGAATCAAAAGAAAAATTAGGAGAGCTAATTAATGTTTTATGTCTTTGTAGAGTTATATTATTTTCAAAATCCATTTTGTACTTCGCAAAAACAAAAGCTAAAAAAAAACAAAAAGATTTTTGACCAAGACTTTGGTACTGCCACAGTCACAAACTCACAACACACTGATTTGACGGTTATATGGATTTACTTTCATTACTTCACTTTAACACTATTGTTTTATCTGTTTTAATGTTTGGTTTTATTGTTTTGTACGACGTTTGGCTCCCAAACTGGAGCGGGCTGGGGCTGCCTTGAAGCGGCTCCTGCCCAATCTAGGGGTCCAAACACCCCCTGTCGGAGGCTCTACGTGGGGTTCGTGCGGTCCATGGCCCTTTACGGGACTCCTGTGTGGGCGCGTTCCCTGGCGCTGCGGCCAGCCCGCCGGTTGAGCGCGGCCCAAAGGGTCATGGCCATCCGGCTGGTCCGGGGATACCGCACGGTCTTCTGTGAGGCAGCGAGCCTCCTTGCTGGATTGCCGCCATGGGATCTGGAGACATAAGTCCTCGCGCACGTACGGGAGTGGCGCGAGGAGGTAAAACGCCGGTGCGTTACTTCGCTGCCGCGAGAAATCGCGGCACAGCGGACGGAGCTCCGGCGGGATCTTATGGCGACATAGAGAGTACGGTTGTCGCAACCCAGTGCTGGGCACGCCACAATTACGGCGACAAGTCCCCTCTTTGAGGAGTGGCTAGAGAGGCGCCACGGCGTCCTCACCCTCCGCCTGACGCAGGTCCTCACCGGACACGGCAATTTACACAAAACCGAACCAAAGTTTTTTTTTTTTTAATTTATTGTATAATCTGTTTTAAGGTTTGGTTTTATTATTTTGTAATGAGTAAAGTTGATTGGTAACTGGTAGTTGTTGAAATTTTGTTAAGAGTTTTATGTAATTATTTGTATCATTTATCACTGGTTAACACTTTCACTAATGCTTTATAGCTTCAGGAACAATATTTATAACTTTCACGTTTTAAATTCGTTAGTTGATATTTTTATTTGGCATTTTCTGCGCAGCCGATGCACGCGCGTCAGCACGTCCCAAGTTCGAAGTTTGTTTCGTCATTATTAACATTCCGGGATTTTAGAGGAGGTATTATCCACTCTATGTTACTTTCCTTTCCCTTCCTTCCTTCCTCGAAGTTTAGGTAAATGTACTCTACCTATTCCAATCTCTGGTACTTACATACCACATAGTTGATGTTGTTTTTATGATAGTCGTCCATGTTCTTCCGTCACATGGGCATGCAAATCATATTTAATTTACACTTTAATAGATATTATTTTTAAATAACAATGCGGAAAATAAATTAACAATAAATATAAATTAATGTCAAATCGTTTGAATTACAGTCAAAATGTTATATTAAAAACAAAAAAATGTGTAATATTAATTAATAAGGTTACAGCAATAAAAATGAAACAAAAATGTCAAATGGAGTAACAGCATGTCAGTCAGTCCTCAATCCTAACTTTATTGTTACTAATATTATATATGAGAAAGTGACTGTTTGTTTGTTACGCTTTCACGCTAAAACGGCTGAACGGATTTGGATGAAAGGCAAATCTATCTGGAATTTCTCAGTAGCAGCCCGGAGTCTGGATGTGTGCCCGGTTGATGGCAATAGGCTCGCCCCCTATTACATGGGACTTAAACACAACTGGCGAAATGTACTGTACCTACACCCAGTACTACAGGTACACCTCTGCCCAACCCTTCGGGGAAACAAGGCGTGATGTTATGTGTGTCTATTGTTGTGTTTTATAGTTTTTTCACTTTGATTTGGTTTTTAGGTTTTTATTATTGATTTATATTGTTATGCACAGCTCTTTCACGTTTACTCTATAATTTTAATATAATCATGTTTAAATTCCGTCTGGTGGGACCCTGGTGATCTGCTATACAGGTTTTCCTAGTGCAGACATCAGTCTCTCACAAACTTTGTCATGTAGGTTTTAAGCTTGTTTTAAATATGTATTATGTCATTGTTTGTGAATAGAAACAAGTTATTTGAATTTTAAAATTCCTACCATAGACTAAATAAAAAAAAGATGCAACGTTACGACCATGACATTTGATATTGACATGTAGCTCCTTAATATCGTAGCAGTAAGGTTGTTTTTCGTGCTACAAGTGTTACTGGCTATGTGCGTTGCGTCCCTTTATATACAAAAATCCCAAAATTTAGAATTTCTTGATATCTTCGATTATTAATTTCCGAGATAAACGCCGGGAGCGACGCCACAGCTAAGAGAACATACACTGCCAGCCAAAAGTTTGAGACCACCTACATCAAAGAAGGAAAATGAAATAAAACTCAAAATACAAAGCAAGAGGTTTAATTATTAATTAAAATACTTATTTACTAATACTGCCAAGAAAAATAAAAAAAACCATTTACATTCAAAATGCCGTTCATATTTTAAACAGATTTTTCGTCAAAAAACCCTGTCTTGCATTTTATTACTTTTTTCACTAGACTGATACGAGCAATAAATTTGTCGATTGTATCTCGTGAAATATTGTTCCAGCTTTCTTGTAAAGCCTTCCTCATGTCTTCTTGCGGGGAGGGACAACAACTGCGCACATTTCTATTAAGCTCTTCCTACAAAAGCTCAATTGGGTTGACATCCGGGCTCTGACACGTGGGCCATAGTTTTTTAACATCCCTTCTGTTTCTTTAAGGCTCCTACATAATGACGCGACTTGTCGCGCGACGCGACGCGACACAAAGACACCGCGTGTAGCGCTACAAGCGGTGCCTTTGTGTCGCGACGCGTCGCGCGACAAGTCGCGCCAGTATGTAGGAGCCTTTATGTTCTAAATAACCCCTGCATAATTTTGAACTATGTTTTAGATCATTATCAGAAAGGTCAGGTGCGTAGTACTCGCAACTGGCGTGCGTGTATGACCAGATGTGTGAACGTAAGCGACGCAAAAGGAGTGCTCATGTCAGGATCGTTCTGTATTGTCTGTCAACCCCCATCGGAAGAAGGCATGAGGTTATGTGCATATGTATAAAGGGTCACTATCAAAAACTCATTGTTCACAGGCCACGTTTGTTAAAACTTGACACTTGTATTCATAACTATCTTTTGTTCGCGGCTTCGCCTGCGTAGTTATATAAACCATAAATAACTATACCACGGGAACGTACTAACGAGATAAAAAAGTTCCATGTCCTAGACCTAGGTCGTGTTCTACGTGAATGCGAAATTTCATCCAAATCTGTTCAGTCGTTAAGGTGTAAAAAGAAACAGACTTACGGAGTAACTTTTGCATTTGTTAAATGTAGAGAAACCGGCCATGTGCGTGTCGGACTATGCACAATGGCGAGTTCCGTAGTTGGGAAGAATTTATCATAAGACCAAAGTTAACATTGTAATTGATACATTTGATACGTTTCAACTGCAAATGTAAGTTTATACGCAAAATTTAGTAATTTACCAAGTTATTTTAATATAGGTTTTCCTGTAATCTATAAGTATAGAACTCCTTCTTCTCTGAATTTTTTTTCAAAATTTTAGGTTTTGCAGTTTAGAAGATAAGAGGGAATGGTCAATTTTCATCAATTTCTTTAATAGCTTTAAAACTAATTATTTTGAAAATTATAAAAAAATATATATTTGACATGCTCCATGTCCTTTCATTTGATATATCTTTTTATTTTTTTATAACATTAATATAATGTCTTATTGTCCCGGTGGTTAAAGACTCTCTTGACAAAGAAAAAGATTTATTTGCAGATAAATATGGTTACAAAAGTTCTTACAATGGTAGTATTAGTAGCTTAAGATCTTTGATCATAACATAATGACATGCAAATTTTTGGTGTACAATTAGATCATTTTAATTTAAACTGAAGGAATTATTAATAAACCAACTGCGTAAGCCCTTCTGAAGTGGACCATTGGTAGTTCTTTAATTTGTTTAGGAACCTTGTTATTAATCTAAATACACATAGGATAGCAACTTCGCCCATATAATTTAGGATATCTAGTTACTCACATTTATCTCCCAGTTTTTCAAAGTCAAAGTCAAAAAGTTTATTGCGACTTAAGTGAGAGATTGGGATTGGGATTGAGTAAGATTTGTTAAATTTACATACTTCATATATATAAATACCAGTTAATGTAGGTAAGTATTCTAAGTTTACTAAACAGTGGTTTACAGGATGTTAGTGGGTCTACATTACATCGCGATCTTGCACGCGGTTGTGGGTTCCAATTTGGGCAAGTAGCAATGTGACTATTTCAACTTATATGTACAGTCGCCAGCACATGAAGTTACCACAAACTATAAAACTTTCCCAAATTATTATAAACCTTGAAATGTTGGTGGTTAAGTTCGAAATCCAATGAGAAAATTCCACAGATTGTGTTAACTTGGTGTGCAGGCGACTGTAGTTTCTTAGTTTATCTTGGACATTATTGACATCGGTGAAGGAAAACATCGTGAGGAAACCTGGACTTAGAAGTGATGTGAGTCTGAAATCGCCAACCCGTGTTGAGCAAGCGTGGTGATCAATGCTCGTGCCTTCTGTTTATAAGAAGAGGGCTTTACCTTACAGTAGGACATTACAGAACTTGCATTTTTATTTATTTTTAAACATAAAACACAAGCAATAATAAATAAATATTTAGTGAACGGAAAATAAAAATTAAAAAAAATCTAAATATTTTATTTCACATAAACCTACATGGGCACTTATGAAACGTCAGAAGCTAGGTGCATGGTTCCAATTGGTCGTTTCCTATGGAGAAGAGCCGGCAAGAAAATCCACGGTTACTCTTTTAAAAATAATTGGCTTTTACAATAATTTCAAATTACAGTGTTAATATGTATGGGAGGACAGTGTAGGCCTGTCAAGAAGTACCAGGTACTTAACAAAAGATAAATGGTCTACAGATTAGTCTATTAAGCCTTCAAGGTTCTCACATTCACAAAATATGAAAGAATCTGTTTAAAATATTTATAAAATTGTAAAAATAAAAACATTTAAACCAAATGGCATGTTTACCATTACAACTGTAACAAGTCTGGATTAATATCCTGTCCACAAAAGCCACTAATACTAGTTTGATATCAAAATTGTAGGTATATAGTGTCAAGGAAGTAGGTATGTATAAAAAAAATAAAACAATATATATATAATCATAAAATAAACGGTGAAACTCGATAAAATAGTGTCATCAACTGAATGTTCGACACCATTGTTTGAAACAACTTATTGCATTGAAATGGCAAAATAAAATCTAAGAAACATTAAAAGTTAGTTCAAATTTATACAATCACTCACTTTAAAAAATATGTAAAACTAAAGAAGTATTATGTATTGAATATAATCACATAAATTAAGATTATGAGAGACAAAAATCTCTTTACAATTCCGGAACGTGCTGACTAACTAAAACATTGTAGACACTTCTTACCTCCTACGCTTAAAAATGTTGGTTAAAAATAGGTGTAAACAATACTGTGGGAAAAAGATTAAATTGTATTTCCAGGAAATTCGTACAATAAATTGAAAAAAGGCGTGAGATTAATGACACAATAATAAGAAAGTCGCTAATACATTACAGATTAGTTAATTCAGAAAAATAATTTATTTATCTTAAGTATGTTTAGATCCATGGGTGGATTTTTAGACGCTACAGGAAAACTTTCTCAGTAGACTGTGTGTTAAGAACAGTCTCATTGACTAGAACGGACCATAGACTGCTCATAGACTGTACCATCTTTCCAAAATCGTAATCTAACAAATATAGATTTTCCCACGAGGGAACCTAAAAACAAAAGTTGACTGTGAAAAATAAGTACATTTCCTTTTCATTAGGAATATCATACATTGTAAAAGATTTTAGATAAGATGATTGATCTCTACGCAATGTATTGGAAAAGATGCTGGCTTTTCTAGGCCCTTACTTGCCCTTCTCAAAAATCCACCCTGTATACTAAGGCCTGCTTGCACCACGAATCACCAAATACATTTAGCGCTAAACATAATTCGGTCTCGGTCATCTTCAAACGGTTGAATGATATAGAACGACGTTATAAAATTCGTTTAACGCTAACTGTGTTTATTAATTCGTAGTGCAATTGAACAAAATATATTACTTGATGTTTTGTATGAAGATGATGGTCTTCAATTCACACAAACGTACATGTTTTAAATTATAAGCATGCCTACATTAATTAAAAAACTAATTTATATACAAATAAATCGATGTATCTAGAATAATGAATATATGTTTCGTAGTAACTATGCAAAGTTTCACGAACATCAGTCGAAGCATCTAAAAAATATATCAAATTGAAACTTTGAGAACCTCTATTGAAAAGTTGTCAATTTGCACATTGGCCCTTATATATAGGACCCATCGATATTAAGGTTCGCCGGTCGGCTATCATCAGGCCCACGAGTAACTCTCTCACGCATCACGATATCATGATCCCGATGCCTTGCTGATAACGACCGACGGTTTAATATATCTACATAAAACTCGTACCACATTTGTCGATTACTTTTTACAAAAACAAAATAAGTGTTGAGTATTAGTGGGTTTAATATATATAAAAAAAAATAATCTACAAGTGTTGCAACCACACCGCGATCGATAGCATAATTATGATACACACGAAGTGAACATGAAGCCGTCGCTCAATATAAATATCAAAGTGGCGATGTACAAGCGACGCCATTTGCTGGTAGCTGTTTGTGCGCTGACGTTTGAACTACGATAAAGTGCATAATTATACAAAAATAATGTAAAGTAAACCGTTAAATATCATAGGTGATATAAATACATAAAATACGTTAAAATCTGATTCGAAAGTAAAAACAAACATGTAAATCAGGGTTGGTATTAAAGCCGCACCCCAACCAAAGAGGCCACTTTTTAAATATCTTCTTCGGAATTGACCGTTGAATACTTTTAAAATGTCTACGTAAAACTAGTGGCTTATTACGATCAACCAAAACAGCTTCACTGTTATTAAGTACACAAATAGATAATCAGTTATCACGGCAAGCAGCTGAAACGCTGATATATTTGTGTAGTCTATACGTTCCCAAATGATTTTCAGTAGATAGAGTAAGAAGTTTGCTGAAATTCCGTTAAGAAACACATAGTTTCGGTAATTACGAAACTTGTTCACTATGCACCATGACGTCACTCCATAATTCAACGTAAGTGTTGTCAGCGCAAACGTTATGTAGAATGTAATGTCTTGGAGAGTACTTAATAGTTGCAAAGTGCCCTCGCTCTCTGTAGAAGCAGGCACTCCGGTGCTGTCGTCAGGCATGGTGACCGTCACTTGCACAGTTTCAATAAATTCACTTTAAGATTACGAAAAATTATTTGTGAACAGCTTCACTTAAAACACTCGCCAGTCCTTGACGCACGTTGCTCGACAGGGGTCTCTAAACAGTAGATAATTAATTGTATCTCACTAGTCAACGTTTAGAAAGGTGTTGCTTCCGAAGCTGTCGATGGACGAATATGTAGTTATTTTAACAAACTGATTACTATTAAGGCGATGACAAGAGGCAAATAACCAAAGCAAGCTAGTCTTAAAAAAAAAAAGCCAAATCTGTATAGTTTGTAGTATGCGGCAAAAATATATGTTAATTTTAAACATGTTTCTCAGAATTTGGTTGTTACCAAAACACGTTTTGAAAATAATCTCGATACACATTAATGTTAAACTAACCCTTTACCTTGAGTTCCAATACAAAATATCTGTATTAAATATCAACGTACGTTACGTATTTAAGTAATAACAAAGACGTCTTATTTGAATGCAGAACTTGGTTGTTTTTTATTACTCAAATTCAATTTTGAGTAAATAGATAATTGTTTCATATTTTGCAATAAATTACAAGCACTGTGTCATCGCGCTTCTCTTTCTTTTCTATGAAGTCTGACAGTGACTTACGAGTTGTAGGTCGTAGGTTCAAACCCAGACAGGCGCTTTACTTTGTGTAAATTTAATCACCACTGCTCTTAAAACAGTGAAGGAAAACATCGAGATATTCTAGAACCAAAAATATGAAGACATGTGACATCTACCAACTCACGCTGGGCCCGCCTAGTTTGATTACGGCCCACTCTCTCACAGAGAGGAAGCCTGTGTCCCAGCAGTGGGATCTTTATAGGCTGATTATGCTGACGGTGACCGCGGTTCAGCTGTTGTCAGCGTCGTAATAGCGAGTTTTCGATAACAATTTATCTAGACCTTGGAACGAGCCAATGTTACTTTAAAGTTCATGGAAAAATGCAATAAAACTAGTTATACAAGTTTCCACATGTTGCTTCATCAAATCAAATCCAAAGATCGGAGTAGGTAGAGTATATTTACCTACATGTCGATTCTGTAAAAATCTCACCGTGAAAGCTCGCGTGGAGTGAGCTGTCAGTGTCATCTCACTGATGCTAGGGAGTGACCAAGCATTACATTTATAATCACAATCGATATTTTAATTATATTTTTATGCTAATTCTATTGATCATTTTATTAACAATTTTTTTTTAATTTTGTCCTCACTATCGGATTTAACACCCCCGAAAACCATGAAAACGATACCCATGATGAAAAATCTGAAATATTTTTTGCTGCCGCCATCTTGCTTTTTAAATTTGACCTCACTATCGCCTTTAACACCCCCGAAAACCGTGAACACGACACCCATGATGAAAAATCTGAACATTTTCAGAGCCGCCATCTTGCTTTTTAATTTTGTCCTCACTATCGGATTTAACACCCCCGAAAACCATGAAAACGAAACAATTCAACAGAGCCAAAAACACCAGACTCCCATACATACAAAGAAACACAATATGCATACAAATAACAGATTAGAACCGCCAGGAGATCTGCTTGGCGGAAATTCTGTGAATCCATAGAGACAAATAACGAAGCTGCTAGGGTAAGGAAGATCCTGGCAGCAGACCAGGACCGAACTCTTGGCGCGCTGAAAAAGCCGGATAATTCATACACAATAACCAACCAGGAAACCAGTAAGGTCCTTCTCGAAACCCACTTCCCAGACTGTAGACTCCTGGAGGATGGGAGGTGGGAGGCTGAACCAGAATGGACCCCAACGGATCAGGACTGGTCCAGAGCCCGCAACATAATAACAGAAGACCGGTTAAGGTGGGCTATTGACACCTTTCAGCCGTACAAGTCCGCAGGGCTGGATGGCATTTTCCCAGCCCTGCTGCAGTGGGGGGTAAATCATCTGGTGCCATTGCTGACGGAGATTTATCGAGCCTGCATGGCACTCAGGTACATACCCCTCGCGTGGCGCGAGGTGAAAGTCATTTTCATACCGAAACCTGGCAAAACCGACTATACACTACCCAAAGCTTATAGGCCTATAAGCCTCACATCCTTTCTACTGAAGACCCTCGAGAGACTTTGCGATAGACACATTCGAGACGGACCACTTCGAGCCAAACCCCTTCATAAACAACAGCATGCGTACACCACAGGCAGATCAACAGAATCCGCGCTGCACAGCGTGGTTTCCAAAATTGAATGCGCAGTTGATCACAAATGCTCAGCACTGGCCGCCTTCATTGACATCGAAGGCGCCTTTGACAAAACGATGTTCAATAGTATCAACACGGCCCTTGACAGGCACAGCATAGACCAGACCATAAGTGGCTGGATCTCAAATATGCTAAAACTGAGAGCGGTACGAGTCACAGTGAACGACACCACCAGGGCCATAGTGGCGAAGGGCTGCCCACAAGGTGGCGTCCTCTTGCCACTCTTATGGAACCTGGTTGTCGACAGTCTTATTAAAACACTCAACGATAAAGGTTACTTCACCGTAGGCTACGCGGACGACTTAACCATAATAATAAACGGCACCCACGAGAATACCCTGTGCAACCTTATGCGCCAAGCCTTAAAAATAGTAGAGGTTTGGTGCAATAAGCACCAACTATCAGTAAACCCTACAAAAACCGAATTGGTTCTTTTCACAAAGAAGAGGAAATTGCCGCTACTACAACTACCACGATTCTTTGGAACCACCCTAAGCCTATCAACTGAAACCAAATACCTGGGCATTTTCTTGGACAAACAGTTGAATTGGGCAAAACACACCAACTACATCATTACAAAAGCCAGCATATCGCTGTGGCAGTGCAAAAGACTGCTCGGCAGGAACTGGGGAATTAACCCCAAGATTACCCACTGGCTATTCACCACGATCATCCGGCCAACTATCACATACGGCTCACTAGTCTGGTGGCCCAGGACAGACCTGAGCACAACCCAAAAAGATCTCGAAAAACTGCAACGGTTTGCCTGTGTAGCAATCACAGGCTGTATGAGAACTACGCCCACCGCCGCCCTACAGGCGATGCTTGGATTGCCGCCTCTGCACCTCATCGTGCGAGAGGAGGCGGCCCTGGCCGCCTTTAGGCTTAACATAACAGGAACCCTGAGCAAAGACTCTAGAGTCAAGCACATACGCATAAGGGAGGATGCGATCAAACGAAGACCGATGCCGCGACGATGGCATCACCCTGCGACAGAGCCCCAAAACTACACTGTTTCCAAAAGCACTACAACATAATACTCACAGAAGAACGGTGCGACTATTCAGGCCCGTATGAGGTAAGAGTATACACCGATGGATCAAAGACCAACTCCGGAACCGGAGCTGGCGTTTTCTCACACGACCTTAACATAAATATATCCTGCCCGCTGGGAATGTTCAACACCGTCTACCAGGCGGAATGTGTGGGCATTATACAAGCGGCGTATGCCATAGAAGCCAGGAGAGTTACGGACACTCATGTACGCATACTCTCCGACAGCGCCTCAGTTCTCCAATCCCTAGGGAAGAAACATAATACCTCGAGATTAACACAAGAATGTCACAATGCGCTAGAACGTATAACGGTATTGAACCGCAACACAGTGACACTGCAATGGATAAAAGGACACAGTGGATCCCTGGGCAATGACGCAGCTGACGAACTAGCCAGGAAAGCTTCCGGCACGTCAGTCTGCGGACCGGAGCCAATCGTGCCCATCCCCTTCAACCAACTACGCAGGTGGCTACAGGAGCTCACCCACACACAAGCGGAGAGCTGGTGGTCCTCGGTACAGGGGTGCAGACAGTCTAAGGAGGCTATGCCATCCTTGGATAGCAAGTTAACCAGGCGCCTGTTACGCCTGAACAGGACCGGCCTGCGCCTGTTGACGGGGACCATCACGGGCTACTGCTCGCTAAACAAACACTTACACATAATAGGCATAACGGACAGCCCTCTGTGCAGGGCTTGCATGGAGGCAGAGGAAACCGTTGCGCATGTGCTTTTCGAATGCACAGGCGTCACCCACATTCGAACAGAAACCCTCGGGGCACCTAGATCCTATACAGAGGTTCTAAACAGACCAGGAGATATTATCAACTTCTGGAGGGAGGTGGGCTGGTTGGAATAACCACCAAAAACGGCCGCCATAGCCCACGCACAATGGTCCACCTGAAGGACTAAGTGCGGAAACCAAATCCTCTAACATAGAACCATGAAAACGATACCCATGATGAAAAATCTGAAATTTTTTGCAGCCGCCATCTTGCTTTTTAGATTTGACCTCACTATCGGCTTTAACACCCCCGAAAACCATAAACACGACACCCACGATGAAAAATCGGAACATTTTCGCAGCCGCCATCTTGCTTTTTAATTTTGACCTCACTATCGAATTTAACACCCCCGAAAACCATGAAAACGATACCCATGATAAAAAATCTAAAAGGACAATGGGCATTTCTGGGCGGTCGGCGGCCATCAACTAATTTAGTGTCAAATGAAAGTACTATTATTTAGGAACATCTTTTACTATGGGCGTTTCACTGTATTCCATTTAGGAAAAAAAATTCCAATGTCACTACAACGTAATTGCATAAGGCAATATCGCATAATAATTATGTTATTATTATATTTAATGTTTTATTCCCTAACTTCAAAACGTTTTATGACGCGGTAACAAGGCCATCAACACAACAAAACTGGTTCAACTCGACTACCTGCTCACGCGGAGGACCAATCAGCTTCGACTAAACAAAGCAAGCAAGCAGCGGGGTGACGGGCGGCGCGCGCGCTTCCTCCGTGCAGTCCTTCGGTTACGCTTGTATCGTTGTGTACTGTGCGATTCTTCATCGATTTATCTTGCTCGTCTATAAACCTTTTGACCTCGCGTTGCATACTGGACTTTGTTTACTCCTAACCTGATCACTTGGCTTTCGTTTTTGGACTTTGATTCTATTGTGAACTGGATTTTGTTGACTATGGCAGAATATCGACCAATTTGTGTTTTATGCAATCGGTCAGTGGTTAATAGAAGAAGATTCGAGATAACCCATACATTTTTTGAGGAAAATGCCGCAATTACTCAATATATTATTGAAGCTGTTGCTCCACAGCAAGTAAGTTCTTTTAACATTGTATCTATATAAATCAAATTAATTTTATTGCTTTTGTTAGTTTCTAATACTTTGTAGATGGTTCTCACGGGAAGAATTCTTCTTCAACTTCCTATTTTTAATTATACTACATATGTACATACATGAACTCTCGCCTCTGTACCACGGGGGTAGGTCTCTACCTACCCCCGTGTTTGGTTCCTTGTCCGTTGTCTCTACAACGGACAATTGCTAGGATCCTTACTTACTTCTTTTGCTTCTTACCATGTTCATGCATCAACCCGAAGGGATTAGATTGCCAGCAGCAGAATTAAGTGTGAAAGAACTAGGCTAAACATGCTCTAAAATCACACTTAATTCCTTTTAAAAAAAATTATGTCTTAATTATTTTTATACATGTGGTCCTACAATACCTATACCTATTAATATAATAATTATGTAATAAATAATTAGATATAATAATAGTTTATTAAACATACCTTTTTTTATAACAAAATAAAGGTTTCATGTAGATTACAATACATAGTATGGTAATTGTGCTTACTAATAATACATTATGTGATTTATTATATAATAAATATCTTTGAGACTATCTAGATTTGTTGTTTCACTTTCCTTTTGTATTTTTGCATTGAATATAAGCCAGAATAATGAGTAAAACGATATAAAGGTTCAAACACAAAAATATCTTTTATTCATTTTAGAAGTACACCACAGTAATAAGACTTTTCCACAATAATTGTAGGACTAAAGAGCACCAATAAATGATAAAATCATTCTAGGCCGCGGACCGCCCACGCTCGATACAAAAGTGCCCATTGTCCTTTTTTGCAGCCGCCATCTTGTTTTTTTGATTTGACCTCACTATCGGCTTTAACACCCCCGAAAACCATGAAAACGACACACATGATGAAAAATGTTTGTAGCCGCCATTTTGGATTTTGATATAAAGGTGGTAAAACCAAATTTTTGTTTGTCGCGCATTTAAAAATAAAAAACGGGAAATGGGTTGGATCTAGTATCGTTTGCCAGGAGTTGGGGGGTAAAAGGGGCTTAAGTTGGTAGGGTTTGGGTCCCCTATTATAACGTTACCACTCTTATTAAAAGGTAATGCATATTTTTCGAGAAATTAATAAAATATGTTTCTAACCTCAAATCCGATAAGAAGCGAAAAACGAAACGTTTAAAATGGGCGATTGACAACCAAATCTGCCCCAGCATCTGTAGTCAGTATCCAGTATCAGTATTTGTAGTCAGTCCATGGTATAAAATGTCGGGCAAATTCGATAACACGGAACGTAAACAATAAAACATTTGATTTCGATCGTTCCGTTTCTCCTCGAGTTGCGTGAATTTTTTCTCTGTGTTTGTACTTCCACTGATCGTATATGTGTACAAAAGGCAATGTTATTACTGTTACTAGGAGAACTGAGGATGCAAGAGCGAGTGAAGCGAGCTCGGGACTTGGGGCACCCCGACTCGGACAGGTTAGGTTCGAAGGGGATGAGCGAGCGAGCGAGCGGAGCGAGCGAACTCAGACACCGCTATCCCCTTCAAGGTTATTTTCTTTTAAACCCTAGAGGCCCGCGAAGCGGGCCTCATACTACGCCTTTTAATCGACTTTAGTGTTTTGAGGTTAGGTTACAATAATTTGTTTTTCTCAAGAACGGTGCGTTACCTTTTCATGGGAGTGGTGCCAGGGGGCAGGGAGCGCCCCTCCCCCAATCTCCCCCGCTAAGCTGGGCTCATACTACGGCTTTTTAAGCGACTAAGAGTTTTGAGGTTAGGTTACAATAATTTGTTTTTCTCAAGAACGGTGCGTTACCTTTTCATGGGAGTGGTGCCATGGGGCAAGGTGCACCACCCCCAACCTCCTCCCCCACTCCCACCCTTCTCCTGCCAAACGATACTAGATTTTACCCGGGAAATTAAAAAAAAAACTCAACTTGATGTTAATAACAGCGCATCACGCGCAAGCGCAGCGTGATTTTATCACTTCACCCGATTCTCGTAACCATAGTAACCACCCGCGCCGAAGTGAATCGGCTAGGTGAAGTGAGTCGGTAAGCGCGACGCGCAAGTGTCGTAATCTTATCACTTCACTTGGGCTGGATGAAGTGAGCCTACCCGCCCGCCGGCCGGTGCGCCCGCTGCTCGAGTGTCAGTTGAACAGTTGAATTTTGTTATAGTATTGATGACGGTGATTTTGTTACTATTATTTTATTATTGGCAACGCGTTGGTCGGTATAAATTTACCTACCTAAAATAAAATATTAGAAAGGTACTTCTTAAATAATCCGCACGTTTTTTATTCGAATGGCTCATGTACACAGACACACACATCGTTTAGTTAGGTTTCCACATAGTTTGTGAGGGGATAAATTCTATGGTCTGTCAGCCAGGCATACTTTTAGCACTCGATCACTTGATATACTCGGTTATCTCTTCTTATTAAATAGATTTGGGTTAATAACAACGCTGAATAACGTCGCACAAGTGAAGTGGTGTTGCTATGGCAACGAGAATCGAGTGAAGTGATAAGATCACTACACTCGCTCGTCCCGCTTACCGCTCACTTCACCTAGCCGATTTACTACGGCGCGAGTGGTTACTATGGTTACGAGAATCGGGTGAAGTGATAAGATCACGCCGCGCTTGCGCGTGAGGCGCTGTTATTAATATCGAGTTGAGTTTTTTTTTTCATATTGCAGTGTTTTATTTTTAAATGCGCGACAAACAAAAATTTGGTTTTACCACCTTTATATCAAAATCCAAAATGGCGGCTACAAACATTTCTCATCAAGGGTATCGTTTTCATGGTTTTCGGGGATGTTACAGCTGATACTAAGGTCAAATCTAAAAAACAAAATGGCGGCTGCGGAAATGTTCAGATTCTTCATCAGGGGTGTCGTTTTCATGGTGTTCGGGGGTGTCAAAGCCGATAGTGTGCTCAAAATTAAAAAGCAAGATGGCGGCTGCGAAAGTATTCAGAATTTTTCATCATGGGTATCGTTTGCATGGTTTTCGCAGGTGTTAAATCCGATAGTGAGGTCAAAATTAAAACGCAAGGTGGTGGCTGCGAAAACGTTCAAATGTTTCATCACGGGTGTCGTTTTCATGGTTTTCGGGGGTGTTAAAGCCGATAGTGAGGTCAACATTAAAAAGCAAGATGGCGGCTGCAAAAAATTTCAGATTTTTCATCATGGGTGTCGTTTTCATGGTTTTACAAAGTGGCCGTACAAAGTGGTGCGGGACAAACTCCGCCCATGGGCTCACCCGCTGACGCAGAGTCTCCGGCCCCAGCTTGTGGAGGACGTGGTGAGCGCTCTGTTCCCTTCGCGAGGGGAACACACCTCCCCGCCCATGGCTCCGCCTACTGCGGTGCCCGATGCAGACCACACCGCCGACGACGACGACGAAGACGATGCTCCGGAGGTGACCGAGGGAGAAATGAGAGTGGCGGTACGCAGGCCTAATGCCAAAAATACCGCCCCAGGACCCGACGGCTTACCTGGGAAGGCCTGGGTCCTGGCCATGGGGGCTCTTGGGCCTCGACTTAGGGGGCTCCTAAGCACATGCATGGAGCCAGTTCCCGCTTCGTTGGAAGACGGAGAAACTGGTCCTCATAAAGAAGGCAGGGCGCCCTGCGGACTCTCCGTCCGCTTATCGGCCCATCGTGCTGCTCGACGAGGTGGGCAAGCTCTTTGAAAGAGTCATTGCAGACCGCCTCGTGGGCCAGCTGGTGCGTGTGGGGCCGGATTTGGTGGAGAGCCAGTTTGGTTTCCGCAGAGGGCGCTCTACGGTGGACGCCATCATGCGCGTGCGAGCCCTGACGACGGGGAATGCTGTTGCCCAGGGTGGGGTCGTCTTGGCGGTGTCTCTAGACATCGCTAATGCCTTCAATACTTCACCAGGGAGGCACTCCGTTACCACCGGATGCCGACCTACCTCTGTCGTGTGGTCGAGGCCTATTTGACGGACAGGGCCGTCATCTACCCCGGTCACCAGGGAGTGTGGAACCGGCAAGAGTTGTCGTGCGGTGTCCCACAGGGATCGGTCCTGGGGCCACATCTGTGGCACATCGGATACGACTGGGTGCTGCGCGCCAACCTCCCTAGCGGCGTCAGCGTAGTGTGCTACGCTGACGACACGTTAGTCCTGGCGCAGGGGAGGTCGCACCAGGCGGCGGCCGAAGTAGCGGCACGCGGGGTTGCGACAATCGTCGAAAGGATCCGGCAATTGGGACTCGAGGTGGCCTTGCACAAGTCCGAGGCCATGTGTTTTCATGGTCCTCGGAACGCGCCACTGTTGGGGTCCCAAATAACGGTAGGAGGGGTGTCCATCGGCGTCGAGTCGACGATGAAGTACCTGGGACTCGTCCTCGACAGCCGGTGGAACTTCGTGGAGCATTTCCCCATATTATGCAAATAAACTGATTGATTGATTGATTGATTGATTTCAGACGTTTGGCTCCCAAACTGGAGCGGGCGGGCGCTGCATTGAAGCGGCTCCTGCCCAATCTAAGGGGTCCAAACGCCTCCTGCCGGAGGCTCTACGCGGGGTCCATGGCCCTCTACGGGGCTCCTGTATGGGCGCGCTCTCTGGCGCTACGGCCAGCCTGCCGGTTGAGCGCGGGTGTGTAATGTATGATATAATAACAAATGCTCTAATTTCACTTGAAATAACGTTCATATAATATAATTTTCATATGCTATAAAATCATATAACCTAATGTTTCATATGATATAATTTTCATTTAATATAAAACATTTAGTATAACGTTCATTTTATATAATTTTCAATATGTATAATATTCTTTTTATATAACATTCATTTGACCTAATGTTCTTTTGACCTAATTTTCATGTTTAATGGTCACAGTTCTAACCTAACTCAAATGGCACCTAACCAAATCTTAAAATATTCAATGCATGGTTGAGGGTGGGCTTGGTCGACGGAGCCCCGCTTCGCGGGGCTCCTACTTCTGGATGGTTTATAAAAAAATAACCACGAAGGGGATGGCGGGGTCTATTCGCTCGCTTCGGTCGCTCACACGACCCCGCCATCCCCTTCTAACCTAACCTGTCCGAGTCGGGTTGCCCTAAAGTCCAGATTGCATCCAATTTCTACTGGTTACAATAGTTGAGGGTGGTAGGTGTATAGGGTATAAAGCGAAGAAAAAAAAAACAGTACAATATTTTTTTAATCATAACATAGCATCACATAAATATTACATTTTATTTCAGTTTTAAGTTAGAGGCCAAAGCCCGAAGGAATTCAATTTCAGTGTATTCCTTTTTTTTTTAAGAATATTATCGATTCGTTCCTTTTTCTTTAAACAATACTTCGGCTTTTTTTGTGGTGATTGTCCATTAAAAAGACATTCTACGCTACCCAATATTACTTTGGATTCTAGAAGCAACTCATGGGCTAGGCAATAAAACCCAGGTTTGTTATGATTTATAATTTGATTTCTATGGTGCCAGGATTCCGCTGAATTTTGGGTTTTCGGTAGCCCTTTATCACGTAAACTTGCAATACTCCATAATTTTGGAGAAAAACAAGGGTCTTTGTTGCCGTTTCCTAAAACGTAATCTTTTCCAAACATTTGTACAAGGTAAGTGCTTTCTGAAGAAACGGATTCCTGTACGAGTAACTTCATAAAATAGTGGGGTATTTCCTTTTCATCTAAAAACGCCAATGCTAGCAAACATTTCATTTCAATTGCAAAATTAGTATTTGTTCCATAGAGTACCGCTTTCCCAGCTCTTTGTATTCTTCTATATAAAGATTGTGCAAGATGAAAATAACGTAACGTTATGAAAATTTTGTTTTACACATCTCATTGCAACAAGTTCAAAGTCCATTATTACATTAGTCACCGTAATTGTGATCTCATGTTCATTACAGTAAGTAATAATTAAATCGAATAACTTATTATATGTTTTTTTTTATCTTTATGTGTACAAAGAGCAAACAAAAGAGGATATGTGTATGTATTTTCCTCAAAAATATTTCCGTGTATAACATAAAGTTGTAAAAAATTCATGGCTGCAATATAAAATGTCACATCCATTATTAACAGTTTTGATCTTCCAAAAAACTCCATCATTTTTTGACAAGAAAAAATGATTATCCTTTTGTTACAAAATTGTTATTTTGGATTTTCAATTCATCATGATGAATTTGGAAGTAAATATCTGTTGGTTCTATAACATTAGGTTTTCCTTTTTTCTTTTCACGATAAACTATCTGTCTTAACGCAGACGTGGAAGGTAACTCGCTCAAAATCAATTCATCACTACCACATTTTGCTGTTTGTAAAATCTGACACGTCTTCTTACCGGTATTCTGACAGGAATCTGTTTTGATTTTATCAATTATAGATGCTACCGCTTGCCGTGCTGGTTCAGAATCATGGTTGTGGTTCTCATCATATTTAACCACTGTATGTAACTGCGTCTCCATGTTCACTGTTGTTATGGCACGACACATACATTTTTTTTTCACGTTGTTGTTCACAAATCCAATAAACTTTATTCTTCACTTCCCTGTTTTTGTTATAAATGTATCCATTTACAGCAAGTTTTAGTCCACCTTTAGAACTTTTGAATGTACTATAATTAATAGTAGTCATTTTAAAATCTAAAACAAATATCGAGATTGCAATAGCCACACAATGAATAATTTCGCTGTAACTGTATGACAGTAAGAAAAATAATAAATTCGTGTATAGTCTACCCACCTCATGCATAAAAGCAAACTTTTGTAGCAATTAACGCTTATGCGATGCATTTTTGCTAGCACCATACTAGCAGGCGTTCAAAAACGTATCAGATTTTCTAAATTATATTAAAAGTTATTAGAGATTATGAATATATAGTAAATGAATAATATACTACATGAATATTATGTCAAATGTGCATTATAGGAAATGTTTATTATATTATAAGAAATTAGATAAAATGAAATTACGAGTATATCAACAATTCATTATCTCAACTGACGGTTATATTAAACAAAAGTATATTAACTGAAATTAGGTCAAGTGAACGTTAGATTTTTTGTTATTATATCAACCGTTACACACCCGTTGAGCGCGGCCCAAAGGGTCATGACCATCCGGATGGTCCGGGGATACCGCACGGTCTCCTGTGAGGCAGCCAGCCACCTTGCCGGATTGCCGCCATGGGATCTGGAGGCAAAAGTCCTCGCGCACGTATGGGAGTGGCGCGAGGAGGCGAAACGCCGGGGCGTAAGTCCGCTGCCGCGAGAAATCGCGGCACAGCGGACGGAGCTCCGGCGGGATCTCATGGCGTCATGGAAAGTACGGTTATCGCAACCCAGTGCTGAGCACGCCACGATTGCGGCGATAAGTCCCCTCTTTGAGGAGTGGCTAGAGAGGCGCCACGGCGTCCTCACCTTCCGCCTGACGCAGGTCCTCACCGGACACGGCAGTTTCAGGAGGTTCCTGTGTCGGATAAGGCGGGAGGAAACGTCCGGGTGTCACCTCTGTGTGGATCGCCCGGAGGACACGGTGGAGCATACGGTGGAGGTCTGCCCGGCTTGGGCAGAGCACCGCCGTGTCCTCGTGGAGGCGATCGGCGGCAGAGATCTCTCGCGTCCGGCCCTGGTACGGAGCGAGAGGGCATGGGCAGCCGTCACCTCCTTCTGCGAAGCAGTAATGCTCGCGAAGGAGGAGGCAGGACGGTTGAGGGAAAGGCAAGTTTCACGCCCTCTCGCCTCTAGCCGCCGCAGGAGACGCCCTGGGCGTCGGGAATCCCGGGCGGATTTCCGGCCACCGTAGGCGCGGGCTTGCGGACGGTAAGCAATGGGTAGCTCACCGTCCGGTAAGGAACAGGCCCGGGTCGACGGTGCGTTGTATTCCACGCGCACCTCAAAGAGATGTCGTCAGCACACAGGTAGGGGTCCACTAGGGCCGATGACTGCCGGGGTCGCGGGAAGGTACTTATGGGTCACCGAGGCCCCCGCAACACAGGCAACAGGAAGGAATACGGGTGGGTTTTAGTCAGTAAGAGTCTGACACACCCTCCCGTTTCGCCCAGAGCGGGAGAAGTTATTTGATGATTTCCCACCCACAAAAAAAAAAAAAAAGATGGTGGCTGCGAAAACGTTCAAATGTTTCATCACGGGTGTCGTTTTCATGGTTTATGGGGGTGTTAAAGCCGATAGTGAGGTCAAATCTAAAAAGCAAGATGGCGGTTGCAAAAATGATCAAACCTTTTGGAATAAAAAAAACAAAATTGAGTTTTTGACTGAATTTCTGTTTTGCTATTTTATTTAAAAAAAAACCTAAATAGTAACGTTTCAATACGTAAATACTAGTTTTGAAATAATTTAAAATGATCAATAGAATTAGCATAAAAATATTATTAAAATCTAATTATAAACTCTCTAAAAATAGATTATGATTATAAATGTAATGCTTGTCACTCCCTAGCATCAGTGGGATGACACTGACAGTTCACTCCACAAGTTTTCACGGAGAGATTTTTACAGAATCGACATGCTGGGTAGGGTAGTATATTTTCACAGTACGGATGTCCTTCTCGAAGCATTCATAAAAAGCCTCAATACCTCCTTTCACAAACCGGTACTTCGATGCACGACACTTGCACAGTTTTTATTGATTAACTTTCTGTTTACGAAAATGTATCTGTGAACAGACGTCCGTCGATGCGCGGTGCACCCCAGGGGCTCGCAAAAACAATAATCCATTGAATATTATTAGTCAACTCTTACAAACCTTTGTGCAAAACGAAGATAACTAAACAAAAATCACTAAATTCCAAACGTGTTTATATTTTTCTAGGTTTACCCGTGTGTGTTAAATGAGATCGGATATTCGGAATTAAAGTTGAGATGTTGGCTAATATGCGCTACTGTATCGAAATAATCCCGCAGTTCCGGGTATTTAAATTTAGGTTTCTGCGTATAAATCAAAAGTATATTAACTTACTTTCAAATGATGGCTTATAATAATATGGAATGCACTTTTGTATCGATCGTAAATATCCCGCCTGCCATTCTAGAAACGACATTTTTTTTTCTGACTATAGAATTGGATGCATATCAACCTACCTAATATTGTTAAGAAGGTAGAAACATTAATTTTAAATAATTATGCAATCCAAGAAACCCGGGGTTTTTCTTTTTTTTAAGTCCTTTCCATATTATACTTACATCAGTACACACACACAGTACAGTACAGTTATGCATTTTGCAAAAACACATTAATAAAAAGGGAAAACAAGCATTATAATCTATAGCACTATGTGGGTCATTTTTATTTATTTCTTGTTTTTTTTTTCTCTTAGTTTTAATGATGGTCTGGCATTTTGAGTTCTTTATGCGGGCAACCCAATTGTCCTTTCCTTGGTATTGTTCGACGAATCGTTGAGCTCCTTAAGTTTTGAGTTGAGCTACACGATTACTGACAAATGCTTGCACTGACAGGACAGGTCCACTCAAATTTGTGTGCTTCTTTCCTCAAAAGACCATTTCAGACATGGATCTACATGGTCCTCACATGATCTGACCAAGATTATGTCTGGACTTTAAAAGAGACTTTGACCCTTGAGTTTGTTTCGTCATTTCTTCTCAGGGGTAGTCAGATAGGAAATGTCGACTCCATCTAGCTTATTTTTTAATATGACGTGTAAAAGTGATTCTCATATCCGATTTACAGAATAAACAATTTCATTTCATTACATAGCATTTTGGTCTTGTAGGCGGACAACCAAAAGTTACACCATATTTCAGGTTATTCGTTTGTACGACCAAAATTCTATAGATTAAAATGCTTGTTTTCCCTTTTTAGTAATGTGTTTTTGCAGGCGGGTTTTTGTTTTTTTAAATAATTTATTTTATTTCAAGCTTATTAGTTTTGTTAATATATTTACATTATATATATATTTCAAAATTACTAGCTTTTATTTGGTACCTATATTGTTGCAATTTAGGGGAAAAAAAGGGAAAAAAATAAAGGGAAAAACAAAAATTATAATCTATAGCATTTTGGTCTTGTAGGCGGGGGGGACAATCAAAGTTACACCATTATTTCAGCTTATTCCCCCGCTTGCAAGACCAAAATTCTATAGATTATAATGCTTGTTTTTCCCTTTTCAAATATAACAATAAAGGAAAAGAAGTTTTTAAAAAAATAATTGCAGCAATATGTATGTATCGTACTGTGAAAATATACTACCCTACCCAGCATGTCGATTCTGTAAAAATCTCTCCGTGAAAACTTGTCAGTGTCATCCCACTGATGCTAGGGAGTGACAAGCATTACATTTATAATCATAATCTATTTTTAGAGAGTTTATAATTAGATTTTAATAATATTTTTATGCTAATTCTATTGATCATTTTAAATTATTTCAAAACTAGTATTTACGTATTGAAACGTTACTATTTAGCGTTTTTTTTTTAAATAAAATAGCAAAACAGAAATTCAGTCAAAAACTCAATTTTGTTTTTTTTATTCCAAAAGGTTTGATCATTTTTGCAACCGCCATCTTGCTTTTTAGATTTGACCTCACTATCGGCTTTAACACCCCCGTAAACCATGAAAACGACACCCGTGATGAAACATTTGAACGTTTTCGCAGCCACCATCTTTTTTTTTTTTTTGTGGTTGGGAAATCATCAAATAACTTCTCCCGCTCTGGGCGAAACGGGAGGGTGTGTCAGACTCTTACTGACTAAAACCCACCCGTATTCCTTCCTGTTGCCTGTGTTGCGGGGGCCTCGGTGACCCATAAGTACCTTCCCGCGACCCCGGCAGTCATCGGCCCTAGTGGACCCCTACCTGTGTGCTGACGACATCT
The DNA here is from genome assembly GCA_905333075.3 of Atethmia centrago. Taxonomy (NCBI): domain Eukaryota; kingdom Metazoa; phylum Arthropoda; class Insecta; order Lepidoptera; family Noctuidae; genus Atethmia; species Atethmia centrago. Next base: position 2,451,243 of record HG995388.1, read on the forward strand.
CTTTGAGGCGCGCGTGGAATACAACGCACCGTCGACCCGGGCCTGGTCCTTACCGGACGGTGAGCTACCCATTGCTCACCGTCCGCAAGCCCGCGCCTACGGTGGCCGGAAATCCGCCCGGGATTCCCGACGCCCAGGGCGTCTCCTGCGGCGGCTAGAGGCGAGAGGGCGTGAAACTTGCCTTTCCCTCAACCGTCCCGCCTCCTCCTTCGCGAGCATTACTGCTTCGCAGAAGGAGGTGACGGCTGCCCATGCCCTCTCGCTCCGTACCAGGGCCGGACGCGAGAGATCTCTGCCGCCGATCGCCTCCACGAGGACACGGCGGTGCTCTGCCCAAGCCGGGCAGACCTCCACCGTATGCTCCACCGTGTCCTCCGGACGATCCACACAGTGGTGACACCCGGACGTTTCCTCCCGCCTTATCCGACACAGGAACCTCCCGAAACTGCCGTGTCCGGTGAGGACCTGCGTCAGGCGGAAGGTGAGGACGCCGTGGCGCCTCTCTAGCCACTCCTCAAAGAGGGGACTTATCGCCGCAATCGTGGCGTGCTCAGCACTGGGTTGCGATAACCGTACTTTCCATGACGCCATGAGATCCCGCCGGAGCTCCGTCCGCTGTGCCGCGATTTCTCGCGGCAGCGGACTTACGCCCCGGCGTTTCGCCTCCTCGCGCCACTCCCATACGTGCGCGAGGACTTTTGCCTCCAGATCCCATGGCGGCAATCCGGCAAGGAGGCTGGCTGCCTCACAGGAGACCGTGCTGTATCCCCGGACCATCCGGATGGCCATGACCCTTTGGGCCGTGCTCAACGGGTGTGTAACGGTTGATATAATAACAAAAAATCTAACGTTCACTTGACCTAATTTCAGTTATTATACTTTTGTTTAATATAACCATCAGTTGAGATAATGAATTGTTGATATACTCGTAATTTCATTTTATCTAATTTCTTATGATATAATAAACATTTCCTATAATGCACATTTGACATAATATTCATGTAGTATATTATTCATTTACTATAATATTCATAATCTCTAATAACTTTTAATATAATTTAGAAAATCTGATACGATTTTAAACGCCTGCTAGTATGGTGCTAGCAAAAATGCATCGCCTAAGCATTAATTGCTACAAAAGTTTGCTTTTATGCGTGAGGTGGGTAGACTATACACGAATTTATTATTTTTCTTACTGTCATACAGTTACAGCGAAATTATTCATTGTGTGGCTATTGCAATCTCGATATTTGTTTTAGATTTTAAAATGACTACTATTAATTATAGTACATTCAAAAGTTCTAAAGGTGGACTAAAACTTGCTGTAAATGGATACATTTATAACAAAAACAGGAAAGTGAAGAATAAAGTTTATTGGATTTGTGAACGACAACGTGAAAAAAAAATGTATGTGTCGTGCCATAACAACAGTGAACATGGAGACGCAGTTACATACAGTGGTTAAATATGATGAGAACCACAACCATGATTCTGAACCAGCACGGCAAGCCAGTGTTGCTTTGCGCCTCGGGCAAATTAGTCGTGTGTACGAAATACGCTAATTACCGGTTTTGCGATAAGGACTTCTTCGATCGTAGCCGAGCCGCCGCGCTCGGCCGGCCGGCCGTTCGATCTAATAAAATATGAATAACTCACGCAATGGCGTATTGACAGATGAAGGTAGTGATACACAAAAGGAAAACTCAGAGGATATAATACACTTGGATATGGAGGTGCCTACACAACTAGAGAAGGAAATTATAGAAGCTGATGATGATGATCATTTAGGGAGGAAAAGAGATAGGGAGGATGACTCATCCGGAAGTTGGACTACGGTAAATAGACAGGGGAAGAGAATCGCAAGAAGGCAAACTCCAGTTGAGGAGATAAGCTGTAACAATGAAGAAGAAACAGTTGAGACATGCGTATACAATAACGAGAAGTTTCCGAAACAATTTGCGTTAGCTAGACTATTCAAAACGAATGAAATAATCGGTATAACACGTGTCAAATATATTAATCCATACAAATTAATTATCACGTTTGATAATGAATCTCATGCCGAAAAAATGATGTATTGCAAAATATTTACCGAAATGGGTTGGCGTTCGCAAAAATCATGGGAAGTCGCAGTGTCATACGGGATTATCAGAGATATAGAACTGGATCTTTCAATTGAGGAATTTATTGGCAATGTCTCGTGTGATGTGAAAATTCTGTCAGCAATACGTCTCAACCGTAGATGTAAAGATATTGACGATAAAGGAGATAACTCTACTGGATGGATTGCAAGCGAGTCTATACGCATTTGTTTTAAAGGTGCATATGTACCCTCCTATGTAAATATATACGGTATGAGAGCCAAAGTCGAGAGATACACATTGCCCGTAACTCAATGCTCCAAATGTTGGAGATATGGACATATTGCAAAGATGTGTACGTCTAGTAAAGTTAAATGTCCTAAATGTGGAGGCAGCCATGACAATTGCGATAAGACTACATTTATGTGTGTAAATTGTAAGGGTAATCATTTAGCCCTAGATAAGAAATGCCCTTCTTATTTGAAAGAAAAAAGGTTACGAGAGTTAATGAATGAATTTAACTGTACATACCGTAAAGCGCTGTTATTATATGTACCTGCATCTCCTCCCACTACATTTCTGGTTAAAAATATTGGTGTGACAGAGGAAAAGAATCAAACAAGTTCACTAGAAAATATGAACCCAGTACAATCATATGAGGATCAGTCAAATTATGCAGATAAAGTTGAAACAGCTGTCATAATACCTGATCAACAGCAGGCAGCTCGCACTAACTCGCATTCGAAACGGGAATCGAAACAAAAAAATGCACAACATAAAAAACGGTGGCAGTCTCGTCCGTCCGCGGCCGCGGCCACTGGTGTTATGGATTGGGATTCCGAGATTTCATTACCCACTTCTATGAGTGAAGGACAAGAAACATTGTCACAAACCGATATACCAAATAAATCAAGTGATTATCATAGGAAGAAATCAAGCGATCATCATCAAAAAGATACGTCATCCGGTAATTTAATAAGTAACATTACAAATATACTTCTGAAGAAAGGTTCGTTTAAGAATAAAATAAATAGTGTGGTTAAGATAATCGTAGAATGGTTGCTAATAATTGTGGTTAATAATTTGCCAGAAAACTCACTTGTAAGTAGACTCATTAATGGATTGTCATAATAATTCTCTCGCATTTAATATTGCACAATGGAATGCACAAAGTTTGCGGCCGAAATCAGCATTGTTCGAACAGCTTTTATTTAAAGATAAGATTTATATTGCCGTTATCAGTGAAACGTGGTTTGAACCAGACAGCCACTTTTATTTGAATGAGTATAACCTTTTCAGATCGGACCGTTATGACGGTTATGGGGGGGTAGCTATTATTGTACACAAATCGATTAAAGCGCAATTGCGTAATGTACATAATTATAATGCAGGTATTGAACTCTTGTGCATTCAATTGTTAAATTGTCAGTATATTGAGAATATCGTTGCTATTTACTGCCCTTCATCTGTTCGTACTTTACCAAGAGATTGGGATAGTATATTTTCGATAGCAAAAAACAAGACTTTAATTTTAGGTGACTTTAACGGTCACCATTCCAACTGGTCATATAAAACCGATCAGCGTGGATCTCAGATATTCGATTCTATGATTGATCATGACTTTATATCAGTTAATGACGGAAGTCCGACTCGTATAAAATTAGTGAATAATGTTGTGCAGCAATCCTCTCCCGACATTTCTTTTATTTCTGTGGATTTGGCTTTAAATTTTATTTGGAAAGTTACAAATGAATCTTTAGGGAGTGACCACCTAATTATTAAATTATCCACCAATTTTAATATTATTAAACACAACATTCGTAAAAGAAACTTTAAAAAATCTAACTGGAAGAAGTATGCTTCGTCCGTTGAGAACATTATCCGTGATTCAACTGCCCCGGTAGATCCACAGTTGTGCTATGACTTCTTTGAAAACACTTTACAGAAAGCAGCAGATTCCCACATTCCTCAAATTGTTATTCCTCAACATATCAGCTCTAAATTTAAACCAAAACCGTATTGGAGCCCTGATCTATCTAGATCGGTGGCATCACGACGTTTAGCGTTAGCAAAGTTTAGGGGTAACCCTTCGCCTCAAAATTACGCACTATTGCAGGAAAACATCCAGGAATCGCAGAGGCAGACGCGTAAGGCAAAAGGTGCTTCCTTTAGAAGTTTTTGTTCGAGCATCGATGCAACAACTTCTGCTAGTGATATGTGGCGCAAAATGAGATGGGTAAAAGGCCGTAAATCTAAATATCAACACGTTGACTCAATCTTAGCAGAAAGGCTCCTCAATGACCTAACGCCTGATTACGTTTCTCCCCCTGAGCCCTGCTTTCAGTCCTGCAATAATAAATTAGAAGCTGCTATCTCTATTCATGAATTAGAAAATTCCATAAAATCAAAAGATACGGCACCTGGTATTGACGAAATTTCCTTTTCTATGGTCAAGAACCTCCCAGCCATCGCTAAACTATTATTACTTTCTCTGTACAATAAATTTTATGATTCTGGTTGTGTTCCAAGACAGTGGCGCAATATTCAAATAATTCCTATTCCTAAACCAGGACGAGTTTCGGGACTGTCATCTTCTCTTCGGCCTATTTCTTTGATGTCATGCCTTTGCAAAATTTTTCACTCAATTTTGAACAAACGGTTGGAATGGTTTCTCGAGAATAAATTCATATTCTCTGATAATACTGTAGGCTTTCGTAAGTCTAAGTCATGTTTAGATAGTCTATTTACTTTGACGACAAAGATTCAACTTGGTTTTACTTTAAATCTAGTCACAGTTGGCTGTTTTATTGACATCAATAACGCCTACAATAATATCGATATCGGTAGTTTATTGAACATTCTCGATAAACTTTCAGTAGGTCGCAAGTTGTGTTCATATTTATGGAGATTCCTGAATGAGAGAATACTTAAAATTTCAATTAATAAAACAGAATATTGGCGGTCTACGGGACGAGGTTTGGCCCAAGGAGACCCACTTTCCCCTCTTTTGTTTAACATTGCGACTCATAATATTTGTAAAGCTATTACGAACGTTGAGATATCTCAGTATGCTGACGATTTTGTTTTATTTAAATCAGGTACTAATGTCAATGCAGTTATCTCGGAGCTGCAGTCTGCTTTAAATACATTTAATTCCATAGTTATTAATCTAGGCTTAGAAATATCTACTGCTAAGACTAAGGTCTGTATTTTTAAGAGAGGTATGTGTAGACAACCTGTTAAGTTAAATGTTAATAATACTAATCTTTCTGTAGTGAATAATATAAAGTACCTGGGAATGTGGTTGGATCAGTCGCTCAGATGGGGGAAACATATTAATGAGTTGGTTGAGAAGGTTTTAAATTTTATAAATATTTTCAAAGTATTAGCTGGTCCTGGTTGGGGTGTTCACCCTAACCATCTGCGTCGACTATATATCTCCATAATCCGCAGTAGGTTAGACTATGGTAGCTTCTTGTATGACTGTAGTTACAAGTGCCATTTATCTAAATTGGACAAAGCGCAAAACAAATCTCTTCGTGTTATTGGTGGCTTTATTAGAAGCACCCCCATCCACGTGATGGAGAGTGAATTAAATCTATCTCCATTACATATTCGTAGGAAATTTCTAGGAGGCAAATACTGTCTAAAATGTATGTCTTTTCGGGAGAGCTCTGCGGTTAGTTTGATTGAGTCGTTAACTTTAAACATTAATAATTCTCAATATTGGAGAGGTAGAAAACAACCTCTATTGGTCTCAATTTACGATGAGCTTAAATCTTCTGCTGTCCACTCGGTTAGGCTGATTGAAATGTTTTCTCTGGGGACATGGGTCAGCAACATCAATGTTCATAAGACTATTAAACATAATATTCCATCTATAACTAAGCCTAAACGACATTATGACTGCAACCGTCTGAGACAAATCTGCACAAATTTTATAGAAGAGGAATATTTTGGTTTCCATAAGATTTACACAGATGGTTCTAAAAGTAGTGCTGGTAGTGGCGCTGCAGTTTGGGATCCACAATTAAATACAAATGTCAAACTTGCTATAGACTCTGATATCTCCATTATGCATGTTGAGTTAATTGCAATAGCTGAGGCTCTTTCTTATATTGACTCAATTAGTCATGATAAATTTGTCATTTTATCAGACTCGAAGAGTTCGCTGCAACATTTGGCTCGTTGCACTTCGCCCGTGCGAGGAGTACCGATAGCCTACATGATTTTGGAGACTTTATTTAAATTAGGTCAAAAGTCAATCTCGGTAGTTTTACAGTGGATCCCGTCTCACGTACAGATTCAGGATAACGAAAGAGTAGATCTTTTGGCCAACCAAGCCGTGTCAGACGGAATTTCGGTAAACGTTCCTCCTTTATATACAGATTATATAAGATTAATAAAACAACAGTGTATAGATGTGTGGAATGAATACTTTAACCAGAGGTCAACCGAAAAGGGAATATGGTACAAGACCATCCAACCACAGCTTCCAGTGTATAGTTGGATAAATCTGCTTAGCAGAAGGGATTTAGTGATGGCACTAAGACTTCGTTCCGGTCACATTCCATCAAGAAAGTTTGGTTTTCTAATGAAAAAGGTTATGTCACCCAACTGTGAAGAATGTGGAGTAGTCGAAGATGTACAACATGTTTTGATGGAGTGTGTGCGAAATGAAGCTTTGCGATTTAATTCACTTGGTTCAACTAATCAAAGATATGATATTGGAGAGTGTAATTCTATCCTGGCTTGTCCTTTATCGGAACAAGCGAGGATACTGTACAAACTGGCATTTTCTGTGTTAAAGTAAGTATTAATGTCAGAATGACGAAGTGTTTTTAGGTTAAGTTGATTGTGCTGATGTTACAGGGTGACGTTATCGCTCAGCGATAAAGCCCTTAAAATAAAGAAAAAAAAAAAAAAAAAAAGCACGGCAAGCGGTGGCATCTATAATTTATAAAATCAAAACAGATTCCTGTCAGAATACCGGTAAGAAGACGTGTCAGATTTTGCTATAGATTATATATATATACATATATATATATATATTTATATCAAAATTACTAGCTTTTATTTGATACATACATATATTGCTGCAATTATTTTTTTAAAAACTTCTTTTCCTTTATTGTTATATTTGCACATGCAATATATAAATATTATATAGCCTATGTCACTCCCACAATTAAGATGAATCTAACGACACCTTACATGTTAAAATTCACCAAGCCATTTAGTCTACAGAGCGTGCCAAAGAAATAGACATACATGCATAGATACTGTAAAATTATTAATTCTACAATTATTTTTTTGGTATTTTACCTGCATTCTTTACACTTCATATTCCACCTCATTTTCGGAACCCTGCTGGCACACATGTGTCAAACATTCGAATTTTACTATGAAAAATTCTGGATTTTTTTGACAAGATGTTTTCGTGTCATTTTATTTTTTTTTCTTTTAGAGATCGGGTAGTGCTTCCTCAAAGATTTTCTTTAATCATATGCCTTTTGGAATCTAATAACACCAAAATTTTGTGATTGGATTTTTATATAAACTGTCGCTTCAAATTCAATTTTATCTGGTATGTATTTCCATATTTTTTCTTTATTTCGGTTATTATAATATTGGATATTTACCAATTCTCTTGTTATTTATAGCTTTTCATCCTGACTGCCGACACACATTCTTTATGAGTCATTTAAGTTGAGTCCCACGTAACTGTGGTATGTAAAACCTTTTATTTTTTAAAGTCCCGGCTTTATAATTCCTTACCTTTTTGAACCATAACCTTTTTATATAGGGAAAATCACCCAGGGTACAGTTTTGGGTGAATCCCAAAACGCGCCCAGGCTTCATAGTAAGTTTAAGTAAGTTTCTCCTGTAGTTGGTCAAGTTCATACTGCAAGTCTTCAGTGTCAATTTGGTATTTGAGAAATCAAATACCAAATTGACACTGAAGACTTGCAGTATGAACTTGACCAACTACTGGAGAAACTTACTTCTATGACCATCAAATATACAGCCTCATAAAACCAAATGAGGGAATATGTATTGGCAATGAATGAGCTGGTAAGCTCTCAAACAAACAAATGTGAACATTGTCAACCGCCATCTATTGACCGCACACCAGACCATTCATTGACAATATGTGATACCACCATACCGCAGTCTTGTGCTAGTTTGCCATTGTCAATTACTAACTGTTTCCTTAAACAGATTGTAAATAAAGAAACAGTATTATTTTGTGATGAAATTGGAAAGGATCTAGGTCACTTGTTGACAGATAAATATCCAGGAAACTCAATAATGAACTACTGGATGCCTGGTTGTTCTTTATTTGAAATAATGAAAAAGTTATAAAATGCAATTTGAACCAGGATACTATTAATATTTGTTGGTAATAGGGGTAATGTGAACAAAGGAGTATTACTCCAATATTATAGATCATTGTGCAACCTTAGTTTTGAAAAATTGTGGTGTTCACATTCCCTTACAGCCAAAGTTTGCCACAGGAAGAAAACATCTTTAGGTCTGCAATGAATATGATTTTGCATAATTTGACTTACAATAATAATTTATTTCAATTAATTGACACTAACACTATGTTGGTAATCATTTATATTTGACGAAAGATAGATTTTTTATGGTGGGTACTATCTTTCAAATTACTGTAAAAGACAGATAGCTGTGTCGCTATCTTACTATTTTTCTATTACAGCCAAGAATTTGGCTAAACAAATTGGGTCTATTGGGCAATGCAATGATGACATATTAAATAATTCAGCCAATAATTTGGTATCAAACATTGACATTGATAATAATTTAAATTAGAAATTAAGGCAATAGAGGAAATCTCTAGCAATAACAATGTACAGAACTGTAAAAATAAATCAAATAAAAGTTTAAAATCAGTCAATAGTATCAACCTGGTGCATCAAAATATTCAAGGATTTATAAACAAAGATTTAGAGGTAGAGTTATTTATGAATGTTAACAGTATTGATATTCTTTGTGTAACAGAACATTGGCATACAAGCCACCAGTTCTTGTTCAATTTTAATAATCACCAGGTTGGTAGTTCGTTCAGCAGAGTAAATACTATACACGGTGGCTCATTAATTTTAGTAAGTAACCAGCTTAAATTTAAAGACCGTAAGGATATTGTGAGCCTATCTGTTGAGCGGACAGTTGAAATAACCTGTATAGAATTGGAGCAGTTTATTGTATTAAGTGTGTACAGACAGGATTGTATGATTGCTTTGAAAAGGTAATGGATGAAGTGTTAGAAAACTCAGGTTCTTGTAGTAAAATAATAAGTCTGTTTCAGTCCTACAATCTTGTAAACCTATTTCTAGAGCCCACAAGGATAACCCCTACAAGTGCCACATGCTTAGATAATATTTATACAGATATTATACCAAGCCACAAAGAAATTATAAATTTACTAGACTCAGATCATTGTGGGCGAAAGATTACTATTCAAAACCAAAACAACAAAGTTGCTAAAAAAGATATCATTGTTAACCCCAAAACTGCAAGTCGCTTGGAAGCTTTAAAGTTTAACTCATTAATAAATTACCAGTTTTGTCTATTCCTGCTGATGATGATTTCTTTAATATATACTGTAATAAACAATAAAATAAACGAATTAGAATTAGAAGTCTATATACGTATGCTCGATAGGAAACTAGACTATTTATGTATAAGCGAACACTTTCTGAATGAAAATACCGCAAAGATGTTTACTTTAAATAATTACACATTAGTTTCTTACGACACTAGAAAAAATAAAATAAGAGGAGGTAGTCTAATCTTAGGATATGCAGATAAGCAAACAGAGAATATTGATGCTATAAATAACATGTATAAAGTAGAATTTTTTGAAATATGTGCTGTTAAAGATATTGATACGGGTTTGTAAACTGCTGCTGTTATCGTAATCCTGTAAGCAAACATTTCGATATTTTTTTGGAAAGACTAGAGAAATTACTAGACTATTTGTTCAATAGGAAATCAATAATTTGTGGTGATTTTAATATTGACCTGCTGGTGGACAACAAAAAACGTACGGAATTCCTTAGTCTGTTAAAGTGTTATAACTTCAGACACCTAATAGATTCTGCTACTTTTATTCGCAATAATAGTAATTCGTGTATTGATAACTTTATAACCAATTTGCCCACATCGAGCATCTTCGGTTGTGAAATAGATTACAATGGCTTGGCAGACGGTCATGGTGGTATTTTTGCGGATATTCGTCAAAACTATTTATTTATTTATTTATAGGAAAACCAACAGCTATAACGAATGGATAACAATTGTATATGCTACACAGAGCCAATTACAGGTTCTCACGGGTAAAAACAGAAAATTTAGTATAAATCTTAGGATCACTAACAAGCACGATAGAAAATAATATAAATAAGGTACATTAAGCACTATGCACTTTTAAAAAAGTCAGCATTCAACTGAGCGCGTGCAGAATAGGTTTTGGTGTTAAATGGGTCAAATGAGAACTCTTTACAAAGGATATTAAAGTCCTTACTCACTCGCACTATGTATGAGTTTTGCCTGTAGTTAGAAGAAGAAAAAGGAATGGAGATAGGTGGATTAAATCGAACTGATCTCTGGGGGACCTTGAAACGCAGTTTATGAAGGAGATCAGAACAGTCAATATCGTTAGATATAATTTTTTTAATTAAAAGAAAAGTACAATCTGCATGTCGATTCTGTAAAGATCTCACCGTGAAAGCTCGCGTGGAGTGAGCTGTCAGTGTCATCTCACTGATCCTAGGGAGTGACCAAACATTACATTTATAATCATAATCGATATTTTATTTATATTTTTATGCTAATTCTATTGATCATTTTATATTATTTCAAAACTAGTATAAAATTTAAGTGTTGAAATGTTACTATTTAGGGTTTTTTAAAAATAAAATAGCAAAACAGAAATTCAGTCAGAAACTCAATTTGGTTTTTTTTTATTCCAAAAGATTTGGTAATTGTCGGAGCCGCCATTTTGCTTTTTGGGTTTGACCACACTATCGGCTTTAACACCCCCGAAAACCATGAAAACGACACCCATGATGAAAAATCTGAAATTTTTTGCAGCCGCCATCTTGCTTTTTAATTTTGACCTCAGTATCGGATTTAACACCCCCGAAAACCATGAAAACGATACCCATGATGAAAAATCTGAACATTTTCGCAGCCGCCATCTTGCTTTTTAATTTTGACCTCACTATCGGCTTTAACACCCCCGAAAACCATGAAAACGATACCCATGATGAAAAATCTGAATATTTTCGCAGCCGCCATCTTGCTTTTTAGATTTGACCTCACTATCGGCTTTAACACCCCCGAAAACCATGAACACGACACCCATGATGAAAAATCTGAAGATTTTCGCAGCCGCCATCATGTTTTTAATTTTGACCTCATTATCGGATTTAACACCCCCGAAAACCATGAAAACGATACCCATGATTAAAAATCTGAAATTTTTTGCAGCCGCCATCTTGTTTTTTAGATTTGACCTCATTATCGGCTTTAACACCCCCGAAAACCATGAAAACGACACACATGATGAAAAATGTTTGTAGCCGCCATTTTGGATTTTGATATAAAGGTGGTAAAACCAAATTTTTGTTTGTCGCGCATTTAAAATTAAAAAACGGGAAATAAAAAAAAAAAACTCAACTTGATGTTAATAACAGCGCCTCACGCGCAAGCGCGGCGTGATCTTATCACTTCACCCACACTACCGATCACTATCGATTCCACTATCTATTCTCGTAACCATAGTAACCACCCGCGTCGAAGTAAATCGGCTAGGTGAAGTGAATCGGTAAGCGCGATGCGCAAGGGTCGTGATCTTATCACTTCACTCGATTCTCGTTGCCATAGCAACATCACTTCACTTGGGCTGGATGAAGTGAGCCTAGCCGCCCGCCGGCCGGTGCGCGCGCTGCGTGAGTGTCAGTTGAACTGTTGAATTTTGTTATAGTATTGATAACGGTGATTTTATAAATATTATTGGCAACGCGTTGGTCGGTATAAATTTACCTACCTAAAATAAAATATTAGAAAGGTACTTATTAAATAATCCGCACGTTTTTTATTCGAATGGCTCATGTACACAGACACACACATCATTTAGTTAGGTTTCCACATAGTTTGTGAGGGGATAGATTCTATGGTCCGTCAGCGAGGCACACTTTTAGCACTGGATCACTTGACACACTCGGTTATCTCTTCTTATTGAATAGATTTGGGTTAATAACAACGCTGAATAACGTCGCACAGTTTTTACTCGACTCAATCCTCTACCGCTTCTTCAAAACACATCGCGGTTGGGTCATGGGATTGCGTTCTTGATCAATAGAATTAGCGTAAAAATACTCGTGAGAAGGTTACAGAATAGCACTGCTGCTAGTCGACGACGATTTATAAGTGGCTGTAAATGAAATTTCTTGCAAAGATTCATGTAATTATCAGAAAGGTATGGTATACGCAGCCGAAAACATAGAAATCGAATAAATCTTTTTTGTACATTTTCAATACGATTTATATATTTGCCATAACACGGGTTCCAAATTTGTGACGCATATTCAAGATGACTTCTAACAAAAGAACAATAAAGAATCTTAAGGGTTTTGGCCTTCTTGAAACACCCTGCAAGTCTCATAACAAAACCCAGTGACTTCGAAGCTTTGGCCACTATTTGCTCGATGTGCACATTAAATATCAGTTTGGAATCATGAAAAACGCCCAGGTCGCGTACACAGTCGCATCTCTGCATTAGCTGCCCTTTAAGTTAAGTTAATAAGTTGTAGAGAGAGGGACGCGTTTTCTGCTAAAGGAGATTACTGAATATTTAACAGGGTTCAAGTCTAGTTTGTTGGCCAAGCAATAATCATCCAACCGCGCTAGGTCAGATTGGAGAGCATCAATGTCATCATCTGAAGATATTGCAGAAAATATCTTCATATCATCAGCAAAACAAAGTAAATTTGAGTTGTGGAAACACAAATCGATGTCACTCACATAGATGATAAAAAGTAACGGACCCATCAAGGAACCTTGAGGAACACCACTAGGAGATGAAACCCAGCTTGACATATAGTTACTGATAACGACAGCTTGGGATCTGTTTCCAAGGTATGAAGTAAACCAACGAAGTAGATCTCCTCTGATACCATTGATAAAAAGTTTTTTTTTTCAGAATATTGTGGTCAATTCTATCAAAAACCTTACTGTAATCCGTGTGAACGACGTCGACCTTTGTCCCATTGTCCATTCTGTCCGTTAGGAAGTCATTGAGCAAAGCCAGGTTAGATACAGTTGAACAACCCTTAAGAAATCCGTGCTGAGAAAGGCTAAAAGACTGACTCAGCGCTGCGTAAACTTGGTCGTAGATAACCCTCTAGAAAACTTTAGCTAATATACACAGTTTGGAAATAGGTCTGTAGTTAACTATTTCATTTTTGTGCCCTTTTTTATGCACCGGGGTTATAAAGGCAGAAGTCTGCCTTATCCTCTGCCAGATCTGGGGAACAGAATATGAAGAGAGCGCCTTTTTAAACAACAGAGATACTGGCAAGGCAATGGTTATAGCACACCCAATCAGCAATATAGGTGATAAGTGGTCCGGACCAGCAGATTTAAATGGATCAATTTTACTAATTAGCCTAACTATAGCATTAAGGTCAATCTCAATAGAGTGAATATCCGAGGGTACATTAGAATATATAGCAGTTTGGGGAGGACAATAATTAGTAGGTACATCATTGGTAGGACTAAGAAAAGCGGAATAAGAATGGGAAGAAAATGCATTACAAATAGACTCAGGAGAAGAAATCATCATATCACCATACTTGAGAAAACTGGGTATTGCATTGGACTTAGATCGCTGCTTCACAAAACTCCAAAAGCCTTTAGGATTCTTTTCAATTTTGTCTTCCGTATCAGCTAAGTAGTTGGTGTAACAAACCGCTTTAAGTTTATTAACCCGCTCCCGAAAATGTTTAAAGGTCGCCTCGTCTGAGAGTCCGCCATACGCCTTAAATTTTAACTTTCTCTTTAATCAAGCTTTTAAGTGCCGGGGAGTACCAAATAGGGTATGAGCTGGGAAAAACTGTCTTAATAGGAACAAACTTATTCTGAATATCCGCTATAGTAGCATAAAAGTAGTTTACGGCGTCATTAAGCGACATGTCTAGAAATACGTTCGTCCAGTCTATAGCTGCAATTCCCTTGTTAATGGCCGCAAAGTCAGCTTTACCGTAAAGGTAACGAGTAAAGGGAGCGGGAGTTAAATAGGTGTACTCAGCATAGTTCACGTCCATACAGAGGGCTGGATGATATTTGTCAACAGATGACAAAGGCACCAAACATTCACACACTGAAACAATTTCATTACATAAAACTAAATCTAGAATCTTACCATAATCATTTAATATTCCATTATATTGATTGAACCCTAAAACACGCAATTCGTCAGTTAGCATGTACTCGTCGCTACTACAAATATTCCCGGGTAATAATCTGTTGTTGTTTAATTGCCACAAAATTCCACTCAGGTTAAAATCACCAATAACTAAATAATTATCAGTTGAATTGTTAAACACTATACTACTCAAGCTATAGATAAAATAAATTGGTCAGAAAAGGAATAACCACGTTTTTGCTTACATAGATAGATGACGCAAACATTCAATTTAAGGTAAGTTCTTGTATTGGGCTGACGTACGCTCAAAGTTACCCACAAGTCTTCAGCTGAGGAGTGAAATAATGGCTGGGGAACCGCAGAAATAGACTTACGGACAGCAATCAAGACACCACCTCCACGAGACTGACCTGTGAGACAGTAATCCCGGTCGCGACGCCACACAATATACTCATCACCAAATAACTTCGAGTTTGATATGCCGTCGACCAACCAAGTTTCCGTTAAAACAATAACATCATATGAACATAGGCATAGTTGGCGAAAGAAGGAATCTGTCTTGGTACGCAGCCCACGAACATTCTGATAATACACATGCAGTTTTTATTGTCGTTTAAAGCCATCGATAATTTACACAAGTTGTAGCAGTAAAATTATTAGCACGATAACAACCACTCAAGTAACAAAATGCTAAAAGACTAACGATTGCAGTGTCTGAGACAATGTTTACGTATAATAAATAGAATTTATTGTAATCTATCAAAATAAAAGCGAATGGTAAATCAGTATGTAGGGTGATTAGGCATACATAATTGATAAACGGCACAAAAAACGCAGCAAAATCACAGGTAACTGTGCGAAGAAGTAGGCAGTAATTAGAATCATTAATAGCGAGCGAGATAAGCATAGATTGGGACATTCTTATGAATAGAACAGCGCGATAAGAGAAACATAAGGCCCATTTGCGAATACAAAAGTGAGGTGACGAAGCTTCGAGCAAGTCAGCGGTGCCAAACATTTCACAAAAACTCAAGAGGTAAACAGTTGCGGTTATTAGTACATAATCAAAAATGAATTTACTTCTAGACATATGTTTTAAGTTATTAATCAGGAAAAGTAATAAAAACCGAAAGAACCGCCACTCTAATTCAGCTTGTTTAAATTCTTCTCTTTAGATATTATAAAGACTGCCGATCCTTCCTGCCTGCCGACATGAATCTTTCCGTGTTTAACCCACACGTGCTTATATTCCTTCTCCTTTGCTGTTGTTCGGGTTTTATTCAGCAACTTTTTTGAGTCAGGGTTGAGGTGATCATTCACATAAACCCGGTTCGATTGGCCTATGAATCCAAGGTCATGGGTGGATAACGTCTTGAACGAGCGAGCAGCCGCAACAAAGTCCTCCTTGACATATCTGTTCAGAAAGCTGACCACAATTGACTTGTCCTTTGTGTTGAACAAGGGAATCCTGGATATGTAGTTGATCTGGGTTTTAAGAAATGTGAAATTAACCTTTTGACTAATCTTATCCAAGATACCGAACAGATTTTCATCTTTTTTTAGGAGAATGCCCTTAATTTCCACATTGTTCAGCCTTGATCTCTGATCACCAGCGGACAGCTCCGACTTAATCACGTCAGTGTCAGATGGAAGAGAGCAAACAGATTCCTGTAGATGCTCAAGACCAGCAACCCTTGTCTCAATGCCTGCAAGTTTGACAGAGAAATCATCCAGGCGTTTAACATCGAACTCACAACTGATCTTGAGTTCTTTGAGTTCCTCTTTTATGAATTTGACATCATCAGACAGCGTCGGCAAGCCAGCCAGTTGAACCTTAAGTTCACGAATCTCATTTAGGATCGTCTCCAGTGACGCAGGTTCAGGTGTTGGTAGCGGAGACGGGGAACAAGTCGGTGCCGGCGAGGAAATTCGGCACTTAGGGCATTTCCATGCCGCCCTTCGGTCAGCTCCTAGTTTTCTCCACCCGCCCTCCGTGATGCTAGCGCAGCCAAAATCGAGGAGCCGCTTGCATGAGGCTAAACGCCATCATTAAAGTCAGAATTGCAGCTGGCACACTTCATCATAGTTGAGGTTGATGTTTAAGGATGAGTAAAATGTTTAGAACCACTGATAAAACGGACCGGTCGAGCGAGTCGCGCAGGTACTTGCGTAGCGGTCGCGCGAAGTGCGTAGCGGACGAGGGAAGTGCGTGCTTGCTTAGTGGGTGATCGCGAAGTACTGTGTATCATGTATCAACATCGTCTATTAGAAATCCACTTATCATATATAAGCGAGTATTTAACACTAAAAATAGTGCATTATTGGCACAAGGTATTCTTGAAAAAGATTGGAGTTGTGTGGGCATAAATACCTTCCTTAGAATAGAACATTTAATAAAGTATTTCGAGATAGCTATCGAAAAAGAGAATTTAAAACAAACTTACTCAAGAAAAAATCCCAATTAAAGTGGATCACTAAAGGAATCCGAACCTCTAGTAAAATGAAACGTTTTTTATGTTCATGTAATGGCAATAATCTACAATCTAGTGTTTTAAAGTATAAAAATAATTATGTTAGGTTGTATAGACGGATTATAGCTAAGGCCAAATTCAAATTCAAATTCAAATTAATTTATTGTAGAACATAGGTAAAGTAAGATGATACAATATAGTTATGCATATAGGTCTGCTATGTCTCGCCATTGAGGCATACAAAATTCATAATACGTTACAGGATAAGAACAATTAAACACTAAGTAATTTAAAATACAACAATAATAATCATTAGCAACAATATAATTATTTGAAAAATTGTGATTTGTTATTATTATTTACATATTATTCATTATTATATATGTCAGATTACATGTCACATTGTATGTCAAATTAAATGTCAATTATATGTCAGATTCCAAATTATTCTTCAAATTCACTGCGTGAGTTTATCAGTAGTTTACATTTAATTTTCATTACTGCTTTGTCATATTAAATGTCGACTGGTTCAGTGTTTTGTCATTTAAAAATTCTTTAATAGAATAATAACATTTAGCTATAAGGAATTGATGTAGCTTCTTTTTTAAAGTATTTATGTCACTTATATTTCTCAATAAAGGTGGAAGGCTATTATATATATGTGGACCCATACAAAAGAATGATGCTCTTATGCAAAAGTTTTGTTTTGCTAGGTACAATGCGCAATTTGTCTTTGTGTCTGGTCCTAGTATAAAATTCAAATAAATTAAGATTTGATTTTATGAACATTATGGTTTCATAAATGTATACACTAGGGAGAGTTAATATTTTTAAATTTATGAAATGTGGCTTACATGAATCCATCCGTTGTAGATTGCACATTGATCTAATACAACGTTTTTGAGCTTTAAATGCACGGTCTTTTTCTACAGAGTTACCCCAAAAAATGATACCGTGGCGTATGATTGAAGCAACATATCCATGATAGGCAGTTAGTAATGCATGTTGATTGACATTATTCTTTAATCTGTAGAGGGCATAAGAGCTCTGACTAAGCCTCTTGCACACTTCCTCAATATGTGCTTTCCAGTTTACTTTACAGTCTATATGAAGACCCAAAAATTTGGTTACTTCTATTTCCTCAATGTCAGTTTGATCGTAACGTATGTTTAAGTTAGTATCTGATTTTACTCGCTGTTTAAAATTCATGATTTTTGTTTTGTCTAGATTAATTTTCAAGTCATTTTCATCAAGCCATTTTATAATTGTTGTCAGAGTATTAAGTAGGTCAGATTTTAAAACAGTTTTGTCATTACCGGTAAGCAGTATCGTACTGTCGTCAGCAAAGAGGGTCATATGATACATTGTAACTGTCGACATGTCATTTATGTAAATTAAAAAGAACAGTGGCCCTAGAATGCTGCCCTGTGGGACTCCATAGTTTATATTTTTAGCCTCAGAGGTAAAGGTCTCTTCAGTTCTGGTAATTTGGGAGATTCTTTTTAATTCTACTACCTGTTTTCTGTCATTAAGATAGGATTCAATTAGTTTGTGCACGTTACCTCTTATACCAAACGCATATAATTTGTGCAAGAGTATTTTGTGATTTACGCGGTCAAATGCTTTTGACATGTCCATGTATAGCGCTATGGCTGGCGACCTAGTATCCATATTTAATAAGACTTTTTGTAAAAAATTATACATCGCTAAATTTATTGATTTATTTTTTCGAAACCCATACTGACATGGAGTAAATACCTTATTGTTTTCAAAAAATGGGTAGAGACAGTTATATATATATTTCTAAAATATTTTAGAAAAGATAGTTATTAAAGCAATAGGTCTATAGTTACCAATAGAAGTTTTGTCGCCTTTTTTATGCACTGGTTTTACTACTGTCAATTTTAATGCCTCTGGAAACGTACCATGTTCTATGCACAGGTTGATAATATGGCTTAGAGGGGCAGCAATGAAAGCTGCTGCGTCCTTAACAATCTGAGTTGTAATTTCGTCATAACCTGTGCTATTTGTATTACGTAAAGAAGTGATAATTTTAAGAATGTCAGGGGAAATTGTTGGGGGCATAAATATAGATTTGGTGTTAAATGTCAAGTGGGAATAATTACTGCTTGTTGAGTCAGTGGAAATTGTATTATCAGTATTTTTAATAATGTCAGCATAATAATCATTAAAGGCATTTGTAATAGTCTTAGGATCAGTAAGGATCTCATCGCTGATAATTAATTTCTCAATACCTCGATTTGGGTAGTTATATTTAGCATTATTAATTACTTTCCAAGTTGCTTTAGATTTATTAATTGCAGTATTTATAAAATAATTGTTTTGAGACTGTTTTGTCAGTGATATTATTTTTTTTATATTTTTTGGCATAAGCTTTAAAATTCATTTTATTTTCTTGATTAGACTTTTTCCTGTAGTTCCAGAGAAGTTCACGTTTACGTTTACTGCACATTCTTATTCCTTTTGAAATCCATTTAGGTCTCAAAATATTATTAACGCGATTTTTTTTCATAGGAAAGCATAAGTTATATATCAAGCTGAATATCTCATGGAACGAATTGTAGGCACAGTTAGGGTCTGTGGATTCATATACACTGTTAAACGAGATTTGCTTTAGATATTTAACAAAGATACATCTATTTTCTTTAGTGAAACTACGTCTATTTATGTACCAATGTTTGATTAAACTAAACTTTTTTACTGGACACTTAATTATTTGTGCAGTGTGATCAGATAGTGCAAAATCTCTTATTTCACCTTCACAACCTTTAATGTCATGAGCTATGTTGTCAATACAAGTATTACTAACGCCACGTGTAGCCTGGCTAAACTGAAGTGTTATATTGAAGTTTAACAGTAGTTCTACAAAGTCATTAGTTATTTTAGAATGGTTTGCAACATCAATATTAAGATCGCCACAGATAATGATATTTTTACTGCTAGTGCGTAATTTACCCAAGATTTTGCTTAAAACTAGAAAGAAAGTATTTATCGATCCAATTAGCTTGTTCGGAGGCCTGTAAATACACAATATATATTTTTTATGATCTGTTAACTCGATTGCAGAGCATTCTATTAAATTTATGATAGACATTTGGTTAATGTGATCTAGGTTTTTGAACCGCAAGCCATTCTTGGTTAAAATACAAGAACCTCCATGTCTATTAGTTCTCATGCAATATGATGCTAGATTAAAGTTTGGTATCTGTAAATAAACCTCGTCACCTTTTTTCATATTATGCTCCGTGATACCTAGTATGTCTATTTTTATATTTTCTGTCGCCAATTCATCTAAACAAACTGATAGCATATCTGATTTATTTACCAAACCATTAATGTTTTGATGCATGACAGTTATAATATTATTAACGAAATAAATTATCAGAATCTACGCTATTGTTTGTATAGTTTACAGAATTTTGGATATTGGCTTCATAGACTACTGAGTCGTCTTTTTGTGTTCTGTAGGCGTTGTATTGTATTATATTCTCTATTTTAATATTGATATCCCTAAAAACTGTGTACATGCCCAGGTCATTAATTGAACCTGATGATTTTGAAAACATTGAGTAATCATAGTATAAATTTTTGTTTGAATCAAGTGTGTAACAATGTTCGTGAGTCATAACATCGAGATAAAGCAGGTTATTGAAATTTTCGATTCTCCAATTATACATATTAGCATAGTTTTTGCACTTAAATGTAGGAGCACATAGTATAACATTTGTATGCTGTAGTTTTTGCAGAGATTCTCTTATAGTTAGTATTAAGTTGATGAAGTCATTTGTTGTATTAAAGTCAGTTTCGCCAATTAAAACTATACAGAAGTCATCCAGTGTAAAATTGTTCAGTTTGTGTTCTATTCCAATCATCATTTCTTTAAGTCCGCAATTTGTCTTCAAGTAATGACATATTTGCGTGTTAGGGCCTATGGTGTTATTGGCAATTGTTAGGATTCTATTAGTGTTGTTTGTACTCAGTATACAGATTTTCCGAGGTGGTTTGTTTGTTCCGGTTAACAGATTATTGTCGCACGATGATTTCGATCCGATATTTGACAATAATATGTTTTGCTTTTCTAATAACACATCTACTTTCTCAGGATCTGTTTGCGTCTCCTTGCTCTCGACGGTGGAGGAGTTTAGAGGGAAGGCATAAGAAGTCTGCGTCTCCTTATTCTTGATGGTGGGCGAGTTCTCGGAGGGGTTATGCAGTAAATTACGTAACATTTCGTTATTAGTTGAGGTACCGGGAATGTTTGTTTGAGGCAAAGTTTTATTTTTGCGTTTTTGTATTATGCTGGTTTTGTCAGGCGTTGTGCATAATTTTTTATAAGTGTCCTTTGCCTTTATCATATTCTGTAGGTCAGATTTTAAACGAAAGTTCTCATTATTTAAATTCTCAATCTCTTGATGTGCGCTCATTAGTTGTAAAGTAAGAATTTTATTTTGTTCAGTCAGATCATTTAGAATATCACTATTATCATTCAAGCTGTCTTGTAAACTCATCATAGTGGTGTCAAGTATGGATTTCTCGTTAGTCATAATGGTTAAGTCACTTAAGTGTTAGGGCCTATGGTGTTATTGGCAATTGTTAGGATTCTATTAGTGTTGTTTGTACTCAGTATACAGATTTTCCGAGGTGGTTTGTTTGTTCCGGTTAACAGATTATTGTCGCACGATGATTTCGATCCGATATTTGACAATAATATGTTTTGCTTTTCTAATAACACATCTACTTTCTCAGGATCTGTTTGCGTCTCCTTGCTCTCGACGGTGGAGGAGTTTAGAGGGAAGGCATTAGAAGTCTGCGTCTCCTTATTCTTGATGGTGGGCGAGTTCTCGGAGGGGTTATGCAGTAAATTACGTAACATTTCGTTATTAGTTGAGGTACCGGGAATGTTTGTTTGAGGCAAAGTTTTATTTTTGCGTTTTTGTATTATGCTGGTTTTGTCAGGCGTTGTGCATAATTTTTTATAAGTGTCCTTTGCCTTTATCATATTCTGTAGGTCAGATTTTAAACGAAAGTTCTCATTATTTAAATTCTCAATCTCTTGATGTGCGCTCATTAGTTGTAAAGTAAGAATTTTATTTTGTTCAGTCAGATCATTTAGAATATCACTATTATCATTCAAGCTGTCTTGTAAACTCATCATAGTGGTGTCAAGTATGGATTTCTCGTTAGTCATAATGGTTAAGTCACTTAATGAACTTGTTCTGGAAGGTTCGCGATGAGTAATGTTGGAGTTAGAATCCATTTTTTGCAACTTTGACGCCCTCTTTAAATTCTGACGGTAAGTTTTGCAATTTTATAGAAATAGTAGTTATTATGATGTTCAAAGTTCAAATTACAGTTTTTACAAAAAGTATCGATTGTAGATGGTGGATTCCGAACTTGCGCCCAGCCGTCTACACAAGAGTCGTTCGGTACGTTAACCGTCAAGCCACGGAGACTTAGTATAGTGTAGTCAAATTGGGGATAGTACTGTACATGAGCAATTTTCAAACTGAGCAAAACGGTTATATATGACTCATGCACTTGGAATTTTTTCCACTGTCAAACACTTAGTCACTTTGTTTTTATTTAAAATTTATAGAAGTTCATCACTTTTGTCTTATAAAATAGTGTTTTTATTTAAAGAGTTTTTGGGTTTATTTACACTTGCACTTTCACACTGTCAAGGGCTTATATATTTTATTTTATATGTTTAACTGTCGATATTACTTTGGTTTATTTTTATTATTTTGTAGGATTTTTTACTGTAACACTTATTAAGTGTTCACTGTGAGTTTTTTTACCGTAAATATAATTGTTTTTTATAATATGCACGGGCTTATACATTCACTACGATTTGTAATAGTTCCTATAGGTTTTCTTTTTAGATAACACTGTCACTTGTTCATTGTCTTGTGTTTTATAAATTTTATTAAAAAAAGTAAACAAAAACGTAGATTTACTATTTTTTACAAATTTTGAGAACGGACTGAACGGACTGATTTGAAACGGACCAAAAAACATGAAATAATGATGCAAATAAATGCATCTAAAAACTTAAGTAAGGAAGTCTGGAAAATAGTGAACAGATGTACAAATAGGGAGAAAGAGACAAAACCTGACTTAAGGCTCAAAGTTCACGACAGGATTATAGTTGACCCTGACGATAAATCGAACATACTAGTAAAACAATTCGACTATAAATGTGTCTCAAGCTGACCAATTTAAATTATTTCTAAGTAAAAACAGTAGCGAAATTAGCAGTGATATGGATATTTCTCCAGCCACTCCCAATGAGTTAATAACTATAGTAAAAAGTATGGAGAGCAAATATTCATGCGGATATGATGACATTCCTATTACCGTTATTAAGGCACACATTAGATTATTAGCCTTTAAGTATTTTTTTCAATAAATGCATTGAGGAATCTATCTTTCCGGATCAATTGAAAATTGCCAAGGTAATACCTGTCTATAAAAAGGGTAGTAGGACTGAGACAAAAAATTACCGGCCTGTCTCCTTATTGCCAGTGCTGTCAAACGTATTCGAGAAAATTATTAAAAAGCGGTTTCTAGCCCACTTACGTGCAAATAGAGTTTTGTACAATAGACAATTTGGTTATCAGAAAGACGTTGGTACTTCAGATGCCATATTATTATATACTTTGATGGACGATGTAATAAGAAAAATTAATAATAAAATGAAAGTCGCTGGGATTTTCCTAGACCTGAGCTCTGCATTTGACACCATCTATGGTGTCAAATGCAGAGCTCAGGTCTAAATAAAAATAAAAATCAGGTCTTATTTTGTAAGAAGCAACTCATGGTCTACCATGAGTTGCTTCTTACAAAAATGAGTCATTACCGTGTAAGAGATAAGGCCTTAAAACTGTTCTGTTCATATTTACAGAATAGGAAAATGTTTGTTGAAGTCGACAAAATTCATAATGGCTACAAAAAGTTTCATAGATCAGGAATGGTAAAGTTGACCACGGATGTCCCGCAGGGATCTATACTTGGACCTATTTTATTTCTTATATTTATAAATGACTTGATTAATTATATAAACTCAATTTTACCTGACATTGAAATAGTAATTTTTGCGGATGACACAAATGCTATAGTAGCAGAAAATGATGTAACTAAATTGACTAATTTAATAAACGTTGCATTAAAAGCCTTCCATGTGTGGTTTACTATTAATTAATAAATGATTGATAAATACTTCAAAGACTAAGATTATGTTATTTAGAAAGACAGCCCGTAACAAGGACAATTTAGATATAGTTTTGAATAGTGAGAGAATTGAGCTCGTAAATGAAGTAAAATTCTTAGGTATTCATATAGATGAACGGCTAAATTGGAAACCAGAATTGAAGGCTTGACGCGTCGGTATCATCCGCATGTTACGCTCTGAGAGCTCTAAGAAATGAAATTAGTATAGAACAACTGAAAATGGTATATTTTGCGTTGGTTGAATCAAAAATTAAGTAGATATAGTGTACTTCTTTGGTGAAATAGCTATGACTATAATAGTAAAAGAGCCTTCGTGTTACAAAAACGCGCAATCCGGACCAAGGTACGAATATCTCAAAGAGAGAGTTGTCGTCAGCATTTTACAAATCTGGGTATTCTTACAGTACCGAGCATTTATGTCTTAGTACTTTTGAGCAACATGGCCAAATACATTCATGATTATGAGACAACAGAAGAAAGGCGAATTAGGGAAGGTACACGTAGAAAGGATATTAAATATAATATTATCCATCCAAACTACAATATTGTGGAACACAGTCCACGATACCAATCGATCAAGTTATTTAATAAGTTGCCTATGGACATTAAAGCCACTATCTACGCGAGTACTTTTAAAACCCAACTTAAGGGTTTCCTGTTGAATAGTTGTCTATATTTTGTAGATGAATTATAAATGTCTTTTGAATTTTTATTTGATTGATTTTATTTTAATTTAGAATTGTTTATGATGATTTTAATTTTGTATTGTAGTTATTTGATTATTGACATTTGTATACTATTGACATATATATTATTGAATTGATTATTAATTTGATTATTATTGTTTAGATTTTGTTATGATTATGATCGACTAGTATTGATTATTTTATGTTTTTATTATTAATTATTAGCGATGTATGCACATTTTTTTTGTATTATTGCATGGTAAATGTTTATTTTAATTTAATTTATTTTGTAAATTCAGATACAAGTTTCTTGTTATTGAATAAATGACTATGACTATGACTATGACTGTAAACAATTTCATTCCATTTTTATTCCCAAGACTACATATCTCGATTAATAATAACGCAGCTTTCAGTGATTGGGCTACCATTGGTGTTCATAAAAGTAGAACACGGCTTTATGAGCTGTACAATGAAAGGACATATATAAACTCTGCTGAATTTAATTTATATGTAAGAAACTATTCAAAATTGTTTAAAAAAGTTTGTTGTATGGCCAAGTCGCGTCATTTGAGTTCAAAGATTAAAAATAGTAGTAATGTAATCAAAACGACTTGGAATATTATTAATAGTGAAACGGGAAGGTCTAGTAACCGAAACACTGCCTATAGCATGTCAATTAATGACAACATAATAAAATCAGACTCGCAAGTCACCGCGGCCTTTGAAAATTTATTTTCAGATATTCCCGTTTCAACTTCTAAATCCCTAAACTCATCATCTTCTGTTGCTAAGTCTTTGCTCAAGGAAAATGTTAATGTTTGCGAATCGGAATTTCATTTTGAACATATTTCCTGTAGAGATATAATTATAACCTTTCACACTTTAAATGTAAAAAAAACTGCAGATCAGTGGGGTAATTCTGTAGAAGTTGCTAAGTCAATTATTGACATTGTAGCACCTACTTTATCTCTTATCTTTAATAATTGCATTGACTGTGGGGAGAGAGACCTATTTCATTACCTTTAGTAAATTTTTTAATAAACATAAATTATTGCACAATAAACAGTTCGGTTTTACAGGGGTCGTTCGACTACTGATGCCGTGTATACTCATGCCCATCACATATTTATAATATGGGATGGGCATGGGAAGATAAACGCGATGCCTTGGGCATCTTTTGTGATTTGTCCAAGGCATTCGATTGCGTTTTCCATGAAACGTTAATCAGGAAGCTCCGCCACTACAGGATCCGGAACACCACTCTGGATCTTCTTACTTCATACTTGAGTAATAGGATTCAGAGCATTGACGTTAATGGGAAAAGATCTCCCGGATCTATAGTAACAATGGGAGTCCCACAGGGATCAATTCTTGGTCCTTTCTTGTTTCTTATTTATATTAATGATTTGCCGTACCTCATAAAGGATAATCATGCTCGTATAGTGTTGTTTGCGGATGACACTTCACTTTTGTTTAAACTTAAACGTCAGCAGCTGGTCACTGACGATGTAAATAGTGCGATCTCAAAATTAGTTCACTGGTTCAATGTTAATCATTTACTTTGTAATGAAAAAAACCAAATCGACGGTTAAAAGGTAATTGGGCATAAGCGACATTTTGGTCGAAAATGAGTTATGAATGCCATCCTACTTAAAAAAAGAGATTAAGTAGGATGGCATTCATAACTCATTTTCGATTAAAATGTCGCTTATGCCCAATTACCTTTTAACCGTCGAAATGCATTAAGTTTACGCTTCCTCACGTTAGGCAGGTGAAAACTAATGTGTTGATAAAGGGCGAAGAATTGAATCCTGAAGATAGCACAGTATTCTTGGGCTTAACTTTGGATGCTAAGCTTCAGTGGGGTCTACATATAGATAAATTGTCGAAAAAGCTAAGCTCCGCAGCATACGCTGTTAGAAAAATTCGTAATTTAACTGATATTGAGACAGCCCGTTTAGTGTACTTTAGCTATTTTCATAGTGTAATGACGTACGGTATTCTGTTGTGGGGAAATGCTGCGGACATTCAGATTATCTTTATTTTGCAGAAAAGAGCTGTTCGATCAACTTATAGATTAAGTCCGAGACACTCTCCCAGAGAGAAATTTAAGGAGATTAATGTAACGACTGTGCCCTGGGAGGGCACAGTCGTTACATTATCCTATATATTTTTATATATTTTTGAAAATCTTTTTTATGCCCATAAAAATACAAATTTGTTTAAAAAATGCAGTGATATCCATAATATAAATACTAGGAACAAACACAAATTTGTTGTACTATCGGCCAATCTTCCGCATGCTCACCTCTAAGGCGATAATCGTATAGCACGGCTCACGACTCGATCGCCCGATGCAAGCGTTTTGGCCAATGGGATGCATGAAGCGTATTTTAGCCGTGTTTGTATTAATGTAATTATGTATAGTGTGTGTGACAGTCACACTAGGCGCGTGCTATGCTCACTTGTTTGTAAGACATTTTTTTAATGGGCACGGCCAGCGAGAGCGCTTTATGAATTGTTATTGTTGACAAGAAGTAATTTCGTACTAATATCTTCCGTTTGGTTTAGAAAATGTATTATTGGTATTGCTATACGCGTACCCTAAAAAAACTTTATTTAGCATTTTTGTTTACCACTTTGCCAAATTACAGCTTTCTAGTAAGAGTCTGTGAGCTAAGCCGGGGACAGACAGACAGACAGACGGTCATGGCGAAACTATAAGAGTTCCTTGTTGACTACGGAACCCTAAAACGAAGCAAGTTACGTAGTTTTGTTAGAAATTGTCATTTGCTATCTCTTTCTTTTATTGCTGTTTTGATTAAAATAGCAAAATTACTTACAGTAGTATTTGAACCATTACTTGGCGCAGTTTATACAATGTTATCAGATTTTTTTATTATTGCTGTCGCAACTTTTGCAACTGCAATAAAAATAAGTTCATTATCTAAGCACCATTGTTATTCAGTGGGAACGTCAGAACATCTGGTTAAACAATAGATCGGCTTTATAGAACGGCCATAAAATACGGTCGCAAAAAATTACGAAATATTTCTTCAACACACTTGCTTGTAAAGTGACTCAGAAATTCAGCTTATTATATAGAAGTATTTTTACTTTATATTTCTTTTTTCAATATACGCAGTTTTTGTCCAAAAACAATAAATATTTTTGAGAAAAAAAAATTCGTTACATCAGATAAATCAATCATCAAAATTATCATCATTTCATAAAATTATATATTTTTCACTACATATTAACCTTAATTTGCTTATTCAAAACATTATTTTGTTTATTATATTTTTTATATAGGCTGTTTAGCGGTTTTTCCAGCGCCTTTATTTACACCTGCGGCGCGCGGGATAAACAAAACAAGCGCGGTATTTTCCAGAAATACTTGATAACGTTTTCATTGTGTGGTTAATTATTATCAAAAATGTTGACTTCAATTAGGAAAGAAGAGCGAAGAGCAACGCGTAGATTTAACCCCCCGGAAATACTAATCTAGGCACGAAACGCTAGTGACAGCCTGTTGCCTGCAAAATCTAGAGAGAAATACCTAGCGGCGTACGAAACTAATAACAATACCAGTCTCTTTTTTTCCTCTCAAGTTGAAAACCGTCGTATGAAACGCGCACACACTCGACTCCCTTATCGCGCTCGCTCGCCCTCGGCTCGCGCGAATAATACCGGCTCGTGCAGTGAGTAACCAACATACCACACATATTTATATTTTTTGTTACACGCCCTATACTCACACAAATTCATATTGTCTCTAATTGGACGAAACCAGTAAGGGGTGTGGTTTGTCACTAGCTGCGCTTGCCGCAGAAATATTTTCTAAAGTGAGCATGCTTAAGTTTTGCCAATAGTACCTACAACAAGGCTCAAGAAAATAGGTGGCTCATTCAAATGTAAATGTATACGTTTTTATAATAAACTTCCAAGCCACGTTCAAGATCTAAGCCTTAATAAATTCAAATCATTTATTAAAAGTAAGTTGTGCCAGAAAGCCTTTTGTACCGTTAAAGATTATATTGAGGATAAATAGGCTTGGGATTGAGCTGCTCCTTTTATTGCTGAAACTTTTATTTTATTTACATACACTTTTGACATTTAATGATTATTCAAAACACAATGACATATTTACTTTGTGGAGCTTAATATATTGTGTGGCATTTAATATTTACATGTAAAGTATTATATTGTTTTCAATGATTGTGAATGTGAAGACTATGTAGGTCATTGTTTTTTTTTCTTATTTAGTATTAATCATGGTCTGGCAGTTTGAGTAATTTTTGCGGCCTACCTAAATGTTCTTTCTTTGGTATTGTTCGTCGCATCGTTGAGATCCTTAAGTTCTGAGTTGAGCTGCACGATTACTGACAAATGCGTGCACTGACTGGACATGTCCATTTCAGACACCGATCTACATGGCCTTCACATGATCTGACCAAGATTATGTCTGGACTTTAAAGGAGACTGTGAACTCTGAGTTTGTTTCGGCCTTTCTTCTCAGAGTAGTCAGATAGGAAACGCCGACCTCATCTAGCTTTATTTTAAAAATATGATTGACGTGTAAAAGTGTTTGTACAAACCTACTTACAGAAAATAAATCATTTATCATTTATCTCATCTATCGGCGCTGGTGCAGCGTCGTGTCACTCGCCGTTACGCAGCTGCCCATCAAGGCGTTGCTCGCCTCTACGCGGCGGCCACCATCTCCGCTTCCTCGCGGAGCATCTGATCGTGGTCTGCGTCTCGGTGACGTGACCCGACTCTGCCGGCCAGCCGATCGCCAGACGCATGGTGTTCCCTGTCAAAATACCTGGATAATCTAGTAACATTTTACCATTTTAATTTTTTTTTATTTTTCCAATAGTTGGGTATCTTCAACGCACCTTGGGGGTGGATTGCAATCTCCCGTCTAGGTCGTCACTTCACGCCCAACCCATAGGTCGCACACCCGACTCACATTTTTATCTTTTTTTGTATTTCAACTAATTTTCGTTACCTTTTTTAATTTCGAAAATATATTCCTTTTTATTTGCCTCGTACAGCGCGTTTCATTTCGAAAACCACACTATAATACATACATAAATACATACATACTCTCGAAAAACATTACCCTCCTTCTGCGGCAGTCGGGTAAAAAGAGATGCAACGTTACAACGTAAACATGTGATATTGACATGTAGCACCTTAATATCGTAGCAGTAATGTCAATTTCGTACTACAAGTGTTACTGGTTACGTGTTCCGTCAAGAATTTCTTGATATCTTCGATTATTAATTTCTGAGATAAACGCCCCGGGCCACCATAGCTAGGAGGACATATGTGAATATTTATTTATTTATTTATTCATCAACAAATTTACATTTGTGTCAAACAGTCGTTTTAACAATAGAGATGTATAATACAAAAATTAAATAATCATCATAAAAAAACAAAAACGAGGACTACTTTCCACATAGGTCCCAACATTGTGAGTCTTATAATATAATAATTTAACTTAATATTAATTAAAAATAAATATAAATCCAATTCAAAGAAATGTAATAGAATTAATTCATTAAGATGCAATGTCATGATAGAATGTTGGATATATTACTTATAGTCATTAAAACATAATCACATATTAGTTCGAACTACTACTTATTATCTTTGAGAAAGTCTTCTATGCATAATGTATATGTAATAACATTTCTTTAACCCTAGAAAGATAACCTACGTCGAAACGACGTATTCGATTTTGAAAAATCGATATAACTCGTTTGTTTTTCGCGACACTAAACTGACCGTTCCAACCAACTCAGCTGGCCCTCGGAGCTTGCAGGACACGCCCGTATCGCCCCGGTAAGTGCAATATTTTCGTCAATATTTACCTACCGTACTGTTATAAGCACACACTGAACCCTAAAATGCTTAATCATTATGGCTTTCAGCCATCTCAGTACATTAGTCGTAGTCAGCAATAATCATTGGTACTAAAGGCAGTCTATTTCGAACCTTTACGGTGATCGGTTGCATATGGGTCCCTTTTTCTTAAATTGTATTAATTAATTAAATAAATAATAATTACCTTTTTAAACAATTTCTTTTTTTAAAAAGCCTCTTTGAAGGGACCCTATAACATTTGGTGGCAGCGGTGGGATACGGAAATCCCCAGTGCCGATTCGCGTAAACTACATTTGCGTTAAATCAGTAAATAGACTCTCCGTATCCTGCAATCCTATAAAAAATAAAATTTAATGGTAATAAAACCAGTGAAGTGTTCATAAGTAGCACGTTACGATTCTGCGAGTCGTGTACATCCTGAGTGCATAATAATAAGTGCAGCCTACATGTATCCTGTGAGTGCCCTGTGGACATCCTTTAATCGTCCTGCGAGTATCCTGTGAGCGCCAGTCGCGTTCTTCAACCGACTAATAGCTTCACATACTTCTGGCATCCTGCGAGTCCTCAGAGCATCCTGCGAGTCCTCCGAGCATCCTGCGAGTCCTCCAGGGATCCTGCAGATCCTGAAACGTCATAAGTGTCGTCCTATGACCCGCGAGTGTTTTGTGTTTAGTCTAACAAGTGTTCCGTGAATCTAAGAGTGTCGGTTGTGTTATCTGCGTGTGAGTGTCGCTATGCAGTCGTTCTCAGCTCTAGCTCTTATCGCCGCCTACGTATTCCTGTAAGTCAACGAACAATTATTGTTAACTGTAACCTTATCTCTGCTAGTTTAAAATTAATATTTTGTTTCTTGACGTCTAGAATTTGCATGTTATGCCTCCTAAAGTACCAAAAAACGAAGATAGTAAATTGCAAATTGAAATTCCATCTGAGCCTTCAGATCCAAAATCTCCAATCTTATCACCAAGAATTACTAGGCAAACAGTAGAAATGGAGCTTAATACTTTACTAAAATTCGTAAAACCATATGACGGCAGTCGCGAGAAACTAAATTCGTTTATTAATAATTGCAATAATACTTACGAGCTAGCATCCGAGGCACAAAAGCCAATTATATTTAAATATATATTATGTCAACTTACAGACAAAGCCGAAATTGCGTGTTCGATTAAAGAGTTCACATCTTGGGAACAGTTAAAAGAGTTCCTTAAAACTCAATTTTCAGAAAGAAAACACTATACACATTTACTTAATGATCTCCAGGAAAGCAAACAAACTTCGTCTGAAAATGTAGGACAATTCGCCCTTCGCATGGAGACTTACCTTTCTCAATTATTAACAGAGATATCGCTCTCTAATTATAAAGCCAAAGAAATACCAGGTCGCACAGCAGCCATGGAGGACCTAACACTCCACCACTTCCTTATGGGCTTAAACCCTCGCGTATCAAACATGGTAAGGTGCAGGGCACCTAAAACTTTCAATGAGGCTGTTAACTTAGCCATTTCCGAAGAAAGGATTTTAGAAACTCTTTATAGGCGAAATCATAGCTCACAACGTGAAAAACAGGCTAGCCAAAATAGGTCCAACCCTAAAATCTTTGCTCAGAAAAATAAAAACTCGCAGAAATCATCTTCGCAACCAATTACGTCGGGTAGCAATCATAAACACGACCCAAACATTACATGCAAATATTGCAAAGAGATTGGTCACGATATAAATAACTGTCAAAAGCGACAGAAACGTTACCCGAGTTCTCAATTTCATCAGGATCAAAGTAAATCCTCTGGGTCCCAACCCAATCCTAAATCTCCTCAAATCAATTTCATCGATGATTGCGATGACTCTGGTGAATCTACCCACGAAGACGAAGGTGAAAATGTCGAAGTGGAAGATTTAAACGAATAAACGTCCTGCAACCGTGCCGAACGGGACGTCATGTCAAAGTCGGCACACATTCGAACCACATGAGTTCAACCTTTCAAACTTCCGAGGTTATACATCAGGGTAACCAGCCCCAAAACGGCAACCTCAATCCTCTTAAGGTTATACATCAGGGTAACCAGCCCCAAAACGGCAACCTTAACCCTTCCGAGGTTATACAGCAGGGTAACCAGCCCCAAAATGGCAACCTCAATCCTCTTAAGGTTATACATCAGGGTAACCAGCCCCAAAACGGCAACCTTAAATCTTCCAAGGTTATACAGCAGGGTAACCAGCCCCAAAACGGAAACCTCAATTCTCCTAATAAAATTTATGAGGTTAGTATCGATACCTCTAAAAAACTACTACCTCATGTGTTGATAGAGTCACAAGTCTCTGATATTCCACTAACACTCCTTGTAGACTCAGGGTCTGCAATCTGCTTGTTAAAAGAATCAAGTGTCCTAAACAAGCCAAAAATCATTCATAAACCTATAAGCATTAAAGGCATCGATCCTGGCGTTGAAACCACTCAAACTATGGGTCATTTTAATTTAAAACTAAAAGTCTCGGATTCTAAGTCAATTAGCCATAAATTTCACATGATCAAAGAAATTAACCTACCTTATGACGGCATTATAGGTAATGATTTCCTGACGGCTAACAGTTGCAACATTGACTACAGTCGTGATGTTCTTAAAATAACTCGCAATGAAATTAAAATCCATTTCCTTGACTCTTGCTACATCATACCACCACGCACAGAGACTGTAATAGAATGTACCGTCACAAATCCAGAATTAAAAGAAGGCGTGATCCTAGATCAACATCTTTCTAGTACTCTTCTAGTTGCTAATTGTATAACAAAAGTTAAAGACAATAATAGAGTCAATATATCCGTTGTTAACACCTCTAATAAACCTGTTAAGATTAAACGCAACCTTAACCTTAAACTAGACCCAATTGTCGCTTATCCTATTCAATCGACTCCTCTTAGTGAAAACGTAGTTGAGCGTACTAGGAAAGTTCTAAATTCCCTGAGAACCTCCCACCTGAATGACGAAGAAGCTCAAGCGCTCTTTAATTTATGTTCAGATTATTCTGATATATTCCACCTACCTGAAGAAGCTCTTTCTTTTACGCCAGCCATTCAACATGAAATCAAAACCACTATTAACACTCCGATACATACAAAATCTTACCGTTTTCCAGAGTGCCATAAAGAGGAAGTGGACACCCAAATTAGTAAAATGTTGGACCAAGACATCATCAAACCCTCAAATTCCCCATGGTCTTCTCCTATATGGATTGTTCCAAAAAAAGCAGACGCTTCTGGCCAAAAGAAATGGCGCATCGTAATTGACTATAGAAAGTTAAACGATGTCACAATAGGTGAAATTTATCCTATCCCTCAAATTACCGAAATTCTTGACCAATTGGGTAAAAGCCAATATTTCACTACCCTCGACCTTTCATCAGGTTTCCATCAATTAATGATATCACCAGAAGACGCACCTAAAACAGCCTTTTCTGTACCTCAAGGCCACTTTCAATTCAATAGAATGCCGTTTGGCTTAAAAAATGCCCCAAGTACGTTTCAGAGACTTATGAATACCTGCCTTGCTGGGCTACAAGGCTCTCTTTGTTTTGTTTATTTAGACGATATAGTCCAGTATGCATTCGATTTAAATTCAGCAATCCTAAATCTCAAGGCCATTTTCGACAGACTTCGAGAATTCAATTTAAAACTTCAACCAGAAAAATGCGAATTTCTCCGAAAAGAAGTTACTTACCTAGGTCACATTATCACCCAAAACGGTGTAAAACCAAATCCAGATAAGGTGAAAGCTGTAACACAATATCCCGTTCCAAAATCTGCAAGAGACATTAAATCTTTCTTGGGCCTCGTGTCATACTACAGGCGTTTTATCCCTAACTTTTCGAAACTAGCCAAATCCCTTACCTTGCTCCTGAAAAAGGACGCCCCGTTTGATTGGACGAATGAACAACAACTTAGTTTCGAAACCCTAAAAAATAAACTAGTCGAAGCACCTATATTAGCATATCCTGACTTTAATCAAACCTTTTTGTTAACCTGCGATGCATCTAATTACGCTATATCAGCTATCTTGTCTCAAGGTCCCATCGGGCGTGATCTTCCAATTGCTTATGCGTCCCGCACCTTAAATAAAGCCGAATGTAATTACAGTGTTACGGAAAAGGAATGTCTAGCGATAGTATTTGGAACTAAAACCTTCCGACCATATTTATATGGTCGCCGATTTACCATTGTAACAGATCACAAGCCGCTTCAATGGCTATTCAATTGCAAAGATCCCGGATCTAGACTCATTCGATGGAGGTTGAAACTTGAAGAATTTGAATATGATATTCAGTATAAAAAGGGTAAAATAAATGCCAACGCAGACGCTTTGTCTAGATTCCCTGTTAATCCCGTCCAACCTACTGCTGACGAAATAACAACACCTAATCTTCTAAATTCCGAAGCTAATATTAGACCTGAAAATATTGACAGTAATTCAGATAGAGATTTTTTCGACTTCATTACATCACCTACTTCCCTTCAGTCGGATGAACTTAATCCGGACCATCTCTTTGACATCCCTACCCCAGACCTTATTAATACAGAATCTCCAAATCCTATCCCTATAAGAGTCCCATCAGAGAGCACTGTAATTCAAGACGCGCAACTCAGTTCCGTCCCTGACTTATCCACCATTGACTATTCCAACTTCCTGAAACAAATAGCGGATAAAAATAAATCATTCAATACACACATTATCGAACATAATGACAGTTTGCTAAAAGCCACTTCTAAGGTTGTCTTAGTGCCCACGTCGATTGATTTGGATGAATCAAATCCGTATATTGAAGAAATATTAAATAATTTAGAAAATCAAGACCAAATCCGCAACCAAGAAAAACAATTACATACCTTCTATAAAGTCCAAACAGGAAATAAAGATTACTACTTCCTGTACGTAAAAGTACATCACTTCGACCAGACGTCATATGACGAAATATTTAAAACTCTCAAATATATTCGTAATGAACTTGTGATAACTGATCAAATTAAAGGAATTAGTATATCCGACTTCCGTGACCCTTTTGAAAAACACAGTTATGTTAAAATCTATAATATTATAAACTACCTATTTCATAATACTGGCATACAAATAGATATCTATCATAATAACGTTACTTACCCATCACCGTCTGAAGTTAAGAAAATTCTCTACGACAATCATGACTTACCCATAGCTGGTCACCTTGGTGTCAGTCGTATGTATGATAGATTGAAACAGTTATATTATTGGAAAGGTATGCGCAATGACATAGAGTCGCATGTTAAAAGTTGTAAATCGTGCCAAGAAAACAAAGCTTTACGCAAAATAAATCGCGCACCAATGCAAATTACAAGTTCGTCAACTAAGCCGTGTGAGCGCATATCGCTTGATATAGTAGGACCTCTTCCAGAATCCGGTCCGGCAAACCTTAAATTCATATTAACACTACAAGATGATTTCACTAAATTCTCCACCGCGTACCCCGTGCGCAGCACGACAGCCGAAGAAACATGCGAATGTTTATTACATTTCATATCGGTATTTGGCCTTCCAAAAATGATTTTGACAGACCAAGGCACTAACTTTACAGCAGACCTATTCAAGAAAACGTGTGAATTTCTAAAAATTAAACAGCTATGGTCTACTCCATACCACCCACAAACACAAGGCGCCCTTGAACGGAGCCACTCAACCTTGAAAGAATATTTAAAATCTTTCGTCAATAAAGAACAAACAAATTGGCCCCGTTATGTATATACAGCCATGCTTACTTATAATACTACTGTTCATACCGTAACGCACTACACCCCGTATGAATTAATGTTTGGCAATAAACCGTTTATCCCAAACTCTATATGTAACGAAAGCCTGGACGCCACATACCCCGAATATGTCCGTATGCTACAAAACCGCTTAAAGTACTCTCGCGATAAAGCTCTTGAATACGTCCACAGATCTAAGATAACGTCTAAAACATATTACGATTCCCATAGTCGGCCAGTACAATATAAAATCGGCGATTACGTTTACTTAAAGAACCACCTTAGAATGCGAAAGGCCTTATCTCCCATATGGAAAGGTCCGTATAAAGTCGTAAAAGTTCACGGCAATAACACCTTATCACTATTGATAAACAGACGACACGTCCGTCACCACTATGACCAAGTGAAACTCGCAGAAGTCGCCAACAACCTGTGAAAGAAAACTTTTAAATTAGAATCATAATTAAATTGATATTTTTAGTAGATAGACTATATACCTTTATGTAATCCATATAGACTAGTTAGGTTAGTAGTAATAAGTTATTACATTAAATATTTAGTTAGTATTCATAATACATGCATACCTATGTACTTACAGTGCCTCAGCGGAGCTCCAACCATCTAACGAGTATGTCCACGCGATAACTGCGAGTCCTGGAATATACTTCGATTACATAGGGAAATTAAAAATCAATAATGGCATCCTAAATGTCATTATGCCGTTAGATATTTTACATATTAAACCGCATATAGAAAATATAAATTCAGCAATAGAAACAGTAATTTATACATGTAAACAAACCGGTTACATAAAACACTCAGAATGCCACAATACGGTGGAACCATTAGTAGTTCAACAACGAAATTTAATCAAACTATTTAGTTCCATATCTTACCTTATTGATAATGGTGACCACAGAAACAAACGAGCATGGATTGGAGGAATTGGAATGATTCTAAAACAAGTTTTTGGTACTTTAGATGAAGACGACGCTATTCAATATGATCGAGCTATTGAATCAATGCAAAACAATCAAGATAAACTTATGTCTTTTATAAAAAATAATATTTTAATAACTAAATCTGTTATATCAACATATAATAATACGTTTCACAAGATTCAACAAAACGAAGTAATGTTAAATGACGCTATCAGCAAACTCTCGAGCAGTATTCAAAATATTTCTAAAACTACGCATATTTTCGAACTAGATTTTGTCCGTAATACATTGGAAACTTCCATGGTCACCCTAACATTTCAACTTGAAGATATAACCAGTGCGATAATGCTTTGTAGTCAAAACATACTGCACCCGTCCGTTATGTCGCCTACCGCTATGTACCGAGAATTAGCTGATAACGTAAGGCACCTGCCGAATAATCTAAACTTACCTGTACAATTAGATATAAGTTCAGTTCATACTATTATAAAAGTGTCTACTTTATTTTGTTATTATTTTAACGATAAACTAATATTTCTTTTGCGTGTCCCTTTGATATCCAATCAAGAATATTCTTTGTTTAATAATATTGCATTACCAACACCTCACGATGCCAATCAACTAAACACATTTGGTTTAATTGTACCAAGTGCTAAGTACATAGCTATAACAAAAGATAAATCAAATTACTGTAAATTAGAATCATTGGAAAAATGTAAACTAATACATTTGGCAGAATATTTATGTGAAATTCCTATTATTTACAAAACTGATTCAAGACCAAGTTGTGAAAGCGAACTGTTATCTAAAACTATTAAAGAAATTCCCGCGATATGTAATGTCAAACTTATTCATGGTAATCTAGATATTTTTAAATCACTCAATAATAATAAATTTATATATGTTCAATCTGAATTAACGAAACTTTCACTAGATTGCCAAGGTCACAATCAGATAAAGGAAATAAATATATTCGGTATTGGCATCTTATCCATACCAACCAATTGTATCGCCTATTGTAGAGGTACCACGCTGTTACCTAGATATAGCAATGTTCTAAACTTAACTTCACCTATTAATCTGCCAGATTTCAATTTAATAAATAGTAGTTGTTGTAAAACAAATAGTATAACAAATAATATGTCCCCTACCCACTTAGAGCAAATTAACTTAGATGATATGAATCATATTAGCAAAGCAATTAACAACCTCTTATCAGACGTTGATAAAATTCAGGAAACACCCCACATAATTAAATATGGGACACATTATTCAATAATTATAAGTTTAATTGTATGTTTTATTGTGTTTTACTTAGTTTATAG
The DNA here is from genome assembly GCA_905333075.3 of Atethmia centrago. Lineage (NCBI taxonomy): Eukaryota > Metazoa > Arthropoda > Insecta > Lepidoptera > Noctuidae > Atethmia > Atethmia centrago. The sequence goes on from HG995388.1 coordinate 2,490,129, forward strand.
AATTGTAGTTTTTTGTAAACCCAATTGCAACCTTCGCAAATATAGTTTCCGCAAATGCGATACATCTAAATCGGAATCTGTGGAACTGGAGCAAACCATTCAAGAAATTCCAGCTCCAGCCCTAAGAACCTCTTTCTAAGGTTAACTTTGGTTATCATCCCCAAAGTTCACTCTGATAGGGGAGGTGTTATAAGCACACACTGAACCCTAAAATGCTTAATCATTATGGCTTTCAGCCATCTCAGTACATTAGTCGTAGTCAGCAATAATCATTGGTACTAAAGGCAGTCTATTTCGAACCTTTACGGTGATCGGTTGCATATGGGTCCCTTTTTCTTAAATTGTATTAATTAATTAAATAAATAATAATTACCTTTTTAAACAATTTCTTTTTTTAAAAAGCCTCTTTGAAGGGACCCTATAACAGTACGTCGAAGTGACGTATGGTTATCTTTAGTGCCAGTTTTTCAACTTTTGACTTTTTAGTAAAAATGTGTTTTTGTGATTTTTTTGAGAATAAATGTACATATCTTTATTAGTTTTATTTTATTTGTTATAGGTTATGATAAAAAAAACATAATGACGTCACAAATTCGTGCAGACGATGCAGAAATCGTTTGTTGCATGAAACGAGTGATGAAGAGATTCAGGAGAAATCAGTTTCATTGAAACGTCTAGTTGATGTAACTGGTGACCGAAAAGCTGGCGTCTTTCTCGCGCAACGCATCAGCATTGCAATTCAGCGAGGAAATGCCACCAGCATCCTCGGTACAATGCCCCGAGGGCCTTTTTTAGGCTTAACTTAGTTTTAATTTAATTTAGTTAATGTTAATAATCATCTTGTAATTTGGTTAAGTAAATAAATATTTATCTTTTGGATTCATAGCGTTCTTAAATTTTACAGGCAATTTATTGTACATATTTACTGATTGCACTCTTGAGACATGTTTAACGACTTTAAGCTTAGGCTGTATGAAATTAGGAAGATCCTTATTGGTGATGTGCTTCAGAAAGGTCAGGTGCGTAATACTCGCAACTGGCGTGCGTGTATGACCAGATGTATGAACGTAAACGAAGCGAAAGGAGTACTCATGTCAGGATCGTAGCAAGTAGCGTTCTGTATTTTCTACCCCCGTGGGAAGAAAGCGTGAGTTTATGTAGTTATAAAGGATCACTAATAAAAACTCATTGTTCAACTGGCCACGTTTCTTAAAACTTGACACTTGTATTCATAACTAGCTCTTGTCAGAGACAAGAGCTAAACCTCTAGGTGTATGTAATGATACCACGGGAACGTACTAACTAAAGCATAAAAAGTTCCATGTCCTAGACCTAGGTCGTGGTCTACGTGACTGCCAAATTTAATCAAAATCTGTCGCTGTCAAGACGTAAAAAGAAAACAGACTTACAGAGTAACTTTTGCATTTGTAATATTAGTATGGATACAAAATAATGTAGAAAAACCGGCCAAGTGCGTGTCGGTCCACGCACAACGAACGGTTCCATAGTTGGGATGAATTTATCCTAAGAACAAACTTAACATTGTAGTTGATACATTTGATACGTTTCAACTGCAAATGTAAATTTGTACGCACAATATTGAGTTATTTACAAAGTTATTTTTAGATTTCTTGTAGGTTTTCCTGTAATCTATAAGTTAGAACTCTCAATTGTCTGTTTTTTTTTTCAAAATGTTGGGTTCAGCAGTTTAGTAGATATGGAGGAATCTATGAATGCAGGTACAGGTGTAAGATGTTGTACTTTTATTTATGTGATCGGCTACAGTCTACCTTACGGCGTGCAAATTATTACATAAATTAAAACATTAAAACAAACAAAACAAAATAGAAATTAAAGTGAAGTCAATTAATAATATTATAGTCAATTACATAAGTCTTACATGGTCAAATTACAATTCATTATAACAATCACAATCTGGATAAACTCATATCATTTAGAAGTCTTTTACTATTTGTCTTTGGGAATGGTCCATTTTCATCAATTTTCTTTAAAACTTATTATTTAAAATTATAAAAAATATATTTTAAATCCTTCAAGTCCTTACATTTGCTATGGCACACGGTACAGCAGGCAAGACTTTTTTTTAAATAACATGGTTATAAATGGTCCATTTTCATAAATTTTATTTAAAACTTGTTATTTTAAAATTATTAAAAATATATTTGAAATCCTCCAAGTTCTTTCGTTTGATATGACACACGGTACAGTAGGTACCTAAGACTTTTTATAAAAATAACATGGTTATAATGTCTTATTGGCCCAGTTCAAATCTGGACAAATACCAATGTGACTATTTCAATTTATATGTACAGTCGCCAGCACATCAAGTTACCACTAACTGTAATATTTCCTCAAATATTTTTTTTATGAGAAGAGGCCTTTACCTTGCTGTAGGACATTAATAGACTGGCATTTTATTTATTTTTAAACATAAAACACAAGCAATAATAAAGAAATATTTAGTGGAACACAAAATAAAAGTAAAAAAAAATCTAAATATTTTATAACACAAAAAACTTACATGGGCACTTATGAAACGTCAGAAGCTAGGTGCACGGTTCCAATTGGTCGTTTCCTATGGAGAAGAGCCGGCAAGAAACTCCACGGTTACTCTTTTAAAAATAATTGTCTATTACAATGTTTTCAAATTACAGTGTTAATAGTTATTGGAGGACAGTGTAGGCCTGTCAAGAAATACCAGGTACTTAATAAAAATAAATGGTCTACAAAACTTAGTCTATTAAACCTACTTACTCTCACATTCACAAAATATGAAAGAATCTACATTATGTCAAATATTAATAAAATAGTAGAACTAAAAACCTATTTAAAGCAAATTACATATTTGCCATTACAACTGTAACAAGCCTGGATTAATATCCTGTACACAAAAACCACTATACTAGTTTGATATCAAAATGGTAGGTATAGATTGGTGCCGGTTCCCTTGTTCACAAACTAAACTAAATTTAAGTTCAGTGCATCTTTTTCTTTCTCTTTCATTAAGAAAAGGACAGAAGATACATTTTAGTTTAGTCCTGTTAAATTAATCAGCGCCTGTCACTACTCCATATACGTTTAAACGTGATTAAAAACTTGCCTACTAAAATTACGTCAATTTACGTCAAGCGCTGATTAATTTGACAGGACTAAACTAAAATTTATCTTCTGTCCTTTTCTTAATGAAAGAGAAAGAAAAAGATGCATTGAACTTTTATTTAGTTTAGTTTGTAAACAAGGGAATCGGCACCAATGTCAAACAATGAAAATATTGTGCCAAAAAGTATGTATAAAAAAATATACCAATCATAAGCTGAAATTCGATAAAATAGTAACATCAACTGAATGTCCTGCATCCATTGTTTGAAACAATTTATTACATTGAAATAGCAAAATAAAATCTAAGAAACATTAAAACTTCGTTCAAATATAAACATTTACTATATAAAATGGAAAACTAAAGAAGTGTTTTGTATTAAATTAAATCACATAAATTAAGGTAATGAGAGAAAAATAAATCATTCATCAATCAAAAATAATTATATATAGGACCCATCGATATCAAGGTTCGCCGGTCGGCTATCATCAGGCCCACGAGTAACTCTCTCACGCATCACGATATCATGATCCCGATGCCTTGCTGATAACGACCGACGGTTTAATGTATATACATAAAGTTCACACCACATTTGTCGATTACTTTTTACAAAAACAAAATAAGTGTTGAGTATTAGTGGGTTTAATACATAAAAAAAAAAAAAATCTAAAAATGTTGCCACTTCACCGCGATCGATAGCATATGATACATACGAAGAGAACATGAAGCCGTCGCTCAATATAAATATCAAAGTGGCGATGTACATGCGACGCCATTTGCTGGTAGCTGTTTGTACGCTCACGTTTGAACTACGATAAAGTGCATATACAATTATAATGTAAAGGAAACTGTTAAATATCATAGGTAATATAAATACATAATACAATGCATTAAAATCTGATTTTAAAGTAAAAACAAACATGGAAATCAGGGTTGGTATTAAAGCCGCACCCCAACCAAAGAGGCCACTTTTTAAATATCTTCTTCGGATTTGACCGTTGAATACTTTTACAATATCTATGTAGAACAAATGGGATATTACGATCAACCAGAACTGCTTCCCTGTTATTAAGTATATAAGTAGATAATCAGTTATCCAGTCAAGCTGCTGAAACGCTGATTTGCTGATATTTCCAGTTGTATATGCGTTGTCTATATATTCCCAAATGATATTCATTAGATAGAATAAGAAGTTTGTTGAAATTCCGTTAAGAAACACATAGTTTCTGTAATTACGAAACTTTTTCACTATGGACCATGACGTCACTCCGTAAATCAACGTTACTTTTGTTAGCGCAAACATTATATAGAGTGTAATGTCCTGGAGAGTAAGTAATAGTTGCAAAGTGTCCTCGCTCGCTGTAGAAGCAGGCACTCCGGTGCTGTTGTCAGGCATGGTGACCGTCACTTGCACAGTTTCAATAAATTCACTTTAAGATTACGAAAAACTATTTGTGAACAGCTTCACTTAAAACACTGGCATGTCCTTGACGCACGTTGCCCCACGGGGGTCTCTCAACAGTAGATAATTAATTGCATCTCACTAGTCAACGTTAGAAAGCTGTTGCTTCCGAAGCTGTCGATGGACGAATAGTTATTTTATTCAAACGCTGCAGAATGGAAACAATAATTGTCTATCTATATCTGTACATATTTTAAATTAAAGTTGTTGCAAAACTAGTTCCGAAAGAGCAAACTAATTATTAATAGCGAGTTATAGATAAAAATATAGTATCATGATTTCCAAATATTAATAACATTTTTGGTGATTTTTAACCGACTTCAAAAAGGAGGAGGTTTCTCAATTCGACCGTATATCTATACGGATAAATAAAATTGGAGTGTCTGTTTGTAATATTAAAATAACCGCATTTTACTAAATGCATAGGATGTATACACGGTACATATACCAAAATAACATTTTTGTTCTATGTACCGTGTCTGTTTGTTCCGGCTAATCTCTGAAACGGCTGGACCGATTATGACGGGACTTTCACTAGCAGATAACTGATGTATTAAGGAGTAACTTAGGCTACTTTTATTTCCAAATTTGTATTTATTTTTATTAATATATATAAATAAATAAATAACATGAAAAAGACTATTTTCCGCGCGGACGAAGACGCGGGCACAGCTAGTATTATATATATTTTTATGTGTGTTCGCCGATTTATCCGTCAATTGTGGACCGATTTAAACAAAATCTATTTTTTTTTAAAGGGTAAGATGGTCCCATTGTCACCAAGTCATAATCTGATGAGGGGAACCCATGGATATCGCGGGAATCCTCAAATTTTAAAGGTACACCTATAGCATCAAGATAAACAATATTTTGTAAAAGGTGATGAGCAGTTGACATACGGCTATTGTAACTTCGATAAATTACATCCTGACCCGCTATTAAGTGAAAAATAAAAAACTTTTTACAAAATAATAACAACCGACTTGCGAAATTAAAGTTATTTTTCGCTTTGTAGTATTTTAAAAGTGAAAAATAACTTTAATTTCGGAAGTGGGTGGCAAAAAACTAAAACAGAGATCTAAAGAAGCCGACTTCCGAAATTAAAGTTATTTTTCACTTTGTAGTGTTTTTTTGGAAGTCGCTTGTTTTTTTTTTTTTGTAAAATGTTTTGAAATACCTACTAAATATAAAATTGAAAGTATGTGATTTGCTTCAAATGAAGATGAAGATGAAGATGCAAGAATATAAATCATAAATATTCGTACTAAACAAGGCGTTTTCATTTCAATATGTACAGTTTGGCACGAGCCAATGTTACTTAAAGTTCAGGGAAAAAATGCAATAAAACTAGTTAATCAAGTTTCCAACTTTATTTACATTCAATCAGCTTACAAATTGGAAATTAGTTATTCTACATTCTACCTCCTTGTTTTATCAAATCAAATCATTTATTACTTTGCAAACATACGAAATTAATTACACACTACGTACATAGTCGATGTTTTTGAAGTGAAATCTTCTTTAGGCGCGTTGAGCGATGTTGGTAGGGTCACAACTTATGACATGCTCGCGCCGACATCCTGTACTAGTAGCAGTGAGTAAGTTAAATTGACCACGTGAAAAGTTTCGTTTGTGTGTACTGTGCATTGCTTAAATTGTGTTTTAGATAATCATTATTTTATTGAAGTTAAAACTTCTTTAGGCACGTTGGGCGATAACTTTACACTTCAGTCAGCAGTTCCCACGTTTAGCGATAACTTTTCACTTCAGTCGGCAGTCCCCATATTGAGCGATAAGTTTTCACTTCAGTTGGCAGTTCCAAAGAACAAACTATTTTGTAGTTAAGAGGACTACAAGACCTAAGTGTCCTTGAAAAACGCACGCACACATTTACACAATCGACGTGAACGCCATCTAACGACGACGCCGATATAACTAACGGCATAGCGAGGTTACGCCCGTGTATTCTAATAGATGGCGCAGCAACGACGCGCAAGTTCTTACAGTTTGCGCGTATAGCGCGATAGTATAGATCTAACAAAAAATAAATAGGACAATGAAATTATTTTTATTTGTTTTATGTGATACTTGAAAAATTAAGGATGCGTTCCTAACTAATATTATAAATGCGAAAGTGAGTTTTGTTTCTTATGCTTTCACGCTGAAACAGCTAAACGGACTTAGATCAAATTTGGGACATGGGCAGACCATGATCTGGAGAAGGACATAGGCTACTTTTCATCCTGGATCGCGGGAACAGCTATTTTTAAATAAAACTGATTCAATTAAACTAAAAACATTTTTATTACAAAAAAATACCAAGTTTTACGCTCTTTTTTAGGTTAACGTTATGTGAAATTTAATTTCAAGCTTTTTGTTAGGTTTCTATCTAATGGTCCGTGATTTGAGATCTCATATAACTTTTCCAAAACGTGGGAAACGTTAATAATCCTATGTCCAATTTGGATGTTCTTTTCAGGAGTACCTATAGTTTTCCATCTGAAAAAGAAATGAATACAAATATAATTTCTTGATAGATAAAATACATTTTTATTCGTATAAAACATTGAAATATTAAACCTACAAGAATTCTAAGTAATCAATCTGAGTAAAATGTGTTTGCGGAAAAATCTTCTTGAATAATAATTTAAGTTTTCTATAATATTCATTAATTTAAATTCTTACGTGTGACAAATAACATCGCAATTTTCAGATGAACCAGTTATTTCGTCATGCCTATTATCAAATAAGCCGAGGTCGTTTTCTGAAAAAAAAAAAACAAAACATTTGGTATTTTTAGCTTCTATATATTGTTATTATAGCTTATACAGGGTGGCCCAAAAGTCGAGGATCAAACGCAACTAGGGGTTGGATGGGGTCATCAGCTGCAAAAAGTTGTTCTACGGGAGGTCCTTAAGGTCAACCCTTGCAGAGTTATAATTTATTTTGTGTTTTTATGAGAAAATTGACTTTTTTTAACTAATTCTTATTAAAATTCGAAAAATCTACATCCTGTATCTTTTTTATAATTTTCACTAGATTGGTACTGATGAGTCCTTGCGTTAGACATGCTATTTATGGTTGTTTATTGGGTGTGTTGAAGATAATATTAAGTTTAACGATTTTTTTTTCTCAAATCATAACTTTTTATTTACTTCGGACCCCACTGTGAAAAAAAAAAACTCTACCGAAAAGTGACCCTGTATTACAAGTTTTGGCGCATTTAATAGGGATTCTGAAAAGGTATTACACATGGCCATGAGTGGCTCTAATATCTTTCTAGGACGAAAAAACAAAACAACGATTGTGAAATAATTGTTTTAAAGCAAAACATTTTACAATAAATTCTCAAAATTCCTGCCTCTGACCATAATACATAATCTGCACCGTCTAATAAAATTCCTACGTAACCTACGGAATGCACCTATATTGTTAGTAACTTGTACCCTAGCAAATTCGAGCTTTTGTCGTAGTTCTTGTTCGCTGTTGTTCTCTCCTTGGTAAACTATTTCTTTAAAATAGCCCCAAATAAAAAAATCTAATGGATTTAAATCGGGCGACCGGGGTGGCCACGCAATATGTCCGCCTCGACAAATCCACCGGTTGGGCCATCATGTTGCAGCCATATTTCTGCTATTCTTTCTACTGGAACTTCAGCTTCGTTAAGAATATGGTTTAAATTATTTTGCAAAAAATTTAAATACTGAGCACCATTCAGCCTTGCTGGCATTTCATGCAGCACCAACTGCTGGCCAATTATACCAGCCCACATGTTAATACCAAACAAACGCTGGAATCGATCATTTCTTATGATATGGGGGTTTACGCTGGAGCTTTTATCCTTCTAAAAGTTGACTCATCCTTCCATAAAACCTTGTTGAAGAACTGCGGATCCACTCTGTGGTATCTTAGCATCTCTCTGCAAAACCGCACTCTAGGTTCAGTCACCGGGCAGCAAAGCTTGCACCCTTTGCACATGGTAGGCGTGATATTTGCTTCTATTAATGACACGTTGCACCGTCGATCTTGGAATCCCGAGATTACGGGATATTTGGCGTTGAATTATACTAGCATCCAATCGTAATTCTCTCAGCACTTCGTCTTCATTTTCAAATTGCACCACTGGTCTGCCTGCTCTCGGAGCATGCTGACCGGGTAAGACTCCCTCCATGTACGAATTATGTACGCGCATAAAGACCCTGTAGTCCGGAAAATGATCACGGTTAGGGTAGCGTTGGCGATATTCCCTGATAGCAGCCCGGGCATTACCGCCGCAATAGCCATACAGGTAATGCATTTCTGCATACTCCCGTTGGGTGTATTCTCTCCTCGCAGCAGCCATCTGTCCACTTTTGTAGCTGATCCGTCCGATTTCGAATCTAGTCCGATTCACACAGCACTGGTCACAGGTAGGTAATCTGTCACAAGTCCGAAAAACAAAGCGTAGGTCAAAGGAAAGAAACTGATCACAAGTCGTCGTAAAACTGAGAAAAAGAACACGTGCGTACTCACAGGCAGGAAGCGAGTCACTAAAGAACACTAAACATTCTAGAGAAACATGCTCACGCGCATCCCCCGGCCCCCGCCCCGGCTGGCCCTGCCTTTTGTTTCCTAGAAAAGATATCGCTACCAGAACTGACGGGCGAACCGGCCTTTTATTGACAAAGGATTAAATGGTTAGTGTAAAAGAGAGGCAGAGAGTCTTTGTCATTAATTCTATTAGTTCCAGTTTATTTTTTAAATAAGCCTAACCGAGTTTTATGGTTGGGTTACCTTGGCCTTGCTACGAATAATCGTCCTTGAAAGATATCAAAGCCACGCATAGCCATGTGTAATACCTTTTCAGAATCCCTATTAAATGCGCCAAAACTTGTAATACAGGGTCACTTTTCAGTAGAGTATTTTTTTTTCACAGTGGGGTCCGAAGTAAATAAAAAGTTATGATTTGAGAAAAAAAAAATCGTCAAACTTAATATTATCTTCAACACACCCAATAAACAACCATAAATAGCATGTCTAACGCAAATACTCATCAGTACCAATCTAGTGAAAATTATAAAAAAGATACAGGATGTAGATTTTTTCGAATATATAAGAAAATAAGAATTAGTTAAAAAAAGTCAATTTTCTCATAAAAACACAAAATAAATTATAACTCTGCAGGGGTTGACCTTAAGGACCTCCCGTAGAACAGCTTTTTGCAGCTGATGACCCCATCTAACCCCTAGTTGCCTTTTATCCACGACTTTTGGGCCACCCTGTATAAGGTGGAGGTACTTACGTATTGGAATAACTTCCGTGTTGATATATTCGACCGTTTTTCTCCTGTAAAAATAATTCGATTTTAAAGGTTTTTTTTTTAATTTATATACTTAATTATAGAAATGTATTTAATAAATATATGTACATCGTAGTAGTTTAAATAAGATAAAGATAAAATTTGTTCAAACATGTGTAACATGATACATGAATATGCACATCTAGATGGAAACATTTATTTTACCGGACCAAGATGTTTTGCCTGAATTTAATTCATTAATAAAATATTTATATGTTATTAATGAATTAAATTAATGTCAGTTTCATATAAAATTAGAGTTAGTGCAAAATATAGTAAATAATTCAAATCAAATAAAAAACACAATCCCTGAGATTTGAACCCAGGTATTCTAGAGTAAATCCACACCTCTTTTAAATTCGCTACTGTATCATTTGAAAGAGGCACCGAAAATACAGACCATAATGAACTGATTGCACTTACTTAGACGTTTCCAAAATTCATAGTTTTATGATTATAAAAATAAATATTTAGTAATAATATAATGCTCTATCTTACCTTTTAATTTCGTTCATAAGTTCAGCATTTGATTTATATGAATGTTTTTTTAATTTTTAGTCCTCGCAACGGGTTTCACTTTCTTTCCCATGACATTCCATTTCTTTTTTTTCTTTTTTTGTTGATTTTTCTTTTACAAAATATGATACAACTTTATAACAAACTAGTACTTTATTACGCTATTTTAACTTAAAGTATTTTATATCTACACGAAATAAAAATATTTACGCAAAGAAAATATGAAACAATGAATTCACAAACAAAACTTTACAAAAACATTAAACAATCGGGGCGGAAATAATGCGGCGAAAAGAGCGACACGTCTGTATAGCATCAGGCCTCGGCCGGCACTGTCGAGTGTCGGTACACAGGCGTTTACGCACACATGCGTACGTATTATGCTCGGAAATAAGAATATACGATTTACAATAAATCCATCGATTAAATCAAAAAATTAAAACACTATTATGCTAATATGTTGCTTGTAGAATAATCTGACAAAAAATCAGAATGATTGCATGTATATTAGTATGATTTTTACGCGTTAAAAGATTTTTTAGAGGTAACTTCGTGATTTTTTTCTATCGTATCAAATTAGTTATATTATGTTTTCAACACACTATCTACCTAGGATATATCCTGAAGAATATCATATATTTTTCTGATTTTGTTTACTGCAGTGGATCATATACTTTTAGGCGTTATAAAACTTGCGTTTAGCTCCTCTAGGCCTCTTAAAAACTGGTTCTCCCATACATTCCAACTGCAAATTTAAATTTGTACGCACAGTAGTGGGAGATGTACATATCAAGTTATTTTAACATATTAGACTTCTTCACCTGTAATGTAAAAAAATAATATTTAAGAATTATTACTATTAGTTATGAATTATTTTCTGTATTTTTTCATAATTTTAGGCTCAGTCGTTTCGGGGATAAGGGGGTCGATTTAGTCGATTTGGTCGATGGTCGATTTTCGTTTATTTTCTTAAGTAACTTTGAAACTATTTATTTTAAAATTATAAACAAATAAAATATTCGGGACCCTCGCAATAAGCCCTTTCATTTGCTATATATGATACGGTACAGTCTGCAAAACTTTTTTTATTTTCTAATTTTCCCCCAAAAACCCTCATGTCCAAAATTCATTCATTTACATTACACGTCCCTGTTTGCGTCACATAAATTCATATGTGTACGATAACATAATCGGTCCCGTACATTCAGAACTTATCGGTTGTAACAGACGGACAGACAGGCATACGAGTGATCCTATAGGGGTTCTGTTTTTTTCTTTTAAGGTACGGAAGCCTAAAATGAAATAAAAATGTACAATGACGTCATGGTGCATCATTAAAAGAATCGTAATTACAGAAACTATGTGTTTCTTAACGGAATTTTAGCAAACTTGATATTTTTCTAACGCTACGGCTACACTGTCGCGATAACGCGAACTACACTTCGCGCGCTCTCTATTTTATTTTATTTTATTTTATTTGAAAGATACACCAACTACCTATTCACTAAAAACTTTAGGATAATAAAAAAAATACATACGCATTGATTTAAGGTGAATTAATCACTAACAGGCGTACACAGCACTTACATAAAAAAATGCTTCTTAAATATACGTTTTAACAAGTTTTTTTTACTCTTAGTAAGGATAGAAAAAATAATTAGAAACAAAGAACAAAACATTAAAATACAAAATCATAATCGAAATTAGAATAAAAATTTAAAATCAAAATCAAAATTATTATTAGAAACAAAATTAAAATTAAAACATTATGATTAAAATTATAATTAAAAATAAACAGTAAAATTGAAATTCAAAATGGTACAACGCGATAACGAGCGAGAGAACATTCCAAAATTGTCAAATAAATTAAATAATAAAAAAATTAAAAGTATAACGTAGGCTATAGTAGGTTATACAATTATGATTCGTCGCTAATAGTTGTAAGTATTTTGCGAAATTGGGAAAATGTGTCTGTAAATATATCTAAATTGTTACAGATATCTATTTTATTATAATTAGCCGTTAATCGATTCAAGGGGGCATTGAGAACAAGGTTGGTTCTTGATGAGGACGGTGCAAAGGTATTTATTTTGCATAGATATATAATTACGGTACGTCTAGGTACAGTTATATTAACTTCTGATAATAAGTCAGGTACATCCGCCAGGTTATGGATGATTTTATAAAACAAGAGCTGATCAGAAATTCTTCTACGTTGTTCAAGATAACATATTGAAGTGATTAAGCCTTTGGGAATAATTAGCGTGATGAGGGCAACTAAGGCATCTAAAGCGTAAATATACCGCACCTGGAGAAGCCCTTCTGTATACGTTCTATCCTGTTAATATGGACACTATATATGAGATTCCAAATTGGAGATGCCTAGTCCAGTATGCTTCTGACAAGGGTGTAGTAAAGCACTTTTAGTGTCGAAGTGGACCGAAACTCCGAACAGGCTCTCTTCACAAAACCCGAGGTTTTTGACGCTTTGGCCACAATCACGTCAATATGATTGATGAAAGTTAGCTTGCTGTCGAGTTGGACACCAAAATCACGGATGGTATTAACCTTTTGCTGAGGAACTCCATCCAACTCATAAGACGATGATCGTACTTGTTTGTTTCGCATAAAAGTCATTTACTTGCATTGAGAGTCATAGTCAGAGCAGTGGTGGCCGAGTGGTAACGGCCGCGACCTTATGAGTTGTAGATCGTAGGTTCGAACCCAGACAGGCGCTTTACTTTGTGTAAATTATTTCATCACCACTGCTCTCAAAACGGTGAAGGAAAACATCGTGAGGAAACCGGCACGACCTAGAACCAACAATTCGAAGACATGTGACATCCCCGCACTGGGCCCGCGTGGTGGATTACGGTCCACTCCCTCTCACTGAGAGGAGGCCTGTGTCCCAGCATTGGGAACATTAGGTATAAGCTGATTATGTATATTAAGTTGACACCATTCATGCACCGCATCCAAGTCTTCCTGAAGAAGAAGAATGCCACAGTCTGTTTAAATTCCCCTGTACAGTTTCAAATCATCTGCAAACATGGAACATTTGCATTGTCATATTGAATGAACAATGTCATTGACGAATGATGACGAAAATCAAAAAGATCGGTCCCAGGTGAGGTCCCTATGGTACTCCGGAGGTGGAAAGATAAAACGGTGACTCATAACCAGAGGTCGGAATTAGGTAGAGTTATTTATGTACTTACACTGATTTCATAGAGCGAAAGAATTAAGTGGCCTCAAATCCCGAGATTAATTTTAAAGAGCAGAAAATCCCGTGATTTATTAAATAAAAAAGTTATTTACTTTTAAACCACTGCACGTGCGATGTTGCCAAATTGACATCAATGTCATCGGATGTCCGGAGTTGCAAATTCCAATGCGCACATGCGCGATGTAACCACATTTATAGTTCGCACAACATAGCTTGTGAGAACAAAACAAAACAATAGCGGAAATGCGAAGCACACAATGCGGCCACACGGGATTGTCTATTAGAAATCCCGGGAAGATCCATATAAGATCCATATTGGTCAAGGAGAGCTAATGAGACACAATTGATTTTCTATTGTTTGACTCCGAATCGGTGTCGCGCGGGGCTTAACAGGTTAATATCAACACTTCGATGCAAGTACATAAATGACTCTACCTAGTTCCGACCTCTGCTCATAACCCCAAATTTGAGTTTCTGTTCCCGCTCAAATAGGTATGAGACATACCACATGAGTAGTTGGCCGGATATGCCGCCTTTTTTTTTTGTTCCAGGTGGAAAATCCTCATGGAAGTCCTTCGCCCTGGGACAGGCGGAGGGGTCTGTCACACTCTTACTGACTAAACACCAACCCGGTGTTCCCCTCCCACACTTGCACCGGGGATCACGGGATCTAGTGCGACTTCCGCGATCCCCGGCTGGTGCCGGCCCGCTATCGGGCCACCTTAAGCTCGCGGGGGGAGTGAGGTGTAAAACTCCTCCGCGATGTCCAATAGGGGCCCGCGTGGAACACTACGCGCCGCCACCTCGGGTCCTGCTATGTGGGGGTCGACGGATGTCCCCGAGTTCGTCGCCCCTGGACTAGGGCATGAATCTCGGAATCTCGGAATATCGTAATATCGTAATCTCAGAACGCAAGTTTCGATATTACAATTACGATACTTAGTGATCCAATATCGGAATCAGTCAAAATTTTTCTATTTCCATAAACTAAACCTATAGGTATTTTAACTCCTCGTGCCTTCCTGTTGCCAGCTCGCTAATCATGCGATACAAGAGCTATAATAGTGTTGGTTGTCTGTCTCGCTCACTCTTTTATCTGCGCGTGTACGTCTTGTTTATTCGCACAAACGAACAAACTATCCTGTCAATCAGTTGCGCTCGAGAACGTTCGCTCGTTGTGTAAGTTAAAGGCTCGTGAAGACTGGGGCGATATCGCGGGCGCGGCAGGCTTAGCGCGCTACGTGTTTGTTTTATGTGGCTATATGCAACGTTCTCGCTTTAAAAGATGTAAGTACAAATTATTATCTAATTTTTGTTTTCCAATTCAAGTGTTAAGACGCTGACAACACCTAAACCGCGGTTACTGTCAGATTGCATAGAAAAGAAAGAGAAACGCGATGACACAACGCTTGTAAATTATGGTCGACAGCAAATTAGTTAATAAAGCAGCTGACGTAGCTGAGGCATTCAATGAGTTTTTTGCCAACATACCTATAACTACGACTCGCTCCTTAAATTCGTCCTCGTCTAAAGCTGAAAACCTTTTGCATAGTAGTGTGCCTAAATGTAGTCGCTTATTTAGTTTCGAACATGTAACACCTGGTGATGTAGTTAACGTTTTTAACACACTTAAGTCTAAAAACACTGGTGATTACTGGGGTATCTCCATTAAACTATTAGGTAATATAATAAACATCGTAGCCCCCTATCTAGCTGTTACTTTTAATAAATGTGTTGATTTAGGAACTTTTCCTGACCTCATGAAGAATAGTAAAGTCATACCATTATTTAAATCAGGTAATAAAAAAGATGTTGGCAATTTCAGGCCTATTTCTATTTTACCTGCATTTAGCAAAATATTTGAAAAGTTAATACTCAAGCAGTTGCTAAGACATTTTAATTTAAACAGCCTCCTTCATAATGAACAATATGGCTTTACAAGAGGTCGTTCGACTACAGATGCAGGCGTTGCACTGCTGAAATATATATTTAAGGCATGGGAGAACTCGCAAAATGCTATTGGAGTTTTCTGTGATCTCTCCAAAGCTTTTGATTGCGTGCAACATGACACGCTCTTGCGTAAACTACATCATTACGGTGTCCAAAATGAAGCTCTTAAGGTAATAAGTTCATATTTACATAATAGGTTGCAATGTGTAGATGTTAAAGGTGTGAAATCTTCCGGGCTTCTAGTACAGTTAGGTGTACCACAAGGCTCAATACTGGGTCCATTCTTATTCTTAGTATATATTAATGACTTACCATTCTATTTAAAGGGTATCTGTGACGTTGTACTGTTTGCAGATGATACCTCTCTTATTTTTAAAGTAGAAAGGAATAGACAAGATTTTGACGACGTAAACAGTGCACTCTCAATTGTCACGGATTGGTTTACGACAAATAACTTAGTTCTCAATGCTAAGAAAACAAAATGTATAAAGTTCGCTTTACCGAATGTTAGAAATCTAGGACCCAACATCGTCTTGGATAAAGAGGTTCTTGATATTGTAGACTCGGCAGTTTTTCTAGGCATAACAGTAGATGCTAAACTTCAGTGGGGCCCTCATATATCAAGCCTAGCGGGAAGGCTCAGTTCGGCCACTTACGCCGTCAGGAAAGTAAGACTCGGTTAGTATATTTTAGTTATTTTCATAGCGTTATGTCCTACGGTATTCTGCTGTGGGGCAAAGCGGCTGACATTCAAAATATATTTGTTCTTCAAAAACGAGCTGTTCGAGCAATTTACCAGCTAGGTGGCAGCGTGTCTCTGAGGGATTTTTTTAAAGATATTGGTATTCTCACGGTGGCATCACAATTCATCTTCGCCAACATCTTATATATTAGGCAAAATATACACTTATACATTAAAAACAGTGATATTCACAATATTAACACCAGAAATAAGGACAAATTACGTGCTCCATTTCACCGGCTTGTTGGGCTTGGTATTACTTTTTATAACAAGCTACCCTCTTCATTGCTAGATTTGCCTTTTAATGCGTTTAAAACTAAAGTAAAATCCAAACTTTGTTCAAGGGCATACTATTCTATCAACGACTAATTAATCGATAAGAATTGTTGGTCGCTGTGATTAACTCAAGACAATGTTTATGTTCTTTCTCCAGAATTAGCTTACCTAGTGACAGGTTATATGAGTTCATATAATTGTTTATTTTATTTGACTGTATAAGTCAATTTATTTTAATTTTTATTTTCGTTATTATTGACATAATCTTCCCATTACAATGTTTTTGTTGAGTTGTATTGCAATATGTGGTTAGCTAGTGACCTCGATAACTGATTATATTATTCTTACAACCGGCAGCAAGTTCTTCATGCTCCCTTAGATGTCTCTGCTTGCGGTAGCGTCGAGGGTCGGGTTGCCTCCTTCCCTCAAATATGGCGAGGGGAGTAATGGCTGATTTTTGCGTTATGCTCGTGAACGGGTGCTGCTTGTGGTGACTGGTCGTCTTGCTGACCATTGTTTTGTTTTGTTATTAGTAATTAACTGTTTATTTATTTTAATTTGATGGTCCTAGTTCATCATTTGTGACTGTTACGGCTGTAGATATATGTAAGCGGGCACGCCCTTTATACTTGAAGGCTTTTATTTAGGTTTTAAGTTCTGTTTACGTTTTTATCTCTGCTTGAGAATAGTTTTCGGTCTTTTTCTTTTCTTTTTTTTTTGTTGGTATAGTGGTGTGCTAGCTGACATATGGCTAATAATTTAATGTTTTGTGTTTCACGTGGTGTAAATTGTTTTGCATACTATTGTATAGAATCCATTATTTTCTCTAACTGAACAGACAGCTGTGCTGCTGGGGAGTTTGTTGGCCACTTCTTCTTCCCAGCTAAAGCACTAGGAAGTGGCGAAGGTTGGGCGTTTTGGGGGACAGTCTTATGTAATTTTGACGTTCGAAAAGTGCTGATCCTCAGCCTAGTTTGAATAAATGACTTTTGATTTTGATTTTGTTGCATTAAAAGCCTTCCATGTGTGGTTTACTATTAATAAATGATTGATAAATACTTCAAAGACTAAGATCATGTTATTTAGAAAGACAGCCCGTAACAAGGACAATTTAGATATAGTTTTGAATAATGCGAGAATTGAGCTCGTAAATGAAGTAAAATTCTTAGGTATTCATATAGATGAACGGCTAAATTGGAAACCGGAATTGAAGGCTTGACGCGTCGGTATCATCCGCATGTTACGCTCTGAGAGCTCTAAGAAATGAAATTAGTATAGAACAACTGAAAATGGTATATTTTGCGTTGGTTGAATCAAAAATTAAGTAGATATAGTGTACTTCTTTGGGGAAATAGCTATGACTATAATAGTAAAAGAGCTTTCGTATTACAAAAACGCGCAATCCGGACCATGGTACGAATATCTCAAAGAGAGAGTTGTCGTCAGCATTTTACAAATCTGGGTATTCTTACAGTACCGAGCATTTATGTCTTAGTACTTTTGAGCAACATGGCCAAATACATTCATGATTATGAGACAACAGAAGAAAGGCGAAAACCCAACTTAAGGGTTTCCTGTTGAATAGTTGTCTATATTCTGTAGATGAATTATAAATGTCTTTTGAATTTTTATTTGATTGATTTTATTTTAATTTAGAATTGTTTATAATGATTTTAATTTTGTATTGTATTTATTTGATTATTGACATTTGTATACTATTGACATTGGTACTTATATATTATTGAATTGATTATTAATTTGATTATTATTGTTTAGATTTTGCTATGATTATGATCGACTAGTATTGATTATTTTATGTTTTTATTATTAATTATTAGCGATGTATGCAATTTTTTTTTTGTATTATACCATGGTAAATGTTTATTTTAATTTAATTTATTTTGTAAATTGTAAAATTGTAAAATGTAAAGATATAAGTTTCTTGTTATTGAATAAATGACTATGACTATGACTGTAAACAATTTCATTCCATTTTTATTCCCAAGACTACATATCTCGATTAATAATATAACGCAGCTTTCAGTGATTGGGCTACCATTGGTATTCATAAAAGAACATGGCTTTATGAACTGTACAATGAAAGGACATATATAAACTCTGCTGAATTTAATTTATATGTAAGAAACTATTCAAAATTATTTAAAAAAGTTTGTTGTATGGCCAAGTCGCGTCATTTGAGTTCAAAGATTAAAAATAGTAGTAATGTAATCAAAACAACTTGGAATATTATTGATAGTGAAACGGGAAGGTCTAGTAACCGAAACACTGACTATAGCATGTCAATTAATGACAACATAATAAAATCAGACTCGCAAGTCACCGCGGCCTTTAAAAATTTATTTTCAGATATTCCCGTTTTAACTTCTAAATCCCTAAACTCATCATCGAATGCGAATCGGAATTTCATTTTGAACATATTTCCTGTAGAGATATAATTAAAACCTTTCACACTTTAAATGTAAAAAAAAACTGCAGATCTGTGGGGTAATTCTGTAGAAGTTGCTAAGTCAATTATTGACATTGTAGCACCTACTTTATCTCTTATCTTTAATAATTGCATTGACTGTGGGGAGTTTCCTGACCTTATGAAAAATAGTAAAATAATACCTGTGTTTAAATCAGGTAGTACATCAGACCCCACAAATTATAGACCTATTTCATTACTACCTACCTTTAGTAAATTTTTTTAATAAACATAAATTATTGCACAATAAACAGTTCGGTTTTACAGGGGTCGTTCGACTACTGATGCCGTGTATACTCATGCCCATCACATATTTATAATATGGGATGGGCATGGGAAGATAAACGCGATGCCTTGGGCATCTTTTGTGATTTGTCCAAGGCATTCGATTGCGTTTTCCATGAAACGTTAATCAGGAAACTCCGCCACTACAGGATCCGGAACACCACTCTGGATCTTCTTACTTCATACTTGAGTAATAGGATTCAGAGCATTGACGTTAATGGGAAGAGATCTCCCGGATCTATAGTAACAATGGGAGTTCCACAGGGTTCAATTCTTGGTCCTTTCTTGTTTCTTATTTATATTAATGATTTGCCGTACCTCATAAAGGATAATCATGATATAGTGTTGTTTGCGGATGACACTTCACTTTTGTTTAAACTTAAACGTCAGCAGCTGGTCGCTGACGATGTAAATAGTGCGATCTCAAAAGTAGTTCACTGGTTCAATGTTAATAATTTACTTTTTTATGAAAAAAAAACCAAATGCATTAAGTTTACGCTTCCTCACGTTAGGCAGGTGAAAACTAATGTGTTGATAAAGGGCGAAGAATTGAATCCTGAAGATAGCACAGTATTCTTGGGCTTAACCTTGGATGCTAAGCTTCAGTGGGGTCTACATATAGATAAATTGTCGAAAAAGCTAAGCTCCGCAGCATACGCTGTTAGAAAAATTCGTAATTTAACTGATATTGAGACAGCTCGTTTAGTGTACTTTAGCTATTTTCATAGTGTAATGACGTACGGTATTCTGTTGTGGGAAAATGCTGCGGACATATCAGATTATCTTTCTTTTGCAGAAAAGAGCTGTTCGATCAATTTATAAATTAAGGCCGAGACACTCTCTCAGAGAGAAATTTAAGGAGATTAATGTAACGACTGTGCCCTGAGAGGGCACAGTCGTTACATTAATCTATATATTTTTATATATTTTTGAAAATCTTTTATATGCCCATAAAAATACAAATTTGTTTAAAAAATGCAGTGATATCCATAATATAAATACTAGGATTAATATTTAATAAATATTTAATAAAGTTATTAAATATAGAGGCCTTGGCAGAGAGTACAACTTTGTGCCCTTTGGCGTCGAGACCCTCGGTCCGTGGGGTCCCAGTGCGCATAAGTTATTTGCGGAAATTGCGAAACGTCTAGTTGATGTAACTGGTGACCGAAAAGCTGGCGGCTTTCTCGCGCAACGCATCAGCATTGCAATTCAGCGAGGAAATGCCGCCAGCATCCTCGGTACAATGCCCCGAGGGCCTTTTTTAAGCTTAACTTAGTTTTAATTTAATTTAGTTAATGT
Organism: Atethmia centrago; assembly: GCA_905333075.3. Classification (NCBI taxonomy): domain Eukaryota; kingdom Metazoa; phylum Arthropoda; class Insecta; order Lepidoptera; family Noctuidae; genus Atethmia; species Atethmia centrago. The sequence goes on from HG995388.1 coordinate 2,510,829, forward strand.
TAATAATCATCTTGTAATTTGGTTATGTAAATAAATATACAATAAAAAAATACTAGGAACAAACACAAATTTGTTGTACCTACAATAAGGTTCCAGAAAATAGGTGGCTCATTCAAATGTAAATGTATACGTTTTTATAAT